>OY759240.1:20054200-21304200 GCA_963662185.1 Eilema griseolum | reverse complement strand
AACTATCTATAAATAGACACCAATTGCGAATGTTACCATCAAACTCGGGTATTTGAATTGGTGGCAACTTAGGTCGGTCGCGAGTGGGGTTGGGTAGGTCAGCCGGCTTCTCCAAACTCCTAGCGACGCGTTTGATACGACAATACAAATCGTCAAACGACGACAAGGCTTGATAACTCACTGAGTAATCGGGATTCAAATTCAACTCTAAAACGTTGATGTCATGTACTAAGGTTTCGAAATCCGCGCGTAGACTATCTAAGTTTTCTATAGAACACAAGAACGAATCTCTGATGACCAAATCAGAGGTTTTAAGTGCATTATCATAAATCGATTGTACGCGAGAGTAAATCATTTCTTTTTTAGCGTATAAAAGTTTCAATTGAACCTTACCGGTCTTATCAACCTTTGGGGACATGTTTACAATTAAATCTCAAACTAAAGTGCGGTAAACAATAAATATGAAATGACTCAATCCTAGCGGTACAGAGCAGCGAGGCGGCGCGAGCGATAACCGTAGGTAGGTAGGTACTTATAACTGCCAGTGCAAGCTTGAACTAACGCGCATAGCAACAAGATCGTACCTACGCGATGGTCGCTGTCTAGGTTCAACTATTATTTCAGGGACTAAGTATTGCGTAATATCTATTCAAATTAAAATACTTTCGTATGAATTGGAATGAGATGCGAGCGAGGTAGGCACAACCACGTGTCTACCCACGCAGGTACTAGGCAAATACGACGCAATTGAAAAAAACAAAACAAAGCCAAATGCGTTAGGTATTACACTGTGCCTATGCACTAGGGTGTCTAGTATACCTAAGATCTAAGCCTAAATGTCTGGATGCGGGGTTTTCTACTAAAATAACCAGGCACTTAGGTGCGATGCGAAAATTGCGAACTACGAT
This sequence comes from Eilema griseolum, assembly GCA_963662185.1. Lineage (NCBI taxonomy): Eukaryota > Metazoa > Arthropoda > Insecta > Lepidoptera > Erebidae > Eilema > Eilema griseolum. The sequence goes on along the minus strand of OY759240.1, from coordinate 21,303,292 downwards.
TAAGTGTTGATATGATACCTAACCTATGTATGTACCAGGTAGGTACTATGCGAGCCAGCGGCGAACGGACAACAAATCTAATCCTAAGTGTCTGGATGCGGGGTTTTCTACTAAAATAACCAGGCACTTAGGTGCGGCGCGCTTATTCCCATTAGAATAATAACAAAATACGAACTACGGCTAAGAATCCGGCTCGATCCGGACCAAAAATGGTGGCGCATGGCCGAGTGCGGTAATGGACTGTATTGCGGGAAGTAGCTAACTGTTCCATTGACGCTTTACACACAAAAGACAGGTGGTCGGGTTGCCGCGGGAGTGATCCAAGCAATGAATGCAACCCGAGAAATTAGGAGAGGATGCACTAACCTTCACGACACACGTGTTTTCATCGCAGCCGGTACACGGATCTTCTCTTCCTTGCTCAGGAGCCGCCGTCAGCATCACTAGATCACTTGAGGAACACACGAGAGGCACAATCCGATCGGTAAAGGTCTATGAAGCGGTAAAAATGTAACAAATATTAATCATTTTTGAGAGACGCGAGCGCGGTCCGTCATCACGCTGGCTAGTTCGAAGCGAGACTGAGTGTCTATATTTCACAAATGGCGGACGGAAGCCATATCTATGGTTAGTGCGGGAGAGGAGACGGGTATAAAAGGAGTGTGTTTCCGTGTCAAAATACAGTTTCTACACCGGCGCAACCAGTATGTGTATGGATTTCTTATGTATTATAGTGTGTATGTACAATGTATGTATTATTATTAACATAGATTATATATTACAAATTAGAACATTATCAATGTAGTAAATTGATTATTATTCTGCTTGCATCAACCTCACGGTATGCATCTCTCGGCATTAAGTCCGCCTTTGTACAAAGTTACTGTGCATGTTGAATAAACAAATAAATAAAACACAATAAGTTGCAACAATAAATTGCAATCGGTAAATTGCAATCTTAACTGGAGGAGTTAGAGGGAACATTAGTAATTTTGGTTCTAATATTTAAAAAAAACTTAGTATGTTTGTCTGCTACACAATCGATATGTATATGCTTAGATAGCTCTATCGGCGTAGGTACTTAAACAGGGAAATTAATTAGTCACAAACTCTTTGCATAAAGGGTAGATCCCTCGGGATTTTCGTAAGCCATCCATTAAGTAAAACTCGTTATCGGAGCGAGTAAGACATGTTCGGAAAAACGTGCGTATCTGGGCCTGTCCCGAACCTAGAGGCCTATTTTCTAGGTAAGTACAAATCCGGTAGGATTTGCTTCACATAGGGTGAATGGAGGGGTATTTAGCTAACATACTTTATTACTTGTCCTTACAAAGAGATAAGCCGATTGAAATTTTTAAGGACCACAGATACTTTAGAATCATCACGAGTCCCCAAATAAAATAGTTCACTTATTTTATGAATTCCATAAAATGAATTTTTATTTTATAGGTCACGTCAATTATACTTCGCGTTGCCTGATGTTAAGCTGAAGGCTAAGTCTTACATATACCACATTACAATGGTTAATAGTAATTCAGTATAATAGTAATGTAGTTAGAAGTAATTTGGGTATTGATACTCGCAAACATATTTATAGTACCTACTCCCACAAGTACCAAATATCAGATCAGTCAACAGGAAGGAGGTAAAACTTTAATTCCTACATTTGGCCCACCAACACTTATATAAAACCGTTTAAAATAGTTCAGTCTCATTTACTGCTTAATTTTTTTAACCTGCAATAAGTTAGTAGCGATTCCTTCAGTTCTTGATTCCCCCTGAAAATTATTCGGTTTTATTATAACATTTTCTGGAGAAATTGAGACTAACCCCGGGGGGATTTTTCGCATGATAAAAAAAAGTATCAGAACTTAAGCTTTATATTCTACTTTTAACCATGTAGACCTAACTTGAGGTAAATAACAATTTTTTATTAATAAATTGCTGTTAGAAAGAGAAGTTATACGATTCCACAAGCTACAAAGTTGAGTAACAATTCACAATCAACGTCTGCAAAGCGCACGCCGCGCGCCACCCCAAGTTTCATTGGAATAAAAATACAAAACAAGCTTTTATTGATAGCGATTTTTTTCTTCAATTGTAAAGGAGAAATGGTTTGTGAATTGACAATGAGAAGGTACGTCTAAAGATTTAGATATCTGTGAATAAAGATGAAGAAATAAATCCTACGTAAATAGTACCTCATTATACCAAAATACTAAAAAGGTTACCTTATTCTGGAAATAGCCCCCGAGTGCTAAAAGAGCTTATTTCTAAATTGGCTCAGATTAAAATGACAATTTCATCATTTTCTAAGACACTTAGGTGATTATTCTTATCTTTCATAAATACACAAAGAATTACCTGCGTGTAAAACGTATTTTCATCCCGTCTGTTTGTAAAATGTGTCCTCTATAAGCGGAAGCAAAATAGCTCTTTTCTGTTACGAACTTATTAGGGGGCGGCAAAGTGATTTGAATTTGGAATATAAGTATATAATTCATAGAAATCGAACGCCAATGTATGAATTACTGACTGGCACGTGTTTCGTTCGAGATTCTATTCTAGAATCCTTCGCTTCGCTCGTGATTCAAAGTAGAGCCTGCGCCGTAAAAATACTACTTTGCTCGCTTGTGCTAGTCTACTATTTTCTTCTTGGTAGACAGAGATAAGTACACAAAAAACTTGTCTCTGTCTTCCAAAAAGAAAATTTCATTTCGACTTTACTGGGAACCAACATGTAACCACCAAATTAATTAAAATTATTCGCTATAAAATTGTTTATCAGAATGCGGTTTTAATTTATACAAGTATGTATACTAGAGTCCGTTTCCGGTCGTTGTAGTGGCAACAAGTCGCGGATATTTGTCAGCAATAAAACACTTATTAAAAATAGTTATAGTTACACTTTAAGAACTGTAGTGCTTCAAACATCAGCTAAACAACATCAGAAGACATAGGAAAGAAGGATCCTTGGATATTCTCAAAAACAACTAGTTAAAAGTGAAGCTCAAATATCAACAATTGAGGTTAGAATAAAATATTTTTATAACCTAAGTCAATTTGACAGCCGGGAAAATAAACAAATAAACAAATACCCGCAATACCAGTCAATACCCGAACTGACAGTCAGTTGACAACTACCCCGAGAGTTGCCATCACAAAAAATCTACTAAACAAATATTTTCTACCAAGTTGCATTTACGTTCCATTTCACATAACCTCATCTGACAACATGGAAGAGCAATTTCAATAATTGTTTGATAGAATGAAGATAGAAATGGAGAAACAGACAAATGATCTAAAAGAATCTCTGACACAGAATATAATGCATCGAATGGAAGAAAAATTAACTCCTATGATAGAAGAAAATAAAAAATTAAAACAAAAAATTTGTAACCTGGAGAACGAGATTGAGTATTTGAAAAAAGAGAAGAAAAGTAACAATATAGTTATTTATGGTTTAGAAGAGAGTGAAAAATCGGTATTGGAGCTATTTCAAACCGTTAAGGAGATCTTTAAACGAGACTTAAATTTATCCGTGGAAGAAAATGAAATAAACAGACTATACCGTATAGGGAAAAATAAAGTTGGGAGCAAACATAGACCTGTGCTGCTATCATTTATAAATGGATGGAAAAAAGACCAAATTATAAAAAACAAAAAAATGTTGAAGGAAATCTATCTATCGGAAGACTATTCTAAGGAAGTCATAGAAAAGAGAAAGGCTTTGATACCACAGCTGCTAGAGGAGAAGAAAAAGGGAAATATTGCTTTTCTCAACTATGATAAGCTAGTAGTTAAAGGACCCAACTCTGACAAAAGAAAAAGAGAACTATCTACTTCACCAATGTCGACTTCCACCACTAAACCTAAAAAGCAACAAACGATAAGTTCTATTAAAACTAACAGGACAAACGCCTTCGATTTGCTGAAAATTCGATCGAACTCTCTCACTGATATACCCACACATAAAAAACAATAGCAATCATCAACCTGCAAACGGACAATCCAACCAAAATATAAAAACCAAACAAAAGAAACTACACAATCTCTCCCAAGCCGACTGGTCCTCGTGGGGGAAAATGACCACAACCCTCCAACAACACAGGAAAACAATTGTGAAAACAATCACAGTAGATCAAAAATCTATGTTACAGCTCTCAATGTACTTACGCTTAAAAACGATGAAAACCTTACAGAATTAACACATGCGTTAAAACAGATTAAATGGGACATCGTCGGACTGAGCGAAGTAAGGCGAATGGGAGAAAGAATAATTTCGTACCCTGACTTCCTTCTATACCATATAGGCGCAACTCCAGGTCAGTATGGAGTGGGTTTTATTATCCAAAAATACCTCGCGACCTATGTGGAAAGCTTCATAGGAATATCAGAGCGCATAGCAGTGATGAATCTTAAGCTGCCGGGGTACAAAGACCCATGGTCCATCATACAAGTATACTCACCTACGGAACAATCAGATACAAGATTAACGGACTCATTCTACCGAGAACTAAATAAAGCAATCCAAGACCATGCTCACAAAAACCTCGTTGTAATAGGAGACTTCAATGGTCAAATTGGAGAACGACAACCAGATGAGGATACAGTCCTTGGGCCATTTATATATAAAAAAAAGGCCAGAAGTAAAAACGGAGAAAGGCTTGTACACTTTGCTCAGGAGAATGGTTTGAAAATCTTAAACACAGTCTTCAAGAAGAAAAAAAGTAAGATGTGGACCTGGTTATCACCAGACGGGCTAATTAAAAACGAAATAGACTTTATAATGACGAATAAAAGCAGATATTTCTCAAACTTGACAGTCCTTAGCAAATTCAACTTCAACACCAACCATCGAATTATCCGAGCAGAACTGATGACGAACCCGCCCAAAATCCCAAGACCAAGAAACAATATGATAAACACAAAACCTACCAAATACCAAACAGCACAAATGGCAAATTCTATAACGAAAAATCTTACAGAATACAACAAAGAGACAACAAACATGAAGGTGCAAGAAAAATACAACTGGTTAGAAAAAACAATTAAAACAGCTATTAAACAGGGAAGTAATAAAAAGGACCTACCCAATGAATGGATGACTACCAAAACCATTAACCTACTTAATCAAAGATCTGACCTAATTAATGGAAAAAATACTAACTATAATAGAAAGCAAATAGCAAAACTCAGTAAAGAAATAAAAGAAAGTATTAGAAAAGATAGAACACAGAAAAGAATGGAAACAATAGAGAGACACATTCTACAGACAGGAGGAATAAAAAAGGCATATAAGGAGTTAAATAGCAAAAAGGACTGGATCATACAGATGAAAGATAGCAATAACTTGAAGGAAAATAGAAGGCAAGGAATATTAGGAATTGCTACATCCTACTACAAGAAACTATATGAAAGCACTATTGTGGAAAAAGAAATAAAGTTGTTGGAAATCTCATCCGTACCCAGCATAATACAGGAGGAAATAGAATTCGCTATAGCAACGCAAAGAGACAATAAAGCTCCAGGACCCGACAGAATAAGTAACGAAGTACTAAAGCAAACGAAACATGCAATAACACCTGTTCTAAAAGACATATTCAATGATATTATAAATACAGAAACGATACCCCAACAATGGACTGAATCTAATATAATCCTTCTGTACAAAAAGGGTGATCAATATGATATCGGAAACTACAGGCCCATAAGCTTGATGTCCAACCTGTACAAAATATTTGCAAAGATCCTACTCAAGCGAATGGAAAGACAACTTGACGAGCAACAGCCTATAGAACAAGCAGGTTTTAGGAAAGACTATTCAGTACTTGATCATATCCATGCTGTTAGGCAAATCATCGAAAAATATACGGAATACCAACTCGAATATTACCTAGCATTTGTCGATTATAGCAAAGCATTCGACTCATTATTACATACAAACATTTGGGAGGCGTTAAAAGAACAAGGGATAGCACAAAAATATATAAGATTGATTAGAAATGTATACAAAAACAGCGCGGCGTGCATTCAATTAGAAAAGAAAGGAAATTCGTTTAAGATACAAAAAGGAGTAAGACAAGGAGATCCTCTCTCTCCAAAACTTTTCTCCTCTGTTTTGGAAATGATTTTTAGAAATCTTGAATGGGAAAATCTAGGTTTGAATATAGATGGCCGCACACTAACACACTTAAGATTTGCCGATGACATTGTGTTATTCGCAAAAACGCCAGAAGATCTAAATAAAATGTTAAATGAGCTAGCATCGGAGAGTGAAAAGGTAGGACTAAAATTGAACCCTGAAAAAACAAAAGTAATGACGAACGGAAATAAAAGCAACATAAACATAGGCGAGACACAAATAGGCTACGTTGAAGAGTATATATATCTTGGACAGCTGATATCACCCAAAGATAACATAAACAAAGAAATCCAAAGAAGAATAGCAAACAGTTGGAAAAGGTATTGGAGCCTAAGCGAAATAATGAAAAACAAAAACCTTCATATAGCAACAAAAAGTAAATTATTCAATGTCTGCATTCTACCAACCCTAATATATGGAAGTCAAACATGGGCCTTATCAAAAAACACCACCGATAGACTTGCTATCTGCCAACGAGCAATGGAGAGAAGCATGATGGGAGTAAAGAGGAGGGATAGAATAGGAAACATTAATATTAGGAGAAAGACCAAGGTACAGGACGTCACCCTAAAAATAAAAAGGCTGAAATGGAAGTGGGCGGGACACATGGCCAGAGGAAAGGATAAATGGAGCAAAATAACAACACGTTGGTACCCAAGGGAAGGCAAAAGGAAAAGAGGCAAACAACAAAAAAGATGGGACGACGATATAAGGCAAGTTGCAGGTACAACATGGAGTAGAGTAGCCATAGAGAGATCAGAATGGAGTAGGTTGGAGGAGGCCTTTGCCAATTGGCAAACGGACTTACAAAAAATAAAGAAGCATCAAATAGTCGAATATACTTAATTTCGATAAAAAAAAACAGTGCAGTGGTTTTTTAAAACTTAATTGTATATTTTGTCCGAATAAAAGGCTTTATTATTATTATTATTATTATGTATACTAGAGTATACTGTATCTATATATTTTCGTGACAAAACCCGCAGCTATAACTATTTTACATGTCAACCGCATACGTCAGCTGCGGGCAAAAGCTATCCTACATAAGCCTGCCAATGTTATAAATGTGAATGTTCTTTTAGCTTTTTTTTAACTTTTATACTTGCCAGTTCCATGATTACAATAGGCTATTTGACTTTTTTTACTCTCGAAAAATAACCATTCTATAATAATATAATGAACCGCTAAAGTGAAATATTCTTATGATAAATAGTTTTAAAGATGCAATGCAAATGTATGAAATTCAAGAGCATATCTCATTTATCTCGGTCTACGCAGGCGTTTACACGTATATTAATTAGTTCATAGTAAAAATAATTTTCAAATGAATGAAGAATCCAAAAAAAAAAATTGGGACAGATTTTGATTATTTATACTCTGACTTACTTTGGGAATTTAAAACTATAAAAAGTCATAATTATTTCAGTTTAGTTAGACAATATCTTAATACATTCGGAGAGGCCTGAGTCCAGCAGAGGACTGCAGTGGGCTAATTGATTGATTTATATCTTATTTTGCAAAACATTTTCTTTCAGAGTAAACTAATAAATTAAGCGGTATTGGGAAGAATCAGACGATCTTGTCAAATAGCCTATTGTGTTAACGTAAGATATCGCGACATAGATCACTGGATGTTTATGTTAACAAACTCTTCAGAGTCCAAGTCAAAACCCCAGCCGCAAGTTAACATAAATAAATTCATGAAAACAAATTTCCAGGTAGAGCTTAGAACAAGAAAGTTGGGAGTATATTTACCATAGTTATTTCTTCACACCGTAAAAGATTTAATGCTGTACAAGTTTACAATATAAATTGACGTCTGAGAATTTAATAAAATACAGTCGAAAATTATTTCATTAGTCAAAGGTAATTAGATAACTGTCCGACACTAGTGCGATAAACATAACGTTGCATGCATTATCAACCCTATTACCTTGCGAAGGAGCTCAAAATACTATACCAGCTGAAGCACAAAAGTGATGATTAGCTGCGGTTTTCTGTACGGCGAAATCAGTTCCCTAGTAGACTCCTAATTAGAATGAGAATTCCCGTTATGGGAATGGTAGGCTCCTCATTCTCCTTATTCATTTAAATACAATACTTATCGCACTAACACATACATTCAGAAGTAGCTTTACATATTTTAATTTAAATATTACGTAAGCGTTTAAGACCTATAATCTATTTAATGCATTAGTTATTGATTTTTCAGCAATAAAATGAAGTTTTGGAGATGGGTCTGTTATGACGGCAATAAGCTCGTCCCTTTATGTGGGAATAAAAATGACGGTGGTGAAATGCATACACGTCGTAAGGGGACTCGACGAAAATAATTCTTAAGGCTTCTATTTCTAAGGGTATGCGTGTTTCAGGTGCTCTTACCTTACCAAACTCTTCCTTTAATCCATTCCCAAATGGACATAATTATGCAAGATGTGATATATCACGCGGACTTTTTATACAGGGGCTGTTTAACATCAGACAGCCGTATATATACATAGACAGTATTACAGCCTAGACTCAGCCTCAAATGCATGGCTTGAGTCAAAGTCAGGGACCGAATTCAATGATTATTTTTTTTAATATTTTTTTTTATATTTCACAACGTTCCACACAACGCTATCTAGACCCATGGTAAGCATAGCTTAACTAGCTTGTGTTATGGAATCTAGAATGCGGATAAATATACTTAGATACTTTTTTTTTGTAAATACATATTATACATAGAAACACCCAGACCAATGCAAATATACATATTCATGCATACAAATATTTGCACTGAGCGGGAATCGAACCCGCGCCCCCTGCACAGCAGTCGAATGCTCTACCGCTACGCTACAGAGGTCGTCAAATTGTGAAATGGTGAAATGTAGGTGTTAATTCACCTCTGCCTAACCTCCCCGGGGATAAAGGCGTGATTACATGTATGTATGTAAACTAACAGTCGATATAATGTACTCTTTCAATGTACCTACTGTTTTTCAATGTACCTAATGCAATATAAAGAAGTCTGCAATAATGATATGGAGAATAGGGAGGAGTCAATTTCCCGTGGGCGGTATACATTCACGCTGGAATATTTATAGTCACAGTTGTGAACAAATATAGCCATGCTCTAGTGCCCATATAGCATTTAGTGATCACGCGAGGTATTGCTTATCACACAGAAAGCTATTTTCAAGTTTTAGGCCCGATACACGAAATTACATAGTCAGTGGGGCCATAACTTTACCACAGACGGTAATGTAGCATGAATGTCAAGGAGATATATTTATAGTCGAGAAAATAATATAAAGTATATATTTTGTGCATCTAATTAACATCAGACATATTTATAGACAGCCCAGACTCAGCCTCAGATGCATGGCTCGAGTCAACAATATTGCCCGGAATACGGCAATACACTCATCCCTGTAGTGTTGTGTTGTGTAATGTGAAGAGTTTGGTGTTTGTATCTCATCATCAAAACTTTGCCAGATTATGGAATAATTGCTGAATTGAATTAAGTCTGACGAACTTGTCTTTACGGTCCCAGTTCCAAAGAAATATTAATAACCGTACATAATTACCTCGTCTCTTAATACGTGAGTTTTTGTATCTGTAGTTACCTTCCGAAAATGTAAGGCGTAAGTATATGCAAATAACAATTCTGCATTTAAATCCTTGAAGTTAACCTCACCGTGTACGTTTCGCACAAAAACCTAGTGATATTTAATGTCAAAAGTTCAATGCCAGGCATACTCAAGTTACATACGTATAAAAAAACAAATATTTGCCACTTACGAAGTGCAAACTGCAATTGGACGTTTGCACTCTGTAAACGAACAAAATTAAAAAGACACGATGAAAATGCCGGCGAATAAACAAGTCATATAAAAATCCTTTATAACAGCGAAAATAACGCAAATACGAGTGAAAAGCGGTTTGAGAGTGGCCCGAACTAGGATAAAAATGGTAAAAATAAAATTTTGTATCGAATGGGAGTCAGCAGGAAGTCTAACTTTGGTAACTGTGTCAATGTCAGCATATCGGAGTCTTTTTTACACGGTCGCCGTGAATTATTGTACACCGGGCCCTTGCCAATATCGCATGTGCTGCGAAGAGAACAACATAAATACAACTCTTACGGACGTGTGACCTTTGTAAAGACTACGTACAAGAAATAAAAAATGGCTGAAATATGTTACGGACTAACCATTGCCTCCTGACCTTTATCTTTTGGATTTAGGTAGGTTCAATGCTAATTATTTTGTGGTTAATATAAATTTATGTTAGTTACACACACAGCTTAATCAATTCGTTGAATATTATGAGTTTGGATTCACTCTATTCCAAAATTAAACAACAGGATGAGGAAAAAACAAGGGCACATTCAGGTAGCAAGCGAAATGGGTCGTCGACTCGCAACCGAGGTACTTTTAGCTGTGCTTGGGCTCTATTTTTGTGAATGTATTATGTCGAGAATATACTAACCAAAAGAAGGCAAACAATGAACAAACGAATGAGGATAAACCAGTTTGGTTATCACGGCAAAAGTAATCTAGCGCGGTTTGTCATCAATACGATACGCTCAACAGCACCGGTAATGATTCACAAATCTGGTTGACGTACCTTCGGTTGGTGTGTACCCAGCATTAGTAGTATAATGTAATTATGTTACTAAAACACATTATATTTATATTTTACTGTGTTTAATTGAACTCGAACTTGACGCGGCAGGAAGTCATTAGAACGTAGGTGTTTGACCTATTCTACCGGAGTTAATTAGTGGGCAACAATAAACTGCTCGATAAATTTATTCAGGGTATATTAAAGATACTACCTGACACTTTTATTGCAAAACTTAGTTTGCCTTTTATTGCAAGGTACACCATAGTACCTGACTGTAACTAGTTTTAGGGAATGATATTAAAGATCATAGTAAAATTTTGCAGTGTGTTATGGTATACGAACTGTTTTTCTATACTATAGTGAAGATAATTACAAGTGAATGGACAAGACAAACCCGTTAACCGAATCATTAAAATGATCCAAGGTACAGCCTTTGGATGGAACCGGGATTGGCGTTTGGATGAAGATGATGCTGTTAACTTGTAAAGTTAAGTTATCAAAGCCGGTGATTAACTTGACAAACCGAACCTTGGCACCAACAGAGTTATGTGCTACTAAACTGCTGATCTATAAACGAATATTAATTTATAAAACGTCGGCTGTACGTCATGTCGTCACCACAAGTAGGTAATATAAGGAACTCAATCGCACGCCCTCATTTAGCATCTACGTGGGGCTTCGCGATACGATTTGAGTCCGTCGACATCACGTAGTACATATACCTAAGCCGTCGCTATATTATCACTTATCACATATGCATTACTTTGTGTTATGTCTTATTTATATGGAAGGTTCGGCCTTAGATGTTAGTAAATTGCGAATATTGTGATACTTTCATAGCATACAAATATCTTATCTGGCCTTTCTGCTGAGTATTTAATCTGAGTAATCCCTTATGCCTATTTCTCTAGAGAATAAAACAGGTACAAAATCTTCCAATCGTAGTTGATTGATGGTCCTAATGAGATTAGGGGCGAATGTATAGTGTCGTATAGACCTTTAATGTAACAAAAAAATACCCATGGGAGATTTCTGTTGATGATTGTAAGGATAGTTAGTTTTAGTAGATTCTAGATTCTTATCCTATATTCTAGTATATTTTTTGTTGTATTAATGCGTCGATTTGTTAGATTATTGCCGATGTCCTACTATCATGGTTAGAATTCTGAGAAGCGTTAAAATAATTTGATCATTTGTAACTAGCATCTGTAACCGATTTATAGGACTTGTTTTTATAAGGTTTCGGCAATTTTATTTGAAAGCGTGAGTGATAAGTTTCCTGTATGGTTTAATAACCGCTCGCTGCAAACTAAGAAATTGATGGATTATAAAAAAAACTACTATTCTAACCTAACCTAAACTATCCAGGATCTTTCGGACAATAGGTATCTGTAGTTATTTTACTTTAAAGTTTAGATGGATGTATGTTACTCATTCACCATACAACTCTTGCACGGATCTGGATGGTACTGTGGTAGTGAAGCTACAAAGGCTACCTTTTAGGTTCCTGTGAGTCCTGAGAAAGTGGACGGGAAACACTGATGTATTTCACGTAAGGGGATAAACCATTGTAAGGAGGTACACAACGGTATTTCAGTCCCAATTGAGCAGTTCGACTGGGGAAATACCTCTGTGCTACAGAATACCACAGCTATAATAACCTCGTTTTGTGTTTTTGGCTGTGAGTATAGCCCGAGCTCACTGGAGTGTCAGCTCACTGCTGTCAGTGGTAAAATCAAAGGCTTGTCCTGATTATCTTAATTAACAGAATCGGCAACACAAGTGTGGCTTCCCTGGTTTTGCACACGTCCATAGACCACGGTAACAATTTTTTATCAGGTGGACTGAGTGCTTGCCAGCTAAAAAATTTGTATTAAAAAAACGTAGGTTATTTCAAGATGTGTTTGCCTATTAGAATATGAACATTATATTATAGTACACAAAATGTGTTATATGATTCAAGGGCAAGCTACAGACCAGTATCTAACTTCTAATTACAATAGTTGTTAACAGCACGTTGTCTGACAATGATGCCGGTTCATCGTTATTGTCAGACAAACTAGTTATAAAGAAATTAACGCGCTATTGATGCTATGTTAACACGCTCTTATTAGTGTTATCAGTAACTAATTAACTAACTTCTGATAGTTGTGTCGATTTGAAACCTTGTAAATATATCAGATCTGGTTACTCGTTATTACTCCCGTTCTAGATTCCCTTCGAAAAAAATTTGGCCTAAGAAATTCAGATGACTTTTTTTATACCTACATATCGTTTCAGTTTGTACCGATCACTCTCGTAACCATTTGAACCCTTCATAGGTTACGATAACCGCTTATCGTTGGGTGTACCTTATTTACCATCAGTGATATTAAAAAACATCTTGTCTTGATGTTACCAGTTAAAATCCATAATGTCTGCTCCAAAAAGTTTTTTCATCAGTATCATGTCCCCTGGTGACTGCAACATTTGCTAATAGCACACGGAACTCATAAAATATTTAGAAAAAAAAACGTGTTGGCAATGTAAAGTTTAAAAACTCTCATTTTTTCAACAAAACTCCGAGGTAACATATCCGGAGAGGCTGAGACGAAGGCAAGAACCGAGTAATCGCCAGCTTGCATTATGAAAGCCCTTGAAACATGTCTGCAGATAACAGCTAATCTTGAGAACCCGAAGTTTCTTAGCGCACCAAGAGTGCCCATTCCGAGGTAGTGCGGGATATGGGCCATATACATAAACCCTAATACCCATAAAATGATGCCATCGATACTGTTTTGCACTTAAATGTAGTATATTCACGAGGAAAATGTATAACATCTACATATAAACATGGTAAATGGTGCATGCGAGTACCTACCTAGAAAAGTCTTCTGTAAACCCCTTTCTTTTATACTACTTAGGTGGCAGACAAGCACACGGCCCACCTGATGAGAAGTGGTTACCGTGGCCTATGGACTTGTGCAACACCAGGGGCGTCACACTCGCGCTGCCGACCCTAACTTTTAGCAAGATAGAAAAAAAAACCTACTTCAAAAGCCAAAAAGCACTGTAAAACGAAAAATAACTAATTTATTGGCCAAGCGAGCTAGCGAGCGAGAGTCTCTGTTTCGACAAGGTCCGTCCCGGTCCCAATGTCAGTTGGTCAGAACCGATCTAGAGGGCGCATTTTTTATTCGATTTTCACCAAATTTAACACACCATGTTCTTTGATTTAAAACTCAACTTTTGTCGAAAGCTTTTTGATGGAATGGGAGAAAAGGGGGAAAGTTTGCTGTCGCGTTATTTATGAACGGATCTTTGCTGAAACATCAGGGAGATGATTCCTCACAGGTTGGTGTGAAAAAAATCATGCCTCGTAAATGTGAATTTCGTTATAAAAAAGATGGGGGAAAAAGGGAGGAAGTCTTTTTTTAAGGACGGATCGTCATTATTTTTGGTGAAACATCTAGGGCTGCTTAACATTAGAAAATACGTATCGCTTTTCTTTTTTAGTGATACCAGTTAAGGGTACCAGAAAAATACGGCATAAGGTGATCGCGAGGGCTACTGTCACCAGGACTACCAGTAGAATTATTCCAAAAGAAAAAATATGAGTAAGAAATTACTGATAAATTTTAATGCACTTACGTAAATTCAAACATTTTTTCTCTACCCAAAAATATTGGTAGATATGTTTATCGATGTGTAGAGTACAATTTACGGAATCACCGAGCAGTGTGAATCGCACCGCACGCCCCGAAGGGTCTCTGTCGCTATTCTAATAAATCCTTTCATATATTATGTAAATATTTACAAAACCCGTTGTAATTATAAAGCAGAATCTGTCAGCGGTTTTAATTTTAACAGGCGTTAGACGTTTAATCCGTATTCGCACTTGCTACTTGTCGTATGAAATATTACGGATGCACGACTATTCAGATACTCAGGCTACAAATTAAGGTGTCGGGTTGGTAATTAAAAGTCAGACGTGAAATTAAAATTGCTAGCACGTTAAACAGTTTGTCTCATTCGAAATGTTATTATAATGTATGAAACTGGTTTTCGTTTGCAGATTTAACATTTATGCGAATATTTGATAGTAAATTTATTCGAGTTTAGAACTGAGGATTTTACTGCCATTTCATAATCAGTAACATCTGCTGTTGCAGGCATAATCAATGATATGATAGTAGGTAATTTTCGGACATTTTAGGTTTCGAGTCTGGGACGTTTCGTCTCTCGAAGTTCCGGGACTTTGCGTACTGTGTACTGTTTACGATAGCTGAAGGAGTCTCTAACGAATTTGTGGACAAAATTCAAAAATTTTCCAGATAGGTACCGTTCTTCTCGCGGTGAAGAGAAACATTGTTGTTTAAGCACAACATATAATATAGTGCAACCATACGGGTCTATTCAATCTATAGATGCGTGATCAATTACACGTGCCTTGAAACCTTCAATTATCCAGCCTTCAAAAATCCTGCCAATTGGACGGCAGGACTTGAAGGTAATGTTTAATTGAAGGTCTCAACTCTCAAAGCATAAAATATTATACCACTTAGATTACGAGGCACAGATGGTTTTGCTTTGTTTTACTAAAAGCTGACCTCAATATTCTCTGTAATAACAGGTCCTATGGTTTTCTGCTCCTGTTAAGGAAACATTGAAAGCAAAGACCATGATTCATTACCTTTTTGGATCGATTAATTTGTTGTCTGACTCGCGCGTGGGAAATATTAGGTGCTCTTTCGAACGTTTCACCGCAGAACTAAGCTGGGATTAGCGCTATCCGTGGTCTTAATCTATGCGAATAAGTTAAGTGACACCTGAAGTAGGTCAGACAAGTGCATGATACGTCAGTTATTTATTGGTAAGATATCGAGTAATTTAGACAAACCTTTTGTCAATATAAGATCGTCATTATTTTCCAATCTTGTCACTGACATTGTCTGTTTGATCTTTAGAAGTAGAGCTGAGATGTGTGCGGTTAAGCTTATACAGACGAGATATATATAATCAAGCTACCAAACTGTCACAAAATTCTTTGTTGTCGTTTCGTAATAGTGTGCTTCGGCCCTTTTTCGTTCATGTGTAAAAAGCTCTTAATCGCCGTAGTAGATAAAATGGGATAAATCTAAAGATTGGAAAGAAGGGAAAAAATGTTAATGAGCAACTTTTCAATGGTCATTCAGCAAATATTAAAATGTTCTAAAAAATGCAACGCACGGACTAAAACAGATTTTTAACGAGAGGGTGATACTTTACTGGTTGAGTCGACCCTTTGGTTTGAGATAAGCATCGTTTCACAACTCGCTCCAATGACGGAAGCAAGAGATATAAAAATGTATGTGTATGAATGAAGTTTTAATTAAGTATAACATAACATAACATAAACTCTCGCATATATCCCCGAAGGGGTAGGTAGAGGTGCTAGCACCCACATGTCGCCAGTTTATGTTTAGGTCCCAATGTAATAGGTGGCGAGCCTATTGCCATTAACCGGGCACTGATAATTATTTATTATAAATTATAACTGGATGTAATATTACCCGGAGTACCCGGTTTTCAATTTGGCACATCGCACTATGTGTGTAGAGCATTCTTTCCCACAGAGCAATTCTACAGCTTAATATTATCTTTTTAGAGGCATAACAGAAGCTACCGTTTTATATTTTTAATATTATGTACGTATTTATTTTCTATAAGTATCCAAATGTCAGTCCGATGTACGATAGAGAAAACGCTCTACAAAACTGAAGCAAGGCTATCTTAATTGAACTTTGACTCTTGTTCTCGACGACGACGGAGTGCCAATTCAAAAGTACCTTTCGTATAAGTTCACACAGGTATAACTTTGACATCCTTGCAACTATATTGCAACATATTCGTACCTGTATACGTGCGAGTATGCAGCTTTTATGAAACCTCACGGTCCAGGAGTCCGGAAACCCGATACAGCGAATGCGGTTACAACTGCTCCGCTTACAAATATTTATAGAACTGGGTACTGAGCTCTATATGACAGAGAAGTTAGATAGAAATATTATTTTAGTCTTAACTACGTAATTGTAATAAAAAGAATGTTGACGGCATCTGCCGCATAAAAAAATTGTGCCTACTAGTCTAGTACTCCAGTGATCATCGTGGCTGCTGAAAACCAAATCAAATATCGGGAAAATAGTGTATCAAAATAAGTTAGCGATAGATTCTGACGAAATCACTTAGTAATATTAACAACACTAGCTGTTTTTCATGCAGTATAATTTAGTGCCATGTAGAGGGACAAATGGCAACATGTTCTGATAATGTTGACAGAATAATTAATTAATATGGTGGTTAGTACTGATAGAAGGGGATTTTCCCATGCAAATTTGGAGAACCCGAAAGGGAAAAACTAGGGAAATACAGACAAGAACATTGAACAAAGAGAAGGTAAAATTTAATTACTCATTTACTTTTATTACGCACTTTGATGGAAAAACCATATGTTTACCTCTTTTAAGAGGTCAAGTGTTATATATTAAGACTCTTTACACTGCAGAAGGGAAAGAAAAAAGTGGACCCCGGACTTCAAGGTGAATACTACGACGGACTGAATGCGACAGAGATTATCGCAAAGATGATGACAAGGACTTTACAGACTTTATTAATCATTCAGGACTCAAGATTTAATGAAATTTGAAAGCAATTTTTTCCGTATGCTAACTTTTCCTCATTGTCGTCGTATGGGATAATTTTTAAGTCACCTGTGTCAGGGATTGATCGCGGGTTCAAGCCTCGTCGTGTAAGCTAACTTTTCTCGATTGAAATAAGATCTAAGGGATGATTCCGCAGGCGACCGTATACGTACCGTGAAATACACTTGAATATGATAATTTTGTTTATTGTTTCAATTCATTGCGGTTTCTCAATGTTGCCGTTTATCCATATCCAATTTTAAGAAGTAATGAATGTGAAAATATGTAAATGTATAGTTATAGACAAATGACCGGATTGCGGAACTGATTTCCTATTATTTGTACGTAATATATTTGTGTTCGGATGGCGTGTCGTCTCTTTACATACATTACTTGTTCAACTTCGATACAGATAAATGACACAGTTGAGAAGCCGCGATGAATTAAACATAAACAAAATTATCATATCAAGTCTATATCACGGTACGCTTCGCGTCTGCAGTAGTCGTATGCAATCGCCTTCGGAATCCATACCTTTAAGATGTTCTAGTAGGTAATTTAATACTCCTGCACCTTGTCTAGATGTTCTTGCTCAAGGAGAGACACATAAATGTCACGCAGGTAAGCTGACATTCATAGGCAATATTGAATTCAAGGCAGTTAATTACGTTACGCGTTATTAATGAAGCACTCTGCATCACGAATGAATGCCTCTGAAAGCAATTATTTTTTATTCCTTAAGTTAATACTATTTTATTTTTTATTTTTACTCGTGAAGAGATAGACAGTGATGTATTAAATGAGTATGTAATAATAATAACATATCTCCTTATTGTATGTATACAAAGAATGGATACAGAAAGATACAATTTGGTACAGTTTTGTGGCATAGCAAGTGGCGGCCTTAATGCACAGGGCAATCTCTACCAGGCAACCATGAGGTGTAAACAAATATATCGCAAGTATTTTCGGTCCTGATACTCCTGATGTTCTCATGTCTCTCATGATTACGAACCTGCTGTCGTTAGTCGAGTGCTTCCTCCTAACTCCAAGCTGTTATTGAATAACACTTGTCAGAAATACCAATAACACCCCATTACCACAGATTCAAACTGATGCACAGCAGTCGGAAATGCTTCCGCTACTCACCTCTTTATAGGATTAGGGGTAAAAGCCGTATTATTATCGACAGTGTGTTTTGGGTCATATCTAAAACAGGCCACCAAGTTGGGCAATCTAGTCCACTGAGCATGTAATTGAAAATTTTTCATAATTTGTCCTATTCTATAACACGAGTTCACGATCTCACATAATGTGACCGTCCGTAATCTTATGCGTGGGTGAGTCTAGATTTTTAGACTGATCTAACGAAACAATCACTACAGTATATTCAACCAAACATTATGTAAAAAAACCACTCGATTTAAATGCTGCATAACAGTACTTGTCAAATGAGTAGTTTTCTATCTTCGTATTTACTGTAATTTCAACCTTATCACAAGAAACAAACGATTCAACTTCCGTAAACAAATATATAGATATACATACGTATCTATTAACTAAATTGTCATAGAAATAGATAGCCGCAGTTTTCAATTGCTGTTTTATTGAGACTGACAAATAGTGTGTCAATGTGTGCAAGATCGTACGTCAGAATGACGCAAACGGCTGCGCCCGCGCCGGTGACCGGCCTGTGGCGCGCACGCCCCGCTCACGTCACACACAGCTGATCACGCTACCTACTCAACCGGTGTAAACAAATCATAGTAACACTCCCACGCTACACTATTGTAGATACCGGCATATATCTTGATCACAAGCACGTCACAAAGTGTAGGGTATATGTGTAGTGCGCGTTTTTTGAGGATAACACGGGGTGTTACAGCGGCGGAAGGGCCCAAATTCACCAATCAATCAAGCTTATCGCAGTCCACTGCTGGACACAGGCCTCCCCTATATTGGGAGGCTTGGCCTACTGTTCTCACACTGGCCGCTGCTTGGCCAGTCGGGTTGGTACATATTTCGAGTTTTCCATCTCTCGCAGTGATATCGCATGCGTATTTATCCGTTAGTCGCCTCATACTCAGACACCTTTCGGATGAGATGGGGTGGTGATACTTGTATTCTTTCTGCGTCACCACACAGATTACAAATCATAGATTATATCAAACCAACTCGCGCGTGCCAAAGCCTCGTTCTCTCGCGACTTGGGAGTCAAGGTATATGCTATAATATAGCTACAGTATAGAATAGGTTGCATTTGGTTGCATTCATATTTATCGAAACTTGTCGCAATTTCACACTGAATTTAATGATTTCTGTCTTTAGTACTTGAACATTGTCATAATAAGTCCTCATGGCGCTAAACTTTTTATGGCTGATGGCGTATGCTTGAGCTTGTCCTGAACATTTTACTCGCGAGTTGAACACAGATTATCTTTCATGGGAAATGGACTTTGGTAAGGAACTGGGTAAAGCCCGAAAGTCTAGAAGAAAAACGATTGATCACAGTATTAGTTAACTCTTGCAAATTTAATCGAAATTGTGAAGACTCAGAGTCTGGAATTGTGAAACGTCTTAAAAAGAGAAATTTCAAAAGCCAGGGAGGCAGTTCAATTACGAGAAGAAAAGAATTGGAACTTTCAGATCGAGAGAGATGCCCCTCGGTCGGACAGGGTGCGAGGGATATGCCTGCTAACCTCACCTCCAGCAACCAGAAACGACCCAAAGACGGCGTGCGTTTTAGTCGGTACAAGTCCGACATAACCTCCCCCGTGGAGGAAGGGGGGGGGGTATCCATGGGGATTTGGTGTACAATAAAACATCCCTGATTTTTTATTCCTTGCTGTGTTTACACTTTTAAGCAAGAAAATATAAATAACTTGCAACATACCACACACCAGTGCAGCGCTTAGATTTCTAGACCCAAACAGAGCATATTGTAGCGCAGAGCACCATACCATAGAGAAGGAAACGATCATATTCTGTCCTCCATGGTAAATACAAATTCAAGAATTCGCATAATACAAATGCGTGTGTAATAAATAAGTAAAGAATGTAAAAAAAAAAATCATCAAAATATATACCCACACAAGTAACACGCATATAGCCACTTAGTTATATATTATTTGAGTGTGGTTATCTAAGCGATGAGTGTTCAAAGCGGTCAGGGTTAGTGTTTTGGCTAGCGACAAAAAGTGTCGTCATTACAGTCATTAATAACGGGGTCAACAACTACCGTCGACAGGCTTGAGAGAGCGCTGACGGAAACCATGTTTTTTGGGGCCAATTATGTTATCACACAAAGTAGATCTAATTTTAATATCACAATTACACTCTCTTTTTTTTATCTGAAATTTTATATTTGAGTAGACTTTTATATTCTCCATCCGACAGCCAATGACAAAGTGCCTGCTTGACGATAGTAGGCTTCTAGCTCATCCCTTAATGTCAATTACGAGGGACCAAAAGTCATAGTTGGCTAAACGTGGGTGTTAATACACCTGTGCCTATACATGTGTGGCAACCTCTCGTACCTTAATCTAAAGTGAACTCTAATTCCTTAAGATTAAATTACAATATGATATAATTGAACTATAAAAATTAAATGATACAATTTTTCGGCTACGCCTAACCTTGAGGCAACTCATCGCACTTTCAATTAAGCCCCCGTCTAAAGAATTTCATTATACCTAGTTCATTCAGAAAAGATTCGCATTCAATTTTTCAACTAACACAATTCCGAGCCTGACGTGAGCTGCAATATCACCTTCACGGGCATGTTACAACAGTTTTATTGCATAGGAGGTAGGACACGACGGTATTTCCGTCCAACTGAGCAATCCGACTGGGGAAGTACCTCCGCCCTACAGAATACCGCAGCCATAATAACCTCGTATTGAGTTCCCGACGGTGAAAAGGGTAGCCAGAGCTCACTGGAGGATTTTAATGCTGTCAATGGAAAGATCAAAAGCTTGTCCTGCTTTCTTTTACACTGACGGCACAGCAACTCTCCATGCTTGCAGGGTTGGCAGCGCGAGTGTGACTCTTTTGGTTTTGCACGCGGCCATAGGCCACAGTGACCACTTTCCATAAGGTGGGGGCCGTGTTCTTGTCTGTCACCTAAGTGGTATTTAAAAAAATGGCATACGAAAGCATAGACGACAAATATAATAAGATACATTTTTCTTTTAATATCTATAAACGCGAAAGCTTCGGAAAAGTGATACCTAAATTGGGTACCTACTAGCACTTAGATTTCTTCCCTACCATGACTCACGTTTTCCTCAAATAATTAACGATTGGATACCGACCAGTGGGCGAACACTAGCAAAGATAAATGAAGAAAGATTAGAATTATTTTTATGTAAATAAGTAATGGAATCGGCACTATTCCTAGTAATTTTGACACAATTGGGTTGACCAGCAGGTTACCATATGGCACATAGATTGTTTAGTTTAGATAAAACGACTGACAGCTAACACTCAAATATCATGCTTTAGGCGCGTGGGCTACCACAGTTCTAACGAACTACTGTGTGTATTACTATGCTTCCATCGATTAAAATTAACATTACAAGGTAAAACAACTATTATGGGTTCATTCATCTCTATAGAATCGTTGATTAATATCTAGAAATATGATTATGTAGGGTTAGTAATAAGTATTAGAAACGATTAATCATTATAGTATAACAGACAAAAACCCTGTTTAATCAGTTTATTGACATTCTTAATTAAAATAATCCATTAGTTCAAAAATACATGATTTAATATTCATAGCTTATGAGACGTTTTCTATAACAATGAAGAGTAAAATTTTGCAATATACAATTGCTATAATTCAATAAGAATGTACCATAGTTAAAATAATGATAATCACTAACTGTGATAACAATGATTAATCAAGAAGACAACAAACAGGTCTATGTTGTTTCTTTACCTTTGCTTATGAAATTAAAATTTTAAAAAAAAACTGATAGTATTATAAGCCAGCGATTACATTAAATTTTTACCTCGGTAACCATTAGGGCATTTCCATGTACAAATCGGGGTATGAAGTAAAAAGCGAACGTTATAGAACATTACAATAATAGGGTGGAACGTCATTGTGTGCGACGATTCCCATTGAACCGCAGCGGAGGCATCGCAGAGATTCCCTCAAATGCAGAGTTTGCCAAACTTAAAACCCTATTCCAAATATATTTATGTGTCCCCAACGTGACACAGCACATGAAATAGTTAAGTTTAAAAGCCAATATACCTAAAATTCCTCAGTGTAATAGCTTTAAGAGCTTGATTATGAACGAATACGATTTGATTGTAAACAATGAGACAATACTGGTATTTTATTTTTATGGCCCGGGGTCCCACCATTTGGAAAACACTGCTATACCGGACAACGCATTTGCATACAAACCGACAACCTATTATACTGTATTATGTACCCTCATAGCTGTTAAGCACATTTTACTACATTTGTAGTGGTATAAAAATACCACATACCCGCATAATTTATCGTCGCACATTAGATATTTGTGCGTAAAAGACGTTTCTTCGTCTTATACGCGTACTCTATACAGTGAACTTAGTGAAATTACAGTAATAAACGACTGATCAGACTAGAAGTTTTTATGTGAAAACAAACAGAGCAAATACTTGAGTTACACCTGCCGTTCTGGTCAAGACATCGGCGCACCTGCGAATAGTCAATACTTGTTCGTTAATGTGCAAGAGGGCAAAAAATGTTCACTCACTTAGCACTTGGTCACATTGATTGGCGATGTAACTACCGTTATTTTGACAAAAGTGATAAGATAACATGGTTGTAGCTAGATCACACAGGAATGTACAAAATATAACAGAGTATAATAGAGTACAAAATATTGACTATTATCAACTTCATGCGCTTTAGTAACTGCAAATAAATTGGTCATTGCGTATCCGGATAAAGTAGCTGTCGTATTCCATAATACGTGGGGCGCACTATAAGTTTCCGGAATGAATATGAAAAAATACTATTAAAGGTACAAAATTAATTTATTGTTTTTCAAAATAATCTCCCTTGGCGTCTATGCAATTTTTCATTCGATCAAACCAGTTTTGAAAACTTTTGTGCCACTCCTCTGTGGTGACCTCTGAAACGTGTTTTTCATACTCCTCGACAGCCTCTTCTGGTGATGAAAATCGTTGGCCGCGTAATTGGTTCTTAATTTTTGGGAACAGATAAAAGTCACAAGGTGCCAGGTCGGGACTGTATGCAGGATGGCTCATGAGTTCTACATTTTTCGCCTTCAAAAAGTTGTTTGTCTGTCTGGCCGTGTGAGAACTAGCATTGTCGTGGTGCAGGATGATACGGCGTTTACGGTTATTTTTACGGAGTTCGTCAATAACTTCCGGCAAACAAATGGTCGTGTACCAGTCACTATTCACAGTACGACGATTTTCTAAAGCAACAGTAGCCACGTGTCCAGTTTTATTAAAAAAAGAAGCAATCATCCGCTTAGATGCACTTTTCACGCGCGCCACTTTGGTTGGTTTCGGCTCATCTTGAAAGACCCATACGCTCGATTGCTGCTTTGTTTTGGGATCGTAGCAATAAATCCATGTTTCGTCACCTGTTACTATGTCCCACACCAAATTTGACGCACCTTCGTTGAATCTGGTAAGCATGGCACTGCACCAAGTGACGCGGTCCGTTTTTTGATCCTCGATCAAGTTATGTGGGATCCACCGCGAGCACAGCTTTCTCACACCCAAATGTTTGTGTAGGATTGATTGTATTTGACTCATGCCTATTTCTAAGGATGCGCGAATTTCATGGTAGGTCACATGCCTGTCTGTTTCAATCATACGGCGCACAGCATCGATGTTTTTGTTGGTCACAGCGGTGGACGGCCGACCATCGCGAGATTCGTCACTGAGATTGATACGACCACGCTTTAATTGTGCAAACCAGCTATAAACAGTCGTCTTGCATGGAGCTTCATCGCCAAAAGCTGTTTCAAGCCGAGCGATGCTCTGTTGAGCCGTCAAATTACACTTAAAATCGTAGAAAATCATACTACGAAAATTTTCACGAGTTAAATCCATGTTGATGCAGACACACAATTTTTTAAATGGCGCCACAAGGTAAAAACAAAAGACAGTCAGATGAAACAAACTGTATTCTACAGCCAAAGAGTTCTATTTTCAAATGTTGTAATAAATTTTTAAATATTGTTTATGTAAGTGGCCAGTTCCGGAAACTTTTAGTGTAACCTATGTACAAGTTATATTTAAGCGGGAAAGCGCGCGACTGAAAGCGACGCGTCAGAATCGTCGGAAGAAATTTATTTAGCTAGCTCGGCGGTAGATCGCTGAGGCGAACTACGTACAGATATCTGGCGGCATCTCCAGCGGCTAGGCCTTGCTCATTTTATCTCCCCTCCCGAATCAACTCGGTGTTTGGGAAATTGCGTACACAGCAAACAAAGAATTGCACATCGAGATAAGGAAGCGGAGCGTATCGCGCTTATGAACGCCCCTCAACTCCATTCTCTGTAATAATCCAACAAACGACCGACCGTTATACCACAGTTATACCCTTCTTCGATATTCCTCATCAAAAACACCAAGGCTGTTTTACGTAACAAAAACATAACATCAATTTTAATTCACAATAGAAAGCAAGCTTAAATTATGAACTGTAATCGAAACTGCTCTGTTTAGGTTGAGACTAAGTTGTGAATAATTTCTTAAGATTTTTATCGTTGTTGAAGACTAAAATCATATTAAATTTGTCTTTGGAAATATTTCAACAAAGTAACAAAATGTTATCGGTTTAGCGAGGCCTCGATTCGGTAAGTAATGTGGATGGGAAGCTCGATTTAAGTTTGGTAATCCGCAAGCCGCTGCCCGTCAGAGATAGGACAGTTTCGACGAGGGTCGGGAGTCCGCACGGATGCTCTTTGGCATTCGGCGCTACAAAGCGAGCTTAGGCCTAGTTGGCACAAAAGAATAGTAGTTTTCAGTTCGACTAACAAGCTTAAATTTTAATGGATAGCAGCTATATGGAGCATGCGCAGATTGACCATTCGATTGCCACGTCGACTAATCCAATGAGTACTTAACTAATATTTCAACGTTAACACACGCAAACGAGCCTGGCCTGACATTGTGTGTAAATCCGGGTAGGCATGTCGACCTATACAGATTAATTCCAAATGTGCATGTCAATTGTTATCCGTTGCAGATATGTATTAAATACTATTTATAGAATATAACATTAAGTATAAAAGTTTTAGTACGTAACTCGTAAATGTGAGCAGTCGGTTGTATTTCCCAGGAGTAAAAATCGTCATATAAAATAGTTCAAATAATATATCGTCTCTCAAGTCGAGTCCCTCTTTCGAAAATATCAGTGTGCGAGGAATTTTGGGGCTTTGAATGACATGGCTGCCTCGCTCGATAGCTTTTAGGGTGACGCACCGTACGTACTAAGGACACTTCTGTAGAATTTTATAGTCCCCCGCATCGCGTGAACGAACATACTACGTTGATTAGTATATTTTTAGTCTGTGGTTCATGTAAGTAGAAGTAGTGGCATAATTGTTGCTATGCAATCTCATAGCTCTAATTGGTAACCGGGTAATTAATTTCCATGTAATATTAATTATTCAATGAAAGCGAGTGAAACTAACAATGCGTTTGTGATAAGGAATATTGGAAATACAAATATTATGGCCGACTTCCGTAGTCACTGTTTTGAATACGAAAACCAGTTCTATATTTTGTATATTATGTAGAATATGTCGAAATATTGAATATAAACTTTGTTGTGACTTGTCAGTGGTATAACGTTGTGATCTTAGTTTCAGTCCAGAGCATCAATAGAAGTGTTAGTGGCAAACGTCTGCGAGTTATAAGTTTGTGGTGCACGTATTCAGCCACCGCATCTCAACTCACAAAGCGGAGTCAAGTTACCAACAGAAGAACACGTCGCGGTCGACGAGCTCGGCTGGGAGGCGGAGGGGGGCGAATGGGGGAAGGGGCGGTGCTCTCAGCGACGTGACATTTTCGCAAACAAGCCACGGGGAGCGAGGCAGGGGCGCCGTGAAATTTGCAACCTCGGCGCCAGCCGTTATCCAACCGGCCGCGACTCGAGTCAACCTAATGGGGGAAATCGATGAATAAATTCGGTGATTCGAATTTCACTACGCTGTCCGAAAGTTGATTATCGCCAAAATCTGCCCATTATGCTTGAATTTTTGAACGAAATTATGGGAGCGTTAATTTTCAGAGTATCGAAGTTTCATAAATGAGTAGTAGGAAGATTTGAATGGCTTCAGGCAAGATTCGGTGGCACAGTGATCAGAGCATTCCATCTACAAGGAAAAGATCACGGGTTCAAATCCCGCCTGAACTGATTCCATTCTTCCTATTTTAATCTATTTGAATAAGTAATAGAATTGAAAATAACAAATTCCTAAATAATATTACTGGAGTTTTTTACTTGCTAAGATTAAATTTTATTTTATTTTATTTATATTATCATTACAAGACACATCAAAAACGTTCCTATTAACAAAGATAACAATTTAGTAGCAAAGTAGCAGTGTGCACCAATGGTCAATTAGATATCACTACGTGTACCATATTAGTCAGTAGTTAAAGATATTTCAAAACATATAGCAAACACTTGTAAAAGATATTTATTTTTTCTTTTTTATCCAACAATGAAATACGTAAAGTTATTGAATATGTTTCCTTCGCTAGACCAAGAATTGCCACTTAGACTAACTTACAACTACGATTGAATATTAGGTAAGTCGTGCATGTCTTATAAGGGCCACCAGGCAGTACTTTGTAAGCCTTATAATAGCGTATTCTGAACAGAAACCTGTTTGACATTACTTTGTTTTTCTATGTGAATCTTTTAATACAGATAATTTTCTTGAATTTGTTTAGCTCAATTACTCTAATGAACATAACGCCAGGAATTATACTGTTATCGCGTCTGAGAGGCCATTGTTTTTATAACAGAAACGAGGGAAAGTTTCAAAAGAGAGAAGTTAATGTTTGTAAAATCATATGAGACTTGGATTTTAGAAATCTACACATATTTCTTTTTCTAATATTCTATTATTATGAATAAATATACTATTGTTGCGTAATTTTATGACTGCTAATTGAAGCAGGTTGCTACATACTTAGATGTCGCAAAACTTATAAAAACAAAAACAGAAAAAAACCAGGAAGAATTACAACTTCACAAGTTATTTTAACGATTGTGACTTTTTAAGGTTTCCGTCCTACCCTCCGTATTGAAATTTCTTTTTTACAGAGCTCCACATTAAGAAGTACCCACAATTACAATTTAGTAACAAAGAAATAAATCAAAAGAGGCATCTTTTGTTCAATACTACCCTTTACCCTAATTACAAGACTTAAAGTAATTTAAAAGGCTATCTTTTAGTCAAAGTCATTTCAAATTACCTAACTACTTAATTCCGTCGCCATTTTCGTGAGAACGATTGCATTTACCAAAAAGCTGTGACAGAGATATTTTTTTTTCTACGTTAAATAACATAAAGGCTTAGGCAGCAAGGCTCCGGACAAAAACAACGGAGTGATGTAATTAAGAGAAGAGATCAAGGGAACCCTACACCGGACACGTTATAATTATTATACTAGGTACAAGCAGCAACAAAAGTTTATAGCCAGTATATTAAACAGCAGCTGATAAAATGAATATTGTGTGTCAAAATGTTTAGTGTTTCACATTTTGTGAAGTTTTTTTGTTGTTTTCTGTTGTTCGACATTAGTGAATATAAAATACCAATTATGAGGAGCGAAAATGTGACTCGAAAAAAATTTGTCGAGCCGTGTGGTTCCCGGCAGAGTAGAATTTCGACCATAACATCCCTTCCCATGCGGTGTCGTACAAGGCGACTAAGGGTTAGGGCTGTTTGACATCAGACAGATATATACAGCTCAAATGCATGGCTCGAGTCAAAAATAGTGCCCGGAAGACGGCAATAGGCTCATACCCTATTACGTGGGACCGAATTTAATGATAGGTGAAATGAGGGTGTTAATTCACCTCTGCTTAACCCTCCGGAGATAAAGGCGTGATATATGGGTGTATATTTGTTATAAGATTTTTTGTATAGATACATATTTGTTACATAACTCCTTATCAGTATTTTTATAAATATTTCACACTAATAAAGTAACAAACAAGCCGACGACTAGGATATCTGTGCCGACGACGCACGACCCACCCGAAGGCAAGCAATTTTCACGTAGGTCGTGGCTTCTGAACATTTAAAATTCAGATGGTTTATTATTACTTATTTTAATTCACACATTACTTTTAAATCATTCTTTATTACGAGATTAAAGCCACTTTCTTATTATTCGAAACATTTTTTTCACCAACTGTACCCTTATATTATTAACGCAGATTCTGTAAGAATATTTTTAAAATCTTTTTAATCTGGTATATTTTGAACCGCACCTCGTGTAAGGTCGGAGGTTTCATTTAATCAGATGCGGCTGCGTCAGAACAATTACTATTAGCACGACCGTCTGAGCTTCAGCATAACGGCTAGATAAAGAACTACGGATAAGCTGCGATCTATACAGTCGAGATAATATTCAATATAGGTATTTAAACCATCATGGTCACTCACAAAGATCGATATATTTACTCCTAAAAAACTTTCTCACTGTTCACCGCCAATACCGCCAATACCAGTTGGAAATATCGGAAACTCAGAACGTGAGTATGGTAAATATCCCGATAACTTTATGAATGGATCTGAATTTTTTAAATCACTTTTATACATATATTGTACGTCGACGTACTTTACAGTGCGTTTAAACCGTAACGACAGTGAGTTTATCATCATATATCACTAGTTGAAAATTTTTTTTACATCACTTTGCTGGCGACAAGCACACGCCCCACCCAATGAGAACTGGTTCGTGGTCAATGGACGTATGGAACACCAGGGGCGTTAGACTCGTGCTTACACCCATATTGAAGTCGCTTGGAAAACCACAGCAGGGAGTTCATTCCACCACAGCTTGATCATGCGTGTGATGAAGTTCCTTTCATACCGATATCCACCGTTTCCGGTCGCAATGTGTGAGGATGAATTCCCTGACTATGGCGAGCGGTGCGATGATAGAATGTAGCTGTGGGCATCATGTCTAACAATTTCAAAAATCAATGTACATGCAATGCAAAATCATTTGTAAACATTTACCAGATTCTGTGCAGAGAAAAACAATTACATGGAAGGTTTAATGACAGTGTAGTGGTAGCTGTGAAGTGTAAATCGCACACACTGCCTATCCCCTAAGGAGAGGCGTGAGTTTTTCGTATTCAAGTAACATTTTGTAAGCAACGGTGCTTTGTAAATATTAAGATAGATTGGTCTGCGCACCAGTTTTCCAGTTTCCAGATTACTACAAAAGAGAATATTCATTGGGAGTAGTTTTAAAGCGAAGATTACACTCGTACTTTGCTCATTTCTTAAATAATGAATACTATTTGAGTAAACCATTGAAATTCAAAACAAAATTTATTATTTTAAGATCATAACTATCATTTTTTATTTTACTAACCTCGCCAACTAAGCGAAATTGCTTGTAGCAGGAGTGGGTTCAGATCGGTAGTGTAATAGCCAGGATTCGAACCCAGAACCTTTCGATCGTAAGGCCGACTCCTTAATCACCAAGCTACCGACGAGTTTTATTTAGTATTAAAAATATTACACGAAATAACAGTGTAATTATTCACATAACACATAGGTACACTCAACGACAAAATTATAGGTACTTACAAATATACAAAAAAGTCAAGTCCTAAATAAAAGTATTTTTATAACAACCTTCAGAACATTAGTTATGTAAAAGTATAAGAGTCGAGATTTAGCATTTAGAACCGTCCATATGAAACTAAACAATCAAAAATGTGTAAGATATTATCTGCCGAGACTGAACACATATATTTAACTGACTAGAAGTATCAATTATAATCCACCGGTTTAGCCATAAACAATCGCTGCCGTTGTGGCAATACCTGCAATATCCATAATAATAATGGCATCTGTCAGTTCTACAGCCACTCAATATATATACCAGACCCGCAAGGAAACCAAACGCCATAAACACTCAAGTTTATTACCAGTTTGCAACATGTTATAAATAATTCCCTTGATTGGCAAAGGTCGTCTTACGTTATTACAGTTGAATTCCCAAGTCAAAAACTTCCTTATCGAATTTTCGATCAAAGTTATTTCATCAATGAAGTTTTCCATATACAGGTACATATATACTCTTACATAGTTATTGAGTGTATAGTCAACAACAAAAGTAGCTTAACAAATTCTAATTTATATTATCACAATGGTCCCTAAACTAGTAACAAAATACTTAAGAAAACCTTTAATATATTAACTTTGTCCTTTGGTGATCAATCATGAAACAACTTATCGATGAATTATTGACACCTGTATTCCCGTCGATTAATATAGGAAAAAAAAATAGTTCAGGAGGGTTTCGAAACCGCGATCTTTAAAATTTGAAATCGATTTGAATAGACTAAATGTTTTAAAATTGCATTCAATAACCTGTATTCTAGTTTAATTTTTATTGTTAATATACTTATGAGGTCGTCGTTCCACCTGACCGTTGTGCCGTTGGAAGCACGACCTCATCAAGGTTCAAGGTTGCGGGCTGCTTTAGATCGGTCATTCTGGAAGTCTATGGGAGTGTATGGCTGATATGATGATGATGATGAATCTACTTATGTCGTTGTCTGTATATAGTACTGTTTCTCTGACGATGTCAGTGCAGTCCGAATACAATCACAAAAAACAGCTTAAACCACAGTATAAACGTTTCTTGCATAGCACCTCACGTTTCTAGAGGTCATCGGTACGCAAAAAAAAACAACGTAGAAAATATTACGAGTTTTTAATTGTTTCAATATCCGCGAACAAAGAATAACTTTTTGTTGAACTTTTTCAAAGCAGGGAAGATACTTTGAAATTCGTAAAAGAACCTAAAGTAGACTTTAATAGTAGTTTGATGCCAGTTATTACAAAGTTATATTGCAATGGTGTGTTAAAAAATATTCCAGTTATCGAAATAGCAAGCAACGTGGAAAATCGAAACGCTTTCGTCTAGAAAATTCAGCGAGTTTTAAATTTTCCGTTACAACAGTCGCAAATTCTTAACCCTTCAGCGGCAAAACGAACGTTACAAGTACATGATGTACTATATATTTACTGTTGGATTTATTATACAGTTATAATACAGCAAACGTAATGTGTAACGTTCGTAATACATACATCCAAGGATAAAAACTTAGCGGAAATGTTGTAAATCTCGCAAGCGACGATATTTAGCTTCGTTCGCGAAACGGAACACATGACATGACGTACAACTTCCAATACGTTGAATCATTCTTACACTCGAGATTCAAATTTGATAATCAAATAAAATATTAACACATTAGTCAAAGAAATGCCTAGAAATCAAAATACAATTTGAATTTGATACTTGAATACTCAATACTCAATTCATTTTTTGGGTTCCATAATGTAGTAGTTGTTCAAGTTAAAATTGTTGTTACAATACTTACAATTATGGACCCTGTCGGGCACAGCACCATGTTTGGAGAGAGGAAGAGTTTGTCATAGGTGCATATTTGTTTAATTTATTTATTATTATTTATGTGAGTAGAATTACTGTTAAATTATGAGAGTATACAGTCAACACAATACAATACACCACTATTATAGCTACATACTGTTAGTCATTAATAGTCAATATTGTTTTATTCCAACTGTATAATAAAGTAGAGGTGAATATCTTTGATAGATTTTAGTAAATCTATTTAGTTCGATCAAATAAGACCTATCTTCTTAGTACACTTAAATAGCCAATTGGTCTAGGTCTGTACTTCAGTTAATAGTAATACATTTTTAGTAACCTACATCGCTATCGAACTAAAATTTACAAGGGTTAATTAATATTCAGCCTACACAGGCTATTGCCTAATTGTTACAAATAGTTTCTCATTGCATTAAGAGTCTACTAGTGTAGTTAATCAGGGATGTAGTGAGATAAAGGAATTTGCATTGATTTACTTATTAGGAATTATGGGGTTTAGGCAGTGAAACTTAGGCTGAACACGTTGAGAAAAAATTAAACAGTGGTAGTGACTATTATGAATTTATGAATAAAGTTAAATAGTGTTTTATATTTTCTGTTTCAGTGTGATTGTGACTCCCCAAAAGCTAAGGCCGCCACTCGTGCCTCGACCGACATGGCACCAAATGGGGATTGCATTCCATGATGGAAAACTTGAATCAAATCGATAACGTGTCTGCCAAACTTGTGAATTCTGAATACTTAAATCCATTTAAAAATGTCGTTTAATACTACGAAAATTGAGTGAGTAACTAGTTTAATGAGTTTGCAAAACGATCGTAATAACAATATTTTCATGATATGATATTTCCTCTGCACGCAAACCTGCACTTAAATAACATTTCATCGGGGAAGCAGTCAGTACCGCTACGTGTACATTTCATCCTTATTTGACAAGAGTTATATGAAATTGAGCTTTATTTTGGGGTCTATACGTCATATATCGTGTTGTTAGGTTCGGCAAATGGGTATCGGTGGTAATACAGGCAAATTCGTAAATCCCGATTGTCGTGTGGGTGGCCGTAAACTCCCGTGAGAACCGCAAGTCAAAGATACTTCAGGCGATAGTTGCCTTGGCGAGATAACACTTTAAAATTAGGTATCGCAATATAGCAAATTATAGGTAGTGAAATACCAACTACGAAGTGATTTTATACATTGATATTGAAATAAAGAAACATTCTTATGAGTATTTTGACAGACATTTTTCCGAAATTAATGTTTCCGTTTGCTATTCAAACTTTCAATTTGATGCAAGTTAACTGTTATATTTTAAGTTGTAACCATTGTAATATAATACGTTTTCACATAAAACAAAACAATTTTATTTATCAATTAAACCAATTACAAAAATGATGGCCTACCGTAATGGATCCTAATGATACACACTCAACCAGTTGTGTATGTATATTGAAACAGTTAATTGCGTTATTTTAAAGAAAACTAGATAATAAACGGGTGCCATTAGACTTGCATTCACAATAGCACACGTAAGATCGCTGTGCTTGGTGAATGCGGCACTAAATTCCGTGTTAAAGCAAAAAGAATGTCAACTATGTTGTATGCTGTCTCTTCGTTTAGTTCCTCCTTTGTGAGTCACTAAGATTGTTGTGCAAGAAATACTGACGGCAGCTAATTCTTTAATCAAGTGTGTCTTTCATTATGTTTTTAGCAAAGAAATTCAAGGTTCACAGCACCTATAACTCCAAACAGAGCACAATGGAGTTAACTGTGACTAGCATTCCTGTCGTATCGCCTTGTCGATAGAAAATCCCTTTTATTTTTTGCCCCCGACTGCCTTGAAGGGTTATGTTTTTCGTGCGTATCTTGTATGTAACTTTGTAATATTCTTTGTTACCTCATATCTTCCAAAATATGGGACGGGTTTTTTTTTTAATTTTTATTAATTAACTACTAAGTTGTTTATGATAGCGGTCACAAAAAAGGATTATTCTTATATCATAATAAGGACTCAGCTCGCTCAAAGTCTTACCTAAACAGATAGAGTAGAATATTTTAAAATTTTAAACATTGAACTCAAGTGAACATAATAACTTAACAATACTCTTCTAACAATAATTATGATCTCATCGACCGTGAAGATTGCACGAATTGGGACATGGACATGGATGCAGCAGGATTAGTACTTTTTAGATACTGTTCAGAAATTTTAGTTAACTAAGTATTTCTGGAATATCCAGAAAATCTCCATTTAATAAAACACGTACCTATCTATTTTTTGAAGAACAACTATTCACAACATCGTACGTGAAGATTGCACGAATTGGAACATGGACATAGATGCAGTAGGATTAGTACTTTTTAGATATTGTTCATAAATTTTAGTTAACTAAGTAAGTATTTCTGACACATCCAGAGAATCTGCTTTTAATAAAACACGTATCTATTATTTCAAGAACAACTATTAATACTAACTAATCATGATTACGTACAGTTTTAGCAAACTCCTTGCGAAATCATTTTAAGCTATAAGTGAATGAAGCTATAAGAAAGCTGAAGAAGCAAGACTGTTTTTCAGATCAGTAAAGAGTTTGCTTGTGAATTTGATTGCAGCTAACAAACAGCTGACTTGAGGTTTGCACGTGGTAACGTGACTTGAGCTGGACGTTCCTCATGCACTTTTGTCGACTCACAAAGTTTGATGCCACGTAAGTGCAAAAAATATTGATCTAGTAAGACTAACCCGATGAAATCTTGTTATTTAAGTATTGGGTATGTGTAATAAATAATCCCCAATGCAACGACGAACCTACAGGTTTACAAGTAACATTCTGTGAGTTGTGACTGTTTGCCTCTACACAGTCTGCACCACTACACAATATCATATTGTATCAAGTCTTCAGCCTAGAGAGGGTTATATGTTCTTCCGAATGACTTCACCAAGACGTTAATTTAGTAAATGTAAATCAAAAGCTGAAATGTGAAAATGGAAGTCAAGTTCAAAAGAATACTGCCGACTTTGTCGACAAAATAATAAGATAAAAAATTTAAATGAGTATAACATTTATAGATAATAATCATAACGCTACAAATAGGAGAAATGAAAATAAATTGACAATAGAAGTTCTTGTATTACTTCTATGCTATTACTTCAATGTTTATTAGATACACAAAATTATACCTAGCTCAAGATTTGAAGTTATTACTATCAAATC
The DNA here is from genome assembly GCA_963662185.1 of Eilema griseolum. Classification (NCBI taxonomy): domain Eukaryota; kingdom Metazoa; phylum Arthropoda; class Insecta; order Lepidoptera; family Erebidae; genus Eilema; species Eilema griseolum. Next base: position 21,267,992 of record OY759240.1, on the reverse strand, counting down.
AAACCTTCATCGTGTTCATTGATAATCATGAATCAATCTAAAGACTCTGAAGCGGCCAAAGTTTAAAAAAAATTGTCTCACTAGTTAGTGGTGATACGACAGATAATAGACTGCTCGTGGCAAAGATTAATTTTATGCTAGATTGCCGTGTGAGCTGATTACACTTTATTGCGTGGCTGAGAAAGTCGCTATTTATTACAAGTTTTATCCCGAAGTGAAACTTTTATGAAATACGATTACATATTGTATGCTATTGCTATGGCGCAATTCCAAGCAGTTCGTTTAGAACGCGAAACATTTCTGCTTCATCTTCCCACGGCAGTTTACAGAGGCGGTTTGTGGTTTTACAAAGTTTTGCAAATGAGCAAGTCTGCATTTGTGAGCGTTAGGACCTCGGGAAAATTACAGACTACACTGAAAGAATGCGCATATAAACTGTGTCTGTTAAGATAACTACTTATTAAAGAACATTATTCTATATGAAAAAGATTGTATACCTATGTTAGTGTAATATATAGAAAATCGCGAGTGCCCGCGAGGTCCACTGTTCGCAGAACCACTATATCTCGTTTCAATAATGGAAACTTGCTATATACTTAATCATTCTAGACTTCACACAAGGATAAAACCACAGCCAAAAGTTAGTACAATTCGCAGCGTGGGTAAACCAACGTGATTTAGACCTGAACATTAAAACTTTGCATGTACTTATTTCTAATTTGCAAACTTGAAACCTAACTAGCCCGGAGGGAAATAGGCGTGAGCGTATGTATGTATGAAACATTAACAACAAGTAGATTTATCTACTAATGTACTGCAAATCAATTTATTGACAATACAAGTCCGCCATAGCGACAAATGTCATAATGAATAGCCGTATATAACATGACTATCGGAATTGTAGACAGAATATAACTTGTTATATATAAAGACGGCGGCAGATGTGCAGGTGCGCCGCGTGCCAGCTGTCATGGACATTTTCTCCTACCAACACCACCTGTCACCGTCCTCAGAGAATTGGACCTTATTGTAGCAATTCGAGATTACGTAAACGAAATGTATGTTTATTTTTTATTTCACGGAGACCAATCAGCTTTCGATTACTGGATGTATTAAAAATTTATTTCCGCTCATTCAATTACTCTCCGAAATTAATATTCCTCACATATTTCAAAAGGTTTCAACCAATTGATTGGTTTTGGTCGCGATACGACTGTATTATAAACTGTGGCTTGGTTTGGGAAAACGTTTACAATGTGTATTAAACATGTTTTTTGTTTTATACTTACGCGGATATCTCGAAAGTCGGAACTAAAGATGAAAGGAAAGTGTTCTTACCTGCAACAGAAATGTTTGGATTAAAATCACATATAATTCATACAAGTTTTCATTTGATTCTTTCTTTATTTCCTGGAGAGTTTGATCTTCAAAGAGCTCATGGACGCTTTTGATACCAAAACTAACATTAACATGTTTTAATCTTATATAAGAGAAGTCAGAACCGATCGCAACAGATAAACTCCAATACTGCTGGACCTATTTTGGAAATCCTTTCGCCTACAGAAAGTTACATTTTCAGTGTGCAACTTTAGCTTCTTTTTACCCCGATATTTCCACTAGCTAAAACTATATCGTGATATACCAGCGTACATTACTACGATTTTACCCAGGTAAAACTGCGAGTCCAAGTTAGTCGCCTATGAGAGATTATGAGTTCAAACGCATGAAAATAAATAAAACCTGTACCTATACAACAGAAATATGAACAAAATACAAGACTAAACATAAATCACTTCACAAAAAAAAACAATAGTAAATACATTGCATGTATTACCTACATAATTAAATATCAATATGTTTCTATTTCAAGAACATTGAATTTTACAAGCTCTATAACTGAATACACATATATTTGGTTTGATGAATACGCCTTGGGGCGGAACAATGTATACATTGAACGTCTAATCATCCAGAATACCAAACCTTGTAGAAGGTAACTCATGCGATGAATTGACCATCGAAAGCCTATTGTGGGTGGTCTCTTGCATAATTACACCTGAATATTCATTAGCCCTAAAATTGTTATAGACTACATCTGATCTGAAATGTTATACCTAAATCATTAAACCATAGCCGAGGTTATCAGGTGGGTGGTTTAACCACAAAGTGTAGACTGTCGAACTAAACAGATTATATTTTCCAAATAGTTTATAACCCGGAATTTTTGTGAATATTCATCATCTCAAACATAGGATTTTTATATCCTGGCCACATTAAGTATTTTATAATTCATGATGGAACCATATTTATCCCGATATCGAAGACGGTACTGATAATTCTGTTCGGTTTAAACCCTACCGTAAGAAAATAGAAGTGACTTTATGGTGCCTACATGGTTAAATGCTGTCTTCTGTTCGTATTTCGTACCGGTCTGTTTCGGATGTTTCATAGTAGCCTTACTGGTCATGGCCCGGATAGTTGAAATTCTCGTGTATATAACGTCCCAGTGTGACTTAGAGCCAACTAAGAATTGTGAAACAATGAATCCAATTATTCCCAAGAAAGGTAACATAGAAAATGTTTCAACAGTAATTCATTCATATGAGTTACTACTCTCTTTGTAAACAGGGGGATAGAGGTTATTAAAACGTTCGTGGAGGCATAAATGTACCACGGAAGGTATAATTAACCGCAATCGCAATAGCTACATAAATATGGAGGTGTTCTTGCTATAACTTGACATACGTGATAACGCATTGTTTAAAATTGTTTGAAACAGGAATTCGAATGCGGATGGAATAATAATAGGTATAGAACAAAAGCACTACAGCGCCATGTATATGTCATAGCATAGAATTCGCACCGTACTGAACTACCTGGATCCAAAATTCGACAATTTGCCCGTAATATACACGCTGCTCACCAGTGGCAAGGAGTCCCTGTAACTCGATTCCTGCTGAATTCCCAATGGGTCGCATGGATGGTAAACTAGATTGAGGTGAGATTATTTTTCCATCGGCTTCCTTTTTGAAATTTTTTTACACTTCGTCAATTCTACGTCCGTATACACAGCTGCAAGGGCATCTAGAACATGATAAAATTTCCATTTTTTTATACTAGTTAGGTGGCAGACAAACACGCGATTTTCGCGATTAAATCATGGACCTTACTACTTTTGCCGAAGTTTCTGGTGCGTTGCAGCACCCGTGGCACAGAATAAGTAATAATTGCCCGTGGTCAGGAATTAACTTTTTTAGAAAAGAACTGATCTAAACTTGTTTTAGTAGTAGAAGAAAACTAATTTTTTTTCTGTACAGAAGTCATCTAGTAGTCACCACAGTCCAAAATGTTCTTAAATCATTATTATGACTTAAATCTAGTGTTCATAGTCTCTTGGACTAATAATAAATCCATAAATCTAATTACAAACAACGATCCAGAAACTTATTATTAGCTGGATTCTAGAAATGACAGGTTTTAGGAGTAACTGAGATACTAAATATAGTTGCTTTATAATTAACAAGCTTTCATTAGTTTGGCTTCCAACAAATTTGTAATCAAACCAAGCAACAATGTAATCAAATCTTGGAATTCGATTTTGACCTACTCTGAATTTATTTGTAATATATTGAAACCATGTTGAATCCAAATGAATAAAATCATTTAGTGGATCTGATAATGAAGTCAGAGATGGATAGAGTACTTGCATAGTAGGTAACTTGTAGATTTTTTCTAACGATTAGTAAGCCCTTTAAATACTGTGAGCCACTCTATCTCTTTCCATGCGGTGTCGTACAAGGCGACTAAGAGATAGGGCCGACTCAGACTCAGGCTCAGATTCATGGTTCAAGTCAAGAATGGTACCCGGAAGCCGGCAATAGGCTAACCCAATATTACGTGGGACCGAATTCAATTATTGGTGAAATGTGGGTGTTAATTCTCCTCAACCTAAACCTACAGGCAAGGGGCTTGATTATATTTATATGTTTGCATGTTTTTTTTATTGGATGTAACTAAGTTGAGCACATTATGTGAGATCTACTAAGTGAAGTGAAACGCAAATATATTATGTAATGTTTATCCAACCGTACATACAATTCCTAATGACATTGACAACATACCTACAAGTAACATAGCTATATCGATTCAAAGGCAACCAAAATAACAAATACATTCGAATTGAGTGTGTGTACCAATCCTAACTTCTCAGTTACGTAAATCCTGGATTGTTTTCGTCGAAATTTTAGTTTTCAAATGTTTCTTTATTACGACTTTGCAGTGATTATGATTTGTTTTCATTACCATGTGTGTAGATCTAATTGCACATAAGACCAAATTATCTCAGATATTATAATTTTTTACCCAACTTTCCCATGGCTAGTTGTAGAGTTAAGTCAGCCAATATATGCCGAGTAAGTACAAACATCCTTTTTGTAATACAGATAAAAATATATGCATATGCAGGCATTTTATAAGAGGTAGGACACGGTGGTATTTCTGCCCAATTGAGGAGTCCGACTGGGGAAATACCTCCGCCTTACAGAATACCGCGGTTATAATAACTTCGTGTTGTGTTCCCAGCGGTCAGTAGGGTAGCCAGAGCTCACTGGAGAATTATCCAGGCTTGTCCTGCTTTGTCCTCTACACTGACACCAAAGTGACTCTGTGCTTACAGGGTCGGCAGCGCGAATGTGGCTTCTCTGGTGTTACACACGTCCATAGGCCACGGTAACCACTTTCCATCAGGTGGGCCGTGTGCTTGTCTGCCACCTAAGTGGTATAAAAAGAAAATGCATCATACATTAATATATACTTATACTAATGGACGCAATAATTCGTATCTTACTTTTCTAAAGATAAAACACCGGGCTGAAAAAATAATAGATTTGTTTCCTAATATGATAATTACGAGGGCGAGGTGGTAACATTGTGCAGAGAATACAAAACTGCTGGTGTGTGTGTGGGTTCATCGCACCAGGGGCGGAAGTGTACTGGGGGCGAACGTTACCCGTTCCCTTCACTTGTGAACAAATAAAAACTTCCTCTCAAATGTCTATCTTTATGCGAGTCGATGGATACATATTTATGTATAATAGTATTAAAGTTATCGGGATTTTATATTGTTTTCTATATAATATGTATGTATTTACAAAATAAAGTATCTAAATATGTTTATCCTCATTCTAGATCCCATAACACAAGCTAGTTAAGCTATCAGTATCAAAATAAACGGGATATTTACCATGTTTCATTGTTTTGAGTTTCCGTTGAAACATGGTAAATATCCCGTTTATTTTGATACTGATGTGAGTGACCATAATAATTTAAATACCTATATAGTTAAGCTATGCTTACCATGGGTCGAGATAGCGCTGTGTAGAATGTCGTGAAATATTTATTTAATTACCATTTTGTATTGTTCTATATTTATATATTTTAACTTAAATACTAATGTGAGTGACCATGATAGTTTTAAATACCTATATGTATGTATATATGTGGGTGCGAAGTTTATAGGCAAACATTGTGCCTTCATGAGCGTAACTCAAGGATATTCTGAAGGGTGATTGTTTCTTTGCACGACAGTTACTAGATAAACAATAAATATACATATTTACAACTGCACGCAAGTATAAATGTACATTAATGCATATGTACCACGGGTGTATAATGTGTATCCTCGAAGTGGTAGGTAGAGATATTACACCCAGAAATCGTCACCATATCTCAGTTAAATGGTGTTTTGCCAGATTGTCACTCTTCTGCCCTTCGTGGACTAGGCTAGACTGGTTACACCACTTAGGTGATAGAACACGCACACGGCACAACTGATGGATAACGGTTACCGTGGTCTATGGACGTGTGCAACACCAGGGGCGTCACAAACGCGCTGCCGATCCTGTAAAAATAGATTTTTTGTGCCTTCAGTGTAGAAGACAAGCATCTAATTTAGATGTAGTCCACCTAATCATAGGATGAGTACAGTTGGCCCACTATGACGAGCTTATAAGCGATTGTGTATTGGCGCAGTGCGGCCGCGGACTAGGAGTAGAGGGATGAACCTTATACACATCCCATATAGCGCCATCTCTCTTCCTCTGAACTTCCTTTTAGGGACTTGTATTGGATTGCTCCGAAACTAGTGTCGTTTTATGAATCGTTAAGACAAGCCTGCTGTATGTGTTATGTATTCAACTTCAAATAAATACTTGTAAGTAATACATACATATATATATACTCACGCCTGTAAATTCCCGAAGGGGTAGGCAGAGATGTATCCACACCCACATTTCACCAACTATCATTTTCGGTCTTACATAATAGGGGATGAGCCTATTGCCGTTAAGCAGGCACTTAGTCATGGGCTGTATGTTTACTGTCTGATGTCGTCGCCTTCTACGACACTCACAGGAAGATTTAGGGTGGCCCTAGTCTAGCCTCCACTGGGAACTACCACAGCCAAGGCTTGTAAGTAATATGTATGTAAAAAGTAAAAGTAGATAACAAAGAGGTCGCAACTAACTAAACGGGAGGTAAGCGAGTATCAAACTTATGAAAGTTTACAACTTGTGGGAAACTTGGTTTGAAGGGATCAAGCCGGGCCACTAGAAGTTAGGTAGACTGTGCAGTATATTATATAACGAGAATAAACTTAAGTACTTGACCCAAAAACAAATTCTATACCGCTTATATATAAAGAAGCGTGGAGCAGGTGATGGCGTCACGCTTTTAAAAAACAAATTGTACTGGCTTTCTGGGAAAATGCAGGATCAAAAAGGACCATTTCATTAAGTAAAATGTGACAATCTAGAACATTGTCATTTGAACGCTGTTCCTATCATTTGAATTCTTCTATTTCAAGTCAATGGCTGACATCATGTCATTTCTTGTTAAATTTTGTTAGTCACGGTGTTGTCCGTTGTCGTACACAGGCCTTCGTTGATTCAGGTAGAGGCATAGTGTGCAAGAGAGTAAATGCACAGGTAGAGGCACAGTGTGCAAGAGAGTAAATACAAAGGTAGAGGCACAGTGGGCAAGAGAGTAAATGCACAGGTAGAGGCACAGTGTGCAAGAGAGTAAATGCACAGGTAGAGGCACAGTGGGCAAGAGAGTAAATGTACAGGTAGAGGCACAGTGGGCAAGAGAGTAAATGCGAACCAGGCCGCCCTAGACAAGAGGCAATTCGTTGGATGGCGTATTGTGGGATAGAATGATAAATGTATGGGGATTTACCGTATACATACATACATCAATCACGCTTTTATCGCCGGAGGGTTAGGCAGAGGCGAATTGCCACCCACATTTCACCAATCATTGTATTCGGCCCTACGTAATAGGTGAGTCTATTGCCGTTTTCCGACGCTATTGTTGCCTCAAGTCATCCGCCTTGCTTTTTCCCATGCGGTGTCGTACAAGGCGACTAATGGATAGGGCAGGAATCATAAGAGGGTTGTGGGCCATAAGTGCCATAACGGACACACTAATCTCCAAACCATATTCATATAATGTACATTTCTGATTATTTCTTGTTTTTTTTTTTAATTTAAAAAACAACAACGCACCTTCGAGGAACCATTTATAGTGTCCGCATGACCAATAAATCAGACTTAAATTTGTTTTAAATATCGATTATAATATTTTCAAAATATATTATAATAAAAACACAGTCGATCGACTTACTACCTTCCCAAAATTGCTTGTCAATGAAATACGACGTATTGGCGCCTAATTTTTGTTCGGAGTTATAGGCGTTGAGGCTAGAACAAAGTTATATCGACCACTGTGTGTGCGCTGTCTAAAATACAATAATATAGTAGACGAACTCTAGAATACATTGAAGTCAATTGCAGTGTGGTACCAATATCTTTAAAAGAACTAAGTATATTCATTTGTATTTAAATCCAAATGGATTGAGGATGAAGGGGAAACTTACTAACTAATACAGAAAAACGAGGGGATGGTAGAGTAATACACATACAGTTAATAGGTGATCTAGCACCTAAAGACTGCACAATATAAGACCGTTGTGAACCTAAGATGGCCAAAAGCTTTCTGCCTAATTGTACTTACTTACGGCGTACAGATCAAATGTACTGGGTCGGTACATTGTTAGAGTACAATAGATTAGAAAGGTTGTAAGTCGAATTGAAGTTCGCGTTGGAATAAAATTCGAATAGATGGAATATAAGAATCAAATTACAGCAAAAAAAACAGTTTCTAATAATTTTCTTCATGAGTAAGCGTTAAGTATTTTTGGACAATATAAAACTGGTATTAAAATAGCTTCGATGCTTATGGCACAAACGAGAATGGTCACAAAGTGCGTTTTAATCAGTTCGAGTCCGACATAACCTCTCCCACTGGCGCTGGTTGGTATCCGGATGGATATTTCGCACGATAAAAAAGGTACTATACATATCTATAGATAATAATAGTAATATTATATAGCTGAAGACAGAAGTGTTTGTTTGTTTGTTTATTTGTTTGAACGCGTTAATCTCAGGAACTACGGGTTCAAATAGAAAAAATATTTATAAATTGAATAGTCCGTTTATCGACGAAGGTTTCAGGTTATATATCATTTTCTAGTACTTAAGAGAGCGGAGCATTGATCTTAAATGACATTAAATCTGGCAGATTTCCATACATTATTTGAAGACAAAAAACTTACGGACTTAAAGGGTACGGGCGAACCTGGGGCGGTTCAACTAGTACATGATAAACTTGTGTACAAACTAGCATCTATTCAACAAACATACATACTTAACACGGTACATTATGTTACAAGTAGTTAATACAAAGTTACAATGTTTTACAAATCAAATAACCAACGTAAACGTGAAAATAGTTCCTCGTTAAAATAACAATTGGCTATAGTTGAACTCGCTCGTAAAACGTACGGGTTATTAACAAACCATACTGTAACTAAGCGGTTATGGAATAATCTTTTTGTAAATATACGCCCACATCTGTAGAAATCGTCAGATCTACTATTAATAAACTCGTTATCAATGTGCGATCATAGCGAATATTATAATTACTTATGAAACCTTCGCAAATTGTATACACATATTGAGCTTATCATAGAAATTATCTTTTTGACTTTGTGTTACTTCGTACGGTGTGACGTGTGGCAATTAGAAACTTGATAATGGAATTATAGATATTTGAAAAGCACATTGCAAGGTTAACCAACACTAGCCAGGTTGGTTTTAGCACGGTGACCACTTTTGAGACCCCTTCGTGACTCGGAGAGTATGTTCAGCCGTTAGTTTCGATTTTCATGTTTTATTCTGGATAAATGGGTAAGCCTGACCCTGAAGTGGCGAAGCTCCTCTTAATATCCACTTTAAGAAGACTGGTATGCTGCATTTTTAGAGTTTACAAAGTGACCAAATTTTTTTTTGCCACTTGGTTAGCAGACCAACACACGGCCCACTTAATGGAAAGTGGTTACCATGGACGAGTGCAACACAAGAGGAGTCAAACTCGCGCTGCCGACCCTATAAGCACGTGTTTCGGTGCGGTCAGTGTAGAAGACAAAGCAGGACAAGCATTTGGTCTTCCCACTGACAGCACAAAAACCCTCCAGTGAGCTCTGGTTACCCTACTCACCCTCAGAAACACAACACGAGGTTGTTATTGCCGCGGAATTATGTAGGGCGGAGTACTTCCCCAGTCGGACTGCTCAATTCAAACTTCATCAGGTTACATACAGATACAAGCATGCATGAAATAGTATGAAAAACCAAGCAAGTTATCACACGAGACATTTAGAGATAGTACTCTGCTCACCGTTAACAGAATCGTTTCAATTGCAACGCGTCAGTCAGTCCAATACGGCTTTTTATTGTAACTATCAACCTGCAATTGAAAGTAGTAGACATACGGAAAGCTTTTCACGTAAAAAACAACACACAAACATTGCACGTTAGTGAAAAAACTTGTAAAAATCTATGAGCGTCATGAAAATTTATCCCATGGGGGTAAAACTCATAACACTAATCTTTACGAGCTAAGCTTTAGTAGTTCAGCTACGGTTTCACGAGTTGCAGGTACGTATATAAAATTCTATGCAATTTTTTCTCGTGGGCTCATGTTACACAAACACGTTTTACTTCACAAAAGCGTGTCAGGTGCAACCCTACTCATTGTTCATGTGTTCAGGTAGAGAAACAGGTACAACAAAAACAGATATGTGCCTATCCACTTGGTAATTCCATTAGTGACTGCCCAGTGCTCTTAACCTTCCTTTAGCGCCTTTTAGAAGATTCTTATTCAAAAACCTAATAGGTTGTGTTGTCTTTAACACACAGTTCACTATTCCATTTTTAAATTTCGAATAGAAATATTACTAATGGATACTATAATAGACAAATGTTGTTCTTTTTACCGACTCAATAAAGAGAACATTCTTAATTCAAGATTCAAGGGAACTTTTTTGATTGGAACACGATATTTTTTAGTTTTTTTATGATCCAGTGGTAAAACCTCGATTTTTCTTTCTTTTAAGCAAGTAGCTGTCTCTCTTTTTTTCTATTATTTATTATTCAGGAATCTTCTCAAGATGCACGGAATATACCAATTTCCCAACGCGTGTTTCCGATGCTGTCTGTCAAAAGAACCTAATATCCTCGTCACGTCTCTTGCGAAAACCATGACAGGGAGGTCATTCCACAAATAGAACGCTCTCTAGAGGAAGTAGTAGCAAAGCGTTTAGAAGCGTGTAAGTACGCGACTATACTTACTACAGCACACTGGTCGCCTCATTTCTACATGTTAAAAGATTTTTTACTAGGTAGAAATGTTTATCAGTTTGGAGGTTGGTCATGGTGTAAAATAAAATATTGATCAATCTAGGACTAATAGAGATCAGAGGTTCTCATAATAAAAATCTATTCAAAATACAGTCTCGATCTAATTTAAATCTCCGAAATGTCAAAAATGAGCACGATGGTGTCAATGATCAACCTAGGAAATTGTGCTATGAAAATACTATTTTTGACATTTAGGAGATTGTGAATAGAAGACTGAACTTTGACTATCACTATGCGACCACAGCTGCCGAAAAATAGCCAAAACATCGCGCTAAATGTAAATAACACCGAATAAATCGCGATAGAATCCATAAAAAATAGTTTTATATCAATGAATGTTATTTATATTTTATAGCAACATAAGCAATTTCATAGCCTATTGGAGTGTGATACGAACAATGATAATAATTCTGTACTGGGGAGGCGCAACCACTTCAGGGCATTCAAACAATAAATAGTAATTTAAAGTCCATTGAGAGATGTGATTAACAGGCCAGACTATTATTAGGTAATGAATTATTATGAATATACCATGGAAGTTTATTGTTTGTTGCAGTACCACAGAATGCATTGAAAGGCTGGCTAGGAAATCAAGGAATTGAGATAAGACTGCACTATCGCGAATCGAACAATGCACTTGAGATACTCCGCTACGAATTTCAGTACAGCACTAAAGTTCCTAGCTCATGATGATTGTAATCTTATGCTCGGTATACAACGGCCAAAAGAAAACGAACAATTCAAACGAGTATGATTCCTCGATAATCAACGCATGTTTTGTTGAGTCTAACATACTGCAGAGTAATTCATCTTGCTTACGCCGTATTGTCCACACTTTGTGAATAAACCAGTGCAGTACATCCGTTAGCCATCACAATCGACTACGCTAAAAATTTTAGTACAGTACCAAAGATCCTAGCTCATGTCGGATGATTGATGTCTTTTGCTCTATACACAAACAACAAAAGAAACGAACTAATTTTAACGTGTGATTCTTAAATAAATTTAACGCAAATTTTGTTCAGGCTACCATAATTCAACTAACTTGATTACGCGGCACCGTGATGTCCTATAAACCAGTGCATTACGTTCGTTAGTCAAGGTTTGCTTGGTGAGTATGCGGCTTTACAAATAGTGCTCTTATCGCCTATGGACGACCAGTTAGCAATGCATGTAAATACAAACAATACGCAAGGTAACGTGCAAAATGGGGCTGCAATAACAACACAAACAATGATTTCAAACCCCCACGAATTAGGAAGCAAACGGTGTAGTCCACTTAGAGCACCCAGTTGAATAGCACCTAGCCTTGTCTACGAAGAACACCTACCAAAAATTTTGGCAGGTGCTATTTGCAGATGATTATGAAGGGAGTTCAATAACACTATTTAAATATTAGAACTTCACAATATAGTTTATTTTCAATAATTATAGAATTCAATGCAAGTTCCAGATGTCTACCTACAGTTACGCTCCACGTTACGAGTAACAAAAGGACATCTAAGGCGGGACTTGAATCCGAGACGGTCCCTTTTCTTGGCAGAATTTGCCCTATTTCAATTCATGGGAAAAAGTTAGCATAGTGAATGTTTCAATTCATTCATCCTTTAGAATAGTTTCGTAGTCAAGAGCAATGATTATCAAATTTATATTCCCAAGTCAAAGTCAGTTCGAAATATTTTATTCTGTAATATTTATCAAGGCCAGTTCAGGAGCTACTTTTAGATTTAGTATTGGATTAAGAGATTAAAGAAAACAGAAAGTAAATAATAGATAGGGAAAACTTACGGCAAAACTTTGGGTATTTCTTAGATTGTTCAGATACTATTGATCAAATAGGTAATTAATTTAATTTAAATACGCCGTCAGACCAAGTGATCAGATTTTATTACCACCAGCCTAGATGTGCCAATTATGGCCCACCGTATGTTCCACATTCGTGTTACTACGGAGTTTTCTTAAACAAGAACTCTACCTGAGTTCCCAAGACCCACGGCCGCAACAAAACATAAGAACAAACTTGTGCTACGTATATTATTATGTCGTTTATATCAGTTAGTTACCCAGGCAATGCAACTACATAGCAGAACGGTTCGTAAGTACACGCTGCACATCTGTCTGTTTGTTAATAACATTTATAATACACACGACCAGGTGCCCACCGCTTTGCTTGGAATAATTGACCACATCTTCGCCATAAAAAAGTTATTTCTGGATGTGTAAGAAACTAGAATGTGCGCTGGAAAAATAATACTATAAGGTTACATAGAGACTAGTCGGCAGTTCCACACCATAGTCTGCGGGTCCGCTATCAATCATCTCGCCCCCGCTTCCCGCGGCCCGCCCACTCCCTCGGCCCAGCAATGGCGATATTTTCACAAGATCCCTCCTGTCCCTCCAGCGGCCGCTTATTTGCTATCTCGCAGCTGGTCGGCTACATTTAATTCGGTGGATACAGACTTAATTGGAGCTCCCCGGGGAACAATAAATAATAGGATAAAGTATAATTCATACAGTTTGATTACTAAAGCAGATTTTGCGTTTTTAATTTTTTAAATTATACAATTTGGAGGACGACACTGCTTACATCGGAGTTTTGAACGTGCAACACTTAAATTTGAACTTCGAGCACGTTTTGAAGACGACGAGTCATTTAATCTATTCTTAGAACGCTTAGTCGTAAGTTTTCGTGAGTTAGGGTTGTCATTAAAATAATAAAACCCAGTTTTAGTTGGTGATATGAAAGCTGTCTGATTTTTAAAAGCACATTTAACTTGTCTGTCACCTAAGTGGTATGAAAAAAAAAAAAATTTTTTTATAAAGATACCTAGGTACTATAATAATATTGCCAACTGTATGCATGTATCCATCCATATGTATAGAGTCAGAACCCTCATTTCTAACATAAGTAAAGGTATTAAGGGTTATTTTTTTCCAAGACTGTAATAATACAAAACGATCCATTAAGTCGCAAATGCGTTCGAAGTAAGCATGTAATGGGTGCAATTAAGTGTATAATGGTAGCAGGTGATTAACCCAGAGACCTTTCGCCACAAATCGCGATCAGCTAAGCGGTGCTCTTGGCGACACCGACTACTTGGCACAATGCAGCACACCGTCCGACCTACTTCATGATCCGAATGCAATGTTACCCACGTTCACTACTTAGTACTGCACTGCTGCCATACTATGTATATGCTCAAAAGCTTAAACCGGCAGGAGAAATTCCGCAAACTAGTTTCACCTGAATGCAGGCATCGTTAGCTGAAAACAGAGCACTAATTTCTGTATACAAAATTTACAGTGAGTTATTCTGAAAACAGAGATACTTAGCAATTCTAAACACTGCAAAATATTCTTCCTCCCTCCATATTCTACTAGGTATATATAGTATATCATAGGTATTTATTCATAAAAAAATCTAAAGTAAAAAACCAATCTCCACACAAACCAAAACCTAGGTAATCTTTGGCTGAAACGTAGGCAATAACTTAAATTCTCAGTAGCAACGAAGCTGAGATTTTAAGGGATAATCGGGCAAAATCAAGGATTTTTATACATTCGAAAAGATAGACCGTCTCCTTAGAAGTATTTAAAGTTTATTATGCGAATTATCAATATAGTGACTACACATGTACCAATCTTCTGAATATTTTTATGCAAAGTAGTGGCTCTCAATCTGGTGTAACAAAGGTTATCTATCAAAGCTGTCATTGTACTGCCCGAGGAATTATGTAAACGTGTATTTAGGTTTGTATTCAGTAGATGCATTAAGCCGTTTATTAAGGTTTATTAGAAATTCTCTGATTACAGAAACGTTGGCAACCTGCAAGGCTCCGTATAGTTCCTGATATTATTTCGACTGCATAATAATGATGTATTCTATCTATCAGTAGTATTCCTGGAGAAACGGTCTACAGGATACTTTTTTGTCGTCGTAAGATTCTTGGAATAGAGCAAAGACGCTCTTAAAACTCAGTATTCGAAATCGAGGTTTATCGTACGATGCTCTTGTCGGTAGAAATCCTTTCCAATACGAATATCACAGTAGTAATAGTAAGCCATGTCAATAGTAAGCCATGCCTTAACCGCTACACTATGACCGTATAAAGTGTTTTTAATTTTCCATTCAAGTAACTTGATTCAGTCGAATATGACAAGGCGGCGTGCAATAAAACAGACATTTTACAGCCAGCAACTTGAAACGGCAATATCATTGTCCATCGCAAAATAAAATACCGGTAGTGATATCTATTAAGTACAAATTTTACTGACGTCGTAAATGCTCGTCAGTCAGTAACGACTGACAATAAGCACAGGTTTATTATCAAAGTTGTGGTGAAAATACGTCTATGTAAGGGACAAAATAATAGACAGAAAGTACACGGAGACTAGAATATAATGCGTTTGGGTCATATTATAACGTTCTATCAGTACCATAATTAGCAATATAGTAACATTTAGCGGAGCGCAGCGTTCCCACGGCGCGGTACTGGAACACGAGCAGTGGCTAATAAAATTCAATTTATTTAGTGACAAATTTGATGTTTCTTTAGTGATTTATATGCTATAATATGATCAAATAAATATCACAAAATATGTATAACTAAGACTAAGAGATAGGCAGACAAAAGCAAGTGTGTTCCAAAAAAAAGGACGGAAAATCTTCAGGTCTGCGGCGTTTCTAGACTCATTATTACACTTTTACATACAGATAGGTACTCACCCGCCTTTCTCCCTCCGGCGGCGTACGGAGGGATAAGTCAGCTATTTGCTTTGTCCATCTCTAAATATTTGAAACCCACCGGTTGCAATGGTTCACACCGGTTGCAATGGTTCCCACTCGGTTTTTTTTTAAACACCAATTTGATCGGTGACATGCGGTCGGCCTCAACAGATCGACGACCCGCTTATATTTACGCCTTATATTATTTGTTATTCGTTCAGTATTTATCCGTCTACGTGTCCAAACGAACTTAGCATACCTTTTTCAATTCTTGCCACTACATCTTTTTTCAAGGCGCACCCGCTCTCTTATTTATGAACACGTCTTTCTATCAATTAATCTTATCCCGCATATAGTACATAGTGATCTCATCTCAACTGCGTTTCTACTTTTTTATTTGTTTTTGTGGCACATTTAATATCTATCCTTGTTAGGGTCCCGTATGCAAAGGAAGGAAAAGAACATCATAACTAAGGCTCCACTGTATATTTGTTTGCGAGGCTGTGATTTGTTGATGAGTATGTTACTTAGAAAGGTAAAATTTTGGTAAGTAGCGCGTAATTACTATTGCCGCTATTTACAACAAATAATAAAATTCCTTAAATATCTAGCACCACACTACGGAATCCTTCGTGTGCTACTTCAACAAACACTTCCTTTTTTATTTATCGTCCAAGGGGAGCGTTCAAACGTGAGGACATTTTTGAGGAACAAAGTAACTGCCACCTGATATCTTATGTAGAATCGCCGCCATGAAACTTTAGCTCGATGGGAGTTTTAGTTGCAGTGTTGTTACATTGTAGGATGAATACGGGACGCTGCCAGCGAGCTGAGCAGTTAACCTACATCGGTGGGTGCCAGCACCTTTTGCGGAAGTGATCGGACAACCGGATCGCCGTGTGCGTATTGATCACTAGATTTCAATTGATACTGACGAGCAATAAAACTATGCTGCACAAGGTATAAATCCTTCTTCATGAGAATCAATACACTGTAGGTTTGTTAGCAAATCTCGGCGATAAGCAATAGTCCAGGAGTGTATAGTGTGCTCTGCCGCTATGGGTAACCACTCGTAGGTTTCTTATGCACACAAGATGCCTATCATATTCGGTGTATTATCCGGGTTTATTTATATGAATGAAGCGGGCTGTCAAATAGTATGTGATGAGGCCGTCATGGTGAGAGTCGCCATTGTAGCATTATTGGTATCTGTACTGGTGACCTTCATCCATAAGACTTAAGCTTGTCATCAGGCAAACTTTAGTCGTATTGGCGTGATAGTTTTAGAAAAAAAGATTGGATAGTATCTCTGCTAGTTCTACGAGAACCTTTCAATTATTGTGGAAATACTGTGCTGTGACGTTAGACGTGAACTATCAGAGAGACAGAATTGACTTTGAATTGCCATGCGATAGAAGCTCGTAAAGTATTGAAGAAAAGATGTAAATAGTGGGCTGCAGTCTTTGCTTACCCACGAAGAAGAAAGGCGTAAGTTTGTATGTTAATCAAATGACTAATGTTTATTATATTTAAATACATTTCAACAGGTAAGCAGCGGTACTGCTATTACGAAATGTTGCTGTTAACTCAATAAGAGTTATTGTTACCAATAACCGCGGACGCGTGTGACTCATGGTAAGTGTATTTTAATTGTTGGTCCGTCTAACCGGTCTTGGTATGCATTTGGAAACTTAAACATGTGAGATATGATTTTATTGTTTCTTGTCAGAAATATATTCTCACGAGTATCGTATAGCCCCGGCAGAGGTTATATTTACAATTATGTGACAAAGTTTAGGCATAGTATTACTATGTATAAGCCTACCAGTTAGTTCGACTCCTTTACGCACAGAAACTCAGTCAAATGTCATGGTTGCCAAAACGAAAGGTAATCTTCCTACTTCATCATCAGAACAGTTTAATATTAAGGCATTGCCATCCAAATAGCAGTGTTTGCAAAATTTCATCAAAATCAGTTGATGATATGCTTCAAAATTGAGTTCCAAGATTTGACCAAACATAATTACATACATGAAATACATTGGAAATTGATAGAAAGAATAATAAATAGAAGATTCCGATAAAATGTAGAGAACTGAGACTAGAACTTGCCTCCTTTTTAAAGTTGGTTCAAAAGATTGTTGTTGGCAATACATCCCTTCAGATTAGAGAGCGCAAACTACGTGAGTTTGCGTTCTCTCTGGGCTCTCATAGTGGGTCCGCGCAAGTACCGAGTCGAATAACTGTAAGAAATAATAAGACTGGTTTTGGTATCTCACAAAAGGCGATTGCCATGTGGTTTCTGTTGAAATTAAAGATAACAGTCACCTCTTTTGCTCCCTTGAGTGTCTTTGCACAAAGCGACTACAATAGGGCTGTTTTCGATCTGGCCGTTAACATATAGCTCATTAGATATTGGTCTCATAAGTATACCTTTACATACTGTCACGCCTCTTTCCTGTTAGGGTAGATACAGACCACAAGTGGAAAACACTTGAGGTAACAACGACCATGGCATACATTTTTCGCTTCCTCATATTTCATAATTGATACTTCACAATCAATGAGGAATGTTTATTATTTTATAACATTTATTATTTTCATTATCATTGCCAAAACTAAATTTAACTACGTTACGTAGCAGTTAATTTTATTTGTCTAAAAATTATGAACGCTATTTGGATTTTTTGTAACCATTGTGACCAAACACACTACAGCTAACGAACCTATTCAATAATTATAATATTTCAATTCATAGGAAATTAATGAATTCATCATATGATTGGACGTATGAAGGCATTTCTTAAACATAATTATAGATCACAAAACAATAAATTATTTATTCTAAGCTATCCAATAAATACAACACCACATTAGTGTGAATATTCTCAAAATTGCTGATTTATCGGAACTACTAAATGATTAAGGACAGTTATACACTGACCCGAGGAGAGGGCCAGATCGCGAGAGATGGCCCTGGGTCGGCCGAGGTGCGAGGGATATGCCTGTCAACCTCACTTTCGGCAACCAAAACAACCCACAGGCGGCGTGCGTTTTAGTCGGATCGAGTCCGACATAACCTCTTCCACCGTCTCCGGTTATATACGATAAAAAATTATAGATCAACAGCAAAACAACAAACTAGGTGCGTTTGAAGTGTATAATGGCCAACAAAGGCGGTTCTTGAGCAGTTGAAAACTTAGAAGTCGCTATGATCGACAGTTAATACTTTTTATCTCAAGTAGATTTCAACAGGCCTGAGTCAATCGTGAGTACGAAAAAGCCATGTCTAACTATTATGTTATGGTGGTACTACGAAAGATTAACTTGATAGACACCAAATAAATTCATTTTAATATTATGTCATTAAGCATTCACAAATAGTTTTCAAACACTGTTGTATGATATGATCGTGTAATTATTCATGATAATCGATGGACACTGATGATCTATATAAAAAATGATTTAATCTCACGACTCAAAATACAAGCTCTTGAGTGTGTAAAATAAATCGATTGTTCACCCTCAATTAAACACTCCTGCTGCCTCTCGCACCGATAATAATTGAAAGTCGTTACTAAAATTTTATAACTAGAGGTGTGCCACATAATTCAAATAATACAATGGGAATAATCGATGATTTATTGATCCTCTGCTTTGAAATTTTCTGAAACGTTTACAAGTTCGCAAAAACAATTCTGACAATTGAACGAGAGCCTTGCTTCACCGATTTAAAAAAATATTTTATATCATTTTTACTTTTTTAAAGTTCAAAACAATTTAATTAAATTTTGTCTAGTAAAAAAGAAATTAATTTTAAACAGCCACGATAACATGCCACTTTAACGCTTCACAAACATCTGTTCTTGCTTCCATTCTTATACTTTAAGGTCGCGAAAACTTGAAGGGCGCAGTTACCTATGAATGAGCAGGCCATAAAGGCCCGGGCGGGGTGGGGTGGAAAAGCGCGAGGGGGATATTCGCTCACACCCCGTTTCGAAGATCAACAACCCCTAAACCTTCATCAAGATAAGCTAAGAGGACGCTCTGAAAGATATTCATGACCATATAATAAGCAAATGTAGACAATGTGAAAATCATACCAGAATTTTGAAGTCAGATCTGCCTATGTACCGTCAACGACTGCGACAAAAGGAACATGACTGTAAATCTGACTTCCGTTCTCAAAACATAAAATTCATCCGTTGGCACAGTCATACGTCTACCTATATTAATTACACGAGACCATCGCCCGAATAAAACACAACCGGACGCGCCGGTTCGTCATCATTTTGAGTTAATTTATTCTAATGTGCCTTTTTCGCACTGGCGTTCAGTGCACACGACTGTGGTGCAGTATGCATCCAGCCTTATTTTACAGTCCGAGTTCATCGCTTTACCTGATGTGGTTTCCGGCGGACATTCCAATCACTCCTTGATCCCGAGTGAACCATTGAGGTCGACGATCATAGCTGTTAGAATTGGTTTCAGTAACGAGAATAAAACGATCTACTTGCACGTGCAAGTATAAGGACTTGCAAAAGCGAATAACTTCATTATGGAAACTAATGAACATAATAAAAAGGTGCGCGGTGCATTAAAGTATAATTTCTTTATAGTCGTAGTGCACTTTAGCCATGTTAAGGCCGTTAAATCGCCGAGAGGCCGGTGAGAAGCAATTTACGAGCGAGCACGAAAGTTATTAAACAAACCAAGGCTTTGAAGATACAAACGAGTTTCATAGTTAAGGCGCTTTTCGGAAATTAAAAAGATATCTTTCATAAGCGATCCCCTTCGTAGAAGAGTTACGACGTTATCGTGAGGCGGGATTTTGTCTGCATACGAGTTTGTATGCAAAGTTGTATTCGTATCTTGTTTGAAAACTACTTAATGCGACTTGGCTGGCAGTCCCCAGAGTTATACATAAATTAAGTAAGTTTTCTTTACAATACGGTTTGAGAAAAAAACATGAGATAAAATGAAAACAAAATACGATGGGAGCACGAAGCGTGACTCGAGAGAAACGAATACACGACAAAAGCGCTATCGATTTAAATCCTTGCGTACTTATAACATCTGGGGAAAGAACCCAGCCAACGGAATCTTCTGAAGATATCTAACATATATATATAGGTTTAAGATTTAGAGTAACATATATTCGAATCACAGAAAAATCCTAAAAATACGTAGTATTCATTATTGATAGAGTAATACATTACTGACATCACCTCAATAAATACTTCAGTAGGACTCCTTTGTCAGGGCGATACGCGATCGGAATGCACCTTTGTCAAAGGACCATTCTACGGTGTCGAAATTCGGGTTCGGGTTTTGTCTACGTATAATTTTTAGCCGTGTACCTGTGTAACAAACCAGTTTCTAAGCCGTCCTTTCGAAGACGTTTCTATCGTCGTCGTTAGTTAGCCGTCTGTCGCACCGTTCGCGCCGGCAACTTCCAAATTACAGAGATTAACTAATTAGATCAGAATAAAACATACCAAAAATGTTTGCAACTTATTTCGTAGCCAGTTCTATATCGACTCTGATGACTGAGTAAGCTATTATTGGAATTATTTGATTCACGTTATACTTTTTTAAAAGTAAAACCTGATCTGTATGTTGGCGTGACGCTGCGCACTTATAGAAGCATAAATACTATGAAGTAAGAGACGAAACCACAAAGTGATCTACAATATTGAATGCTGTGTATCACGTAGACGGTGGGAAAATGTATTATTAACGATTTCCCAGCAACAGTCACATCGAGACGATAAATTCATGTAACGGCAATTGTTTAGTTTAGGTTATGGGTCCAAAAAGCAATAGGCTGCTGAACAATTGTGATAGGGTAAGAGGGACTCCGAGCACGCATAGCAAATGTTAGCGGGGTCTCATATTTTATGATTTAAATGAAAACAAGCCCGTTAGGTGGGTCTTTGTACTCAGTTGGCCTGGGGCCGGGCATCGATCGCGTGGCTGCGGTGAACGCACCCCAAACTCCAAACACCACACCCGGCGAGCGGTGTTGGGGCACGTTATTCACATAGCTAAAACCCTCTTACAACTAACCATGAAATATCTCCGCTTAAACAACGAAACATTGTTGAGACATGTTTAGTTTTTTTTTAATTCATTCGGTAAGGACCCTGGGTCTTTAGTCGTAAAGACGTTTCCGAGCTGTTCGGGATAAGCACAAGGTGTGCGGGTGTTGTTAATAGTCGTGCGACCTGTCCTCCCTGTCCCTGTGGAACTAATGACCACTTAAAACGAGAAAATTACGCCACGCCGTCGACCGCATAGACCGGACAAGTCACGAAGTACCCGCTCGCAGCCAAGATAAAAGAAAAACATTTAGAATTTTAAATTTGTAACGCATTAGGCGGTGATATAAAAATTAAACGACCCTTGATCAATTTATAGAGATATACAAAATTGTTATCGGATCTCTTTACAATACGTTTTCGTAGATACGACTACTATTTCATTTTCGTAGCTTTTCTGAGCAGTGGAGTCCGGGAACACAAAAACGAGAATCGGGCACAATATCCAGCTGCGTCGATCCCGGGTGCGGTGACCTCCGCCGCATCTGCCGCCACGGCGCCTGCCTTCACACGTATCAAACACAAATCTACCCGGCTAGCTAGATTTTAATAGTGTAGGTTATTTCAGAAAGATAAAATAATTGTTCTTATAAGGCAGACTGATATAGACAAGGAAATGCAGTCACGTTTCAAGCCAAAACGTGACGTAAATACTCACGTGGGAGTCTCGAGTGAAATACGAATCATAATTCTCAAACTTAAGCGATAGCGAATGGTGAATTTCTAGGAATACGTCTGAGGGATGCAGCCATCGTATGTGTTCATAACTGGCGTATCTCGAGGCAGTTGGAGGGCTTTCGTATCAATCAATCACGTGCACCGGCAGTGGTGGCGGCTCTATTGCCTCTATTATTATAAATGGCCGTCAGCCGATCTTCCCTTTGTAACCGTGATGGGTCGTAATGCTCTTGGCATTAAAAAAATGCATAGAACTATAACGTGTTTTAGTGTTTTGTGTTTATTATAAAGCAAATGTGAAAACGTAGATAATAATCAATTCTACGCTTAATAGAAATATGATAAGGATTCTAAAATTAACTTCTAGATTTATTATACATTAATTTCCTACCAATAACGTAAACAAAATTTTACAAATTTGGCTGAAATTGCCATACGGACTCAATAACGTAAACAAAATTTTACAAATTTGGCTGAAATTGCCATACGGACTATTGTATAAATTGAATACGAACGTTGAATACTATTCATATGTTGGTAATTGGTTCGAGTGGGTCGCAAGATGAACATCTGTATTCCACGTAAGTGGAACCGCGGATTTTCCTAGTAATACATAATTGATAGTGACGAAAATAAATATATTTGCACGTTGCATAAAGGAATCATTTCAAATGAAACCTATTTATGGAAGTTTTTGGATAATTGGTAGTGATGAAAATAAGTAAAATGTATTTGCATGTTGTCTAAAGGAAACATTTGAAATAAAACCTATTTATGGAAGTTTTTCTTTGAAAACGTTTCAGACGATTGAAAGTATCATTCTAGTTTCGTTAACTGTGTAAGAAATTAGAATATTATATCATGAATAACGTCCAAAATTAGTTTTAGCTGTCAGTTAGCATCGTAAAAATGTCCATTAATCTGGCCATAAAAGGCGACCGGGTAGTATTCACTGGCTCGACTTTGAAACTACAACGCCTTGGTTAAAGTGGTGTAAGTTACATACAATGCCACTAGATAGTGAGAATTTTCATTTCATTGTGCGAGTGTTGTGTCGACGAAACCTAACACTATGTAACTGGTAACTGGATAGGGAGGTGTTCAGACCCGGGTTCTGAAAAGCCGGTTCTATGCTAGACTATCCTGTCAGACCTGCTTCCTATATAGTGTGAGGCGTTTCTAATAATGGATCGGCACTGTTCGTATGTGGTAAGAATAATTAATTAAGTAAATGAACGACTGTGCGACTATTAAACTCAAGTTACGGAACTTGTTTGAAGCAATAAAAAAAAATACGTGCAGTAATATCCATCACGTTTGTAATTATTAAAGTTGCAAGAGAATGGAAATGATTTAAACGGACGATATTTCATTTGAACGCATTAGAAAATGAAATTGGTAAATTTTCCACGGGTTTTTAGTGTACGGGAAAGAAGTCGCCGGTAACAGCTAGCATATTTTTAAAGCAAACTAATTTCAATAGTCAAGGAGCTAGTCTTAATAGATGAGTGTTTTCTTTTTTACTCGTGTTTCAGAAAACATAATGTAGCAGAGCAGAGCTACGCACGATCATGTGCCACAATCGGGCCTAATAGATTTCAAAGTAGTGATATCCTTTATTTCGTAGATTTTTGAACATTTGACACCTTACCTTTTTCTATATCACTTAGGTGGCAGACAAGCACACGGCCCACCTGATGGGAAGTGGTTACCGTGGCCTATGGACTTGTGCAACACCAGGGGCGTCACACTCGCGCTGCCGACCCTGAAGAAACCTCCTAATGCCCCTTTTGAAGAACCCCATATTGTAGGCGCTTGGGAAAGCCGTACGAATGACCTCTAGTATCATAGGCGTTATTACGCAATGGTAATCATTTATCATCAAGTGCATCATGTAAAATCATGTCTAGTTCGCTCCCTTAGTATAGTATAAAACATAAAAAATATCATATATTTGATATGTGTTACTTTTTAATGCTGACGAGAAGTCGTATTGAGCGGAAATTGAGTGACGGCAGGTGTAGTGTGTTTTTTGTACAAACAGACACAGAAGTTGCAAAATATACGGTCTGCGGATTACAGGGCAAAAAACTCACTGCGTTAAACATCGCCAAAGTGCACCAAGGATACATACCTGAAACAAAAAATATACAAATAAGCATCGAGGTAGGTAGGTACATAATACCTACCAGTGTTGGGCAAACTTTAATTGCAATTACACTTGAAATTAACCCGACTGCTGTCTAAAAGATCGATACAAGTTTGACAGCAGTCCGTGCCCATTAATTATTCTTTCGGTTTATGAATGGCGATAGGGTAATTAACGATATAAAAAATAATCTCCGTTTTATTTACTTAATGGCAATAGGGTACCTACCTATATAAAAAATAATCTTCGTTTTTTTTTAAAATTTTCTAATACATACTTTGCAGAAGGATTTTTAAAGAAAATGGCGGTAAGAATTATAAAACTCCATAAACTTAACAACTATTTCAGTTTTTCGAGTGGTTGGCGTTGCCCGCTACTAAATATTATATGTATATTTATAAATATTAAACGGAATATATATTTTTTCTTTTTTTTAATTCTTTTTTTTTTACACACACAACACATAAAAAATAAAAAAATCCACAATCGGCACAAAAAAAAGCAAGTAAAAACATAAACAGTACGATACAAATAATTAGTATTATGGCACTGGAGAGACTCCAGGTGCAATAATTTCCAAACTCGTATACCTACGTTATACGGTTAATGACATTTAAAATTTATTTTAAACCTTTTAAGTAAAAGAGATAAGTAAGTAAATGATTTACGTCTTGGTTGACACCGGAAGCTGTGTCCGACCTCTCAGCCACCAAGATATTTAAAACAAAATAATTAAATGTGGAACGCAATTACTCATTCAATACTGTCAATTATTAAATTTGAATTATTGTAGATTGTCTTGGAGCCAAGATGGGACGGGACAATTTGCTATAATAAGATTTTTTTCAATAGTGTTTTTTATGCTTAGTCCATGTGCTAATCAAATAATCCGCCCCTGATCGCTCCCAGTGCAAAAGTGCCTATAACACTTGCTGCGTTGCCACGATGGATGGGGAAAGTCAGCCTTTGGACCAGGAACGACCCGGAACGAGTGTCACCGGTCGCCTCGACGAGCCTGTCCGATTTTTTTAATAAATAAGAAATTATAACAAAAGGAACTCTGCCTTTTTTAGTACTTATGTTAAAATAAACAAACACTCTTAACTGAAATAAAATATCTTCTGATATCGAAGATATTAAACGTAACAGCTCATTAAGTAGAAATGAAACACATGCAGCGAGATAACGAGTCTATTTATACTTGATTAAGATAAGAAAGAAATTGAATCAGTTGGGAATGCTCTGACCGCTGAACCACCGAAGCTATATCCGTCGGACGGCGAAGGTGGGACCCGTCTACCGATACTCGTACGTACTATCGGCACCAATGAATTAGAATCAGTTCAGGAGGGATTCGATCCCGCCTGAACTGATTCAAATGTTTTCCTATCTTATCAATTTGAATGAATAGTTACCATACTAAATGCTTAAAAATTTCATTCAATCTATTTATACTGTTTTGATACGTCAATGTTCAGCAATTTATTCTATGAGTTTAGTTAAAGAACAAAAAATGAACAACCGCATACCCATTAAAGTTCAACAAATAGATATTTTAGAGTATTCTTATTGCGATATATATTAACGAAGTGGGTACACTTATTACAGTATTCCTTTTATAAACAAACGGAAATAAATTTGCAATACCAAAGAACCTTAAACGCTTTCAAGATCACACGAAGCGCTTACATAAAAGGAGAAGCTAGCCTGCTGTTCATAGATAAGTAGTGCAACAGTCTCACGTAAGACGCGGCGGTAATTTGGAGTCACGAAGCGGGCGCGAATGCAATCACTGGCGGGAAGCTCATTCCGGCTGCATCTCCGGGCGCGCCGCGCGCGGCCATCGAGAGCAGTTAAATGAAAGATTCCGAACGTACCGATGCAGTGACACGACGCATCGAAATGCGAGCATGTCAACATGAATTTACTACAGATAGTCAGATTCGTGTAAAACTACTAATGAGGAGATCAACCTTAGTCACAATGTTTGTGAACAAATTTTTTGTAATTACTAGCTGACCCGCCCCAGCTTTGCCTGTGGCATATTTAGAAAGCCCATATCACCCCGTTGTGCCTGTAATTTTTTAGTGTTCAAACCGGATTTGTTGACATTTATGATTACTGCTCCGCTGCCTTGAGTAGTAGCGTGACGATATATAGCCTATAACCTTCGTCGATAAACGGACTATTAAAGACAAAATTATTTTTTGAATTCAAACTAGTAGTTCTTAAGATTAGCGAGCTCAACCAAACAAACAAATTTTTCAGCTTTATAATATTATAGGTATAGACTTGGTTTAATTTTAACATGTGATCACTGTTTCATATTGGCAGTGACACAGTCACTTTGTTCACCAAATCGTTGGATATTGTAATTAATTCATCCATGTGTGAATTTGAATACATTTTATTTTTGGTCAAAGAATTTCTTACTTTATTCTCTTTGCTACATCTTAAGTCTCACAGGAAGTACGCTAGGGCAGTCCAGATGTAATTCTTGGGATGAATTCACCTATGAAAGTAATTACTCTCAAATCAAAATGAACTGTGTTATCATATCAAGTTTTACTTAACTTGATCGTGGTCAGAATTATTGGTGAAATCAGTTCGTAGTTAACTTTCGCGGTAAAATTCATTATTCATTCATTCATCTATATCTTATTGTTGCAGCGGTTGTGGATTTTGCTTCGTGTACATCGTCTGTCATAAACTTACTCACATATTTCAATAGTGTATTATGTTCTATTGTTTGATTTTTATGATAATAAGCAGGTGTGTGTAATCCTCTAATAATGATTTTTCTAATAACATAGGCATGGTAATCTACCAGAGAAAAATATCAAGCGAAATGACAAGAAAAGATATTTTATATTTTTAAGATGGTGCTAGTACCGGTATGAAAACCTCGTAATTCTGTAACTATTGCTTCTGAGCAAGCTTTTTATTACATGAAGTGTAGAAATTGCCAGGGTCAGGGTTGAAATCAAACAGTCGCTTTTAATCATAAGAGAAATGGCCACTGAACGCACAGAATATTGAATGGTCTATCCGTTCAATATGTGTGTGAGGAATTAGAATTAGACGGTATTCCGCAAGAAATGTTCACGCCTTCCTATCACGATGGCTTTAGGATATGTAATGTACATATCCTGGAGCTATTGATTGTACATGTGTGTGTTGCTTCAGTGTAGACACACATGCACACAAACCCAGCATACAATCAGAATATACAAAACAGAAAAGTTCGTAAACAACGTTCATTTTGCTCGCAATAATGGCCAGGAAAAATGAACACTTTGGAAAAGTGGGTATACTTTTTTATTCGAAACCGTCAGTCTTGCATGAAAAGTTTAATGACAGTAGAGGGAGCTCGTGAAGTGAGCCAGGATAGAAGAAAATTGCGGGCTGTTATCTCTGCCTGTATGTTTTTTTTAAATACATGGAATACCTGGGTTGTAAAAATTAAGTACAGGGATCATAAACTATAGATTGTGAAACATAAAACGTAAAAGTATACATTGTATAAGGAAGTTAAATAAGCATGTACAAAAAGGTGTTTGCAACACGCAACTTGCATAGGATGATAAGTCGCTGACGTTTTTGTATATTTTTTCCACCAGCAAGTCTTATGACTTTCCCCTACATTAAACCCGACTACCGTCGTTATAGTAAAGGAGATGTATGTCATAAAGAGGATAAGATGGGTAACGCAATTTTAGAACCGTAACATTCTCGAGACGTGGAACCGTCTCAGGATGGTATTCGAGATAACATTAACTTAGTTAAATTAGCTCAGTAACGAGCCCAGGAGGTGATGTGTGTCAATGACCCAATGGGTACAATTTTGTGAGAAGCACAAGTGATGTCATAGTTTGAGGTATCCGTCCGTCTAACGGACCTCATGTTATGGGTAAAGCGGGTTTGATACAATAGCCACTTAACCACATTATGTTATGCGATGACCGTGACTTATGTCAGTTATTAAATTTTAGTGCGAAGCTGTAAGCTATACATTCATTGAAACCCCGATCGACTTATTAGAAAACGTGGACTAACAAAAACGCTAGGTTTTCCATCATTTTTATTGTTTTGGTATTGTACCTAGTATTTTTTACAAGCTTTTATTAAAATTGTAATGTATGTATGTTAGTTTGTGAAGTTTATATCTTAAACTGAACTGAATTGACAACTCCAACGGTTGAAATTACAAGCATAATGGCCGATATGATTACTGAAACTATGCAATTGGGTATATTCCTGTAATTACAATAAATTATTTAACTGAGCTTATTAAATTAAGAATGGTAAAAGAGCGGTAAAAGTTGCATCTGTTCTTATTTTATCGTTTTCATTTATTTTAATCATCCACCTAACCTATAATAGTAAATGATTTGACTATTAAATATTATGACGTCACAATAAATTATTTCACATAAGTTTTCTTTTAACTTGTCGTTTTGATGTTTAGTAAAAAATAACTAATTTGACTAGTCAGTCATATACCCAATTCCTGTTACGCGAAAATGAAATCATATCTATCAATCACATGAAAAAAAGTAACAGCAGAGAAAATTAATTATTATATACCTATCGCACGAATGTGACTCGTATTTCAATCAATCGACGACACAATGCACGATCGAGCAGAATTGCTTCAAACATGAATTCCTCATTACCCACTAACAAATGGGAAATTTCACAACTGTTGAAGATAAAAACTTGGAAACAATGAGCATTGAGATACAGTTATCGGTGATATTACGTGCCGTAGTCGACAATGGTTGGCCCTGCAGGAAGGCCGTGTTTTGCAACGAGTAGGTAGCCAATTTGACATTGTGTAAACGTTTTCACATGGGGGCCGAAAACGGAAACTTGGGTCACGCTTCTTGCATACAAAATGTTCGTACACTTCTCGACTGAACAATATTATTAAACTAGCGACACTGCGTATAAAAATACTTTATAAATATAACATTGCCCGGTCTGGGCAAAGCACTTTATATTGAATGAAATTTTTTTTAAAGCATTTTAAGCTAACTATTCAAATCGATTAAGATAAAAGCGAACCAGCTCAGGCGGGACTCGAAGTCAATTTTTATTTTCCGTACACAACTGAAGTCTTAAGTATGGTTCTGAAAATGTATCGTAGTCAGGTCAAGAGATGGGTGACCGATAGTAAAAATGTATTAAGGAGAATACGTCAGTCTCAAAAACGGTACGGTAACTAAATATATAACATATTGATACATTTTTGGTTTGCGAAGGTCAGATGTCATTGACCTCTACAGATTTAAGCGTGAAACTGGACAGACTACTACATATTAGGGTACTACAGGGGTGCGGGTTGGGTAACCTCCACGTTGGCTTACCTGTTTCTTTTCCCTCTGGACCGCGGTCCTGGGGAACGGAAGCGGGGAGGCTGGTGCACCCTGGACGACGGTTAGTAGACTCTGACTCCAAGGAGAAGGAGCTCTGCTAGCCGTCGACAAATAACCCGACAAGCCCTTTTTTAGGGCTAGCTGACCCTGGGGGGGTCGTGGTATGGCGGGTCTGCAAGGCCCGCGGGAAGGGACTCGTAGAATCCCTTCCATCCCAAACAGCCCTTTTTAGGGCTAGCCTGTCGCTCCCGGTATCCCTCTGCTTTCAGAGGGGACATGGGGGCGACACAAGGATCCCTGGGATCCAGGGACGGGCCGGCCTACTGCTCGCGCAGAGGCTGGCAGGCATTCGTGCCACCGTCGGTGTTGGGAGAGTTGGCTGCTCTCCCGCGTCGCGTAACCTCCAGGATATCGACAACGACCTGAGTGCTAGCCACACTTGGGAAGCCGGTATCCTGAAGGCCGCGGGGCTTGCCTTAATTGGCCGGCCCGCGACAAGGAAAAGTCTTGAAAACCCGACAGCGAAGTCGCTTAAAACCTGTGGATACCTGGGGAACTCCACAGTATGTACCCCGCTTCTCGGAATGAGCGTCACCCGGGAAGTGTATCTTAAATCGTCTCAACTCGTGGGATTTGAATGGATACAAGACAAAAACAAAATAAAAAACCATCACCAAGTGAAACAGTCTGCGCGGAGGTCGCGCAGCACCAAGACGCGGAGGTCGCGTCACAAGCAGGGACGGTGTCGGAAGACTTCGACACCGCCACTGAGAGGAGCAGGGCAAACAGCCCGGTGGGTCTGCAGACCCGAAAATCTGCACGGCGGAAGCGCAACCGCCGTAAAAAAATCATCCCCCCAGATAAGACCGAGTCGGATCTCGACCTGACTCTGACCGAC
The DNA here is from genome assembly GCA_963662185.1 of Eilema griseolum. Taxonomy (NCBI): domain Eukaryota; kingdom Metazoa; phylum Arthropoda; class Insecta; order Lepidoptera; family Erebidae; genus Eilema; species Eilema griseolum. The sequence continues at coordinate 21,237,245 of OY759240.1, read as the reverse complement.
TCGTCTTCAAGTAGTTCTGGTGGGGATGAGACGATGCGTCCCCCCCCACCCAAGCAGGTTGCGGTTAGCCGCCGAAAGCTGCAGGGTGGGGGCACCAAAGCCGCCCCCTCACGGGCCTCAGCTGGGGAAGATGCGAGAGCGCCGCCGAGTCCCTCCGTCTCGGCGGCGCCCGCGCTTCGTACCGACGGCTCCACGTCCAGGGACGTGATGGAGGCCCTGGAGAGACTGGCCGGGGCCCGCTCTGGAGCTCTAACGCCGGAGGAGGACCGGGTCCGGCTGGCTGCGACGCGCCTCGTTGAGCAGTTTGAGCTGCTCAAGGCGGAGCTGGCCGAGTCCCGGAACGAGCGAGCTCAACTTGGCAGGAGGCAAGTTGAGCTCCTCAACAGCGTGGAGCGTACGGCGGCTGAGCACCGCAAGGAGATGGAGAAGATGGCGGCCGAAATGGCGAACCTCCGTCAGGTCGTCGCCGGGCTGCCCGCGGAGCGCGTGACGCGGTCGGCGCGGCGGCGACTAGCGGTGCAGCCGGAGCGGCCGGTGCCGTCGGCGCCGCAGCTGTCGCCGGTGCGGTCGAGGTCACCGGTGCGGTCGGAGGCACCGGTACGGCCGGAGACACCGGTGCGGTCAAGGCCGCCGGTGCGACTGGAGCGGCCGGAGACACCGGTGCGGCCGGAGACACCGGTACGACCGGAGACACCGGTGCGGCCGGTGTCACTGGCACAGCCCGTTCGGCTGGAGTCGCCGGTGCTGCAGCCGGCTAGGCCCGCAGACCCACTGGCGGCATGCATGGCGGCAATGGCCGCCATGGAAAAGCGGCAGGAGGCGGCGCTGGCTGAGCAGCGGAGGTGGCAGGTGACGCAGGAGGAGCGCACCCGGAGGTTCATGGAGGCGGTCATGGACTCCAGCCGCCGCCCGCCCTTGGCGCCGCCTACGGGATATGCCGGAGCGGTGAGAAGAGGTCTCACCAGTCCGGCGGTCGCAGAGGCCCTGCAGGAGTCGGCCCGCAGCCCGTCCGCTGCGCCTGCCACTCCTGCCGCTCCGGTCGCTCGAGCCACTGTCGCTCTCGACGTGGAGGCTGGGAGCTCCCAGGGTGCCCGGGCCAAAGGCAAGGGGAAGGGGAAAGGCAAGGGGAAAAAGTCCCCGGCCCTAGCCTCAGCCCCAGCGCCAGCCCGGACCCCGGTGGGGATTGCCCCTACAGGTTCCCCGCCGGAGGGAGGCTGGGAGGTGGCCGGAGCCTCCAAGAAACGGCGCAAGGCGAAAAGGAAGGCAGCCAAAAATGCCAAGAAGGCTGCGGCTGCTGCGAGGGGAGTGCCGGGGAGGCTGCGCGTCCCCCGCTCAACCGCCGTCGTGCTAACGATGACGGCGGAGGCGGCGGAGAGGGGCGTGCAGTACGCCCAGATTGTCACGCAGGCGAGAGCCTGCGTTGACATGAGGGCTCTCGATATGCCGGGCCCCATCCGGGTGAAACCCACTCGGACGGGTGCTCGGCTACTGGAGATCCCCGGCGCTTCAAGCGGTCCCCAGGCCGATGCCCTAGCGGCTAGGCTTCGGGACACGCTGGATGCAGCCGACGTCCGGGTGTCCAGGCCCAACAAGTGCGCAGAAATGCGCATTTCGGACCTGGACGACTCCATCACGGCGGAGCAAATCCGCCTCACCGTGGCGGAGGCCGGGGGCTGCCCCCTAGAGGCGGTGAAGGTCGGAGCAATCCGCTTCGGCCGCCGTGGACTGGGGGCGGCAGTTGTCGGCTGCCCCATCGCAGCAGCCAAAAAGGCTGCCGTCCGGGGGTTCCTCGCCGTTGGAGGCGTGGTGCGGGTGCAGGTCCGGCTCCTGCAGGCTCGACCGACCAGGTGCTTTAGGTGCCTGTCGGTCGGCCACGTGGGGGTGCAGTGCACGGCGGCGGTGACGGTCGGTGACCGCTGCTTCCGCTGTGGCCAACCCGGCCATACGGCCGGTGGATGCGAAGCTCCGCTGCACTGTTTCAGGTGTGCAGCGGGGGGCAAACCGGCCGACCATAGGGTTGGCAGCAAGGCCTGCACCGGGGGGGAGCCGAAGCCGCAAGGCGGGGGCTCCACCCAAAGTTCGCGGCGGGATGCGGAGATGGTTCCATAATGGATCCCCAGCTCCGCATCCTGCAGGCGAACGTGGGCCACGGTGCCGATGCTCAGGGTCTTCTGCTCCAGAGCATGGCACAGTGGTCCATACACGTCGCCGCTGTCGCCGATCCGTACACTCACCGGCCCCTTGGGCCTGCCTGGGTGGTCGACCTGGACGGGTCGGCGGCACTGGTGTACAACGCCGCTATGGGTGCCCCCCCCCCTGTTGTCGTGGCAAGGGAGCATGGCATCGTAGCGGCGCGTGTGGGGGAGATTGCGGTCGTGGCCGTCTATTTCACGCCGAGCCTACACCGACGCATAGGGGAGTACCGGCAGTCGCTGGAGCGACTGACCGACGTCGTCAACGCCTGTCATCCTCACCCGGTTCTTGTGCTCGGGGACTTCAACGCCTGGTCAGTGACCTGGGGGTCCCGGCACACGAACCCACGAGGTAGGGCTCTGGAGAGCTGGGCCGCTAATCACGGTCTAGTTCTCCAGAATCGCGGGGCCGAAGCCACGTTCGTGACCGCGGAGCGCAGTTCGATTATCGACCTATCGTTCGCAGGCGCTTCGCTGTCGCACCGTGTGCGGGACTGGCGTGTTGTTGTGGGGGTGGAGACACTGGCGGATCACCGATACGTTCGGTTTGATGTCTCCCCCCCCGCGGGTGATGCGCCGGTCATACCGGCCCCACGCGAGCCACGCTGGGTGCTTGGGAGACTGAATCGGGAGGTCCTCCTGGAGGCCGCCATCATACAGGCCTGGGCCATTGCGCCGGACAGGCCTGTCGATATCGACGATGAGGCGGTGTGGTTCCGGGAGGCCATGACTCGTGTCTGCGATGCGGGTATGCCTAGGGCACCACCCTATAGTCCGAGGCGTCGGGTCTACTGGTGGTCTGCGGAGATCGCGAGGCTACGGCAGGCCTGCGTGATCGCGCACCGCCGGTGGACCAGACTCCGTAGGAGGCGTAGCCGAACCGCAGATACGGAGCCCCGAGTGGCGGAGCTTCATGTGGGATACAGGGAGGCCAGAGATGCCCTCCGAGCGGAGATTAAGCGGGCGAAAGCCGCGGCTTATAAGGAGCTCATGGAGACGCTGGAGCGGGACCCATGGGGGCGGCCTTACCTTATGGTAAGAGGAAAGCTGCGCCCCCGGGCCCCGCCACTGACCCGGGTTCTCCAGCCAGCTCTGCTCGGTGGAGTGGTCGAGTCCCTGTTCCCGGCGCGAGCGGAACACGTTCCGCCGCAGATGACTCCGCCACCTCGGTCGCCTGTGGCGCCCAGTGTGGTAGTTGACGACGAAGTCCCTGAGGTCACTTGGGTAGAACTGGAGCTGGCGGTGCGAAGGCTTAGAGCCAAGAAGAGCACCGCCCCGGGACCCGACGGCATTCCAGGCCGCGCGTGGGTCCTAGCTCTGGGAGAAGACGGTCTCGAACCCCGACTGAGAGGGTTCCTCAGCGCATGCTTGGAGCGGGGCCAGTTTCCGAAGATGTGGAAGACGGGGAAACTGGTCCTCATCCGAAAGGAGGGTCGCCCGGCGGACGAACCGTCCGGCTACCGGCCCATTGTGTTGCTCGACGAGGTGGGCAAGCTCTTTGAAAGAGTTATTGCAAAGCGCCTCGTCGAGCACCTCTCTGGTAGGGGGCCGGACCTGGCGGATGCCCAATATGGCTTCCGCCGGTGGCGGTCCACCGTGGATGCCATCATGCGCGTGAGGACTTTGGCGGAGGAGGCAGTTGCCCGGGGTGAGGTGACGTTGGCGGTGTCCTTGGACATCTCCAACGCGTTCAACACCTTGCCCTGGAGTTGCATCAGGGAGGCACTCGTGTACCACGGTGTGCCTCTCTACCTCCGCCGCATAGTCGGGGCGTACCTGACGGAGAGAGCCGTCATCTACCCAAGTGCGACCGGCGTCGGTCGGCGTGAGATGTCGTGCGGTGTTCCACAGGGATCGGTTCTCGGGCCGCTACTGTGGAACATTGGATACGACTGGGTGCTTCGCGGTGAGCTTGCGGACGGCGCCGCCGTCACGTGCTATGCGGACGACACGCTAGTGACGGCGAGCGGGGCTACACACCGCGAAGCGATCCTGAGGGCCACGACCGCGGTTGCTCAAGTCGTGGAACGGATCCGGCGGCTGGGCCTTGAGGTGGCTTTGCATAAATCCGAGGCCATGTTCTTTCATGGACCTCGGCGCACGCCACCACCAGGTTCCAGTCTCACAGTGGGAGGCACTCTCATCGGCATCAAGCCCCAGATGAAATATCTGGGGCTCGTGCTCGATGGCCGGTGGGACTTCGGGAAGCACTTCCGAAGTCTGGGCCCCAAATTGGCGGGCACAGCCAACGCTCTGGCGCGGCTACTGCCCAACCTGAGGGGCCCGGATGACTCCTGCAGGAGACTCTACGCGGGTGTCGTGCGGTCCATGGCCCTGTACGGGTGTCCCGTGTGGGCGGACACCCTGAGTGATCGGCACATGCTCCTGCTGCAGCGTCCGCAGCGGAAGTTGGCGTGCCGCATCATAAGGGGGTACCGCACGATATCCTTCAACGCGGCGAGTCTCCTCGCCGGATCCCCACCATGGATCCTGGAAGCGAGATGCCTTTCGGCGCTATACCGGTTCCGAAGGGCGGCGCGGGAGCGGGGTCACGATCCCGAGCCCGAAGAAATTCGGGCCGTGAGATCCCGGCTCCACAGGGAAATGGTGGCGGAATGGGAGAGACGACTTGGGCAACCAAGCGCAGGGCACGCCGTAGTAACGGCGGTAAGACCCATCATGGGGGAGTGGCTAGAGAGGCCACACGGCAGCCTCTCGTACCGTCTGACGCAGATGATCACCGAGCACGGATGCTTCGGAAAGTATCTGCGTCGGATGCAGAAAGAGCCAACGTCCGAGTGCCATCACTGCGACGCGAGCGAGGACTCAGGTCCGCACACGCTCACAGAGTGTCCGGCGTGGGAGACGCCGAGGCGGGAGCTTGTGGCGGCCCTGGGAGTGAGGGTTCTCACGCTCACCACCTTGCTCGCGGCGATGGTTCGCTGCGCGGATGCGTGGGCGGCCGGCGCCTCCTTCTGCGAGCAAGTAATGCTCGTGAAGGAGGAGGCGGGGCGGGAGCGGCAGCGGGAGCGACGAAGGATCGCAAGACAAGCTGCCCGCGCACGAAGGCAACTCGGGCGTCGGAGGTCGATGAACGACCTCCGCCTCCCATGAGCGCCGGCCTGGGGGTGACAGGTGAAGCCGCCTGTCACCCTGGCAGAAGCAGGCCGCGGCGGTGACGCGCGTGGCGCGCCTCCCCGTTTCCGGGGACGAGTTGGGGACTCTGTAGTCCCCACACCCGAGAGGAGGGCCAGATCGTGAGAGATGGCCCTGGGTCGGCCGGGGTGCGAGGGATATGCCTGTCAACCTCACCTTCGGCAACCGAAACGACCCACAGACGGCGTGCGTTTTGGTCGGTTCGAGTCCGACATAACCTCCTTCACCGGCTCCGGTGGGGAGGTATCCGTGGGGATTTTGCGCACGTACAAAAAAAAAAAAAAAAAAGGGTACTACAAGGTTAGTAGACTTACTAGTTATTTTTTCTGTACTACTACGGTAGCAAGCAAGCAAAACCAATTTGATGGTAAGCGGATACCGAAACCTTTGAGCTTGTAAAAAACAGGACTGTCCCCATAAGTGTTACCAAAATCATAGTAACAATAATATTAATATAGTAAATAGTAGAAAAGTAATTTGTCGGCTGTCAATTAGAGAGAAAATACACGTTATGTGTAGTAAGGTAGTGAATGTTGAGATGACTGCAACCAGAGATGAATGGCAAAAGAACACATGTGGTAGAGACCCCAAATTCATATGATATAAAAGATGGCCAATGTCCAGCAGCGAATTATTAAGTAGACTAATTGGTTGATTAAAGAGAATGAAAAAACCTATTACATTGGGACCTAAACATAAATTGGCGAATGTGGGTGCTAGCACCTCTGCCTACGCCTTCGGGGATATAGTTTATGTTATGTTATGATCATGAAATAGTCGAAAAGTAATAGGAACAAATAAACAAATTTTTGACTGCATTACAATGAAACGGCAGGTAACAAATCAAACTTGCTAATTATCTTCACATGAATAATAAACATATATGTGCCTAGACCTCTCTGTTTATACATCAGTCACAGGCCCAGCAATGCATATTCAAACGCGCATAAATTAGATTAAGAACTGATTGATGCGAGAACTCTGTGTGCGGTCCGAGTCCCCGCGCGCACAATGGATCGAAGTGCGAACAGGATTGACAGGAAGCTTTAGATTAATAAATTAAATACGTAACTGAAAGTAATTAGTACTTACTGGGAACTTCCAACACTGGGCAAAGTTTCGACGACTTTGCCCAGTGTTCGAACATCACTCTAAATTCTAAAATGATGATAATGAATAGGATAAGTCGGCATCATCATATCGTTGTTCCCAGTTGTATCTGAAGCTGAGTCTGCTCAGTCGTTCTCCTTTCGATTTGGTTTATTTGACTTATATGGGAGCGACTATCGTTTGACCTCCGAACTCTGAGAGCAAAGACTGTTCGTTAATTTGCAGGTGGACCGTTTAATAAGTAGTAAGGTTGGCTTGGGCCCTCATATAGGTACTATGTATAATATAGCTAAAAATAAAACACTTGTACTGAAAGATATAAATAGCTCTTTATCAATAAATCCACCTGTTTAGTACGCAGATAAACACTTGAAAAGAACACAACGTAAGAATCAAGATTCGATTTCAACTTTCTTTACATTCGCTAGCTACGCGTAACTTTCAAAAAGGCTTATTTGCAAACCCTTATAAGGAATGAACGAGTTTTAATTGTATTTTCTCTCCAATTTACTATTTGCAGACAAATGCATGTGAAACCAACTCCAATCGAAATATTTGTACATGCAAATTTTTTGCTATTAGTACCATTGTTAAGACAATATAACATTACGAAGTCGGCAGACGTCCAAAATCTTGACACATTAACACACGACCTTGAATATAAACCGAAGGTGAGACATGTCCAGATTATTCAGGTACCTACACCTAAGTAGATAAAGATAAAAAACGTTATTTTAAGAAGTCAATAACCTCGCAGCGCATAAACTATTTGTAAAAGATAAGAGCACAAAAATAAATATTCTAGGGGGTTTAGACATTCAAAATTTAAAATACTATACTATAACTGTGTCCTTGAGGCCTAAGGCAACCTCATTTACAACTCAATGCAGTTGCTAAACAGTTGTCGAGGCTTTCTTCACAGGGTATTCTGTATTTTGGCTTTTAGGGGACCTACTGTTATAAGACCTCAAAACATCGAGTGGAAAGCTTGCCAGAGTCCCGTTCGTCATAAGTGGGGTTACTACTTACAAATTAGGTTGCCTTGGACTCCAGTGGTAGAATATCAAGTTTAATTTTTAAGCTGGTATCTTTGTCCACCTCGGAAGAAGGAAGGTATAAGCTATGTATGCATTCAAGTACTTAGTAGTCAACAGAAAACCTAGTACACATTCTGCTATACAAAAATACAGATTAATTCATTGATAAAATTAACATTTCTTTGTATCAGTGCAAATTTACGAATGTCAATGGCACGTAAACGGCGTGCACGCACATTGCCGAATGCTCTGATAAACAAATCCGCGAAGTTGAGTGAACTCTGTGCGCGGGCTGTGGCCCGAGCTGTAGCCACGGGGAAGCCGCGCACAGTAAGCTTGCCAATGATTCCCGTGCGATACTATCATTAGAAACTGTCTGATACGCAGTAACAACCATTTGATATGCAGCCAAATCAGTGGACAAAGCATTGTCTCCGTAATTATCCAGGCAAGTAACCCATGAACACACGGCAAAGGAGATAAATGTACACCTACATCTAGGCGTATACTTAGATCCTTGGTCAACTGTATCCTTTAAGTTTTTGTTCAAAACAAAAGTTCGTTGATTGCCATTGCAATGCTGCCGATACAATAACCTTTGCTTATAACAAAGAAATGGCGCTGAACGCTGACAAGTAAATATTCCAAAAATAATACTTTATCGTATTATTTTTTCATTAATCAAACAAAAGTACCAGACACCACACATATGTATTATCATGATACTATACTAATATTGTATCGAGTTAAAATTCGTTTCTTTGAATCGAATAAACTCAACTAAAATTGAATAAATTTTAAAATTAATTTTATCTTTAGAATGCTACATTATTAATGGTTGACATAGGCTAGTTATTATCCAGATATTCCCACGGAATCAGACCTTATGCGGGTGAGCCGCATAAGGTCAGAGGTCATTCAGGTAAGATAAATATAACTCGTTAACAATGATATCTTAATGTATTCGGAATAACTTTGAGAATAAGAGGTAAAGATTCCTTGCCGCCTAATACCTGACTCAAATAAGACAGTCTATAAGACAATTTCCACACTATTCTTCTTTTATCTCACATCATCGCAACAATCTGTTATAATATCAATGTACAATAAAGAATTATCTATCTATCTATCTAATCTTAATTATGAATAAATATGGATTCTTCCACTTTGACCCACTAGCGTCCCGGGCAAAGTGAAATGTTAAAAAATGTTTATCCACTTTGCCCCACTAAATTCATTCTAATTATACCCGTATAAATTCCTAGTCAAACCGTTCCCACTACTGTTTGACTTTGAATGTATATTAGGTATGTTTAAAAAAACTACTAACATAATTAATCATGACTTTGATCAGCTAGTTATAAGATAGTTGTGATAACAAGCATCATTGTTGTACGAGACATATGTTATTGAAGAAAAAAACATTATAACTCAGCTCATGCAGAAAAAATGTCCGTAATTCTTGACAGGCTACTCAAGTAAATATATTATATCAGCCACCGTCATTGACAAATACTAAATAGTATTTAGTCTCATTCATGATTTTACCGCTGTCCCGGTCCTCTCGTATGCAGTACAGACCCACGGTACCCCTGCCCAAACACCTGGGGTAAAGAATGCAAGCACGATAAGTGTTCTCAAAAACATATTTTTAGTATTATCCTACTGGTATTCAACTGGCATTTTAGAGTTACACATACGTACATACAGTCATTCCTCTTTCTCAGTGGGTAGGCAGAGACCATAATATGTTTATTATGTTTCCACTTGTTACGATCTTGGAATACATCTTTCACTTATTCTACTAACATAATTGTTTTCATACATACTCGCCGGTTTCGGTACTCGGGTACTAAAGTTACTTGATGTTATCAACAGAGATATCTACAAACAAACAAGTCTTAACAGATTTTTATCGAAATGAGACTACTCTTAGTAAGATCAGTTTACACTATTCCAACAGGATTGGCGGATCGCACAAAGCACTATCTACAAAAACATTCTCGTAAATTTGTGAGACCGGCCACGGCACGGACGAACGGTCTGGTGAACGCTGCCGACCTGTGTATTATAACGTGTGCATATGTTGCATGCTGTGCAATATGCATCTATGCAACGAATACTATTATTATTATTATTTGAATGCAGGTTCAAATCTAACACTAACACTTCGAAAATAATAATTACTGATTTTAACAAACTTGACCAAATTAAGATTTGTATTTCACGTGGTTCCCGGCAGATTAGAATTTGGCCCACCCCATCTCTTCCGCTGTTTATTATCAGACAGATATATACAGCTCAAACTGCAAGACGACAATAGGCTCACCCCCTATTACGTGGGACCGAATTCAATCATTGGTGAAATGTGGGCGTTAATTCACCTCTGCCTAACCCTCCGGGGATAAAGGCGTGATTATATGTATGTAGCATCGAAAAACATAACATTGCCAAGTGGATATTACTGCACCTTTCTCTATCCCTTCGAGCATAGGCATGAGTAAACCAATAGCCAATATTTAATATAGCGCGTTCAAATAGACTAAATTTTTCATCTTTATAACATGCATGTTGATAATGTAATTCTAACAACTTCGCTATCAACGTCAATTTCTGAAAAGGTTCTATAAAAAGCGAGTGTCAACAACGAGTGCGCTAGGTATGATAACCGAGAACAAACTTGATATGCAAACGTGCCGCATGACGTCATTGCGTACCACGTACTCGGGATTAGGGAAACAGATAAGGACAAACAGGAATTCATAAAACAAAAATGTGTACTTTAGTTATGGAGCACTGTATAAATAGAGGACAGAGGTGTTTTTGTTTTAAGATTATTAAAGTGGATGGAGGTACTATTAGTATCAAAAAGTGAAGGGAGTGAGAAGAGAAGGGTAGCCAGAGCTCACTAGAGTTTTTTGTACTGCCAGAGAGGAGACCAAAGGCTTGTCGTGCTTTGTCTTCTGCACTGACGGCAAAAACTCTCTGTTCTTACAGAATCGGCAGCACGAGTATGACTTCCCTAGTGTTGCACACGTACATAGGTCACGGTATCCACTTTCTATCAGGTGGGCCGTTTGCTTGTTTGTTTTTTTTTTACTTGCGCAAAATCCCCACGGATACCTCTCCACCGGAGCCGGTGGAGGAGGTTATGTCGGACTCGAACCGACTAAAACGCACGCCGCCTGTGGGTCGTTTTGGTTGCCGAAGGTGAGGTTGACAGGCATATCCCTCGCACCCCGGCCGACCCAAGGCCATCTCTAACGATCTAACCCTCTTCTCGGGTGTGGGGACTTCAGAGTCCCCAACTCGTCCCCGGAAACGGGGAGGCGCGCAACCGCCGCGGCCTGCTTCTGCCAGGGTGACAGGCGGCTCCACCTGTCGCCCCCAGGCCTGCGCTCATGGGGGGGCCGTTTGCTTGTTTATCACCTAAGTGTTATATAAAAAAGCTTACACTTTTGAACTGGGAAAACATGGCATTAAGTATATTTTGTAACAATTCAGTATACAAGGACCTTTGTAATTGATTGTACTTATTAGGAAAAATGATAAATATCTACCTACCATCATACACATACATAGGGTACGACTTTGTATGATATATCGGTAAAGCACATTTGATGTGATGATACTTTAATCTATTTGGGACGAACCGCGAATATCACTTTAATATTGCTTATCGATGATGTTTCAAGATACTAGCTATTAGTCGAAATATGAATCATACCTGTGCTAAACCGGTCCACCATTTTGGCGTAACTTAATACTGAGTACTGCAGTAGAGAGCAACCCACAAGAAATCTTCTTGTGGGTTGCTCTCCAAGAATGATTAAGAAGAATGAATGACAGAATATTACTAATAAGCATAATATTATAATTCTAACGGTATGCCAACAATGAATCCCCCACGTATGTTTAATCGTGATGATTAAATACGATAATGATCTTGGTACGATGTGTCATAAGTATATTTATAAGACAAAGCACTCAATACCCGAAGATTACTTTTTGTACGTGTGAGGGGGAATGTTTCGAAAATAGACCTATTTTTTTATTTTAAACTTTATGCACAGTAATTGTACAAAGGCGGACTTAATGCTGAAGGCATTATCTAACAGTCAAAGGGTCATGCAGATGCAGAGATGCGATGAGTTAGGTGCAAGTAGAAAAACACACAACCTATCTAACACATTAGACAACATACTCTTAATCTTAATTTGAGATTTACTGATATACAAACAACGGAGATCACTCAATCACAGGTCCTTTCTCACGACACCAATTATATCGGTTGGCGGTGAGTCAGCGATAAACCGCTGTGGTTAATGGCTGACTTGCAACTAAGTGGGCTATCTACGTTCACACAACTCGGGGACTCTTTATCAAACTCAAATATTTGAAAGTAACTAAGATTATATTATAAGTTACTGAAGAAACTTCAATTTATTTGTTGTACTTAGTTGGGTTGAGAAATTTTGGATTTATGGGGAGTAGGCGGTGCGTTCGTGACCTATGTACTTTTTGCGAAAGGGGAATGATTTGTTTCCTCTGAAATAGACGGGTCGGCAAAACCCGAAGTCCAGCATGTGAAAGATGTGTAGAGAGATTCGAAGTGGAAAATATATGTAAATAATATGAATATTGCAACGGAAGAATACATATGTTAGGGTATTCTCGGCGCGGGAGGAAAGTCATATTATAGTAAAATACCGGTCAGGGGAGAGTTATAACATTTGTACTGTCATACTGTTATTTCAGGTGTCTTTCAATGATACATAGCCCGCTGAAAGACAGACATACATCGGTTCCTAACTAGCAGGGTTCAGTTGGTAACACTAAAGACACGGAACCCCAAAAACAGCTATAGGTATGACATTTTTCAGTTTCATAAAGTTATGAAGTCATTCTAGACGTATCTGCAGTCTGGATCACGCAAACTCTGCAGTTACGAATGTCGATTAAAATTATTGCGCTCGAACGAGAAAGTAATTTCTTCAGCAGTTTCTAAAATAAATTTGCAAAGAATGAATTGCATTTTACTTACTATTATGCGATAACTGTCGTTCGTAGATTATTTTTATGGGAATATCGATAGGAAAAGTTTGCTGGGGTATAAATCTTTTAACGAGTTTTTTAGGAACAAAACCGTAACTGTAATGATACGGGGAGACCTAGCCGATCATGTAATCCTCACAAACTGCGTTAAGCGATTGCGGTTTTATGATTCACAGATAATCCCCATATATGATTCACAGATAAGTTATTGTTCAAAGTATCTTTTCTTATAGATTTCTACGAGTACATGAGCGTACGTATGATGGGAGTTTCCTTAAACAGCTGACAATTATAAAAGTGTATGTGAAAAGAAGAAGCTGAACAATATTATGTTAGACTTCTGATCTATTGTTTTATTTAATGCGTTAAGAGTAGAAAATACGGACGTGAACCCCGATGGCGAGTATGATGCTAGTCAGTAGGTTACTTTTTTAAACTATAATTTCTCGTCATCATTCTAGTATTTATGATGGATCCAATCTTTTAAGGGCCGGTCCGGACAGGAATATACCACCCTCTCAAAAAATAATATCGATTTTAAGCAATATGATGTATTTCTCACGGCTAAGCGCTAGAGATCTTACCTACCTTTCTTTTCTGATCGCCTGTTTTCCCTCCCTCCCCATCGGTGGCAAGCGTTAACCGCCAAGTAGGCCGTAAGCCTGTTTGTAGTTTTAAAAAAAAGTTACAATTTAATTATGCCATGTCACATAATACACGCACGGTAGCCGATACGCGAACTGAAATTCCCCGTGACCTGGTTACCGTAACCAGGCCAGTACATTGCCGGTACTCGCGTCGAATGCCGCCGTTATCTCCTCCACTTACCACTGTTACACATGTGATACCAATTTCTTCACACGTGTTAGTACAAGAGGTGAAGTCAATTATCGCTTTTTACCGATGTTACAAGGACGTAGAATTAGCTTGATTCTGGTTAGCTCAATTAAAGTCGCATATGTAATTGTATCTAAATATTATTAATGTTATTATGGGACTTCAATCAAGTAAGTCCTAATTACTGGTGCCCTTAATAGAGTTTCACTATCCTCACTACATTATCAGGTTATGATGATTTCAATATTAATGGAATTTTCATCCGGATTCCACATTCGAGATTATTTTTGCAAAAATGTGAAAGTTGTGTCTTATTTATTATAGCAGCTAGAATAATTTGGGCACTTAGAATATAATGTATTCGCAATTAGTTTTTATTCCTAGCTATATTATCTACTCAAGTTTAAACATAGAAAAAGATTGAATACGGAAAAACTGCTAACTTAAAAAACTTACTCTGAAATCAAAAATATATTCAGAGAAACCATGAAAGATCCTATAAAATCTTAGGTGCGTAGAACTTTTACTGAACAGATTTGAAGAAATTTTAAACGAATTACGCAGAAAGGAGTATTTAGGATACTTTTAATATTCAACAATAGGATTCGTTGGACCGTTCGGGTATAAAAGGAATCCTTTTGTTATAAAATTATCTCTTTATCTACTTAATAAGACTAACACCAAAGCCGCATACAAACGTAGCGTATTCTCAGTCGCCGACTGTGAGGGAGCGTTAATATTGCTTTTTACATACATATTCAAGTTTTCGTTCGCATCGACTTAACAATACGCTATTACGTATACGTAGTTACTGATTCTCGGTGCATAATTGTCTGAAGCTGAACATTATAGCCTGCGGGAGTAATATAATTCATAGTCATCCTCCGGGGTTTTTACCAACTCAGTTTGAGTTCATTTTAGTCTAACTTCGAAATTTAGAATATTTTTCCGTGAAGTGACTTTTTTTATACCACTTAGATGGCAGACAAGCAAACGGCCCACCTGATGGAAAGTGGTTACCATGGCCTATGGACGTTTGTAACACCAGAGGAGTCACAGTCGCGCTGCCAACCCTGTAAGTACAGAGTTTTTGTGCCGTCAGTGTAGAAGACAAAGCAGGACATGCCTTTAGTCTTCCCACTGTCAGCAATTCTCCAGTGAGCTCTGGCTACCCTACTCACCCCTGGGAACACAACACGAAGTTATTATAGCCGCGGTATTCTGTAGGGCAGAGGTACTTCCCCAGTCGGACTGCTCAATTGGGCGGAAATACCGCCATGTAACACTACCTATTTAACCTACCTAGGTCCACAAATCACTAGGCATCGAAGTTTTGAAGTCAATTAAATACCGTGGCGCACTGTCAAAAACAAAAATGAAGTCTTAATTCACAATCGCGCTGGGATTTAGCTGATAGTAAGCATAATCAAAGTCGGAAGCTGATAATAAGTTCGGTTTGAACTCAGCTGAAATGCTTTAGACAACGCAGACTAATCCGGTTGGTCTAGAAATATGAAATTTTGGTAAAGAATTGCCTACACAAGGGAGGTGAATACTAAGAAATGATTTAGAGTAGCGATTTTATTTTATTAAAGCCGGTATATAATATCCACAAATATCTTAAACAATAAGTTCATAGAAATGAATGAGCCAGTTCTTCTAAAGGTGCTCTTCACCGAGAGCATTCGCCAGTAATTTGCCATTTCAGATTCGATTTTGAGTCTTACATTACAATCAGGGAGGCAACTCCCTAACTTATGAACATTCGCCTATAATGTAACATTTTAGATTCGATTTCGTTCTCCCATACTGTTGTAATGCCCGTATTGCATCATTTTGGTCACTAATTTACACGGCCGAAAGTTTTGCAGTGGCGTATGTTGGCTTCTGTTGTCGGCACAAGAAGTTGCTGTATAACTTGTAAATTGTAAAAGAATTCTATTTATGAGTCTGACTCACCTCACTACCTACCCTTCCACATATTCATGTATCGTAGCTTATAAGAAAAATACTATGGTTAAAGTAATATTGCAAAGTTCATACCATTAGGCAACCAATCTCATTGCGAAGCGTGTTGAAATTAGTTTAACCAAAATGGATTGCATTGTGTTTAATAGCAAAAGATTTCCA
The DNA here is from genome assembly GCA_963662185.1 of Eilema griseolum. Lineage (NCBI taxonomy): Eukaryota > Metazoa > Arthropoda > Insecta > Lepidoptera > Erebidae > Eilema > Eilema griseolum. The sequence goes on along the minus strand of OY759240.1, from coordinate 21,221,728 downwards.
AAGATTATATCTTTTGTTTAACATTACAGCTCGGTTTTTTTGGAAAATATAAGTATGGGTGTCTTAAAAACATTTTTATAAGCTTCTGAACTAACTCGGTATCTTAAGAAAATTTGGAAGGCAACTTCTATTTATCGTATTGTTTTAGAAATTCGTAGATATGTGCTATCTAGATGACAATGATAATGACATCGCACTGATCTGATGGCAGAAACAGGAGCTAGAGTATGGGTAGGGGAACGTTTCAGGAGCTACCAATAAATACCTCGAATTATGGCTTATTTGATTTGTTTTAAAGAATCAGCGAGTGAGGCTACGTCCAAGCGTCATAAATTTTGAGACTATAAATATTATATTAATCCAAGGAATGGTTGCCTGATATTGTGATATTCATACATATTACAGAACAGTTCTCGACAAAAGCCAGTTTAAAACTTAACTTCTCGTGTTTTCATTCCCAAATCCTTCCAGGTTAAAATATGGTTACATGTTACAAACACAAAAGATTTCGCTGCTTAGTTAAGAAAGAAAACTAATAGGAGGAACATTATGAGTGAAATAAACATTCCGAAGTCCGCACTGGGGCATCTTCCCCTAACTATAGGAGCTACAAAACATGCAATTAAAAACGCAACTTGGTAAAATAGTATCAAAACCAAACACTCTTTTAAGTTATAGAAGGCGAAATGGGAACCATTATATCAACCGTCTCCACTATACCACACGGGTCAAGAATTGTTTGTGAGGAATTTGTCAAGTATTTCGGAGTCCGGCACTCGAGAAAGGAATACGCCCCTCTTATGTGCCTTGGCGATCTAATCTAACAGTTCTCAAAATACATGCGGATGTTTTCTTGCGATCAAAACCATGCAGCTCGGAAGAAATAGAAAAACAAAATAGAAGCCGTAGCAAGGCATCTAGGGTATGACGATACTTGATATGAAGTCGTTATCGTAGAATAAGATAGCAACATCATAAGCGCCACGGTTATTATGGTTTGAACATGAGCCCGTGGTCTCAGTGAAACTACCGACCTATGGCTATCATAACTGGCAAAAACTATCACGATTCAACGCAACATCCATGGCGTTTTGTCATGCTTTCACAACTTGATGACTGAACTTACGCACACCAAATAGGTTATGTCTATTTTGTTGAATATGATGGAGGTAGTCTCTTGCACTAGTTACAAGACTTGTATCATATTAATTAGCATTAATAAGTCTACACTAAGAAATTTTGCCGCGCGTTTTTCCACGTACGATTCTGTGTAATGTGTTATATGTAGAAATGTAATGAAGTGCATGCACTTGTAAAAATCCGGGCGAAAATCATTTAGCTAGCAAATCTAGGTTTGGCTACAGTATCTACCTCCCTCTTGCAGCGATTCATATTCACGCAAATACAAATACCTACGTACCTACTTACTAGAAAACGACAAATATTTTGCTGCAATTCATTCACCGCGCTACGTGCATGGTGAATGAAATGCAGCACAATATTTTTAGCTAAAATCTAGGTACTCGTCGATGATAAAAAACCGCCGGATAAAAAAGTCGCGCGTTGAGATTTCATCGTTTCGTCGAATATTTGGAAGTTATTCAACCATTTTACTTTGAGTTGCCCAAGTAATACGATAGTTTCATATGTAACAGGAACAGGTAAGAAACCTTTAAAGGAGTATAGATCCTATAAAAAAACTCAATATGAAAATATGGCACCAGAACAACCCCTCATGATAAATTTATTTAAATTACAGTAAATCGATATCAAAGTTTTGAGAGCGTACTTTTTAACCAAGTGAACCACAAAGAACGTTCACAAAACTCAATTCGAGACCGAGTTTGCCATAAAGGCCGATGGATCAAGTTTTTCAACTGGCTTGGTGCAATTAGACACGGCTAGCAGGGTGGAGGTGGAGACTGTAGGTGCGACCCGAGGCGCGGTTGCCGCTCCTCGCAGCCCGATCAATCAGTCCGCACGCTCGTGTGGAGATAATTAATTTACTCTAAGAGGATCCCAGCCTGCCGGCCCTGTGCAATCTGCCTACCTCGAAGTTCATCGGCTCGCGTATTGATATGATCGCTGTCCTCCATTGGTATGCAGGTAGCGCGAATGTGTAATCAAAGAATCAAAAGGTTGTTTTCATTTGTGCTCGATATTAAATTACCTTCGAATTGCGTATGTGTGTGTGGTTCATGCTGTTTTGCCTTTTTAGTTAACTAGTAAGACGATGTGACTGGTGAGCAAATTGCGTGTATGATAATGAGTTTCGAGGATTGACTAAAAAAAGTTGTTGAATATTTAACTAGAAATTGAAATTTTGATAATCAAGTCAGTATGTCAGAATTTGTTAAGATATTAAGTATATCAAAATATACTTAAATCTCAATTTAACTTCTGCGAATGAGTGCGTAGATGCTGGAGAATACATTTCATTACTTTCTACTCTGTTAGCTGTTATGATTAGCTACAAGATTGTTATGGCAGTGCACTATCGTGATTGTCTTATAGGTTGAGCAATGATGAAACAGGCTCGTTACATGCTAACATGAGCAGAGAGTGAAACTATTGTTCCCACTCAAAAGTGGATATCTAACCGTGTTAAACGAACAGCGACCCAAGCCCTATTTCAATACAAAGTCGGGTTCAGAATAAATTAAAACACACCAAAAGGAGAGAAAATAACTAATATGTTAATATTAAGATGTCCTTATTTGCATTCAACGGACGAGTGCACGAAGTAGAAAAGTTGGGAACGTAGCATACTGGGTTTAGGGCTCTCGAGCGGCGATCGACGCGGTCTCGGAATAATCAGGCGTGCCTCCCCTCGTCGCGGTCGTTCACACACAATCGGCGCGCTAAGCGCTATGAGAGACCTACCTACGCACGCCGAGTCGACACAAAGCATCCACCCATATCTAACAACCGCTACCCTCGATGCACGAGCTCTGGCTCTGCACTACTTCAGGATTCCATGTCGTTCGACACCCAAAGTCAACTTTACGGGCAAGACAGTAAGCCCGAATTTAGCTTACTAGCTGCGACCACGCATTCACAACCTTTATTTCGATAACAAATATTTGAGCTAGTGATTTAAAAGCAAACTAAATGCTTCGAAATAGAGCATAGATTCGTGCGAACGGGTCAACTTAGGTTGGCGGACGCAATGTGCATTCGATTGCGAGTAACATGAATATTGAAAACCGCTCTTATGTCGTTCACGCTGAATCGAATGCACGTCGCCGGCCGGTACAAACACCACGTGTTTACAGAAGGCAACTGGTACAGATTGGGCTGTTGAAGTGCTTAAACTATGCACGTGTAAAGTTTTGGATACTTTAATAGAAAAGTTTCAAAACTTCCAAGACATTCAGAATAGATGACAACAGTTACAAAAAAAAAAACAGGGTTTTGTTAGAATGCCAATGAGTAACTTAATCGTATTAAATCGTAGCTACGTTTGATGCACCTGCATCGTATTCAGAAGTCTGTAGACCGTGTACCTTACTTCCGTAACAGCAGATGTTGCAAGCAGTAATAATTGCTTAGCGCGCTTTAGTTATCGACAAGTTTACTGACACTTCAGTGTCGAATACACGATAGCCGAGATAACGGTATAGTCCTCGTTATTTTAAATTGCTTTGGGACTTACGTACTTTAAAGGAATTACGATCGATGGGCGAAAACCCATATTGGGTACATAATTTTATTGTACATAAAACGGGTAAGCAGGTATGACATTTTAAGTAGCAGGTAGGTGCATAAAGTTCTAGATTTATGAGATTTCCATGGCAAACTCTTGGATGTGGGAACTGTGAGCAATAGGTCGTAAAATCGAACTCGATAAGAACTACAATGTAAGACTTCAGTTATAGCAAAATATTGTACATGAAAGCACAAAACAGTTGCAACATTGTGATTGTTCTGAAATTGTTCACAAAAATTGAAAAACCTTTTTTAAATTTCTTACTCATAAGGGCTTATCAAATAGGTAGTTGTGTAGTAAAACTGCTTCAGAGAAAAGCAAAGGCATCATATTTTATTGAGTATTGTTATAAGTGTTATAATAACAATAATAATAAATATCTATTTTAAAATCTTTATTCTTGTAAAAATTATTCTAAATTATGGTCCCGTGTGTTTATATACGCTTAGTTTAAGTTTTTATTCAAAATATTTTTTTATTTAACACGGGAGTATTTGAAAACTCTTTTGACTGTTATCTACCCATTATTGGATTGTAGGTTCATGAATGTTTTTTCTCTAATAAGTCTGCACATTATGTGGAATTCATTGATATTGTATTAGATGCAGTAGATAACAATTTGGTGAACAATATTTTTTTACAAAAAATGTAATTAGATATCTCAGCCCCTAAAATAATGCTCCAATTTAAGAAGTTTAATATTTTAATGTAGAAGAACAACCAAATAAAAATCTAGGAGTTTTAAAATCATTTGATGATAATAATTTAAACTTAAAAACTAATTTATGAAGTAATTCAGCCAGAGGATGAAAGTTAAGTTTATAATACCTACCTCACATTTTAAGTAAGATAAAGTTTGTTTGAATTCAGTTATATGTTACAAATGAATTCAACTTTTTTATTATCTTTTAGCTAGTCAAAATTTGAACTGCAGAGGTCTGCGCATCGCTCAGGTCAGTGATCAAGATTTTTTAATAAAATATTATTGCATATTAAACAATAGCAGGCAGCAAAACAGAATCACTTTCAGGAGTGAAAGATGAAATATTCAAAATACTGTACTTACTCAAACAATTTTGTGTTGTGAGTTGTTTGAAAAATGTTGTACAGAAGTTATTATTTACCAACTTACCGTGTTGGTAAGCAAATTGAGTAAACTATCAAACTTCTGAACTAACTTTTAGGAAGTCCTAATCATGCATCATAGATGTATGAATACAATAATAACGTTTCATACAGAAAATTTAAAAGAACTAGACTAACCATACTACTCCGAAGGCACCATAGCCGATAGGGCGGTCGGGCTGAATGTCTGCCGGGATGGCCGGCGTCTGGTAATAGGGCGCCGCTGCCGCCAGGATGGCGCCCTGCGGCGCACTCTGCGCACCCCCCTGCATCAGAGACATGGACACACTCATGGAAACGCGAGAGTGCCGCGCGGGGCCGCTTACAGCCGCCATCCAACCGCTCAGCGGCGAGCCGTCACCGCAGACTCATCACACGGTGAATCTCACGACCTCAACACTGCGCCCGGTCACCAGATCTCCTCTTCCAGTGGACACACGATAATATCACCGATTACTTCTTTATTATTCATGCTCGATCGACTATGCAGGATTCACTGAACAACACAACTAACAGGGGGACACCTGTAGATTTCACCAGTTAATTCACAAATGAGCGGGAAGTTTCAGTTGTGATTGTAAGTAAATATGTAATGTTCGACTTTGACTTCTTCCTGGACAAAGGATGAGACCGTATAATTTAATTCCGCGTCACGAACAAACGTCCACACGCCACGAAAATCGAGCGAAACTGGTTGAACGGAGGGGGAGAGGGAGGCCGGGAAGACGCGATGTAAAAAGAGACAGAAAATAACAATGGCGACAACGCACTGAACAGCTGTGCATACATATTCAAGTAACGAATGTGTTTTATTTGCTTGTTCTGAAAATTATATTGCACTAATTTAGAACTAGGTATGTGATATGAAATAAACATAATATTTAGTAAAAAATCTTTTTATGACTTAAGCTTGACCGTCCCGTCCGTATGACAAATCTTTTTCAGTACTTAAATAAAAACGTACCGATAGATGGCGTTTGGCTTATTCATGAATTTTGAATTTGCTTTGTGTTGCGGTGATGTGAGTGATGTCAGTGTTAGGTATAATGATTATTATAAATACCTATAAAAAGTTCTAAACCTTTTAAAAAGTTTTCATTATAATTATTTAATCATAGCTGTGGTGCAGCAAAAGCGGAATTAAAAGCAAAGAATAATTATGTTTAAAGTGGTCAAAACTTAATTTAGGATTAAATACAGGTAGGTACCTACCTACCTGAATAAAAACTAGACTACCTGTTCACTAGTTGTTATTCGCGGCTATGCTAGCGTGTAATTTTAATATCGTTCTCGCATTCCAGAGATAAAAGTAGCTTGGTATTATTCCAGACTACAGGTAATCCAAGTTCCAATTCAGTTCAGGGATAGCCCTGTACTGAATCCCCCGTCATTCGTAGGTATTATGCCTCTCTTCCTAACTTTTCAGTGCGTTTCAGCTTACAGTTCAGCTGAACCACGTGAAAACTTTTGTAGTCGGCAGACTATAGGGTTGCCATTATTGTTATAAAAATAAATATTACAGACTCAGAATACAGAACAAACTTTTGTTCTTTGATTATATAGCGTCCTTTTTTTCTGTATTCTGAGATAACAGGTATTATAACGAATAATTACTTTTGTACTACATTGTTATCTTGGATACAGTCAATTTTTTTATATCACATAAGTGGCAGACAAGCACACGGCCCACCTGATGGGAAGTAGTTACCGTGGCATATGGACGTGTGCAACACCAGAGTCGTCACACTCGCGCTACCGACCCTGAAGAAAACTCCTAATGCCCCTTTTGAAGAATCCAATGTTGTAGGCGCATGAGAAAACCATAGCAGGGAGTTCATTCCACAGCTTGGGATGAAGTTTCCTTCATACCGCACAGTGCGTACCGTCTCACGTTGCAATGTATGGGTATGAATTCCCTGCCTACGGCGAGCGGTGCGATGATAGAATGTTGCTGTGGTCATCATGTCAAACTTTTCATCTGAGCACAAACCGTTGTATAGGCGGTAGAACACACACAGTGAAGCAAAGTCCCTCCAAAAGCGGAGAGATTCCACATCACCTGCGAGTCGGATTGTCGACCAGCCTCAACACCCATCTTTGCACCGAGTCGAATCGCCCTTCGACTCGGTGCAAAGATGGGCGTTGAGGCTCAGCGATGTATGATTATATTAAATAAATAAATAAAATTACTGTTTTTCTTACGGTTTCAAGGGTTAATAAATTAATGATGAAAGCTTAAAATATTGTGTGGCATGTGGCAATGCCCAAATATACCTACTGCCCATCACAGTAGATATATTAATTTTCGTGATACTCAGCTCCTGCCTGTTTTACCTACCTATTCTGGCTTCAGCGAAGCTTCATCACCATATAAAAGGACAGGCTTATTGATGGTTGTAGAGTCTTGCCCCTCACAGATGATTAATACTAAAGAACAAGTCAAACTGACTTCTTAGAGTAGAGTCTGGCCAGCGTAAAAAAATCGGCAACAAATTTTAAATATCAACATGTTGCAACACTGATTCTACGCCAATAAAACGAAGTTGATACAGATACTACCTACGCATCAAAACCAGCGTACACGGTAAGGACTACAGACATGTATTTAATGTTCTTTTTGTTTAAATCCCTAAAAATGAAAAAACTTGTGTATATGCCGCGTAACACATGTAAACTTGTACGTATAACCGAAAAAAATAAAGTATTTATTTTATATCTGTTTTATATTTTATAGTGGAAACATTATTATTTAGATATTCATGAGTAATAAATCAGGTATGCGGCCCTTTAAAGTTCTATTAAGTTTATGTCAATGTCCCATATTTAAAAAATAATTAGTGGCCAATTTAATGAAATATTGGATATTTAAAAATAATTACTTATTAATGTAATTGTATGTTAGCAATAAAAAATTTAGTATTTAACATTATTTGAGTACCAAGGTGTTTTCCAAGACTACTACTAATGAAAAAATTATTGCCATGTAAAAGTTTTCAAGAAATTATTTGTTCATCTTTCGTTGGCCAGAGTCTATCTCTCATGTATGTACCTACTAATATGTTTCACTTATGCCCTTCGGTTTTTTTATACAATAACTACTTATTTTTTATTCTTCTTCTTCTTCGAGTCAATGACTAGGCCTGGCGTATAATGGTCTGGAATTTTTTATTTTGTTATTTATTTTAAAGACTACTAAAGACTACTGATTTCGAGACCGAACATATACCTACAGCAGCAGCAAAAGCAGATTTCGTTATTTCCACTTCTCTCCGCACAGCTTCGGTGGAAACGGATCAAGCGGAGAGGAGAGATGTTTAATTTTTTTTTTACAATTGTGTGCCTCGTGCGGTCAAGCTGCGCGGCAAAGCGAAGAAGTGTGCAGCTAGGCGGCCGGGCAGTGCCCGCGTTCACCCACCCCTTTCCATGAACAGTCATATGACATGTCACAGGACATTTTATATGGTTTATTATACAGAATTTATGCTTCCGTTGTTAATTTAAATATTGAAAAAAATATTGTGTTACTTCTCTACTTCCGATCCGATATCGGAATCGGACGACGATAGCCGGCACCATGTAGGTACTGTTCTCACGTATATCCGATAATATCGTACCGGTACAGCTATTTGCTTGATAACCCAAACTGGCTAGGGAAGCTAGACATGAAAAAATCTAGCAAAAACCTGCTAGCAATTTTCCACCTTATTGACACATCATATTATCAAGTTTTTTTTTTTATATTCGTGATCAGCGTCATTTATTTACGCGAAAAGAGACACATTTAAGAAAATGTAATTAAGGTCGCTTGCAGTCGCAGTGTGATACTTATAGTTTTTTTTTTTCTGTAGTAGATTCGATTCATACACAATAAATCGATATCGGGCGAACATAGCGGTGTCGCGGCTCCGATCCGATAACAGTCCGGACAAAGACAGGAACATATTTCATACATTCGGCTATTGACATCCGACGTGAGGTCTTCGGTTCGTAGGTATACAGCGCTTGACTGGATTCGATCTCACACACGCCTCAAATCTCGGCTACACAGAGCTCACATCTCTCCGCTGCGCATATCCTCTCTATTTTGGTAGAAACGGGGCCTTAGATAGGAATTCAGTTATTCCAGACTTTAACTTTTACTTTAACAGTTAGGTACTGCTTGTTACACATGTAGGTACTAAATACACCTTAAGAAGCCATGACCGTCACTGAGCGAGGAAGCTGCTATAGTGGCAGCACACTGGGCAAATAAACTACATATGACGTATGCTAAGTATACTTTCAGACGACAAAAAAGAGAAGAAGAATGATATAAATTAAGGGAATGCACTAATGGAATGGAACATACAAATACATTAACTTAAGTCTATTACCCTTCGGGATAGGCAGGGACAAGAGTCCACCATCTGCTTCTTTCGTTCCATACTTCATCAGCTTCCATTACTTTCATGACGATGAAGGATCGCAAGCCAAGCTGCCCGCGTACGAAGGCAACTCGAGCGTGAGAGGTCGATGAACGACCTCCGCCCCCCATGAGCGCAGGCCTGGGGTTGACAGGTGGAGCCGCCTATCACCCTGGCAGAAGCAGATCGCGGCGGTGGCGCGTCTCGCGCGCTTCCCCGTTTCCGGACGAGTTGGGGTCCCCACACCAGAGAAGAGGGCCAGATCGTAAGAGATGGCCCTGGGTCGGCCGGGGTGGGAGAGATATGCCTGTCAACTTCACCTTCGGCAACCAACACCCACAGGCGGCGTACGTTTTAGTCGGTTTGAGTCCGACATAACCTCTTCCACCAACTCCGGTATACCCCCCATAAGGGGGGATTTTGCGCACATAAAAAAAAATGTATGTAGGTTCGTCTATTCCCTCATAGCTCCTCAACTACTTATTAGAACTGGACAAGTGAGGTATCGTTAGAGGCATGTTGGTCGTCCGCTGGTTATAGGCTATATGACGCGTCATTGAATGAAATGTGGCGCCCTCTAGCTGTCATATAAACTATATTAAAAAAATATTTGAAATAAATTTTCCATGTTTGGTATCAACTGGGAGGGCTTGATTAGTATTTCAAATATGATAAATTATAGCTGCAGCTTGCGCCAAAATCATATAAATAAAAAAAATAGTTCAAAAACTAAAACCCAACTACTAAAAATCTGCCGTATGCCAGTTAGTCTACCAAAACAATACATTCTGAATTTTAAGAGAGTGATTTAAAAGTAATTGTTTAGTTAGGTTTAGTGTCTGAACTTTTTTTTTCAGCACATTATTAATTTGGCCAGTGTATATGTATACAGCGAGGTCACCTATATCGAAAAAAAAGATCCACTCAAAATGAAAACAGGGTAATAAATAAAAGAAGTCAATAATAAATATCAATTATTTTATCACAGAGAATCACATTGTGTTATACAACATATTTACGTGGCTAGTACAAAACATCCCTTACAATGATCAAGGTCTATACACATACTATATCAATAAACCAATGACTTACGTATACTAGACAGGCTAGGCAGACATAAACCAACCATGAATCAACCGCAAGTGTATTGCTCAGGACATATCTTGGACCTAAAATATGCTCTACCTACAGAATACCGCAGGCATAATAACCTCGTGTCGTGTTCCCGGTGGTGAGTAGGGTAGCCAGAGCTCACTGGAGAGTTTTTGTACTGTCAGTGGGAAGACCAACAGTTTGTCCTGCTTTGTCTTTTACACTGACGGCACAGAAACTCTTGCGCTTACAGGGTTGGCAGCGCGAGTGTGACTCCAATGGTGTTGCACACGACGGTAACCACTTTTCATCATCTGGGCCGTGTGCTTGTCTGCCAACCAAGTGGTATAAAAAAAGGAACACGTTTCTTGGGTGTTTTGAGGATAGCATGGTGAGCTACATCTCGGTGGACGAGCTTAAATTCACCAAAAAACCATCCGCGCGCACCAGACCCTCGTTTGATTCTCGATTTAGCACCAAGACACAAGTACTGAGGTATACTAAGCTGTCAAACAAATGACATTACAAAAAAAATAATCGAGCCAACAATTCCGAGAACTAAAGAATGGCGCCACCGTCTCTATTATATAATCAAATCGTTTTTTTTTTATACAACTTAGCAGGCAATCTTAGGCAGACAAGCACACGGTCCACCTTATAGAAATTGGTTACTGTGATCTATGACACCAGTGGAGTCTCTCCCGTGCTGCCGACCCTGTAAGAACAGAGATTTTCTGTGCCTTCAGTGCAGAACACAAAATCAGGATAAGCATTTGGTCTTCCCATTGAAAGCACAAAAACTCTCCAGTGAGCTCTGGCTACCCTACTCACCGCCGGGAACACATCACAAGCTTATTATAGCCGCGGTATTCTGTAATTCCCCAGTCGGACTGCTCAATTGGGACAGAAATACTGTCGTGTGCTAAATAGTTTTCGATTTGCAATGAAACGGTAAACATTTGACAGTGTCAAGCGTAGTTCCGATTTTAATCACTTCTCGAAATCGTTGGATTTACTATACTCATTTATCTATACCAGTGATGGGCAAAGTACGACCCGCGGGCCAGCTCCGGCCCGACGACGGTCCTTTGACGTGAATAGTATATGGCCCGCTATAATTATATTTGACGGTCCAGAAATATAAAGTAGATTCTACTAATAGGCGCAAAGGTAAAGAAGCCAAGTAGACTAGCCGCGTAGTACGCGATTGGGTTGCGAGTCGCAATTCTAGCCCTCCTTTGAATTTTTTTGAATTTTCTGACCTCCCCTTTAAGAAAGTTTGCCCACCACTGATCTATACTATTTGGTTTGGTACTTAATTAAAGTAAACAATCTTGTAACAACTGTTTATAAAAACACATATTAATAACCTTAATAATGATAACCGCGGTAGCCTAGTGGTATGGGTAATGGACTGCTGAGACGAGGTCTCGGCGAATCCCAGGTTTTACCATGACACACACAAATGACTTTTCGATGCTTTTCGAAGTTATGTGTGTATTTATCGCTGGTTTATAAGTGCCCGGTTAATGGCAATAGACTCGCCACATTGGGACCTAAACATAAACTGGCGAATTGTGGGTGCTAGCACCTCTGCCTACCCCTTCGGGAATATAGGCGCGAGAGTTCATGTTTATGTACACATTAATGACTCGATTTCGGTTTTTTAAGTCTGTAAAATAAGTTTATAAACAGAAAAATATTTATAAACTGAATTTTTAATCAAAATACATTGAGAAGACATAAAGATTGTTAACGTTCAGGTAAGTAGCTAACCAAATAGAGTACAGTCTTTACATTTCGTTCTGCCTCACCGCCTCGGAACCGTGAGTAACCTTCTCCTTTTTCTGAAGTCGGTTAAAAATTGTAGTATACGTAAAAGTCATGGTAATAAATAAGTTTTGAATACAATACAAATATTAGCACAAAATACAATCTTTGTTCAACGGGTTAAGTTCTGTATATCAACTACAAAAATAAGAGGCAATTATTGTTTTAAAATAATCGAAAAACTTCACTACAGGCTATATTGACCTCAACATTTTTGCAGTTGATGCTAGCATATATTATGGGCCCTCATTAAATAAAAATAAGTTTTTAAAACGTGTGATTTTATTTCTAAATCTAATTGAAACAATTAAACGCATTGTGATTCCTGATATAGTTTTTATAATCAGAAAAACCGGAGGTTTTGTTTTAACAAATCATATTGAATACGAAAGTTATGTTCAAGATTTTCATTGAAATCGAATTCAATCACGCGTTTTAAAAACTTTGTGTTATTAAATCAAGCTCGTGTTTTGAAAGTAAGCATTAAAATAACAGTGATATATTTTTTAATTTACAGATAAAATATTGCGTTACATAGATTATAAGTAGACAAATAATTGCAGTACACGCTTTTGGTATCGCACATCGGTAATAAGAGCGATCGATTATCTAACATTAGTTTTGTAGGGCGTTCTCTCTTCTCTCTCACACACACAGCTCAGTATCTTCATAGAGAAGTTAATACCGAAATTATGGATTTATATTTTATAAACACATACGGTTTCAACAACTATATAAAGTTACCAAGTTGTTATTCTGATAGAGAAAACGCAATACAAAAGCAATCGATCTAAGCTGTACTCTTACGATGTGCGTTATCAAAAATCAGTTACCATACAGTTCATTCGTTTTAAACAAATAAATCTTAGAAACCTTTCGTCATATTTCCAATAATACATCAAGAAGGTTCGATAATAATAATTATTTTAATCATTATTATTAAAGACAAGGGTCAAAGGGTACATAAACCGTCTTTACTTCACAATATCCAGCGTTTGGATTGGCACTAGTGTGCGATGGAGAGAACGCTCTAAAAAACCGAAACAATCCGATTTCAACCGAACTCTCACTTTTCTTGCGATGTTACAAACGGACCCAAACATCGTGTATACTGTAAAGTGTCGGCAAATTTCGTGACAATGTACGCTGGCTGAGCAAAATTTTTAAGTCCCTTTGGTGGTAAGCGACGATGACGGAGGCGTGAATTAACCAATCATCCATTCTAATATTATAAATGCGAAAGTAACTCTGTCTGTCTGTATGTCAGCTAAACCGATTTTGATGAAATCTGGTAGATTACATACGTATGGCTCACCCCCTATTACGTGAGACGGAATTTAATTATTGGTGAAATGTGGGTGTTAATTCACCTCTGCCTATAAAGGCGTGATTATATGTATGTATTACCTATTAGAGCCCGTATTTCTTTAGTTTTCAAATTAATGTATGGGAATCTAAGAGGAAGAGAGAATGTATGGAAATCTACTGGATTTGTTGACATTAACGATCACTGCTCCGCTCCCTTAAGTAGTAGCGTGATGATGTAACATTATTATTAATTGGACTATTCAACACAAAAATAATGTTTCTATTCGAACCAGCAGTTTCTGAGATTAGCGCAGTCAAACAAACTCTTCAGTTTTATAATATTAGTAAAGATCACGAGCTCAAAGGACTTACGCGTCATTGGTTGATTACTCCTCTTATTTGCTGTCCAATTAGTGAATATGCGCGTACTTTTTGACATTTGTTCACTAAATATACAACTTTGTAATTCCCTAAGCACAACAGCGTCGAGCAGAGCGACAGCCTTGATTGTCAATGGTCCGATTCTCCAGGGACGTCACCCAGTCCGGCCAATGACAATCCTTATCATGCATGACAGGTCACTATGTTTGAATTTATTTCCTTAACTCGAATGAACATTACAACACATAGTACACAATAACTAAGCTAATATTGCAAAGAATACATCGTAGATTTCGTGATTAATGTGACATAAAATATGATAGTGCTTGCAAAGTGAATACGAATATTATTGACACAAAATAAAAGTTACACCTATAAGGCCTCGGTCGCGAAGTCAGCGGCGAGAGCAGCGGTAGCGGTAGCGGAAGCGACTTGGTAAACCAAAAGAGAATTTATCCACTCTTTTCTTCTCCCTCATAGGCTTGTCGACCGCCACCGCTATGTTCGTGACCAAAGCCTAAGAAATATTACGATATTCACAATACGAATAAATAAAAAATAAATTTAAAATAACGATGGCACTTTTACCTTGTGTCTTAAATTACGATAAAAATATGTACTATAATAATTTAAACGAAAACGTTTTGATATGAAAGAAATCATATGTTTATACATAAATAAATACCTAGTGATCTTATAGTCGTTTCGGATAAAAAGATTTTGGACACAGTTAAATAAACAAATAAAAATTCTACAACATTCTACACAAGAATTGTGTAGAATTTTGTATAAAATATAGTGCTATAAAAAGTATAAATTCGGCGGAACTAATTTTTTTATAGCACTTTAGTGGCAGACAAGTTCACGCCTCACCTGATCGGAAGTGGTTACCGTGGCATATAGACGTATGCAACACTCGCGCTGCCGACCCTAAAGAAACCTAATGCCCTTCTTGAAGAAACCCTCATTGTAGGCGCTTTTTGCTATAGAATCTGTGTCCAAAATCTTATAGGAAACGACTATGACATCAGGGTGTTATAGCCAATATTAGTGTTTACAGTAATCTAATGTGTTATTGTCTATGTACACTTAATTATACGTAGGACAGGCTTTGATTTATTTAGGCTGGATTACACCAGTACCAATCCGTTCATCTATACTGAGTTTTTGCATAAATATTAGGCAGAATTTCACCAGTGATAATCCATTTACTAAAACTGCGTTTTGCACAAAAACACTATGCACTTTTCCACAATATTTTATTTTTTAATCTTACCGGTTTCGCCTCACGGCATACTGAAGAACTTATTATTATTGTGGAAAAGTACAAGTGTTTATTCAATATGTGTATATAAGTTCCAACAAGTACATTATTCTGCGTTCTTAGTATCCAGTTTGATAGGAACGAACCTACGCAGTGTAGTGCCAGGGACGTTGATCGCAGTTCCTATCATTGGTGAAATCCGTCCTTACATTCAATTCGAAGTACGAATTTACAAGAACATTACACCTAGTTACAGTATCGTGTTTCAACAAATATTTTAAACATATTATATGAAAATGGTCATTTATATAACACTATAATGAATACTATCGGGATACTTACCATGTTTGTGTTTGTTGATCGTGGCGAACTTTGCAACACAGACCCAAAAATGGTAAATTTACCGAAAAAATTCACTTTAGTGGTAAAACGAATATTATAATTGGGACGACATTTCCTTTTACTAATACGAGTACTACTAATAGAGTAATTGACACTAAAATCAACCAATATACTAAATAAATAGTATTTATTGGTTGGGCACTAATCACAGAATTAATCCATACTAATGTTATAAATGCGAAAATAACTGTATGTTACGCTTTCACGTCTAAACAGCTGAACCGGTTTTGATGACATTTGGTATAGGAGTAGATTAAACTTTGAAAAAAGGACATGTTTTATCGCGATAAGAAACAATATTGCAATATGTAATATTTAAATAAACCGTCGGATTTTACATCTGTAATTATTAAAAAAAAATTGTACGAATGTCCACGAAAGACGTGTCCTTCTCATACTATTGCCTTCTGTATGTGTTAGGTACACATACAGAAAGCAATATTATTATATATTAGTTATCAGTTTTCTGTAAAAACAAGAACACGAATTTTAGTGTCAATTACCGTACTGCATAATATGGACCTCAATCTAGTCTTTTCGAATTTTCCAAAGGCTAACACACAATCACACTGGAAAAAATGTAAGTACCTATGTACTTACTTCTATTTGCATGGATACTATAAAGAGGGTTCAACCCCATCAAATGACCCGATTCGGAACGGATTTTACAAAGGAGATGTCCACTTCTTGTATGGACGTTGGTTTTTTATTCCAAATAAAATCCATTATGGTTCAAATTACACTGATATATGGTAGTTAAAATTAGAAATCGAGCATTAGTCAGGTAATAATTTTTAAATCCTGCATTTAAGAGAAAAGCTAAGAGTTATTTTATGTTAGTAGATATTTTAATTTGAGGATGGCAATATAATTTAATTTTTTCAATAGCAATTATCGCAGTTATTTCTGTGAACGGTCACTTTAAGTTACTTTCGAATACTTATTATTGTATGTAAGATAATCTATGCTTCATTTGCCATGCAAATTACACTTTTATCACTCACTACTGGATTTTTTCAAGAATAAAAATCCATTATGGACAACGCCTTTATACTAATCTCATTTAAAATAAATCCACTATAACGAATTCTAACGCAGTTTATTCAGTATTATTACAGCCATGGTCAAGATAGAAGTCGTTAAAAAGTGGTTTTATTTCAATGAGTATATTCACATAAACTTCCGATAGTATCATATAAAACTTCACACGAAATTAGAATTTAAGCACTGAATTCAATACTCAGTTTCGTTTAAAGTTCTTAAAATCCGTTGCGATGCTGGCAGTTTGGTGTGTTTGGGTCCTTATGTTACGATTCCTCTACATTATAGATAATTCGTATAAGGGATTTAGGTTTCATAAATGTTGCCAACATACGTACTTCATATTTAGGCCTAATTAGTGTTACAAGATAAGAAATATGCCACGCGAAATATTGACTGCCCTTCTAGACAACTGGCAATATATTTGTAGAATAGAATAGATTGACCAATGTGTGGGATTGATATTTATATTTTCTTTTTCTTTTTTGTTCTATGGCAATTCCAACGATTCCGCCAACGGCTCAGTAAATTGACATACGTTGACGACTATCAAAAGCGTCGTAAACGTCATTATTCTATTCTACAATACTCTGGCCAACGAATTGTCACTTGTTCAGGCCGCAGAACTGTAAATTGAAGATTTCAATAGTCTCACATTTGCTATTTTTGTATTTATTAGATGTGAATATTTTTGTATTTGGCATTAGAACGTTAGAAGTTAAATTTGTAGTTTGATAAAAGTTGATTGCAAGGTAGTAATTAAAAGTTTATATGGTTAACCATTGTTATTGCAATTGTTCCTATTGTAAAAAGTTATATCAGGGCATGAGTGAAATGGTTTAAATAACCCGATGTAAGAAAGTTGCAAGAACAGTAAGAATGGTGTAAGACGGTTGCAAGAAGGGTGCAAGAATTAAATGGGAAGTCGATAGTACCAGTTTATAGTCCTTGTATACAAGTTATAGTCCTTTTGTACCCTCAAAAGATCTTTGGAACATAATTAATGTAACTAGAGCTATTATAAAAACATATTCTATGCTGTGTTGATGTATTAAGATACTGGCCTGAACTTAAATTGATAATAGTTTGATTCTCAGACTAAAGTAATATCATACACGAAACGGATATTGCTGGCGTGTGAAGCCGCCTAAAGTAGTAACATTTCGCTTGCACTCGTTTGTGTCACAAACAGTGCGAGTGAAATGGTACTAGTTTAATATTTTCTACTTTCGGGAGCTCTACATGCTAGTTCTATGCGTCCCGTATATGATGTTTTTTTTAGTCTGAGAGTTTAATTACATATTATATAATTTGGAAACACTCTAGTTCTTAAAGTATAAAACAATTTACAACATAATTTAGTAAGATATAATATACAGACTCATAAATTTCATGCAGGTTGTATTTTTAGTCCCTCATTTACATAAAAAAGAATAAGTTTTTAATGCGAGGTTTACGTAAAACTTGTAAACACACAGCATTTATTTGTGTTAAACTTGTTTCCTAAACAAAGTGTTTACCTGTATATAAGTGTGAAAGATATAGTGATGTACCAATTCCTTGAAAATGTATATCCGCGGATACTGATTCGAATACGGATGTTTAGTGTCAAGATTCATGGATACGGATCTTAACTTTTGTCACAATTTTGGTTTCGATGTGATCTTCAAATTCTAGTTGAAACGGTTTTGCGTGTTAGGACCATAGTAAGGGTTTATTTTAATAAATAATCGAACACATTTTACATTGCTACCTAATAGGTAAAATATATATATAATTTCATCTCTTATCATTTCTTAAAATAATACGCAGTCTTACTTATCCATCGAATATCCGCGGATATCCAAATCCGGTGCATCACTATAACTATGACAATAAATATTGAATAAAAATTGTAGTTAACAAGAAAATTATAATAACTGTAAACGAGGGACCATGACTCCGATTCTGCAAATTGGAACCACTGTCATACCACTGATACTGGTACTGCAAAGAAATGTAATTAAATTTTAGACCTTATTTAAATAGACTTAAAGTCCAAAATTAAATGAAAAGGAGTTCATTAAATTTTTAATTTTTTTCACTCACTTTACAAAATGCCATTTCGTTCTTTCACAGCATTAAATTAAAGTCTAAAATTATGCAGTGCCTATGGTATACAATTAGTAGAATCGTGGTCTAGTACACCACTGCAACAGTAACACCTGTCACTTCTGAGATCACGGCCACATTAGCCAGAGAAGCTCTTAGGATCTCCTCGTATATTGTCAATCACTAGCCAATAAAAAAAATTTCGGTACATCAATACTTTTGTAATTTGAGAGACAGTGGTAATTTATAATAATATTTTTGTGATATGTGAAGATATTGTCAAGTCTAGTGTTATGGGGTTCCAGTTATTACGTAGAGATTTCAATCGTACATAATATAGGGGTAGGCAGAGCAACAGCCCGCCATTTGACTATACTTACATATTTCAACAATCATTTTGTGGATAAATATAAAAGATTAATTATAACCCGACTCTTTTAAGGTCCACTAACAATAAAGAACCAGCGTTAAAAAGCTTCTTTTTTACACTTGTAACATTATAAATTTAAAACTACACGATAAATGTTGTAAAATTATTGCTATAAATGATTGCTGTAAAGTGCAATATACAGTGCAGTGTAATTTTGAATAAATTGAAGTCAAAAATTGCCAGGACAGAATATATATTACTTATAAATCTGATTGTGTGTTGCAATGTGAATACTTAGGTATGCCTATAGATCGACCATAACCGCTGTACCAAGCCTTGGGTATGTGCGCGGCGAGTCGATGGAAAGTGGTTACGTGCGTGAGTAACATCAAGGGAATCACTGCAAGCCCTATAAGAACAGAGAGTTTCTGTGCCGTCAGTGCAGAAGACAAGGCAGGGTAAGCCTGCAGACACTACAAGATAAGACAGCACAAAAACTCTTCAGTGAGCTCTGGCTACCCTATTCACCGCCGGGAACACAACACGAGATTATTATGACCGTGGCATTCTGTAGGGCGGGGATTGCTTGTCTGCCACTTAAGTGGTATAAAAAAAATAAAATTACTTCCTCAGTCGGACTGCTCAATGGGAAGGCATGAACAAAGCTAAACTCCGATGACGACACCTCCGCTGTCCTATGTTTCTTACGTCAGAGGTGCTTGTCAATTTTATCGTTAA
This sequence comes from Eilema griseolum, assembly GCA_963662185.1. NCBI lineage: Eukaryota > Metazoa > Arthropoda > Insecta > Lepidoptera > Erebidae > Eilema > Eilema griseolum. Next base: position 21,201,974 of record OY759240.1, on the reverse strand, counting down.
CATTTGCATTGGGAGTTTATAATTTTCTTTTGTGATTTTATCAATAAAATGTGCTAATGCATGACAGTGGCGAATTTAAAAAGAAGACAAATCCAGTCCTTCTTAAAAATCACCAGGTTAGAAATTGTTGCTATATATTCAAGCAGACGAATTTGGTATCCAGTTTTAGATGCGCAGGGCTTTAATCAACAGCATCTGTCTTTTCTTATCAGTGGGGAAACATTGAGGACCTTTCTTTTTACACTGAAATGCACTACACAGCGTCGTTGTAATTCCTTTATTTACTAACAATTTGTATAAAACTTGACAGCAATACAATACTAGCGATAATGCGCCACCTATCGGGATAAATTAGAAGTGTGCCTCCTCATTGGGACGGGAATATCATCGTGTAGTACCTCCTACAATATCTATCTTACTCGCTTTCAACTTCTTTCTTTATCTCGGCCCTAGGGTCAGCAGTCCAGCGGTCGCGGTAGGTCTATAGAGTTAGAACATCAAATGTAACTTTAAACGAAAGAAGTGTATAATGACAAAATGGAAGACAAATTAAGGGATTTTAACTACACAAATATGTCCTTGTGACGTAAAAAACATTCATTCTCCCCTAGATTTCTTTTCAGATGTTTTGCTGTATCTGGCAACCCTACACCATAATCTGTCTCTCTACACTTTTATATTGTACTAAACCTTTGGAATTATGTATATTATCCACTTATAATAGGGGAATATATTAACGATTTGACTAAACTCATTTGCAAACCATTTCAGAGTTAAAAAGGAGTCATAATTATATTGTACAATCAAGTTCAAATATATATAAGCGTGTTGGACGCTATATTCGATGGCATAAAAATTAACCCTCAAAGATACAAGTGAGTGCAACTTAACATCATATTGTACCGAATTTGTATAAAAAAATGATAGTACCTTTTGCTGCGGAAGTCTGGCAACTTAATTGGTAGTAAAAATGATAGTAGCTTTTGCTATAAAAGAATGGCAACTCTTTTAGTAGGTAATTTTACGACAGTTCAAATCCAGTGTTACTGTTGACAGCGTAGCGAAGTTTGTCGCGTAATGTACTTCTTTTCTGATAGTTCGGTAGTTTGAGTAAGTTGAAGCAGGTGGATGACGTAGGCAGACGATTCAACGGATCCTTCTTTCTTATGGTGAAGAAACCTCGAATTACACTCCCTGTAGTAAGAAGATAGGTATTAGCAATTATGTATTATTAATAGATACGCCATGTCGGAACATGGATATTATAGCTCAAATTTAATAATGATTTTGCCAAATAATTATACTTTCAATTTAATTTTAAGTATGTCATTAAAATAACCTTATTGTACGTCTTACTAGACTTGCTAGAGATATACCTACCTAACCTATGTAAATGACAACATCTACTAAGTATTATCTATGACAAACAATAAATAAATTTGATTTTGATGTGTCAAATCACATCATTAATCGCATGAAATAATAATACGTTACTATTATTAATTGGATGGTATTTAAACGTATATCAAAAAGAGTACATTTTGTACGACAAAATAATCCAAATTCACATCAAAAATACCGATTGAGCACCAACAAACTACTGCAAGTAAGTAGTTAGTTAGCAACCAACCAACCAACCAATTACAAAAAAAATTACCACAAAGACATAAGGCGGGAGCTCCGCTTCGCTTCGCTCCCGCCTTAGTCTTCTAACCTAACCTATCCATTTCGGGGTGGGTGGTGATCATTCTGAACTTAATTAGAAGCACAATCAGTATTTTTACTGAACGCGAAAATATTATCTTTATTAATTTATGTGAATTTATTATTTTTTTTATATTTAATTTATTATTTATGTGAAAAATTATATTATATATCATATTAATATAATTACGAATTTATTTATTAATAACGTATTATTATTCCGTAGCACACTGTAGCGTCTCCGATTGGTGCGCAAAATGATTACAAACGTCATCATTTTTTTTGTCGCCATTTTAGAGCCATCATTGGGTATTAGTTAAGTTTCAAACATAGCATAGACCGCCCGGTAGCCATGAGGCCATGTCTCAACACAATCCGCGCCGGACACTTAGCCATGTGTATGAGGCCCTAACCAAAACTTTGGGTCCAAGTCAACTTCACCTTCAAGTGGTTTGCCTACTGATTGCCGGACGAGGCTTTGGCGTAGGCTCTCAGGGTTGGATAGTCAGACGGCAGTCAGGAGGAGTCAGCAAACTCCAGGCACCGGGGTCCGAAGTCATGGATACAACCAGTATGAACGCTAAGATGATAAGGATTGTCGAATCCTTGGTATTTCCTCAAAATATGAAATAGAATCTCAATATGATCATGGCTGTTACTAAATGGTACTCACCTATAGTATCGCCGGTATCTTCATCGTCTCCAACTTCAACGCAACGAATTGAAAATTGCGGTTTGAGATGAGCAAACCCGAGGACCGGCGGCTTGGAGCATGACGTCACGAACTGACCAAAACATTCAAATTAATATATGGGCTACGATAAAATACACAATAATACACACGTTATGCGTTTATTAGTGAATAAATATTCTTACAATCAGGCCAGAGTATACATAGAAGTATAAGAGCAAACACAGAGAGAAGGTGCTCGGAGTAATTATGAATTGTGACTCTCGGGCATACCCTGACCACTGACGTCATCGCAATAAGTGTGACCACACATGTCTCCTTCAAGTCTCGATGCTTCGATGGCCAGATTTTGTATTTGAGTCTGAGTTCTACAACTTAGTAACACTGACATAGAATGGAGTGAGTAATTTAGCAATTACCCGGTAGATGGAAAACTAATCCTTCTTCGCCATACTCTCACCCCCGCAGTGTCACACGTCCTTTCATAGCGAAATCTAAATGATCGCTGAAGTATCACTGCACACGACACGGTGCGAATCGTGGATGCCTCCATATTACTGTGTTCCGTGTTTAATGTAATGACAACACCTCCTCTCTGCGTGAGCTGTGGTCAGTCTCACCTTAAGTAACATTGCGCTGCTCACTGGAGTCCTGCTGCAGCAAGTCCCATAACCATCACATGACGTGGTTCGTGTCGTGAAAGTCACCGCAGTAATGTGTGCTAAGTGTTTTTCCACAGAGGAATCTAAAAACAACATTTCTTCTCTGCATGTGCTGTGGTCAGTCTCACCTTGAGGAACATGGCGCGCTCCTGCTCACTGAAGTCCCGCTGCAGCACGTCCCACAGCCAGCACACGACGCGGTGCGAGTCGTGGAAGCCGCCGTAGTACTGCGTGTTACGCCGTAAGTCGCGTAAGTCCAATGGTACGTTGTCGCCGCTGATCAGCCGTTGTAACTGAGACAGAGTATACGGAAATATACAAGTGATAGTCTACTACTACGTACGTATAGTCGTAATGGATGCCAATGCTTGAAAACAAAGGTATTCGAAGCCCTAGCCAGATGGACTGACGACCTGAAAAAGGCTGCTGTGTTAGACTGGATGCGGACGGCGGAGAATCGGGAGTCATGGCGAACATTGGGAGAGACCTATGACCAATGGACTGAAATAGGCTAATTGGTTGATTGACATATAGCCTTGTCTATAAAACCATAATTAGGACGGTATTTTTACACAACTGTGATGCATAGTCATTACTTTTTAGGCATACTTTTAGTGATAAGGCCGTCCATTGTGCATTTAACTGTAACTTTAATTATGTCTGTAAATCTTTGATAATATTGGTGTGCAATTAAGAATTATCTATCTATCTATCTATCAAGTGCAGTAGAAGCATGGTCGTTGCAAGAGCAGTAGAAGGATGGTCGTTGCAAGAGCAGTAGAAGCATGGTCGTTGCAAGAGAAGTAGAAACATTGTGCTGCATGTCAGGGGATATTCAAAGGTCACGTGTAAGGATCGCGTGAGGAACTCAGCGGCAGCCTTCGTGTTCGTGATATCGCGGTCAAGTGAAGGGGAGTCACCTTCGCTGGTGGTCTACGTGGGTAGCACGTTTCTGAGTATACCACATCCGACGAGCCCCGGTACCGGGAAGAGGTTGAGAGGGTAACACGGAGAAGTGCGTGGCATCATAGAAGATGATATGCTTACACATTGTCAACTTACTACAATGTCGAGTTTTGGTGCCAAATATTTCCCGAAATTGGTGTAAATTCGAGTTTTTATGAATAAAAATGATGGATTTTTTAGACATAACACCTTTGACAAAGCATACAAGTGTAAGCAGACAGAGATACAAGAGGCATATTACCCTTCGTTTTCACCTAAGCATAAAACATGTATTTGACAAGTTGCAATATGTCACAGGCTTCAGTGTGAATGCAAATATGTTTTAAACTTGTTGCCTATATATACTATGTGAAGGAAAAAATATCTGAGGCAGTCTCAATACATGTTTAAAAATAGTATTGTGTCTTGAATAGTCTTCTACAACTCAAACAAGTATTGTATCCAACAAGTTTACAACTTGCTTCTTGATGAAAACGAGGGGTTACAGTGAATTGTGACTTCTCATGTTGGTTTCAAATTTCCCTAGAAAACATATAGTTTCTACAACATTACTGAGGCAGCAATCGTCATTCATCGTCATCATCGTCATCATCATCATCATCATCAACAATCATCTCAACTAAGAAATTAAAAACTGACGACTTGACAACATGGCCATAGTACTTTAGCCGGTTCAGAATAGGAACAAACGAAAAAAAAATTACTACAATGTCGTCGTACAAATATTTCTCTTCTAATTTCATGAGTGTTTTCATTATGTAGATCAGATGCCAGTCCTTCCCGTGTAAAGCAATTTGAGTTAGATCAAGAGAATGAATATTAGTAGAACTCGAGCCACAAAGCTGCAAGCCCTGGATGCAACCGAATGGCATGCATTTTGTTAATTCCCATAAAGTATTATTCAAGTATCACTGACCTCTGGTGTAGAAAACAGTGACAGCCATTCAGGATTTATGATAGTTCTAAAGCCTTTAATGAATGCGTTCGTTTGGTCCTTGATCTGTGTGTGCATCCGGAAGTGGGCCATTAAATGGATGTAGTTGATTCTGGAAAAGAATTCCCGATAACTTTATCGTAAATCATGGAACGTGAGAGTTTTTCTACTTTCGCCGATCCTAGCCACTCGACACTGCCGTTGGTAAACGTCTACTCAGTAAAACAGCGACAAAAACATTCACTGGAAAGTTTTTGTGCTGGCAGTGGGAAGACCAAAGGCTTGTCCTTATTTTGTGTTCTGCACTGAAGGCACAGAAAATCTCTATTCTTACAGGGTCGGCGGCACGGGTGTGACTCCCCTGGTGTTACACACGTTCATAGGTCACGGTAACCACTTTCCATCAGGTGGGCTGTGTGCTTGTCTGTCACCTAAGTTGTATGAAAAAACATAAGTATTAACTTCACCAGATATGAGAGCTATGTACACTTACCTTTAATTACTCACAAAAAAGTTATTGGTCTTTATATATGTTGAGTTTATGTTTATTTATTAGAAAGGAGGCGTGTGTTCAAACTAATTGTTCGATATGATGCCCACGGCTACGTTCTATCATCGCACCTCTCGCCACAGGCGGAGAATCCATTCCCACACATTGCGAATTGAAACAGTACGCACAGTTCGGTATGATAGGAACTTTATTCCCCGCACGCTTAAGCTGTGGAATAACTCCCCTCTGCCGTGGTTTTCCCAAGCGACTACAATATGGGGTTCTTCGAGGGCATTAGAAGGTTCTTACAGGCACCGGAGCCGGTGGAGGAGGTTATGTCGGACTCGAACCGACTAAAACGCACGCCGCCTGTGGGTCGCTTTGGTTGCCGAAGGTGAGGTTGACAGGCATATCCCTCGCACCCCGGCCGACCCAGGGCCATCTATCACGATCTGGCCCTCTTCTCGGGTGTGGGGACTACAGAGTCCCCAACTCGTCCCCGGAAACGGGGAGGCGCGCCACGCGCGCCACCGCCGCGGCCTGCTTCTGCCAGAGAGACAGGCGGCTCCACCTGTCACCCTCAGGCCGGCGCTCATGGGGGGCGGAGGTCGTTCATAGACCTCCGACGCCCGAGTTGCCTTCGTACGCGGGCAGCTTGTCTTGCGATCCTTCGTCGCTCCCGCTGCCGCTCCCGCCCCGCCACCTGGTGTTACTCACGTTTATGGGCCACGGTAACCACTTTTCATCAGGTGGGCCGTGGGCCGTGTGCGTGTCTGTCACTTAAGTGGTATAAAATAAAAAAAGGAAGTTTCACTCACTTATTTTCATTTGTAACTGGTACAGCTTTACCGCCGGGTACAAGTTCGTGGGTCACTATTTCTCCAAGCCTCTCTTCATCCACTGAGAATGTGAGTTCTAATGACGATATATCACCCTGTAAATTATGAAATATTAGCTCTAGCATTCTTCTGATTCCTCTTCCTGATTCCTGTTCATTCTCTGAGCCTTATCCCAACACTCTTGGGGTCAGCTTTCTAATCTAAGATGCGGCTGAACTTCAAATTTTTTCGTGAAGCGACTGTCATCTGACCTCCACAACCAATTGGCGATACCGAAGTTCTATAGTAAGACTAGTTGGACTTTTGAAGGCTTCAACTACCCGTAACGCTGGCTTAATGTACTCTCCGAGGCACGATCAGACCAATGCAAATACCCATATTCATGCATACAAATATCTGCACTGAGCGGGGATCGAACCCGCGCCTCCTGCGTAGTAGTTGCGTTCACTACCGCCATACCACTGAGGCTGTTCTGTTCCTAATTCCTTCTGTTATCTAATTAAGACTTCTTCCTGAAGTCTGAAGCCGCGTGGTTTCCGGCGGAGTAGAATTAGGGCCACACCATCTCTTCTCCCAATCAAGTGAGAGAGCTGTTTAACATCAAACAGATATATACAGCCCAGACTCAGCCTGAGATGCATGGCTTGAGTCAACAATATTGCCCGGAAGACGGCAAAAGGCTCACCCCCTATTACGTGGGACCGAATACAATTGTTGGTGAAATGTGAGTGTTATTTCACCTCTGCCTTACCCTCCGGGGGTAAAGGCGTGATTATATGTATGTAGGTATGTGATATTATATGTATGTAGGTAGATGGTATATTCCATCAAGTCAGTTATCTCACATTCGGTTACTGAAGACCTAAGACTACGTGCAGCCTTCAGCGATAAAGGCGTGATTATATGTATATTTGTATGTATGAAGTCTTACGCAGATAACAGAATAATTATAAACATTTATATACTCAATAGTGCCTGGAATTCGTCCAATAGGCTCACCTCCAATTACGTGGAGCCGAATGCAATAATTGGTGAAATATGGGTGTTAATTCACATCTGCCTAACCCGCCGGGAACTAAGGCGTGTTTATATGTATGTATGTTATATACTCACTTGAAAGTGTTTAATATACGTAAGACTTCTGTATAGATCTCTGTCTAATGAGGGCAACTCATCTATCCAGCTGTACAGTGCCTGCTGCGTCTGGCCCAGCACTTGTGACAGGAAAAACGACGCGAATGGTACATCTACTACTATACCCTGTGAAAAAGTATTATTTAATATTTAAATGTTAAAATGGGACTGCAGTGAATCACGCTTATCACACAATAAAAAATAAATCATTCGTGATACATGGAGGCCGTTGAAATATTACGTAAGCAGATTTAGTAGAATTATTTAACCTCCCCCCCTCCGTCTGCAAAAGTAAGAAAAACTCTACCCCTCCTCAATATGGTACCAATATGCATATTTTATTTTTACGTTTTCTTTAGGGTAATGCATGCTATATTGTGTGTGAAAAAGTAAATAACTACTGATTACGTAATCATTATCTAGACCCCACATGGCATCATCATGTCATCAAAAATAAGCAATGCAAACCCCCCTTTCCCCGTTTCCGGGGTCGAGTTGGGGACTCTGTAGTCCCCACACCCGAGAAGAGGGCCAGATCGTGAGAGATGGCCCTGGGTCGGCCGGGGTGCGAGGGGTATGCCTGTCAACCTCACCTTCGGCAACCAAAACGACCCACAGGCGGCGTGCGTTTTAGTCGGTTCGAGTCCGACTTAACCTCCTCCACCGGCTCCGGTGGGGAGGTATCCGTGGGGATTTTGCGCACGTAAAAAAAAAAAACCCCCTCTCCCCAACCCCCTTTAGTGCTTACGTAATACTTGAACGGTCCCACGGGGGAGGGGGACTTCAAAACTGCAAGCCTGTACATGTACTGACTGACCGATGACTTCAGGGACTCTGGCGTAAGCTCTCCTAATAGTGGCTAAGGAGATTGGAGATCAGATAGCAGTCGTAGCACTAGATAAGATGAGATAAGTTTACTGTCGCAAATATAACTTTATACAATGTTGGTCTTAAAATTACTATAAATCTACGCTTACGTTACAATGGAGTTAAGTACAATAAACTGACTCCCCAAAATAAGCTGAAGCCTGTATTTTGGGGGTCGGTACTCTAAAAGGACATAATTGATGCGTTATTAATTAATGTTTAATTAAATAATGTTATTTACTATTGCGCAGAGAACTCTCTCTAAAGCGTAAATATCACTTTAGATCTCGTCACACTCTTACCTAAGAAACATTTTTACACCCTGAAAGTAATATAATAGCCTGTCTATCATACCTCATATACGGCTTTGCCCAGCATTCTACCAATGAACTCGAACAGTTGCAGGTGGTTCTCTTGTAGGCAGGACGTCGGTGACGGGTACAGGCGCTCCTCGCTCGTCACTCGGAACAGATTCAGTGAGGGATCGAATACTCGCTTTATCGTCTCTTCTAAGAATTCTGTAACAAGAAAGTAATTCTGTAAAGTGTTAGTATTAAAGTTATCGGAATATTTACCATGTTGTATTGTTCTGAGTTTCCGATATTTCAGCGCTGTTGCAAGCACCAATGCCGAAATATCGGAGGAACAGATGAACTGATGTTCCTCTGATCATAGCCTGATGATGATGATAGATTAATTATTATTTTAATTAAATTGCAATTTTGACATTACTATAGACTCTGACATTTGACAATATATTGAGATTTGATAATATAACGGACTGCAAAGAAAGAATCCAATTCTACTAACATAATTTGTAAGAACAATGGTACTAACTAGATATGGACTTCTTTGTTCGAAATAAATGATTTATTACTATATATTTTATAATAGCCAACGATAACGTTTTTGACAACGCACACAAGCGTAAGAAAGTCGTATATTACAGTGAATTATGACTTTTCGGTATTGGTTCCAAATCTCCACAAGGAGCTTCTAGTAAAGTCCCCACAACTTTATTGAGCAATCATCTCATTAATCGTCATCAACATCATCAACTCATCGTTATCGTCATCATCAACAACCATTATAAAGGACCGCAACTTGAAAAACTCTTGACATTGGCGTCTCACCATTAATAATTTTAAAGACATTTACTTGACATTTTTAAAATTGCGGCAATTCGCTGCAGAAGCTATCAATAATTTGTATTCTTTAACTTCTTTTTTTTTGACAAAATATTACACGCCGCAAGGCTAAATATAGTGTTACCTAATAGTACGAATATAACATCCGATATACCTGTATTATAAGAATAAATAAATAAGAAAAGAAGAAGTAGGCCAAGGTATCAAGGTGAGGGTCAACCGGGGTGCGAGCTATATGTCTCAGATAATTTCACCTCCGGCAACCTGCAGCCCACACAATCGGCGTGCGTTTTAGTCGGTTCAAGTCCGACATAACCTCCCCTACCGGCTCCGGTGGCGGGGATATCCTTTGGAGTTTTGCGCACAATATAAAAAGGGGTCAAAGTGAATTACAAGTGATTTTAGATGGTTATAACGTTTATAAAGAGACTAGCTAGATAGTAGTTTTGCCATATAATGTTAAGGGTGGACTACCCTTAACATTTAGGGGGATGAAAAATAGATGTTGTCCGATTCTCAGACCTACCCAATATGCACACAAAATTTCATGAGAATCGGGAGAGCCGTTTCGGAGGAGTTTAACCACAAACACCGCGACACGAGAATTTTATATATCTATACTAATATTATAAAGCTGCAGTTTGATTGTTTGTTTGTTTGAACGCGCTAATCTCTGGAACTACTGGTCCGATTCGAATGATTCTTTCAGTGTTGGGTAGTCCATTTATCGAGGAAGGTTTTAGGCTATATATCATCACGCTACTACTTAAGGGAGCGGAGCATTGATAATAAATGTTAACAAATCTGGCAAATTTTCATACATATTTTGAAGACTAAAACATACGGGCTCAAAGGGATATGAAGCTTCAAAATATACCCCGGGCGAAGCTGGGGTGGGTCAGCTAGTTAGGAGATAGTCAGGTTGTTGAGGTACCTTTGAAGACGCCGTCCTGGTCGATGCCGGCCTCGTCCAGCCCCTGCTCGTTGACGAAGCGCACGCGCACGCAGCCCTTGAGCGCGCGGCTGGGCAGCGCGGCCAGCTGGCGGTAGCCGTCCTCCACCAGCCGCGCGCGCCGCACCGTCACCAGCGTGGAGCGCCCGCCGCACGCGCGCTCCGTCAGCCCCAGCACCACCTGCCCGCACCTCCTTCAAGTTACTCCTCGACGAAACCATCGCTGTGCCTATCCTACCCTAACCCTACCCTTTAAGCGGGGCGTGAAAAAGCACACAATGAGGCCGTCAAGCTGAGTGTCACCATTGTCACACGGTTTTTTTTTTTACGTGCACAAAATCCCCACGGATACCTCCCCATCGGAGTCGGTGGAGGAAGTTGTGTCGGACTCGAACCGACTAAAACGCACGCCGCCTGTGGGTCGTTTTAGTTGCCGAAGGTGACGTTGACAGGCATATCCCTCGCACCCCGGCCGACCCAGGGCCATCTCTCACGATCTGGCCATCTTCTCGGATGTGGGGATTACAGACCCAACTCGACCCCGGAAACTGGGAGGCGCGCCACCGCAGTCCATTGTCACACGGTATGTGTAAGTAATGGTGACCCTCTTTTCTGAGACTTTGCCTTCAGCTTACCATCATCTAATTGACGTGTTCTATATATAAAAAAAAAATTTTCACCAACAAACAGACTTGTTTGGTGCAAAACTTGTTAAAGACTTGTAGAAGACTAGTCAAATCAAATTTACTTCATAATCGTTGTACAATACTTTAAATGGGTTCTTAATCTATCGTGCGTTATTACATTGTGCATGGGTAGGTATCTTAGACATGTATAATATATATTTGTGTAGTTACAGATAGATACAGCCCAGACTCAGCCTCAGAACAATGGCTTGATTGAACAACAGTGCCCAGAAGACGTTAATTACCCCCTATTACATGGGAGCGAATTTAATGATTGGTGAAATATGTATGTTAATTCACCTCTGCCTAACACTCCGGGGTTAAAGGCGTGCTTATATGCATGTCTATGTATGTAATTGTTAGAAAATAATTAATGTTTTATTTTTTCATCAATTATTAATAAATTGACTCACCAAAAGAAATGATCAAATCGTGTACATATAGTGATATATTCATAAGTATTATAGAAGTCTAGTTTTAATTTAGTAGCCCTTCATTACCTTCTCATCAGCGACGGCCCGCCTAAACAACCTTACGCGCTCTCCGTGTGCTATTATGTGCGGCGTCTTTTGAAGTAACACCTGTAACAAAAATAGATATTTGTTTTTTTCTATACAACTTAGGTGGCAGACAAGCACACGGCCCACCTGATGGAAAGTGGTTACCATGACCTATGAACGTGTGTAACACCAGTGGAGTCACATCCGTGCTGCCGACCCTGTAAGAACAGAGATTTTGTGCCGTCAGTGTAGAGGACAAAACAGGACAAGCCTTTAGTCATCCCACTGACAGCACAAAAACTCTCCAGTGATCTCTGGCTACCCTACTCACCGCTGGGAACACAACACGAAGTTATTATAACCGCGGTATTCTATAGGGCGGAGGTACTTCCCCAGTCGGACTGCTCAATTGGGCGGAGATACCACCGTGTCCTACCTCCTCAAATAGAAAAGATCTTATAAGTCACGGGTAATGGGGATATTGCTCTGTGTAGGTGGATCTATGACTATACGTAAGCCTATTTTATTAATCTTCTTACTATTACTACTCTCTCTCTCTCTTTCTTCTTTTTAATACACTTTCTATTTAGTTTAGCGGATAACTACACCATATCTTTTGTTTTTATAAGATAACTGTCCATCCCAAGGTTACCTGGAAGAAATCGTGTTAGCCGCTCATTGTACATTGACCTGTATACATGCTACCAACTAGTCCTACTGTGAATCTGTTGGTGTACAATAAAGAATTATCAATCTATTATTATAAATGTATGTATCGACGTATACGATAAATGTATGGATGTATGAATAAATAGATAGATATGTTTATATGGATGGTATTATGTTTGTTACTTGTTCAAGCAAAAACAGATGAATGAATTTGAATTATGAAATATGTCGGAGATTTTTTTTTCTATACCACTTGTTTGGCAGACTTGCACACGGCCCACCTGATGGAAAGTGGTTACCGTGGCCTATGGACGTTTGTAACACCAGAGGAGTCACAGTCGCGCTGCCAACCCTGTAAGTGCAGAGTTTCTGTGCCGTCAGTGTAGAAGAAAAAGCAGGACAAGCCTTTAGTCTTCCCACAGACAGCACAAATTCTCCAGTGAGCTCTGGCTACCCTACTCACCGCTGGGAACACAACACGAAGTTATTATAGCCGCGGTATTCTGTAGGGCGGAGGTACTTCCCCAGTCGGACTGCTCAATTGGGCGGAAATACCGCCGTGTCCTACCTCCTTCAAATATATATTGTAGTTTGGATTAGCACATAAAGAACCTTTTATTTCGGGGAATGGGATCAGCAGCTAGTATGAGACAAAGACTCACTTGCTGCGGTTTCTTGCCTTTCTCCAGGTCGTGTATGAACTGCCCGTCGCGGATCTCCCGCACGAGCCAGTGGTTGGCGGGCGTGTAGGCGCGCCGGCAGTCGCGCCGGTACAGCACGAGCAGCAGCGTGTGCAGCGAACTGAACAGCTCGTTGCTTTGGATTGTTTTGAGATCTGGAAAGCAACGGTTGTGTATCAGAAAGCTTGAAAGGAATCAGTACAAATATATCCAATGACTTTCATATATACTTCTGGAGTACTCGGAGACTCTTTTCTTAGCCGCACCACCAAGACCTGGAATTCATTGCCAGCACACGTGTTTCCTTCTTCCTACAGTCCAGGGGCCTTTAAGCGGGACGTGAAAAAGCATCTGATGAGGCCGCCAAGCTGAGTGCCACCATTGTAACACTTAGTGTCTGTAATGATGACCCTCTTTCCTGAGACTTTGCTTTTAGCTTACCATCAGGCGAGGTGAAGTAAAGTTGGCGTGTCCTATTTAAAAAAAAGTGTAAATTTTGACGCGTTTCTGTATAGATATGCCCTTTAACAAAATCTGTCTGTTTTTGTTTTAGTTATCTTTTTTTTATACCGCTTAGGTGGCAGCTAAGCACACGGACCACCTGATTGAAAATGGTTACCGTGGCCTATGGACGTGTGTAACACTAGAGGAGTCACACTCGCGCTGCCGACCCTGTAGAGACTACTAATGTTGTGCGTTTTAGCTGCCCCCCTGGACTAGAAGGGCTGGTCAAATAATAGTTTATACCGATGTCAAATATTTTGGTACGTAAAACCTAGTCTATTATAACAAGCCACATGGTTCCCGGCACAGTAAAAATTGGACCACCTCATCTCTTACCATGCGGTGTGGTACAAGCCTACTTAGGGATAATGGCTGTTTAACATCTCAGCCTCAGATGCATGGTTTGATTTAACTATAGTGCCCGGAAGACGGCTTTAATAGGCCTACGCCCTATTACTTGGGACCGAATTTAATGATCGGTGAAAAGTAGGTGTTAATTCAACTCTGCCCCCCGGGGATAAAGGCGTGATTATATGTATTATAACAGGGTAGAGTACATAGAGGTTATTGAATCAAAATGGTGGAAATTTTGTGCCGGATACTATACCCGTATTTTGTAGCCTAGTGGTATGGATAATGGACTGCTGAGACGAGGTCTCGGGTTCGATTCCAGGTTTCACCATGGCACACACCAATGACTTTTCGATACTTTTCGAAGTTATGTGTGTATTTATAGCAGGTTTATAAGTGCCCGGTTAATGGCAATAGGCTCGCCACACATTGGAACCTAAAACATAAACTGGCGAAATGTGGGTGCTAGCACCTCTGCCTACCCCTTCGGGGATACAGGCGTGAGTTTATTTTATGTTATGATACTATACAATCGCATTCTCTTAATTTCTGTTATGAATTCTCATTTATAACTCGGTTTTATAATCATTTAGGTGAAAAACGATCCTGTTGTTCGACGCAATGATTAATCCTCTAACAAGCTTAAGAAATATAAAGAAATTCTAAATTACTCACCAAATAGCTGTCCCATAATAGATTTATATACAAACATGTTCAAAAACAGCGACATATTTATAAAGTCTTGTAGCTTGAATGGATCCTGTTGTTCATACATTTCCATATCATCCAATATCCTGAAAATAACACACTCAGTTAAACTTCACCATACAAGTGCGACTGCTGTACAACCCCCTAACCCCGAGAGGAAAGCCTACCGATACGATAGAACCTTGTCCACAATCACACGTATACCGGCTTTTTTTTTTACGTGCGCAATATCCCCATGCACTCCTCCCCACCGGAGCCGGTGGGAGAGGTTATGTCGGACTCGAACCGACTAACCCGCACGCCGCCTGTGGGTCGTTTTGGTTGCCGAAGGTGAGGTTGACAGGCATATTCCTCGCACCCCGGCCGACACAGGGCCATCTCTCACGATCTGGCCCTCTTCTCGAGTGTGGGGACTACAGAGTCCCCAACTCGTCCCCGGAAACGGGGAGGCGCGCCACCGCCGCGGCCTACATGTATACCGGCTTGCAGATGATGTTGGTATAAGCCTGGAAGAACTTCTGACCTCCACAACTCATTGGGGAATCGAAGTATTTTAGTTAGACCTGTTGTTGGACTTTTTTGGGGTCTAACAACCCGTTTTTTTAAATATTATCTATACTAATATTATAAAGCTGCAGAGTTTGTTTGTTTGTTTGTTTGTTTGAACGCGCTAATCTCTGGAACTACTGGTCCGATTTGAATGATTCTTTCAGTGTTGGGTAGTCCATTTATCGAGGAATGTTTTAGGCTATATATCATCACGCTACTACTTAAGGGAGCGGAGCATTGATAATAAATGTTAACAAATCCGGCAATTTTTCATACATATTTTGAAGACTAAAACATACGGGCTCAAAGGGATATGAAGCTTCAAAATATACCCCGAGCGAAGCTGGGGTGGGTCAGCTAGTAGTCTATAGACTGTCATCTGACCTCCACAACTAATTAGCGATATCGAAGTAAGTTTTGTAGTTAGATTAGTCGGACTTTTGTGAACTCCAATAACTTGTAACGACGACCATAGATATCCGTATGGCAACCGGGAATGACGTTTGACAGGTGGAGCCGCCTGTCACCCTGGCAGAAGCAGGCCGTGGCAGTGGCGCGCCTCCCCGTTTCCGGGGACGAATTGGGGACTCTGTAGTCCCCACACCCGAGAAAAGGGCCAGATCGTCAGAGATGGCCCTGGGTCGGCCGGGGTGCGAGGGATATGCCTGTCAACCTCACCTTCGGCAACAGAAGCGACCCACATGCGGCGTGCGTTTTAGTCGGTTCGAGTCCGACATAATCTCCTCCACCGGCTCCGGTGGGGAGGTATCCGTGGGGATTTTGCGAACGTAAAAAAAAAAAAACCGGGCCCGACGTCTTAACGTGTTCTCCACTTATCTTGTTATAGCCATTATTCATACATACAAATATTTGCACTGAGCGGGAATCGAACCCATGCCCCTTGCGTAGCAATCGCGTTCACTAGCGTCACGCCACAGAGACTGTCAAGCTGCAAGTACCGCTATTACATACACGATTCACACATATAATACATACAGCCATATCATAATACATACATAATTAGATTCAATTCGGTGCATCCATACAGGTAACCACTTATCCTTAGGTAAGATTAAGAGGAGGAAGGACTCAACGGTATTTCCGTCCAATGGAGCAGTCCGACTGGGAAAGTACCTCCGCCCTATAGAGTACCGCGACCATAATAACCTTGTGTTGTGTTCCCGGCGGTGAGTTGGGTAGCCAGAGCTCACTAGAGAGCTTTTGTGCTGTCAGTGGGATGACCAAAAGCTTGGCTTTCTTTGTCTTTTACACTGACGGCACGAAAACTCTGTGCTTACAGGGTTGGCAGCGTGAGTGTTTTGCACTCGTCCATAGGCCACGGTAACCACTTTCCATCTAGAGGGCTGTGTGCTTGTCTGCCACCTAAGCGGTATAAAAAAGGTATAATAAATATGCTTGTTTGCTACCATAGTTATATAAAAAAACTTACGTAACATAATGCGTCATGCAGTCGGCGAAAAGTATCAACATTTGGAACTCCGGCGCAGACGACTTCGTATTAACAGCTAAGAGATCAAGGAATGACTTCAACCCACAGTTCGGTCCCAGCGTGCATAGGAATTGCCACAAGGAATATAGTATTTCATCTTGATTACATAACCCTGAAAAAAGTAACAGTTAAAATAATACTATGCAAAAAAACAAGCGGGCAGTCTTTGTAGACTGCCGATAAGAGTGAAAACTTAGTGAATTGTGTTTTCCTGACGTCAGAATAAATAAATAAATATTCTACAACATTCTACACAACGCTATCTAGATCCATGGTAAGCATAACTTAACTAGCTTGGGTTATGGAATCTAGAATTGGGATAAACATACTTAGATACTTTTTTTTTGTAAATACACCTAGATCAATGCAAATATACATATTCGTACATATAAATATTTGCACTGAGCAGGGATCGAACCAGTACCTCCTGAGTAACAGTTGAATGTTCTACCACTACGCTACTGAGGCCGTCTTGAAGAATCAGCGAGGAATAGGCTCCGCTCATTCTGACGTGCCGTGACGTGTTCGGTGACAGTCATCGATTGGTGACGATGACGCGAATTCTACGATTTTTGTTCACGCAAAAGGTGCTTAACGTGCCTGAAGAAGTTTCCACTTCACTGTTAATATTAAATATAAAATTAAGGAAAGGATTCTCAATCTCAAATATAAAGCCAAATTCTCTAATATTTAATTAGATAGGTTTTTATGCTACTATACTTTTTAATAGAGAATTGGTCTAGAACACATTCGAGGCCAAGTCAGCTTCCACCAGTGCACTTGCTGATAGAGGAATGAGGATCATTCGTATTCTTTCTTCTCAGGTTTGGGAGGATCCAATTGTTAAGTGGTGGAGGTTTACTGGAGGTTTAAGTAAACTATTAAGAAGTTTATTTTTATACTAAATTTATTTACCTGTCAGTATATCAAGTTTGACTTGCGTCATTGTCTGTAAAGCTGTGTGGTACATGGAACATATTAGCGCAGTCTTTGTACTGTCTGGAGATCCTAGTTTCCTGTAATGCTTGTTGGAGTTTGATCTGCAACGAAAATTAAATTAGATGAGTTAACAATATGTATAAAGGTTATTAATAATTATGATTAAGGTATAAATAAATCGATATTGAATTAATGATACATGTAAATACTAACCATATTCTTGGTAAGTAAACTAACCATATTTTAAATTTAATTTGTACACCATGTAAAATGGTAGAACATAGTGCACTGATATTAATGTTAAAATATTTTGTAATACCTATGTTTCACAAATAATAAATAATTGAAATAAATATACCATAAGACTTAGAAGCCCGAGATTACATTTTCTTTTCCATCATCATTATCTCCGCGTAAGACTCGGTCGCATCCGAGGCTTGTAATCTTCTACTTCACATGGTTTTAATAAATAATCTTTATTTCAGGCTAATGCAATGATTCATAAAGTGTTAGTTACAAAAATCTTATCCTATTGTTAGTAAAACATAAATAAAAAATAGGTAAGTTTGGTCACAACACAGACACTGCCCACGTTACAGTAGATGCGTTCGTACCCAGTGTTCCAGCATCGGATCTTCCCACTTATCAGCTAACGCGCTCAGGATGCTGTGGGAGCTCTCACGCATCCTACGAAGGTCGGATGCGCATCTCTTTCGGATAATGGCATAAAACTATTAACCCTGGCCTCCGCGAACATCCCCAAAGCACTACAATAAATGGACATCTACGATAAAGTGGCTCTTTCTTTCCTTTTGTGATTGATCGGTCAGACGGCAGTTGCTCCAGTTAAAGCCAAGATAAATCAAACTATGAAAAGGAGGTAGGAGACGGCGGTATTTCCGTCCAATTAAGCAGTACGACTGGGGAAGTACCTCCGCCCTACAGAATACCTCGGCTATAATAACCTCATGTTTTTTTTTTTTACGTGCGCAAAATCCCCACGGATACCTCCCCACCGGAGCCGGTGGAGGTTATGTCGGACTCGAACCGACTAAAACGCACGCCACCTGTGGGTCGCTTTGGTTGCCGAAGGTGAGGTTGACAGGCATATCCCTCGCACCCCGGCCGACCCAGGGCCATCTCTCACGATCTGGCCCTCTTCTCGGGTGTGGGGACTACAGAGTCCAGTCCCCATCTCGTCCCCGGAAACGAGAAGGCGCGCCACGCGCGCCACCGCCGCGGCCTGCTTCTGCCAGGGTGACAGGCGGCTCCACCTGTCACCCCCAGGCCGGCGCTCATGGGGGGCGGAGGTCGTTCATCGACCTCTGACGCCCGAGTTGCCTTCGTACGCGGGCAGCTTGTCTTGCGATCCTTCGTCGCTCCCGCTGCCGCTCTCGCCCCGCCTCCTCCTTCACGAGCATTACTTGCTCGCAGAAGGAGGCGTAGTATAAAAAAAAAGGGGGGGACTCGAAGATCAGATCCCGGGAGTTTTGAATATAATCGAGATTGGTGCTCAGATGACGATGCAAAGACGGGGTTTGAATCTACAACTGATATTCGTCTAATGAAATTCAACCAAATACATACCTACTAGTTCTAGCCTCAATAGCTCTCCTAATAATAGCAGCAGGATTATGGCTCTGGACCGGAGTCGACGGCTGCGAGGGTCCCGCTCCTTCCTCTCCCGTTACTCCCGCATCTATCATCTCTTTCAACGGCATAGCAAGCAACTTCTTCAACATCGGTGCGCCCCATAGTAACGACAACTGATTGCGAAGATTGCCCATCGCCGGAGGCAGGTATGCGTCAAAGCTTTGAGAGAACCATCCCAGTATTGGATGCCAGTTGCTTAAGTTGCCTTGTTTGCCGACTACGTATTGCTGGCAGGAGTCGAGAAAGCGTGTGACTACCAACTGTAAAAAAAAGATTATTGAAGTTAAGTCTATGTATGTATTGAATATCATGGCCCACCATTACCTTCAAGGTCAATGTCGACGTCGCCTGCTAGTCAGGACACCTGTCAAATAATGGACATGACTTTGGCTCAGATTTACCTCTCGAGTTTGTGACGTCATTTAGTGGTGGTTGCTTTCATAAAACCAAGAAAAAATAAGCGGAAAGTCAAAAGTGTAAAGTTTTGACAATGGGTGCAACGGTGAAATCGTTAGAAAGGTCTGTAGGTCTACTATTGAATTAAATTTTGTACTATTTTCATTCTTTCAACCATGTATGGGAGCGATCTGATTGCCAACGACAGTTTACGAGCAATTTACATAAAGTATTGCATCGCTTAGACACTTCATTCTGCCTTCTTTAACTTAAACTATTTCTTTTTTTTTCCTAATAACTTTTTTCACCATTTACCGCCAATACTCCAGTTCCTCTGTGATCATGATATTTGCAACAGCGCCGAAATATCCGAAGCTCCAAAAAATATATGGTAAATATCCCGATAGGTCTAACAGTAATGTGAGTGACCATGATAGTTTAAATACATATATTACATTGCATTACTTTGAAAATAATTATATGGCAGTAGTCTGTTAGTATTTTAAATGCTGTAGACGATATTATACCTACTGTTATAAATATATATTTCTTACCACAAAAGTAGGATGATAGGAATCTGGTTGCGCATAGTCCCTCTCGGAGTGCGCCAGCTGAATGAGGTTGGCGAGCAAGCAGAGCGCGTAATTGCCCTCCAGTGTGTTGAACACAATGCGCATATTCTGGTCCGTGCTCAGGAATTCAAGGCATTTGTCGAACATCGAGTATGAGCGGAATGACGTTATAGACTGAGGAGAAAACAATATTTGTTGGAAATTTAAAGAAAAAAAATTGTCCTTCATTAACATTATAATCTAATTTTTATAATACTACAGGCTTTCCGCCACAGTGCCGGCAGAAGGGAATTGTTTGATGTAATACATCTTTTATATTTAAATATTATAAATTGTAAACTAAAGCAAATTTAAAAAAGAAAGATAATCTAGTTCTAATATAGTTCTAAGTTTCTTGCTACCTTCTCAGTAGAACTAATCTACCGAATCAGCGAAAGAATCATTTTCCAATGGTTTATTTTTACATTATTTAATATTTTTATATTATTTCTTGACATAATTGTAAAATTTTGACAGTCATATGTGCTCTTTATGTGCCTAAACTAAATAAATGAAATTGATTCTTTGATTCTTTTAGGTAGTATAGCACAAGTAAGACACCCCTGGTGTTGCATACGTCCATAGGCTAGGGCTAGGGAACCACTCGTGTGCTTGTTTGCCATCTAAGTGGGGTAATATAGATATAAAAAAATCAATCAAAGCAATGCTCGAGAAGAAGGCGGAGCGGGCACGAGAGACTCAGGTATCTCCCGAACGAGCTCTGCGCGTAAGGTGCGGAGGTGACTAAGATGTCGGAAGTCGTTCATCCTTCATGAGCGCAAGCCAGGAGGTGACAGGATGCATGTCATCCTAATAGAAACTGTATAACAAAATACTTTGACCACATTCCGGGACAACTGGTTGAGGACACCGTGGTTCCGACACCCTAGGTCAGTCATAGATTTGCTTAGGATTTGAACATCCCCTCCAACCATCCGTTCACCGTAACGAAAAAATGTGAGTGGGGGGCGAAGCAAAAGGTGGAAGATCCGGGGCTGAATTTATTCTATACTTCCACCTAAGCTTAATTGCGTGTGTTAGAAGTGGGTGTACGTCGGTAGTGTTATGGGAAAGATTCGATCCGAGACCACTCAATCTTAAGACTGACTCTATAACCACTAAGCTACAGACATTTAACTATCTTACCTCAGGGGATATCTGCTGCATGTGAAACAAGAGCGTGGGTACCGACAGTATCTGAATAATGTACATGGTGAGCAACTTCTCTGAGAACTGCGCCGATACCAGCGGCCGCAGTGATAAGGATACTATTGCTGTCAGCGATATGTTCTTTAGGTACACCTTCTCACGACACAGACCACGAAGAAGAAGAGACTGAAATAAATAGTTTTTTTTAAGTTACTTTTTTTATTAATTGTCTTTGTTTGCTATCTGTATTCTTAGAGAATGTGTAGAAGTAGTGTGACATTTATGGTGTAATAATGAACGTTACACGAACGAACATTATTGTATTCAGGATTCCTGATAATGAGGGTCACTAACCTTTGCCTAAGAACTTCCGACCATAGATTCAGTATCAGCTATCCAACAGCTGATAACAATTGGCTTGCAACAGATACAACACCAATATTATTATAATAATATTGGGTTTGGACCACTGATGTAGCAGTCAAACACTATGCTAACTTATGCCTGACAGGTTTTTCATCATCATCTTTGCACTGCGGAATCCAGGAGTCTACTTTCAGGCTAATACTTTTCACAGCCACACAGATTCTCATATGACAATAACATGGATGGTGATGCTTTACACATGCTCAGCCCAATCAAGGGGTCATAGAACCTTAATTAATATTTAATGCTCCACTTACCTTCAAAGTCAAATAATAACCTTTATGGAACAGCGATCCCATGACATTGGCACATAGTTGCTGCATGCCACTTCTCAACTTTTCAAAGTTTTTTAACCTTGTCAACGCCCAAGTATTGGGGGCAGTAAAAGCTACCAATGTGTGGAGATGGACAAGGATGCTTTGCATCTCTAGCGGTGACTCCGGTTTCAACTCTTCTAAGTACAGACAACATTTGTATAACAGATCTTTGATATGAGCTATCCATCGAAGACTGGAAAGAATGAAAAAGAAAGTGTAAATACATTTCTTTTTATTTTCTAAATATCTTATAAAATTTTGGCAGATCAACTGGTTTGCAGGTAAGAATTATTTGGACCCTGAACAGGTTGGAGGGTACAAAGCACATAAAGGACATTAGGATACATAATTATGTCATGTTTTTCTGTCTTTTTCTGTATGTGTGAGGTTCATTTTGTGCCTTTTGGCGCGTGTCGCCCACACGTGTGTGTGGGCGCGTGTATGCAGGTGTGGGTGTGTGGGCGCGTGTATGCGGGTGTGGGTGGGCGTGTGGGTGCGCGTGTGTGTGCGCTAGTGTGCGCTTGCGTGTGCGCTTGTGTGTGCGCTTGTGTGTGCGCTTGTGTGTGCGCTTGTGTGTGCGCTTGTGTATGCGGTTGTGTGTGCGCGTCTGTTTGCGCGCGCTCATTGGTGTGTTTGTGTATGTCTGTGTATTTCCAGAGTTAGACAAATTGATATTTCATAGTTAAAGATTGGCCAATTAAGAGAACATTTAGGTTGATTATGGATGAAATCATCAATCATCATTCTCATATGAATGCTAACTGTCAAGTAACCATAACAAACACTTATTAAAAAAATGATAAATATTTTATTTTTATTTTTAATCTTTATTTATTTAGGAGCTTTTGGCCAAAATAACCATGCCAGCTCCATCGTACCCTAAATTTACATTAGTGAGATTACATAATTGCTTATTATAATTACATAAAACGCTTTAAATATAGGTATATAGGGTATATGTATTGATATATGGATTCTATGCAAACACAAATGGTTCAATTGGGATTTAGATGTCGTGTTCAACATTCAGCTCTTCGTCATTAGTGCTAGGGCCACATACCAGAAAAATAGGGGAGCTCATTTTGGGCTCCAAAGATTGCACTTTAACTTATTGGGATCCGTCAATCTGCTTACCTATTTTCTCTTCTTCTTTTGTTTTTTATGAGTCACTGCTATGCAATCTTGAATGCCACCATAAAAAATATATAAGGTTCTTGAAGCTCCATAGGTTTTTGCCTATGGAACTTCAAGAACCTTATTTATAATTGTGGCCACCAGGTGAGGTTGGCTTGCAGCCCATTCACAATATATGACAATCATTATTAAGGCTGTAATTTATTTGATCTAGATCACTCTGGTCGGCAGCATGGGTGTGACTCCACTGGTGTTACACGCATTCATAGATCAGGGTAACCACTTTCCATCAAGTGGGCCGTGTGCTTGTCTGCTACCTAAGTTGCATAAAAAAAAGAATACAATTATAGTACTTGAGCATTTTGAGAGATGTTCGGACAACTCAGTAATGAATAACATACTTAATTTGCTTACCTGTACTCTTTATTTAGGAAGACACCAACATAAGACAATTTAACAGACTCTGAGTGCAAACTTTGAACAATATACTTGCACAGTTTCTCAAATCTCTTCTTGTCTCTCTGTTGTTTGAAAATAAGGAAGAGTCTACATGTGACATGGTAGACATCTAATGCTGGGATCAATTCTGTCTGCAGCGTTGATTCCTCTTGAGAAGCCTGAGTTTTGTCTGGATCCACAGGATCTGGGAGTAATTGATCAAAATCATTCCTGCAAAAACAGTGTGTGCAATGAAAGAATGACTAGCTGGTAAATTAATATTTATAAAAATGGATTTCATATTAATGTTATTCTAGCTTTGTATTTATACTTTAATGTTTCATAGTTAAGTCTTTGGCAACCTTAATAAAGCACCATTAATTTCTTTTTATAAAAAATAAATATATATCATTATATGATATGCTAGCAACCCCAGAACACACTTCTTGCCATATCGAGTGATGAACTTGTGGAACTCTCTCCCGGAAACTGTAATAAGTGCTCCAACAGTGAACTGTTTCAAAAATAGACTTGACAAACATTTAAATAATAATAATATAATCATATTCAAAACTATTTTACAAAAAGTTAGTATGTGTTGAATTAAAGGGAGATGGGAGATACAAAGACTGATAGGAATGTGGTAAAAAGTAGAAAATCTTCATGTCTAGTTTCAGTAAACATACAATACACCAGTAATTTAGAAGTATGTTTGAGTTGGAAGGTAATACCAATCCTTTGCACAAAGAATAAACCAGGCTTCTTATCATGGATAGCATCTGTTAAACATTTAGAAATATCTCTATACAAAAGACGGGCACTTGGACAACATGATCCCAATTTCTCGACTCGATTTATATGACAATACTAGCATCATTTATATTAATACCCAATTATATAAACATAATAACATCATTTGTTGTACTTAAAATTTGACATGAATTT
Source organism: Eilema griseolum (assembly GCA_963662185.1). Classification (NCBI taxonomy): domain Eukaryota; kingdom Metazoa; phylum Arthropoda; class Insecta; order Lepidoptera; family Erebidae; genus Eilema; species Eilema griseolum. The sequence continues at coordinate 21,177,422 of OY759240.1, read as the reverse complement.
TAAAATAGTAAATAAAAGTTATTATGCAACATTTGTGTTGTTGCAGTACTGTAAACAAAATCAAAAATCAGAATTATATTCCTGTACCCTGACACTTCGGATTCCTGTTTACTAAATTGTTCTAATAGGTTAGTCTTATTTATGTTTATTATCAAAAAACAACGGTAAATAAGACCCTAGAACTTACACTATTCGTTTAATGAACCGCTGTCTCGCTAGCCATCCTCTAACAACCGCCTGTATCTTCACAGCAAATTGTTCCCGCTTTTTTTCAAGCGCACGTTCCTCGCGTGCTGCCTTAGTCTGCTCCAAGAACACATCTTTGCTTGTCGACGATTTAGAAAACATCTTAGCCCTCAAACAAACTCAACACAAATACAGTTTGCTTTGTTTCCTTGGTTCGACTGTCAGGACAGTACGGTAGCCTGGTGCATTGTTTAGAGCAAAATTAAAGTATAGAAGCCTTGTCTTTCACACAAAGTAATTATAAACAATTGATTATATGTTCAAAGCATTTTACGAAAATTATAACAATTGATTTTATAAACTTATCCAGAAGCCCTTTAGAGAGAAACGCGAATCCACTATTTTGACATTTCTAACAGTGTTATCAGTAGTATTATTTTTATTTACAAACATGTTTTTTTAGTACTGGTAGGATCGAATATATAGGATCGGAACCACAGAACAAAAAAAACATTAATTCGTTTCTATCTTTCTCACTAAAATCTTTTTGTGCATCCAAAAGCGCTCAACGATGCACCTACGATATTATAGTTGGGCGTCAAAATGGGCCGAAACAGGGCTAGACTCAGCCAGGCGTGTCGCATGAAAGTGACGATAACACAAGTTCCCAGATATTTGTTCATGAAAACTTTTCTAGGAAAATTGCCCAACGGACCTAAAGAAGATTTCACTTTCATTAACGAAAGACTGAAAATATTGAGACAATGAGACCCAGACTCCAACTCGTATTTTTTTTTATTTCATTTTTTAATCTGTGACATTGCTGACTACTGTCAATTATTTGACTTGACAATCTTGACATTCATTGTCATGGAATGTTTGGTTGTTTGGCTTTATTCAGTATTGAATCAACGTGCATTCTTTTGTTGTCGTTATTTTATTACAAATAACGCGCATAATAGTATTATAAAGTCTTATTTTTAGTATTTAGTCTATAAGTAAATATCCAAATCAAAATGAGCTCCATACAAGAGCGATTACAGCTAAAAAGAGTGCCTCTTGACACATGGAATATACGAGAGCAACTTTGTTTGGCATCCGCGGTGGTTCAGAGTGGGGATCAAAATTGGATGTCAGTTTCCAGAGCTCTGAAAACAATCGGAGAACCTAACAGACCGCCCGACTGGTATTCACAAAAAAGTTGTGCTGCACAATATGGAGCACTTTTGGAGCATGTGGAAACTCCGAAACGTAAGAAACGTAGTTCAGAAGGCGCAGTGGAAACGCCACAAGAAAGTATTTTGAAAAGATTAACTCAAGAACGTATCGCTGAAATCCAGAAATCAATAGCAGAAATGAATCAACAATATGAGCAGTTAAAGAATGAGATTACAGAAGCTCGGAATCCTGCCACCACAGAAGAGCGACTGCGAGAAGTATGGGCTGGTATTGAAGCGCAAACTAGAGCAAGAGAAAGAGAGGCAGCTAGACGAACAGCTTGGTTGAAAGAGAGAGATGAAAGACGAGCACGTGTTGATAGAGCATGGAGACCTGCTCAAACACAAATTCCTACTCCACATTCACCTCTCACACCTCCAGCGCCGCCAGCATCACCATTATTGACATCATTACTCAAATCATCACCAGTTGTTACCACTCCACAGCACATATCTCATCCAGCTAATGTAGTTGACACAGTGTCACCTTCTGTAACAGCACCAACATTATCTATGTTATTAGAAAAATCTGCTGTATCTGGTGCTACCCAACATGAAAGCAAGCATGCGGCTATAGAACATATAAAAAATCAATTGGTGCAAATAGAGCAACAATTAAAAGCCAACACTACCCCAGCTATTTTACCCACTCCTGCAGCACAACCTAACCCTGTACAGAGTGTACAACCTTTAGATATAGATGAAATTGAGATTAAGGCAGAAGATGTTTATGCATTTCGAGATATTGATATACATATTCCACCTGTAACTACAATGCATAAGGCTAATAACAGGCCTGTAGAAAAACCTCTAAAGAAAGAAGATGGAGATACATCAACTATGGAAGTGGTAGAAAATGTGCCAGAAAATATTGAACAACCAGTGACAAAGGAAGAACCACCAGTTCCACCAGTTGCAGTTCAAACTGCGGAAGAAGAAGTTGTAGCTGACGAAATTGAGGCTGTCCCTGAACAACCAGTCCAGCAGCCCACACAACTGCCTGCTACTATAACAAAGGAATTAACTCCAGAGACTGAAGTGAGAATAGCTTTCCCAGAAGTTAAGTTCCCAACTACAGAGATCAAAGTTATACAACCCGAAGATCCAAAGATGAAAGATGAAGTAAAAGAAGTGGAAACACCACCAAAGCTAGAACATATAGAAGAAGAGATTATAGAAGAAACAGCAGTAGCAGAATTACAGAATGATAATCCTGAGCCAACTAATGAGACTCCATTAGAAATTAAAACTGAAATTCTTCCAATACCATCTGAGGAGGTAGCTGCAGTTGAAGAAGAGGTTGTTGAAAATATAATTGAACCTCCTCCAGAAGAAACATCACTACCAGAATCTATTGGTGATGAGGACCAAGATAGCCAAGAAAGGGTTGTAGTTGAACCCCCTATTTCTGCAGAAGAAGAAGTTGCTTCATTCCCAGAAACGGCACATGCTGTTGACAGTATAGAACAAAAGTTAGAAATGATGGAAAAAGGAGAAGTTGTTGATGTTGTGGAAGAAAAGATTGTTGAGGATATTAAAAGAGAAGATGAATCTGAAGATTCTATACCACTAAAAGAAATGATGAGAGTAGAATCACAATCTCTTCCTGTAACATCGGAACTAGAAGGCAAAGAGGAGAGAGAGAAGACAGATGTAGATGACACTCACACAGAGACAGATGATGACACTCCTATGGAAGTGAGCCGTGAAGAAGACAAGGAAGGGAAAAAGAAAAGAGACTATTCACGCAAAAAGAAACCAGACTCTAGAACATGTTCTGGGTCAGAAAGTGCAGCTGAAGCGAGTGCACCTGAATCACCGAGTGCAAATGATGCCGAAAGACAACATCGCCTGTGGAAGAAATCTGTGATGCTTGTGTATAGTAGATTATGTGCGCACAAATACGCATCTCTGTTTCTTCGGCCCATTAGTGATGAAGAGGCACCAGGCTACAGTTTGGTAGTCAAACGACCCATGGATTTATCAACTATAAGAAAAAATATTGACTCAGGTGTCATACGAACAACAGCTCAGTTTCAACGTGATATTTTGCTAATGTTATCAAATGCTTTAATGTATAACAGTAGTGAGCATAGTGTGTATACTATGGCTAAAGAGATGCATGAAGAAGCTTTAGGCCAGCTAGGCATGCTGTTGGCTGCTCAAGCACATGCGGGTCTCGTTGAAGCCACACCATCAAGAAGAAAGCGACGCCGTGATCATCCTCCGAGGCCTAGTACACATAAACGACACCACTGAATACAATCTAGCAGTTTTAGTCATAAACACAGTACAATTACTCCCATAGTTCTTTGTTTGTATAGATTGAAAGGTATTGCAATAGCGTAGAGTGAAAATTTTCAATAGCCAGTGGAATTCTTTTTTACCTCGATCTTGTTTGTCATGCATCATGAGACAAATTGGGAAGCCAGCAGGAATCAGATTATGGGACTCCTTGCCACTGAGGCATGGAAATGGCTTGGTGGTGTTAACAGATACAGTTGACAAAGAAAGTTGTACGTTAAGCGTATACTATATTATTATATCCTTTGGTGATACATTTGAAACTAGTATCCACTTAAATGAATAATGTATATAGAAATGTTGTATACAGTTGTATGATTATGTTGATGACAGGGGACATGATGGGGGGGCCCCGTATTGACAACTTTTGCTTTGTTTATGAACATTGTGGATAAGTGAATCGGGTATCATTTGAGTACATAATACATTCATTTTATATAGGGTAAAATTTAGAGCTAGTTTTTTTTTCTATTTCAACTTAGTCCAATAATATTGATTTATAATCTAAACAGCCTGGGGCATAATTCTGCTAATTTATTAAGATTCGATTTCGATTCAAATGTTTATGATTTCAATGAATATTAACTATAATAAAAATTTACAGAATTGCAACCTTATGATGGCTGTTTTAATGGATTCCAAACTCTGCAGCACGCAGCAGTGCTGCACGTCAGTAGTGCACTATCAGTGCTGCAAGACACTGCTGCGTGGCTCGGAATGTAATGTCATGTAAACTCATAGTTGATATATGGGGATGGGAACCGGTAGTGCTGTGCAGCACTGCTGCGTGCTGCAGAGTTCAGAATCATACCTTTATGATTATACAATTTGTATCATTACAGAGCTTTGGAATATCTGTCGCACACAATGCAATAGTTCTCTACAGAAGTTAACGCTAGAGGGTATTTCTACATAATAATGTGATTTAATGAAATTAGTTTTTTAATTGTGTATTGTTAGTAAATAAATTAAGCTGGATTCGTAAAAGGCTTTTGTTTTTCAAAATCCAAACTTGAGCCTTCATTGCCATAATTTGGTTTATTTGAATTTTACGGGGATGACTACCTTCGTCAAAGCCTTGAGTCGTCTGGCAATCACCAGGTAAACCGGCTTCCAACTGGGGTTCTTAGGCCTCCCTAAGATCTTTGGTCCCAGATTTTTTTTTTTTTTTTTTTTTTTTTTTATATAGGACACGTCAATTGGACTTCGCCTTGCCTGATGGTAAGCTGAAGGCAAAATCCCAGAAAAGAGGGTCACCATTACTTACACATACCGTGTGACAATGGTGACACTCAGCTTGACGGCCTTATCATATGCTTTTTCACGCCCCGCTTAAAGGACCCGGGACTGTAGGAAGAAGGAAACACGTGAGCTGGTAATGAATTCCAGGCCTTAATGGTGCGACAGAGGAAAGAGTCTCCGAACCGCTTGGTTCTTGATCGGATGTTTTGCACCGTGTGCGGATTACATCTAAGACCTGCACGCGTTGTCCTGTGTAGGAAAGGGGAGGGTGGGACTAATTGGAAGAGCTCATCAGAACACTCCCCATGGTACAGACGGTAAAATACAGCCATGGACGCAACATCTCTACGCAGCTGTAAAGGTTCTAGGGTGTTCGTGATCTCGGGATTCCCAATGATGCGGACCGCACGTCGCTGCAACCTGTCGAGAGCATCTAGTAAGTACTTTGCTGAACCATCCCAGAGATGCGAGCAGTACTCCACACAGGAGCGAATTTGTGTCTTGTATAGAAGACACCGCTGCTCCGGCGTGAAAAATCGTCTCACTCTGTTCAGGACTCCGAGTTTTCGTGAGGCTGTTTTGATGATGCTTTCGATGTAGTTTTTGTTATTCAGGTTGCAGCGTACATCCATACCTAGGATATTGAGATTGTCCTGCAGCGGCAGTGGCGTGCTCTGAAGAGTGGGGAGGACCCCAACTAAAGTCTTTGCAATTTGCCACTTAATGACCTTTTTGGGTTAAGCAGTTCAGTCACTTTGATTAAAATTCCTAAAAGCAGCCAAGCAAGCTATAATAAAAATAATAGCAGCAGTAACGTGTTTTTGTTTTTAACGCCATCTTTTGTAGGTTTGTGGTACCAGTATTCTGACATTGGCTAGCATTTCTGTGGGGAAACTAAACCAGTTTTTACGAAAAAGCAAGTGTTGGTTTCTATTTCAACGTATGTTTATCAAAATAATATTACAAAATAGTTTACTTGGGGTTATATAATATAGTAGTGTATAATTATTGAATGTCGTCGTTTTTTTTAAAGTCATCAAATTAATACTTTAAAGATGTACGAGATGGCGTTATACCGGTGTGTTGTCACTAGTACCAAATATAGTTCCATGAGGGAGCTACTGATGTTTTTGTAACCACTTGCCGGTTCCATGTTCCATCGGAGCGATCTGCCCCAACGAAGCATGCCCTATGCAATTTTTTATATTTATAATGATTCTGCACTCATGTTAAGAGAAATGCCTACATACCTACTTAAAAAAACTATATCTCTCTTTCCCAAATGAAGACCGTTAATATGTTTTTTTTATTATTTAAACCACTTAGGTGGCAGACAAGCACCTTCTAATGCCCCTCTTGAAGAACCCCATATTGTAGGTGCTTGGGAGAACCGCAGCAGGGAGGTCATTCCACATTTTAAGTATGCGTGGGATGAAGTTTCTTTCATACCGCACAGTGCGCATCGTCTCAGTTCGCAATGTGTGAGGATGGATTCCCTGCCTATGGCGAGAGGTGCGATGATAGAATGTAGCTGTGATCATCATGTCAAACAATTCATCTGAGCACAAACCATTGCATAGGTTCCTACATTCACTAGCATATTGTTAATTGTAATACACAAGTTGTTCAGAACCAAAATTATATCACGATTTCTGGGCGAGGCGGGAATGATTATTGAATTTCGAATTTGGAGCGGGACTACGGAACGCAAAAATGAGCTGAATCAGTCAGTCTAGTGCCTGATATACTATACGACATTTTTTTTAAATTCTGGGACACGCCAATTTGACTTCACCTCACCTGATGGTAAGCTAAAGGTAAAGTCTCAGGCAAAAGGGTCACCATTACAGACACAAGTAATATTAGAATGGCGGCACTCAGCTGGCGTCCTCATCAGATGCTTTACAGACCTAAAATAGAAAGTACAGCCTTTCTGGCGTGGTGACAGTGAACGCAACTTATACGCAGGAGGTGCGGGTTCGATCCCCGCTCAGTGCAAATTTAAAGTATGCATGAATATGATTATTTATATTGATCTGGCCGTGCCTCGGAGAGCACTTTAAGCCTTCGGTCCCGGATGCCATACGAACATCTATGGCACTCGTTACGGGTACTTGGACCCCTTAAAAACATTCACAATTGGTTTAGCTGCAATACTTCGAAATCGCCTGTGGGTTGTGGCAGTCAGATAGCAGTCAATTCATGGAAAATATTGGAGTTCAGCCAAATTCGTAGTTAGACTGGTAGGTAAAGCGGACCCCAGACACCGAGTTGAAAGCTTCGAATCCAATTGGAGTTAACGTTAGGATGAAGAAGATATAGACCTAAAATTGTGCCGTCAGTGGGAAGACTAAAGGCTTGTCCTGCTTTGTCTTCTACACTGATGGCACAGAAACAGTGTACTTACAGGGCCACCTAAGTGGTCTAAAAAAAATGCTCTATACGCATATTACACGTTTGTTGCCGTCTTTTGAAGATATTGCGGCGTGCTAGCTGGTAGACGAGCTCAAATTCATCATAACATAACATAACATAAACTCACGCCTATATCCCCGAAGGGGTAGTCAGAGGTGCTAGCACCCACATTTCGCCAGTTTATGTTTAGGTCCCAATGTAATAGGTGGCGAGCCTATTGCCATTAACCGGGCACTTATGAACCTGCGACAAATACACACATAACTTTGAAAAGCATCTAAGTCATTGGTGTGTGCCATGGTAAAACCTGGGATCGAACCCGAGACCTCGTCTCAGCAGTCCATTACCCATACCACTAGGCTACCGCAGTGGTATCATTCATCAAGCATTCATTATACTACAAAACAACACGCCAGTGCTCCGTTTGTCTTGCGTATTAGTACAGTTCTTAAGAACAAAATTCTTGTTACAAAACTGCAAGACCGTAAGTCGTAAAGCGAACAAATTGTAGCAAATACCTATGGAATGCATACCGTTTAAAGTATAGAGGGTAATGAGTACGTAAGAGGCTGGTAATATTTATTTAATACAGCTTTACATTTTTTATTTATTTAATACGTCAGGGATTTCTGTAGGCAGACGATTCAATAGGTATACAAAAACAAGGCAACATGTACTCCTATGTTCTTGTTCCGTATACATTGGTATGTTTATAAGAATTATATTATTATCTGTGGTTTAGGTAACTTACAGGAAATAGGTACAGGTGGATACAACAGGATATTATCCCGAGGTAAGAATAAGTTTACAGCGAAGTTATTCTTTTGAGAGCAATGCTCTTGTCACTGGAGCACCTACATTTACCTTTTTTTCGTGCGAAAATTCCCAAGGCTAGAGTAATAGGTACCTACCACGGCCGTCGCCGATCGGGGCTGGCTATGCCGGACTCGGAATGACTTAAAAGGCACGCCGTCTCGGGTCCGGTAATTAAAACCCGAAACGGCCGGCCCAAGCCATTTTCCTTCTACTCAGGTTGTGGCCGGGTGCCTCCACGCCTTAGAGGTTCCGGACCAAATATCTAATCGCGACGTTATCTTCTCATCTGCGGAGGTCAAATCAAACCTTTTACATACTCAAACGAAGCTACTTGTACCTACATTTTAGTTAATCACTTCAATCCTACTTCTTATGACATTTCTTAAGAACAAAAATCTTGTTAAAAAAACTGCAAGACCGTAAGTTGTAAAGCGAAGAAATCGTAGCATAAGTACCTATGGAATGCATAGCATTTAAATCTAGATAGGTTATCGGATTCTGAAGTATCTCACAGGAAAGAGCAATAATGTCATCACAGGTATTGTAAAACTGTGCTATCATCGTGTCATTTTGTATTGTTCGAAAGAATTTATAGGAAACAAGTAATCTATTGATAAGGGAAGACAAAAGGAGACAGTCACTGGTGAACGTTTAAATTTGTGTGAAAGTTCTAAGAAATGCCTAGGTACAGGGTAGGTATGGTAGGGTAGGGTAGTTTCCTGAGTCATTGAATTCTCACCAATACTACTTAATGTCTTAGTAAAAAATATGCATAGTAAACTAAGATATTGCCTAATTAAACTGAAACTATTCATTACTTGCCACGATTTTGTATGGAGCGTTTTCGGGCGGCTCGAGAAATTGAATTTTTTAAATTAAACATCTTTTAAACTATTTGTCATAAGAAAGTTTCACTTTTGCAGTTTATTATAGTATTGTAAAATGTACAGTTTACGATAATTTAAGTAAAATAGGACACAATTCAATTCAATTGTTTTGGTATCAATTCCGCCAATGTCCCATAGTAGTTTATAAAACTATTAATGGCGAGACGCCAAGTCACGAGACGGCCAACGTCAAGTTTTTCAAGAAATTTTACCAGAGCCACGTTAGCCACGCCAGTAAATTTGTTTCCGTGTGTCCACCCCCCACGAGATTCAGGTGGTCGATCAGGACGTGTGGTTGGACTTTAGGGGGCAAAATAGGACACAACCCTATTTTCATGGTTATTTTGACATTTAATTACTCTATGAATACGTAGATATGATAAAGAGGCTGATACACTTTTATTAATCTTAGGTAGCTATTGATTGAGTCATTATACTTGTAGTCACTACTTTATAGCCACTAATTGTGATATAGGTAGGTATATGTATTTTAAACTGTTCTCCATTCGTTTAGCTTGCATCAAATGTAATGCTGTACTAAAGCTTGCATAAACAAAATTTCAAATTTACACATTATATTTTCTGTAATTTTAATGATCTACAAACATAATGTGTATAAATTTGTAAAAAGTGCAATAGCTTTGTGTAATGTAACCTAATTTATTTGTTAACCGCTAGGATTTAATTTACACTGGAGTTGTTACGTGTAATGTTTATTTTCATGCAATAAAGACTTTGAAAAATAAATAAAAATAATATTCGTTTAGGTACTTAACTAAACGTAAACAATTTTGTTACTTTTTAATGTTCCATTTTTAACTCATAGATTAATATTTTTCTGTTCAGAAACTCATTTGAAAGAATAACAATCTAAATTGCATCACTACGATCTAGTCAGTTAGTTAGCCTAATTAATTTATTTAAAAAAAAGTCGCTACAAGATTGTTTACCAACCTAATACCAAACGGCTGTAGATTTGGATAACATTTGTTACAGAGATAGGTAGATTCTAGTCCCGAATAGCGTATCTATTATGTTACTTTTTAACCCGTGGAAAGTTACAGGATCGAATCAGTACTTTACAGGGGCAATAGCACTTTTAGCAATAGCCTGAATCATTAGCTTTAGCATTAGCGTCAGATCCTCCACTTAGCTGAGCTTGAGCCTAAAATACTAGGTACCTAACTTAACTTGCAGTGCACGCGACTGCATTCGCATGGACTTACATACATACTTATAATCACGCCTTTATCCTCGGAAGGTTAGGCAGAGATGAGTTAACATCCACATTTCACCTATCATTGAATTCGGTCCCACGTAATAGTGGGTGAGCGTATTGCCGTATCAAAATCGACCCAACCCTTTCAATGCAATATTTTTAAGAAATACGTTTTTGTTATAGACATCGTGTATTCGTGTATATTTACATTCATATCCATTAATTCAAAAGTTGTTATTTTAACTTATCAAACAAAACTTCCAATTTTACTTCTAAAGGTGGATTATTAAAATTCTAGTAGCCTTATCACCTTCATAATCTCCTTTACAAGTTACAACAATCATTTTACATTTCTGGTTACTTACAACTAATTAAGACAATGAGTTTTTGCGTTGTCACACGCTTCAGCTCAAATATGCACTTAGTCACCTAAATGTTCTAAAACCATTTATCAGTACACGTTTTCTGATTAGCTCTGCGGTGATTAGTGGTGAGTAAGCAAGTGCCAACCATTGTGAATATTGATAGTGCAACAATGCTTTGTACAACCTGACTGGTGATAAGGTTTGCTGGTCAAACGTTCGTTCCCTGTTTGAGTAATCCTTTATTGATAACGTTAAAGGAAAATATACTATCTATAACCTGTGTAAGGTGGTGGTAAATATTTAATTGCTACGTCAGAGATCAATTGTGTTCGATTGCCAATTTTGTTTATTTTATACTAAAATTACTTTCTTGACGGCCTCCGTGGCATAGAGGTAGAACTTTTCAACTGCTACACACGAGGTGCGGGTTCGATGCTCGTTCAGTGTAAATATAATTGTATGCATGAATATGTAATTTTGCATCTGGATGTTTCTATGTATAATATGTATGTATTTACAAAAAAAGTAAGTATGTTTAATCGCATTTTAGATTATCTTTTAAACTTTCGCGTTCCATGATACAATAATGTTCACTCATTTTACATTCCATAACACAAGCTAGTTAAGCTATGTTTACCACGGGTCTAGAAAGAAAGAAAAAACAAAGCATTGTGTAGAATGTTGTAGAATATTTAGAATATTTCTTCTTTCTATCATCAATATCTTGACGTTGCTCCCAGCTCCAGAGCCCACGGTCCGTTTACCTATTTTGGTTCGGTACGGTGTACCGGCAAATAGGTGAAATTGGCTGCCCCGCAGATCTTGACAGAGCCTCGTAACTTTCTTTCTATAAAAAACATAAAGGCAACAAAAGAAAGAAAAAACACTTGTTATGTTATGATGAACTACATCTAGGTAGCAACTTACTACCCTTTTTTTAATGTGCGCAAAATCCCCCCGGACACCCCTACCACAGACGCCGGTGGGGGAGGTTATGTCGGACTTGAATCGACTATACACGCTGTCTGTGTGGGTTGCAGGTTGCCGGAGCTGAGATTATCTGAGACACATTCCTCGCACCCCAGCCGACCTACTACTTACTACCCTATCAAGAAAGTACAGGGAAAATATCAATAATACACAAAATGTTAATTATTCATCAAAAAACATTTTTCTCGCCTTCGACGTATGCTCCTTCAGAAACAATACATTTATGTCAACGAATAGTCCAATCATCAAAACATTTTCAAACGCTTTTTCCCGAAGTGAGTACAGTTCTCCTCGTGAGTTCTCCTTTATGTCTTCTACCGAATGAAAACGTATGCCACGAAGTTGTAATTTGAGCTTAGGAAAGAGAAAGAACTGGACTAAAGCCACATCTGGTGATCGTTAGTATTTGTTGAGTTGTTGGGAAGAAATTCATAACAATGGGATTAGTTTTTGATGAAAATTCTGATCTTTTGGACGCGGCAACATATTTCATACCTACCCCCCATTAAATCAATTTTATTTTGAACTATAATTGTGGGGATTTCTCCACATTCATTCTCCACCTGGAAAAAAAAAGATGTGATTTTAACTAAAATATCACATTAAAAAAAGCATAAGTCGATGTGATTATAGGCAAGGCATTCTGTTCACTGTTGTAGGTACTTCAGTACTGTTGTGGTTCGACTCTAGCGGCTGTAAACTAAATTAACATAAAATATTTCAAAGGTTTCTAGTGTCTGCATGTTCTTTATTGATCTTTATGTAAGTCTCCTAAAGGACCAGGTATCTTCGTAAAGGAAAGTATGTTAAATAAAAAGTCCAAATACTTAGTATTCAAGTAATTTATTACGTTTAAATAAAAGTATTTTATGACGTGTAAAAATAGGTATTCTGACAATAACAATTTATAAAGGTGGCAACAAAGAAGATATAAATGCATAATATTCTATGTATATTTACTTAGGTCCTTCCTACCAATTGCTTAATTAAACCAATAATTTTATTTTGTCCTTTTTTAATTCTATTTGTTCTTCTACAACATTTTATATACATTTTAAAATTTAAAATATGAATAAAAAATGAAAATGATAATGCCTTTTATTTCATGCACTGTATGTTAAATTAATCACTTATTAGGAAAGTATCGGATACACCCGGCTAGGTCGGCTGGTAGAGCATGAGACTCTTAATCGCAGGGTCGTGGGTTCGAGCCTCACGTTGAGCGCACTAGATTTTTGCTACTGATATTTTATTTTTGACATAACAGGTGTATTACACTCAGTACCAAATCATTTTTATTCAAAAAGCCCGGGTGCAATAATCTCCAAAAGTTGAAAATAAATTGTGTTTGTCCTTTAACTTTAAGATAATGAATAAAAATATTAAATGAAACATTTAAAATTAAAAATATAAATAAAAAATAAAAAGGATAATGCCTTTTATTTCATGCACTGTATGTTAAATTAATCACTTATTAGGAAAGTATCGGATACACATCAAATTTTTTTTTTTTTTTTATAAGTGGTTTTAAAATAGTGCAGATCGGCTCGAATGATGCAGAAAGTTCATTTAGATTCATCTCTTTGAAAATGGAATGAGGAGTTACTATTTTATTCACTTTCGCGATGTAACTTCATTTGAAGATGTTGAAGGCCTACCAGAGGGAGCTAGGTAAATCTTTTATCACATCTCGACCACTTTCAAACGCTTTGTCTCACTCATAACCACGACTTTTTATTTAGGTCGATTCACGGTAAGCCTTCTTTTTTTTTATATAGGACACGTCAACTTGACCTCACCTCGCCTGATGGTAAGCTAAAGGCAAAGTCTCAGGAAAGAGGGTCACCATTACAGACACTAAGTGCTACAATGGTGGCACTCAGCTTGGCGGCCTCATCAGATGCTTTTTCACGCCCCGCTTAAAGGCCCCGGGACTGTAGGAAGAAGGAAACACGTGTGCTGGTAATGAATTCCAGGTCTTGGTGTACATTCTGTAACATTTGCCGTGACTCTGGGTACCAGATTCCATTGGCGATGCAAAATTTAAGCTAAACTCTCTATTCGAGTCCCGGGTGAGCAAGGCAATTATTACAAAATTTCAGAATACAGTTTTGTTTCTTTTTAATAATAAAGGAACGTCTCCTTTAAGTAAAATTAGTCAACTTAAGGATTAAAGGTAGTTTCCTCTCAGGTCTCGGCTTATTGTTTTAACATGTATATATACTACGGCCTATTCAATTAACTTGTGCACTATTTTAATGATTGACGACCTAAAGCATCTTATTACACATGTAAAAATGCAATAATAATAATAAAACACACAAAATAAACAAACTAAAATTTAATAGCCTAACAATCGGCAATTTTCCGTAAAAATATTAATAGTCGAAAATCTCGAAAAGGGTTAAGTTTAGGATGGGGTGTTTCATAGTGGAATAAGTCAGAAATGATGAGTACTCCACGCCCTTAACGGATCTAGCACGACTTTTCCTGTATCCCTGTATATATAAGTAATTAAATTGCTACACATGACTTACTTGAACAATTACAACAAATGTTACTTTATAGGTTGGTATTAACATAAATTAATTAATGAATTGGAAGTGCATATTTATTAACACATAAAATTTTGTTCGTGCATAAGTAACGAAATAGCAGGTGTGTGTACAGCGCAAGTTTGAGTTAAAATGTTAACGTGTAGCTTTTTCACAGGTGCATGTATTAAAAAATGATTTGGAGCGAATAGGGTAAATAAAATAACTATAAAAAGGAGGTTCTAAATCAACCGAATATTTTTTAGGGATCCATATATTACTTTGCTAGGTGGTAGGACACGGCGGTATTTCCGCCCAATTGAGCAGTCCGACTGGGGAAGCACCTCCGCCCTACAGAATACCGCGGCTATATGCTCGCGGCGATGGTTCGCTGCGCGGATGCGTGGGCGGCCGGCGCCTCCTTCTGCGAGCAAGTAATGCTCGTGAAGGAGGAGGCGGGGCGGGAGCGGCAGCGGGAGCGACGAAGGATCGCAAGACAAGCTGCCCGCGCACGAAGGCAACTCGGGCGTCGGAGGTCGATGAACGACCTCCGCCCCCCATGAGCGCCGGCCTGGGGGTGACAGGTGAAGCCGCCTGTCACCCTGGCAGAAGCAGGCCGCGGCGGTGGCGCGCGTGGCGCGCCTCCCCGTTTCCGGGGACGAGTTGGGGACTCTGTAGTCCCCACACCCGAGAAGAGGGCCATATCGTGAGAGATGGCCCTGGGTCGGCCGGGGTGCGAGGGATATGCCTGGCAACCTCACCTTCGGCAACCAAAACGACCCACAGGCGGCGTGCGTTTTAGTCGGTTCGAGTCCGACATAACCTCCTTCACCGGCTCCGGTGGGGAGGTATCCGTGGGGATTTTGCGCACGTAAAAAAAAAAAAAAAAAAACCGCGGCTATAATAACTTCATGTTGTGTTCCCAGCGGTGAGTAGGGTAGCCAGAGCTCACTGGAGAATTTGTGCTGTGAGAGGGATAGGGCTGTTTAACATCAGACAGATATATAAAGCCCAGACTTTGCCTCAGATCCATGGCGCGAGTCAACAATAGTGATCGGAAAATGGCAATAGGCTCACCCCCCATTACGTGGGACCGAATAGGTATAATGATTGGTGAAATGTGGGTGTTGATTCACCTCTGTCTAACCCTCCGGGGATAAAGGCGTGAACGAAATTAGACAAAATTAAGTTCGAAAATTAATTTTATCTAATTTCGTTGTCGTTGATATTTTCCGTAAAATCTCATCAATCGGCGATATCACAGTTTTTTATTTTTTTATATAGAACATGTCAATTAGACTTCGCCTTGCCTGATGGTAAGCTGAAGGCAAAGTCTCAGAAAAGAGGGTCACCATTACTTACACATACCATGTGACAATGGTGACACTCAGCTTGACGGCCTCATCATATGCTTTTTCACGCCCCGCTTAAACGACCCGGGACTGTAGGAAGAAGGAAATACGTGAGCTGGTAATGAATTCTAGGCCTTAGTTCTGTAGTTAGACTAGGTATATGACTTCTCTGGTGTTGCACACGTCCATAGGTGACGGTAATTTCTTTCTATCAGATAGGCCGTGTGCTTGTCTAAAAAGTTTATGGGTGTATTTAGACTTTCACGAGAGCGATGGCCGTTGACCCCTTTACTATCTCGGGCCAGGCTGTAGGTACGGTAGGTTAGAGGGCGCTACAGTAGGTTCACCGTAACCTACTGTAGCTGGACCTCAAGGTCTTATTAGTAGAAACCAGTAGTTGGACAAATACGGGAGTTTTATACATCTCTGCTGATCACTTTATACATTGGTGCGATTATATTATATTAAAAAATACATTTAAATACGGAACCTTTTGCTTTGTACTCTAGGGCGATTTTATTATATTTATGGTTTTGTTGGTATGTATCTATGTTATGCGATATCTTCGCCGATTACAATCCAATTTTTATTATCATTTCCTATTGAATAAGCTAGGTATCTACATAATAAGTAGTGCCATTTAAATTTGAAATAAACCACCCTTCAGGAAGCAGGAACCAGTAGTTAAATCAATTTTTTCACATTAATGGCGATCCACCACGGTTATAACAACCTCGTGTTGTGTTTCCGGTGTTGAGTAGGATAGCCAGAGTTCACGGGAGAGTTTTTGTGTTGTCAGAAGGAAGACTAAAGGCTTGTCCTGATTGTGTCTTCTGCACTGACGGCACAGAAACTCTCCGTTCCTACAGAGTTGGTAGCACGGGTGTGACTCCTTTGGTGTTGCACACGTTCATAGATCACGGTAACCACTTTCTATCAGGTGGGCCGTGTGCTTGTCTGGCACCTAAGTGGTATAAAAAATATCTATCTTCATAATTATGAATCTTCATACTCACTTTTCCCACTCTAGGGTAGACAGGTGCTATTTACTTCTCTCCAAAACAATTTGTGATTGCCGAAGGTGAAGTTGACAGGCATATCCTTCGCACCCCGGCCGACCCAGGGCCATCTCTCACGATCTGGCCCTCTTCTCGGGTGTGTGGGGACTGCGGAGTCCCTAACTCGTCCCCTTTTACCGCTACCGCACTTTTATAAAATTAACCAACCAAATAGGCATATAAAAGAAAAAAGTGTTTCTAAATTCGTGAGTATTTTTTAATATACTTATTTTTTTTTGCGTTAGGATAAAATCATCAAATTGATAGGCATCTGTCAAAAACTAAATCACATAACTACCTTTATTGTGGTATAATTTAGGTTAGATTTGATTGAATTAGTATTTCCCTTTTTTTAAAGATTAAATTTAATACGATTTTTCGAAAGTCAAACGGTCAGTCACTCGACTATACCTTTCACTTTTTGCTATCTTCAATTAGCTACCAAATTACATACTCCAAATTGCAAAATTTCAACAAAGCCTTCTGTCGAATTCTTGCAATTTTGCATTACTGTAGGTTCAAAATTAAATAAATCCGTAATTACTCTTATTTAAAATAAAGATAATGGAAATAGCTATGTGTAAATACTGTTGAGTAGTGTACACTGAAGATCATACTTAATTAAAGCAATTATAAATTTAATATATCGTCAGATTTCTAGCTCTTTCAGGCTAAATAACTTCTTAGAGAGAACGCTCTTTAAACTTCCGTACAAGCCCAATGTGTCTGTAAACTGTAAGAGTTCATTCTTGGCAATACGGAACATATAAGTACTCCTTTGCAATCTTGTAAACGAGATTTGCCTCGGTACTGACACAAATCTCGCAAGATCGAGATTGATTTCCCTTCTTCCGGATTGTAAGTGTTTAGCTTATTATCTGTATGAAGCTGGCCTTCTGTATCTACTTATTCATTTTGTGGTTTTGATCTAGTTTCTCCATATCTATCTACTTATAGCAAATCTGTTCCATAATTGAAACTACGTTCGTTATTTTATAATACATATTTTTTACAAGAAAAAAAATCTGCGCTTTATGTCCAACCTTTCTCTAGGTACTTTATTGATCAACTAGATATACTAGTTGATCAATAAATTTAATGTTCTGTAATCAATAAAATCAATATACCTACACATGGATTTTATAGTTTAAGTACATAACTAGAAATAAACACCTACAAGGAATAAAAGGAATAGTAAAAATAAAAAGAAACAAATCTAACTTCTTCTACAAGTATTTAGGCTTATGAATGTTTTGTTTCAACTTCCCATTCGTAAATACGCGATAGGGTAGACAAAGGTAAATTAACACCTACATTTCACCAACTACACCATTTGGTCCCACAAAATAGAACAGTCATAAAAATTTATAATTGACAAAAAAACCAGCAGAAATTGCTAAGGACCGAGACTTTAGGAGGTTGAGCATTATTGCCGGGTCACCCGGACATTCCGGGAGGGTTGACAGCCATAACTCGACCAAACCAACAAACAAATAGAGATTAACAGCTTTTTTCATCACGTTTTATTAACCCACATTCTTGTGTGTCTGTTCGGATGGAATTTTAATTCTTAAATGCCTTATAAATTAAAATGTTTAACGAAAACAAAACGGAATCAGAGCTTGATGCAAAAGATGCAAAGAGAAAAAATATTTATGAATTGAATTTAACCAGTTTTCTGTATACATACCTAACTAATTAGTAGCTTTTTTCGTGCGGAAATCCCCTCGGTTAGCCCGGCGCCACTCGGCGGGGGTGGCTATGTCGGACTCTAACCGGCTAAAATTGCACTCCGTCTTGGGTCCTCAGATGTAAGAATGTTCAAAATTATTTAATAAGGCCTACCAAATAGTTATAATTAGGCCAATGGGTGCACTTATGTTCGAAATTCAATGAAATCACTAAATTTGAGAATAAGAATTCAACTAGTTGTAGCGGTGTGGTAACAAAACTGTTTTAATATTTTATATTATTTTTAGGTTCTAGGTACAAAAAGCCATTGTTGACAAAATTTATTGAAAATAACGAGTCAAGGTAGAGAAAAAATGGTTAATTTTTTATTATGATTAGCAGCTAAAGCTCGTTGATAACCACCTATCTACTAAAGATAAAAAAGAAAAAGAATATCGGTTGATAAATAGAAGAGAAAAAGCACAAATACTAGCTGACTCATCCCGGTGTCTTATGGGATAATTTCGTAAAAAAGTTTTACAACTTACTCAGGGATTTACATTATATGTATATATAACCTGATTATATCGCATGTCAAATACGATAAAATTTTGGTGGAGCCCCACCAAAATTTAAGGGTTTCATATTATGCTCACATGCTGATCAACAAGCAAGGCTCTAGTGAAGGATTTCTTTTTCGGCTTGTGAGATCAGCGTCAGACAAGAGCAGCACCGTAAAATACAAACATACATAAATACATATAATCACGGCTTTAACCCCAGAGGGTTAGGCAGAGGTGAATTAACACCCACATTTCACCAATCATTCAATTTGGTCCCACGTAAGTGAGCATATTGCCGTCTTCCGGGCACTATTTTTGACTCAAGCCATGCATTTGGGGCTGAGTCTGGCTGTATATATCTATCTGATGTAAAACCGTAAAATATAGGATATCAAAACCAAATATGAGTAATGAGAAATGTACGAATTTTGAATGAGACCGGGTAAAACACTGGAATGAAGAAAAGGAGGTGCATACTATGATAAATAGAGATTTGTTTTTAATCTGTCTGTTTAGATAATGCTTGATCTGTTGTCTTTTAAATGCTTAAAAAAATCTTAATTTACACTCCTAATACAAGCATTTTATTTTAGCTGGATGGGTTTGAGAGTATATTAGTAATTTCGGTTCTAATATTTTTTTTTTTTAAAAAGTTCAACATTTAACAAATCAAATATAACCAGATTGAAACCTCTATAAAACTACACAAGAGGCCGAAACTGCGGGCTACTACACACGTCTCCTAAAAAAATACTCTAAACTCTGTCCGACATAGGACCCTTTCTTCGTGCGATTTTAAAGACTTACACTATATTGTAAAAGAAATCGTAAATAAGCAATATGGTCACGGGCCATTTACTTTCACCCATTATGTTCTCTGCCGCTTATTTCACGCTTGTCTCCAAACTATAACGTAAAAAAATAATTTGTTAGTCGTTTGTCACTCTAGTAACTGTAAAAGTATTTATTTGACTTTTAGCATCAGATTTTTCTGCGTAAGTATCTATCAAGTTTGACGTAGGGAGAGGTAGGTAGTTTAGAACAAAGGTCGTTTTGAATAATTAGATTTACGACCGCAGTTTTATTTTAGCCTTCAAAACATTTTTAAATTGTGGCAAGGCTAGGCTAGGCTTCCTTCCTGGCTTTTTTAAACACTAGGTACTTTTAAAAGTGAGAGCTAGCTGACCTATTTTTTTTTGTTAGATTTCAAAAAGTTAAATAACTGAACAATAATAATAATTGAACAGTTTTGTTAAAATAATAATGACAATCAAACAGTAGAAGTTAAGGTATTGAATAAAAACTATTTCTACTAATATCTATATTTTATGGCTGTTTTTGTACGTACAGAAACAATTAAATAAGATAAATAAATAAGATTTTAAAATTAAACTTTTTTGGTATTATAAAACACTCAAAATTTTAAAATATAATTCGGACAGTCAATATCAGGATGGGACTTAAAGCAGATCAGTCAATCAAGCAACCCTTCACAGTTCACTGCTGGACATAGGCCTCTCCCAATGTGCGCCATTTCGTCCGATCCTCCATCTACAGCATCTACTCTGTCCCACCCACCTTTATCAGGTCATCAGACCATCTGTCTAGGAGGTGTCCTACCTTCGGTTTGCCTTCTCACGGTCTCCACTCTAGCACGGCTCCAATCAGACGTGGCCAGCCCACTGCCACTGCAGCATGCTTATTTTGTGAGCTGTGTCGGTAACTTTAATTCTTTATCGATTTAAATCGTGTAAATGAATATATTCATGTATAATAAAAATATTTGCACTGAGCGGGAATTGAATCCGTGACATCTGCCGTAGCAATTGAACGCTCTATCTTCAGGCCACACATGTTGTGTTAATACAGGTACGCTTATAAATGTACCTAAGCATTTAGTTCTATTTTTGTTGATTTGTCATAATGTTGTTATTGAAAACAGTCATTATGACTTCCTTAGTAATAATTATTAACTTCTTCAGACTCGATCTATGCGTTTTCTATCAATAAATCGAAATATCGTAATTATTAAATGAAACATCTGCTTCCCCAATTTAGTTTTGTGATTTCTATTTATGTGGATACTAAAAACTGCATATAAAGTTATGAAAACAGTTAGGAGTGGCGCCTACATGTACCTAATTAACGAATAATAAAATAGGACCATCACAGCCCCGAATGCTTCCGAATACCTTCACCACAGAGTTAGAGGCTATTTTCTCAGTAAGTAAGTCCCTTTTAGCACCTACCAAAAGGAACTTGTCTCCTGAAATTTCACACACAACCTCCCTATCTCTGTTATTTGTGTAAACATGTCTAATTAATTCGAATTTTGAAATTATTGAATTATATTTCAAACCATTATGAAACTATGTGAGGTAAAATTACACACATGTTAGCGTTTATCCCGGTTACATGTGAGGCTTTTCTCTTGGAGCACGGGGTCCATTATTTAATCCTATCTATTTTAATATCTATATTTTACATTATTTTAAATTAAGATTAAAATAAATCAATTCGAATTGCCTTACAAATGCATATTTATCTATCTGTTAGTCCAGGGTTGAGTCATCAAGCGACAGTTGTAGACTTTGAGCTAGGCGCTTATAAAAAGTTATAAATTGTCATTCTCCAGGTAAGAAAAGGGAACCATATAATTATATTTTGTTATCATATTCATTATGTTAATTGTCTAGAGTCTAGATGTCTTCTAAGAGCGACAATAGATCCTCTCAGAAGATACTCAACACTAACTATACAATAATGATTTTCTTTTTTTAATACCACTTAGGTGGCAGACAAGCACACGGCCCACATGATGGGAAGTGGTTACCGTGGCCTATGGACGTATGCAACACCAGGGGTGTTACACTCGCGCTGCCGACCACGAAGAAACCTTCTGATGCCCCTCATGAAGAATCCCATATTGTAGGTGCTTGGGAAAACCGCAGCAGGGAACATCGAAATAAATAATATAAATATATATAAATATTCTACAACATTCAACACAACGCTATCTAGACCCATGGTAAGCATAGTTTAACTAGCTTGTGTTATGAAATTTGAATACGGATAAACATGCTTAAATACTTTTTTTTTGTTTTGTAAATACATACATATAACATAACATGTTATATGTATGTATTTACAAAACAAAAAAAGAGCCATATATATTATACATAGAAACACCCAGACCAATACAAATACCCATATTCATGCATACAAATATTTGCACTGAGTGGGGATCGAACCCGCGCCTCCTGCGTAGCAGTCGCGTTCACTACCGCCACGCCACAGAGGCTGTAATAATAATAAATTGATGTATAAATATTTTTGTTATCTTTCGAGGACAACTATTGAATGAAATTTTAAAGCTGACTATTCAAATCGATTAAGATTCGAGTAACATTAAATCAGTTGAGGCGGGATTCGAATCCGCGACTTTACCCTTACAGGGGGAATGCTCTAACCACTGATCCACCGAACCTCGCCTGAAGTCATTCAAATTATATCTTAATCCGTCTTGCGGCGACAGTGGGAGACATCTACAGATACTCGTACGAACTACGAACCGATTACATTTTTTCTGTCTTAATCGAACTTTAATACTTCTACGTTTTACTTATTATTTTATAAAAAAAATTAGAATATTTTTTTTAAAGGCCTTGAAATTGTTTTTTTTCACATACATACATATAATCACGACTTAGGTTAGGGGTTAGACAGAGGTAAATTAACATCCACATTTCACCAATAATTGTATTCGGTCCCATGTAACAGAGGGTGAGCCTATTGCCGTGTTCCGGGAATTATTGTTGGCTCGAGGCATGCATCTGAGGCTGGGTCTGGGCTGTATATATCTGTCTGATGTTGAACAGCCCTATACCTTAGTCGCCTTGTACGACACCGCATGAGAAGAGATGGAGTGGCCCTAATTCTACTGTTTTTTAAGCGTGTAATAAGTAACATTATTGTTGTTAATTTTTGACAAAAGGAGGAACAGCGTGCTAGTAGAAGATTATCATTTAGAAGAAATGTCTACTACATAACTAAATCAATATTTGATGTGATTTATTTAGACACTAGCAAATTCTGGGAGATGATGTTACAGAAATTGTTGAAACTGAACGTTACTATGAAGAATGTTCTGACAGTGATAATCCTTAATTATATAACGGTTCTGGCCATTAAATCATGGAACTTACTATTTTTGTCGACGTTTCGGATGAGTGCAGCACCCGTTGTCACGATTTGACTGGTTTGCAAGTGTCGAGAGGACCCTAGTAATCCCGAATAACCTAGTAGTCCCGAATCGTTATATAATTGTGAATTTACACCGCGATAGTTTAAAAATAACATTAGCAAAGTGATCATCTTGTTTTTATTTGTAACTAGCTTTTGCCCGCGGTTCCGCCCGCGTGGATGTCGGTTCCCGGCAATTATTCGATTTTTTCTCCCCTTTTAAACCTTTCCTAGACCCCACGAACATTTGAAGACTAAGACAAGATAAATTCGTTCAGCCGTTCTCGAGTTTTAGCGAGACTAACGAACAGCAATTGATTTTTATATATATAGACATCTAAGCTTCTTGTTTGATCCTTATGGGTAATATCTATTTGTTCGATTAGTCTAGTCTTACATACATAGACATGCATATAATCACGCCTTTATCCCCAGAGGGTTAGGCAGAGGTGAATTGATACCTACATTTCACCAATCATTGAATTTGGTACCACGTAATAGGGGGTGAGCCTATTGCCGTCTTCCGTGCACTATTTTGACTCAAGCCATGTATTGCAGGCTGAATCTGGGCTGTATATATCTCTGTAGTCTGATGTTAAACAGCCCTAATCCTTAGTCGCCTTGTACGAACCGCATGGGAAGAGATGGGGTGGTCCAAATTCTCCTCTGCCGGAAACCACGTGGCTAAATTTAGTTATATATTTCATTTAGGTATCTATTTCTTATCACGAATATCCTACTTTTATAATTGTTTTTCATACCTATACATGCTCGCCGGTTATGGCACGAGTAGACCGAGTAGCCTTTCTTTAAAACATCCTTGATTTTTGGTCACTCAAATTAATATTTATATGTGAGATGTTATCGGGTTCTTCAACAAGGCACCAGAAGATGCTTACAGGGTTACCACGAGTGTAATGTCCTGATGTTGCAAACTTCATTGACCACACGAACTATTTCCCAACAGGTGGACCGCTTACCATTTAAGTAGTGTAAAAAAATTATGTTTACGTAAGTGTTTTATTACTGTTTCATAAACCGTACGTAGGTAGGTACTAGTAATATCTAGAACTAATATCTGTTACACATAGGTACTCTAAAAGTACCTATATTATATTATGTTAGTAGTACTTTGTACAAAGACGTATATTAATTTTATTTTACTTAAACTTCTCTCTCTTTCTTTTGTTTTTAATAATCTAGCTATTTTAGTTTAGCCGATAACTCCATCCCAAGGTTGCCTGGAAGAAATATCTTCTGCGCTAAGGTCGCCCATTGTACATTGACCTGTATACATGCTACCTACTTGTCCTACTGTAAATCTGTTGGTGTACAATAAAGAATTATCTATCTATCTAATTGTCTGCATATGATGTTCCAAATGTACTGACGGTCATTTAACTTTAAAGTGATTTAATTGTAATATGACACTTACGTATTTGTTTATAGATATGCTAATACCGACTTCGCCTTTGATCTTCAATTCTCACGGCTCTTAAAACTACCACCTGTAGAGCGGCGCCAGTGGAGAAACAGCCATTTTGAAATTTTTGGAGGAGATATTAAATAAAAAAAGGCTTTTAACGTGGAGGTTTCTGTTTTTTGTCCCTACATATAAATGAATAAAGTATTGATTAATTAGCAATTAAGTTAAGTACTCAAATAGGTACAGTACGTAGCTTTTGATTTAGCGCGTTTGGGAAGAAGAGTGAGATGCTGGTTTATTATTGGCCTATTTCGAGATTGCAGAACATGTTTGATATTTTTATAGGAAAGAAAAGTGCTGAGAACTGAAGTTATCCTATAAATATCAAATGTGAAAATTTGTGAAGATGTTTGTTTTTCAATCATGCTGCATTTATTTTATTTTTTTGATTATTGTATATTACATAAATAACATATCGGCTATTTTTTATTCCGGTAGTAGGTTCCCATGGGTTACTTGAACGGGATCAAATTTCTACACGATGGTACTGTTGTTAATGTATAATTTATATACTCTATAAATATACTAAACTGTCAGTCAGTCAGCTCTACAAAATCCAGGCAAGCCAATCTTTACTAAATTGACAGTATTCTTCCCGATGTGCAAACTCACAAGCTGGGCATTAAGGATCCCTGTCAATTCCTTACATTTTTTTTGTTGTCTGATTGAATAAGTCTATAGAAAACTAGAATACTTCGTTAGTAGGCGGAGGTATTCGTATTATTTATTTATGTTTTAGGTTTTTTTTAATAAGATGTAAAAAAAAATTAGAGCACATACCCAAGTCAAATAATTTTCTATAACATCTCTTAATTTTAATACAATTTACTAAATGTAACAGTTCATACAAAATTTGCAGAAAATCTCTATAGCTACTTAAGTATTAATACAAAGGCTATTTATAAGTATACATATCTAACAATGTAGGTAATATACGTCAACTCACACACGTGTATTCAACATCGTTCCGTTGAAATAACAATAGGCCTTTATCGATACATGCGCCTACGCATCCAATTCGAATGTCAATCGCTCCGATCGAGTCCGAATACCAGTCAGAAGGCGGGCGGACACTGCGGAAAGCTCGGGGAAAGCGTCACAACGCGAACCAAGCCACGAACATACCACGAAGGCTTTACGTCCGCCGCCATTAGTCCGCTGCACACCAATCAGAAGATAGGGGCGGAGCTATGCGCACGCGCCGCCTGCGTTCCAAAATCGAATCAGTGTAAACGCAGCTGTCGCTCCGTATCCACGTGTATGCAAGCGTTCTTTTCTGCTTTTAATTATGAGTTTTTTGTGAATCGTGTTTATTACCAGTGTTATTGGAACATTTTTTTTGAGAAATTTTATGTTTTCTCGGACTGGTTCGACGATGATATTGTGAAGTGACTGAGAGTGACTGTTGATACGGTGTTTGTTGTTAGAATATTCCAAGATGATGATGGATCAGGCACACTTTGGAGAGTACTTACTGAGGCAGCAAATGTTGCATGCCGCATCGCTCAGTGGACTCCGTAAGTCATTTGTACTAATATTCTATATTTTTAACACACCATATACCAAGGCAGCATTTGCTGTACACACAACAAATATCCAAAAAAATCCTTAGAAGACTTTTACTGTCTAAAAATATAGGTAAATTTGTTGCTATGGTAACTTTGGTGTGTGGCCCCTCCAAGTGTTTTTGTATTTTCTTCTGCAGTAGGTAGCTAGACATTATCAGATTCTCATGAAGTATTGTAACTACCTACATAGATGTAGTTGCATTTAATCCAAAGTTATTTTAATAGTAACTTTGTGTAAGATGTCACACTATTGTGACACCTGATTAAGCAATATTATAGCTAATACCTGAGTATGTATAACATTATAGTAGGTTGTAATACTTATATAATCAGTACATAAGGTTACTAAAAGCAAAATTTAATAATTATTTATGCGACAAACCTATCCGCCATCCATCTCTTTCTGTCATTACAAAATAACAGCGACGGACTTATTAAGTGATTCATGTATCTTTCAGAATTGATTTTTAATAATAATTAGTAATAGGTTTAAAAACACGTTACCTGCTAATGTAACTGTAATTAAAACTTACATAATTAACAGTGATTTTTAATTAAAATTAACAGTTAATGTGTTATTTATTAGATGGATTGGAATGGCCAATATCTTAACATTTTCTCACAAATATATTAGATCATTTTGTCTATTTATTGGAAATAATAAATTTAAGCCACCTTTATAGATACCTGTTTGTAAATGTTTATAATAAATTTGTTATTTCACTATCACTGTCAATACTAGGTATCACAATATTTGACCTGGTAAACAGTCCTTCCTCCTTCTAATTTTGGAAATATCAGATGTATGAAATATATCTACTATTCTAAACGATTTCCTATCCCTGTGTAAAATTTCATATAGATTCGCTCAACCGTTTTAGCGTGAAAAATTTTTTTTTTTACAACTAAGGTTGCATACAAGCACACTGTCCATGTTATGTAAAGTGGTTACCGTAATCTATGAACATGTGAAACACCAGGGGAGTCACGCCCGTGCTGCCAACCCCGTAAGAACAGAGAGTATCTGTGCCGTCAATGCAGAAGACACAATCAGAATAAGCTTTTTGGTCTTCCCACTGACAGCACAAAAACTCTCCAGTGAGCTCTGGCTACTGTACTCACCACTGGAGACACAACACGAGGTGATAGTGTGTGATAAATATCCATCCAAACTCTTTTAAAATCTATTGTAGTAACATTCACTTGTCCCAAACTGAAACTTCACTACTGATTATATATGTAAATAATGTGTGTGTGCGTGTGTATGTGTGTGTGTTTTGTTGAGCAAATCCATAGCAAGTAAGCTTCAATACTTATTAGACAAGGCCGGCTAGAACGAGTCAACCTCTTGATGTAATGTGTACTACACTCAGCAAAGTGCATAAGTGTACATCTTTTTATACATAATTTTATGTATTTTTATCTCTCTTGCCCACTGTACCAAATTAATGTGTACCTATTAGCTACCTATCTATTACATAGGTATTTCGAGCAAGATATTCGGGGTGCAAGACTACCACACCTAATGTTGGTCACATAGTAGTTCTTTGGTCCCATGAAAGTTAATAAAAGCTAAAAACAAGCAAATGAGAAAGAGGGCAGATTCCTGGATTCAATTATGGAATACTAATTTTACAGTCTAGTGCTATATATAGAATTCATTGGTGTTATATCAGTGTGTGTGTGTGTGTGTGTGTGTGTGTGTGTGTGTGTGTGTGTGTGTATGTGTGTGTGATAGAGACACAAACATACTTAACACATCCAAACAGATTCACACCTTTGAATTTTTCTAATTGGTGGATTATAATAATCTATTCATATTTAATTGGAGTTCCGGGTTGAATAAAATTATAGGAAATACTTATATTTAACTATGTATATAATTTATTAAAGTAAAAAGTTCTGAGCAAAGAAATGACTCTCCAAGAATTATGCTAATTGCTTGCTAATTACCTGGCAGTATTTAGCAGCCATTTATGTATGTGTTTAATGACTTTCATTAAATGTATGAAAATGGAATAATCTATCTAAAAGAAATATTATTCATACACACATTCATATTGTTCAATGACTCTATAACAAGTTTAATATTAGGCCGTGTGCTTGTCTACCTTCCAAGTGATATAAAAAATAATACTTATAATGAAATAATCCAAAATGCCCACAGATACCCCCATCACCAGAGTCGGTGGGGGAGGTTATTTGGCACTTGAACCGAATAAAACACACGCCGAGGGGAGTTTATCTGAGACATATCTCTCGCACCCTGGGCTGTCCAGGACCGTCTCTTATGAGCAGGAGGTAGGACACGACGGTATTCCCGTCAGAATTGAGCAGTCCGACTGGGGAAGTACCTCCACCCTACAGAATACCACGGCTATAATAACCTCGTGTTGTATTCCCGGCGGTGAGGAGGGTAGCCAAAGCTCACTGGAGAGTTTTCGTTCTGTCAGTGGGAAGACCAAAGGCTTGTCCTGATTTTGTGTTCTGCACTGAGGGCACATAAAATCTCCACAAATAGGCCACGGTGACCACTTTCCATCATGTGGGCCGTATGCTTGTCTGCCACCTAAGGGGTATAAAAAAAACATTGATATTGACACACACACACACACAATTCCTTGGAAAAATAATTGTGTCCAAGTCCGTGTGAACCAAAGCATTGACAGCAAATAGTCCTTAGTTCGTATCGTGAATGCGGCGGAGGTCTAAAGAATATAGCCTTTTTACCACTGAACGCTAAACAAATGATTTGATTAACACCATAACTGTAACAAAGCGTTTAGTTAACATAGCTTTACAATTTTATCCACATTAAAGAAACTTGATATGTTGGGTTCCGTAGTAAGGTAAAAGCTGAACCCCATTACTTCTTCTTCGTGTCAATGGCAAAAATAAAAAAAATAGAAGCAAAATGGGCTCAGCGCAAAATAAAAAAAAATAAAAAAATATTCTACACATCGCTATCTAGACCCATGGTAAGCATAGCTTAACTAGCTTGTGTTATGGAATCTAGAATGCGGATAAACATACTTAGATACTTTTTTTTTTGTAAATGCGTACATATTATACATAGAAACTAAAAAAAATGCTTTGAATCCTGTGTGCACGAGTCCGACTAGCAGACAGGCTGCGATCAAAGTCCGATAGGTTCAGTACAAATGTTTATGTGCATTGTCTATTTGCATTGGTCTGAATATTAATATTTATGATAAATCTAAGTTTCTTTATCCATATTGCAGATCCTATATTGCATGATAGTTAAAAACTATATAAGTGAAAGAATCACGGTCAAACTTGCTGAAAATAAACTTAATAATAATAATAAATTATAACTGTAATATTTATTAAACACAAATAATTAAAAAAAATATGAAGGTAATATTCAAGTTGTTCCTAACACTAACCGTCTGGTATAAATATGAGGTTAATTCGTATACTATAGCTGTATACAGAAATAATAAACTAAATTAGTCTTATACGGTATACATAATTTGTTTACTTTTATTATTACACCAGCGCGCGTTGAAGTCTTTTCTTCATAGTTTTAAATTATTTTAATATACTAACAATTGCACGCGATTTCGCCCTTGACCTGACACGATTATATATATTCTGACAGATAAATATAATTTAATTTTTTGTATTAACCGCATATACATACTATAGCATAGGTAGATAGATTTAGTAAGACTTTTTTACTGCGTGTTGCCTGGTGGGTAAATATACAAGGGCTATCTTTTCTTGTGGGTATCACACAAGGAAACTAAGAGATATCACTGTTTTTTATCTAACTGTAAAAATTAAGTACATGAAAACGTGTCCGATTAATGACAATAAGGTAAGAAAAAAAAAACAAAAAAAAAAACTTGGAATTTGAATTCTCGCTCAGTGCAAATATTGCATGCACCGAGGCTATAAAAATTCACACCCAGCTGAAAATTGGTATTATTGTTAATAACACCACCATACATGAAATCTAAAAAGTCCTCATTATTCCGACACCTGGATTTTTTTATTCAAGGTCATATGGAACGAAAACGGGATTTTCGCAATTTTTGGCAAAACGGTAAGTGATATCATAAAAGTGTCTCAGAAGAAGTTAAACATTCATACATACATATATATAATCACGCTTTTATCCCCGAAGGGTTAGGCAGAGGTGAATTAACAACGAGGTTTCACCAATAATTTTATTCGGTCCCACATAACATCTATTAAAATCGGTCAAGTGCGAGACGGGCTCATGCACTAAGGGTATTTGTATTGGTCTGGATATTTCTACATATATACATACAAATAATCACGCTGCCGAAAACCCACGCGGTTTCTATGTACCTATAATTAGAATGTATGTAATATTTAAAAAAAATGCATCGAAGTAGCTTATCTGCATTTAAGATCCCATAACATAAGATAATTACGCGATTCTTACTTTGTGTCTAGATAGCAAAATACTGAATATTGTACGATGTTTATTTATTTCAGTATCTACATGGGCAAAGCCGCAGGCAACAACTAGTATTATTATGTGTAGTATATGTAGGTAGATAAACAACAGAATATAAACATTTGAATCACCAGTATAGTATCTGCATTTAAGATGGCTGACAATTAAGTCCTGCATTCATTCGCGTGATGCAACGCAACGGTAATCAACCTTACTTACATACAATAAATGGCTAGTTGACGACAGTTTCCCTCTTGTGACGCAACCTTGCGAGCCTTGGTTGAATCCATATAAGTATTGGAAGATGGAATATATTTTATACTAGCTCCTTCTCGCGACTCTGACTTTTAACCATATAAATAAATATAATAATAATAATAATAAAAAAAATCTACAACATTTTACGAATCGTTATCTAGACCCTTGGTAAGCATAGTTTAACTAGTTTGTGTTATTGAATCTAGAATGCGGATAAACATACTTAGATACTTTTTTAGTCCAATTTTCTTTATAGAAAATTGAACCAAATAAATTATTAAAAGACTTGGCAAACAAATTTCATTTCTATTGGGTTGTGAAATAGTGATCGGTGCGAAAATAATAATTTATTGATGAATTTAGATGACGCTGGCCAATATTATACTCATAGGTACAGGGTATAGATACACGGCCTGGGGGTGACAGGTGGAGCCGCCTGTCACCCTGACAGAAGCAGGCAGCATTGGTGGCGCGCCTGGCGCGTCTCCCCGTTTCCGGGGACGAGTTGGGGACTCTGTAGTCCCCACACCCGAGAAGAGGGCCAGATCGTGAGAGATGGCCCTGGGTCGGTCGGGGTGCGAGGGATATGCCTGTCAACCTCACCTTCGGCAACCAAAACGACCCGTAGGCGGCGTGTGTTTTAGTCGGATCGAGTCCGATATAACCTCCTCCACCGGCTCCGGTGGGGAGGTATCCGTGGGGATTTTGCGCACGTAAAAAAAAAAGGGTATAGATACTGTTAACTATTATATATACTTGTAAAGTAATCGTGTTTGTTCATTAGAGATGTTTAAAAACAATACTTAACGATACTCAACAGATTTCTTTATTTTTTTAACAATAATTTCAATATATGAGTACGATTACGAAACCTGCGATAAATACACACATAACTTCAAATAGCCTCTTAAGTCATTGGTGTGTGCCATGCTAAAACCTGGGATCGAACCCGAGACCTCGTCTCAGCAGTCCATTACATATATCACTAGCCTACCGCGGTATATATGTATATGTATAAATATAATTCCTCATGATATTTGTACACCGCTGAAGTGCCTATGCATGATTCCAATGCACAGACTCCATTGATTCTTTGATTCTTTGATTCTTGAATAAAGAATATTGTATCGTATTGCATTGTATTGTATAATTTCAAAATATACATATTTGTTCAGAACAAAAAGAATAGGAATTCTTGTCTGTTTGTCCATGATGGGCGCAAAAACTACTTAAAAGATTTTGATGCGTTTCTTTTGCTAAAAAGGTCTTGACCAAACTTAAATTTTAAATAAGATTTATAGCGATCGGTTGAATTATACCAGCCATAAGAAAAAAACCAGCGACTAGCAACATCTACACAGGCGAAGCCACGAACATAGGCTAGTTATAACATAAAAGCAAACCTAAAAACGACTTCCACGAAGTTTTCACTTCAAAATATTCAAATTTGAATCAAGATTGTATATGTCTTTTGCCGTATCCAACCATCAAATTAATCATATGCGCATTCGCTTCCTTAATCAACGTCAATTAATCAACTGAATTAAAACATACAATGCAGATAAAGCCTCCATTATTTATTGTATGTAACTTAACTATAATTTCCATCCGACGTCTCCATAAAATCAAGTAATTTAAGAGCTAAAGGCGGACGTGGGTAACACATACAATAATCACAATTCGGCACTTTGATCCGCCGGCCGTCGCGTCGCCAATACTCGAATACTCATAAAAAATCAATATTATACATCGCACAAGATGAAAAATTTACATAAAGCTTAACTCTTTCGTATTATCATTCGATAATAAACCTTAAATAACTTTAAATTAAACATAAAAATGCAATGGGTGATGTATGTAGTTAGCAAGATGATATGGCAGTATGAGCATGTGTTAGTTAGTTTGTTTCATAGTTTTATCTCCGTCTAATGTTTTCTACGCATTTGCATGTGTGTCGAGAAGACACTAACGAGATTTAATTAATTTAGTCATGAATTATTGCAGTGTCCGCGTTAACAGTTACTTGTATTGATGATATGACAGGAAATGTGAAGAAATGCAGTAATGTCATTCATTTTTATAAATTGCTTTTTTTAATAGTTTCCGAACGGATTTGATTAGTTGTGTTTTATGATCCTCAGATTTGTTGTTATTTTAAAATTATATTTAAACCCGTTCTATATAATATTTATTAAAAAAATAAATTGTAGGTGCATTTTTTTAATTTAATATACTTCAAAAACTTCAATAGTAAGTACCAAAATTAATTAGGTGCTTAAAATTTCTTTTTAATAATGTGTTTTGTTTTTCTTCAGTGAGCCTTGGCACAAACCTCAATTTACAAAAAAAATAATTATATCTTTTAGACTTTTCTGAGGTCGATTTTTATTACATTCTCACAATTATTAATTTCTATTATACTCAAGGTACAGCCATTTCTTTAAAACCACTCTACTATTAATTATACACGTTTCAATCGGATTAAAAACCAAGCGGTTCGGAGACTCTTTCCTTGTCGCACTATTAAGGCCTGGAATTCATTACAAGCTCACGTGTTTCCTTCTTCCTACAGTCGCGGATCCGTCAAGCGGGGCGTGAGAAAACTTATGATGAGGCCGTCAAGATGAGTGTCACCATTGTAACATGGTATATGTATGTAATGGTGACCACCTTTTCTGAGACTCAGCCTTCAGCATACCATCAGGCGAGGCAAAGTCTAATTGACGTGTCCTATAAAAAGAAAACACAGCTGACGTACCCAGTATAACCTCCCTTATAATCATCCGGGGTCTGCTTAGGTACTCCTCCTTTAGATTAGGCTAATGCAACCTTTATAGGAACAACTGCCGTTTGACCTCGTCCGTCAATCAATCAAGGTTGGT
This sequence comes from Eilema griseolum, assembly GCA_963662185.1. Taxonomy (NCBI): domain Eukaryota; kingdom Metazoa; phylum Arthropoda; class Insecta; order Lepidoptera; family Erebidae; genus Eilema; species Eilema griseolum. Next base: position 21,143,717 of record OY759240.1, on the reverse strand, counting down.
TTTGGCCCAAGGAACTTGGGGAGGCCCCTTATAGTAGCTTTACGACCACCCTAAATATCTTAATCATCAAGGAACGCCAATACTTAAAAGTTACTAATATCATTTCTCGTAATATATTCAAACAATTTAAAGTTTTGTAATTCCTGATAACCGTGATACATTTCACAGATAATACCGACACGGAAATTCTTGATATGGAACGTAATTATGACAAAAATATTTGTGTCTCTTTCATATTTTATTTACATTTTGATGTTTAAAATAGCTATAAGATATAAGATGCCGTTTGCTTCTAAATAAGATTTACCTTCTTTTTCACGTGGAAACTATTTTTTTTATAGTACCATTTAGGTGGCAGACAAGTACCATGGATGTGTGCAAAACGTGTCACACTCGCGCTGCCAACCCTGTAAGCACAGAGAGCTTCTGTGCCGTCAGTGTAAAAGACAAAGCAGGACAAGCTTTTGGTCTTCCCACTAACAGCACAAAAACTCTCCAGTGAGCTCTAGCTACCCTACTCACCGCCGGGAACATAACGCGAGGTTATTATGGCCGCGGAATTCGGTAGGGTGGAGGTACTTCCCCAGTCGGACTACTCAATTGGACGGACATACCGTCGTGTCCTACCTTCTCCAGGTACCACTACCGCTAGCGGTCGGTACCGGAAGGGTCTAAGAAAAGGTCATACATCCTAACACTGACATGGCTAGTATTGCTTAACCTTGGAATATGTTAACCTGCTCGTTGTGGTAACCGATTGGTTACAAGCTCCTCAATTGATTAGATAACAGAAATAATACAACAGTACTCAGGTTTTATTACGCTTAACGATATAGAAAATAAAAGGATTTACGACGCACATTAGGCACGGTACCTTCCTCTTTTGGCGTAAATATCTATATTGTAATCCTGATGTTATATAATCAGGATTATAATCGCCTAGCTAAGACCGAGAAAGACAATTTCTTATACTAAAAAAGTAAATAAATTCTCGTTTTCTGCTTCGTGTTAACATCAAGCCGGAGCTAAATGGTTAGGCCCAGTCCCCATTATGGAGTAACTACATGTTTGTGACAACTCAGGTCTGCGAGGCCGCACAGCAAGTCATAGCTGGTGAGTTTTTTATAAGGCTGCTTTTACTTTGGAGCAAAGATGAGCGGAGATGAGAGGGTATGCCAGAAACTGATCAATCATTGCATCACCTGGTTTATAGCGCCGTATAAAACCAAAGGATATCTAGCTACTAATATTTGTTCTAGATTGTGTTTCATAACTAATTATTGTCAAATAGGCCTTATATTTTTGCATATGCACTAAGTGGTAATTGGGAATCGATCCTGCCACTTCAGACGTGATAGACGTCTTAAGGGTCACCGTCAATTAAACAATCAATCAAATACTATTTAGTCGTCGTTGTTGTTTTCAGTACATTTCCTCCCAGCTTCGCTCATCTCCGTTTCGGTAGAATCATACCCTAAAATGTGTTATTTATTTGATATGTAAGTGCAAATTTACGGACATGTTCATTGCTAAAGCTATACAGCTTTCCGTATCTAGTAGGTCATATTTTATCTTCAGCCTTATTTATCATCGTTTCAAATACTAAAAAGTGTATTCTAGCATTTAAATATGCCAATCATGTCACTAAAACATTATAAATCAAATTAATAGTTATTTTTACGAGCTATCTTATATATAAAATTGTGTATATATGTAAATTTTTATGCCCTGTCGCATCTGTAAATATCTTTTTCTTTATGTACCACTTAGGTGGCAGATAAGCACACGGCCCACCTGATGGGCAGTGGTTACCCGTGGCCTATGGACGTGTGCAACACCAGGGAACCCTGAAACCTCCTAAGGCCCCTTTAGCCCCATATTGTAGGCGCATGGGAAAACCGCAGCAGGGAGTTCATTCCACAGCTTGAGTGTGCCTTTGTGTCTTTTTTCCGACTCCTACAATTCTTTTTGAACTTGGATATATTAATAACAAATTAGTGGTAATTATTGGATCCGTTAATGGCAATCGTGTAATAAGATTTAATTTTGAAATTTCCCGAATTTTTATAGGAGGTAGGACACGGCGGTATTTCCGCCCAACTGAGCAGTCCTACAGAATACCGCGGCTATAATAACTTCGTGTTGTGTTCCCAACGGTGAGTAGGGTAGCCAGAGCTCATTGGAGAATTTGTGCTGTGTGAAGACTAATGGCTTGTCCTGCTTTGTCTTCTACTGACGGCACAGAAACTCTGTACTTACAGGGTTGGCAGCGTGACTCTTCTGGTGTTACAAACGTCCATAGGCCACGGTGGCCACTTTCCATCAGGTGGGCCGTGTGCTTGTCTGCCAACTAAGTGGTATAAAAAAAAAGCATGGCCTCTGACTCCACCTTGTACAGATAGAGTTAAAAATAAGTATATTGTCTACTACAGTACTACAGTCCCGGGGCCTTTAAGCGGGGCGTGAAAAAGCATCTGATGAGGCCGCCAAGCTGAGTGCCACCATTGTAGCACTTAGTGTCTATAATGGTGACCCTCTTTCCTGAGACTTTGCCTTTAGCTTACCATCAGGCGAGGTGAGGTCAAGTTGGCGTGTCGTATATAAAAAAAAAAAAAAAAAAAAAATTGTAAAATCTAGGTAGAATGTTCACACACATAATAAATCAGACACATTTTGGTCCCTACCCTCTATATTGCTACTAACACAAAGTCTTAATAATAGCTTCCCTGTCCCGGGAATTCAACACGGACTTCAAACACAACAGTTGCATTCACTGCTGACATTGTAAATTTTTATGTTTTATGAATTAAGAGACTAGTGTTACACGTGTTATAAGTCAACCACCTGCTCCAAGCTGTCTTCCTCTAGGTAGCGACTCATTAAATAGAATTTATTAAGTCTTCACATCGCGTGTTCCGCGTTCGATCCCCAGCGGGACAACTGTTCGTGTAATCAACAGATAAGTAAGGCAGGTGATGGAATACTTCTCCCGGTTCGACTTGCCTGGATTGGGTAACACCTAAACCTATACAGTCAACATTGGTTGTAATGTCTAATACTTGCTGACGGACTTTACTTGTATTTTTTAATTGTCAGTAAAGCTGACTCAACCCTGTATCACCCAAAAAGGCTCAAAGGTGTGTAAGTTTATAAAATATACCACATTTTATAAACTTATAACACACCTTTGAGCCTTTTTGTAATCTTTTAAATAATGTATAAAAATCTGCCAGATTTGTTGACATTTATGATCACTGCTCCGCTCCCTTAAGTAGTACCGGATTTTTTTTATACCACTTAGGTGGCAGACAAGCACACGGCCCACCGGATGGAAAGTGGTTACCGTGGCCTATGGATGTGTGTAACACCAGAGGAGTCACACTCGCGCTGCCGACCCTGTAAGCACAGAGTTTCTGTGTCGTCAGTGTAGAAGACAAAGCAGGGCAAGCCTTTAGTCTTTCCACTGACAGCCTAAACTCTCCAGTAAGCTCTGGCTACCCTACTCACCGCTGGGAACACAACACGAAGTTATCAATACCGTGGTATTCTGTAGGGCGGAGGTACTTCCCCAGTCGGACTGCTCAATTGGACGGAAATACCGCCGTGTCCTACCTATGTATGATGATACTATAATAATATGATATGATGATATGTAGCTTAAAAAATTGTCGATTAACTGACTATTTAACACAAATAGAATTTCTCTATTCAAACTAGTACTTTCTGAGATTAGCTCGTTCAAGCAAACAAACAAACTCTTCAGCTTCATAATATTATTAATAATTAGTATAGGTTATATCTATCATCGTCATCATGATTGTCCGACCACGAGTCCGGCCTCTTCAGTCAAATTCATAACTTGTACTTAAGAACTCACGCTGCTCAGGGTCTTCACCTATTGCAGTTCGCTGCTGTACATGACCTCTCTTCATATACGCTATAACACCTGCTGCTCCAGGCTAGTGGCAATTCGTTAGTAGGATAGAATAATCAATTATGGGATTGACATATGTTTCTTTTTTAAATTTGTTCACGATTATCCTAAACGAATGCCACTTACCTAAGAGGACTGATACCTCATATTCCGTATCCGGTTTTTCTCAGCTGTCTATTGTTTTCAGGATGTCAGTTTGAAGAGAATATTTATTTGTTACATACCATATAAAGTTAATTTATTTTTTTGCATAGAACACCGCGTGGGGGCCGATGCAGAACCACCGGCGTGTGAAGCGAGGCTACTTAACGGCGACCTCTGGCGTCGGTTCCACGACATCGGTACCGAGATGATCATTACGAAAGGGGGCCGGTGAGTACCTTCTAATATACAGCTAATTTTTTGCAATCTAGTTTATTGGGGTAGCTAAAGTTATTCTTATTTGATTCATCAATACAATAATAAATCGAACTCTGGCAATGGATGACACCTTTGATTTGACACCTTTGACGTTTAAAATGAATGACATTCGAAATACAAATCGAAACATGACATCTATGCTATGACGTATGTGGCAACAATTTGAAATATTGACATTGCATCGATTTGAAAAAAGAATCGTCAAGCCGAACGTACTCGTTTAGCATTGTATTTGTTATTGAAATTATTTGTTTGCATACAGTAGCTTTAGTAAATACTTATTTATACCACAAGACGTACTTTCTACAAGTTGGTGCTATTGTTTACAGTTCAAAAAAACACTAAAAGTACCTAATACGGTAGGTACCTAGTAAGTTAACTGTCAAATTAAATCGGTAAGGTCTTAAGGTCTGTGATTTTTTTTTAAATGGCATCAAATGACGTCACGCCGTTCGATTTTCATAATTTACTATTAGTTATGTACAACTTCCATACCTAATAGCTAGTTATGATGTTGTCCACGGTTTCGTAGGCATAGAATACTAATGCCGTCTCTCATATAACCGAATAAAGAGTACCTTATGTGCTCTGTACCCAATTACATCTAGATCCGTTCAGCCATTTATGCGTGAAAGATTACAAACCATCCACCTTTTAAGATAGCATGATCGCGGTAATTCCTTCAAACATGATTGGATTGGATAAAACGCGAATCAGTTCAAAAAGGGGGAGGTTTAAATCGTTCGTAATGGGCATGACTTGTGTCTGCGCGTTGTTTGCGATCCCTTGATTGATGATGAATCAGTTTCTTGGATTGTTTTTTATATTTTATATTCATAGAAATGAATCAGCAAGGACATTATTATGTAGAGTAAATAGATCTTTTTATTACGTCAAGATTTTGGTATTCAAAGGTGAAACATAAAGTCATAATTTAGATTTTTAGTACAATAGTGTTGAATAGAAATACTCAGCATAATGATTAATTATAGAATTAATGTCATCGTAATTAGGATGTGTCACGGAAAATTTATACGCTGCTCCCGCCCGCCCAACGGCGCAAGCGCATTACACGTGACCCCACACGACAGCCTCCCGAGAATACTATTTAGAAAAAAAAAACAAACTTCCGTTAACTATCTAGTCAATTAAACGATGCAGCTGTCGGAATCCACGAATCGTACACTCAAAAACATATTACTAGTAATAAATTACAAAATAATAACAAAAACTTAACGAAAGCCCATTAGGACTGCTGAATCTGACGCGAGGCTTGTTAACGGATAATTTGGGAGACGGGCCGGACCTCCGTCATAGACAAAACAAACAGCTGCCTTCGACGGCAATTTGTGCATTTCTCTAAATGGCCGAGCACAAATTACACCTTATTATAAGCTTGTTTGCTTTACGACGGTACCCCTACAATTATATTTTTTTCGTGATCGATAATGTGGGTGCGAGCAGTGAAGAAATTACACAGTCGTCGCGATCTCGGCGCCTCCGCCCTTCCTGCGAGCGAGCGCGGCGACCCACCACGAGGATGCGTCCCTCCCACCCGCGGCCCACCGCGGACCTCTCGGACCGGCCGGTACCGCGCTCATTACGCGCAGTATCTTGTTATTAGCAGATGGCAGCCCGGAGGCCACTCATAGCGACGAGCACCACTGTCTTGCAATATCGACACGACTGATAACCAAATTCCACTAACTTCGCGTTTATATCTCTTCTACTGCTGGCGGTTAGGGTGTTGGATTATGGTCGTGGGCCCGAACCCATCATTGAAGGGAAAGCATTCGTAAAGCAAGCAAATTAGATTTGATAGAAATTACTTAGTTGATAATTTCAATTCTCTTGTATTGTCTAATGTTTAGTTTCGTGAATCTGACGCGAAAATTACTTATTCTAGTCTAACTTTAACGAATTTTTCCACGATTTATTTTGTGTTATTTCCCGACGTTTCATTAGCTTTTCAGCAACCTTTTAGGAAGTTCCAGAATTAATGAATAAAACTCTCTACTTACATCCATAACATATCCGAATAAGCAACAATGTTCCATCTCGAATACGTCTTACATATAAGAAACATATAAGAATACAGAGTGGTAGCACTCTGTCGTCAAAAGAAAGTTCGATTGGTAATGAATATCACGTCCGCTCGACTTCTGGCCGGAATTAAAAACGAAAAGTAAAATATTCCGCAATTAAAAACCGTGTAATTAACGAGGACTGCATCGCATCCGCGACCACTCTCTTATTAAATTGGCTGACAAAAACTAGATCGCTTCTCGCAAACGAATAGCTGTCGGGTATAAAAGCTGTATTGGCGCATCTGAGCGCTGTCCCGGTTTTTGCACTGCTGATAATTACCCAGGTTCATCTGTGCTTCTGTCATCTCCTACACGTTTTTTTGGCGCGGCTGCCGATGCTGCAGACCGCGCAGACCACCACCGCTGCACGCCTAACATTCCAATAATTTACCGCTTTATCCAGCGGTTGGTGAATCTCGTTAGCTTAGCTGCCCGCGCCCGTCTAGAGGTCACTTTTGTTTGTTTTGTATTAACGAGCCCGCGTGAGAGAGGCCGGGGGCTCGCCGGCGCCCGCTCTGGCGCCATACAAATCGAAATGGGTCAAAAATATTTCATGCATTTCTTGTATCGAGTACTAGCTGAGGCGTGCGCACTGTAATTAAGTCATTCTATGCCAGCGCCGATGCACTGACAACTCAAATGGGTTGGTGTAACTCAATGCTTTTAGCTGTTGTTCAAATAGTGTTAAAAGCCTTGACTATGTTCTTTATCTGATGCTTTCGCGGAGAGGGGTTGAGTTCGGTGGTTAATAGGAAATGCAAACAGTGGATTTGGGCGGTTCGTTTGTGCAAGCGGGGTCGGGCGGCGTGTGTAGTCAGAGTTAACACCTGCCGTGTTCGGCGGACATCGAGGTTCTATGTATTAGATATGGATTTGTGGCCACAGTCATCCGAATGCTACCACCTGTGTCTACCTGTAAATTGATTTGTATATGGGAAGCTAAGCACCAGTAGGTGTGTACTGTATGTACTGCTATGTTTGCTTTCAATTCTCAAACTGGTTGGTTCTCTGTGTTTAGGCCTAATGGTAAGTCTACAGTCTCTGTTTAAATTTCGTAAATGTTACTGTATCTGTGGAGTTGTTTGGACATACTGCGATTCCTAATTTGAAATATTTGTATATTTTTCTAGTGACAGCTATTATAAAACAATATACTAATGTCAACATGAGTTATAGTCAGTCGTAGGCGCACATGCAAGCTGTCGCGCGCTGGTTCAATAATAAACTAAATAGATACGTTAGCCCGACACGTCCCATCTGTCCCAGTCCATGTTCACAGATAATACTTAACCCTCAATAATCGACGTACAAACAAACACTGGTCGGAATAGAGTAGGTTATTTATTTTTTCTCAAAACCGAAATATGACAAATGGGCGAGCCCGGCCGCCGGCGGCCGGCGCGCATCGCTCGCGTGTCGTCGCGCGGACCTCCCGCCATTTTAAAAACAAACACACAACACAAAAACTCGTTATTTATTCTTGTGTTATTCGTTAGGAAGGGCGCGCCTGAATTCGCTTGAAAAAATCATAAGTTATAATTAAAAACGTCTGCGTGTAGTACTCGGTCGGATACGTCCTAACGCTAGCGAGAGCCGGCCGTCGCCGGCGTTGCTGGCGCGATAGAGCCGTACGATCGTTTTGGTGATTTGTGAACGTGAATTACGCTGGTAATTGACGTTACCGCCGACTTTTACGAGATAAAAGTTTAATCATATCTCGAATCTACAACGTCTTCCAAATCATATCTAACAAACGAGTGTAAGCTCATTCGGCCGCTTGTTTTAACAGAAATACCGATTAATTGATTCGATCTGTGTCGTAATTAAAATGGGTGATTAGGGCGCGGGGAGCGGCGCCGGCGCCTCAAAGCGTCGCCGGCAACATTCCTTTTGTTTTACCACGGGTCGTTTGTCGCCTGCGCACGCACTGCGCGCCCGGCGGCGCGAGCGGGACGCGCGGGCGCCGACCCCCTGCGGCGCGCCGGCCGCCCGCCGCGCGCCCCGCCCCAACCGCGCACCACTAATAATCTGATTATGACAGTCGCCCGTCTTCCGAAGTTCCGACTAACTAGTACCACTCCGCTCATCACTCCTCCGTCCAACCAGCTCTCGACGTTAGACGTGCGCCTAGCCCGCGACGTGCCAGATTGAACGATATCGCAACTCCTAGGTCTGATCAGATCGAACCTGACATAACGCATCCTTGTTTCAGTGTACGACGGCAGCGGGTGGTTACCGTATGTCATTGGAATATTAATGAGGGTCTGAGCAGTTAGCCGAATATTTGTTAAACCTCAATCGTACCTGAAGGTTTTATTGATATACCTACCGCTAGTTAATTAAGCACAGATCTTTCTCTTTCGATGTTACGGAACATAAACTTTTACTTTGTCTAACGCAGCTCTCCGAACGATCGACCGTTAACTTCGTTAAGTGAGTTCTCCACGATTACAGATGATTTCATCTATTCTCATTAAATAACCTAAAATGACACTTAACTCTATCAACAATTGGAAGCTACTCTGTAATTTAGAAAGCACTCAGGTGTCGATGAAAACTTACTAATCACAGAAACCATTACGTTTCTAAACTGAATTCAATTGCTACAAACATTAGAACAATTTAACATGTGGAACAAATCGTTTGTACAATTTTAAATTGATAGAAAACGTTTATAGTAATGAAGGCTTAGATCAAATCTTTAAAAAAAATGTCGCGGTGAAACTGTAATGTCATTGAATGTAATGGGTAATTCCGGCGACGTGGAGCAAGAATCTGAAGCACGCGCCGAATAGTCGCCGCCTCCGAGCGATCATATCGCAATATCTCCTGGGACCACACCGCACACAATTCTTAACATTTTTATCTGCACCCTGACCAACGCAGTTGTCGAATGCGCCTACAGTGCAACTTTCCACACTGAGTCGTCGTTGTAACTCGTGCACCGATAGATATTCATAACGTCACTCCTTGAGCCCGAAGTTGAGCGATCAACAGAATTGCACAGTCATCGTCGGCTCCCGCGCCTTCTCGTCCCGTCACAACCTAAAACAATCGATGATCGAGGAAAAAAAACAAACACGAAAATGATAATTCGAATTTAGAATACAAAAAATATGCGTCCGGGCATCATCGTGGCATCGTGGACCGGAGCATGATTCGTTTTTTGCCGACGACAGACATCGTTCTGATGATAATTTCTCATTAGGTTATAACATTTTTGTCGGTCGAAACATCGTAAATTCCACGAATAATTTAGGGAAGAAAGTGGTCGTGTTGAAGATGTTTTGTTTTTATGGCGCCAACGAGCAGCTCGGGTTAGATCGGTATCTTCCGATACAAGCGTTTAACCCATGTTACTCGGAACTCAGGAATTATTCTCACGGAGTCCAACTCCGCTTTGCTACCTAACAAATTGTAATGTGAGCGAATGAGACAAGTTGCATTCTTCAAGATGACTTCTTTGATGCAGAAAAAAAGCGATCATGTGTTTGATACACCGTTTTTTTATCACCTCATACATTTTGTTCTTTTATCACCAAAACAAACAAATCGGTGTCGACGATGGTGTTAGTGAGCCGGTAACCTGATAGGGCTGCTGCCTACTTCCTTTACTATCAATAGACTACTGGCTGCCTAGCGTAGATCACATCTGACATTTGGAGACATGAAAACATGCGTCGTAACCATATTACGTGCCTGCTGCGTCTACGTGTCCATAATGCGTCTCCCAGAAACTGCGGTGATTAAACTCTGGCGGTTGTCGAGGGTGCATCGTCAATCATATCGGTCGTAAAAACGCGGGTGTGCACGTACAATGGCAGTGATGATAAAAAAACTGTTGTGATGTTACGAATTTGTTACATTTCACGCAAGATTTGTCACTAACGAACCGAACTGACAGAGTTTTTACAGAAATAATGATGTTAATGAACGTGTAATGCCATGTTTGTATTCACGATGGGTGCGGGATTAAACTAGTTACCTAGATTACGGTATGGAGATAACGGTTTCTTTATAAATTATGTTTCGTTTCAAAATTGAGGTGCACGTATTATTTTTTTGAGAGAATATCTACTGACTATTTTGCATAAAATGCCCTTTCAAATAATTATGTTATGGGTTGTTCTGGAAAGCTAGCTAGGCTGGGATCTAGATGCAAAGAGCGGAGGATCAAGGCACAATGGCAGAAGTTTATTGGTACAATAGTGGATTACCATAGGCTAAATTATTAATTTACGAAACTCGTAGAATGAGCACGCACAGTTTCTAGATAATGTTCCTGCTAGATGGCGACAGACTTGCTCATTATTTCGTGGAATTGAATAAATTAAAATGTGGGCTTTACTATAATTCAGTCTATGTGTTCGGGGATAGATAGAGAGAGAGACCTTGCCTAGAAAAAAATGCTGTTTGGTGAAGTGCTTATGAGTTTTAATAATGTTGTGGCTGTCCCCTCGGGGATTAACCTACGGCCATGGACCTATAAAAACTTTTTTTTTATAAATATTTGTTTTTGATTTGAATCGGGATCGGGATTCTCGAGCTGTCGAATAAAGTGAAATTAATAAGGTGTCTATTCTATATCAGGGTACCTATCTTTGTTTTTGGAAAGATTTAGTCTGCTTACTCTAATTAGAAAGATATATGGCTGTGTCTTTGTTGATGTTACAAATATTGGTAAACCTCAGTCAATGACGTGTGACGCTGAAGACTACGGAGGCTGTAGGGCCGCGGGGTAGGTGGGTCGCGCCACCCGCGCGGTCGTGCGCCGATATCATCGGTGGCTGCGCCCGCGCATCGCGACATCACGCGCCGATGTATATCACCGCACGCCGCTACCGAAAGCAAGGAGTCTACAGGATACTACAGATAAACTCACAAGCGCAATGGGCGACGCTGGGTGCAGACGGACGCACGACTCTCGAATAAATGTGTCGCTTCAGCCGCCTAACTGCGCTCTGTGAGAACATGACTGATTTGGACGTGAACGTGGTCCAGCATACGTAATGGGTGATGTCAACGAGATGCTCTTAGATTGTCTGAAGTCATAAAAAGTGAATGCTTGTTACTCACCTAACAAGATCTTCAGAGAAAAAGTTGGTCAAGTGCAGTACTCGTGTGGTGAGGCACATAAAAAGTCTGATCTAATTTAACATTTTTCTTTTGGTTTACCTGTAGGCTGTATTAGATATAGCAGATGAGATTCCAAATTATGTACCAACCGGTACTGTTCTTTTCAAAAGTTTATCTAGGAGAAGTTTTCTTAGTCATCAAGTCCATTTAACAAGCAATCAATCAACCAGCCCATCGTAGTCCACTGCTGAACATAGGCCTCTCCCAGTCTATCCATACTTATCCCCTACTGCAACTCTAAACATTTAACAAGGATAAAAGTAACAATATTTACATTTGTGCATTTAAGTAATTAACAACAAAACTAAAAATCTACTAGTTTTGGTAGTAATTTAATACTAAACTCCTACTTTATATTGAAACGTTAGCTTAACTGATATTCGTGTTGCATTAATATCAATAAGGAATAGTTCGCATAAAAATTCTTATGCACACAACACGAGAGTTGAAGTTGTATGCATTACTCGCTAATTAGCTCGAAGATTCGAGATTAAAGTCCGCGCATATGAGTTGAGACGTGGCGATGAGGCGACATCAAAACACATTTCTTTGAAATATGTAACGAGGGTTCAATGTCAATAGTGGCTGTCGTGATGTCGCAACTACCCGCCCACTAATTGTGCGGATGACGCGCTGTCGGCGCGTTTGAACCCGACACATTACGCCAGCCTTGGTGCGATTCCCGGTACTTATCACGCGCAGCTTGTGGGAGCGATTAGCGACAGTCGGCTGATATCATCAAAGAACTTGATTTGGACGAAATCGAATACAAGAATAGTGTCATTCCTTGAGTTCCTGCACACGTTCAGAACAACATGGCGCACTGTGTAGCATGTTCGTAGAGCGATCTGTTGCTACGTCAGAGGATACAAGTTCGATTTTCACTCAATAATATGATTTATTTACTTACCCATTGCGGGTATTCTGAATGAATGTCTATTTATATTGTTTTGAGTGTTTCTATTCGTATAACAATATATTTATTTTAAGCTAGGCGTATTTTAATGCTAGATGGCACTACTCAACATGTCTTAGAACAAATATTTTATTGATATTACAAGATGATCAAAAACAATCGATTCCACTAATAGACTATTGATAACATTTTTTGCGTCCACACTGTACAAAATAGAAAAGCATCCATTGATCGAAATAACAGCTACAGATGACGTCACATTCAATCAAATCGTTGTCTAGAACATAATGATAGTTTTTTTATTGAACAGTTATATAAATAATGGGTAGGAGGTATTATCCGCTGCCGCTCCCCGGTTGTACCATCCGTACGGTATTAATATCAATTAACACACGCGGGCTTAATTGTGAATCGGGCGGTTCGCGTGCGGCGGTGCCTTTGTCGGTGCTAGTGAAACCCCCCTCCGCGGGGCCATGCGTGTGCGCAACCAGCTTTAATTCGCAGCCTAACCCTTTCACTTCTTCGAATATCCTAAAATACTGGCGCCGTTCTTCGCAGTATTCAGTGAAGGATAATGAACTCTATTTCTATGAAACATGGTTGTAATTAGTGAAAAGGGATGCTGGAGCGGCACCACGGTACGACGAGCGAAGATCCTGTGCTTGATTGATCGCTGCTCGTTGGACTGCCACTACCGTGTTCGCTTATTGTACTTGCAGTTAATGGTTCTTGTTATTCTCGCTAACTGCTGCAATTTGTTTGGTACTCAGAGCATGATAGTGTTTAGTGATTAACTGTTTAGACTCGCTTTTTTATAACTTGCAATGTTTGAGTTAGTTTGTTTGAGGAGATCAACACTTGACTAAAAGTGAAACCGCTTCATTTATGAAGTTTAGCGAAGATTTTACATTTTTGTTCAGTTTCGATGACAATACATTTTTATGAATCAACAAACAGTATTGACTCCTAGGTTGGGCGCCACTAAATTCCTTGGGCTCAAGCTAAATTCACCTGCAAGTCAGTAAAATTGCTGATTAACGAGTGAGGCTTTGGCACCAGCTTTCTTCTCAGGTTTAAGTACCAGATGACAGTTGCAAAAGTTAAAATAAGTCAGTTAACAAAAGAAGCAGGACTCACGGACCCCAAAGTGTAAGTAATACATCTAGGTTTGGCGTTGTGATATCAAAAATTCCTTAGCAAACGTATTGTAGAGTAGAATGACATATGTTTGGGATTTGACGTTTATGACATGCATTCACGACTGTCACATACTAATGAGGTTATCTATCACAAGCATACGTTTGCTTAAAAGGTAACCTCAAATAAAATGATCTATGTACTATTCTAGAAACTGGTAATAAACATTGTTTTTCTTTTTTTTTTACTTTTTTTTAAATTTACATACGTCAAATCACATTGCCTGGTCACAGGAACATCCCACCCCGTTCCTAGACAAACCCATCGCAAGTGATTTGTGTAATATTGTTGATATCTGTGTCACATTTTATACTATTGCAAATATCATCGCTACATTGTACTTTGAAAAAACTGTTAATTAATTGTAATTTGTCATTCTAATTTACAATATGCTGCTGGCCACCGCATTGCCACTTATCAAAAGGGGCAGATATAACATTTTTTATTTGTATTTGTAAAAATTACCTAAATTTTGTATATTTATTAGCTTAGTTCAACACAATCCACTGCTGGATCATTTTGCTTATTGAAAAATCAATATTTACTAAAAAAAGAATCTGTGTGTAGATCAAATGCATTTTTGTTGTTAGTCTAATTCAGTCTCCTCGTTAAATGTATCGACTACAAAGGTTTATAGTAGTTTTACGAGCTTTCAACACAGGGGTTTGCCATCGACACAAATATATTAAAAACATTATAAAATATTAAAATTCAACAGCTACTATCGTCACGATCGCTATTATCTTAGATAAAATCACCGCGTTTTAGGCCATCATCAATTCTTTGCTTATATCGGAGCTTTGACAGGATTATAATTAGAAACTGTCCGTCTTTTTGGGTTGTCCTTTTTAATGTCGCTAGCCTGGTCCCATACTGCGCTCGCATTTCATTAACTCAAAATGTTAAAAAATTGGGAGTTCTCATAAAACGGTGTGATTTATGTCGGCTCGGGAGCTAACGAGCGATCGCCACTGGTCTGGGGGCGCCTGCTCCCACCCACATCTGTACGATTAAATCTCAACTTTATCACAACGGGTGAAAGTTACTAATGGAACATGTCTCACGTGCAACTCGAATATTGTTCATCGTACAATTAAGCATCATACGTAATGCAATCAAGTGGGGTTATTAGTTGTCGTTTAGGTTTTGTTGCGGCCTGATAACTTTTACATCTTGATTTACGATTCAAATGCAAGTGAAACAAAATCGAATCGTTGAACAAAACCGGGTCTCATCGACGGTGTTCCTACGGTTTTTTCGACTGATATCATATCTCTAATTAATTTTGAACTGTCGGCGAATTCTTTAATCATTAATTCAGCATGGATTACCAAACTGTGTATTGGCGAAACGTTATCTAAACGATCTGTTGTCGAGAGCGGCGTCACCGCGTCAGGCTCATAATAGGCTCTAGATGCGGCCGGTAGATAAGCTTTGTGCAGTGCGGCCGGCGCGAGCGCAGCTCGGCGGTCGGTCGTCGTCGTCTCGTACCCACTGTCAACTAAATTACCGCGCGTTTGTCGGCCCTTCCATTTGCAATTTACGAGCAAGCAAGCTTTGTGCCACGCGTGAATACCGCGGCGCCGGCGCCGAAAAAGGTGCTGAATTAATGCAATACTTTCACCGCAACGACATCCATATTCATTTGAAATAAGCTTTTTACGTAAAACTGGCTGTGAAGTGTTCAATTAAACCCAATTAAATCAAATGTATCTTAGAGCATTAGAGTCCCAATCATTATTTCATTCGTTTTCTTAATTAGAAGTTTAGTCAGTAGGTACTTTGGGATATTTGAAAATAAAATGACCCGAATGGTCATGGTTCTAGGCATGCTTATAAAAGCATGGAGAACGTAAATGTCCTTCTACCCCCAATAGTATGAAAGACCACTAACATTCTTGAAGCTCAAGCCAACTTACTCTCTGAACCAACCTAGAGGAAATCTAGGAACCCAAATAAAAAATGTTGGAAAGGACTAGTTTGGACCCTGAGTTCTAACGCTCAAGCTCTGTACACAACTGGTATTGTAGGACGGAATATGATGACTGTAAATATATTTTAGAAAACGATTACGAAATTTGCGAAACTTAAAGGTATAATTATGACGAAAATCTGTGCAGCAACCAATATAATATACCTACATAAATACAGCCACAACATCAATAAATAAGAGAATAAAACGGTCGGCGAATTAATTAGCTTATGCGGTAATAAAACCAATCGTCATCTTCCGTAAGATCGGATATTAATTGAGGCGGTGTCCTTTACAGATACGTTTACAATCTGCGAAGAACGCACTAAAGTTCAATGGGTGCAATTGAACCTAGCTCCGTGGGCGCATCTGCACTCATTGGGTAAAAGTTGATTGGTGATTAAAGTTTAAACATTTTCAATTTCCGTAGCGGCATCTTCGGGCCCCGTCGTCGGTTGTAAATTTGGCGACGAGATACGCATAAACATGTCGCGCAGGTGCGCTCGCGCCGCGGGCGTGCTTTGTGTCCACCGCCCGCTCCGCCCCGTTCTGCGCAACGCCAATTGAAATATTGATAGTCTAGTATATCTATTGTATGTTTTATCCAGTACAGTTTTTTAATCAAAGAATACTAGTCTTTTTACTTCAGGAGAATAACTTGTCAGACTTAAGCTGGGTGTGTGGGGTTTTCCCCAGGTAAGCGAGCACTGTTGTTGATTAACGGACTAAGCAGCTTGCGCTTTGGAGCATAAGGTTACTATTTCGCTTGATTTAATTAAAGTTTGCCTTTACGAAAACATGTAATTGAAGCACACAGCCTCGAAAGAAAAGTATGCGCTGGAGCCTCGTCGGCCAAATCAGCACTGTGTAGGTATTGTTGGCTTTGGGTGCGCTCCAAAAATCTTGGGTAAGTCCCGTCCCATACACATGGTCAAATAAGTCCATCTACAAAACAGACCTAATAGTACAGAAATAATTTTCGAGTAAAATCAACTCTAATTGATTGTTGAACTGTATACATTATGCAATTATACTGTGACTATAGTTTCTAGGAATTCATTACACGCTATCGTAAATCGATTGCTAATGAAGTGCTTTAAAGACTTCAACATAATTCAATATGGTGGCCTATTAAATTCACATTCTCATTACTAGTGAATAGAATATAAAACATTATTATACCTGTTCCTTCTATTTTCTATTGTACAGTGTGTAATAGCAGTTTCGATAAAGGTCAGACAAATATACGAAACGTCGAAACGTCAGACAAATCAAACGTATGTAGGTATGTACCTTTACCATGATCGCGTTGATTCCCGGAAACACGTGTATCATAACATAACATAAACACACGCCAATAGCCCCGAAGAGGTAGGCAGAGGTGCTAACACCCACATTTCACCAGTTTATGTTTAGGTCCCAATGTAATAGGTGGCGAGCATATTGCCATTAACCGGGCACTAGTAAACCTACGATAAATACATACATAACTTCAAAAAGCATCGAAAAGTCATTGGTGTGTGCCATAGTAAAACCTGGGATCGAACCCGAGACCTCGTCTCAGCAGTTCATTACCCATACCACTAGGCTACCTATAATAACAATTATTAATTAATATTCTCTGATGTATTACATAGAGTCATCTGGACCCCAAAATAAGCGTAGCATAAGCAAAGCATATCAAATGGGTACTAAGCATAGCATATTAAACCCGCCACTGAACAGTTGAATGTAAATATTACCAACAATTCATAGCTTAGGTCTAAATAGCATATGTAGAAAGTCCTAGAACATTAATATTTATTTAAATCTATGACATGGCTATACAGGGGTTAATCAATTTCATCATAAAACAAGGGTATACATTTGGAAGGTAGCTGCACATTTTTTGTTATCACCTGCACAACCCTCGGCAAAAACTGGCCAATAAAATATGTTTTTTTTTATAAAAACCGTTATGATTGAAGGAGCTGTCGCTGATTTTAAACAAAGACCAACAGATAGACCCCATCAATATGCTAATACGGCTGTTATATCTCTGAGATGTTCCGAGACTTTTTTGTGGTCTCCCAAATTAGTTTATTTGTTTTGTTACGAGTGTATTTCTTTATAAGTGTGGTTTATTTGGATTGCTAAGGCTCTTGTGGCATATGGCTGTTTAGAATAATATTTTTTTTATAATTTACATTAAAAATGTTTGTGAATATCGGAACAAATATTGATATTTTTTTTATACAGCTTAGGAGGCAGACAAGCACACGGCCCACCTGAAGGAAAGTGGTTACCGTGACCTATGAACGTGTGTAACAACAGTAGAGTCACATTCGTGCTGCCGACCCTGTAAGAACAGAGATTTTATGTGCTGCCAGTGCAGAACACTAAATCAGGACAAGCCTTTGATCTTCTTTTTTTTTCTTCTGGCTACCCTACTCACCACCGGGAACACAATACGAGATTTTTAGGGTGGAGGTACTTCCTCAGTCGGACTGCTCAACTTGGATGGGAATACCGTCGTGTCCTACCTTCTCCATAATGTTCCGTGGGATACTTTCCGGTCATCACATTACCATCTAGATGGATTCTAGTTTAACTATAAACTTATACATGGAAACACCTATTTGAACTAAGCGGGAATCGAACCCGCTATATAGCTCGTAGCTGTGAAATTCTACCGCCATACCACACAGGACCCTCCTGAATTTACCTTTATTGCTGACGCATGTAGTTCTGTCCCATCTCAACAGGCCACTTAAGTAAAACAATGAGTGATGATCATGCGCGCGCGCCGGCTGCGTCAATTTGTTGTTGCGCAAGAGTGTCACGAGCTTGGCTATGGAGGGACGTGTTTGTCCTAGCGCACACACTGTCCATTACATCAATTGCGTCGAACGACTACGTTTACACGTCAATAATTACGCATTAAAAGGTTTCTAGTGTTCGTAGGCTTTATGTTACTTGTGTTTATTGTTATTACCGGGTTTTAATCGTTATTACACGATGAATAAAATTGCTTGAGCATATTACTCCATCTATAACATACTTGTGTTAAGTATTAATTAAGACGACTTTTGCTCTGAAGGTACTGGTTAGAGATCCCGTACAGCCCACCAATACCTTCGGGACATAAGTCAACCTCATCTGGTAACCGATACACCTACTAAACAAAGGCTCTAATGCAGGTTTTCGGTTGGGAGATCGCTTCTGGAAATCCCGCCGTACAAATCAAAAACAAACTCCCTCGGGTTCCCAAGTTCCCACTTTGGACGTTACAGGGAAATCACTGTATGGAATTATGGAACATCTGACCCATCGCGGCTACGCACAAAATAATTTCTTAAAACATTCAAAACAAACGTAAAACACTCTTAGGTAAAAATGCAATGACTTCTCAAAATTGCTGCTACGATCTGAGTTCTGCGACCACAAAAATACTTATGCTGCATTTTTAAATACATATGTAAATACGCAATCTTATCCCGATGATATCGCAGAAGTATAAACTTCACTTTATAAGTGAATATAAAGGCTTGTTTACATACACGAGCTCGTCGAGCAAGATTCACACGGGCCGCTCTCACAGTCCGAGTGAACAATTTGACACTTCCAGGTGTATGATTTTTTATGTGGCCATACAATGGCGGAGGTGTTTACCCAGGCCCACATCTGGGCGGACGAAAAAACCGGCCGGACTTCTCATATGAGCGTTAATGAGTGCGGGTTAGGCTGTGGATATACAACCCGAGTATTGTACACTAGGAATTGTTTATCGTTCGAGTTATTGCCTAAGTAAATGAACGCAGATGTCTCGAGTACAAGGGTACGTTGTCGCGTAAACGACTGTCCTACTTAACATTGAACTTGGGCGATAAAAAGCCAATGAAATTAGTAGTTAAGATAACTGACAGAGGGGTAGGTTAGTGATGGGGTTCAACAGTGATCGTTGAAGATCAAGTGCAGTTGTATCACTGTAATGGCCGATTTTTGGTGTACCTACATGTTTCGGCTATAAAATTGATAAAGGTAAATTAAATCTTGAGATAACTGTAGCTGAGTTTGACTCTGAGAGAGACAGACAATTTATTATTGTAAATTACTACCTATCGCTCCATCGGGACTCACTTGGTTTCTTCCAAGTAAGTCCCGATCTTATGAAAATATCAGTATGACAATATCAAAATTAGTTTCACGTTATTCACTAATCATGTAGCTTACTTTGAGGAAAGAATTTTTAGATTGGTTCAGTAAATTTCAGTGTATCCGTTACAAACAAACATATAAAATAATGTCACTCTCGATAATAGCAGTAGGTATAGACTAACATTACAACAGACGCAGGACCATAGAGCACAATAATTATAGTTAAGTGCATATGGGTGGCCTAATTGCTAAGAGCGATCTCTTACAGGTAATCTAAAGAAATTAAATTAAATTTAACTCAAAATCACCATAAAAGTAGTCAAAGACCAAGTGACCAACTCATTAAACTGTCACAAAATATCAGGCTATAAAAATATTATCAGGCAATACCACTTCATTATATATAGAAATAATGACATTAAGATAGATATTATGTCCCCTATTAAGATTATTAAGTTTTTGATTGCCTCATCGCCATAATTTGAGCTTTGGGCATCTGATCAATCGCAATGACTTCGATTCCCGAATTGTGCACTATTTCAGACTAATTTCAACTTCAAAAATACAGGCGTGATCCTGTAAAAACCAGAACGTTGCGATCTCATGCAGCTGTACGGTAATCTTTGAATATGTTTGCCGTCACAAATATGTTATGGTAATGTTATCCGCAAGTTTTCTAGATTATATTTACAAAAAAAAATTAAAAACATATTCTTGTCAATAATTGTACCTAATTTTAAGTCAAAAAGCATGTCAAGGTGCGGCAAATTCGTCGTATAACAAACAATCCGCAACGAATCGGCCGGCGGAACATTTCGAGTACGGATGCTAGAGCGGATATGACAGTTTCTTTCCTCGTCGTTAGCGCCTCCGTGCAGCAATTGGCGAGTTGTTACCGATTTATGGCCCACTCTAAACTTTATTCCACACTATTCTGGTGGTCCCATTGTGTTCACTAAGTCCCTTCCCACCGCCGAAGGTCTACGGCTTAACGCTCTCGAGGGGCCTTTTATGGCGGCCTGTTTTTATAGTATATTTATTTCATTTGTATTCTGTTTTAAACTATATCGTAAATACAATTCTGTAATGTAAATTAAAAAAGCTTAGTCCCAATTTTGTCGTCGTTCATAACAAATTTTATTTGTAACAACTGGTGCAACATACTTTATTAATTCTTATTTTAATTATATATATAGGATACGTCAATTAGACTTCGCCTTGCCTGATGGTAGGCTGAAGGTAAAGTCAAAAGAGGGTCACCATTACTTACATACCATGTGACAATGGTGGAAAGGAAACACGTGAGCTATTAATGAATTCCAGGCCTTAATGGTGCGACAAAGGAAAGAGTCACTGCTGTTACTAGAATTCTCCCTAATCTTTTTAGCTAAGCTGAATTCATTGTCTTAGGTGCCTGAATTCGAGCCCAGGAAAGTCTCTGCTTATCATTAGTTTGAATGCTTGTTTGTCAGTTTACCTAAAAGCCTAATAAAATTTTATTATAACAATAATTTATAATCTTACCTTCCAATAATACATACCATAATACTTATTACCTAACTTACGTGCCAAGAAGACACATACCAACATGGAATATAGTCAAGAGTTATCTTATTTTTGAAACAAAAATACGGTCAACGATCCTAAAAACGGTGTAATGTTTTAACTTAACGTTATACTTAGATACTTACTTAAAATAGTTATCATCGTATAATTTGAGTAATTCTTCTTTTCTATTGTGTTCAAAACGGGTTCGGCCATAGTATTTCTACTGTACACCTAAATAAAATTCTACCACATACAGCACTATCAAGACCATAAAAGCAAAATTCTTGTAATTAGGTCCCAGGATATGAATAAACATAGTGTTTTGTGATCTGCATTAACCCACCTTATGTTAGACAAAACGCACTTTTCTAAATCATGACATATCACTCTCAGAGAAATACCTATAAATATATGTGAACAAGGGGCAAATTTTTCATTATGTTTTGCGCGTAGATCGTCACCTCTTTGTCGGCGTGGGCGCAGCATTCAAACGACTCGATAAGTGGACTGCGGCTGATAAGAGACATCTTATGAACGGTAGCCGAGTGAAGGGATTTGTCAGAGTACGGTCAACAAGCGCGACTACACAAATATTAGATTCATTTACATGTTCGTATTACAAACTTCGATTGTTTTAAACGATTGTGTCATCTAAGCAAACAAGAATTTTTGAGTTGTTTTTAGTGGATAATACGCATAACGCTCACCCACCATTTGTGTTATAAAACAAATATCTATCTACTATCTAAAATTGGTCTCATTGAAAAAAACTTCCTAATACGATAAGAATATTCCACATTGCAATAAAACTTACAGAACAATATATGAGACGACATTATTCCACCACTAATTGCAGAGTTTGCTGAAAAATAATTAAAATCTTCAAATCTAACTTTATTGTACGATTGACGACCAAATTGCATTTTCATATTTCTTCCAAACATTAGTAGGTAAATAAAGTTTTATAAGAAATTAATGAGAATATATCCTAAATTTACATCTATATTCTAACACATTTCTTTAACAAGCACTCCTTGTAAAGTCAGTTGAACTTCAGACCACATCAACACTTAACCATAAGGGTCTCATTTTTCAGGTTAACATTTTTCAGGTTACATTTTTAAAGGTGTGTGGAATTTTCTTGAATTCAAGCCCCCATTAATATCCCCAGAAAGGGGGAGATTTACACAGGTCAAAATTTTGTTATTAAAAATAATGTAATCAATTAAAATACTAACGCATTTTACTATGTTCTTGTCAAATTTTTGTATAGGGTAATAAAACAGTCAAGATAATTGGGTCTTATTCAGTCACTAAGAATTTTATCTATAACATCACGTCATTATATTCTGTGCGCATCAAATATGAATGATTTAGAGTCATGTATTAGAGGTGGTTAGCAGAACGTGTGGGCCGTAAGTGCGTTGGTGTATCCGAGATACATTATTTGTAAAATTGACGTTGTCTTAATCGTATCACGTGGATAATTTATGTGTCAAATAAAATCAGCGAATATTTTGGAGCGTGTAAACCGGATACTATAGTCTAAAAGTTTATTTGACCTTTATTATTTTTAAAATTGATCATTTATAAGAGCAGATGTTTGTATAAATATAAATTAAACTTATATTTTCATCTAAAACTAAACAGATCAAACTGTTTTGGTGCACCTAACGACTTTGATTTTTTTACAAATGCACATGTTTCCGTGTTCCTTCATTCCCAAGTTATGGAGGCGGTATCACGCCCCACTTATAGGACCCATGATTGTGAAAAACGGAAACACGTTAGTTAGTGAAAAATTTGATAT
The DNA here is from genome assembly GCA_963662185.1 of Eilema griseolum. Taxonomy (NCBI): domain Eukaryota; kingdom Metazoa; phylum Arthropoda; class Insecta; order Lepidoptera; family Erebidae; genus Eilema; species Eilema griseolum. Next base: position 21,120,560 of record OY759240.1, on the reverse strand, counting down.
CTTATTGGTGCGGTAAATAAAAGAAGTACCGAACAGATTGGTCCCTGATGAACATACATACACATAATCACGCCGGAGGGTTAGGCAGAGGTGAATTAATACTCACATTGCACCAATCATTGAATTCAGTTCCACATAGGTGTGCCTATTGCCGTCTTCCGGGCACTTTTGTTGCGGCTGAGTCTGCGCTGTATATATCTGTCTGATGTTAACCAGCCTTATACCTTAGTCGCCTTATACGACACCGTATGGGAAGAGATGGGGTGGTCCAAATTCTAATCTGCAGGGAACCACGCGGCTAGAATTGGACTGGATGCAATCGTTTGCAATATATGAAGGTAACACAGACACCCTGCAAATAGGAAAATATGAGGTAGGATTAATTTTAAAAACTCACTGGATCACTATATAATATACATCATCGATAATATTGGTTTCTTTATGGTGATGTTACATGGTGGTACAATTTATAGTCCTTAGTACTCGGAACCATTCCACCTAGGTGAAATCACTCAAGTATTAAATGAACCCACGGTTTGATCATATCACCGACTTACATTACTAGTCCAAATAAATTGTTTTGTCCTGTCCGTACCGATGTCGCTCACGTAAGGCAGTAGCGGTGATCGTAAACTTTAAATGGAGGCTAATTTAGTTTGTTGTTAATTGAGCTTCTGTCGGCACGTTATCGGCGGCTGCATTAGTGGCCAGCCTCCTGGCGGCCGCGGCGAGCGGACCAGAGAGCCTGATAACAGATGCTATTATGACTGATCACATACCGACTCTGATACGCGAAAAGCTCTCATTTCTTATTATTAGTAGATCATTCTTTGTTGTCGGGTCTGATGATTTATTGGAAGACCTTTAATATTTCGTGTTTTGAGACAGTCTGATGAAATATGGTCATCGGAATGTCAAGAAATGCGAATTCCTGTTAAGTGGAAGTATCAGAAGAAGGATAGGAAACGATAAAAGTTGTGAAGGATATATTTCAGTGATGCATTTTAGTTATATAGATAAAAAGTAAAGGAACAGAGATAAAAAGTGTAGGACACGACGGTATTTCCGTCCAATTGAGCAGTCCGACTGGGGAAATACTTCCGTCCTATAGAATACCGCGCCATAATAAGCATTTGCTGTGTTCCCGGAGGTGAGTAGGCTAGCCATAGCTCACTGGAGAGATTTTGTGCTTTCAGTGGGAAGACCAAAAGCTTGTCCTGCTTTGTCTTTTACACTGACGGCACAGAAATTCTCTATGCTTACAGGGTTGGCAGCGCGAGTGTGACTCCCTTGGTATTTTTACCATTTTCCATCAGGTGGGCCGTGTGCTTGTCTGCCACCTAAGTGGTATAAAAAAAGGCGTGATATTTTTATCAACAAAATCAAAGCGTATGTAAATAGAAACCATCAAAATGTTTTTAAAACTTTTCTCTACATTATATATTCTGTAGTTCTACTTCACAGATTAAAAAACACCGCGGTAGGCAGGAACACTCTGACCGCCATAATTACATTACGAACGTGGAAGCACCGCCGCGGTCACCGATAACCGCGGCGCCACAAGTATCTCCGTTTATGACACACGGGCTTTATAGCCGAAACAAACGGGTGCCAAAAGACCTCGTTGGTCGACACATTTACCCCTATCACATTTTTATAAACGTGATAAAAACGATGACTATAAAAGTCCTACTGTTCGTATCGTAGTAATTCTGTTATCACCTTCTTTGTTACAATATGACCGGTTGAGGAATGCTAGTGGTATTGTTAGTTCTCGGAGTTCGTTTTCCAGGATCCGGCTGTGTGAGTGAATGAATAAAAGCGCAAAAATAAGAATATACTTTCTTTTTTACCATTTTTTTCTACTCTCCATTTGATAAACCTAGTAAAATAATTAATTTTAATTATAGTAAACGCCGATTCATTTTTAAATTTTAAATGAAAATTAGGAAGTAAGTATTTACCTACCTTGCTACGTAGATATTACTCGCTATAGATATTAAATACAATTTGTAATCCGTGATCAAAGACAGTATCCGTGATAGAGACGGGTCCAACTCGGAAATCGAACCCGAGATCACACACGCTGCAGTTGTATTTACCACTGCACCACACATACTACATACCTACTAAGTTATAAGAATTTCCATCTACCAAAAAAGTAACTTGCTAATGGCAAATCGCTCTGTCTCTATCCCATCTATACGAAACGACAGTGACGGCGATATAAAAGGAAATATTACTACTAGGACAGTTTAATTCGCATTACCACTTAATGCTTGCTCAATCAATTAATGGTTTATGTTAATTCTTAGACAAGATACAAGAGAGAGGTACTTAGTGTACCGGACAGCTTGTTATTGCTACTGATTGATCGCAATTATGTCGATTTGCTTCGACGTTGCGATTTTTATATCAACTTGACTGATTGAGAACATTTTTTTTCTATCATTTACTAGCTGACTAATTTGTAGTCAAAACATGACTGGTTTGTTCGATGCATACCGTGTATTATGTTCGATCATTTTGGGATATGGACGTTTTGTACCATCTGGACATTTTGTGATCTGTTTATTCTGAACTTAAACTAATCAAATTTGATTAATTTGTTATTCGCACCCAATTTGTCATTCGTTGTTCATTTCTCTTGGATACTTATGTGTACTTGTGTTGGTTCAGAATAGATTTGAATTAAATTTGGCACACGGATGGATTAGAAGGGAAGAGCACAGTTTTCATCCTAGGAATGAAACTCTGGTATTTTATCAATACCTGATGAATATTTTACGAAAACGGAGCTGCGGGCAAATAGCTAACAATTTTAAATTAATGTGTTAGGAATATTAGCGAAAACATTCGACAATTTAAGTACGTTTAATGGTGCTGGGTATCATCATGGAAAGCGCAGTCGATAGTTAACCTTATTGAATCAACCTTAGAAATTGTGTTTAGCGACGCAGGTCGTCGATCGATTCGCCCGCACCCAATCACATCCGCACTCGTCTTTACGGTACATAGAGCTAGATATGGCTGTTAACCTATCAAATTGTCCTATAATGTATATCGGAACCTAAATACTTAAAAGAGAGGAACTTGACCATTTGTCTTTGTAGATAATATTAATTTGTGATGTGGTCCAGAGTCTTTTTGATGTGAAATGTACAGCGGCCATGTTTTTTGGTGATACTCAAGCTACGTGTATGAAAAATGTTTGAAAATGCCATTGTAAGTTATAACCCTGTGGTATAACTTACTACTAGTATATAATATAATTGCGACTTCTGGTATTTAAACCAGATATAAGGAGCTATAAGTAAATAATAACAGCAACAATATGTGGGTCTTGATCAGACTTTCATTTCCCACGGCTCCTGTTAAAGCAACTAAACCAAATTATGGAAAGGAATAATAAGAGAACGAATCTCGAGCTCCAAAGTACAAGCTTTGGATGGATATGGAATTGGCAATCCCGATTAACGAGTGGATGAAGTAGTATTACCTATTCTAAAACTATTTTTTTCTTTACAGGCGTATGTTCCCCTCACTCCGCATTTCCCTCGCTGGTCTGGACCCTCGTGAGGAGTACTGCGTACTCCTCGAGCTGTCACTGGTCGGGCGACGGCGCTGGCGGTGGGCGGGTGGCGCGTGGGCAGCCGCGGGCGGCGCTGAGCCTCAGTCTCCACGGCGGCTGATGCTGCACCCTGACTCCCCGGCCCCTGGACATCACTGGACTGCCAACCCTGTGTCTTTTAGTAAACTGAAGCTAACGAATAATACCATGGATGCACAAGGCCATGTAAGTTTTTAATTTCCTTTTTGTTTTTATTTGGCGATATTAAGAATTATCGGCATGGTGCGACTAGAATAAAGGGTTCTTCAAGAATGGCATCAAAAGGTTCTTACAGGATTGACTGCACGAGTGTGATCACTTCCCATCAGATGGGATTTGTGCTTGTCTGCTACCTAAGGGGTATAAAAAGGTAGAGATTTTTAACTGCTTTTTATACAAGAAAAAGACTTGGCATTCTGTTTATGGTCCAGCAAAAGCAAAACAAAAGTCATTGTTATCTGTACTAGTATTATGATATGACCGATCAATTTTTCACCCACTATATTACCCATACTGTAATAAAATTGAGGTCGGGCTTTTTAGCCCCATGGCACCAACCCTCCTTCGTTGGAAATTAATTTGCTAGAACGAAATTGTTGAACACCACTTCATGCATAATTCAAAAATGGTTTACTTATTTTCCATATTGAAATGTTTATAACAGTTGCTTTCGCATTAGTTATAAGTTATTACGCCATTGGAAACCTAGAACGGATTATAAATTGTAACCAGGGCTAATACAGACTTAGCTGTCAAATGTTCTACCTATTAGGAAATCTGTGTATCTTCCAGTACACATAGGACATAGGTCATAGAGTATGAGAGAATAACCATTGTCTTTTTCTATTTTTATTTATTTATTCTTCAAATAAATTTATATCCTTTCCTATATTTCTGACATATTATTTTAATCTCCTTAATACAGATCAAATATTTATACTTTCTATTTAGACTTTAGAGATCTGTCTATCAAACTACCTTCCGTAGTTTTTATTCAAACAAGGAATCCACCAAGTGCTCATCATTCTAAGATAACAAAGTTTGCTATAAACATTGTAAACACCGGAATAATGACAGTCTTAGCGATAACCTCGCGTTATCAGTGAACAGTAGCCATGTCACGGTACAGAGGGTGCAAAATGTCACTAGCACATCATTTCTTTGCTCCACATGTCACTCAACATTTTTATGTGGCACTAAAATATCTATAGATATGGCAGCGATGATTTGCGATGTGTGTTCTGTTATGCGACAGTCGACAGGGATAATCTATATAGTGGTGGGTGACGTGGGGGTCTTTAAGTGGGGTTGGTTGGTGTTCAAACTCAGTGCTAATATTATTGTATATAAGTATTCTAGCAGCTCATCCCGGCAGTATTTTAACTGAAATTTTCATATGTGATTCCATACCGAATGCTTACAACATAGTCTTCTACTTACTATAAAAGTTTGAAATTTGTAGCCTCGGAGGTTTAGGGTCTTTGTTGATGAATCAGTGAAGTAATAATTATAGACACTTAAATGAATATAAATTTTATATTCTCATGCAAGTAAACTTTTTACAGAACGTTTTCGCTTACTGTTTGTCCATCCCAAGCAATAGTGAGCAAGCTTATGGCCATCATTAAGACCTGTATATTTATTGAAGGATAGTCTATCTCTTAGTGGCCTTTGTACTCTTATTCCACAACCACCACAGGCGTGAGTTAATCAATAAAATAAATAAGAGCAGATACGAACGAGTGGATAGTGATTAATATAATCTCTTTTATAATGTATCATCGATATTGCGTATAGTTAAACCATCAAACAATAGTCGGTATTTAATTGAATACTCATAAACAAAAAATGTTCGCAATAAAATTATAACGAGGACTGCAAACATCGGCTCTATTGTATATTATTTCGTAACAAAAAGTTTCAATATAGAATACAGTTACATATGGCCTTAGTGGAACATTCCCGCGATCGTGCATCTACGTCATGTATCGATCACTATGAAAGGAAACGCCTCTCGCGCAACCACTACCCATAAAAATCCAGTATAAACCAATATGAACGCTATTTTCATTGCATTACGATCCAAAAACAAACATACCTTTGAAAGATGACGTAAAAAAGATAGTTCCTTTTGAATTTCGTAATGGGATTTTAAACTTTAATACCGCTGTAGAGGATAGAAATTTGAAAGTTTTGGGTTTAAGATGATACGCACCGCGGGTGCCTGCGTACAAAGACGTCTATTAGCATTTCGTCACTTGAACAAATAGTCTGAAAGGAATTGTATGAAAGCTGTGTAGCGGCAAATAACAGTACTCCTTTATCCCGGCGGTGTATTTGGACAGGGCGGTTGTCGCCTTGATTAATGACGAAAGTGTCTACCTTAGGCTTTATTCAGATTGTTTGCGCACTATATTTGATGAGACGCGTTCCGAGTGACGTTTTACGACTGCACTTATTACTTGTTTGTTAAATCCACGGTGATAACATTTTTTATGTTGGAAACGTGTCAAAAAGTATTTCTACGAAACTAGAGCATATAAAACGAAACGACCTAAGTAAAATGTCTTAACTACATTTGACCACAATACAATCGTTTTATGATTGAGTCTTCAGAGTCAAATTTCTTAAGCATTAGTAAAATCATATTGTCAGTATTGTAAATATTTTTCTATCCCTGTTCTACATAGCGATACTTTCTAAATAAACATTTCATAACTGCATTTGACTTTACAGTGCAATTGTGAAAATGTAGTTACGATATTATACGTCGAAAATGTCAAAAGTGAACTAAACATTTGAACTATAAAAGAAGATGTAGGTACCTATCAAAACAAACATCGAACAACGATCAGTCACATCACAAAACATCATAACACATTATTATGATGTGAAGGGACAGCAAAAACTGGGCGTGTAAACGCATCAGTGCCCATCGAATGATGCGAGCCAACGGAGAACGCACCAGGCGGCATCTTTGTACTACAAGCTTAACAATAGTCCAGCTACCGACATCGCTCCCAGTAAAACAATTCGCGCGGAAGACTTCACCCATCCACTGTGCACTTGAGGATTTACCACCTGCGATAAAAAGCCTGCTATTCTACCCTTTGTGGAAGGCTTTTTATCAATACAATAGATAAGGGACCGTGCGAAAAATACTTGATTGAAAAAAAAGGATTAAACACTTCGGCCTATTACTGTGAAGTACCACAAAATATCAAATGATTTTAAACAAGCCAAATTATTTAAAAAAGTTGGAAGATTAACGAACCCCATTATCCTTAGTTATAATTATGAATAGTTAAACGTTACTTCTAAGAAACTGTTGTAGATAATAATGGGTAATCAGGGACCTAATTAAATTCTGAGATATTTTATGGACGCGTCTAAGATTCGTATCGGAGAACAGATTTTTCGGTCTGTGAAAATTTTAAAGATGAGTTATAAATAACAACTTTAAATTATCAATTCAACATTGTTATAATTTTTGTTCGTCTGTATTTACATTAATAATCCGGAAATAACTCTTAAAATATGCTGTTATAATATACAGAAAATACATGTAGTAACTCTTTGTTAGTTTGTGAGCATGTTTGCTACCTAGAGTGCTGAACCGATTTAGAAAAAAAATGAAATTAAAACAGACATTACAAAACATCGAAGGAATTTTCTTAGACGTTTATTAAACTGCCCATCGACGTTCCCACTTGATCGAATTATAATAACAGATATTTTGTTTAGTTAACATCGTATACAGAAGAGTTCATTTCCTAGTAGGTGTAAATAGTTTAGATTTTTTTTTGCAAGTCAATACTTTATTTCATAAAAGCCTTTTTGCCCAAATTTCGTTTAAATTAGACTTTTTATGCTTACATTATTCCCGGTCTACTATTGCAATCGTTATTATGCCACAGTAAACCCTTTTTTTTTCACGAAATCCATATGCCTATTTGATACAGTAATACCACAAAAACTAACACTATATATAACTAATATATGCGCAGACGCAGTCAAAGCGTATAAAATATAATTACACCGCAGTTATAAGGGCGATAAGCAAAGAAAAAGTTGTACAAAAAAGCTTGTACATCAGCATTTTTACGACACATTAATGTTATCGAACAAGCCATCGAGTCAGCGATGTAGAAGGCTGTTGTGGGACAGGGTCGGGGTTTCGATTCCTGCGGTAGGCACCCCTTATCTATGTATGATGTCACGGTCCTTGTTTCTGATACCAATTAGTGAGAAACACATGTAATTTATCTATCTGTTAGATAAGAATATAGGTTAAGTTTTCACACACTAACCTAGTTTACGGATGTGGGTAGTTATCACGATTTTTACTAGTTTTTACTTTGTTATTAATGTATACGGATTTTAGAATCAAAAGGATGTATCTCGTAGCTGGTAGATTATTGTACAATACCGTAGAGATTTGTTACTTATAACCTATTATTTATTTATGCTTCCTTATACATATATCTGCACCAATCGTAGTAGCATTCAAATATCTTAACTTGGAAGCCGTGGTTCTCTCTCTCTTATTCCATCTCTCTATCTAGTTTTGTTTTAACTATTATGACTACTATCTGACAACTAACCCCGAGAAAAAAGCCTTATTCAAGTTATAGCTAACCGGTAAGGTTGGCAAAGACTGCAAAGAATTTAAATGAAGTCCCATAAATTGTGCATATTACCATTTGCCATTTGCATGTAATCAGAAAGGCAGTTCCACATTATTGAAGCCTAAAAGTAAGGTCTCATTTCAATGTTTCTCGCAAAACTTAATGTTCTGTTATAAGGTCACATAACACTCAAAAGATTTTAACATTTACTATTTAGTTCTCACGATATAAAAAGAACAAAAAATCGTTTGCTAACGTTTAGCTTAATATAAATGCTAAACGTAACTAGTATAAAAGTTTTATGATGTTAACGGAACTTAATTTGGTTGTTATTTAAATAATAGGTTGTTGTGTAATAATGTGCATTTGGCACGATTCCCTCGGTGGCGTGGTAACGGTGACTTCAGTTATTTTGCACGAAGTCCCGGGTTTTCATACCCAGATTGGAGAAAGGGTCATTCAGATTTTTGATAGAAAATTTTCAGTAGAAGCGAAGAGGGTCGAAAAGAGCTGCACTTTTAACGGTTCTAGATAAACTGAGATTATTTCCATATTCTTATTTATTTTTTTTCGTTTGTTATTTTTCAATGTTTTAATTAACCGAGTTAAATAATGTTTAGCAGATATTCAGTATCTACTTTTAGTCACGTATGGGGTCTCAAACTTTAACTAGTAGATATACTAAAAAAAGCAAATCAATAAAACAAATCTTCATTCCAACTCTCGTCAGTCGCAAAAAACGAGTCCAATCTGATGTCCATCTCATTTGATGGAACACTTGTTGTATGATCGACGAGCTTCCGAACGCGGCGAGATCTTTGTATTGTCTGTCTGTCAATCTGTCCGTAGTCTACTTCGAGAACAGTCCGTGTCACATGTCGTGGGAACTATCAGGGTCTTAACTAATTCTCGGGAATATCTTGGGAATTCATTTTCAATTTGATTGGATGCGATTATAGTTTTGAGTGATAGATAATAATTTTTATTGAATAAAATTTTAAAGCATTTAGTATGCTAACAAACATAAAGTTCACTTAAAATTAGATTTACAATAATTTAGAAATTAGAGTACGCCAATATATAAAAATTAATTATTACATTATACAATTAAAATATTGTCCACATTTTTGTACAGTCAGAGTGACAGTCTAATCTATTAACCCGCCCCTCATCGTACCTGGTGCAAAGGTACCCATGACACTGGCGGCATTGCCCCGTTGAACAGCTATGGCCAACCGTTGCCCCAGGTACGAGCCGGAGCGGGAGTCACCGGTTTTGTCCCTCAACCTGCGCCCTAATTCGCTCACCAGATTCTTGGCGTCGGTACCCCAGACCCCAACTACCCATTGTCTCGACCGCAAAGGGAGCGAACATATATTGCTCTGTCAACGCCGCATACTTCTCTCGTTTTTTATCCGCTGCGTCCTCAGCAGCAGCTGCCGGAGACCGGACAGTACGGCTCAGGTGACTGGGCGCAACCGTGCTGACACACGTGGCATCCCACAGAAGGCACTTACCATTTTTCCATGGCACCAGAGTCATACCGTCCGGCCTTTTGCCGTCGGATCTGCTGAGGCCAGGTGGTTCTAATAGGCATGGGATATCCGCCGACACAAAGGCTCTCCGAAGTATGTCGTTGAGAGCATGGTGGCGCGGAAACCTACCCGTACTTCTACGACAACTCAGTGCGTGATGGCCATCGCTCGCCACCATGGAACCGCAGGTGCATCTATGGGGTTCACACAACCCGCAGCCCAGGCGGAGGGCCACCGCCACCCGCAACGAATTGTCATCCAACAAAGTGCCCAGGTGAGGTGAAGGCAGCGCGTGCAACCACGCTCCCGATTCCGGCTGTGACACTGCTCGGAGCCTGGCCATATCGGCTCCCGAAGCAACCTCCAATAACTGCTCCCTAAGCCTTACAGCAATGCCCTCGTCCCAAGCGCGCTGGACAGTGGGCACGACTGGTCTCGACGCCGCTGAACTGCAGGCGAACCACACTGTCTCGGCGCCGGGCGCAAAGGGCACGGTCACTCTGCCACCATTATTATGGAGGATTACAGTGACGAGATCCGCTACCCCATGCGCCGACGCCAGGAAAGCCGGCACACCCACATCCCGCGCGCGTCGCACCCCGATACCTCCGTGACGAATGGGAAGAGTCGCCTGTGTCCTTTGTTTGAAATATTTCGTCTCTGACTTCTTCAAACCTAACTTTTTTTGACTTAGCACGCCACGAGATGCAATCATGAGGTCATGAGGAATCATTTTTATATCGAGTACGTAAAGTGCTATTGGGGTAAGTATTTGGTATGCTTTATTTAGCTAGGTGTAAGTAATTGGTCCTAGCCCTTCAAACATATAAAATAAAAATACATACATAAATACATTCATATTATCATGCCTTTTTCCCGGAGGGTTAGGCAGAGGTGAATTGTACAAAAAAAATATTGGTGACAATAGATAGTAATTTCAGGCGAGGGTGTCAACTAAAGCCGTACCTGGAAATTTTGCGGGTTGTAGTTGATTTTATTAACAGGTGTGACTTCAACTTACATTCTTCCGACAGGCACTCAACAATTCAAAAAGGTGTTTACATCTATGGTTTCAGTAATTGCAATTTAAGTACGTATTGTTAAAAACCACAACTAAAGTAACGTCTTCTAAACATTTTTAATAAACTGTTCAAAAAACGAAAACAATAGTGTGCAAACCCTTCATCGTTTGAAGTGGTTACAGTTGCGGCGCCCGCGCAGGTAGCGATTTCGCGTCAAGTACCAGATAAGGGCTCTTGCACATGAGGGGCGGGCGACTCGACGACGCGACAGCCTTGTCGCCAACGCGCACGGTTAGCTTTCGTCTTTGGACCGTAGAGATTTTACTTTTTAAGTTGTTTGCTCGATATCTCAGATAGAGATTAGCATTTACAGGTTTTTGACTTTTAAACGTGCGATTTAGATAGCAGTACTGTCGGGCAGACGTAAATGTCGACCGGTAGAATGCTGGAGGCAGAAACGTCATAGGCGGGCTGATGCGTCACGGATACCTTGTCGCCGTTACCCCAAATTTTAGTTTACAGTTAATTTCACTTGTTTGTTCTTTTCGGATAAAGATAAGCTTTGTTTACATTTTATTTAATAATAATAATAATAAATCATTTATTTCTCAGATAACATTGTTTTAGTATTGTTAGGAACGACTTAGATTAGGGTTAGTGCACATTATTATAATTTAAGATGTAACAAAATTTTTATTTAAGATATAACTTTGTACTGTATTATTATACCTAATATTTATTATTAAAGTTAAAATATTATTTATTTATTTATAACTAGTAAAGTATGACATTGAAACACAGGTGTAATTTTAATTAACATTTAAAATGATTTTGTAACATTTGAATCGTTCGTCCGTATCATTGAGGAAATCGGTTTTAAGTTCTCAATAATAAAATTAAAAAAGAAAGCGTTATTGTATGCACTATCTATATTATGCACATATATAATATTAGAGATAAACATTAACACAAGTTATAAATCGATTACAATTACAGTTGAATTAATCAAAAGTAAAATTTGTTAGATTAGATTACATTACAATTAAGGTAACATTACATTATATAAAAAAATATCAAATTACAGATGGCCTCGTTAATTTAGAGTTCTATTTCTGAGTTATGATAACATGTTATTGGGTTTACTTACCTATTAGAAAGTTGGGGTTGTAACCCGTCCCGTGATCCAACCGCAATGTATAATTGTACTTACTGTGAGATTGATAAACTCATAGAACAACGAAAGCTAGACATGTAAGGCTCTTAATAATATTGGTAAGGTATATCCTAGAAAATTACATATTTTTCGTATTCAATATTAAATATTAATCAATCAGCCTATACTGCAGTCCACTACTGGACATAATTCTCTCTCAATTCGCGCCATTTTATCCGATCCTCTGACTTCCGCATCCAGTCTGTCCCAGCCACCTTTTTAATATATTATTGATTTATTATTGATTTTTTGCACAAATGTAAATGAAATTTCAATTTCGTTTGTTTTCACACTTTGGAGATCCAGACCACGTATTAGTGACCGTCTTCTAATCCCTGAGACAGAAAAGCCTAATACAGGACCTTATACATCAATCAACAGGTGTACTGGTTTTATTTAGCTTGGACTCTCATTTGACATAGAGCAGACCATGTACTTCTCTGCAAAGATTTAGCGTTAACAGACATTACAAGGTAATTAGAAGCTTTCTTGATTGAAATTAATCCTTTGTCTCCTTGTTCTAGATGGTGCTGACATCAATGCACAAGTATCGCCCCCGAGTGCTGGTGGTGCGAGCTCGTGACGCTGCTGCCCTCGCCTGGGGCGCGCCTCACGCTTCCTTCTCCTTCCCAGAGACTGAATTCATAGCTGTTACTGCTTATCAGGTATGTATTATCATTCTGTCTTATTACTTGTCCATTTTAGCTATGGTAGAAGCGGTTTTAGCTACCCTATGCAAACTAGGTGGATAGTTGAAACTAGGTTATTTGAATCGCTATTTCAGATCGATATCTGAAACGTAATTAAATATTTACAAACCTCGTGTGGAACCGATTTCGTAAAATGATGCGATTTGGTTTGATTGGGTTTGAAAATAAATAAATTCATTTGAAAAGTTAGGTCGTGATAATAAAACATAACCTCGCAGTCACTATACATGTTTGGAACTTGTTACAGTACATAATAAATATACTTACAGTAAGTTAATTATAGTTTGCTTTACTAGGTAATATAATCTGTGTTGGAAGGCAACGCATTATCTTGCGCCCGGCTTCGTCCGTATAGAATTCTGATCTCATTTCCGCAATCTATGGAAATCTATGTTAGGAATAAAATCCCTATGTGTTAACTAAACAGTAATCAATTCTATACCCATACCAAATTTCAGCCCGATCGGTCAGCCGTTTGAGCATGACTCAGCCATTAACTAAATTCATAGGATTCCTTCTGTCTACCTAGATTGTTATGAAGTCACTACTATTGAAAGGCTCTTGTAGACCTTGATGTTATCTTCTACGGGGATTCCTCCTCACATGATAACCGCATCAGCTTCCGAGAATACGTACTACGATTCTTCGAACAACGCGTCGATTCGCACATACTGACGATGCTCAAATTTTTTGTTTCACGCAGGCGCCAAAGCTTTTACGAATGCATGCTTTGGTGCCAGTTACAAATACAAAAAAAAAGCAGATTGCGACGGAGAACGGTCATTGTGTAAGGTCTGTTAAGAAAACAATACCGACCGACTAATTTAGCGTTTTTGTTGTCGGCGTGTTTGTACATACATTGTTAGAAACCACTTGGCAAGCTCTTAGAAGGCGAAGAGCACCAGTCTGTGAACAACAGTTAGTTTCTGAAGAAGCTAAACAGTACCGATTGGAGCGGTAAATAAATTGATATCGACGATGCACAATACTTACTTTTCTTTCTTGAATAAAACAATGGTTGATCTTTCAGTTCTGTTAGCGCTGGCTATTGTTTAGTGTTGGCACGTTAGCACACATTGCCGCTATCACATAGTAATCACGCTTTTACTCCGGAGGGTTAAGCAGAGGTGAATTAACACCCACATTTTCGGTCATATAGGGGGTGAGCCTATTGCCGTATATCGGGCACTATTGTTGACTCGAGCTATGCCTCTGAGGCTAAGTCTGGGTTATATATATCTGTCTGATGTTAAACAGCCCTTCGCTTTCTTATATGTACCTATATGTATATGTTTGTGATCTGCAACAAAAACAGATTTCCTTCATTTCTAAATACATAAGTACTATATATTCTACAAACATAGAAACCCTTTATACATATAAATATTTACTCAACGATAATTGAGTCTGGTAGGTACTTACGTCTTCCCTCCTCAATTTAGCAGGTGAACGCTCTACCGCTACGCCACAGAGGTCGCCTTATTCAAAATCAAAGATTATGGTATTCTTCTAATTATATTTATGAAGCCTGCATCAAACTATTCACCGATTGGGCCCCCTGTTGTTTGTTATTGAACATTAAAAGTATTAAAACTACTGGCTTTGCCGTGTAGCGTCCCTTGCATAATCCGCCTGAAGTAATTACACTGCGGCACCTTTCTCATCTCCCCTGCATGTACGGTGACTGCAGCGAGGCGCGAAAGTTTTCTCGCGTCCATTTCATCGGAAGCTTTGTGGGATTATCCTACAATAGTCCAGCTAACGGGACCCTTTTACTAACAATACCCGGCGGCGTATCATTGCGCATTATCCCCGGACAAGCGACCGATCGCCGGCTCAACTATTGTTACAAATTATCAACGAATTAGAAATTACCTTTACAGCCGCCGCTCTTTTATCCGAGAGCGTAACTTGGTGGCATACTAGTTCAATTATGGCGACACAAAGATCACGCAACTTTTTGTAGACACAATAATGTAGGTACATCGCCGTTTAGCCTGTCATCGCATGTTTGTTGGCATCCACTCGATAATACAGGCCTATCTGTTAGATAAATAAACCAAATTTACTCAAACCCTAATTACACAGTGTTAAAAAAAACTGGCGACAGTCGCCAATATGTGAAATAGTCACGCAAAAAGTAAAAGCAAGTTTGTGGGATGACGTCACGGGCGACAGGGCGGACCGGGGGCGGCGCCTGCCACGGCGAGAGCATCACGTTTTGCTATCCGACCGACTTGAAAAGTGCACTCTGTTACGTTAATAACAGGCTTTTAGCACTCTTCGGGTTTCGAGCGTCCTGTCTCTTATCTGGAGGTGCAGTGAGCAAACGGCACCCGCCGGCGCCGCCTTATCACGGCGAGTAAACAATCGTGAACAAGTGACTTCACGTATCTTGACTGCACTATTTGCCTTCAGGATTCGCCAGATAAACGACTTCGATTGCTAACACATTTTAAGTTCCAATTTTGAACTTGTCTCTTAGAACATGAGTTTGTAAACGACCACACGAGCCACCACAATTGTACTTTTGCAATGCGCGATTTTTTCGCAGAAGTATTGTGATAGATGAGAAAATTTTGCTAGTATGAAGTTTAGGGTCCTGATACTTCGATAATTTGCCTTCGTCTATGTCTGATAGAGTTTTAGAACATTACAAACCACCTTGCTACCATAATACAAGGTTCACACTATGCTCACCTACCATAGAGAACGTACACTGCTTGCTCATTAATATATTTTTTTTTAAACTTTAATATTATGAATTAGGTCTGGCGCCGGCTGCTAGAAAATCTCAATATTCTGCCAGTTATTGTTTAAAAACTGTCAATTTCAAAAAAATGATTTAATTGGTATTGAATTTCGTGCATCTAAAGGTTTTTGTGGTAGGCGCCTAATGTAAGTGACTTGGAACAGTAGCGCGACGGGCGGGCGACTAAGCCACGTCGACAGTTCGACACGACATGCCATGCTAATTGGCTTGTCGCCAAGTCTTCCACATGTGCGACAATTATCCCTTACAAGCTATTAGTGACGCCCCAATGTATGCGGAAACGGATGTTTGAATTGCATTCTCGGGAGAGATAAGGAGAGTTCCGTGTGACGCGTCGACTAATCCTTGATATGAGATAACTTCTTGTACAGTCCTCAGTTGTGAAGTCAATTTTCTTCACTGACGCCGACAAAATCGTCTCACGTTTAAGATTATAGTTAAGGAAATAATGCTGTTAAATCAATCACGTCAATTGAATTCTTTGTGGTGGTACAAAGGTTGATCTAAAATAATATAGTTACAATTCAATTTTATCCTTATTGAATGGCTTCAGTGTGTTGCCACAACTTGCCAATGTCAGGGTAATGGAAAAAGTTATTAGGAGAATAGATTGTTCTACTATGTGAAATTGTAGCATAGTACGTCTCGTTTCTCGTCTCGTTAATGACTGGGGTAGTCGCTGACACGTCAAGATTTTTATCATTAGGGTGTTTTATTTCAGAGGAATTTTGATCCGCTGTCTGGGTAGATTTATCCACCAATAATTTGTTTTTACTGAGGATTGAGTAAAAGTTTTTATATTGGAGGTGATAATTGATACGTAATATCTCCTTTAACAATATTTGACAAGTATGCCGAGCAAATATATCATTATGAGGCAGTCTAGAACTGAAACCCATATCTATTAAAGCAATTTAAGCATAATATAATTACAAGTCCTCTACACTGACGGCACAAAATCTCTGTTCTTACAGGGTCGGTAGCACGGATGTGACTCCACTGGTGTTACACACGTTCATAGGTCATGGTAACCACTTTCCATCAGGTGGGCCGTTTGCTTGTCTGCCACCTAAGTTGTATAAAAAAAAAACAATCAATAACATAATTTTTCAATGACACTATATTTTGATAATATTTTGAATTTTCAAAATCTCGTCCAAATTCATAAACAGGCAACCTTAGCTAATATCTCTGCATCGCCATAACATTGACTGATAGAAAATGCTTACGACAGCGTAGTCATCGCCATTTTACTTTTTATAAAAAGATGAAATAAAAAAGAAATAGTTACATTTACTCCATTCAGTTTCGTACTTAACTAAACGTAAACAATATTGATGTGTCTTTTTAATATGTTTTATTTAAAAACTCAGTTTATAAAATATTTTTATATTTAGAAACTCATTTTAAAGACTAAACACCGAAATTTAACCACTAGTTAGTCAGTTGGTTGGCCTAGTAATTTCTTTAAAATGTAATTTTCTAAAAGTTATCACAAGATTGGTAAACCTTTAGTTAAATAACCTAACCGAATGGAATATAATGTTTTAACACAGCGGTTATCGTGTTACAGGACATTTTAGGTGTTCAAAATAGGCAGAATACACTTGTTTTGTTGTATTTGTACTTGTATTGTATTTTATTTTAACGAATATTTTTTTCTTGTCCACAGAACGATCGCATAACAAAATTGAAAATTGACAACAACCCCTTCGCAAAAGGTTTTCGCGCTTGCGGCCAATCAAAATGCAAGAGAAAAAGCACAGACGCACCAGACGGTAACCCAGAGCCCGCTTCTGAACCAAGCGAAGCCAAACGACCATGCTCAGATGCCGCATCATCATGTTCTGAGGAAGGCAGCTTAAGATCCTCATCACCAAGATCTCCACCTCTAGTGGAATCCCCTGCACCTTTAGTTATTACTTCAGAGAACATAACACCACCACCTCCAACTTTTTATCCTCCAGAGTTACCTTATTTGGGTATGCATATGCCAATGCCCCTCAGTCTTTGGCCTAGCACTCCTATAAGTGTGCCTAGTGGATTATCATGGGGTGCAGGGCTACCTCCAGCGCTTCCACCAGCTCCTGTTCCGCAGCCTCCTTGCAGACGCGTAAAAAGTTTTACAATCAGTGCTCTACTTGGTGAAGGTTGACTGTTCTACAGCTATAAAAGCTTTAGAACAGAATTATGAATACAATCATGAAGTATCTTACAGACATGAGATATAGTTATTATAGATAAAAAATATGTAGATATCAATAAATGTAAATAGAGAATACCATTTATAAACATATAGCTAGTAAACAGTGTTCATAAATTAAAATATATTATATTTAGTTCATATAATATGATGAATATTATATTATTTTATTGATCTTTGCTATTGTATTTCTTACGAAAGTTTGGTATGAATGTCATTTATTTATTTTAAGCTTAATTTATGTCATTGAAAGAAACATATGCATACTATTAGATAACTAATATTATGAACTAAATTCGTAAGAACTACAATAGCAAATTAGTTCCACAGATAATAAAAATAGTTTAATTAAATAAAATTATATTTTAATAAGCTTTTAATGCTTTTGGCACTTATTAAGAGGAACAAAGGGAAGCTTGTAAAAAGTTTAAGTTATTTTAAATTGTCTACCCCTATTATTGTCAATTATTATGTGTTCCCTTGTGCCTAAATGAGATAAGTACCTACATTATTATCGATAATCTTATTATCATATATATATAGATAATAATTATATAGGTTTATATTTAATTGTTGAGATCAACAGTCATTGTAATTTTCCTTTACATCTATCTGTACATTCATTTCTGTTTTCACCATGATTAGCAACAATACATACCTATTTATTATTTTATTGATTTGAATTTGTAACATACTTTACAACATATAAACTTCTGCTTTCTTCAACCCTTCTTAGTTTATTTTATATAATTTATATATCGGCTACCATGACATCTATATAATTTTCATTATCCTGTGGAGGAAATCATCACAATTTAAGTTACACATATAATATTATCTAATGATTCATAAAGACTTAAGTTAGCTCTCATTAAATATAAATACTCATAAATTTATAAAGGTATATATTAACGCGAGAGGGATATTCGCAATACAAATAATAAAACTTTAACTATTTACTTATCATTATTTTAATTAGAACTCCTACCTCGTTAGATAAGTACACGAAATTATTATATTGTGATAGAAGTGCCTTAAGATTTTAGAAAATGTGCTTGTTTCATAAATTAGTGATTTAGTTTTATAATTAGATTGTAGTGCCAAATTTAAAAATAATAAACTACTTATTTACCTATGTGTAAAATATACCACTATATTCAATATTGTATATTAAAATAATGCCCGCGTATTCTGTTATACGATAATTTTAAATATCTACTTAAAGTAAGTGTAATTTGTAAAAAATTGTAAATAATATCAGTCAGTTGATTACGTAAAATATATTTTTATATGATCTAGTTCCTGTATTTCATTGTATTGCCTAATATTACCTACGAGCGCCCTAGAACCTTTGCAGATGCGTGGAGATGTTGCGTCCTTGGCAGTTTTTTTTTTTTTTAAACCATTTAGGTGGCAGACTACCGCACGGCCCATCTGATGGGAAGTGGTTACCGTGGCCTGTAACGTACTGTACTGGAACGTATGAAACACCAGGGGTGTTTCACTCGCGTTGCCGACCAAGAAGAAACCTTCTAATGCCTCTCTTGAAGAACCCCACATGGTAGGAGCTTGGGTAAAACCGCAGCAGGGGGATCATTCCACAGCTTGAGTGTGCGTGGGATGAATTTTTTTTCATACCGCACAGTGCGCACCGTCTCAGGTCGCAATGTGTGAGGATGAATTCCCTGCCTATGGCGAGAGGTGCGATGATAGAATGTAGCTGTGGGCATCATGTCAAACAATTCATCTGAGCACAAACCATTGTATAGGCGGTAGAACACACACAGTAAAGCAAAGTCCCTCCTAAGGCTAAGAGGTTCCACACTACCTGCGAGTATGGGATTGTCAACCAGCCTCAACGACCGTCTTTACACTGAGTCGAAGGTTGCAGTATTTAACAGTCTGTACCATGGTGAATGTTCTGATGAGCTCTTCCAATTAGTCCCACCGTCCCCTTTCCTACATAGGACAATACGTGCAGGGCTTAAATGGCACCCGCACACGGTGCAGAGTATTCGATCAAGAACCAGGCGGTTTGGTGACTCTTTCCTTTATCGCACCATTAAGACCTGGAATTCATTACCAGCTCACGTGTTTCCTTCTTCCTACAGTCTCGGGTCCCTTAAGCGGGGCGTGAAAAAGCATATTATGATGCCGTAAAGCTTGGTGACCCTCTTTTCTGAGACTTTGGCGATGTCTAATTGATATGTCCTATATAAAAAACCTACTTATTGATTCGTTCAAATTTCCTCAGTGTGTTTTTATTATATTAGGACACGCCAACTTGACTTCACCTCGCCTGATGGTAGGCTAAAGGCGAAGAATTAATAACAAATCAAGTAACAATACGTTTATAATACAGAATAGAATAGATTGGTTCCCGGCAGAGTAGAATTTGGACCACCCCATCTCTTCCCATGCGGTGTCGAACAAGGCGACTAAGGGATAGAGCAGTTTAACGTCAGACATATATATACAGCCCAGATTCAGCCTTAGATGAATGGCTTGAGTCAACAATAGTGCCCGGAAGATGGCAATAGGCTTAACCCCTGTTACGTGGGACCGAATTCAATGATTGCTGAAATGTGGGTTTTAAATCACCTCTGCCTAACCCTTCCGGGATAAAGGCGTAATTATATGTATGTATATAGAATAGATTGATCAATGTATAGGATTTACATACGTTGATAATAATTGTCATAAACGTCAAAATATATGTCAATCCCATACATTCATCAGTCTATTCTACAATACGCCGGCCAACAAATTGTCACTTGTCTAGGTGGGCGGCTCTCATTCTACTAAAGCAAAACCACAGTCACTGCAAATATACCACATACACTGCAAATAATAACATTAAATTTTAAACTTTATTTCTTTGCCGTTAAAGTCCACAATTAAATAAAGAGTATTTCGTTTTACTATTACACTGACGGACTTATAAACTGCATCAAAGTTCAGGTTTACTCTAAAAGGATTTTTTATAATAAGTATGCAAACTTTTTAGATTAAATTATATAAATATGGAAAGACTGGCTCTTAATCTTAAAAAAAAATTAAATTTAAAAATAGAACTGCAGTAAAACAAATGAATATAGCCGGGAAAGAAAATTTACTTGTAGTATCAGATTTGCGTGTTATTTATAGCAAAGTTTTAAATTGATTCTCATTGATTTTTTTTGTTTTGTCAATTGAATTATTGTTACCAGCATAATTGTTGGGTTAGTTTTTTAACACATCGAGAGTTTTTGAACCATAATATGGATACTTCGTCCGAACAAGCGGCACAAATTGTAGCATTGGTGCGGGAGGGCTTGGATCAACGAACGATTGGTAGAAATTTAAATTTAAAACAGTCTACGGTTTCTAGAATATACAGAAGGTTTGTAGAGACAGGTTCTTACAGGAGGAGACGTGGTACAGGCAGAACTCGAGCAACCACAGGTCGTGATGACCGATTTATTGTTATAACTTCCCTGCGAAATCGTTTCCTCACGTCAGTTAACATCAAAACCGAGCTTAATGAAGTGCGTGGAGTAAACGTGTGTGCACGAACAATAAGAAGAAGGTTAAAGGAAGCGGATATCACCCCTTTTAGACCAGCAAATGGTCCAAAGTTGTCTACAGCTCACAGACAAGCTCGCTTAAGATTTGCGCGTCATCACCTGAATTGGACAGAAGAGCAGTGGGCCTCTGTATTGTTCACGGACGAGTGTAGGACATGTTTATATGGTGCAGATGGTCGCAGAAGAGTCTATCGTCGACGTGGGGAGCGATATGCTCAAAGTTGCATTGAGGAGCGTGTTCCTTTTGGAGGCGGTTCATGTATGGTCTGGGGTGGCATATCGATGAACGGGCGAACCGAACTTGTGTTCATAGACATGGTCCGTCAAAACGGTAATAGAGGGGGTTTGACAGCACATCGCTACATAACAGAGATATTAGAAGATCACGTGGTGCCTTACATGGGATTCATAGGCGAAAATTTTACTTTAATGCAGGATAATGCCCGGCCGCATGCAGCTGCACAAGTTCAACATTATTGCGAAGAGGTTGGGATACGTACAATGAATTGGCCAGCACGCAGCCCGGATCTTAATCCCATCGAGCATGTTTGGGACAATTTAAAAAGAGCTGTATATGCGAGAAACCCTTCGCCCACGACAGTGGCAGCACTAAGAACAGCACTTTCAGAAGAATGGGACAATATTCCGCAAGATCTTTTAAAAACCCTTATAAAATCTATGCGGAACCGATTAGAATCCGTAATAAGGGCACGTGGGGGTAATACACCTTATTAAAACACAAATAAACCCTTGCATAAAGTTTGTGTCTATTGTTAAAACCAATTTTTTAATTAAACCAATTTTTCTTAAATTTCTGTTTTTTCTTCAATAAAAGTCTTAGGTCCTTTCCAGTACATAAACTTAAACTTAAAGATATGACCCTACGCTGTTTTAAAGTTCACGAACCAATCTAGAGGTTTCAATTTAAATCTGCATAGAAAGTATGCATACTTGGTTAAAATATTTATTTCAAAGTCGTCTATTACTTTGATGCAGTTTATGAGTCCGTCAGTGTACATTCTCTCTGCAAAAAGTATTTTAATTCTGAACTTTAACGACATTGCTTTAAAGTCTAAAATGAAGTGGATTTTTTAGCAGTGTGATGTGTCAGCGGTTTTGCTTTAGCGGAATTGTGACTCTGGTCTGATGCAACGAATAACTCGGGAATAAATTTCATCATTCTTATAGGAGGAAGGACACGGCGGTATTCCCCCCCAATTGAGCAGTCCGACTGGGGAAGTACCTCCGCCCTACAGAATACCGCGGCTATAATAACTTCGTGTTGTGTTCCCAGCGGTGAGTAGGGTAGCCAGAGGTCACTGGAGAATTTGTGCTGTCAGTGGGAAGACTAAAGGCTTGTCCTGCTTTTTCTTCTACATTGACGGCACAGAAACTCTGCACTTACACGGTTGGCAGCGCGACTGTGACTCCTCTGGTGTTACAAACGTCCATAGGCCACGGTAACCACTTTCCATAAGGTGGGCCGTGTGCTTGTCTGCCAACCAAGTGGTATAAAAAAAAAGACTTAGAAAAGTCGGTACCTAAATAGGATAGCCTGCTTGCCTTACAATGTGGAAAGACTACTAGATGTAACGCCGTCACTGTCTACGGCTCCTTCTTGAAATTCCCTGTTTTTTGGGATTCAGGCAAAAGAACTTTGCACTTGTGCACTCCGTAACGGAGTCGGCTTCATCCCTCTCTCTATAACGAATTTTGAGTCGTTTGCCAACCTAATTTTGATCTCATAAACGATTGCTCTAGTAAGTTGACGAAATGAACTTGGATCTAATGAACTCGCAAGTGTAAACAAAGACCGCCTGTCACACAGGCGCCGTGCGTTTTAGTCGGTTTGAATCCGACATAACCGACATAATATCCGTGGGGATTTTTTCGCACGTAAAAAAAAAGAGGGAAGCACAGAAAACTACATCCATACATATATACATATCTACAATATACATACATACATACTTACGCGTGTCGTGTTAAACATTACCCTCGCTGGCGCTGTCGGGTAAAAAGATAAAAAATCATAATGATTTAATTCGAGGTTAAGTGCTTAAAGGTTACAAGATCAATCAGTATATAGGTACTGAAATATGTTTAACATTATTTTGGATGACTGATGAAAATGTAGAACCATTTGGAATGCTAATCTGCAGGCACATGCAGTAAGAACTTTTCAAACCATCGAACGGATTTGGCAGTTGAATTCGCAGTGAAATTTGGTGACGTCACGTTAGAGCGTGCGCAATTGAAATCTCACCTCGAATTCAACAGGTAGGTACTTACCTAATGTAAGAACATTTCGAACGATCGAATGGATTTGGCAGTTGAATTCGCAGTGAGATTCCAATTGCGCATGCTTTAAATTTGGTGATGTCACGTTAGAGCATGCGCAATTGAAATCTCACCGCGAATTCAGCAGGAACATAATGTAAGAACATTTCGAACGATCGAATGGACTTGACACCTGAATTCGCGGTGAGATTGCAATTGCGCATGCTCTTCGGTGACGTCACTAAATTTAGAGCATGCGCAATTGAAATCTCACCACGAATTCAGCAGGCACATGCTCTAACGTGACGTCACCAAATTTAAAGCATGCAAAATTGAAATCTCACCCCGAATTCAGCTGTCAACTCCGTTCGATCGTTCGAAACGTTCTTCTAAATAAAAATGACTCCAGTAATCGCCAAAAATGTACTTACTGTACTGCACCAAATTGGTTAACTTTTTTGTGTTCGTTATTGTCAAGACAAGGTTTATGAGTAAGAAATTTCTTGGAAACTCCACGTCAGTATCATATAGTATAATTGGAAAGGGACGAAGTAACGGTGCGCTAGTACCTTTACCTTTTTTTTATAATACTTGGTTGGCAGACAAGCACACGGCCCACCTGCTGGAAAGTGGTTACCGTGGCCTATGGATGTGTGCAACACCAAAGGAGTCACAATCGCGCTGACAACACTGTAAGCACAAGAGTTTCTGTGCCGTCAGTGTAAAAGACAAAGCAGGTTAAGCTTTTGGTTTTTCCACCGACAGCACAAAAATTTTGCAGTGAGCTCCACCATAAGTAGATAATTTACATAGAACAAAACTCAATGCAAGGGTACCAAATGTAAAATCTACAATTGGGATGCGCCATCTTTCCAGAATAGAATTCGTGCAGTACCTTCCAGTCAAACTATGATACGGCTGATATTTTCCATTAAACGACTGCCATCTGATCTCTACTATTAATTAGTGACATTCGGTAGTTAGACTAGTGAAACGTTTTGGGTCTCCGAATACCCTCAACGACTGCTATAGATGTTCGTATGACAAACGGGACCGACGGTTTAATATGCTTTCTGAGGCACCCACACCTATGCAATTAAATAGAATATTTTTTTAATTCATCAATGTATATTCAAGCATACAAATATTTGCACTGAGTGTATTACTGAGCTGAGATAATAATATATCTCAGTATATAATAATATCTCAGTATACTGAGCGTTTACTGAGAGTATTATTATTCAGTTAACATTGCCTATATTTGAATTCTCTTATTTAATGTCTAGATACTTACCTACTCTTGTACAGTTATTAAAACTTATGCTTACGTCATTATCATTACCATTATCATAATATCATCACACTTCAAATGACATGGTATAAAAACTTAATATTATAGCTAAAATTAAAAAAATTGTAATGAAACTGTACAATTGCAAATTCTCCCTCTCTCCAAACAGGGTCCATAATTGTAACTTAATCTTAATCTGACGCCTGTATCACATTATGGAACGCAATAAATGTATTGAGTATTGAGCGGGACTAAAACCTGCGTGTCTTGCGTAGCAGTCGAATGCACCGTGGCACCACCGTCACGTTCATACAGTGCGAGAAATACCATCACTTCATCATCACTGCCTATATTTTGGTAGGGCATAGAACTGGAATGTTTCACAGCCACATACGTGTTTCCTACTTCTTATAAACCCGGATCTTTTAAGTCGGTCTTCAAAAAGAATGTCAGGGCAATCCTACACTGCCCCTAAGGGACCGTTCAAGTAATACGTAAGCATTCAGATTGATTACAATTATTTAACTCCCCTCCCACTTGTCAGCAAACAAATCTCTTAAAATGCTTACGTAAACATAAAAAAAACATATGCATATTTCTTTCTCTGGTTAAATGTAAGGGTAACGCATGTTATATTATGTGTGAAACATAAATAATTTTATATATTAATAATTATTAAAGCAATGCAATGACCCCCCCCCCCCCCCCCTTAGTGCTTACGTAATACTTGAACGGCCCCTAATAGGGCTGTCCGACAATCATGTGAGGCTCGACAGGGACGGGAAAAATCACGAAACATTACCAGAGGGGAGGTAGGAGTATAGTGAGATATCACATGTATTTATTATTTCTAAATTAAAAGTGAATATTCTGTTTTTTTTTTCAATAACTAGTACCAAAAAATACACATTATCCGTGAACCTCACCATGTATCATCATAGGGAAGGGCTTTGGTCTAAAAATCACGTGATTAATGGACAGCCCCTAAGAGAGTTGATAGCTTTAAACTTCTCCTAGTTTACCAACAGAGGGGTTGCAGTCAAATTGGCGGACTGAACAGAAAAACGGCTAATATAGCAAACAAGTATAAGACTTTGCTAATGATCAAACTTCACCTTGGGTTGTAACAATGCTATAAAAAAGTGTTATTATTCTTTGATTCTTTTAGATAGATTAGAAAATGCGAAACCTACCTATTTTTTGGGTTGAGGTTGCAGTAATTCTTGTAGGGCCTAGTAAATCGCACCTCTAAGCCGGTACAGCTGATTGGTGGGCAATCTCTACTGCTGGCTTTATTAACCGGGCACTTATAAACCTGCGATACACACGTAACTTCGAAAAGCATCGAAAAGTCATTGTGTGCCATGGTAAAACCTGGGACCGAACCCGAGCCCTCGTCTCAACAGTCCATTACCCATACCACTAGGCTACCGCGGTTATAAATATAAACCTAGAAGCCCATAGCGTAGTAATATGCAAACTTCACAAGCTACAGCGAAAGTTTCAATAAGTGCCTACTAGCGCCATCTACATATCATGGTGTACGAACTACAACTGCTTTAAACTATGATTACTATTCTAGCAAGAACTGGCAGTTCTACTATTCTCATAACAGTTACAATGGCTTTAATAGGATGTCATACGCGCCACTTGTCATAGATGGCGTTACTAGTAATAATTTTACTCCAATGTTATTGGCACTTCGGGAAGAAGAGTTAAGGTTTAGTACATAGTACTGGTAGTATTATTTATCTATTCTGTGGTTCAGTTAAGAAAGATCGGCTCGCTTCGGTTTTGTAGAGCGAGAACGGCCACTCTCTCTCTCTCTCTGTGTTGCACATCGGACTGACAGATTGACACTTTTTTAGAGCAATTAGATCATACTGTACTGGGCGTAGTCGGAAGGGTTTCGAGAGTACAACTCCCCCCTTACCCTTATTAAAAAAATCAATCAACTCATGATATTATCCACCAGAAGAGGCGTCTAAAGGATGTTTCGTTTGAAAAATATGCAGACCTCAAAATGTTTTGGGGGTACAAGCCACAAAAGTATTTCAGTTTAGTTAATTAAAACTTTAATAATTGTTTCCCTAACACTCTGTATTTAAGGTATTTCTATGTGATCAATTTATTATTGAGTAAACATGCAAATAAAGTTATGTTAAATGTATATGTAATATTACCACTGTAACAGAAATACTACTTCAGGTTTTCTTAAAAATAAAATAAAAATACCACATTTAGCAATTTAATAATTTTGATATATTAGACTTCATGGGTACATACACACAGAAAAGTAAACAATACAAATATGTACAACAAATGCTTCTAACATTGTGTGAACCTATATTAGCAGTACCTATTATTCATTGTAGCAAAATGTATCCTTACAAAATGTGTCACTGAACTTCAAACACACCTCACACTTTTGACAATCCAATGTGATGTCATTGCTAATAATAGAACATCAATACCTTCTGAGGAAAATTTCAACATTTTCCTCAAGCATAATTCTATTTTTTTATTATCTATGGCAGGCCATCCACTTCTATTACAATAGATGATCTTGAAGGCTCCATCATGTAATTTACATAATCTTTGTGTACAGCCCAAATTTAACTCAAACAATTTTTCTAATAACTTAATATTCTCAAGAGTTATGTGGTATTAATGTAATATTGTCAATATGCTACAGAAAATAGATGTACTCAAGTTAATTCGGCAATCACATGGTTTTGGTTGTTCTAATTATAAATTGAAGTAACATTCCAATTTTGTTTTAAGATTGACTTTTTGACTTCCGAAGTTTGTTGACGTTGAGTTTTCCTTGTTTGAAATTCACTGACACAAGTATTACATATTTGGGATTGTTATAAAAATATTTCACTTCTATATAAATAGAAGACGTCTTGTCTGTGATTACAAGTATCTACATACATCACAATAAAATACATCCAGACAGTAAAAAGTGAATTAGTTTATACTTAATCTTTTAAATGGTCAGTGAACTACATCCTATCCAGTAATGAGGTTCTGAAGTTCTGAACTTAACTCATTGGTATCAATATTGTGTCTGGAATTAGGTGCTTGTGCAGGAGCACTCGACTCCCTGTTGCATGCTTTTTTATGTACAAACCAGTGCAGACGCTGACATTCACGGTCACAGTATTGGACCGATTTACACTTGGCACACTTCTTAGCAGGCTTCTCCTCACCACAAGTGCTGCAATAAGGTATAGCATCAACAAAACCTCTCTGACCATTGATGGTACAGTTAATCACGGTCAGTGCAGGAGGTGGATCTTTACTTGTCAAGGAGGTAACCATTTGATGGAAGGTGGTACATTCTCTGTAGGGAAACTCTCGTATACAATCTTTCAAGACTGTATCCATTAAGTCTAGAGAAAAACCATCTCTGCCGGGTTTCAGCAGTTTCTTCGCAAACACCTCAACCACATCATGTTTCTTCTCATCCTTGTCCGTATTCACTTTCTTGTCTCTAATATTATTGATTTCTTTTATGAGGTAGCCGAGGTAATGGTACTTGAAGGCCATGACCTCATTGGTATCGCCACCTCTTGTCATCTCTTTCTTGCACAATAGTTCAAGCACTTTTATAACCTTCTCCGCATTTTCTAACAAACTAGGCATGTGTTGGAGATGAAGCGCTAACCTCACGGGGTGAATGTTTACACCTAAAACAAACTTGTGCAGAGGATCTACTAAGAACCCAGGTAGGTATGGTTCAGTTTGCTGACCTTGGATGACGCTGAAGTACGCGATTTCACTACGCGGTACGTAATTGTTGATAGTAGCGACAGTGTGATGGTTACCTACAAACGCAGCCATTTGCGATGCAGTTCGTCCCACGGAGTTTGTGGCCGTCGGCTTGGCTCCAGCGTCCAAAAGCAGTTTGCACACCTCAGAACTCCCGGAGAGCGCACCAAAATGTAAGGCCGTGTAGTTATATTCATGCTTTCCTGAATTCACATCAGCACCCTGTAAAGGTACATCCACACATCAATAAGCCATTAGAAATCAGTTATGGTTGATCGTAAATATCAAATAAGCTTACAAGTTATCAAATAAGGTTACATACCCTATCAAGAAGGAGTTGCACCATGTCCTTGCTCCCCTTATAAGCGGCGTGCTGTAGCGCAGTCATTCCATTTTCGTCAAAGAAATCGACAGTGCCTTTTTGTTGAGCCAATATATTCTTAAATTCTATTAAATCATTTACGCCTATAGCATCAAATATAGTCCTTTCGGCGGCGGGTTTTTCTTCACTTTTGGTCTCCATATCGATTTTCTTGAAATTTTTAGTGTGAGAATGGAAAAATGCTATCAGACGCAAACAACCTATAAAGTCAACTGTCAAAGTCAAACTATTGACCAATTGACACTAGTAGACACAGAGACTAGAGGTTGAGCTGCGTTTATAGTGTTGTAAATATCGAAATCAACTAAGTTATAAAATCGCATGATCAGAAGGAGTAAATTAACCATTAAGTCCGTCTTGCTCCTAAATTACATTGCTTAGAAGCTCGTAGAAACGTGTAGATTAAGGAGATTGTTATTGAATAATTCTTTATATAGATATTAGTATCAATATCAAAATCATAATGTACAAATAATGTTGCATAGGCTATGATATAATTTAGAATATATGTAAGTTTATTATAATAATATATAACTATTTGCGTAGCCCACTGTCTCGTTTTTGATTGGTGCATGTAATGATGACGTAGGTCATCTTTTTTGTCATTATTTTAGAGTATGGACAACATATCTATAGTTTATAATACTTACATCATTGGGTGGAGACTATATTGTGTTGAATGAATTTATTGTACCTACTTTTAAATTGAAAAAGTAAGTGAGACTTACGGGACACCTTGCGGATGCGAAACGGTACAGCAAACAGAAGGTACCTATTATGTGCATGACATTTACCCTCCTTTGATCCCGCTTCCTGGGTCACGTTATAGAACTTTCTATGCTGTGATCAATTAGATTTTTATTTTTATTGTGGTTGGGTACTGGATAAAGGCCTTTCTCAATGTTCACTATAGGATAGCACCTAATCTTCCGCCTTTGGCCTCCATCTCTGTGTTTATAAACGTTAAAAACAACATCGTAATCTAACAGTAATCGTTCGGACGTAGTCTGCCAGACGTGACGTGAAAAATCTCATCAAATGAAACAGCAGTATATAGTAAGTATAAATTTATTCTAAAATCAATAGTCACAATGGCTGATGTAACTATTGATATATAACATTGAACAACTTTAAATATGAACTACATATCTGATACATCAATACATTTCTATGAGAGAGTACTATGGAATAACATCAAAAGTTTTAGTTTAATACATTATATAGGTACCTCATTTTATACATAAGAGGTTAAGTATATTATAGAGATATCGTAAATAAATTGATTAAATATTTTCTATAATATATTTAAAATGTAAGAATTTACTACGTGATAAAGAAGTCACTACACATCAAGTAAGATAAGATGTAGAGTGTGTAGAGCGTGTAACATTCCTACCATAATGGAAGATCACCTGATATCCGATGTTTCTTTAAAATCATACAATTCATCAGTCCGCATTGCCCAGGACGGAGTGATGAATAGTAAAATGTGGGTAACTTAATTATTGAAACACACTTTAACAAATGGAGCATTAATCGATTCTAAGCACAACATCCAGAGAGATATTTAATTATTTAGACGATTACAATGATTTAATTGAAAGCTAGATAATAATGTTATAATTCAATTAGTATATTTAAATAGATATAAGATATATCATTATTTATAATGTGGGTATATGAACACTTAAAATTACGGACACCGAAATGTAATATTATTATTCTACAGTGTCTATTATCTACACAGCATTTGATTTTCTTATAAATCTAATACGTATTGTATATAATATATTAGGTATAATAGTATAACATAACTAAAAAATATGAGATTATACATATTCATTTTTACCTAAAACTATTTGTACCTTAATTAATTATGTTACCTAATTTAAGCAATATATTTTGCCTATTATGTATTGCGCTAAAATAACCGTATATTGGCGTTGAATATAATGTCTATTAATCTTAGGATATAATATTATTTGAAGAAAAATGTTTTAAATGCTTAGTTGCATATATTTTTTACCTACGTGACGTCAAACTTACGCCACTTAAAAACTTAGCCTAAATCAAGACAAAATTCTACATTATTAATGCTACGATACTCGTATTGAATTAAATATACAATTCTTAAAACTAATTATTTCCTAATTGTGAAGGGTTTTTAATAATATTGTGGTATAAACAAATTGAAGGTCTTACATATATTTAGTCGATTAATAACTCACTTTAATCTTTCTGTTTTAAAATAATAAAAAGATCAATAATTTCTATTACAATGATGGCAACACATTTATGAACAAAAATAGTAATACTAAAAGGTGTACTATTTGCTTAGCCATAATCGACTAACAAAATTACAAACGTGTTAATTCGTAATGGAAACTTTTGCAGGGCTTAAAAAGCGGTCCTTTAATACTTAATTGTTCCAGTGTCAACCTTAATGCTTGATGGGGCTATGTCTAAACTACAGCTAAAACTTCGACGGCTTGCTGAATTATCGGTTATTCTTATCTAAAATATACATAGAATACTTTATTATTGAACATATTTATTTAGACACCTTAATAAAAAGAAGTTCAAGATTTTTAATCTGCATTTTATCAATACTTAATAAAATAAGTACCGGGGTACACTGTATGAGCCACTCATTTCTAGTGGTACCTACTCCTTAATATACTGAGCAGCCCAAGATAGAATAACCTGTGTAACAATTTTTCTATATACTTAATGAAACTGTAGTATCTTAAATTGCCATTAATATTCATTAATTATCTAGAATATATTCGTATAATGGTATATTTGAAGTATACATAATACCAGATATATTTCACTCATAATACCTACCATAATTCACCTATGTTATCCTTTTTTATCCATGCATCACCGATGTTAACCTTACTTCTATTATACAAGTTTTAAACTGTTGCTGCAATATCGGTCTGCATCTTTCAGGATCATAAATATCGATATAAGGAGTTGTCTACATGTGTTGACTTCACTATGTAGACAAAACTGTTACAGAAAACTGAAATAATGTACGACCGATAGTGCAGCCCTAGTACAACATATCAAAAGCCTTCATATCAAACGCTCGATTCCAGGAAACAGTTCAACTCGGGAGTGTCCCAACGTCTAGACGTAGTAGACGTCAAAGGAGAGTTGTGCTCAGACAAGCGCGGGGGCTGAAGCGAGGGGCGGGGTCGTTGCTGGGGGTTGCTGGGGGGTTGTGGGGGTCTGGACTGCAGACGCCAGTCGCACTCCGCCGCTCTCAGATACCACCATGCCGTTGTGAACAGTGCCGCGGCCTACTGTATCAGCGTAGGGTGTGGTCAGGATACGTAGACGCTGAAATATGAGAAAAATATATTTGGTTCAGGAGCAATAGGCTATTTGACAAATGTTTTTTTTTACTTTCGAAAAATTACCACTGTTTAATAATATTATAATCAACTGCTAAAGTGAAATGTTCTAACGACAAATAGTTTTAAAGATATTTGATTTTGAAAATCAAATTTTTCGCGCCGCCCGAAAACACTTCATATAAAATCGTACTTGCAAGTGACGTCACACGCAAGTCGCGCGTAGTGCAACTGTTTGTCTCCATTGCACATAAATATGTTACACGTATATAGTCCATAATAAAAGTGTTTTAATGAGGAATCTAAAAAGTTGAAAATTGGGACCGAATTTGATTGTTTAGGGGATTAAAAATAATGAAAAGCCATACTTTCAGTTTAGTTAAGCAATATCTTATTTTGCAAGGCATCTTTTTTCAGAACAAACTAATAAATTAAACTTTATTGGGAAGAATCAGACGAATGAAGAATTTGGACTGGTTTGAGTCGGAAAAGATTTCATTGAAACTGTACAAGTCCTATTTATTAGCCCTAGAGCTGACTTCTAGGTGGTGGTTCGTCAACATTGCCTATTCTAGTGCACTATTGGGTTGGATGGACTAGATACGTATAAGGAAATATTAGAAATCGATTTTTGAAAAAGAAATTAATAATCACTATGTACGATAAGTCATGTATTGTACTAGGTAGGGTCACGACGGTATTCCCGTCCGAATTGAGCAGTCCGACTGGGGACCCTCACCCTACAGAATACCACGGCTATAATAACTTCGTGTTGTATTCCCGGTGGTGAGTAGGGTAGCCAGAGCTCACTGGAGAGTTTTTGTGCTGTCAGTGGGAAGACCAAAGGCTTGTCCTGATTTTGTGTTCTGCACTGAGGGCACATAAAATCTATGTTCTTACAGGGTCGGCAGCACGGATGTGACTCCACTGGTTTACACACGTTCATAGGTCACGGTAACCACTTTCCATCAGGTGGGCCGTGTGCTTGTCTGCCACCTAAGTTTTATAAAAAGAAAAAAATACTCCCAACAAATAATAATAGTTTAGCTAGTTAGAATATAATACTATTGAAATACCGCATAGTCATCAGAACCATACCTCAACAAACGTTCCTTTAGTCGTCAGCAGTTTATATATCGCCACAGTGGGTATACACATCACACTGGATCCTGCAATAGCCCAACCAAGGGCATTTGCCCACCCAGGGTACACATAACCCTCGTACTGCAAGGGTTCATAGTCCAGTAGACCGTAAACCGTAATGAAAAGTAGGAATATAGGGGCAGCGAAACGCCAGCAAACTCTCCAGTAGAGGCCGGGGCGGAAACCGATCATATCGCGGATGTCTTCGCAGAATCGCTCCGTACCTGTGAACAAGAATGTTTAGATAGGCTAACTTCTAGGCAAGTGGGCTCCACCATCATCCACATCGTCACTTAACAACAGGTGAACTAGTGTTCAAACGATATCAACTAAAAAAATTGAATATGAAGTCGTTTAGAACCCCACTAAGGCCTTCGGGAAAAAATCGACCTGCTTATTAATGGACGAAGACGAATGGTGCAGGGCTCTTCTCAGGATTGAGTAAGGCCATATCAGAAGGAGAAAACCCATTAGTCAACAATATTTATCAGTAAATCTATGTGGCTTCGTCTCAATCTCAAGGCATTTTCAATCGTTCAAATATCGTCATTTAATTAAAAATAGAAGTAGTAGGCGGACCCCAGTATCTCATGTTAAAAGCCTCAAATGCAGCCGGGAACGTAAAAATGCCATTGGAACCATGGGAAGAGTTCAGTTGAATACGAGGCTTACATCTTGAAATCTGGGGTTCGCTTTGCTGCTTTTCTTACCCCTTTTTGCATGGTCTTGAACATTCCTGTCAGTGAGGCTATTGGCCGAAATAGACGATACAAATAGAATCTATGCATCTTAGTAACCATAGGAAATTCACTCACCATATATCCAGGAAACAGCAATAGCCTCGAAGAACACGGCGATCAGTATAGAATATCCAGCAGCATATCTGTCAAGCAGTTGGAAGAAGTAAAAGCCTCCCTTGGTGCAAGAAGCCAAACCCACGAAGAAGTATAGCGTAAAGAGACACGCCACGAACAACTCTCGGTGACGTCCGATCGGAGGGAACTCGTCACTTAGTGCTGTTATGATTGCTTCAGAACCGCCGAACTGGAAGTGGAATGGATATTGAAGAATATTTTGTCATATTTAGTACTTAACGTAATCGCAAATCTTAAAGTTTTGATCTTTGCATGCAAGTTTGGTTTGACCCATAATAGGTGGGGCAAAAGTATTTTCGTATTTTGAAAGTATTCTACTTTACTCTTTTATTTTTTTCTACTGTACTCTTTGAGTGTACTGAATGTAGGTAACTGACTGGTTTTAATACCATTAAATTATGAAACTGTAAAAATGCAAAAAATTAAAAAAAATATTGTGCCCGCCAATTTTAAATTGTTTTTCAAGCAATAAAATGGATGTAGGTATCTGACGAGAAAATTTGAAGAAATTAATAGCCTAGTTGTAGGTGGGTCCAGTGTCGCCTCTCTAGGCAGTCCTCCATCATGGATACTTTTCTTCACTATAGAATGTACCTACCGAACTATCCAATCCAAGTGTCAACAACATCATGAAGAAAATCAACGCCCAAAACGTGGATCCTGGCATAGTGGCGATAGCTGCGGGGTATACCACGAACACCAGCCCTGGTCCTTCAGTAGCCACGTCTTGGACCTGTTTGCCTGAAGTGTGTGCCATGTAGCCTAGGACACTGAAGATCACGAAACCAGCCACGAATGATGTTGCAGAGTTGATTACGCTTGTCAGTATGGCGTCCCTGTGAGAATAGATTTTGGTATAATTAGTTACCTATTAAAAATTTTGGACAATTTGTATCTACAATAGATTTTTTCGTTCGAATAAGGTGATTAGTTGTTTCTCTTTTCCTTTATTGTTCATTTAACAATAATTAAATACCAAAAACACTTACAAATATTGATTACACCTTTCTTTTCTTTATATTAGTGGTCTATAACACTATAAGTAACCTAGTGGTTTTAGTAGTCGATCTTATCATCGAGAGCTTACGTGTTCGAGTCCTGGCTATTACACTACCGATGTAAACACCAATTTAGTAATTAGATTATAGGAGGATTATATTCCTCCTGACATTGCAGTTACCTACTAATATTTTTTTTTAAATAAAGAAAACATGTAGGCATTTATGAAAGTGACTCTGAGTTCTCTACCAGTAAACCTTTGAGAAGTAGAGTATATAATATTATTATATGAGGGAAAGATTGGGAAGAGTTTAATAAATTGAAATAAATATTGGATACTTACTTATATACGTTGTTATGGTACTTATTATAAGACGCGTAAGCCAATAGCACGCCGAAGCCAGGTCCCAAGGAGAAGAAAACTTGAGTTGCTGCATCCACCCACACCTAAAAATATGCGAAATTATTGAGTACCTACCAGCGAATGCCTGCGGCTCAGTTTGAACCTCTTCTCGGGATAAAAATTACCATAAGCCTGTGTGGTATGACTGTACAAAGTAAGTTCAAGGAGTGCAGTCTTACCCCCTGTAGTGCAAGAAAATGTATGGAAAGTGAGAGATTTTCAGAGAAAAAGTTTTTAGGTACCTACCTATTTTGTACAAAAGCAAAACGAAAATATTGCAGATATGTATCAATTATTGCAGACATACCTGAGGTTGTGTAATAGCTTCAAAGTTAGGACTTAGGTAGTACTGGATACCGGTGGCAGACCCAGGGAGTGTGATACCTCGAACAAAAAGTATTAGAAGAACTGCGTAAGGAAAGAGAGCCGTGAACCAGACTACCTGAAACAAACAATACGTCAATGCCTAAGTGGGTTTAGTTACCGGTATTTATATCTTGACCCCAATTACGTCACACAATGGGCTTTATGAGATTTTTTGTGTCTATTGAGTGCTACGGCGTCAGAGGTGCTACGACGGCAGATGTGCTACGGCGGCAGAGGTGCCACGGTGGGAGAGGTGCCACGGCGGCGAAGGTGCTTAAATCCACCAATCACAGATTAAACAAATACGCGCCAGGGTCTCGTTTGCCTCACGACTTGTGATCAAGATAGATGTCAGGAAATAAATAAGGCAGGTATTTATTTCATTTGAACCCACTCCTAGCACAAGCAATTTAACTTAGTTGGAGATGTTAGAGGGAAAATTAGTAATTGCGGTTGCTAATATTCTTGTTAAAAAGAAATGAACTGATGATTGAGCGGTGTGCACATAATGTGGCTGTGTGTCCTTAAAATCTCGTTCCGATAAACAAAATAGGCTACAAACTAATTAGGTACCAATTTTCTTTCTGACAACTACTTATGAGGTTCATAAAACTCAATTAAGCCATGCCCTAGTAAAAATTAAAAATAACGACATAAGTCTTGACACGTATAAGTATATTAGTACTAATAAAATCAAGTATATTCTTGTTAAAAAGAAATGAACTGATGATTGAGCGGTGTGCACATAATGTGGCTGTGTGTCCTTAAAATCTCGTTCCGATAAACAAAATAGGCTACAAACTAATTAGGTACCAATTTTCTTTCTGACAACTACTTATGAGGTTCATAAAACTCAATTAAGCCATGCCCTAGTAAAAATTAAAAATAACGACATAAGTCTTGACACGTATAAGTATATTAGTACTAAAAAAATCAAGTATGCACTAACTTTGCCTGAAGTGCTGA
This sequence comes from Eilema griseolum, assembly GCA_963662185.1. Lineage (NCBI taxonomy): Eukaryota > Metazoa > Arthropoda > Insecta > Lepidoptera > Erebidae > Eilema > Eilema griseolum. The sequence goes on along the minus strand of OY759240.1, from coordinate 21,083,456 downwards.
TGCCCTTCCACAAAGAGAAGTAACAGATGATGTACACGGCGAATAGGCACAGAGCCATGTCCCATTTTATAGGACCTAAGTCATGCAGCCCTTCGCTTCCGTGGAGTTCTAAGATCGCTCGGCTGAAATAGATATAGTTTGTATAGTATCATCTACTGCAATAGCTTAACACCACGGTATAACGATTTAAAATAATCTCACTTGAAATATTCAGAGGCAGGTGAAGTAAAAGGTGTGGTTTGAGGTGATGCAATGGATGAGGCTGAGTTGTTGATTCGTATGCGTGAGCTATTAGCCTCCATTCCGAACTGAAAAAAAAAAAAATTAGTTAAGGTATGACTGATTGTCGGTGAGCATGTTAAGCTGTTGCGTTGGTCCCGGTTGCCATACGAACATCCATGGCAATTGTTACGGTTAGTTAGAGGCCAAAACTTCGATAACTGGTCTAAGTACAACATATTGGAGTCGGTAGAAGGGTGTGGAATTCTGATGGCTGTCGATTTACGGAAAATATCGAAGTATGGGCGTTTCGCAGCTCGACTGGATTATGGCGTAGAGTATAGCCCTCCGCAGGGGTTTTAATAATAGACGATTGTTTTAAGGGATGATTTATAATTCCATTTTTAGACTAGTATGGTCCGCCAACTATACTACACACCATGATGGAAAGTTAAGCTGCAATACAGAAATTAAAGATGAAACCGCACTAGCCCGAAACTGTAGGGGATAGCCGCGGGGTGTCAGCGGAGTAGCGAGGCGCGTCAAGAATAATATTCTTGCCCCTGTTTCTTATGAAGTAAAACGCACTATAGCGGCACTGGATAGTAGACTCGCGCCGCGCCGTTGCAGTGTCACGCTAGTGCGGTTATACATTAAATATTAAAATATCATTGAAGCCTAGAGGGCAAGAACAATACCAAAAGAAATTATCTGTTCATGCGCTTCTCGCAAAAAACTCTATCAAGCAATTGTATTGTAACAGTTGCCTGTTCAAACCCTGGCAGTCAGACTTAACTTGACTTTATCTAATTTAAAATCCATAAAAATAAAGCATTGGTTATCACAAATTGTTATAAAAATATTTTTTTAAATCTGCTTTTTGAAGTCTGCAGAAGTGATCAGTAATAACTGAAGGGGGACTTACGTCACGACAAGCGGGAGTGTTCCAGTCGTTGTTACAGTTGGTCCAGGGAAGCATGGTGGTGAAGGAAGCGAAGAAGAAGCGCAGCGCCCACGCGATGATCACATTGTAATAGAAGTCCACGTAGAATGCAATCAGTACTACCGCGTACCCGATACCTAGGAAGTAGAATGAAGAATAGTCATCATCATCTGCTTAGCGCCAGACCTGGTCGCACCCAAGGTTTTACCTCGTAGCTCGAGATTCGCTCCCTATATTATGTTTATGTATACAGGAGCGACTATATACCTCCGATCCCCGAAAAGAAAGGCTGCACCAGAGCCTCGTTCAATGATCGGCAGATGTACAAGGGTGAGATTGATCATGAAGATATTTTGTGAGGCCCCGCACATACAGCCTTTATAAACATTAATTCAAATTAGAACATTATCAATGTAGTAAATGGATTATTTTTTGCCTGCACCTACCTCAATGTGTCTCTGCATGACCCTAAGGTTGACTGTTAGATAATGCCTTTGGCATTAAGTCCGCCTTTGCACAAAGTAACTGTGCATTAAGTTGAATAAATAAATAAATATTATTCAAATAATACATATGTATTAATTAAAATCTTTAAAAACTGTAATTAATAGTGATACCTAACAAATTTTATCACAAGGCAAGGAGCTACAATCAAAATATTACAACGTAATAATATATCAATATAAGGTGCCTATAACTTTTTACTGGGTACATACATAAACATAGCTACAGTAAAGTATTAGACTGGCATTCGTGACTATACCCTCATATTAGATGACAAGGGCAGTACCTACGTCAGCCTACGTGACCACAAGAACACGTAGGTACAGTGAAACTGCGATTCACGGTCGCTAAAATGGAGAACTGGACCAATTTTCATGCTGTAGGTACCACCTATGTGCTGAATTATTTACAAAAAATCTATTTAATTACCATCTTATCCGACGGGTGTCGTAAGAGCGACTAACGAAAAAATATGCAGACGATATCACGGCGAGAGAAGCAAAATTTTAAATAAAACTCTGTACTAACCTGTCCGGCTAGCGTGTTAACAGTAGGCCAAAGCCTGCCAACATTGGGAGAGGGCTAGCAGTGGACTGCGATGGGTAATGCTCCATTTTTCCAAATAATTCAAATAAATAAATAATAATAATAAATTTGAATAGAGATAAATAGACAGATAAATGTTAATGATTAAATAAATGTTTAAGATGTTAATTTAAAAATAAAATTAGTACATCATTATTTAGTTAATAGTTATTGGTTAATTTAACGGTAAGCTGGATTTTATAATGAGGCCAATTTAATTTTAGGTCGAATTAATTTTAAAGAAAGAATATGTCACAAATACCTTAATCCGACAAGCACGTATGAAAACAAATATGAAAATAGAAGATGTATACCAGTTATCTTAGCAAGTAGTAGCATATTGTCTCTGCCTACCCTACTGGCAAAGATACGTGATTGTATCATGATTAAGGTCAATTTAAATGCCTCTCAAACTAAAAAAAAACCGCATAAGATATAAAACTCATCGCCAAAACGAAACCGCTCAACCAACTCTTGAATTATAGGTCAGTCGTACGAGTTAGGTCGAAATACATTTCAACAAAAAAATGCTTTCACTCAAAATGGATTTCCACCACCTTTCCAGTCCATTACCAATTTTATTTCTCTTCAAAATCACTTGGTGGGAGAAGCCACTCAGCGGTGCGACGTGACGCTCGAGTGAAATGAAATCAACGGGCATAAGCCGGTCTCACAAATCTACGGAGCCTTTTGAGAGGGCGACCGTATGGGACGCACTTAAGGGGAGTCGCAGGAATGATGTCAATTATGGGTGTTAAGTGCGTGGGGCGACGTCCAACAATATCGCGATCTGGAAAATGATGTAGCCCATGTTTTGCATAAAAAGTCTTAGGTGCTATTGTTTCGCTAAAGTGTCGTGGATTTTTAGACATCCATGTGTGAGTTCATTACTTTAAGATGCCTGGATGTATTTGGTTTTCTCTGAGATTGATAATTTTGGAAAATAGACAGGTTTACATTTTTGACAAGATATGTCAGTTTTAGTTTTAAATTTAAAATCAGTGCATGACACACCATGTCGTTGTAGGATATTCCTAGACAGTACCATCTAGATCTATAGATTGTTTGTAATATGGAGTCTAGATTACGGTATACTTCTATACATTTTTCAATACTTATTAGTTATTTTATTACACATAGAAACAGACATTCGAGATTGGGGCTTATATGCCTTTCGTCATTGTAGAAAAAGAACCTGAATATATGTAGAGCTGTCTTTTTTTAATAGGTCTTAGGTGGCAGACAAGCACACGGCCCACCTGATGGGAAGTGGTTACCGTGGCCTGTTAGCACAGAGTTTCTACGCCGTCAGTGTAGAAGACAAAGCAGGACAAGCTTTTAGTCTTCCCACTGACAGTACATACTCTCCAGTGAGTTCTGGCTCACTCACCGCTGTCGTTCCCGTTAAAGTCAAAATATGTCAAAATAAACCAAAGAAATCGAAAGGAAAAGCGGACCCCGGAGTTCTCAGTGCATGCTTTGGATGCAACTGAGATTGGTGATCGGATGAAGATTATACCGAACCGTGACCTGTGATATAGGAGTCGAACGTTCTGCCACCATACCACATAGATCATTACACAGAAGTTATCTCTCATCTCTATTACTTTAATTCTAATTCAAGCTGAATCTAGCAGACCCAACTCTCGCTACTATACATTTAATTTCGGGGTCCAAGTGCCTGTCTTTTGTTTTAAAGACATTTCTAAACGTTCGATTGACATTACCCGTGACCAGAGGGCTGGTTTATTCCTTGCCCAAAGGATTGGTATTGCCATTCCACGTGGCAATCCCACCAGTCTTCTGGCCACCCTCCCGGTTGACATCGATGGGGAGGAATTCCTTGATGTCTGAAGCTGCAGGATTATTTAAGTATATTCTGTATTATTTTATACTTTAATTTAGAAAACTCCCATACACATTAAGTACCTAAATAACTATATATTTATTTTTCAACAATATCTAGTACACCGCGTGGTTCCCGGCAGAGTAGAATTTGGGCCACAAGTAGTGTCGTACAAAGCGACTAATGAATTGAGCTGTTTAACACCAGTCAGATATTTACAGTCCAGACTCAGCTTTAGATGCATTGCTCGAGTCCCAGAAGACGACTTTAATAGACTCAATGATTGGTGAAATGTGGGTGTTAATTCACCTCTGCCTAACCCTCCGGGGATAAAGGCGTGATAAAGCGTGATATGTATGTACCTAGTACAAAAAAGGGTAAGTGGCGGCCATAACTCAAGATCGCCGAGGTCGCTGCGGCGCGGCGGCGGCGTCTCCATTCCGATGACATTAGCTATGCCTACGTGCCCGGCGGCTCGCTCGTAAATCTAGCCGTTGGTTCGTATGACGACGTGCAGCAATAAAACTAACGTAAGTCAAGAGAAATCGCCACAGTTTTTATTGAAGTATTGTGTGCTAAAATGGTTTTGATAGTTATTTTTATGTTAAAGAGAGTTTGGTTTTGAAAGCATTTAGTTTTGGGAGATCAACTTATACCTAACCTTGCACCTAAATAAATATATATTGATTTTTCAACAATACCTAGTACACTGCGTGGTTCCCGGCTGAGTAGAATTTGGGCCACCCCGCCTCTTCCCATGAGGTGTCGTAAAAGACGACTAAGGGAAAGGGTTTTTTAAAATCAGACAGATATATACAGCCCAGACTCAGCCACAGCTGCATGGCTCGAGTCAACAATGATGCCTGGAATACGGCAATAGGCTCATTCCCTATTACGTGGACCGAATACAATTATTGGTGAAATGTGGGTGTTAATTCACACCTGGCTAACCCTCAAGGGATAAAGGCGTGAATTTATGTATGTATATATGTATGTTAAATTGATAATTTGTGACGACCGGTGGCGTGGCGTGGTGGCAGTGAACAATACGCAGGAGGTGCGGGTTCGTTTCCAGCTCCGTGTAAATATTTGTATGCATGAAAATGTCTATTTGCATTGGTCTGGTCGTACCTCTAAGCAATGCTTTGTTATCGGCAATGGGTTGTTGTAGAGGTCAGGTGGTACTCGCTTTAGGGAAAATATCGAAGTTCAACCAAACCCGGAGTTAGCCTGGAAAAAGTGGACCTTGATTTCCGTATGCAACCAGGATTAAGAACAATACGAAAGTAACTCAGATAGGAATCGACCAAAACCCACCTAATTTTCCAAACAGAACCGAAAATTTACTATATATTTAATTTGAAAATTAAAACCGGTGTCACACAGGATTTTATACGAAAATATATTTTAATAATTCAATTGAATTCTTGGTGTGGGACGCAACATGTGGACAGCTGGCTGTGCTAGTGCTGCTGCAGCTTCTGCAGAGATTCTTAAGCGGCGCAAGTATTCTAATCTCATTGGTGATTATGAGTTTGTGCCGTTTGGAGTAGAAACGTTTACGCCGTGGGGTCCGAGCGCCCACAATCTCTTCAGGGAGATTGCGGGGCTTCGATCGCGGCGAGCTTCAGGGAAGCGTTTGGTCGACGCTTCTCGCGACCAGAGGGCTGGCCTCTTCTTAGCTCAGAGAATAAGCATTGCCATACAACGTGGCAATGCTGCCAGTCTTCTGGGAACGCTACCACAAGGGGCATGCGATGCGGAGGAATTCCACGACGCATTTTAACTTTTGTTATATTTAATTATTATTTTTTATTAATTGACATAGATTTAAAATACATTAATTCTAGGTTACTGTAAAGTGCGCTATGTCCTACCATGGAATATGGTGTAGAAATTAAACTATATGCTCTATTCAAAGAAAAATATGACAAAATGAACAAACTGAAACCTAACTTCATTAACGCAGAAAACACTACCCTACCTTTATAGGAAGTCGTGTGTAAAGAAGGGCCGCCATGACAGTTATGAGTTAAGTATTTCAGTGGTAGGTATGTTAATCACGACTACATAATATTACACGCCATCATAATTACTATTACTCTCTATATACTTACCTTTAAACAGTGGTACTAGCCTTCCCCAGCAGGTGATGGCGCCCTTCCGATGGAACTGGCCGAGTGCCAACTCCATGTAGAATAGCGGGATGCCGCCCACCACCAACATGATGCAGTAAGGCACCAAGAATGCACCTGGGTAACCAAAACATAACACATTATTAGATTCGTACATTTTTGAACGCTATTGAACATTATAATAAAGTAAAGATGATTTTTTTCGGAGTCGAAACGCGGCCCCGACCTGGAAGACCCCGGCAAGAAACTCAGCGGGCATTTTTTTGGTCTATTTACACATATTTTCTAAGTCTACTTAGTTTAAATACAATAACTTGAGTAGCATGGTTGAGCGAACAGCTCATTTCCAAGCTTATTTATCATCTAAGTATTCTTGGATTTTATAATAGTCTTTCTGGCACAGTAACACCAGTGGAGTCACATCCGTGCTGCCGACCCTGTAAGAACAGAAATTTTGTGCCGTCAGTGTAGAGGACCAAGCAGGACAAACCTTTGGTTATCCCACTGATAGCACAAAAACTCTCCAGTGAGCTCTGGCTACCCTACTCACCGCCGGGAACACAACACGAAGTTATTGTAACCGCGGTATTCTGTAGGGCGGAGGTACTCCCCCAGTCGGACTGCTCAATTGGCAATTTCATTAGGGATATTGTTAAAAAAGCGTATATATGTCCTGGAAATAATGACTAATTTTTTTAAGTGTACTTGACAGTACTTGACAGACTACAAGATTATTTTTGTGTCAGGTATTTATATTATGCCTATCACAAACTCTTGATTTCTTTTTGGACCGTTGGGCCCAAATTATAAATAGAGAAACAAGGTCGAATTTTGTCTCGTTTTGAACGACAGCAAATACAAAATCAGATCATATCTAATAGGTAGGGGAAAAAGTTTCTTAGCACTTTTAAGAAAATTCAAACATTTTTTAATACAGTTTTATATTTATATTTAACTAAAGTATGTAGGTACCATGATCCCACTGCTATAGAAATTTTGGGACTTCTGATCAAAATACCGCGACAAGTGGTTTTGGCAGACCTCTCGTGATGTTAACCTGGCATTGCTTAAAGAATTCTGAAGGGACCGAAACAGGTGGAAATCTGAAGGTGCAAGGTCAGGACCAACACCTCCCAGCCAAATTATCTTAATTTTTGCTGAGTGGCTAAAGATGTGTGAGGTCTAGCGTTATCATAATGAAAAACCACACCCCTTCTGTTGATTAATTCCGGCCGCTTTTGATTCTGTTGATTAACTTCTTTTTGCTTTAATCTCATCAGTTGTTTGCAGTAGAGTTCAGAATCGATGGTCCTGCCTGGTGGTAAAAGCTCATAATGAATAATGCCCTTCCAATCCCACCACACACATAGCATCACCTTGTTGCGAGTTAACCCAGGTTTCGCCACAGTCTGTGAAGCATGACCGACCTTTGACCACGACCTTTTTCGCACGTCCTTGTCGTACGTGATCCACTTTTCATCACCAGTTATCAGCTTCTTCAAAAATGGTTCGGTTTCATTACATCGTAATAAAGAATCACAAATGAGTACACGGTTCATTAGGTTTCTTTCAGTGAGGTCGTGAGGTACCCAAATATCGAGCTTTCTTGTGTATCCAGCTTTTTTCAAATGCGCCAAAACTGTTTTGTGGTCAATTCCCAGTTCTTCAGCTACGTCTTAACTACTGATATGCCGATCTTGCTCCATTTTTTCAAAAATGGCATCCATTTTATCCGTGATAGGGCGACCAGAGCGACGTGCATCTTTGACATCAAAAATTTCCGGAATGAAAACGCTTAAACCAAATTTGTGCTACTCTCACAGACACTGCACTAGGTCCATAAACATCGCAATTTTTCTTCGCAGCTTGCGTTGTTTTTTTACCTTTTTTGGCATAACATTTTAAAATGTATCGAATTTCTTCATTAGATTCACTCATCTTGACAGTACGAAAAACAAATGAAAATCACACATTTTCCTAATTTCAATTTGGAATTATGTTTCATAAAGTTTTAACTTTTAATGATACCAAAACCAGCCAGATGCAAATAGTATAGCCAAAGAGATTTTATTACAAGTTCATACATACTATAATGCGAAAAGACTTTTTCCCCAACCTAATATTAAGTTTTAATGCTAAAATGATTTTTATAATCAATTATATACATTTTCCAGTCGATTGCCCCTCAAAAGCTCCATCGCAATCTCAGATAAGGTCGCAATACTGCCAATAATTCCATACCGGCCCCTCTAGGGAGGCGACGCAAATTGTACTGTAATTGGCCTTTTAAGGCTTTCGCATTTGCCTCCAGTCTGCTTTTATGAAACTTGAGATATTTAGTTAAACTGTAGGTAAAGTATATGTATATTATAATACCACCATTACATAGTATGAAATAAAGTTATATTCACATCATTTGTCCGTTTCTACATGTTCTTGTGTTTCTTATTTTGATTCGATTGTCACTGTCATATATGTTTCTGTCCGGGTGGTGACGGAAAAGAATACAAGTATTACCACCTCGTCTCGAAGGTTACGTAAAAGGCTACTAACAGAAAAATAAGCAGAATATATCAATGCGAGAGAAAGTTGAAATAAAACCCTGCACCAACCCGTCTGACCAGCGTGGACAGTTGGCCAATGGCTCCCAACATTGGGAGAGGCCTAGTCCAGCAGTGGAATGCGATGGGCTAGTTGATTGATTGATTGATACGTTTTTTATGTATGTATTGTAAATATAAAATTCCCAAACGCGATAGTATAAAACTATACGTATTTATCCAATGTATCTACCGGTGCATATACAAAGATTCAATTTAATATATAGTGCCATGGAATTTAACATAGTAACTAAGACCTAATACTACTTTCATTAAAAATATAAAACTTTTGCATCCAAGTTCTGTATATGAAACTAGAAACACACAAAAGTTACGGGATTTTGAACTCTATAACACGGATTGTTCAATCGAAGTACGACCGCGCTTTACGTGATTTATTGCAATATTATATGCTTAATCAAATTATTACATAAAATCGTCTTAAACAATACATTTGATATATAATATATCTCACATAATCCTATGATAATAGTAACGATCACATTCAATCTTGTATATTTACTATAAAGTTTATTACATATTACAGGATATTCGTAGCAACTCTACGAACTTTCGTAGATGGCAATTTGCAGAATTTAACAAAGTTTCAGAATGGAATTTCGAAGTACATATTATCTGAAGTAGGCCAGTAGTCAGTACAAAGAAAACGTTTCAAAGAAGCTGTTCCAACGCTTGGTTGCAAGTAAACAGCTAATGAATACGAACGACAATTGTTAAATGACGAACTTCCTTAGACTTTAATTGAGTAAGTAACCTACACAGTCAATCTTACGTTAAAGCTAATTCGTACAGAAATAACTCGAAAAACAGATTGTGGTTTAATGTTAATATCTCTTCTTATATAAGGTCATAGAATGTTCTAGAGATCACGTGTGGACAGGGGCATTAATTGACGATCGACTGAATTATTTTTAAAAAATCTACGTTCTTTGAAAATTTCAATGATGAATGGAGCTAATAGAATAGTGTGAGTGATAAATACCTATCAGCATATTATCTTAAAGTAAGTTTTTTTTTCATTGACACGTCAAGGAGACTTTGCCTCACCTGATAGTAAGCTGAAGTCAAAGACTTAGAAAAGAGGATCACCATTACAGACATATACATGTTATAATCGGGACACTCAGCTTGACAGCTTCATCATATGCTTTTTCACACCCTGCTTAAAGGACCCGGGACTGCGGGAAGAAGGAAACATGTGAGCTGGTAATGAAATCCAGGCCTTAATGGTGCGACAAAGGAAAGAATCTCCGAACTGCTTGGTTTTTGATCAGATATTCTGCAATACTTACAGTCCATCAAATCTAAGAGGTACCGTTTGACGTTTCATATTTTTCAAACCGAAACAACTTTGTTCATACGTACATTATTCAGTTTCGATAACCTTTTTCATAAAACCATGAATTTAGAAAGATTTCATTATTGTATCTAAAAATGTACAATTCTTAATATCTAAATGTAATTGAAAACTTTCAAACAAAGCAAAATAACACATATTTACACAGTAAATAATTTCTAATAGTTATATTCTTGACCGCATTACAAAGTTACGTAGTTAGGTCACTGCACGTAGTGTTGCGACTCTTCGGATACACTTGTATGCAAAAAAATCGTTTACATATACGAAAAATCGAATGTATTATTTACAAATTACACTTGACAACCAAACAAATATTTTTTCATGTGAATGGGATTTATCTCACATATTACGATTACATAACTAAATAGTTATGTAATCGTAAAATATGAGATAAAACCCATTCACCAAAAATACGTATTTATAAATCAAATATATTTGCTTCTTTAAAAAGTTGTCGAAAGCGATTTGTCGATTTTTGATTTTCGCGCCCAAATAAGTCGGGGTTTCTCGCGCTAACGCTGTCGAAATAGTAAATGGAGTCAGGGATAGTGTTTTTTACATTTATTTTTGTGTATGATAGTATGGGTTTGCATATTACAGAGAAATAAACAAATTTTTAACAAGCACATCCATTGATTTTACAATTACAATTTTTTCTTCTAAGTCTTATTTCTACGTCTAAAACTAATAAAAATAAGGTATGTAGAACCCATTCACAAAAATGTTGTTGCCTGATGTTATAAATTAACGACGTTACTGCGCGACCGCATAATGCACTGAATACACAGATACCCTAAAATAAATTAATTTAATTATTTTTAGGTCAATAGGCAAAATCGCAGGTGTCCAAGTCTCTACAATTTTTTTTTTCTGGCAACACTGCCAACTACAAGCGCACGCGGTCCGCTCGGTCGGTTCGGCGTCAGCAGTCTCTCGCCATCTTGGAAGCTGACTGTGCGCGTACTTGCTTTCTCGTTTGTGTTTTACAATTTGTGACTTGGCTATTACTTTTCTGGACTGGATCATTCTTTATCCGTTTACCTTGGCAATATTCATACTGGACTCCGAACTAAGCAAGTGTTTATTAATAATGTCGAAAAGAGGACGTACTTTGAACAGCCAGGCTCGTGAATTGGTGGTGAAATTACACGAGTATTTTGAGCGTGAATCTCAAAATGGTGGACTTCTACTGCCAGTTACACAAGTTCGGGATCGCGTCGGTGAAGCTCTCGGTATTGGTAGCCGCACCGTTGGCAAAATATTAAGTGAAAAATATGGGCCTTCGGGGAGTGACAGTAACGTACTTCACACACCGAAAAAACGAAAAAGAAATAAACCTGTGACAGGCATCGATGAATTCGATAGTCATGCTATTAGAAACCATATATACGGGTATTTTACAAGAGGCGAATTTCCAACATTGGCAAAGTTATGTGCAACTTTAAAAGATGCCGGGCTGTATAAGGGAAGCATAGAGTCGTTGAGAACGGTAATAACAGGAATTGGCTTCAGATACAAAAAAGTTGACAAACGAAAAATTGTTATGGAGCGACATGACATAATTATGCAGCGACTAACATTCCTGCGCGAAGTTAAACAAATTATAAACTGGGATAATGTAATATTTTTGGACGAAACTTGGCTAAATTCCAACCATTCTGTGCCGAAAACATGAACTGATGATTCTGAAGCTTCGTGCTCGAAGGTGCCGATAGGAAAAGGTGGACGCCTCATAATATGCCATGCTGGGTCAGCGTCTACAGGCTTCGTGGAAAACTCTTTATTAGCTTTCCAATCCAAAAGCACTAAAGAGTATCATGAAGAAATGGACGCAGTAAGGTTCCGAGAGTGGTTCTTAAATTTATTACAGAATATCCCTCCTAACAGCACAATTATAATGGATAATGCCCCATACCACTCTGTGCAAATTGATAAAGCACCTACGTCAGCCAATAAGAAAGCAGATTTGGTGGCATGGCTGCAAAGAAAAGGAGTGGATGCCGACATGTCACTATTAAAAGCTGAATTATTACAGTTAGTGAAATTGCATAAACCACCAAAACCGACATATGTAATTGACCAATTGGCCGAAGAGCACGGGCACAAAGTCATACGACTTCCTCCGTACCATTGCCAATATAATGCCATTGAACTGATTTGGTTTTATCTCATATTTTACGATTACATAACTAAATAGTTATGTAATCGTAAAATATGAGATAAAACCCATTCACCAAAAATACGTATTTATAAATCAAATATATTTGCTTCTTTAAAAAGTTGTCGAAAGCGATTTGTCGATTTTTGATTTTCGCGCCCAAATAAGTCGGGGTTTCTCGCGCTAACGCTGTCGAAATAGTAAATGGAGTCAGGGATAGTGTTTTTTACATTTATTTTTGTGTATGATAGTATGGGTTTGCATATTACAGAGAAATAAACAAATTTTTAACAAGCACATCCATTGATTTTACAATTACAATTTTTTCTTCTAAGTCTTATTTCTACGTCTAAAACTAATAAAAATAAGGTATGTAGAACCCATTCACAAAAATGTTGTTGCCTGATGTTATAAATTAACGACGTTACTGCGCGACCGCATAATGCACTGAATACACAGATACCCTAAAATAAATTAATTTTATTATTTTTGTGTCAATAGGCAAAATCGCAGGTGTCCAAGTCTCTACAATTTTTTTTTTCTGGCAACACTGCCAACTACAAGCGCACGCGGTCCGCTCGGTCGGTTCGGCGTCAGCAGTCTCTCGCCATCTTGGAAGCTGACTGTGCGCGTACTTGCTTTCTCGTTTGTGTTTTACAATTTGTGACTTGGCTATTACTTTTCTGGACTGATCATTCTTTATCCGTTTACCTTGGCAATATTTATACTGGACTCCGAACTAAGCAAGTGTTTATTAATAATGTCGAAAAGAGGACGTACTTTGAACAGCCAGGCTCGTGAATTGGTGGTGAAATTACACGAGTATTTTGAGCGTGAATCTCAAAATGGTGGACTTCTACTGCCAGTTACACAAGTTCGGGATCGCGTCGGTGAAGCTCTCGGTATTGGTAGCCGCACCGTTGGCAAAATATTAAGTGAAAAATATGGGCCTTCGGGGAGTGACAGTAACGTACTTCACACACCGAAAAAACGAAAAAGAAATAAACCTGTGACAGGCATCGATGAATTCGATAGTCATGCTATTAGAAACCATATATACGGGTATTTTACAAGAGGCGAATTTCCAACATTGGCTAAGTTATGTGCAACTTTAAAAGATGCCGGGCTGTATAAGGGAAGCATAGAGTCGTTGAGAACGGTAATAACAGGAATTGGCTTCAGATACAAAAAAGTTGACAAACGAAAAATTGTTATGGAGCGACATGACATAATTATGCAGCGACTAACATTCCTGCGCGAAGTTAAACAAATTATAAACTGGGATAATGTAATATTTTTGGACGAAACTTGGCTAAATTCCAACCATTCTGTGCCGAAAACATGAACTGATGATTCTGAAGCTTCGTGCTCGAAGGTGCCGATAGGAAAAGGTGGACGCCTCATAATATGCCATGCTGGGTCAGCGTCTACAGGCTTCGTGGAAAACTCTTTATTAGCTTTCCAATCCAAAAGCACTAAAGAGTATCATGAAGAAATGGACGCAGTAAGGTTCCGAGAGTGGTTCTTAAATTTATTACAGAATATCCCTCCTAACAGCACAATTATAATGGATAATGCCCCATACCACTCTGTGCAAATTGATAAAGCACCTACGTCAGCCAATAAGAAAGCAGATTTGGTGGCATGGCTGCAAAGAAAAGGAGTGGATGCCGACATGTCACTATTAAAAGCTGAATTATTACAGTTAGTGAAATTGCATAAACCACCAAAACCGACATATGTAATTGACCAATTGGCCGAAGAGCACGGGCACAAAGTCATACGACTTCCTCCGTACCATTGCCAATATAATGCCATTGAACTGATTTGGGCCCAAGTTAAAGGTAATATTTTATAATATTATAATAATAACACGAGTACTTCTAACATTTATAATTTAAACAATGGTTTTCGTCTGCTATCAAATAGTTACATTATTGTTTTACAGGTTATGCAGCAAGACACAACACAAAACCACCCTTCAGTGTCAAGAAAATGGAAGGTTTATTAAAGGAAGCATGTGCCCAAGTTACACAGGAAGATTGGAGTAAAGTAGTACAAAAAACAAAGAAAATAATAATGGACGACTTCGAAAGAGACGTACACTTTGATAATGTAATGGACAATCAACTGGTCATTAATTTAAATGACGATGATGACGAAGACGACGATACTAGTACTAGTAGTGAATAAAAAAATATCCTAAACATTTCTTTTATTTAATTATAACAATTGATTTCTTAAAATTCGGATATTATAGTAATCGATCTCTTAAAGTTCGGATATTATAGTAATCGATTTTTTCATCCCATCCCTATCATTCAATTGTCAGAACTGTCAAACGGTACTTCTTAGATTTGACGGACTGTAGAGGCATCTAGAGTATTGTCCTGTATAGGAAATGAGAGGTAGGGCTAATTTGATATGAATTAATATTTTCATTGTACTTTCATTAAAAACAAATAATTAAGAGAGGGGTCATAAAACTTGGTTAAAAATTAATTAGCTGTAGTCCATGGCTCTAATCAAGCGTAACAGATAGAGAGCGTAGAGAGTGTTACTAGTATTCATAATAGTAGTACGTAATACTATTATTATTTTTCAATCAAAATCAATCAGTTCACCGCAATCGTCTGCTGGACATAGGGATCTCCCAATGTGCGCCATTTGGTCCAGACCTCCTCCTTCCGCATCCAGTTCGTCCCAGCCACACTTTTTAGGTCGTCAGGACAAAGGACATTTATTATTCGTTTATTATTTTAACCACCACCAATTCTATACATACATAATACGAGAAATAAAAACAAACTTTATGTACCATAACTCAGGCTTCATAAAGTTGGTAATTCGTTTCAAGTTCCAAGTCTCTTACTTGCTCGCACAACATAAATTGTAAACAAAACCATATTTAAAAAAGATAATCTAATTCTAATATAGTTCTCTGGGTTGCTTGCTAGTATCATCTCAATAAAACTAACCTACCGAACCAGTGAAATAGGGAATAAAGAAGACGGACATAACTTCAGCACTTTTGGATCCAGGTATTAACTAAACCAAAGTACTTTATTTCAAAACTTGTTACAATAGCGAGTATTTTTTGTAAAAAATATGTATTTTAACAGTACTTGATAGCTAGACAGGCAATGAAAAGTTAGTACTTAAGTTTCTCTTTCATATCAATGGCATAAATCTTCAGAGCGTCTTAGAAAGGAGGTAGGGGGAATATAGCAAGGATTAACTTTATTGCCGGATGCAACAGGTCTCGAATAAAGAGCGATGGAAGCATTCCTACGACAAGTCGGGGAAGATGGGGCGAAGTGACTTTTGAGCTCCGTATCGCTTAAGTGAGGATAATGGGGCTTTGTGGAACAGAGGCTTCTTGAAATGATTGTGTGATTTCATTTCTATGATTTATTTATTTTCCAGTGTGTATTTCTATTCTTTTAAGTGTTGATTGTAGGCAATCTTGAAAGTCTATTTTGTGGCTTTACTGTAGTGTGTACAAACTTTTTAAATATTCTAAAATAATGATTTGCTAAAATAAGGATTATTAATTTCAATATATCTCTAACCTAAGAAGTGTTTTGGAGGTGTTCACGAAACAAACCTATAGATCTTAGTTTGCTTATTTTATTTAATATTTCATCTTAAAGATGACAATACACGAGCGATAATTTGATCAAGTAAAAAATTATGTTAATAAATTTTCTTAAGTACAAAATGATTGGTGTAACAAATGTTATTACAGTTTAATTTGAGGTTAGCTGTATTATTTTTAGCTAACTTAAAGAACAAAAAGAATTCCTTACCTTCCCGTTCATAAATCAAAAAAATATTTTGATATTTTTTTTTTAAACTTTCGCGTTCCATGATCGTGAAATATCATGAAATAATATAATCTCTTATTCTTCTTCACTTCTGTTCTTTAAATTCTTTACTAGATACAAATGTTAAATAGTTATAATTTAGTGTACACCGCAAACTACCCTGGTTACTGGCAGTATAGTCCATACACTGGTTGTCTGAAAGAGATCGCAGACCGCGATAAGACCGCCCATTGTACAACTATCTAGAATGTATGTATCCATTGTATGTGTCCTATGTTTGGTGTGCAATAAAAAGTATTATTATTATTATTATTATAATAATAATAATAATAATAATAAATATTCCACGACATTCTACACAACGCTATCTAGACCCATGGTAAGCATAGCTTAACTAGCTTGTGTTATGGAATCTAGAATGCGGATAAACATACTTAAATACTTTTTTTTTTGTAAATACATACATATTATATATAGAAACACCCAGACCAATGCAAATATAAATATTCATGCATACAAATATTTGCACTGAGCGGGAATCGAACCCGCACCCCCTGCATAGCAGTCGAATGCTCTACCGCTACGCCACGGAGGTCGTCAATGCTTACGGGATTTTTTTTTTTTTTTTATACCACTTAGTTGGCAGACAAGCACACGGCCCACCTGATGGAAAGTAGTTACCGTGGCCTATGGACGTCTGTAACACCAGAGGAGTCACAGTCGCGCTGCCAACCCTGTAAGTACAGAGTTTCTGTGCCGTCAGTAGAAGACAAATCAGGACAAGCCTTTAGTCTTCCCACTGACGGCACAAATTCTCCAGTGAGCTCTGGTTACCCTACTCACCGCTGGGAACACAACACGAAGTTATTATAACCGCGGTATTCTGTAGGGCGGAGGTACTTCCCCAGTCGGACTGCTCAATCGGGCGGATATACAATTAACGCGATCATGGTATAGGTACATACAAACCTTTGATTTGTCTGACGTTTCGACTAGGTTACTTTTCTTCAAGTTACTTTCTCATAATTCCGTAAATTTTTTAATTAATTCTATTCACTAGCAAAATTGTAATCCGCTTACAATTGAATTTATATTTCCATCTGTTACAGAACTTAGACGGCCGTAATTGAATCGTCTCGACTCGATAAAATCCGGTCGGTCCACAGGGACTATCGTCTGCGAACGATTGGGTATTATGAGATTGCGATACGTCGATAGCAGGCACGCATTAAATCATCGAAGTAAGAACACCTCGGGCCGAACACCGGAATTGTTTTAAATTGTACTGTTTATAGTATCGTGACTTATAGACTTTATAGTATCGTGATTTATAGACCTTAATAGCCTGATTTAAAATTGAGATGGAATGTTTTGATTATTATTGGTTATGGGAGGAAATTGTTTGGTTTGGAATTGTAGATTGCTCGTGTATTTAATACTACCTACTTAAGTTTAAACATATTTTTATGAGTTTATGAACAAATGGGTAAAAGTTTAAAGAAATAGTTTATCACATATCTTTACACATATATTTAATAGTTGAGGAACGAGGAGTAGCAAGTTTTAACTCGACTGCGCGGAGGTAATGTGTTATGCACGTAAGTATGTATGTAGTTTTTTTTGTTCCCCTCTACAAGCCTAACGACTGAGCGTATTTAGATGAATGGAATATCAAATGAAAGGTATTCATCTCCCGAGCGTCACAGGCTAAAATGCTAACTAAACTATGGATTTTTGAGGCAAAATCTGCGGCTTGTCAAAAAAAATCATTCAAATTTATCACACAGGCAGTCAAAATAAAGGTAACTTGACGGAGATCATAAACATATAAACATGTAATACCATAACTAAAAAGTTTGAAATAAAATTAATTATTAAAATATTAAAAACCCCGACTACTGTCTAAAAGCTTGAAACAACAGCGGTATCCATTAATTTTCTTCCAGTTTATGATTGATGAGACGCCTGCTAGAGTTCGCACCAAGGTGCAAGCAAATAAATCGCGCGGCAAAACTGAACTAACAATCACATCGCTCCCATACTCGACCCAAACTGTGTGTTGGTTGGTTCACGCCATGACAGTGAAGATTTAGAGTTGCCAGTGCATTGTTTTATGATGGAAGTATCACTTAGGTGGCAAACAATTATCCACAAGATATCCTTGATTGACATTTTCAACATTATTATATACAATGTTGAAAATGTAGACTATTGGCATGCTCATAATCATCAATTAATTAAATATCTGAATTATAAAACAAGGATATGTTTCAAAATATTATACCCACAAAGATTTAAAGAACATCCATAACATTCATAACTACTAAATTAACTAACCTTCTACATAATGTACCACACTTATAGCTGTTAGCTCTCAAATCAAAGCGTGATTATATGACTACCATAGCCGCTACAGAAGGTGCTGCCACATGTCACTGTCATGACGGATAGCAAGGGTCACATGATTAAGTGGCCTACTGATCAATTAATACGAAATCACACTAACATGGTATGGCAATAAACGAGTTGAGTGACATTTATTAAGAAATTAATGTGGACGGAGGAATGAGTTATGGAGAAAGAATGTATTATTACAATAACTCAGACACTAATGGACAGAATAACAAGAACTATTAGGTAAATGTATTTTATGTTAGCTTTAAGCTACCGGCGAATAATGACCTATTATCCATGGAAATCTATTTCAAGAAATAAATTTAATTATAACAAAAAAGTTAAACTGACTTTACGAAACAAAATAGAGGCTCTGAAAAGCGAAAAATTAATTAATTTACAGATTTACTAATCTATAAATTAATGGCAATAAGTTCGCTACCTATATATACAATGGGACTTAAACATAAACTGGCGAAATGTGGGTGCTAGCACCTCTGCCTACCCCTTTGGGATAGGCGTGAGTTTATGTTATGTTATATTTACTAATCTATTAGAAGTCAAAAAACAAATATAAAAGTCAAAACATGAAAGCAAGGAAACATTAGGGGGAGCATCTTATACAGACCTATATCATTCAAACATAATTCCCTTACGGCTGCCATAATTTGCAACCAGTTGCAATGAAAGAGGTTTTTTACCTTTTATCAATATAATATACTAGCACCGCGACGCGGTTTCACCCACGTAAATCCTGATCCCATGGGCATATCGGGATAAAAAGTCTATGTTACTCACGAAGAATGTAGCTTTCTAATGAAAAAAGAATTATTAAAACCGGTCCAGTACTTTTGAGTTTATTCGTTACATACAAAAAAAGCATATGATGAGGCCGTCAAGCTGAGTGTCACCATTGTCACTCGGTATGTGTAAGTAATGGTGACTCTCTTTTCTGAGACTGTGCCTTCAGCTTTCCATCACCAGGCAAGGCGAAGTCTAATTGACGTATTCAATATTAAAAAAAATACAAATCTTTCCTCTTTATAATATTATTATGTATAAGCAGTTTTAAAATAAATGCTCTTACATAAACTGCAAAGACAATCTGACATTTGAACAGTTCGCGAGAATTGCCAGTTAATTAGATCAGGCGCCGCCCGATCGGCCGCCCGGAGCACAGAGAGGATGACCTACCCTCTCCATTAGCTTATTACCCTCTCCTATTATTGCGTTACTAATTTTCCTGCACATCGAGGAGCTAACGAAGTTTCTGTTGGCGCAAAGGGCGCGTTTTGATTGTCAATTACTTGCTCTTGGACGCCAAAGGACGATCAAAGCAAAGACCCGGATGTAATTAAGTATGTGGCACAAACTTTGTTTTCTGTGCGCCAGTGTGTACTACTCTTATAATATACTGGCTGTAGCTCGTGCCCTTGGTTCATACATACATACATACATACATGCATATAATCACGCCTTTATCCCTGGAGCGTCAGGCAGAGGCGAATTAACACTCACATTTCACCAATCATTGTATTCGGTTTCACGTAATAGGGGATGAGCATATTGCCGTATTCCGGGCACTATTGTTGATTCGAGCCATGGATCTGAGGCTGAGCTGTATATATCAGATCTGTCTGATTTTGAACAGCCCTATCATTTAGTCGCCTTGTACGACATCGAATGGGAAGAGATGGAGTGATCCAAATTCTACTCAGCCGATAACCACGCGAATTCGGTATATATCTAGGGTACATTAACAGGTTCAGATATTTATGTACATGTATATTTATGTACATATATATGGCGCAAGTATAGTAATTTAAGTGGTAATTACATATTTGAGCCGTTTGGAGTCGAGACGCTGGGATCATGGGATCCAAGTGCCCATCTTTTGTTTAGAGACATTTCTAAACGTTTAATTGACGCTACCCGTGAACAGAGGGCTGGTTTATTCCTTGCGCAAAGGATTGGTATTGCCATTCAATGTGTCAATGCAGACAGTCTTCTGACCACCCTCCCGGTTGATATCGATGGGGAGGAATTCTTTGATGCCGGAACCTGCAGGATTGTTTCGGTATATTCTGTATGGTTTTCATATTTTAATATAGATAACTCCCATGTACATTAAGTAAATACCTAAACAAATATCATTATATTTGTATACTTAGTCTGGCCATAAATACTGTTACAATTAAAATAAGAAAGATATTACATTTGAATTTGGAATTTGCCATTTTTATACGATTGTTCATTGTGTTTTCTAATTTTGTCGCCAATATATTGTACAATATTTTGCTATATTAAAATGGAGTGGGGTGATAAAGAAAACCGAATCGCTGTGATTGCATTACACAAAGTTGGTATGGAGCCGAATGTAATTTTTAAAACTCTCCATACGCTTGGTATTAGTCAAATGTTTGTGTACCGGGCTATTAATAGGTACAATGAGACCTCCTCTGTTTGTGACTGAAAAAGATCTGGCCGTACACGTAGTGTTCGTACGAAAAAGGTGGTCAAAGCAGTAAGGGAAAGAATTCGAAGAAATCCTGTCCGAAAGCAAAAGATTTTATCTCGGGAGATGAAGATAGCACCCAGAACCATATCGCGCATTTTAAAAGATGACTTAGGACTTGCAGCCTATAAGAGACGCACTGGTCATTTTTTAACTGATAATTTAAAAAAGAATAGGGTGGTAAAATCGAACCAACTACTGAAGAGGTACGCAAAGGGAGGTCACAGAAATTTTTTATTTACGGATGAGAAAATCTTTACAATTGAGCAACATTTTAACAAACAAAATGACCGTATTTATGCTCAAAGCTCTAAGGAAGCTTCCCAATTAGTCGACAGAGTGCAACGTGGGCATTATCCGACTTCAGTGATGGTTTGGTGGGGTGTTAGCTATGAAGGAGTGACTGAGCCATATTTTTGTGAAAAAGATATTTAAACATCGGCACAAGTGTATCAAGATATCATTCTTGAGAAGGTAGTTAAACCCCTTAACAACACCATGTTCAATAACCAAGTATGGTCCTTCCAACAAGACTCAGCGCCGGGTCATAAAGCTCGGTCCACGCAGTCTTGGTTGGAAATGAACGTTTCGGACTTCATCAGAGCTGAAGACTGGCCGTCGTCTAGTCCCGATCTTAATCCGCTGGATTATGATTTATGGTCAGTTTTAGAGAGTATGGCTTGCTCTAAACGCCATGATAATTTGGAGTCCCTAAAACAATCCAAACGATTGGCAGTGAAGAATTTTCCCATGGAAAGAGTGCGTGCTTCTATTGATAACTGGCCTCAACGTTTAAAGGACTGTGTTGCAGCCAATGGAGACCACTTCGAATAAGCTTTTTATATTTTAAATTGTTTTATATTTATGTATTAAACTAACACACTGTAAAAGTAATAAATATTATTTGCAATAAAAAAAAATGTTTTTTCTTCGTAACAATATTTATGGCTAGACTAGGTATATATGTATGTGTATATATTTATGAATCCTACTGTCGTCATTCGCTGAACTTTTTCCCAACTTATTTGGAATCAACTTCTCAGTCTAACTATGATGCGGCTGACCTTCGATATTTTCCGTGAAACAGAATCTTTCCTGCTATCTGACCTACACAACCAATAGCTAGATTTTTAGGGCCAAAACCACCCATAATAACTGCCATAGATGTTCGTATAACATCCGTGTAACGGATAAACATGCTCTCCAAGACATATTTTCTAATTGCATTGGTCTGGGTATTACCCCAGACTAATGCAATTAGAAAATATTCATCTCGATAACACTTAGTGTCTATAATGGTGACCCTCTTTCCTGAGACTTTACCTTTAGCTTACCATCAGGCGAGGTGAAGTCAAGTTGGCTGTCCCAACTTGACTTCACCTCGCTATATAAAAAAAAACGATATTCATGCATGGAAATATTCATAGAAACAGAGGCACTATCGTCTATCCTTCTCTATTCCGATAGTAATGATCTTAAATTTGGTCACATAAATGTACCTTTGGCTAAATACATGTCATAGAGATAAAGCAGTCACATATTAATGCATTTAAATCTTGACTACAAATAGGTTACGCTACAGTCCCTGATCCTTTAAGCTGGTGTTAAAAAGCATCTGAGGAGACCGTCAAGCGAAGGAACACGATTGTGACATTGTAGATCGTTGTAACGGTGACCCCCTTTCCTGAGACTGGCTTCAAATTCTTCTTTTTCTTCTCATTTTATAAAAATGGCTCCTTGCATCTGTTATGCCTTCAGATTACCATCAGGCGATGTGAAGTCATATTGACGTGTCCTATTTTTTTTAAATCTAGGACACGCCAATTTGACTTCCCTTCGCCTGACAGTAAGCTAAAGGAAATGTCACAGAAAAGAGGGTCACCATTACAGACACTAAATAATGTTGCAATGGCGGCACTCAGCTTGGCGGC
The DNA here is from genome assembly GCA_963662185.1 of Eilema griseolum. Classification (NCBI taxonomy): domain Eukaryota; kingdom Metazoa; phylum Arthropoda; class Insecta; order Lepidoptera; family Erebidae; genus Eilema; species Eilema griseolum. Next base: position 21,060,418 of record OY759240.1, on the reverse strand, counting down.
CTTATCAGATGCTTTTCCACGCCCCGCTTAAAGGACCTGGAACCACGTGAGCTGGTAATGAATTCCAGCTCTTAGTGGTATTTATGATTTTGATTATGATTATTATTACGTTTATACATAAACGATTTTGAATCCTGAAAGTGCCCATTATCACAATGAGCTTGACTTTCAAATAAAAAAATCTACACTGCCAAAGCATTGGTCATTTATAATACTAATACGGTGAAACATGCTGTACTCTTTGAAACACTGCCTTACATCTATTGTAAAACCATATTTCTCGCAAATAAAGATTTCATGATTTATGATTTTTAATCTATAGTCAAGCGCGTGAAAAAAAAAACAATGACGTTTAAACATCAATACGTCATTTTCGATGTATATTTTATAATTATTTTTTTTATAACTTAATATTTTATTAAGTATTTTCATATAAATATTAGTTCCATCATGTCGGATTCAAGTGATAAAGACGAGGACGTCGATGTAATATACGAGGCAACGGAGGAAATAAGTTCTGAGGAACCTTCGATGAGCGATTGGTCTTCATTGGAATTTACACGAATTACACAGGCGGAAAATAAAAAAAAGCTACTGTACGATCAAGGTTTATACTCCCCGGGGAGTGAAGACATATGCTATAAATATATTCCTCAATCCGACAGTGCAGTTTTAAGGCATCCATATTATAACTACCCAGCAGTTCAGGATCCCGGCATTAAAAAGGCCCTGTTCTCACCCGAACTGCCTGTCGTATATTCTGATGATGGCCAAGATTTGTATCTTGATTTATGTTCTGAAATGAGTGAAGTACCAGTGAAAATATTTCACAGAAATTTATTAACTTCTGAAATTAATCTTAGTTACTACGGCGTGAAACCAACGGGAGTTCGTGCTATGGCAATGGCTTTGAGATTTAACAAATCTGTCCGTGTCCTTAATTTGACCGATAATTTTCTCACTGACGATAGCTGCTTTCATTTGGGTGAGATGCTGAAGACAAATACTACCTTGAAAGAACTCAACTTGACTGGTTGTCGCATTGGTGGATCAGGTTTAATTAACTTAGGGCATAACTTAACTGTCAATCGCAGCTTAAAAATATTGAATCTAGCCCGAAATCAGATTGGCGATGAAGGTGGCGTGCATATTGCCAAGCTAATATGTGACGGCATTAATGTTAAGAAGATTAATTTAAGCAGAAATAAGCTGGGTCGACTGACTGCAATAGGCTTTATAGAAACCTTTGACTGGCGCGATCCATTCACAGTCATTGATTTGTCATGGAATAGTTTCATTGAGGTTCCGGCAACTGCCAAAATGCTTAGTCAAATAGCACTTAGCCAGATATTAGAAGAAATAAATTTATCATTTAATTCTCTTGAAGGAACTCGTGTGGCCACTGCGATAAGCGAGTTATTAAGTATTCCAAAATTAAAAATCTTAGATCTGAGCTTTAACCGATTACAGGGGGAAGCGATAAATATAATAACATCTGGTTTGATTAAAGCTAAAAACCTGATAAAATTGAATTTGTCGTTTAATCCACTGTCACCTGAAGATGCTTACAAAACGTTACAAAAAATGTTGAAACCAAGAGTAAAACTGCAAAACTTACTAATGGAGTCTATTTGTGTAGATAAATCGTTCCTATCTTTAGTCGAGAAAGTTTCAAACATGAAATTTCGCAAAAACTTCAATCTAGTCTACGGTACGGTTTTACGTAACTGGACTGTAAAAGGACCAGATCCCAGGGGAGTGATTTTAAAGAGGGCGAATTATCTTAGCAGAGCTGGCAAGCAGAAAACAGTCGATATATTAGTATATTTTTTGACGTTATGCCAGACCAATAGTGATCCAATTCCCAATAAGACTTTATTAGATAAATTGGCGGCTGATAATGTTTCTTTGAGTACCGATTACGTTAACCAGCTAACAGAAGTTTTTCCTGGACCAGTAATAAAAAAGGAACGTACCATAAATATTAGTTCGGTATGTGATTATATTAATCGTCTTTGGCCAGATAAAAAGCCAATTGAGCCAGAACCAGAGATAGAAGTTCCTCCTGCACCTCCATCAAAGGGGAAAAAAGATGATAAAAAAAAGAAAAAATAGCGTTTTAATTTTTTTTTTTTAATAATTTATTTTGATGGCTTATTTGTTGTTTGGAAAATTACTTTATATATTTTGTTTTATTTTAGAGTGTTGAATATTAGTTTTATAATATTTTTTTAGATAATTATATTTTATAAATTACTTTATATTAATAAAGGTATTATTTTTTATATGATTAATTATTAAATAATAATAAAATGAAGTCGTTTAATTATCGCTTACTGTTTCGTGTCGACTACTACGAAAGAAAAGAGTTAGATCATCTACAACAAAAAATAAATGATGTTTAATGATAAGGGTGTAAAACTGTCTAAAAGAAATATAATGATTTTGGATACGTCCAAATTTGCAGTTAGCAACCACGTAAGTATATCTGTGAAGAAAGTGTACAGCACATAATGAACTAACTAACTATATAGTCTAAGCTTAGTAGATCATCGTATGTATGTATGTAAGTGAGCTGACTTGAACAAATCTAATTTAAGTCACTTCCGGACGGTCCTGTCTTCCACTGGTCTCGCCTCGAGTGGTTCATTTCCGGTACTCTAAAGACGCGAGGAATCTTTCATTGGGCCACTGCGTAGGTGTCAAATGCAGATCGTGTTGTGTTTATTAACATGCCTCTTTATCAATCGGCTTGTGTTATGGGTGCTACCATTATCAAAAATTATATTCCTTAGAAATATTGATATGAAAGCTTAGGCGCGTTAGTCTTTATTACATATGGGAAAAAACCTACTTAATATAATGTTTTTAGTTTAAGGAAAAATCATTTTACGGAAACAACCACCTATGTTACAATTCATCTCTGTATAATAATAATAATAATAAACGTCTTTATTGTACACCAATAACATACTACATTACAATATGAGATTCAAATTTCGTGGTACGTACAGATGGCGGCCTTATCGCTCTGCGGCAATTTCTTACAGGCAACCATAACATACATATATAAGTTTCAGTGTGGACAGAGTGAAAACTTGGTCAATATTACATTTATATTGACCATTTTTCACTTCCGAACTCCGACAGTTTTTTTTATAGTTGGGTTACTGGTGATTGGTAGAATACATACATAGTAACTAAATTTTTTAAGCTCAATTTGTACTAACATAGAATAAGAGAATTATGACTAACATAAAATGAGTCTGGGTTACTTAAATAAACAAACATATTTATTTATTATTTTTCCATCACAAAACCCAACTATAACAAACCTTCGCAACTATGAAAAAAATTGTGCAAACGCATGTTTATACATACAAACATACATACAATCACGCCTTTATCCCCGGAGGGTTAGGCAGAGGTGAATTCCCACATTTCACCGATCATTGAATTCGGTTCCACGTAATATGGGGTGAGCCTATTGCCGTCTTCCGGGCACCGTGTTGACTCAAGCCTTGTATCTGTGGCTGAGTCTAAGCTGTATATATCTGTCTGATGTTAAACAGCCCTATCCCTTAGTCGCCTTGTACGACACCGCATGGGAGGAGATGGGGTGGTCCAAATTCTACTCTGCCGGGAACCACGCGGCACGCATGTTTATATCAGGCAATTATCTGCTTTTATGTATACTTCTTAACTGACAGCACAAAACAAAAAAAAATGATGTCCCGAAATCTCACTACCTACTTGACCAGCACCAACAAGACTCATTAGGAAGTTTTGGCGCCAACACTAAGAAGGGCGCATCGTGGTATTGTGTTATTTTCCGAAATTGGTGTGAATTCGAGTTTTTATGTACAAAAATGGTGAATTTTTACACATAACGTCTTTGACAACGCACACAAGTGTAGGAAAATGGCATATTACAGTGAATTGAGACTTCTTCTTTTTTGGTTTCAAATCTCCACAAATAGCTTTTAGTAAACTACCCACAACTTTATTGAGGCAGCAATCATCCCATTGAACAGTGTCATCATCATCATTAACAATCATTCTAAAGATTCAATTCAATTCTTGATTAATGGCTCTGTGCTTTTAGCATCAATCCGCCAATGTCCCGTAGCAGTTTAGAAAATTATTAATGGCGAGACGCCAATTTCAAGTTTTTGAAGAAATTTTACCAGCGTCACGTTAGCCACGCCAGTAGATTTGTTTCCGTGTGTCCACCCCCCACGAGACTCAGGTGATCGATCAGGACGTGTGGTTGGATTTTAGGGGGCCATTCTAAAGAACCGCAACTTAAAAAACTTGACATTGGCGTTCACCATTAATAATTTAAAGACATTTACTTGACATTGGCAAAAATTGCGATGATTGGCTGCAGAAGCCATCAATAAGAAAGAAGAAGAAGCCATATTAGAAATTCTAAATTATTTTTCGCTTCACCCAGGATCGATGTCACATTTTATACTCTAGTTAAGTTATATGACGACTTCCGTGGCGTAGCGGTAGAGCATTCGATTGCTATGCAGGGGGTGCGGGTTCGATTCCCGCTCAGTGTCAATATTTGTATGCATGAATATGTATATTTGCATTGGTTTGGGTGTTTCTATGTATAATATGTATGTATTTACAAAAAAAAAAAGTATCTAAGTATGTTTATCCGCATTCTAGATCCCATAACATAAGCTAGTTAAGCTATGCTTACCATGGGTCTGGATAGCGTTGTGTAGAATGTCGTGGAATATTTATTATTTATTATATGTGTAGTAAAAGTACAGTGTACAGTGAAATCATTGGCAGCCTTCTTATACGTAGCGTGGAATGGGTACCCATTTTAGGCATAAAAATTCATCCAGGGTTGTAAACTTTCACATTTAGAATAACGAAATATACTAAAATCGATCCTAAATACTCTCTGTAGGGTGTCCAGGATATAGGGAGCTTGAATAATTTCACGAATTTGCATTCACCCTATAACTTACACTAGTACCACGTTGTACGCAGTGAATGTGAAGATGTGATGAAGCCTTCAATTAGAAACCGGCAGATGTAAGCGTAGTGCAGGCCACTCGAGCAGTCGAGCCCTGCACGAGTCTAGGCGAGGCAAGGCGCACGATTGTTAACCGTCTATTATGCCTCGAGAGCTCTACACTGCCGAGGTAACCCGCAAACGCCGCCGGTTGTAAATCTTGAGTAATTTCACGAGGTATTGGTGCCGATTTTCTTGTTACGAAAACTTAACAGTTTGACCTACGCAATATATGAATACACAATAATGTGAATTCACATTATTGTGTATTCTTAGGTTTCATTACACTAGAGGAAACTCTTGAAGTGTGTAATGACAAGAGCAGAAGGTTCGATGTTGTTTTTACATGTACGTCAGTACCATCATCCATCCATCATCCACCCATCTATTCCGTGCCCAGGGTACAAGAGCCGAGAATTTATTATGTATGAATAAGTTTCTTTTTTCATTGGTATTTTTTTCTTTTATGTAGGACACGCCGACTTGACTTCACCTCGCCTGATGGTAAGCTAAAGGCAAATTCTCAGGAAAGAGGGTCACCTTTACAGACACTAAGTAATGTTACAATGGTGTTACTCAGCTTGGCGACCTCATCATGTGCTTTTTCACGCCCCGCTTAAAGGACCCGGGACTGTAGGAAGAAGGAAACACGTGTGCTGGTAATGAATTTCAGGTCTTGGTGGTGCGGCAAAGAAAAGAGTCTCAAAACCGCTTTGTTGTTGGTCGTATATTCTGCACAGTGTGAGGGAGACATCTAAGCCCTGCACGTGTTGTCCTATGTAGGAAAGGAGAGGCTGGGATTAGTTGGAAGAGCTCATCAGAACCCAAGAATGGTGAGAAATTAAATTGCCCAAAATGTAACTAAATTATTTACCTGTTATTTAATTACTTAGTTCAATTAAATCGAATGATAGTAGGTAGGTACTTGCAGTGGATTATTGGTATTCAAAAAAGGACATTGAACTATCAGTTTCAAAATAATCGTGACGTGATAAATATCCCGATTATTTTGATAATGATGTGAGTGACCATGATAGTTTAAATGCCGACATTGAATCATGTATGTTCCCATGCCAAGTCAGGATTGGTCAATTCATAAATATAAAAAAAACACGAGACACTTTCCGTTTAAGAATCCATTTCAAATCTGATACAGATAATCTAGCAATATTGAAAAATCGTCGTTCAGAAATTTTAAACTGCAGTTGTCACATTTGAGCAATTAATGAACGACGCCGGAAATGTCAGGCGAGACGTGGCTCAAGGTGGCGCGAGACGCACAATTAGCAAGACAAGAGGCTCTTAGCGCTATTCAAAGCACAACCGCGGCACTCCAGGTGCACCGCGTGTCCTATTTAGCAGCTAGATGGTCTGGGTGGAGTAATTAGGTTGATGGCTTTACCTATGCACTGAATTTGATAGTGGCGGAAGTTCGATAGAAATTGGTCTGAAACGTTGGGAAATTGAATGTAAAATAACATTTTACCTATTTTATAAACTTCTTTTCAATTTGTATATGCCAATATCATGTTCAGATTAAATGCTTTTAACACGCCTTTATCAGCGTCCTTGGTTAAAAAAAACTTCTTTGAATTTGATTTCTGAACATCTCAAAACATCGAATGAATTTGAAATTATGCACAATTACCAAGGATCAATGGTAATACAATTACTTCGTGATCATTTTCCAGTACCATCAGTTTTGTAATTGGTTAATTCTGACAATATGATCAGCCTCGAAAAAATTAATCATGAATATTGTTGTTAATTCTACTCTGCCGCGTGGTTCCCGGCAGAGTAGAATTTGGGCCACCCCATCTCTTCCCATGCGGTGTCGTACAAGGCGACTAAGGGATAGGGCTGTTTAACATCAGACAGATATATACAGCCCAGACTCAGTCTCAGATGCATGGCTCGAGTCAACAATAGTGCCCGGAATACAGCAATAGGCTCACCCCCTATTACGTGGGACTGAATACAATTATTGGTGAAATGTGGATGTTAATTCACCTCTGCCTAACCCTCCGGGAATAAAGGCGTGATTATATGTATGTATGTAACAATACGCAATTTAACGTAGGTACTGAAAGAACATACATCCTTTGGTAAGTTGGTATTATAAGACTATTATGCCACTAGACTATCGCTTCTAAAAAATATAACATATGCACATCAACAATTACATATTAAACACATGCCTTCCTCCTTTTTAAATGGACAAAGACCTGAGAGATGTCTTGCCATTTGCTTCTATTCATAATATGAAAAAAGTAGGTACTTACCGCCCCCATTCTTGTAGCAGAGATAAGGGAAGCGCCACACGTTAGCGAGGTCGACGGCGAACCCGATGACGGACAGTAGGAAGTCCACCTTCTTACCCCATGTCTCGCGCTCGCCGACGCCTGGCGTAGGCGTCTTCAGTGACATCCTACTGCCCAACGAGTCGAAGCCGCCACACCCTAGTAACAAACGATACAGTGTGAACAAGGCATTATATTTATCATTTATTTGCATTTTTTTGGAATACACCGTAGCCAGTATGTAAATTAGGAACTTTAAATGTCTTCAATCAACACTCACTGTGTTTTGACCTTCTGATTTATATAATATTCTGTAGGGCCACTGGATATGGATTTATTGTATGTTATGGAAATAAACGAATTTTAATTTTAATAATGTTATACCGGCTTATTTTATAGTCGTTTCGTAGCGAAATATTTTTTTTATAAATTATGGACATTTTTTTTTAGCCAAATTAATACTTTCAGACGATCTTGCAATCGAAACTGTGCCCAAAATCTTTCGTTCCGAAACGACAATAAAATCTGCAGCCGGTATAGCAACAAATATATCCCTCCCTGCCGGAGCTGGTAGGAGAGGTAATGTCGGACTCAAACCTACTAAAACGCTCGACGTCTGGGGGTCGTTGTTAGTTGCCGGGGGTAAGGTTGGCAGGCAATGAAGTTAGTTACAGTCAAGTATGATAAATTCATTTTGTAGAAGTTCTATGAAGTGAAACTTTCTATACCTACTGTACTGTAAAGTTGATTTAAAGATTTAAAGTTGATTTCTGATTTGAAATCAACTTTAAAATCAACTTTACCTAAGAATAATTGCTTTAGTGAGAGGACTCGGAGGTATCTCGCCTCCATATAGGGACATGCCAGGCGTAGCTATTCTTTTATCACCTTCTTTTCTGTTAATTGAGTTATTTTTTTACAAATATTAATTGTAACCGCAGTAGCCTAGTGGTATGGGTAATGGACTGCTGAGACGAGGTCTCGGGTTCGATCCCAGGTTTTACCATGGCACACACCAATGGCTTTTTGATGCTTTCGAAGTTATATGTGTATTTATCGCAGGTTTATAAGTGTCCGGTTAATGGCAATAGGCTCGCCACCTATTACATTGGGACCTAAACATAAACTGGCGAAATGTGAGTACTAGCACCTCTGCCTACCCCTTCGGGGATATATACGTGAGTTTATATATTAATTGAGACGTCAAACACCTCTTCACATCCTAATTTTATGTTCTTTTATGCATTATTTAAAATCACAGAGATTGTATTTTCGTCATGTAAATAAAAATAAACTTTACCTTACTAAAATCTTCCGAATTTAAAAGTAATGAAATTGAAAACCGACCCTTACGCCTTTCTCAAATCGGATCATCGCTGTCATTAGATGGGATGACCTAGTAACCCAGGTAGGTACCTACTGAAATTTCGTTACTCATATGAGTGGAACACTTTGTACCAGAAGGAAGGCACTTAGTAAATTTTGCCTTCTTACATTAATAAATCACCTCGGTATTTATGGAACTCTCAATGCTTTCTTCTTTAGACGCGATGGACATTTAACCTAGAATATTTTTAACTCTTTTGACTGATTCTAACAACTTTGTATATAAGTATATTCAAAATTGTTACAATTTTTTATTTATAAGGAGGTAGGACACGGCGGTATTTCCGCCCAATTGAGCAGTCAGACAGGGGAAGTACCTCCGCCCTAAAGAATACCACGGCTATAATAACTTCGTGTTTTATTCCCAGCGGTGCGTAGGGTAGCCAGAGCTCATTGGAGAATTTGTGCTGTCAGTGGGAAGACTAAAGGCTTGTCCTGCTTTGTTTTCTACACTGACGACACAGAAACTCTGTACTTACAGGGTTGGCAGCGCGACTGTGTCTCCTCTGGTGTTACAAACGTCCATAGGTCACGGTAACCACTTTACATCAGGTGGGCCGTGTACTTGTCTGTCACCTAAGTGGTATAAAAAAAAGTATCTACATATATATTGGTCAAGTTTTCACTTCTGTTGACACTCGCGGAATGCCACTGCTTTTTTTATAGAAAAGCACACGACAGTTTACATCAGTATTTTTATACCACTTAGGTGCTAGACAAGGTTTAAGCAAATTGGAACGTGTTAAACTACTTCAGCGGCTGACTGTACGTAGTTTATACCTATAAACCCTGTGGTTCAAACCGAGGATGTAATTACAGACACATGCCGACAATGAAGTATAAAACATGTTAAATTTTATTCACTGGCAAACAGTACTCGACCTTTAAACTGCGGGTTAATTAACCGGACCGAAATAATCTGCTGTCGTGGTCCTCCATTACGCGCTGGCATAATGAAGTGACAATGTTATAACGCGAACTCTGACAGAGGGCCCACTCTTCAACCCACACGCTGACCGTCCGAGTTTAGGTAGGGTTGGCCGGAGTTTGAACGATAGCGGTTATGGGTTAAGACGTAATTTCTCTTCAATTGGTTTGTATAACATAATTTATGGGCGGTGAAGTGATTTATGATGTAAGTAAGATAAAAGAAAAATTCGAAGAAGTCTATAAAAATAAGAGAAAATCGTCAATAGAAATGCGTTAGTTTTTATGGAAGTTTATTGAGTTTTATTAATGCAACTACAAATACAAATTTTTTCAAAGATCCTTATATTGTGAAAGTTTTTTTTTTATAGTTGTTTGTTAAAGAGTTTTAATAGCAATACATGTCTGTTATAGGGAGTCCGGTATTCACATCTTCCTATTTTTAACCATCGTAGTAACAAAAAATGTGAATTTTAAGCTGTTCAATACTATTTCACAGTAGCCGATATGACGAAAAGATTTTATAATACCATTTTAACTTATTAAATTTTAACGGTAAATAACGTTTTATTTCTATACTCTCCTGTCCATCCAAAGGTTGCCTGGAAGAGATTGTTGTTTGTAATAAGGCCGGCCATTGTACATTATTATGTAAGTATAAAAATCCATGTTCATTTGTGTATTTTGGGGTACAATAAAGAATATATATTATTAATATTATTATTAAATCATTCCTATTTCTTTATTTATGCACCCAATTTCACCTAATTGAATGGATATCTGACACATACTTTAATAAAATATCAAATTGAACTATCAATACCGTTCGATAACAATACAGTCTATACTGTAAACTACTCTTAACGTACCAAGACTCCCAAAGTTACGATTGGCAACCCTACGATAGGTATGTCAGTGCGTGCAAGTGGCTGTCATACCCAGCGGACATCCGATTTACTGATGACGATTTTGCGACGAAAAACCGCACGTCACCGCATACCACTAGTCGACAAATTGGATTCCGAACGAACATTGGGACGGAAATTCTCAAGTACTTAGATGCATTTGTCCTGCACTCTAGTGAATGTTTAATTAATGATTTACAGGAATTTAATGAGTTGTTGAGATAATAAATGAATATCTTATTTTACATTTGTACTAGCACGAAATCTTGCAAGAGCAAATGTAAAACATGGGTTCAAATGCAATTTTTGTCCTAGCCCCGGCTTAAGCCTCTGCCACTTAAGTGGTATTAATTGAATATGGAGGAACTAATGATGAAGAGAAAAGAAAGAAAATCGGTGTTAAGGAGATGAAATGAAGTGAATTTTAGATGTAAAAAATGATTTCCAGCGAATCTTGTGTCAACCAGCTCTTTTATTTGAAAACAAAAATATATAGTTATGGGTTTTTAACACAGATTTGTATGGCACGTAATTGTATTGTAGTATTTAGACATATCCTCAGACAAATATCGTTCTAAGTAAAGTCAGTTAGTGCTGTGTTTGATCTCTCATTTATGAAACATTTTCACTTTATTTAACCACGCTAATAATTTTAATAGTTAAAACATTGACAAGTAATTTTAACGACTCATTTATATAAGACTCCAATTTCATTACTAATTTCGGTGGTCTAACGCCGAAACGGTTCCAAGTCTTATTTTAATTTGCGTAAAATGTGTTATTCCAACTTAAGCATTTGACTAAATAAAATTTGATAAAAGTACAGTTACAATTATTTATGAAGAGATTTATTAGGAACATTTTGCGTGTGATAAACTTTTAAAATTAAGAAAACAAATACCTAAATAACAATGCTGCCAATCTCCTGGGAACGCTACCACAAGAGGTATACGATACGGGGGAATTCCACGATGCATTTTAACTTTTACCTACATGTACTTTTAGTTCTATTTTTTTTAGTATTGTGTAGAATATAATAAAAGAATAAAATAGCATAAACAAAAAAATAACCAATTAAATAAAAATGTTCATGCAGGTACCAACACTACCTGCCCATTAATTTTTTTTAAAACAAAAGGATAATGGGGAATATTTAGGTAAGTATATTTGACATTATGAATCTTAAAGTTCCAGTGTTGTTACTCGAGTTTTACAAAATAAGTAAACCTGAAGATGGAACCGAACTGAATGTCTGTTCTTCAGGTAACTTCAAACTTCAACCCACTACATGACATTTGGTCCCTATTCTTTGATTATTTTTAACGGCGGGGCGTTATAAGCGCGCGACTGTGTGTATGTTTCTGTGGCATCAGAGCTCTTGAATGTATAAACAAATTTAGATTTACTGTTTGCAAGGTATATTACTCGGGAGTGTATGTTTAAAAAAATCGGTCCAAGATGGTCGCCGCCACAAAAAGACGGAGTGCATATTTTTTCACACCTCCCTCAATATAGGTATCAAATAAAAGGGCTTGACTTGTAAAATACCATACACTATGATAAATTACAAATCCAAGATGGCCACCACCACAAAATGGCAAATTATATTTTTTAACAACTATTTCATATGGGTATCAAATCAAAGAGTTAGACTGGTAGATCAATTTAAAAAATAATTTTACACCCACAAAGATCTGATCCTTACTGCAATTCAATATCAAAACTTCATAAGATATTATTATTAACATTTATTTCAGAATAGAAATCGATACAATGATTGTTAGTATCACAACTTAATAAACTATGTTAGTAGGTACTTAATATCCACTAGTTAACCAAAAAAAATAATAAATATAAATTAAACATAAAAATAAATCACTTCATGTATCTTCCTGAAGCATCAGGGCCGCCATTATGTATACGGTACCAATGCTCCAGAAAGACACCATCAGCACTATCAGCTATTATTTTCAGGATGCCGTTGGTACTCCCATTCATAAGATATGCTGACACTAGTAGGTATAAGCAGAAACATCAGTATCGCGAAATAACAAAAAAACTAACTGTCGCTTCCCGCCCAAAAGCTTATTTCACTTCAGATTTTAGCTGTAGAAGAGATAGTTTTTTAAATAATTTATCAGCGCGGCAATTCTCTTATTTTAAGGAAAAGTTTCCCCGGGACGTCTATTTTTTTATAACTTTTATATTTATCCAGACAAAATAAAGACTTGAGCTTGCATAAATTCGCGTAGAGCTGAAAAATGGAGGAGGTCTTAAAAACACTATGATACAAGAAATATCAAAAGTTCCCATCGATTTAACTTCTGCATTGTTTTTCTTCAACGTCAAAGCTCAAAATGATTGTATTCACACATTTTTCTCGTAAGCAGCAGGTGCTATCGATATAGTAATTGTACATTGGAAATAATTGTTCGCAATGAACGCAAAACTACTGAACGGATTTTGATCCAGTTTTTATGTTATAGAGGTCTTGGTGAGACTTAAAATCTTACGTTTGTTAGATTGCAATCGGTTGAATAGAAATGGAGATAAGAGATCCACTCGGGCAAAGCCGCGGGCGGAAGGCTAGTAAAGTAATAAAATGTAACATTTTCTTCCGGTACAATCAAGCTATCTTCAAGCGTGAGAAACGAAATATATATTCACTTCTCTTGACCCTTGAAAAAAATAAAAAAGTAAACTAAGTCCGCTGGTCTTATGGTTCACATAGGACAAGCGAACTTATAAAAAGTATAAAACGATACGTTATAAATAGTATAAAAAATACAACAAGACAAGCGGACTTACTTAGTTTACTTTTTATTTTTTTAGACTTTTATACTGTTGATTGCTGGGACTTGATCGCAAGGCGAAATTGGTCAGGTCTAACAATAAAAACTATGGAAAAAGTACAAATGTGTTCTCCATATGAGTACTTGGTATTTCTTAAAATATTTTAATATTAAGTGTAAATATTGAAGTATTCTTAGTAGCACCTTCATTCGAGATTATTATAAATATCAAATTATTACTTATCCCACTGGGTCACGGTAGGAGCGGTAGCCCCTAGATATGCTGGGATGACTTCATAGAGGGCGACATGCGAATCAATTCAATGCTCTCATTACCAAGAATGCCTAAGACAATGCAAAGTGGAGGAGGAAAACCCGAAAGACGAACCCTGGGCTGCGATTTAAAGGCCTGACGATGATGATCATTATATAATTATTTTACTTTTCCTAGTAAACTAAATATAAGGGCCACACCAGCTCTCACAGTTGATATTTTGGTTGGTTTTTAATGCGATTAAAGTGAGTAAAGGTTCTCCAGCCGACAATATAAAAAATATTGTTTATTGATAAGATGTGGATATTATAGGCACCTCATCTTAAAAGTAATTTATAGAACATGCTAGCAGCTTAGTAAGTATTCCGCAGAATTAAAAAAAAAGAATCAGCTCAGAGATCACGTACCTAAAAACTTCCTCGTAAATAAAATTCACTCCTTTTATAAGACTAGAGCTACTCTTAAGTCGTAAGCCATCCATGAAACAGCGTAGACATTCTCGCTAAGTTTAGTGTTCGAAATCTTAGACATTTGATTGCAAGTCAAACATTTTAAAACATTGCGCCACTACCAATAATTCGATGTCAACGGATAATCAAGTTCATTGTGGTTTTAAAAAAACCCAAAGACTGTACAGTTTTTATCATACATACAAACGAATACGATTATAACGATTTCTCGTAGCATGTGTACCAAGCCTAGGTAAATATACCATAATTTTCCGAAGTTGCAACAATCTCAAAAATGCCCCATATATCTACCATCAGCCTCAAAAAGAAAGTTTCAATTTATCCAAATTCGCGAATTGAATCAAATCAAGAACTCTTTTCTTTTTTTAACATTTGAATAAAGAATGTTTTTAAGTTATATAAGACTTTCTTTATGTGACAAAAGTATCCTCTTAATTTTTTTATAAAACTAAGGTAAAAACACAGATAAATTATTAAAACTTTTTCTGGTTACATAATTCGTAACCCCTCATTTTCACCAAAAACTAAGTTGTAAACTCGTTTGTTACGAAATTTGATTAAGACTTGTATAAGACTAGTCATAACACAATATTTGTTTTATATATGTGTTGAGACTGCCCCAGCTACTTTTTCGTTCACATAGTATGTATAGCCAACAAGTTGTAAACAAGTTTAAAATACATTTGCGTTCACACTATGTTACATGTTTTATACTTAGGTGAAAATGAGGGATTAGACTTTTAATTTTTATTCTAAAAAATATCAGAGACGGTACTTAAAATAAAATAAAGAATTTTAGTGATACGTAGATAAGAAATGTTACTCACTTGCGTGCCGGCGGTCGCATTAACGGCGCCATGTCCGCGCGGCGCCGTGCCCTGCCAAGAATGACAAGAGTGCGTCTTGGCCGACTATCGCTGGGCGGGTCTACACCACGCCCCGCAGTGCGGACTAAAGAGCACGCCCTCTGAAACCCAATGAACTCGAAAATGGAGCATGAAATATCAAGAAATAAGTGCTTACAATAAAAACTGAAATTAAGTGCAAAGTGCGCTCTTTTTCTTTTATCAACGCTTTCTTGTGATTTGTGTATGTAAAGATTATATTTAAAAGTTTTAAAATAACCAGTAGTAGATCTGTTATATGAAAAGTGCCATATTTTAGGCACTTCACTGATAAGCACAAGGATCTTAGATCTCCTACTGACAAAAAAGTTTTCTTAGAGTTCTGACAAAGTAATTATCAGGCTCTAATCAGTCATACATGAACATCTTCACATAATTTGGCGTAATGTTTTTGGTTCCACATATCTAATAGCTTATTGTCGTCACACGGGCTATCTAGACTTTGTACCACTACTTCGATTTTTCTAACAGAATCAGTACGCCACAGTGGGTGCAGGGCCTTAAGAACAATCTAGAGGCCCAAGGCAATATCACCTGTAAGTGGTTCACCTGCTAAACAACGGACGAGGTACTGGCGCAGGTTTACCTCTCAGGGTTAGGAGGTTTCGTTCCCAGAAAAGTCAACACACCAATAAAATACAGCTATGTTGGTATACTCATCTCTTGGTGTGCCTCTTTGCCTTAAGCTTACTATCAGGCAAGGTGAAGTGAAATTGACGTGTCACATATAAAAAAAAGTTATGTCAAATTGCTTGTGTTAGAAGTGGGTTAGTCAAAATCAAAGTCAAAAATCATTTATTCTGTATACACCATTAAAACTGCACTTAAAAAACGTCAAATTAAAAATATTAGACTGGTTTAGCAAATGGACCACCACTCTTAGAAGACTCAGGCAAGAAACTTAGCGGGCATTTTTTTGCTAATGTTTTGTAGTGTAATAGCCACTTAACTATTGCCGCTGCATACATATCTGTATCACTGAAAAAGCACTCAATACTCAATAGTATGAAGTTTTAGAAGTAATAGCAGATAAGTCAAACTTGACAAAGTTAAGATATAAAAATCTAATTTCCATCTTTCAGAAAGACGATTAGGTACTTATATGTGATAATAGTAGATAATTACAGTCTTTATCTGTACATCTATACATCTATACATATAAATTAAATTGGAGTGTCTGTTTGTCATATTGAAATAACAGCTTCTTTCTACATGCACATGAATATATAGTTATACGGCAAATACACCGAAACAACACTTTTACAATTTGTTTGTTCCGGCTAATCTCTAAATCGGCTAGACTGATTTTAACGGGACTTTCACTGACGGATAGTTGATATAACAAGGCTATGTAAGCTATGCCGGGATATTTTTTCCGCGAGTATCGAGAAGCATAAAACATTTTCACGCAGTTGAAGTCGCGGGCGTTCGCTAGTATTTCAATAAATTAATATTAAGTATTCAATTAGTGTTGGTGGGCGTGGCGCCTTTCATCCCGATGGGAGGAACCTTTCAAACCACGCCCCGTTGGTCCGCCCACTTAGCCTCAATCATGATGTGTCAGTCCGGACGAGCACTTGTACTCACTCATTTAAGTGTGTCACTTAAGTGCGCACTAGCGCCTCATCAGGGATTCATATGACAACGCTTAGCTGGTTTTTTTTATCTGTCATATATGTTGGACTCTAATTCTACGAACCTTTTCCCATCTTAGTCGGGGTTGTCTTATTGTCAACTGTTGACGACTTCCGTGGCGTAGTTGTAGAGCATTCGACTGCTATGCAGGGGACGCGGGTTCGACTCCCACTCAGTGCAAATATTTGTATGCGTGAATATCTATATATATGTTTTGTTTTATCTAGGACACGCCAACTTGACTTCACCTCGCCTGATGGTAAGATAAAGGTAAAGTCTCAGGAAAGAGGGTCACTATTACAGACACTACGTAATGTTACAATGGCGGCACTCAGCTTGGCGTCCTCATCAGATGCTTTTTCACGCCCCGCTTAAAGGAAGAAGGAAACACGTGTATTAGTAATGAATTCCAGGTCTTGGTGGTGCGGCAAAGAATATTTACATTGGTCTAGGTGTTTCTATGTATAATATGTATGTATTTACAAAAAAAAAAGTATCTAAGTATGTTTATCCGTATTGTAGATCCCATAACATAAGCTAGTTTAGTTATGCTTACCGTGGGCCTAGATAGTGTTGTGTAAAATGTCGTGGAATATTTATTATTTATTTATGTGGTGGTTGAATTTTGATATTTCCCATGAACCGGCTGCCATCTGACGTTTCCCTCTCCATCCCCACGGTTACCTCTCCACCGGAGCCGGTGAGAGAGGTTATGTCGGATTCGAACCGACTAAAACGAACGCCGCCTGTGGGTCGTTTTGGTTGCCGAAGGTGAGGTTGACAGGCATATCCCTTGCACCCCGGCCGACCCAGGGCCATCACACGATCTGGCCCTCTTCTCGGGTGCCATCTGACCTATATCAAACTTGTGTAAAGAGGACAGTTATCAAATTATTAAGGTCCCAACTACCCACTGAGTGTGCTACAGATGTTCGTAGGCAATCGAGACCGTCGGCTTAAAGTGCTCTCGGAGGCTCGTAGAGGACTCAATGTGGTCATCCTTTTTTTTCCACGGATACCTCCCCACCGGAGCCGGTGGAAGAGGTTATGTCGGACTCGAACCGCCTAAAACGCACGCCACCTGAGGGTCGTTTTGATTCCGAAGATGAGGTTGACAGGCTTATCCATCGCACCTCGGTCGACCCAGGGCCATCTCTTACGATCTGGCCCGACGCCCGAGTTGCCTTCGTACGCGGGCAGCTTTGCTTGCGATCCTTCGTCGCTCCCGCTGCCGCTCCCGCCCCAATGTGGCCATCCTAGGATTGGCTGGCTATAGTACTTACTGGTTATGTAACTATATAGTTATTTTGTTCTTTTTAATAGTTAATGTTTATCCCGTGTTACTGCATGTGTCTATTAATAATGTGTCATTGGGCAATAGCACACACTATCACATCTACCGGAGACTCTACGCGGGTGTCGTGCGGTCCATGGCCCTGTACGGGTGTCCCGTGTGGGCGGACACCCTGAATGATCGGCACATGCCCCTGCTGCAGCGCCCGCAGCAGAAGTTGGCGTGCCGCATCATAAGGGGGTACCGCACGATATCCTTCAACGCGGCGAGTCTCCTCGCCGGATCGCCACCATGGATCCTGGAAGCGAGATCCCTTTCGACGCTATACCGGTTCCGAAAGGCGGCGCGGGAGCGGGGTCACGATCCCGAGCCCGAAGAAATTCGGGCCGTGAGATCCCGGCTCCACAGGGAAATGGTGGCGGAATAGGAGCTACGACTTGGGCGACCAGGCGCAGGGCGCGCCGTTGTAGCGGCGGTAAGACCCATCATGGGGGAGTGGCTAGAGAGGCCACACGGCAGCCTCTCGTACCGTCTGACGCAGATGATCACCGAACACGGGTGCTTCGGAAAGTATCTGCGTCGGATGGAGAAAGAGCCAACGTCCGAGTGCCATCACTGCGACGCGAGCGAGGACTCAGGTCCGCACACGCTCACCGAGTGTCCGGCGTGGGAGACGCCGAGGCGGGAGCTTGTGGCGGCCCTGGGAGTGAGAGTTCTCACGCTCTCCACCTTGCTCGCGGCGATGGTCCGCTGCGCGGATGCGTGGGCGGCCGGCGCCTCCTTCTGCGAGCAAGTAATGCTCGTGAAGGAGGAGGCGGGGCGGGAGCGGCAGCGGGAGCGACGAAGGATCGCAGGCCAAGCTGCCCGCGTACGAAGGCAACTCGGGCGTCGGAGGTCGATGAACGACCTCCGCCCCCCATGAGCGCCGGCCTGGGGGTGACAGGTGGGGCCGCCTGTCACCCTGGCAGAAGCAGGCCGCGGCGGTGGCGCGCCTGGCGCGCCTCCCCGTTTCCGGGGTCGAGTTGGGGACTGTAGTCCCCACAACCCGAGAAGAGGGCCAGATCGTGAGAGATGGCCCTGGGTCGGCCGGGGTGCGAGGGATATGCCTGTCAACCTCACCTTCGGCAACCAAAACGACCCACAGGCGGCGTGCGTTTTAGTCGGTTCGAGTCCGACATAACCTCCTCCACCGGCTCCGGTGGGGATTTTGCGCACGTAAAAAAAAAAAAAAAAACTATCACATCTACCAGTGCCTCTGAAAATCAGCGCTGTCTACCTACCTGCCACTATTCTACTTCTATTTTGTATGTTGTATTGTGTTTACTCGACTACGGTGAAACATAAGGAGGGTTATGATTTTGACAGGCTATGTATGTATGAATGAAAGTTCATCTGTTCCCTCATAGCTCCTCAACCACTTATTAGAACTGGATAAATAACGTCCGCTGGTTATTGGCTATACAATATATCACTGAATCTATTGTGGCGCCCTCTAGCTGTCATAAAGTACTGTGTTACAAAAAAAAAAGATAAATAGTCGTGTTATCAACTGAAAGGACTTAATTAGCTCATTTCAAATATTTTTAAATTAATTATACCTTTTTTCCTACTTTTTATTTATACAACTTAGGTGGAAGACAAGCACACGGCCCACCTGATGGAAAGTAGTTACCGTGACCTATGAACATGTGTAACACCAGTGGAGTCACATCCATGTTGCCGACCCTGTAAGAACAGACAGACTTATTATTTTATTTTAATTTTTTGCTATGCTTTTTTGCTGTCATTGTGTATTGTACACAAAAGTTACAGTACACAAAATTTAAACAAAAGGTTATAAAAAACTACAAACCATGGTGGTTTGTAGTTTTTTATAACCTTTTGTTTAAATTTTGTGTTCTCTTTTCTTGTTATATGTGTGTCAACTATGTGTGTCAACAGTGAAGAAGAATAAAATTAAAAGATGTCAAATTCATTGTCCGGACGTCTCTGAAAACCAGCGCTGTCCGCCTGCACACAACGCGGACAGCATTAAGCTGAGAGGCGGCCATTATTCTACTAGGCTATTGTCACTTGTTGCTGTACTGCCTATATTCATGTTTAAGCTAGGTTAAATAAAAATATTTGCTTTCATTCTTTCTTTCTATTTGCTCCAAAATAATATAAATAAAAAATAACTTTAAAATTAAAACCTGACTATTCAAAAATTATGCTCTAAAAAGTATTAATCAAGAAAATATCAAGGATAGCCGTGGTCGTATGCCACTTAGTCTAACGAAACAATACAGTCTAGGGAAAAGTCATGTAGAATAAAAATAATTTTCTTTCTTCTTTAATTTTGTAATGTTTTAATGGCAAAAGGCTCGCCACGTATTACATTAGGACCTAAACATAAACTGGCGAAATGTGGGTGCTAGCACCTCTGCCTACCCTTTCGGGGATATAGGCGTGAGTTTATGTTTATGTTATGTTTTAAACTACTCGGTTACCACTTGGCCACAAGCCGTGGCTTTTAGTAGTAAATAAGATGATACTAGGTAAGATAAGATAAATAGATACATTCTCTTTATTGTACAACAAACATAGGATACATAAGTACAAAGGCTACGTACATGATTAGAGCTGTACAAAGGGCGATCTTATCACGGTCTGTGATCTCATCCAAACAGCAAAATATGGACTGTATTACTAAAACAGGTAGTTTGAACTGTACACTAAATTAACACTAACTAACTAAGCTAAGGTACCTACATGAAGAAATGATTACGTATTATCTACTTTCTTTTTTTAGGAGGTAGAACATGGCGGTATTTCCGCCCAATTGAACAGACCGACCGGGGAAGTACCTCCGCTCTACAGAATACCGCGGCCATAATAACTTCTTGTTGTGTTCCCAGCGGTGAGGAGGGTAGCTAGAGCTTACTGGGAAATTTGTGCTGTCAGTGGAAAGACTAAAGGCTTGCCCTGCTTTGTCTTCTACACTGACGGCAAAGAAACTCTGTGCTTACAGGGTCGGCAGCGCGAGTGTGACTCCTCGGTGTTACACACGTCCATAGGCCACGATAACCACTTTCCATCGAGTGGGCCGTGTGCTTGTCTGCTACCTAAGTGATATAAAAAGATGTACATGATTAGAGTTGTACAATGGGTGGCCTTAACGCGGTCTGTGATTTCTTCTAGACAACCAGTATATGGACCGTATTTCTAGAACAGGTTGTATGCGGTGTACAATAAATTAACACTAATTAACTACGCTATACTAACTAGATGAAGTAATGATCACGTATTAAAGTGTGGTGACGGTGAAAGAATACAAGTATCACCACCCCATCTCATCCGAAGGGTGTCGTAAGAGACAACTAATGGAAACATACGCAAACCATATCACTGCGAGAGAAGGAAAACTCGAAATAAAACCCTGTACCAACCCGTCTGGCCAGCGTGGAAACCGTAGGCCAAAGCCTCCCAACATTGGGAGAGGCCTAGTCCAGCAGTGGACTGCGATGGGCTAGTTGATTTGATTTGATACCTTTTTTTACGTGCGAAAAATCCCCACGAACACCACCCCTCATTGCGGAGCCGGTGGGAGAGATTATGTCCGACTAAAACGCACTGCAGTGGGTCATTGTTGGTTGCCGAAGGTGAGGTTGACAGGCATATCCCTCGCACCCCGGCCGACCCAGGGCCATCTCTCTCGATCTGGACCTCCTCAGGCACATATATTAACTACTTAAGTCATCATCACCAACTTCACAACGTAGGTCTTAGTTGCATCTGAAGCATGTATTTTGGTGGCTGGTGGCTGTGCTGGTGCCCGCTTTCCTACTCCTCTAGATTCAACTTAACTTGGCTTATACGAAACAACTTTCGTTTGATCTGTCAGTTTAGTTAAAATAGATGATATTTCTGTCCCAATTGAGCAGTCCGCTTGACAAAGTACCTCAACCCTACAGAATACCGGGGATATAATAACCTTGTGTTATGTTCCCGGCAGTGAGTAGGGTAGCGAGAGCTCACTGGAGAGTTTTTGTGCTGTCAGTGGAAGGACCAAAAGCTTGTCCTGCTTTGTCTTTTACACTGCCGGCACAGAAACTATCAATGCTTGCAGGGTTGGCAGCACGAGTGTGACTCTCTTGGTTTTGCACGCGTCCATAGGCCACGGTGACCACTTTCCATCAGGTGGGCCGTATACTTGTCTACCACCTAAGTGGTATAAAAAATGCTTTCAACTGATTTTATTAATGTTAAAATTTATTAATGCTTTACAGAATAAATACTAACCAAGACTTGTTGGCGGGAATCGCGACTAACCAGTGAAGTTTTGCTAATTTCCCATCTACGAAATTTCGTAGAGGTGCTACGAAACTCGCCACAACATTTAAATTTCGTAACTATAGGTCAATTTTTAATATATGAGTCATTAATTGATTATATAAGTCAATTTTTTCACGATTAGAAGACATTTTAGCGAAAATCCTTAATTAATAACTCATACGAAGTTTCTCAGCTGAAACTAAGTATAACACACAGATTTTCGAATCAAATTCGAAATTTGAGGGTAAAAATTCTTTTTATTTACTTTACAGTCAATTCTACCCACTTCCTGGCCATAACAAAAAGTTAGACCATCGTAGAAATTTGTTTCTGTTGCCGAAATGTATGGGAAACGTTTTTGGCGATTTCTGTCTTTCCTAGTACTGAAAGCTAAAATGGTCTCATAGAGTTTTTTGATCCCCACATGAAATAGAATCGATAAGCATAAAAAAAAATTTTTTGGACTTTTGTGCATTTTTTTTGCCAACTGTAAGTTTTTTACAAAATCTGTGAATGCAGTTCAAAATATGTCAAAAAGTTAGGGAAGGTCTTCTAAGAACGTTTTGCTGTAACTGCAACGGTTAAGGTACTTGCCCTTACTGCCCCGTTTCAAAAATACACCCTGTATATCTAAATAATCCTGCAGGTTCAGGCGTCAAAGAATTCCTCCCCATCGATGTCAACCGGGAAGGTGGCCAGAAGGCTGGCGGCAATGCCACGTTGAATTGCAATACCAATCCTTTGCGCAAGGAATAAACCAGCCCTCTGGTCACGGGTAGCGTCAATTAAACGTTTAGAAATAAATGTCTCTAAAAAGAGACAAGTTTTACAAAAATATTCTAGCTAGAACATTTTACATGGTACAATATAGACCCAAATCAAGCATCGTTTGCAATATACGTAGGATACCAGAAACCGAATAGATCCTTTGAAAGAAAATTTTTATAGATCCATTCTCTAAATTTCAGTGTTTTGTTTTTTTCATTTACGATTGGTAAGTGAGCCGCGTGGTTACCGGTAGAGCAGAATTCGGGCCACCCCATCTCTTCCCGTGCGGTGTCATACAAGGCTACTAAGGGCTACTGGACTAAGGGCTACTGTTTAACATCAGACAGATATATACAGCCCAGAATCAGCCTCAGATGCATGGTTCGAGTCAACAATAGTGCCCGGAATACGGCAATATGCTCACCCCCTATTCCCGAATACAATTATTGGTGAAATGTGGGTGTTAATTCACCTCAGCCTAACCCTCCGGGGATAAAAACGTGATTATATGTATGTATAGAACTCGTACTTATTTATTTATTATGTACTAATACTAATAGGTAAAAGTGAAGAACCGTATTAGAAAACTTAATCTAATTCTAATTCTGATGAATCAAGACCAGATAAACGTTATTATTTCTTGAAACAGTAAAATCAAGATACGGTTTAAATTATCAATCTTGGATTACGAAATACGGATTGAGATTGCATAAAGAAAGCGGCCGTTACAGATTACACCGGACGTTGTCACTAGTTCACTGTCAGCCTGTGACCATGGCCGGCGTAACCTGGATGTAACCTGTAGCTTTACCAAGAGTTTACACCAAATTTTTACATTTATTACAATTTATTTATTATTGTTAATAATAAAAGTAATTTGGAAAAGTACTAGTGAGTTATCAATATGTGTAACAATAAATTCCAGCAAGTGCCGTCAATCAACAGTATAAATAGTCGTATTACAATTTATTTCTGATTTGCCTGCGCATGTGCGAAAAAACCATTCCGAGTCGCGCCTGTCAAAATCAACAGAGCCGAATTGATTATTCGTTTGTCTAGCCAAATTTTTTTGTAAACGTCAAAACGGTAAGTTATAAGGAAATTTGTATGAAATAAATAAATAATAAGCAGTTAAGGTCCCTTCACACTGGTCCGTGCCGTGCCAGGGCCGTGCAGGAATGTAGCCGTGTCCGACTGAACATATGTGCCCCGTCAGGGCGTTTATGTTCACACTCGTCACGGATCTGGGCACTTTACTTCGATTTTATTCATTTTAAGTACATAGGCATTTATATCTCTAATGAACATAGCCAATAAGGTCCTAAATAGCTTGCACATATTTGTTGCAATAATTTCGACTTAATTGACATGACACAAAATGCTGTATTTTTTCTTATATTCGGGATTAGCGTCATCTATTAATTTTTCATTAGGGTCGACAGTCGCTTAGGTGGTTTGCACTGTTTATCGTAGTCTCTGTGTAAAGGACAGTACAGAAATACATACTTAATTTGTTTTTATTACGATTTCCTTCATATATATATGATGACAATACGTACTAATCATAACATAGAGATATATAGATAATATTTTTATATTGATTTTGTAAAAAGGAATCGTAGATGCGGCGGCCTACGGCAAATACAGGTTGCGATGGGACGGCCCTGTAGAGAGAAGCTCCGAGGCTTATTCGTACATGTCCCTCTGAATTCCAGAGGCCACAGCTGAGAGCAGTCAAGGGGCAGGCTGGTCGCCGAGCGCAGATGTAATGGTTACAGGTACGGCCGCCTGTCACCTCTTCACCCCCGCCAGCGAAATGGTGCTTTGTCACCTCTCCACCTTTCCAGAGTTCGATGGGGACACCGTGCTTCGCATACCTGGAGGAGCCATCTTAAAACTGTAGATGGGACAGGATCAGCCGGGGTGCGCGGGATATGCTCTTGGCAAACTTACACCCCGGCTGAACCCGGTGTGCGATTTTAATAAGACATAACGACCCCTGATGGCCAACCAGGGTGGTATTCGAGGGAACTGCCGCATGAAAGAAAGTTGTAATGGAATCAGAATGACACGTGGGCCAAGCTGCGGGCAACAGCTGAGGACATGATGGTATATCCATCCAATTGAACAGTCCGACTGGGGAAGTACCTCCGCCCTACAGAATACCGCGGCCATAATAACCTCATGTTGTGTTCCCGGCGGTGAGTAGGGTAACCAGACCTCACTGGAGGGTATTTGTGCTGTCGGTGGAAAGACCAAAAGCTTGTCCTGCTTTGTTTTTTCCACTGACGGCACAGAAAATCTCAATGCTTGCAGGGTTGGCAGTGCGAGTGTGACACTCTTGGTTTTGCACGAGTCCATAGGCCACGGTGACCACTTTCCAGCAAGTGGACCGTGTGCTGTCTGCCATCTAAGTGGTATAAAAAGTTAAAATAAAAATTATACATTAAGTTTAGGTAACAGAACAACGGAAAAACATTCAAAATAAAAGTTTTAATTGGTATTGATTCATCAGAATTTTAAAGATTAAGCTACCCAATGCGGCCCTGCAAATTTACGTATAGTACGCAGACGTTGCCACGTGTCATGTATAAAGTCATGGTAGAGCTATTGAGTATGATTTTTTTACTAAAGTTAAAAGATATTTTTATAACGTTAATTTGTAGTATGGGTTCTAACTTCTAGTATGCGAATCATCATGTCAGCCACTGCTGAACTTAGGCTTCTCCCACAGACTTCCAAAGTGACCGATCTAAAACAGCCCACATCAAGCGCTTCACGGCGACCATGATGAGGTCGTCCTTCGACCTGGCCGTTGGGCGTCCTACGCTACGTTTGCCCGTACGCGGTCGCTATTCCAGAACTTTTTTGCTCCAACGGCCATCTGTTCTGGGCACTATGTGTCCCGCCCATTGCCACTTCAACGAGCTAATCCGCTGGGCTACTTCGATTACTTTTGTTCTCCTACGGATATCATCATTTCTGACGCGATCACGCACGGAAATATCGGTATTTCCATAGCTTAGCATTGCATTCCTGTACTCGGACCGACATAGTGGCGTTCTGGTATAATCACTTCAACACTTCCAAATACCGATGATCTATCCGGCACTGCTGGAGAGACTGTATTAGAGTGTGCAGATAAACATAACTAATAGGTACGTACGTATGTTGCGTTCCTGCTTATTACCAGTAATACTTGTTAAGCAAAATCATATCCTGGCAGGTCAAGTTTGCCCATTCCTGATGACTTGTCTTACTTTTGATTTTGTTTCTCTACTTTTATTTTATTTTATTATAGTTTCTAAAAATATAATTCATTAGTATAGCAATACAATTCAATTGAAAATTAAAACTAAAAACTATTATTAGGTACCTACTAAAATACACTAAAATAAAATAAACATAGAAATTACATAATATAATGCGTCATGAAATTCTTCTGCATCATCACCGACCAGTAACATATCCAGAAGGCTGGCAGCATTGCCACGTTGAATGGCAACATAGTACCTATGTTGAGCGATGGAAGTGCCTGAATTCAGAGCCCTGACTCCCATTTCCCCACAGCCAGAAGGCACACACGCTCCGTAACATGGGAAGATGTGCAGGCCGCGGCGGTGGCGCGCGTGGCGCGCCTCCCCGTTTCCGGGGACGAGTTGGGGACTCTGTAGTCCCCACACCCGAGAAGAGGGCCAGATCGTGAGAGATGGCCCTGGGTCGGCCGGGGTGCGAGGGATATGCCTGTCAACCTCACCTTTGGCAACCAAAGCGACCCACAGGCGGCGTGCGTTTTAGTCGGTTCGAGTCCGACATAACCTCCTCCACCGGCTCCGGTGGGGAGGTATCCGTGGGGATTTTGAGCACGTAAAAAAAAAAAAAACATGGGAAGATGTGTGTATCTCTTACCAGCCTGCAGAGCGGCGCATCCCATTGTCTCTGGGAGAAAGGGTTACCAGGCAACTCAGTGTTGGGACAAGCAGCCTTTCAAGCATTCATGGCATAAGACTTACATGACACCTCAGAGTTAACCTGTGTGTTTATGAGAATTTTCCTGGTCAACTCCTCAGTGCTGTGCGCCGACGACAGAAATGCTGGAAGGCTAACGTCTGAAATTTTACGAACTCCGAAACCACCCAAGCGAACTGGTAATGACGCTTGGAGCCAGGTTCGGTAATTCAAGGCCACATTTAAAATTGTTCTGAGTGTGTTTTGCAAAATGTTGTCAATTTTTGTCAAAAGTGCCGAATGTTGCCTAAACTGGGATGCCCGAAGTGCATGAGTAAATTTAGACACTTATTTTTTGCAAATGATCTGTGATGAATTCAAAATGTTGAATTTTTTTCTCGATAAATGTATGAAATCCATCTTCCAAAACTGGGGACCCTAGGAGGCGCAGTGAAGCTTTCCCCAAAATTTTGATATTTGGAGCTACGAGATTAAATTTTCCTATAGTCGAGGGTCTGTATGTCGTGTCGCTGATAAAGATTTCACATTTGTCCGAGTTAAGTTGTAAGTCGATAGATTGAAATTTATTGGGGTGCGGGTTGGGTAACCTCCACGTTGGCTTACCTGTTTCTTTTCCCTCTGGACCGCGGTCCTGGGGAACGGAAGCGGGGAGGCTGGTGCACCCTGGACGACGGTTAGTAGACTCTGACTCCAAGGAGAAGGAGCTCTGCTAGCCGTCGACAAATAACCCGACAAGCCCTTTTTAGGGCTAGCTGACCCTGAGGGGGTCGTGGTATGGCGGACCTGCAAGGCCCGCGGGAAGGGATTCGTGGAATCCCTTCCATCCCAAACAGCCCTTTTTAGGGCTAGCCTGTCGCTCCCGGTATCCCTCTGCTTTCAGAGGGGACATGGGGGCGAAACAAGGATCCATGGGATCCAGGGACGGGCCGGCCTACTGCTCGCGCAGAGGCTGGCAGGCATTCGTGCCACCGTCGGTGTTGGGAGAGTTGGCTGCTCTCCCGCGTCGCGTAACCTCCAGGATATCGACAACGACCTGAGTGCTAGCCACACTTGGGAAGCCGATATTCTGAAGGCCGCGGAGCTTGCCTTAACTGGCCGGCCCGCGACAAGGAAAAGTCTGAAAAACCCGACAGCAAAGTCGATTAAAACCTGTGGACACCTGGGGAAATCCACAGTATTTACCCCGCTTCTCGGAATGAGCGTCACCCGGGAAGTGTATCTTAGATCGTCTCTACTCGAGGGATTCGAATGGATAATAATAAATTAAAAGACAACAAAAAACCATCACCAAGTGAAACAGTCTGCGCGGAGGTCGCGCAGCACCAAGACGCGGAGGTCGCGTCCCAAGCAGGGACGGTGTCGGAAGACTTCGACACTGCCACTGAGAGGAGCAGGGCGAACAGCCCGGTGGGTCTGCAGACCCGAAAATCTGCACGGCGGAAGCGCAACCGCCGAAAAAAAATCATCCCCCCAGATAAGACCGAGTCGGATCTCGACTTGACCCTGACCGACTCGTCTTCCAGTAGTTCTGGTGGGGATGAGATGATGCGTCCCCCCCACCCAAGCAGGTTGCGGTTAGCCGCCGAAAGCTGCAGGGTGGGGGCACCAAAGCCGCCCCCTCACGGGCCTCAGCCGGGGAAG
Source organism: Eilema griseolum (assembly GCA_963662185.1). Classification (NCBI taxonomy): domain Eukaryota; kingdom Metazoa; phylum Arthropoda; class Insecta; order Lepidoptera; family Erebidae; genus Eilema; species Eilema griseolum. The sequence goes on along the minus strand of OY759240.1, from coordinate 21,031,800 downwards.
ATGTGAGAGCGCCGCCGAGTCCCTCCGTCTCGGCGGCGCCCGCGCTTCGTACCGACGGCTCCACGTCCAGAGACGTGATGGAGGCCCTGGAGAGACTGGCCGGGGCCCGCTCTGGAGCTCTAACGCCGGAGGAGGACCGGGTCCGGCTGGCTGCGACGCGCCTCGTTGAGCAGTTTGAGCTGCTCAAGGCGGAGCTGGCCGAGTCCCGGAACGAGCGAGCTCAACTTGGCAGGAGGCAAGTTGAGCTCCTCAACAGCGTAGAGCGAGTCCGTCAGGTCGTCGCCGGGCTGCCCGCGGAGCGCGTGACGCGGTCGGCGCGGCGGTGACTAGCGGTGCAGCCGGAGCGGCCGGTGCCGCCGGCGCCGCAGCTGTCACCGGTGCGGTCAGGGTCGCCGGTGCGGCCGGAGGCACCGGTAATGCCGGAGACACCGGTGCGGTCAAGGCCGCCGGTGCGACCGGTGCGGCCGGAGACACCGGTGCGGCCGGTGTCACTGGCGCAGTCCGCTCGGCTGGAGTCGCCGGTGCTGCAGCCGGTTAGGCCCATGGACCCACTGGCGGCATGCATGGCGGCAATGGCCGCCATGGAAAAGCGGCAGGAGGCGGCGCTGGCTGAGCAGCGGAGGTGGCAGGTGACGCAGGAGGAGCGCACCCGGAGGTTAATGGAGGCGGTCATGGACTCCAGCCGCCGCCCGCCCTTGGCGCCGCCTACGGGGTATGACGGAGCGGTGAGAAGAGGTCTCACCAGTCCGGCGGTCGCAGAGGCCCTGCAGGAGTCGGCCCGCAGCCCGTCCGCTGCGCCTACCACTCCTGCCGCTCCGGTCGCTCGAGCCACTGTCGCTCTCGACGTGGAGGCTGGGAGCTCCCAGGGTGCCCGGGCCAAAGGCAAGGGGAAGGGGAAAGGCAAGGGGAAGAAGTCCCCGGCCCTAGCCTCAGCCCCAGCGCCAGCCCGGACCCCGGTGGGGATTGCCTCCACAGGTTCCCCGCCGGAGGGAGGCTGGGAGGTGGCCGGAGCCTCCAAGAAACGGCGCAAGGCGAAAAGGAAGGCAGCCAAAAATGCCAAGAAGGCTGAGGCTGCTGCGAGGGGAGTGCCGGGGAGGCTGCGCGTCCCCCGCTCAACCGCCGTCGTGCTAACGATGACGGCGGAGGCGGCGGAGATGGGCGTGCAGTACGCCCAGATTGTCACGCAGGCGAGAGCCTGCGTTGACATGAGGGCTCTCGATATGCCGGGCCCCATCCGGGTGAAACCCACTCGGACGGGTGCTCGGCTACTGGAGATCCCCGGCGCTTCAAGCGGTCCCCAGGCCGATGCCCTAGCGGCTAGGCTTCGGGACACGCTGGATGCAGCCGACGTCCGGGTGTCCAGGCCCAACAAGTGCGCAGAAATGCGCATTTCGGACCTGGACGACTCCATCACGGCGGAGCAAATCCGCCTCACCGTGGCGGAGGCCGGGGGCTGCCCCCTAGAGGCGGTGAAGGTCGGAGCAATCCACTTCGGCCGCCGTGGACTGGGGGCGGCAGTTGTCGGCTGCCCCATCGCAGCAGCCAAAAAGGCTGCCGACCGGGGGTTCCTCGCCGTTGGAGGCGTGGTGCGGGTGCAGGTCCGGCTCCTGCAGGCTCGACCGACCAGGTGCTTTAGGTGCCTGTCGGTCGGCCACGTGGGGGTGCAGTGCACGGCGGCGGTGACGGTCGGTGACCGCTGCTTCCGCTGTGGCCAACCCGGCCATACGGCCGGTGGATGCGAAGCTCCGCTGCACTGTTTCAGGTGTGCAGCGGGGGACAAACCGGCCGACCATAGGGTTGGCAGCAAGACCTGCACCGGGGGGGAGCCGAAGTCGCAAGGCGGGGGCTCCACCCAAAGTTCGCGGCGGGATGCGGAGATGGTTCCATAATGGATCCCCAGCTCCGCATCCTACAGGCGAACGTGGGCCACGGTGCCGATGCTCAGGGTCTTCTGCTCCAGAGCATGGCACAGTGGTCCATACACGTCGCCGCTGTCGCCGATCCGTACACTCACCGGCCCCTTGGGCCTGCCTGGGTGGTCGACCTGGACGGGTCGGCGGCACTGGTGTACAACGCCGCTATGGGTGCCCCCCCCCCTGTTGTCGTGGCAAGGGAGCATGGCATCGTAGCGGCGCGTGTGGGGGAGACTGCGGTCGTGGCCGTCTATTTCACGCCGAGCCTACACCGACGCATAGGGGAGTACCGGCAGTCGCTGGAGCGACTGACCGACGTCGTCAACGCCTGTCATCCTCATCCGGTTCTTGTGCTCGGGGACTTCAACGCCTGGTCAGTGACCTGGGGGTCCCGGCACACGAACCCACGAGGTAGGGCTCTTGAGAGCTGGGCCGCTAATCACGGTCTAGTTCTCCAGAATCGCTGGGCCGAAGCCACGTTCGTGACCGCGGAGCGCAGTTCGATTATCGACCTATCGTTCGCAGGCGCTTCGCTGTCGCACCGTGTGCGGGACTGGCGTGTTGTTGTGGGGGTGGAGACACTGGCGGATCACCGATACGTTCGGTTTGATGTCTCCCCCCCCGCGGGTGATGCGTCGGTCATACCGGCCCCACGCGAGCCACGCTGGGTGCTTGGGAGACTGAATCGGGAGGTCCTCCTGGAGGCCGCCATCGTACAGGCCTGGGCCATTGCGCCGGACAGGCCTGTCGATATCGACGATGAGGCGGTGTGGTTCCGGGAGGCCATGACTCGTGTCTGCGATGCGGGTATGCCTAGGGCACCACCCTATAGTCCGAGGCGTCGGGTCTACTGGTGGTCTGCGGAGATCGCGAGGCTACGGCAAGCCTGCGTGATCGCGCACCGCCGGTGGACCAGACTCCGTAGGAGGCGTAGCCGAACCGCAGATACGGAGCCCCGAGTGACGGAGCTTCATGTGGGATACAGGGAGGCCAGAGATGCCCTCCGAGCGGAGATTAAGCGGGCGAAAGCCGCGGCTTACAAGGAGCTCATGGAGACGCTGGAGCGGGACCCATGGGGGCGGCCTTACCTTATGGTAAGAGGAAAGCTGCGCCCCCGGGCCCCGCCGTTGACCCGGGTTCTCCAGCCAGCTCTGCTCGGTGGAGTGGTCGAGTCCCTGTTCCCGGCGCGAGCGGAACACGTTCCGCCGCAGATTACTCCGCCACCTCGGTCGCCTGTGGCGCCCAGTGTGGTAGTTGACGACGAAGTCCCCGAGGTCACTTGGGTAGAACTGGAGCTGGCGGTGCGAAGGCTTAGAGCCAAGAAGAGCACCGCCCCGGGACCCGACGGCATTCCAGGCCGCGCGTGGGTCCTAGCTCTGGGAGAAGACGGTCTCGAACCCCGACTTAGAGGGTTCCTCAGCGCATGCTTGGAGCGGGGCCAGTTTCCGAAGATGTGGAAGACGGGGAAACTGGTCCTCATCCGAAAGGAGGGTCGCCCGGCGGATGAACCGTCCGGCTACCGGCCCATTGTGTTGCTCGACGAGGTGAGCAAGCTCTTTGAAAGAGTTATTGCGAAGCGCCTCGTCGAGCACCTCTCTGGTAGGGGGCCGGACCTGGCGGATGCCCAATATGGCTTCCGCCGGTGGCGGTCCACCGTGGATGCTATCATGCGCGTGAGGACTTTGGCGGAGGAGGCAGTTGCCCGGGGCGAGGTGACGTTGGCGGTGTCCTTGGACATCTCCAACGCGTTCAACACCTTGCCCTGGAGTTGCATCAGGGAGGCACTCGTGTACCACGGTGTGCCTCTCTACCTCCGCCGCATAGTCGGGGCGTACCTGACGGAGAGAGCTGTCATCTACCCAAGTGCGACCGGCGTCGGTCAGCGTGAGATGTCGTGCGGTGTTCCACAGGGATCGGTTCTCGGGCCGCTACTGTGGAACATTGGATACGACTGGGTGCTTCGCGGTGAGCTTGCGGACGGCGCCGCCGTCACGTGCTATGCGGACGACACGCTAGTGACGGCGAGCGGGGCTACACACCGCGAAGCGATCCTGAGGGCCACGACCGCGGTTGCTCAAGTCGTGGAACGGATCCGGCGGCTGGGCCTTGAGGTGGCTTTGCATAAATCCGAGGCCATGTTCTTTCATGGACCTCGGCGCACGCCACCACCTGGTTCCAGTCTGACAGTGGGAGGCACTCTCATCGGCATCAAGCCCCAGATGAAATATCTGGGGCTCGTGCTCGACGGCCGGTGGGACTTCGGGAAGCACTTCCGAAGTCTGGGCCCCAAATTGGCGGGCACAGCCAACGCTCTGGCGCGGCTACTGCCCAACCTGAGGGGCCCGGAGGACTCCTGCAGGAGACTCTACGCGGGTGTCGTGCGGTCCATGGCCCTGTACGGGTGTCCCGTGTGGGCGGACACCCTGAGTGATCGGCACATGCTCCTGCTGCAGCGTCCGCAGCGGAAGTTGGCGTGCCGCATCATAAGGGGGTACCGCACGATATCATTCAACGCGGCGAGTCTCCTCGCCGGATCGCCACCATGGATCCTGGAAGCGAGATGCCTTTCGGCGCTATACCAGTTCCGAAGGGCGGCGCGGGAGCGGGGTCACGATCCCAAGCCCGAAGAAATTCGGGCCGTGAGATCCCGGCTCCACAGGGAAATGGTGGCGGAATGGGAGAGACGACTTGGGCAACCAAGCGCAGGGCACGCCGTAGTAACGGCGGTAAGACCCATCATGGGGGAGTGGCTAGAGAGGCCACACGGCAGCCTCTCGTACCGTCTGACGCAGATGATCACCGAGCACGGATGCTTCGGAAAGTATCTGCGTCGGATGCAGAAAGAGCCAACGTCGGAGTGCCATCACTGCGACGCGAGCGAGGACTCAGGTCCGCACACGCTCACCGAGTGTCCGGCGTGGGAGACGCCGAGGCGGGAGCTTGTGGCGGCCATGGGAGTGAGGGTTCTCACGCTCTCCACCTTGCTCGCGGCGATGGTTCGCTGCGCGGATGCGTGGGCGGCCGGCGCCTCCTTCTGCGAGCAAGTAATGCTCGTGAAGGAGGAGGCGGGGCGGGAGCGGCAGCGGGAGCGACGAAGGATCGCAAGACAAGCTGCCCGCGTACGAAGGCAACTCGGGCGTCGGAGGTCGATGAACGACCTCCGCCCCCCATGAGCGCCGGCCTGGGGGTGACAGGTGAAGCCGCCTGTCACCCTGGCAGAAGCAGGCCGCGGCGGTGGCGCGCGTGGCGCGCCTCCCCGTTTCCGGGGACGAGTTGGGGACTCTGTAGTCCCCACACCCGAGAAGAGGGCCATATCGTGAGAGATGGCCCTGGGTCGGCCGGGGTGCGAGGGATATGCCTGTCAACCTCACCTTCGGCAACCAAAACGACCCACAGGCGGCGTGCGTTTTAGTCGGTTCGAGCCCGACATAACCTCCTCCACCGGCTCCGGTGGGGAGGTATCCGTGGGGATTTTGCGCACGTAAAAAAAAAAAAAAAAAGATTGAAATTTATTTTTTATAAGTTCTAAATCTTGTAAAACTGTTTGCACACCACCCCCTAGGGTTCGGTCGTCTAGGTACCAAATGTTGAATTTTGAATTTATCTGCTGTATGATGGGATTCATTGCTAGTCTAAAGATCACTGGTCCCAAAGGGTCACCTTGCTGACAACCAACTGCTGATTCCAAAAGATGATCCTTGTAAACTAATTTCGTCGGGTGCCTATAACACTGAAAAGGAATTTATATATATGAGGGGTTTCTAATTTTGCTTGGCTCAGCAAGGTATCCCTATTCGCTGCATTGAAGGCATTCCTCAGGTCAACCTTCAAAATGACATCACTTTCACCGCTACCAAGGTACGTCGAAAGAACGTGTATGGCAGCCTCACAGCCCCCTTACGAACCGAAACCGAGTTAAAGGGGTTGAAATTTTCTTGCAAGTTCGGTACTATAGTACTTTCTTGTTTGTACTAATATTAATCATCCCATATTCTGGACTGGAGACCCTGCATCCTGTGATACAGTTTTTAACTAGTACAGGATGCAGGAAATCTTTTCCACTGCGAAACATCTCGCAACAAATTGTACCTGTAGGTATACTTATGTAAAACAGTGGAAAAACGAATTGTAACACGTTTAATAAGACTAACAAATAAATAAACAAACAAATAAATAAAAAGCTTTCTGAAACTCTTCTTCTTCATCCTAGCGTTAATCCCAGTAGCATCCGATGCTTCCACCTCGGAGTCTGGGGTCCGCTTTACCAGTCTAACTGCTGATTTGGCTGAACTTCAATATTTTCCGTGAAGGGACTGCCATCTGACCTCCACAATCCAACAATATCAAAGCATTGCAATTAGACCAGTTGTTGAACTATTTAGGACCCCAACTACCCATAACGACTGCCATAGATGTTTGTATGGCAACCAGGACCGACAATTTTACGTGTTCTTCGAGGAAACGACCAGACCAATGAAAATACTCATAATATATTCATGCATAAAAATAGGTATATGCGCTGAGCGAGGATCGAACCTGCGCCTGCTCTGTAGCGGCCGTGATCAATACTGCTACGCCACAGAGTGATGCTTTGATAATGATTATCACTCATTACAATCACTCCAGAGCATCTAATCTACTTGAACTAGTGCCGGATTCACCCTGTGAATCACTTAATATGGTTAATCGATACTTTACCTCGATTGGTAGAGAACTAGCTACAGACATCTTAATAAGAAATGGTACTACTGAACTGCGCTTAGCAGAAAAAAATACTTCGTCAAGCAATGTTAGTTCTATGTTTCTAGACCCAACAGATCACATTGAAATTAATAAAATTATCATGAGCCTAAAGAATAGCAGTGCTCCAGGTATGGATAACATTCAAAATATTGTACTAAAAAACTCTCGGACGATTTTATGCACCATGATTGCTCATCTGTGTAATCTTAGCCTTACCACTGGGATTTTCCCAGCAATTTTCAAAGAAGCAGCTGTGGTGCCTGTGTTTAAGAGTGGTGACGCAGAGACAATTGCTAACTACAGGCCCATATCGCTACTGAGTGCAATTAGTAAAATAATGGAAAAAGTAGTTAACACTCGTCTAATTAAATTCCTCGAAAGCAAAAACATTCTAGCAAGTACCCAATACGGTTTCCGCTCGGGTAGAAATACTGAGGATGCGGTAGCTAGGCTCTCGGATATCGTTACAAAGGCAGTAGACAAGGGTGAAAAATGTGTTGCCATATTTTTGGACCTCCAGAAGGCATTCGATACCGTTTCAATACCAATTTTATTGCGCACTCTGGAATACATGGGCATAAGAGGTACGGTTCTGGAGTGGCTCCGAGACTATTTGGATGGAAGAAGTCAGGTGGTTAAAGTAGAAAACACTTATAGCACGAGCTTTCCGGTTACGTACGGAATTCCGCAGGGTAGTACCCTCGGTCCAACGCTATTTTTAGCTTACGTTAATAGCCTCTGTAAACTTCAAATAGATAACGCGGAATTACTGGCTTTTGCAGATGATACCGTATTGATTTGCCGTGGGAAAACATGGCCACAGGTCCAAGTGTCTGCTGAAATGGGCCTCAAACGAGTTAGCCTTTGGCTTGATGAGCATTTACTAACTATTAACGTAACTAAAACAAAATATATTTGTTTTAGAATAACGGAAGCAACAAGTTCAATGTCAAATTTTTCTATTACAGCTCATACTTCCCAATGCAAACTCGAAAATAGTGGCTACTGTGACTGCATTCCCATTGCCCAGACCGATACCCATAAATACCTGGGAATTATCATAGATTGCCATTTAAATTGGAAACCGCATATATCGTCACTTAGCAAAAGAGTACGTAAATCACTTCCAATTTTTAAAAACCTACGCGAAGCTGCGGACTGCAATCTCATAACCAGCATATACTATGCCCTTTGCCAATGCGTTCTGTCTTACTGCTGCCCTATTTGGGGTGGAGCTGCTCCAACTCATCTGCTTGAGCTGGAAAGAGCCCAACGCGCAGTCATCAAAGTCATGTTCCATAAGACCAGGAAATATCCCACTCAAAAACTTTATGAAGAATCGCGTTTCCTCACAGTTCGCCAATTATACATCTACTGTACAGTCCTACGTCACCATAAATCTATCGATCCATCTAAGATCTCACTGAGTAAAAGAAGAATTCGAACACCTGTTCCCTCCTTCAACACAATGTTCGCTCGACGTCAACTGTATTACATGGGCCCTTTCATTTATCGGTTCGTTAATGATTCGAACCAAATCTACAAAATGCCTAAGTTTAGGTTAAAATCTATACTTAAAAAATATCTAATGGCCCATGATTACCTTAGCACAGAAAAAATTCTACGAGTATAAAGCAAAAACCACTAGGAACTTGAATCCTTACATATCCAGATGCACATTCGCATACTTACACATACGGTATACATGCAGCCGTAAACGCCTAACCCTCACTCAGACGCAACACACACTCACACATAGGTACTCAATGCACACCCAAAGACAAACAAAACATATACGTACACATCCACGAACATATGTATACATAAAACACACACACACACACACACACACACACGCACACACGCACACACACACACACAGACGCACATACATACACATACACATACACACACACACCCACACCCACACGTATTTTCACACATCTTCATTTATAAATTATATTAGATTCTGGCCAGGGGTGGAGGGTTGGTAGCCTGAGACACAGGATTCTCCTAGTTCAGGTGCCAGCCCGCCATAATTCTGATTGATCCTTGTACTAATTTATTAATTACGTTCTACTGTATTTTATTTGAGATTTGTTATGTAAACGTTTTGGTGAGAAATAAACATTATTATTATTATATTATAATCAATGATGCTCCAGAGTCCAGACAAGAAACATTATATGTCAATGGCTCCAGACAAGCACTCCAGCACGAGACTCCAAGAAGTTTCTAGAGGGGCCAGGACGTAATTTAATAATGTTGTACCGGATGATAGAACCCTCTTTTAGAGGACGGATTTAATTTAAACCATGTGGCGCCATCTGTTAACCAATACCGCCAAGCATTCACTCTCTACAAGTAATTATAGTTAAGGACCTATAGAGTTGTAGATTCATACCACTTATAAAAAAATTAAATTTTCGAAAAATTTGGGGGCAGATTTACTATTATGTCCACAAATCAATTTTTATGTAATATCATTGCCACAAATCATATTATTTTGGCAGCTCAATTTCTATCATTCCCAAATATTACTACAAAATAATAATTATGTGCTGTGGTAACATTTCAACTGAATAAAATTCTAACTAACATTGATTGGATGTTACCACCCAATTATTGCGTTGCGTAAACCAATCACATAGCTCCAAGCACGCAGTGTAAAAATGTCGTCTTGAGTGTATATGATTGTCTGACAATTTTCTATCGTTTATCGAACCAAACGCAGTTTCACTTGTATAAAGTAATAATAACTGTCTAGTTTATTGTGCATTTCCGCTCGCCTGCTCATAAGCACTGCAGGTACGCTTCAGAGACTTTTACTTTCTCTTCTCCATTCTCAAGATCCATGACAGATGATCCTTGACTAGTGTTTTTTGTATTTGTAAATAAAAACAAAGATTGGAATCATGAACAGTGATTGCGTTGACGGGATGGAAAAGTGATACGCTGACGTAATCACCTTGGTTATTTTATTAATTATAGTGAAAAATAAAGAACATAGTCAATTGAAAATTGTGGCGACGAAATAGTTTTTATTATAAGTAAAATTTTTGCGTAGATATGGGTGACGAAATGGATCCTTGCGAGTGCCTGTGGAATCACGAGTTGGCGATGCGTCGTCTCATCTCACTGGTGAGTAAACGACCTTGTACAGTGTAATAATAAAGTGGGCGATGATGGTGCATCCACGTCAACAATACGATAGATCCCTGTCATCTTTTGTTGCTATTTGTGTTTACCAACATCGTCGAAATTTATCAGGCTAATCAGTGTTTTGCTCAATAATATTTACCTATAGCGGATAACAATATTTTTCTAGTAATTAAGACATTATCTGAACTTTAAATATCAACAATAAAAAACCAGTATCACCAAAATAAATATGTCTAACATTATACCTATCATTAACTAAACCAGTTATGATAAATTCATGATGTAATGATAAAACCTCTAAATGTACTGTTAATGATTTTCTCATAAACTCTAAGGTTCTAGATAACTAATTGAGTTGAACAGAGGAGACAGATAATGGTAATGGTCTTGGTACAATAATCAAACCAAAAAGTTATTAAGGTAATGGTTTATTGACTTAGAAACAAAGTAGTATTTAATAACATCAAATAAAAATTAGCAATGTAATATTCTATTTCTTTTTAATGACTTCTTGTAGTAGTTGTAGTTTTGATAGTATATAAAAATATTGAATGAAATTTTAAAGCGTTTAAGACCTAATCGATTTGAATATATAAAAATACTTGATGTAGCCAGCTGAAACATTGTTCTCATTCCTGTGACCCAAAGGAACCTATTTCTGGCATCTGAAGTATCCTATATTATATTATGCTGTTCCAGACTATAGTGTATCTCTGCTCAAAAACATATACATCCATTGTCACAAACTTTCAGATTAATTTATGATAATACTTAGTAAGAATATTATAAAGGGTTATCATTTCTAACTGACCACATCATCATCACTAGTTCCGGTTATATTCAAAACTTGTACTATGGTGTCCAAATCATTCAAACAATCCTACCGATTAATCTGAAATCCAATCAACAACCCTTGTATATTGAAGTTTGGTTGTAGAAGAGACTGAAAAATTTGTTGATAACATCACTTATTTTAGCATTAGTAGGTACTTATGAGTATAATGATATAAAACTGAATGCAGATGTTAAAATCTCAAATCTCTTGCAACTTTGCCATATGGCAGTTACCTTATAGAATTCATACTATCTAAATCTAGGATATCAGCTGAACCTACATTAAGCTGAATCGGGATAGTAATGTAGATACCTTGTTTTTTGAAATACCAACCTCATTTTTCTTATTTACTAAATTCCGCTTTTATACTTGATGATTTGATACATCTTAAAATGAAAAACCATGTTGAAATACTGCAACACAAATTTTTTGAATACATTGAGCGACAGCTGTTGCCTAAATGTTAATTTGTTTTTTGTTTATCACCAACTCATATTTTTTGTCAATGTTCTACTTCAGTTCTTTTGGATTGTACTTTATTAAAGTAATTTTAATAATGATATTAACCTAGATACGAATTTTCCGAGGAGAATACAAATAAATTGACTTTAAATTACATTTATATATTAACAAGTAAAACCTACAAGCATTACTAAATCTCTCGGACAAAATTCAGTTCCTAAATTTCCTAAATGCTTTAGATTTAGGAGGAGGTAGGACACGACGGTATTTCCGTCCAATTGAGCAGTCCGACTGGGGAAGTACCTCCGCCCTACAGAATACCGCGGCCATAATAACCTCGTGTTGTGTTCCCTACGGTGAGTAGGGTAGCCATAGCTCACTGGAGGGTTTTTGTGCTGTCAGTGGAAAGACCAAAAGTTTGTCCTGCTTTGCGGTCAGTGCCACACAGAAACTTTTAATGCTTGCAAGGTTGGCAGCCCGAGTGTGAGTCTCTTGGTTTTGCACGCGTCCATAAGCCACAGTGACCACTTTCCATCAGGGTCGTGTGCTAGTCTGCCACCTAAGTGGTATAAAAAAAACCTTAAAAAGGCTTAAAATGTACACATCCAAATTGCATTGTTAGTCATTTTAAAATATTAAATTTACTGTATTTTATTGCCCATATAACACTTTAGTAGAATACCAATCTACCTAACTAACAAGTTTGTTATCGCAGTTGATATTCCAATTATTCCACGCTTCTCGACTAACGGCGACATTTTTCAGCTGCGTCATTATTTCATCAATAAATTAAATGGTTGAAATATACATATTATGTTCTAATTTTAAATAGCAAAACAAAAGAGCGCGCTAAGCTGGTTTAAGTCATTCCAATTTTAAAACCGTGATGTCTGTCCTCAAATGTTCTTTGTTAAAAATTAAAATAAGGCAACACACCGTGATGTCGATTACGGTACTCTCATAGCAGATCACTTTGCCGACTGAGTAACAAAGTTGTACCTTTTCATTACATGATTCAGCAGCGCCATTATCACGATAATTTTGTATTTTAATTAGGGCATGCGGGATCACGCAACGCTATATATCTAAAGAGATTGCTACAACTACGATAATATTATATGTGTAATATACACCATACTTCGGAAGTCACGTTAAAAATCGGTCTCAGTTGTTAGTAACCGTTAGATCAAGAACCTATATGGACGATCTGACTGTGGATGGCCATTAACCACAAGACTGGAAGGTCAGACGGCAGTCGGCCCTAATATAACCCAAAAACCCGTCAAGTGCGAGTCGGGCTCGCGCACTGAGGGTTCCATACAAAATTGGATTAAAGTACCAATTGCTACATAAACCAGACATAAACATAAAAAAGATATAACATATTTTGACGACACGCGACGTTGACTTAGAAGATTGATTTTATTACAGTTTCAAGACGTTACAAACCTGAGTATATGGTATAGGTATGAATTTCAACTTTATGCCTCAACGCATTCCTGAGGAAAAAATCTTGACAGACAAATCTATAGGATCTGTCTGTTTGTCAATTAATGCCATTATAATGGCTCCATTCTTTTATATATACGTATAGTTTAAAGTTTTAAACCACATACATCATTTAGGCTAATCGCGGACTCCTAGTTAAAGACCTCAGATGCGACTGGGACTAATGAAATAAAGAAAATGATGATGACTTTGCCACTATTAGTAATTAGTTAATTAAAAACACAAGCCACTTTTGAACTTTTAAGTTGGGAATTCTCAAGTGGGCGTGTTATCCCAATAGTTGTACACATAGATCTGTTTATCAGTTCTTATCTTATCATTGCCGTACTTGAGTACCTATATACAATGATGTGTTTTATGCTAATTGACAAGGATAATGAAGTGTTAATACCTAAAGATTAAAAATGCTTCGATTAGTAATAAATGAATAGGCGGGTTATTTCTTGAAAAAAAATACTAAGGTCACTATTCCAGACCCTGGATTCTACTAGAGCAAAGCCACTGTCACACCATAAGTACTACAAAAAAAGCATTAAATTTTGGACTGTATTTCTATACGGTTAAAGTCCAAAATTAAATCAATATAGTTACATTATACTTTTTCGTTCACACTGCAAAAAGCCTTTTAATTATGGACTTTATCTAAATGACTTTAAATACTTATATATAAAGTCAAAATGACAGTCTAATCTATTAACCCGCCCCTCATCGTACCTGGTGCAAAGGTACCCATGACGCTGGCGGCATTGCCCCGTTGGACAGCTATGGCCAACCGTTGCCCCAGGTACGAGCCGGAGCGGAAGTGAGTGAGTTTATATATATGATATTTATCCAAATTGTTTTAAAGTCTAAAATTAAAATGGATTTTAAGCAGTATCAAGGCAAATAACGATAGTCCTAAATCTCGACTTAACTATATATGTTGACAGATTGTTTTCTAGATGACAGTTAATGTCATTCTGAAAATCGATTCACAACTGAGCGTTGTTTTGATATACGGGTTCATTATAATCTCAGATATGCTTGAACTTGAGCAATCTAAATTCATCTTACCTAGGTTGTATTATGGGTTCTACAATGAAAATAACTTACTTAGATACGTAGGTAGACATAGGATACATAGAGACACCAAGAACTATTCATACATATGCATAATTACATTGAATGGGCATCGAACCCGTGACCTCTGACTTAGCATTCAACTCTCTACTGCTACGCCACAAGGTCGTTATTCGTTTATGTACAAAATAAACAGCCAGTATAAATTCTAAATGCAATTAATATCTCTTCTACTACGCAAGTGACTATCTAGCCATTTATATATGGACAGATATAGACATTCACGTTTATATAATGCGTAAATGTCATGAATGTACTTTATAAATTGTCTGCACTGTCATTGTGTGCTGAACAGTGAAGTGCTACTAAATTGAGAAAGAAACTTCGTCTAAAGATCAATAACTGACTCCAAACTCGAAGCAAATCATTAGCACTGAAGAAGCCCAATTCTAAAGATGTTCGAAATTCAGTGTCGATTTACTCTCAATTTCCTTAAAAGATTTCTATGAAGATCACGATATCTGTGTCTTTTTAAAAATTGTATTATGTGAGTATCGTTTTTGACATTTAAGTTGACTTTGAAAGATCAAGACTAAATATTCAATATATTTTTATAAGAAGAGTTAGCAGTCTAATACTGACATCGTGCAATTGACTTGGAGTCAGTACAGCGCTGACGGCAGACCAACTGAGAGCTGACTTACTCCGAATGTGGGGCAGTAGCTGTATTTATATCAGGCTTAACACCTCGTAACATCGTATTTGTTAAATATGTGTTGGTTCGCCTCCTTTTGCGAGCAAGTAATGCTCGTGAAGGAGGAGGCGGGGCGGGAGCGGCAGCGGGAGCGACGAAGGATCGCAAGACAAGCTGCCCGCGTACGAAGGCAACTCGGGCGTCGGAGGTCGATGAACGACCTCCGCCCCCCATGAGCGCCGGCCTGGGGGTGACAGGTGAAGCCGCCTGTCACCCTGGCAGAAGCAGGCCGCGGCGGTGGCGCGCGTGGTGCGCCTCCCCGTTTCCAGGGTCGAGTTGGGGACTCTGTAGTCCCCACACCCGAGAAGAGGGCCATATCGTGAGAGATGGCCCTGGGTCGGCCGGGGTGCGAGGGATATGCCTGTCAACCTCACCTTCGGCAACCAAAACGACCCACAGGCGGCGTGCGTTTTAGTCGGTTCGAGTCCGACATAACCTCCTCCACCGGCTCCGGTGGGGAGGTATCCGTGGGGATTTTGCGCACGTAAAAAAAAAAAAAAAAAAATATGTGTTGGTTCCCGATGAAGTAGAAAATGGAAACTCACATATCCGACAGTTATACATACAGCCCATGACAAAGTGGCAATAGTCTCGCTCCTATTATGTGGGACCGAAAATCATAGCTCATAACTAAATGTGGGGAAAATACACTTATGTCTATCCCTTCGGGGATTTACAGCCATGAATAAATATATGTATGTATATAACATCGGCTAGTATAATATATGTTTAAGTGTTAACCATCATCCATATTATAACAACGAAATAGGTCAAGGGCAGCGAGGACAACGCATTCATCCTTTTATTTACATTCCAAGATTAGTTTACAAACATACTTACATAAATATTCCGACCGACATAACTAAACTTATTTACAAACAATCGCAGGAAATCAATTTCGTTGACCATGATAAAGTAAACGCTCACGTAATAATTACATAAAGAGGACGTATTGTGAGTTGTAAGTGATAACGCATAATGTATTATTAACTGTAAAGGTCTTCATTCAATATACCGATGAATGGGAATACAATGACCTATACGTGACAGGTGCGAAAAAGCCAATAAACTATAATATACGAAACATCATCATGTTCATTCTCACAGCGTTAGTCACGGTTGCATCCAAAGCCTGCAATTATCTTGACTTTTACGAGCTAAATGCCGTCTGACCGCCGACCTCGAGAGAAAATCCTACGTTAGAGCTTCGTGCGTTCATCCGCAGGTGTAAGTAGGAAATGATGTTGAATTGGATCTTTTTATTGACGTGCTGAAATCCCCACTTGGGTTTTGATGGTACATCATATACTGCCATATGTGGAACTTGGCTCTGATAAAACGTTAACCACTATCCCTGATACGGTTTCCAGAGATTCTAAAAGTTGGGACGAAATCGATTCAAAACACTTTTTTTTTTCTTAATTCTAATAATAGCAAGCTTTTCTCTCCTCCAGCTCCGGCAAGGCCAGTCTTACTGCACAGACAGCGAGTGCCTGGAACAACTCCCCGGTCTACCAAGGCCAGCGTCCACTGCGAACAACTTCCTTATGATGTTCCTCATGATGGCTGTCGCGTTCGCCATGTACGCGATGCGCTCGCGCGGCAACCAGATACAAGATGCAGCGAAGCCAACGCGAAACTCTCAAGTAAGATTTTTAAGTTAAAATCAGTGCACAAGCGCGGCACTGATAATTTCGGGAATCAAGGAAGTGACACAACATTACTATTTAAAAATGTATTTATTGCTTTTCGAAGTATTCTCCGCGAAATTGTCTCCGCGAAGTTGACATTTTTCCATACGATGCACGACATGACAACCAATCATTGAAGCAGCCATTCCATTCGGAAGTTGAGGTCTGCAAAATGGCCGTTTTGTAGTCGTCTACAGCTTCTTCAGGTGATGAAAATCTCAGACCACGCAATTTATTCTCTATTTTAAGGAAAGTATAGAAATCATTAGGGCTTAGATCGGGGCTGTACGGTGGATGGTCTAATAATTCTATCTTTTCTTGCACTAAAAACTCTTTTGTTCTGTGCGCGCTGTAAGAACTCGCATTGTCGTGATGGAGGATGATGCGGCGGTTGCAGTTCTCTTTACGGAGTTCAGAAACGACCTGTGGCAAACAAATGCTAGCATTCCATTCTTCATTAACCGTTCTTTGTCCCTCAAGAGGAATAGTCGCAACATGGCCGGTGTGACAAATGTGGCCACCATTTTTTTTGCAACACTCCGTGAACGAACAATTTTTGTTTTTTCGAACACCCAAACTCGTGACCGGTTTTTTGATTCGTGTTAGTACGTGTATATCCAGGATTTGTCACCTGATACGATGTTGTATACAGCATTTGAGGATCCTGCGTGGAATCGTTCGAGAGTTCTGACGCCCCAAGTAACGCGAGCCGCTTTTTGCTCTTCACAGAGCGAATGTGGTATCCATCGGGAAAACAAATTTTATTACACCCAATTGTTCATGCAAGATTATATGTCTTTGACTCATGCCAATGTCTAAAGTTGTCTGAATTTCGCGGTATGTCACATTTCGATCTTCTTCAATCAGCTTACGCACATCATCAACGTTTTCTTGGATGACTGCAGTTTTTGGACTACCTTGACGGGGATCATCACTTGCTTGACACGTCCACTTTGAAATTCAGTAAACCAGCGATAAATTGTGGTCTTGGATGGGGCTTCATCACCAAATGCAGAAATCATCCGATCAACACACTTTTTTTGTGTTAAATCACTTCGAAAGTCAAAATAAATCATCGCCCTTGATTTTTTTCGAGACCTTGTGAAAAGACCGAGAATTAAAAAAAAAAATGGTATTCGATTTTTAAAACCAAGGAGTTTTCAATTAAAATGATGGAGGAACAGTGGAAATCTTTTATTCCCGATACTTTCAGTGCCGCCCTCGTATAGCGAATGCCATTTATTTTGTTTTATTTACATGAAACCAGACGCTCGGGTGGGCAGGAAGGAAGATGTTTGAGCTTATATTTCTGTTTTGTCTATTTGTGGACTTCTTCCAATTTCCTGCAGATTAATTGCAGGTTCCAAGACAGTGTAACTATTCAATGCGTTTTTAGGGGTCTGGTTTTCATAGATCAAAGTGATCCTAGTGTTCCTATGGGAGTTGGAGTTCACCAATGTATCTGAGTCACTGCCGATCATCCTGATTTAGAGGCCTGACATTGGGAATGTGGGTTAATCCTAATGCGGACATGGTGTGAATATCCCCACTGATATTTCGACTATTCACTCAATTATGCTTCTTGTGTAGAAATGCCGTGATACGCTATGTTGATTATTTAACGCAGTAATGTTTTAGGCGCGAAATGAGACCCAATGACAATGATGAATGCGAAACAGTAAAATTACAGCTGCAATTAAAAAAGAAACATATACAACACATTCTTTATTGTAATCCATAATAATGATACAGTATTCCACATTATTATGTAATTACAATATAAATGTACGAGCGGTCTTATCACTAATAGCTATCTCTTCCAGACAACCTTGGGATGGATAGAACCGTAAAGTAAGGAAGATAAATGACATGTTTTTTATGAAATACAATATGTCATTAATCCGTCTGAACTTTGACAATTACCATCCTAGGTAAGGGATGTGCGCAGACAATTGTGGCGGGGCTTTTATGCCATCTGATATATCTTGATTTGATTGTCTGAGGCCACTTCATCACAGCCAAATCAAGAACGAATACCATCACGGGCATTGAGGCTGGTTGACAATCCCATACTCACAGGTAGAATGGAACTTCTTAGCCTTAGGAGGGATTTTGCCTCACTGTGTGTTCTACCGCCTATACAATGGTTTATGCTCAGATGAATTGTTTGACATGATGCCCGTAGCTACATTCTATCATCGCACCTCTCGCCATAGGCAGGGAATTCATCCCCACACATTGCGACCTGAGACGGTGCGCACTGTGCGGTATGAAAGAAACGCACACTCAAGCTGTAGAATGACCTCCCAGTTGCGGTTTTCCCAAGCGACTACAATATGGGGTTCTTCAAGAGGGGCATCAGAAGGTTTCTTCATGGTCGGCAGCGCGAGTGTGACATCTCTGGTGTTGCATACGTCCATAGGCCACGGTAACCGCTTCCCATCAGGTGGGCCGTGTGCTTGTCTGCCAACTTAGTGGCATAGAAAAAAACCATCATTATTGATACAGATTGACGACAATGGTCTGGTTGTATTACTTAATGGATTCAAAGGTGTATTATAAACTTTCGAAACATGGACATTTACAGTGGGACTGGTCCATAGCTTAAAAGTCGCGCAGCGGGCTATGGAGCAAGCTATGCTTGGAGTTTCTCTGAAGGATGGAATTCGGAACGAGGTTATCCGACAGAGAACTAAAGTTACCGACATAGCTCACAGAATAAGCAAGCTGAAGTGGCAGTGGGCTGGCCACGTTTGTCGAAGGACCGTTGGCCGTTGGAGCAAACGAGTCCTAGACTGGAGACTGCGAGAAGGTAAAAGGAAGGTAGACGGACGCCCCCTAGCCTAGATAGATGGACGACCTGAAAAAGGTGGCTGGGACAGACTGGATGCGAAAGGCAGAGGATCGGAAAAAATGGCGCACATTGGGAGAGGCCTATGTCCAGCTGTGGACTGTGGTGGGCTAATTGATTGATTAAAAACTTTATGCTATAAAGGTGTGAATAGGGAAGCGTTACGGTTCTATTTTTTTTTAAACCACTTAGTTGGCAGACAAGCACACGGCCCACCTGATGGGAAGCGGTTACCGTGGCCTATGGACGTATGCAACACCAGGGGTGTCACACTCGCGCTGCCGACCATGAAAAAACCTTCTGTTGCCCCTCTTGAAGAACACCATATTGTAGGCGCTTGGGAAAACCGCAGCAGGGAGGTCATTCCACAGCTTGAGTGTGCGTGGGATGAAGTTTCTTTCATACCGCACAGTGTGCACCGTCTCAGGTCGCAATGTGTGAGGATGAATTCCCTGCCTATGGCGAGAGGTGCGATGATAGAATGTAGCTACGGGCATAATGTCAAACAATTCATCTGAGCACAAACTTTGATATAATTTAATCATTTTGTATCAAAATGATGTGTATATTTGCCTTTTCCCAAAAAAGGTGCACATTACATTATTATATTATTTAGTGGCTTTTCCATAATTTCAAAATCAAACTTCCACTATTCTCAAAAAAAAACATCTTATAAATCCTCAAAACACCCAAGAAACGTGTACGGCGCGAATATAGCACATTTTAGGTCCATATTGCCATTTAGGTATGAATGGGAAAGCGTTACGCTTCTATTGATATAATTTAATCATTTTTTGCCAAAGGGCTACATACTGTGTCCCAAAAAGTATATTTGCCTTTTCCCAAAAGTAATATGTCCATAATTTCATAATTAAACTACTCACCACTCTCAAAAAAAATGAATGCGTGCGTATAGAATCACATTTTAGGTCCAAGATATATGCCCCAAGCAATACCTTAACATTCTGAAACATTCGCAGTCGCACCTGTAATTAATGTAATTTATAAAACGAATACATAATGAGTAGATAATGATGGAACAAATAATCTTAATTCTGAAACAGTCGTTAGTAACAAACAGACACATTTTCAATGCCATGTAGATACCTATATATATTATTATTAAAATAAAATTACCTTAGTTGAATAACAATGTGAGTCCACATCAAATCGTTTTACTTACTCAAATAAACGTTCATACACTCACACCTGTAGATACATTTCCAAAGGCGGAGGTTACTATAATTAATACAAAGGTAGGTAGGTGTAATTCCCGGTATATATTTTGACCCCAAGTCGCGAGAGAAAGGACGAGGCCCCGGCGCGCGCGGATTGGTTTGTTATAAGCTATGATGTGTATTACCGATTCGCCACCGCAGTTTTTTTTGTTTCATTTTGTTAATGAGCCGCATTTGAACAGTCGTGGTTGACGATAGAATGGAACACGTTGCATGGAAACAAACTGTTCACGAAGATCTCTCTCAGATTAGCACTACCTACACACAGTAAATTTAAAAATATAGAAATAATTAATTCATAAGGCACTAGTTCGTAGCTGACCGCATACAGCAACAGCAGACAATGTGTTGCTGCAGCAACAAAGCGACATGTCGACGCGACACTGATTTCTATGTTTCTATGAAATAAATACGTGCCGATGACATGTCGCTAGCTACGGAATATATTTCATAAGAATAATTGAAATCAGTATCGCAACGACAAGTTGATTGCTACTGCTGTATGCGGTCGGCTACAATAGCAACCACGAATTACATCAAGACGACCCTCACCATTTACATTAGTGATAAGGATAACATTTCGTGTTATTTTTATTTCTAACTTAGTTATCCTCATTTTATTACCTCGACATTTTTACATAAATAACTAAGCATGATTACGATATTTAAATGAAGTTAACTAAATAAGGCAATTGATTCTTGTTTCTGAAACGGTTTATCGCGTGAAATGCTTATAAGAGGCGTTTAAAAGTTCTTATTTACAAAACATTAGGCTGTGGACAAAATTCGTTTACTATTTATTCAACCGGGTCACGAGTTGTGGCCGACTAAAATGTACAGTTGTTTAGTCGAGTTGTCACTTGTCATCCATTGATTTTGTTGATTTTTGGCAAGGTGCAAATTAGTATGCAATTTAATCTGATAATTCATCTGTTTGGACAAAAATGCATAGTCGAGTTGTCACTTGTCATCCATTGATTTTGTTGATTTTTGGCAAGGTGCAAAATAATTTACAATTTAATCTGATAATTCATCTGTTTGGACAAAAATGCAGCTCATATTAGTTGTCCAATAATATACATAATATTATCTATCATGGAATTCTTGCGAGGTTTCAGTGTAATCGAATACTAGAGGAACTCCTTCTCTTTCAGTAGCACAAGTTGACTAACCTACTATCTCCATCGGACATTAAACATCTATAGCTTATTTGATGGCCATATAATCGCATAGGGCTATTACATAGGACTATTCTGGGACATAATATGTACAGTGCGGAACCTAGCGTGTTGCAAATAGTCTGAAGCAATCGCTGTGTATTTCGTCGGACGCTACCGTCCGTTGCTGTCCATAGTTCAATATGAGCTAGTCCAGACGACCAAACTGCTACCGGTTATCGGTCGCGTCACGGATCATAGTCGGTCTGCAATCTGCATTCTAAATATTAAGATTGCGTTTCACTTTTATCACTATAGTATAAATAAACTTTCTACCTTCACACTATCCGCAACGTTCTATTGTTGTTATTGTCTGATTTAATACCTGGGTGAACGCGCCAAATAATGGTCTGATCGTCACAGGCTCTTGGTTCATATCATTATTTTTTTGTAAAGAAATAAGTTTCAAAATGTCGTAATACCCGCGTCAATGAGATATGAAATATTTCGTTGTATGCCACTCTTTATACCATATATGCACCAAAAGGCAGAAAACGAACTTTCATCTGTAATGTTTGTTTAGGTTTACGCTGTAAAATAATAAATAAACTGTAGAATGTATTATAAATACTAGACAAAAATTGGTAACATGCGGTTTTATTAGAGATATTTTCGCATCTATCCACTATCTTTTAACTACTGGACATAGGCCCCTCCCAATGTGCGCCATTTTATCCGATCCTCTGCCTTCCGCATTCAGTCTGTCCCAGCCACATTTTTCAGATCGTCCTTTTTAAATTTTACCGGTGTACAAATACGGTTACGATCAAATCATAGTAATAGTAGAGTTCAATGGGGAAGCCATTACGAAACCTTTCACAGAACGTAGTTGGCTTTTTAAATGAATTTATATCCCGTTAACCTTGTGTCTGACCTTTTGAAACAATCGAAATGAATCTTGTTTAGCTTGTTAAATAACCTTAACAGCAGATTTATATACGTAATAACTTGTGTTGTACAGCCAGCCGGCCAATAATATTTCTACCAGTTTTGATAAAATTTTCAATACTTTCTAGGGGCCTTATCATACTAGCGGTTTCGGAGATATCATAAAATGGATTCGTCAATTCGTTTGTAAAAATAACACGCAAACCTAAAAATATTATTCAACCTCTAGCGTAGGTCACGAACATTTTACACTTCGATCATTCCATATCAATCAAAAAAAGAGGTAATAAAGTAATAATTCTCTTTCATTCGATTAATTGATAATGGATCTTCCCAAATTTATCGATGCTTTCGTTTTCGTATCCTGCGTCTTTACAAAGCCAACTACAGTGTTTCCTTGTCGGATTCCATTTTGTTACTGAGTGTATTGTCAGCATATCGTAAACTCAAAATCCGCTACGTTTCCGCTGCGCAACCGCAGATTCTCTCTTCTTCTTCATTGCAAAGTTTTGACGTAAATTGTAAAGAGAGCATTAGTAAGTGTTATAATATTATTGCGAATTGAATCTGGCACGGGTAAATGAACTTGAATCGTTGGGTAGACCACATTTTGGCCTTGGATTAATCAAGCATTTAGCGACAAATCACGTTTTTATATTTGTTTACTTAACTTTACCAGATAGCCCGTCTATTTGTTACAGACTGCGGAAATCACATTTTATATCTATTTACTCGGTTTAACCACATATCATCATCTCGTCGTCTTTGTTAGAGAGAGACAAAGCGAATTGTATCCATAGTTATGCACCGTACTGTACTATTATTGAGACCGGAATTTCAGTAGTGTTTTTATTATGATATGTCAAGTGCAAGCCGGCCTAGTGGATTGAGGATGCCGTACAAAAGCCGTATAAGCCAATCTTAAAGTTGCCTTCGTAAAACTGAAGTTAACAATATAGCTCGTAGAATAAATAATCTAAAATGATAACGTGCCACTCTGGGACGCAGTAGGTTGTCCCCTGAACCCTGTGAATCACGAGATTAGCTGTATCCTATCTAAGAATGGGTACCGTGAATCAGTAAACGTATTGTTGGGCGCCCCTCAGGGCGGGTAACTTATCTAACTTAAGCCCTGAAAAAGTTAACTCTTCTTCGTTTAACCGTCTTCGCAGGAACTCAAATATAATCCTAGTTGGAGTTTTTTTTAGAAAATTATACTAATATTGAAGTTTGTTTACAGGATCATGACGGTGCGCCTCCAACACCTCCAAGAATATAAACGGAAAAATGCATCGTCAAGGAGTTATGCTAACAATGAATTCCAGTAATTGTATTATAATATAGTAAATTTTTCGGGGATACAACAGCCGTTCCAGCGCACTACTAGACATGTAATATCATGTGACTGCGAATAACGATACGTTGAAAACACATTAGTTGGAATTAAAACTTGAGTTATCTGCCTTACTGCAACAAAACTGTATTAAAAAATCACATTTTAGAATCAAGATTGTAATATTAGTTTTGAAAGTTATTCGTTACTTTCAATTTTTTATTTATATATATTTATATAGTGCTTATTTATCGTCTTGGTGCTATATTTTTCCGCAAACTAATGTAAGTTTACAACTATGTTGTAAGTTCTAACTGGTTATTTTTAATTATAACAATATTCGCAATATTTTTGGAAACATCACATAAGTGCAATATTATAATATCTCATACTTATGACTCAGGATCTGAATAAAAAGTATTATAAGTGACTTGTTTGCAAAAAAAAAATTACATTATGACAAAAAAATGACGTTCATAGAAGCGGGTCTTTAGATAAGTCGAATATTGCGCTGCAGATTATAATTTTAACTGCATTCCATGACTGTTTTCAGGTTTATATAATCACCATTGGTTTACGGTCGCGTAACGACCGATAGTGCTTTATGATTAATGCAAAAATTGATAGTCAACAACAGAAGGATTATTTTTACGATCCCACGTAGCTAAATGAGGAAATGAGATTTCCCTCTATCGTGGTGATACACGTGCTTGTTGAGACGCAGCCACAATTGTCTCTGCAAATTCAAATTTGCAAAATTTTATATAGTAATATTATTTTAGCACCGTTTTCGTTTGTTCTACACTTAGTTTAACTAAAGCATGATAAGAAAAAATATATAAATAATCATAATGACTAAGAACACATAGAGATTATACTCTCGAATACTGTTGTTATAAATTTGTTTTTTTTTTTCTGGTAAATGTAATGCATATTCCACTAGTTTTAGCTCGTATCGATTGCTTTGGGTAATATTATCAAACATTAATATATATGATTGGTTATTTTATCAATATATATGTACGTTTTATTCACAAAATCGTTCGAGATTCTATTTATCAAGACAAATAAATATAGCTGTGAGATATTATTTCGTTTTATTTTTAATTAAGTTAAACCTTGACTAACGATATCATTATAAAATGCATTAGATATGATATTTCAATATAAATAAATAAACATTTGAAAGCGTCGTAGGTAAGTATATGTACATAGGTTACACTAAAAGTTTCCGGAACTGGCCACTTACATAAACAATATTTAAAAATTTATTACAACATTTGAAAATAGAACTCTTTGGCTGTAGAATACAGTTTGTTTCATCTGACTGTCTTTTGTTTTTACCTTGTGGCGCCATTTAAAAAATTGTGTGTCTGCATCAACATGGATTTAACTCGGGAAAATTTTCGTAGTATGATTTTCTACGATTTTAAGTGTAATTTGACGGCTCAACAGAGCATCGCTCGGCTTGAAACAGCTTTTGGCGATGAAGCTCCATGCAAGACGACTGTTTATAGCTGGTTTGCAGAATTCAAGCGTGGTCGTATCAATCTCAGTGACGAATCTCGCGATGGTCGGCCGTCCACCGCTGTGACCAACAAAAACATCGATGCTGTGCGCCGTATGATTGAAACAGACAGGCATGTGACCTACCATGAAATTCGCGCATCCTTAGAAATAGGCATGAATCAAATACAATCAATCCTACACAAACATTTGGGTGTGAGAAAGCTGTGCTCGCGGTGGATCCCACATAACTTGACCGAGGATCAAAAAACGGACCGCGTCACTTGGTGCAGTGCCATGCTTACCAGATTCAACGAAGGTGCGTCAAATTTGGTGTGGGACATAGTAACAGGTGACGAAACATGGATTTATTGCTACGATCCCAAAACAAAGCAGCAATCGAGCGTATGGGTCTTTCAAGATGAGCCGAAACCAACCAAAGTGGCGCGCGTGAAAAGTGCATCCAAGCGGATGATTGCTTCTTTTTTTAATAAAACTGGACACGTGGCTACTGTTGCTTTAGAAAATCGTCGTACTGTGAATAGTGACTGGTACACGACCATTTGTTTGCCGGAAGTTATTGACGAACTCCGTAAAAATAACCGTAAACGCCGTATCATCCTGCACCACGACAATGCTAGTTCTCACACGGCCAGACAGACAAACGACTTTTTGAAGGCGAAAAATGTAGAACTCATGAGTCATCCTGCATACAGTCCCGACCTGGCACCTTGTGACTTTTATCTGTTCCCAAAAATTAAGAACCAATTACGCGGCCAACGATTTTCATCACCAGAAGAGGCTGTCGAGGAGTATGAAAAACACGTTTCAGAGGTCACCACAGAGGAGTGGCACAAAAGTTTTCAAAACTGGTTTGATCGAATGAAAAAGTGCATAGACGCCAAGGGAGATTATTTTGAAAAACAATAAATTAATTTTGTACCTTTAATAGTATTTTTTCATATTCATTCCGGAAACTTATAGTGCGCCCCACGTAGAACAGCTTGAATGCAAGAGAATGCTATAAGCAATATAACAAAGTCGGTTCTAGTCCGATATGAACGCCTCTGCCTTGTTGGGGGGTATCGGAGGGGGTACCGTACGAAAAAAGAAAAATGTACAAAAAAAAACGACGTGTCCTACCCTACATATCCCTAAAAGAATATAATCGAACTTTCTCGAATATGAAGTTTATTCAAGCTTGGATTTTTATTTCGAGACATTTGCTTACTACCAGATGTTACTCGAACATTTTCTCGCTCTTGTGCATTTTGCGACGAAGCAGTAAACATGTTTTTTCAGCACCTAGCATAATATTTAACTCACAAACACGATTGTGGTAGGTAATTAATGAGGTTTGAAGGTGTACCACCATTGTAGCATTATTTTTTTTATACCATTTAGTTGGCAGACAAGCACACGGTCTACCTGATGGAAAGTGGTTACCGTGGCCTATGGACGTTTGTGACACAAGAGGAGTCACAGTCGCGCTGCCAACCCTGTAAGTACAGAGTTTCTGTGCCGTCAGTAGAAGACAAAGCAAGACAAGCCTTTAGTCTTCTCACTGACAACACAAATTCTCCAGTTAGCTCTGGCTACCCTACTCACCGCTGGAAACACAACACGAAGTTATTATAGCCACGGTATTCTGTAGAGCTATGAGGAGGTACTTCCCCAGTCGGACTGCTCAATTGGGCCGAAATACCGCCGTGTCGTGCCTCCTTCATATTTTATTATAGAAATAGCTTGAGAATATGTATGTCTAAAGTAGAAAATATTTACAATACTAGTACAATAATGAGAGATTACTGTGCAACAAGTGTGGAGAGCCTAGGTGTACTGTACAGGCACCTACCAACCTTTGTGACCGAGTTCATCTGCTGCTTGACGAACGAGACTGGTGTTTGCTTTTCTCTCGGGTTTAAAAAGTCAAACAACAATCTCTCATGAAAGCCAGCCAAAACTAAAAGGAGAAGGAAGTAGTTAAGATGGTGATGATGTATGAAGAGTGACAGTATAATAAATATGTGCAAATAATATGCAAGTAGGTCTAATGTGAACCGTACATCAGAAACTTTGGGGCCGAACGAAAGACGTGAAATCGTGTACCACGGAATTCTGGCAGAGTTCTCGAAAAGTTTTCACCCGTTTGCCGAATGCCTCATGGACTCATTGATAAGATGGGGGACTATTTGGGACAGACGCATTAGATAGAAAAGGCCTCGAAGATCGAACAGATCGAATATTTGGCAAGGAAATAGGTAAAGTTTGACGGAACGCTGTAATTGCTGGATATCCTGCATCATCCCCAGGGGGAATGGATGATATAGCCCACACAGAAAGGCAAACCACCCACCCGGTCGCAGACAACCCCGCCAAGAAGTAAGTTGGCCGGTCGAACTTTTGCAAGGAAATAGGTGAAGTTTGACGGAACGCTGTAATTGCTGGATATTCCGCACCCTCCCAAAGGGGAATAGGTGATATGACCCACACAGAAAGGCAGACCACCCGCCCGGCCGCAGACATCCCCACTGGAACTGGTCTCGTCTTTGGAAGCTGGATGAGAAGAGTCGGTAACTTAGTGGTTATGCAGTCGGCCTTACGATCGAGAGGTCCCGTGTTCGAGTCCTGGCCACTACACTACCGACGTGAACCCACTCCTAGCACAACCAATTTAGCATAGTAGGAGGGGTTAGAAGGAATATTAGTAATTGCGGTTGCTAATATTCTTTACAAAAAAAATTGCTCGTACTTTTCGGTCCGCAATTTCTGATGTACGTTTCATAGCAGTTTTACAGGTAAGCACACCACAAGTCCGTGAGACGACAGTACATTTCAATATATTATATTGTCAAATTAAGAATATATCACAGCGATCGTGGTGGGAAAGTCCGCATTATACATATAGGAAGCTTATATAAATAAAACACCTATGCAAGTGGTCAGCAGATACCGCATAATAATGCTACTACTGCTTCTTCATCCAAGCGCTAGTCCCGGTTACATGTTGCATCCGCAACTACTCTAAAATTCTAGAATGGTACTTAGATAGATAGATAGACAGATAATTCTTTATTGTACATCAACAGGTTTACAGTAGGACAAGTAGGTAGCATGTATACAGTTCAATGTACAATGAGCGGCCTTATAGCTGAAGCGATGTCTTTTATGCAACTTGGCATGGACAGTCATGTTATAAAAACAAGATATGGTGTAGTTATCGGCTAAACTAAATAAAAAGTGTAGTAAAAACAAAAGAAAGATAGAGAAAGAGTTAGTTTAGTTCTGAATCGCGATAAATCTAGATTGTAGACATCTGTCAATTCGGTCTATACAATATATCCTCAGATTAAGTGAGTGTTATTCTAGAATTCGGGCCTAAGTCTTGATTTGGTATGTTTGGCTCTTACGGATGTGACTATCCTCTTCTCCAACCAGGAAAGAAAAGCATGTGCCAGTCCTCGCTTGCAGAAGGTTGGTTTGAGGCCAGAAAATATTGATTCTTTTGTATAAGAATGAATTTAATAATATACTTACATGTTAAAACCGCTGCAAGAGAATCTTCAATAATAGAACATTACTAGAACGCAAAACTACAACGTTTTTGAGTACTTTGTATTTAAACATTAAAACTTTGAAACCTGTTATGATCTCCATGCACTGGACTATCCAATAAGTTAATTGAACTCATCAGAAGTAGGTAAACGCCGCTAAATGCGATGTAACATTATTGCATAAATTATAATATCTAAAAACTCAACTATCATTATTTTCATATTGTATAAAAATACCTTAATATATATACGTACGGCTAGCAATTCCTAATAACTTGAGCTCTCATCATGATTCCTGTATTCTATCAACTTCACTTTTAACCTTTTTTAATAATGCACTAATTTTTTTGTACTTTCCTGTCGAATTTGGAAGATTCTCGAAGTTGATGACGTCACAAATGTCTTTTGCAAACTTATTGTCTGACGGTAGTTTCATATAAGAGGAGGCGATGTTCATAACTGGCGTGCCATAATCGGTTTCTCTGACGTGTCCAGTTCTGTTTTCAGGCGTCCTACATACGTCAGTACTTTTTGAGCTACTTTTGATTTGCAACAAATCTGTTACAGAACTATTCGTTGCTTCCTGGTTGTCCATGGCTTGGGAATTTGAAGAGGACTGTGTGTCCATAATTTGGGAACTCGAGGGGGATTCCTGTGTGTCTGTGAGTTGAGAACTTAAAGAGGATTCCTGTTTCTCTAGGAGTTGCGAATTGGAAATGGTTTCTTGTTTATCTTTTAGCTGTGGTGTTAATAATGGTTTCTGTGTGTCCGTGAGCTCAGCTATTGAAGTAGATTCCTGCGAATGCTCTTCCACAACTATTCCCTGAGTGTCATCATTGTTAGCACTATTACCTACACTTGCATCTTTATCAGAAATCTCGTCATTTACAGTTACATCTACGACTTTCTCAGACCTGGTGTCTGAACCCTCTTCAACTCCAGCTCCGTCTACGACTTTCTCTGAATTAGAGTCAGTAACCTCGTCAATATTTGCTATTCCATCTGCAGCTCTCTCAGATTTAGCGTCAATAACCTCGTGAATCTTTTCTACTCCGTCTGTAGGTTTCTCAGAAATAGCGTCAGCAAGTATGTCAGCATTTGAAACTTTATCGGTGACTTTCCCTGAATCAGTATCTTTAGTAACCTCATCAATAATTGCAGCTTCTTCTGAGATTTTCTCAGAATTAGTATCAGTAACCTCTTCTACGTTCGTATCTTCATCTGGTACTTCCTCAGAATTGGCGTCAGTAACCTCCATTTCGTCAGCATTAACTTCATCATCTTTAACTTTATCTGCGTTGACGTTATCGTCATCACTCTTGTCAATGCTTTTAATCATGTCTACATTTTCTTGAACATCGTCATTTGGCAGTTCTGCGATGTCATCTATATTGTTATCAGATTTCTCTTTCATTTCTGTTGTATCTAGTATGGAGATGTCAGTTACTTCTAAAGCATCAAGTAGGAGTTGCTTCTTTGCTTCTAAATCGTCTAAAGATGGGCTGACACGACTACTGTTCTCTGTGGTATCCTAAAAAGAGGAATTTTGGTTTGGGAATAAAAGATAGATTTTTTTTTGCATGCCAAATGTTACATGTTAGTTGTTTAGATAACAAGGAGGTAATTGATACTACTATTAAAACATTACAATTATTCTTACTCACCACCTCACTTTCATCCTCATCAATAACAATGAAATCTGCCATGGGTATGGGAATGTCTCCTACTTTTAGCACTTCAATCACTTCAAGGTCATCTTCAGAATTTTTATCAACGTCTTTCAGCTTTTTCATTTGAGGAGTAGGGGTGAGTGGTGGTGATGACGGCGGGGGTGGGGGAGTTGGTTCAGGTGGGGGGCAGGTAGGTGGAGGAGGGGGAGGTGGAGGAGTAGGCGGTGGTGCTTCATCAGGAAGAGGTGGAACTGAAGGGAATTCTGTTTTTTCTGTAATTTAAAAAGTGCAATATTAAAAATTGTACTAGAACTTATAGTCTGGGAAGACACTAATTATTTTCTCACACTTCACTTGTCCGAAGTGATGGAAACTGGCGACAGAAGTACAGTTATGCAGATTTTTAGCTCCTGTCTAGCGCATGACGTCATAATATAGCCAGTAGTATTAAGCAAGTTGGTGATACTCAGCTGAATTTGAATTTGAAAGAGCCTCGTCCAGCCCCAACATTGGAGTTTTGTGGGGGCCCATACATCTTTTCTGTTTGTTGTTCAACATTATTGATATACAGTAGAATGTAAGCTCACCATCTCCACTGTCGAGCTCCATCTCTGCCTGTCCCACTAACGTAACATTATTAGAATCAGCTGAAGGGAACATAGTCAGCTTCTTGCGTTTGTACGCCTTCATTGCATTTGGTGCTAGGAATTGCAGCATTGCCAATTTGCTATCCTGGTCTGCCATGGGAGGAAGTCCTATTGTGTGTGCTTCCTGAAAATGGAGAGATAGCTAAGTAGAATACCTTATTAATACAAGGAGGTAGGACACGACGGTATTTCCGTCCAATTGGGAATTCCGACTGGGGAAGTACCTCCACCCTACAGAATACCACGGCCATAACTTTGTGTTCCCGGCGGTGAGCAGGTTAGCCGAAACTCACTGGAGCGTTTTTGTGCTGTCAGTGGGAAGACCAAAAACTTGTCCTACTTTGTCTTTTACACTGACGGCAGAGAAAGTCTGTGCTTACAGGGTTGGCAGCGCGAGTGACTCCATAGGCCACGGTAACCACTTTCCATCAGTTGGACCGTGTGTTTGTCTACCACCTAAGTGGTATAAAAAAAAGGTAAATATATCAGGTATTGCAGCATCATCCCTTCTGTGTGGGTCAATTCTCGACTCCCATAGAGGTTTATTATGACAACCGGAAACGACAGCTTAGCGTGTTAACACACATACACATGGTACACTCTGGAAGCCAGAAGACCAGAGATGGAAGCCTGGTCGGCCGAGGAAACGTAAGCGGAACAATATCGACTCTTTGTCCCAGATTAGTGGGCAAAGGACAGGAGAAAGGTGAGAAATGTATTCATTAAAACCTTCTTAAATTAACATTAAGTAAAATGCACCTCTGCCTAAGTACCATTTGGGCAAACAGTTGTACTATATGTATGTATTATACACTACCTTGCCAGAACTAACTTAGTTTCTTTTAGTTTATTTTTGTTGCCACTGTAATCTTTTTAATTCTCTCAGCATTGTTACATAAATCTAACCACTTATGTGTTGCTTGATAAAGTTGGAACTTTCCATTTATTTAACTACTTTGTTCGAATAACTTTGTTACTGCGATGTAGCTACTTTCTTAATATTACGTCATTTTTGTATTTAGATTAACTAGACTAAGTGTATGTTTGTAAATAGACCAAAAAAAAAAGAAATTTCTTGCCGGAGTCTTCTCAGGTCGGGGCCGCGTTTCGAACCGGTGGTCCATTTACTAAACTGATATTCATGTTCAGTTCCTCTCTGTTTTTGTTGACGTTTTGTAAGTATCGATATAATGGTCTATACAGAATAAAAGATTTTTGACTTTGACTTTGCATGCTGTATCTACCTATAAGTAACTCTTACATCATGTATATGATGTAAGAGTCAAGTCAAGTATATGAACTTAATATATGAATGTAAGCAGTTGTTTGTGGACGTGAATAAATAAATAAAAAATTAAAATACCTCTTTATATCTCGGACTGGGTGGAACATTAAATCCAGGAAAATCCAATATCTTCTTGATGTCAAACTTGTCTTTGGACCCTGGTTCCACTAGCTCACCTGCTTCTTCATCTCCCTCCAAAATTGCATTACCCTGTAATTACAACATGAAAAATGTTAAATTAAGTACTGCTTCTGTTAGGCCTGGATATGAGAAGAACTAAGAATTGTAGGCTTAATATAATAAGGAATAACATGCGTGCCACTGTTACGCGTGGTTACTGAAGATAATGCAAAGTGGAGAACTGTTTTTACAAAAGTCATAGTTATAAATTGTTTTACATATATACATACATACATAAAATCACGCTTGTCTCCCATAAGGAGAGAGAGACAGAGATTACGGATCTCCATTTGCTACGATCCTGACATACTACTCTCGCTTCATTCGCTCTCATTACATTCTTCATGCATGCTCGTCGGTATAGAGTACTCCTGACCTGCCGCTTTTCTAAAACTTCCCCGATTTTTTTTTTATACCACTTAGTTGGCAGATAAGCACACGGCCCACCTGATAGGAAGCGGTTACTGTGGGCTATGGACGTATGCAACACTAGGGGTGTCACAATTTAATCTAATGAGAATGCAAGTGTGTTATTGGAAATATGTTTTGATGTGTTTAGACAGTAGAAATTTATTGTGATCCAATATGGCTAGCCAGTACTGTGAACCCATAATATAGACATCAATATTGTGTGAATATTATCAGTACCATCAATTATATTGGGAAGATCGCAATTATAAACATATTGTATGTATGTATATGTAACTTACAAATATAA
This sequence comes from Eilema griseolum, assembly GCA_963662185.1. Classification (NCBI taxonomy): domain Eukaryota; kingdom Metazoa; phylum Arthropoda; class Insecta; order Lepidoptera; family Erebidae; genus Eilema; species Eilema griseolum. Next base: position 20,998,585 of record OY759240.1, on the reverse strand, counting down.
AGTATGTTGTATTGCAAGTTATGTATGCTTACAATGTATGAAAAACATTAAATGACATTTTGTTTATTTACCGAGGAATCAAACATGTTTATCCCAGAATGTGATATCCTAGCCTCTTCTAGCCACCCTGGTGGATATCCTAATAACCGCATGCGGTAGATATGCAACGGTAGCTCATGTCGTTTGAGTCCTAGTGCATGGCGCAATTGTCCTGATATTCTACCAGGTATTAAGTGGCCAAATTTCTGCTCATCTTCTACATGATAACGTCTGCAATAGAAGTGGATAATTAATAAATAAGTAAACAAATATTCGAAGTGGATAATTAATAAATAAGTAAACAAATATTCCACAACATTCTACACAACGCTATCTCTAGACCCATGGTAAGCAAAGTTTAACTAGCTTGTGTTATGGAATCTAGAATGCGGATAAACATACTTTAATATTTTTTTTGTAAATACATACATATTATACATAGAAACATCCAGATCAATGCAAATATACATATTCATGCATACAAATATTTACACTGAGTGGGAATCGAACTTGAGCCTTCTCCTTAGCAGTCGAACATTCCACCACTACACCATAGAGGCCGCCACAAAGGATGAGTTTATAGAAATCTACCACTATTATAGAAATTTGATTCTCTTGCTGAAATGTGTGCAAAATTTTTTTGACGATTTCTTTCTTTCCTAGTACTCAAAGCTAAAAGGGTCTCTTAAAGTCTTTCGATTCCCAAGTAATTGATTGAGACAAAAATTACTTTTTTGGACTTATGACATTTTGCTTGCTGACTTTATGATTTTGTCAAAATCAGTGAACACAGTTCAAAATATCTCAAAAAGTTAGGGAATGTCTCCTAAGAACATTTTGCTGTAACTCTGCCCTTACTGCCCCGTTTCAGAAATACACCCTGTATGTGCATAGAAATAAGAATTAAATATTATAATCCTACATACCCAACTCTAGCTGGCAAACTCCTTCTCTTATTAGCTATCCTAACAAAATCTCGTGGTTTTGAGCAGTCTTTCAGTTGATGATTACCATCACAGTTAAAGCATATTGGCCATCGGCGTACTGGCGGTGGAGTTGGCTCTTTCTCAGGTATGTTAGAGATCACAGTTGAAGCCTGAAACACAATATCAATAACATTAAGTAGTAAAAGTGTAGGGGTTGACTCATCATCATCATCATATCAGTCACACAAAGTCTACTGCTCACATAGACTTTCAGAATGACCGATCTAAAGCAGCCCGCATCCAGCGCTTCCCGGATACCTTGATGAGGGGGTTGACTCATTTCTACATCACATTATGCCAAATTGGTTCCTATCATTTAAACTATTGACAAGTAATAATTATATATAATTAAAAATATCATTTTACGGTTATGGTAACCACATTCCATCAGGTGGGCTGTCTGCTTGTCTGCCACCTAAGTTGTATAAAAAAAAATATCTCTCAAAATTATTTTTACCTCAGATGATAAAAAATAATCAGAGTAATAAATAAATAGTTAAATAATAATGAAGGTACTTTTTACAACTATTTTTAAACACACCTCCATAACTTTTTTTTCTTAACAATTTTCAAAAGGTCACATCACACCTTTTTCAGTAAAATTTCTGGCATTTGGCAATAATTAAAAAGTAATAAAGAACCATAAATATAGATTATGAATAGGGTGTATCATAAAAGCTAGTTTTGCATACACTGACCTGTCTGTATCTTGGTATATCATCAGACTTGTCATCACCTGGAGCAGTGTCCACAAAAAACAATGTATTGTCTATTTTCTCTTCTACAACTTCTGGTAAGTTTTCAACCAGGTCCTCCGGCCAAATATCAAGTTCTAGATCAGTCTCATTGTCAGAAGCTACATTATCTCCTTCATGAACCTTAATTAAGTGTAACATAAATTCCTTTATCTGCTGTTTATAATTAACAGCCATTTTTTTATTTCTAAATTTCACGGTAACTAATGGTGTTCTGTTTTCACAGCCCTCTACACCTAGGTCACTGTTACCAGGAGAGTCTACAACAATATCTTCATTAAATATAGTAGTTTTACAACATTCAGTACTTATTTTCTTGATGCAATCAACTTCATCTTTGTTTTGTTGGGTTTCTGAACCATTTCTTGAAACATCGTTCTTAACGATTTCAATAGACGACGGTTTCCCTCCATTCTGTTTAGAATTGGGTGATGACAGATTAATTACTTTTTCACATCCATCGTCAATAGAAATAATTTCTGTACTAGTTTCTTCTGCTTTGACATCGTTATTAGTAGATCTACTACTGGTTACTGTCTCCAAACGACTTATTTTGGATTCTTTAACCTCTTCGTCACTACTAATTTCGATGTCCTCATTATCTAATTCGAAGATAATATCATTCACACCCGCTTTTCGTTTTGCCATGATGGTAATATAGAATCATTTAGTTGTATTCCAACACACAAAGTATAGTTATCTATATAATTTCTTCAGGAATTTCTGTAAATTCATTGGAATAATAAAAATACACAGAAATTTGTTATATTTTTGACAACTCGATGACAGACTGTGTACCACTGTGTACCTACTTTTAGAGTTTCTTTTACCTACTTTGTGAACTCATCATATTCAAGCAGGATAATCTGTGGTCAGTTGAAAAAGAATCATAGACAAGAAGGACAAAACGTTTAGGTGCTCCTTGCGTTTCTTCGCATCGATGTCGCTGTGGGGAAGAAGTTGGTAGCCTTGGACATCATGGTCTCTCTTGCAGCAGGAGCGCGGCTGTCGCGGCACGGGTATATCAATGACATAATCCGTCGGGCTCTTGTCACCGCTGGCGTTCCAGCCATATTAGAACCCACTGGCTTGGCGCGCGACGATGGCAGGAGGCCAGATGGAATGTCATTGGTGCCTTGGAAGATGGGAAGGCATTTGGTGTGGGATGCAACATGTGCTGACACCCTTGCGCCTTCACACCTTCCAGGGACTGCAAACTGCGCCTGCGCTGCTGCTGCATCGGCAGAGACCCTCAAACGGCGCAAGTATAGTAATATAAGTGGTAATTACATATTTGAGCCGTTTGGGGTCGAGACGCTGGGATTATGGGGTCCAAGTGCCCGTCTTTTGTTTAGAGACATTTCTAAACGTTTAATTGACGCTACCCGTGACCAGAGGGCTGGTTTATTCCTTGCGCAAAGGATTGGTATTGCCATTCAACGTGGCAATGCCGGCAGCCTTCTGGCCACCTTCCCGGCTGACATCGATGGGGAGGAATTCTTTGACGCCTGAACCTGCAGGATTATTTGATATATATTCTTTTTTATTTATATTTTAATTTCGATAACTTCCGTGTATATTATAAGGAACCAAGAAATGACTAAATACTATAACTAGTAGTTCATTCATTGACTAATGATTAGCGAAGCCACCACCTTTTTGACCAGCACTAAAGGAACCAAAAGACTTGGTACCACACATCTAACTACTTATACTTAAAAGTAAATTTTACATAAACAGTATAATTTATAGGTTAGAAAAAAAGAATTTCTCGAAAATCTAAAACTTTGCCAATATTATAATGTCCTTTCTATTTCGAAAAGTAGCACAAAGAAATTCAAGGAGTATAATTCATGATGTACAAATTTGCCGTAAATTGAGCACGGTTCCATCTCTTTATGGTAAGATAATCTCCAATCAGACATTGTAGTAGTTCTACACGTAGTTTTACTATAATTGTGTGCTTTAATAGATGGAGAACATGATCCAGCGCCAAAATTCTTCTCGTCAAATGTCCAAGTTTTGCTGAAAAGACTGACAAGACCAGACTACAACAAAGTGTTTCGCAAAAGGACCAATGAAGGGCTCACAGTACTCAAAACACCATCATATAAATTTCTAACTGATGAAGAATTACAAGTGGAGATGCGTAAAGCCGATAAGAAGGCGCAAAAGTTACTGCAAATGCCCCCTGTGGTCAAGGTAAATCAGTTTTTCCTTTTTATTCTTGCCCAAAGTACTAGCAAATAGCTTACCATCAGGCAAGATGAAGTCTAATTGACATGTCCTACATATTATATACATAAAATTTTAAACGAAAACGATTAGAAGAAAGAAGAATAAGATTAGATAAGAAGAAATAAATAAATAAAAACTTAAAAATTTAAAGTACTATCATCACTGACTTATTTGTTTACTTTGCCCGCTATACACTTCATAACCCAGTGTCAAGCTATTGCCCTGAAATTTATTAATAATGAATTTTTTAATTATTATTACGAGGCAGCAGTTGATTCCACTGATAATGCCTATATCCTGTTATTCTCCACCAGCTTTCATTTCTTAAATTGATTCACATTTTGTGAAGATATTACAATTTCTGTCAGTTCATTCCTTGCTTTGAGAATTCTATTGCATAAGAAGTCCTTATGTGGGTTATTATTTGAAAAAGTGGAACTCGGCTTCAAGTGGTGACCTCTGAGACATGTATTTTGGTTTTCATGGTTTTGGTATGTATGTATGGTACCAAATTTATTGGCATCTATGATTACTGGTCTGCTCCTTTGGATTGTAACAATAGTGGGCACCAGGCATTAGCCCTGTCATTAAAAACTTTACAAATTATTAATTCTTCTTTACAGGTTCAACAACATATTGAAGATATTCTGTCTATAGACTCTGCTTTGATTGGATATGACACAGCCAAATATCTGTTCACTGACATCACCTTTGGTGTTGCAAATGAACACAGATTCATTGTTGAAAGGTAAAAGTCAGTTTGTCCTAGTTTTGTCTTTTTGTTATGTTATAGTAATTTTACTATGAGAACATACTTAATATTCTATATTCAACAATTACTTCTTTTTTTTTTACTTTTAAATTATCGCGTTCCATGATATACAATAATGTTAACGGGACATAACGCAATCATGGTACAACTACATACATACCTTTGGTTTGCCTGACATTTCATGAATGTGTGGGTTGAGGAAGAACCTTCTACATCTCAAGCTCGAAGACGACGGGCGTGCACCACTGAAACAGTCAGCCGGTGACCACGGCCGGTGTAACCTTGTGGAAACGTCAGGCAAACCAAAGGTATGTACTTATACCATGATCGCGTTAATTCCCATTAACATTATTGTATATCATTTATTTATTTATTTATTATAATCATTGCAAATATGGGTTACATATAGTTGTTATAGGTAGCAGGTAGGTTTCACCATATTTTACCATAGTAGGCATGCAATTTTACAAGCTAAATTGGGAAGTGAATTAATTAATATGTTATATTCATGCTTAGAAAATTCAAATTATTAGATTATCATAACATTATTTTGTCATTTTTATAGATTCTAAGATATAAATCAAAATGTCATATTAGTATTTTAGTATACATACTTAAAAATTTAAAATTAACAATGTCATAGTGCAATATCTTCTTAATTATTATATATAGATCAGTTTATAATGTCAGTTCAGTAATATAACAATAGTAAATGTTATAAATAATTAACTTAACTTTGTTACAATAAACATTTTATACCATTCTCATCAAGAGTGTATACTGAACACATCACTACTATGGGACTTTGTACTGAAGTAATGAGGTATCTGACAGGAAGTCATTTAACGAATAGTACCATTTCTTCACTAATAATACACGGAAATGCTTTTTGAATATTTTTAATTCTGGAATAAGTCTAATACACTCTGGTACATTATTAAATATCCGCGGGGCCAAGCAAAATATACTTTCATGCATTAGTTGTGTTTTGCTAGCGACTACGTGTAATTTATTCTGATGCCGTGCACGTGTACGATAATCAAATAGTTCAGAGTTACTCTTCACAAATACTGCGGCCTCAAGTATATATATACATGGAAATGTTAATAAATTCATGTTTCTGAAGTATGGTTCGCAAGAGTTTGGTGAGTGAAAATTAAACATGACTCTGATACAGCGCTTTTGAGCAATGAACGCACGTTCGTGGTCTGTACTGTTACCCCAGAATATCACCCCGTATCTGAGTGTTGAGCTAACGTAACCGTGATAGGCTGTTACTAAAGTAGATGTATTTGCAACCTTTCTTAATTTCTGGAGTGCGTATGAGAACTGTGTTAGTTGTTTACACACATACTCCACATGTATTTTCCAGTTGATTTTGTTATCAATATGTAACCCCAGAAATTTTGTGACCTCCACTTCTTCAACGTCGCTATTTAAGTAACGAATTGTTAAAGGTGTTGTGCGACAAACTCGTATCCTAAAATTCATTATTTTTGTTTTGTCAAGGTTAATCGTTAAGTTATTAATTTTAAGCCAGTCTATAATTCGTGCTAAAGATTGATTAATGTCCGATTCTAAATCTATTGTATTGTCATTAGTAAAGAGTACAGTGCTATCATCAGCGAACAGCGTAATGTCGTGTTGTGTTGCCAAAGGCATGTCATTAATATATACAAGGAAAAGTAAAGGACCCAGAATACTCCCTTGTGGAACACCAAATTTAGCAATTCCAGTTTCAGAAGTACAGACTTCTTCAGTTTTTGTTTTAGGGTTGACCCATCCTATTTCTGTAAATTGCTGTCTGTCAGAAAGGTAAGATTTGATTAGATTGTACACATTACCTCTAACACCATATGCATACATTTTACTTAATAAAATAGTATGGTCAACACAGTCAAAAGCCTTCGACATATCCATATATAGTGCCACAGCTGGTAGTCCATTGTCCAGATTAGTCATCACTTTACTTAAGAAGTTATAAATTGCTACATTTATTGATTTACAATTTCTGTACCCATATTGACAAGGTGTAAAACTGTTTAAATTTTTCAAAAAAAGTTTTATATAGGCATTTGTGTATCACCTTTTCGAATATTTTAGCGAAAATCGGTATTAACGCTATGGGCCTATAGTTACTCATATTTGTTTTGTCACCTTTTTTAAATATTGGCTTTATAACTGATATTTTTAGTTTGTCTGGAAATTTTCCTTGTTCTATGCTATCTTGTTCTATGCTATGCTATCATGGAATGCGATAGTTTAAAAGCCTTCTTGTATACGTCTGAGACATGGAGCCTGTACTGAAAGCACATCCGTACATTGAATGGATTCCACCTCAAATGCCTCCGCGATATTATGAACATATATTGGTCGGACCGTGTTCGAAACACGGAAGTTCTGCGACGGGCAAATGTTGGTGGAATCGAAGTCTATCTAAAGAGATGGCAACTTCAGTGGTGTGGTCATGTCTCCCGAATGTCAGACGACAAAGTGACGAAGCGCATCTTTTACTCCGAGCTGTAGGATGGCAAGCGCAAACAAGGCGACCAATTCCTGCGGTACAAAGATGTGCTTAAGAGGCACATTAATCGATGTGAGCTCGATCCGTCTCGGTGGGAGACAATAGCGGCACACCGGTCATGATGGAGGAACACCGTGCACACTAAACTGTCTGAGTTTGAGAGGAGGCGGAGAAAGGAGCTCGATGCAAAACTAGACGAGCTCAAGGCCCGTCCACCTGTGGCCATACAGTACAATTACGTCGGAGGGGTGCTGACATGTAGCGTATGTGGCCGTACATGCAATTCAAAGATAGGCTATGGTATGGCACCTGAGAGCACACCAACGAAGCTCTCATTAATCAGAACCCAGTTGCTATAGCTGAACTCAGTCGGGAGATATATGTATAATAACTTATTGGTTTTGATTCCCACTGTATGCAAATATTTTAGTTAATCTTGATAATAATTTGTAGGATATCCAATTGCAAATATTGGATGAGTACAATTGGAGGTATGACTAAAACTCACCGAACATAAATAATAAATTCTAGAAAAGATAATTATAATTTTCCATACAAGAGTTCTAATTAGAATACTCCAAAAATTATTTCAGAGATCCAGATGGAATTCTTCGCAGCTGTGACCATGACCTCAGAAAACGGTTGAATCAGGTACTTACACTAATAATAAAATTAAAGATTTATTATGACTTCTCTTTTCTGTCTCTTAGCGTTAATCCCAGTTGTATCCGAAGCTTTCACCCCAGAGTCTGGTGTCCACTTTAACAGTCTAACTGCAGATTTGGATAAACTTCGATATTTTCTGTGAAGCGACTGGCATCTGACCTCCACAACCCCAAGGCGATATCTAAGCATTGCAGCTAGACCACCACCACCATTTGGTTTTTTCTGGAACATTCTCTGCTGACATTGTTTTACCCGCTTTACACCAAATTCTGCCTTTTACCTTCCAGACATACTTCCCAATGAATGGTCGCAAACTGAGGGAGCCGCTGATGTTCACAGACCAAGAAAGGTTTAACAGTTTATTAGACACAGAGAAGTACGAATTTGTGCTAGACCGTGCCTGCGTACAGTATGAGCCAGATGAACCTTCGTACCAGAGGATCACCAGCATTACTTACCAGCATATTGATGCATTAAGCAAATATGAACTCCTTAGGTAAGTGAAAATGAAGTTGTTCAATTTCAAATTAGGGCTCACAGATCTCTATTGACCTGCCCTTGTGTCATTATCATTATTTAAGGTCAGTGCAATATTTTTTCACGCACGCAACCCTTTCATCTTTTTCGTAATCCAACCTCTTTTCCTAAAGCTTATTCAGATTTTGAATAAGCTTTAGGAAAAAAAAATACACTATTGATGTTACAGACAGTCCCCTTTGCAGGGGATGTTTCTTTAATACTGGAATGCTAGGCAGTTGCCTATCAACGATCACAAATCCTCGGTACAGTAAGGTAGCTCCGCGAAGCCTGTGAAGCCCCCAGTAAGCTTCTGCGCTTCTGGGCGGAGCTAGGCTGGCTACTCTAGCCAGTACTCTGCACGCACAATGGCCCAAAAGGAGGCTAAGTGCGGACAAGGGAGTCTCCATTCCATTCCATTCCGATGTTCTAATTTGTAATATATGTATTATCTATGTTCACAATAATACATACATACATTACGAGTACATACACACTGTAATACGTAAGAAATCCATACACATACTTTTAAATAGGTATATTACTTATAATCAGCTCGGCGAACCTTGATCCCTATGACAGTTCATACTAGTGACGGGTCGTGTCGATATATCGCAACTTTTTATAGGCAAAGGCGTGACTTGCATTCAGCCACATCGATAAACATGTTTTTAAAATATAATCTACATTACTATAATTATAATGCTTGTTATATTTACAAGTATCCGTGTATTTGTATATGGGGTTGCCAATATTCCGATGCAGAGGTAACATGGTCGGACTGTATAATTTTAATGTGAATTAAAATTTTAGTTATAGCAACACTATCTGATCTGTCACTACGCTAGTACTGTCAGTTCGCTACGCCAGTACGAGTGCTAACGCCTTGTATGCGCCACGTGTTTTCTTGTGTCAACGGAATCCTTTGTTTGTTACTATTGTTGTTTTCTGTTTTTGTTATTGTTGCTGTTTTGTGTTTGTTGGTGTTTCAAAATGCCGAAAAGACTGAGAAAAACTGTACTCAACAGTGAAACGCGGGAGTTTGTTGTACGCTTGCGTGACTATTTTGCTCGCGAACTACAAAATGGCGGACCTTTGTTGCCACTTGACAACGTACGCGACCGTGTTGCTGATGCTTTGGGAATTGGCAAAGCTACCGTTTCCCGAATTACAAAGGAGAAGTTCGGCGAATCGTCGATGGAGGAGAACAAATTATCAACTCCAAAGAAGAAAAAACATAATAGGGCACGACCCGTAACTAACCCCGATGATTTCGACATGGCAGCGATACGAAACCATATTTACGGCTATTATTTTCGAGGTGAACTGCCGACTTGCACAAAATTATTAGCGTCGCTGAAATCGGCTGATTTATTTAAAGGTGGATTCACTTCTCTCAGACAAGTTATAAAAAAATGTGGATTTCGTTATGGGAAGTGTGACAAAAGAAAAGTGATAATGGAGCGGAAGGACATTGGATTGATGAGGTGTGATTTTCTACGACAAATAAAAAACATCGAGAACTGGGACAAGGTGGTTTATCTGGACGAAACGTGGCTCAACGCCAATCACTCAGTCTCCAAAACATGGACAGACGACACAGAGAAATCCTGTACCAAAGCACCAGAAGGCAAGGGCCAGCGTTTGATTATCTGCCACGCTGGCACAGCCAAAGGTTTTGTACCTAACTGCTTGTGGGCCTTCAAATCCGTGAAAACAAGTGATTATCACGAAGAGATGAATTTTGAGAATTTCAAGAAATGGTTCACAAAACTATTAGACAATTTAAACGAGCCCCACTACATTTTAATGGACAACGCCCCATACCACTCTGTGCAAATTAATAAAGCGCCTACCGCGAACAACAATAAAGGCGAAATAATAGAGTGGCTGCAAAACAATGGTGTGGCAGCTAATACTCAAATGCTGAAAAAGGAATTAGTTAGATTGTTGAACCTTCATAAACAGCAAACAAAGAAGAAATATTTCTTGGATGAGATGGCAAAATCAAAAGGGCACACCGTGATTCGGCTACCGCCCTACCACTGCCAATATAATGCAATCGAAATGATATGGCCGCAGATCAAAGGTGGGTTGATTTGTATTTATTTTAACATGTTTTTATTTAGGTCACTGGTGACTGTCTAGTCGGCTAGTACTATTTAAAGCTATTTTATTTCACTAGCAAATTGCATTTTTATTTTTATCCATGTGCTTATATCAATTACACACTTTTAACGTACAAAATTATGTACTTATAATGTACTTACCCCGATCTCGCTCTTTGACTTTGCATCATTTTCAATCTAAACCATTATTGTTTCAGGTTGTGCAGCCAGGCTTAACACCACTCCACCATTCACAGCTAATAAAATGCTTACGTTGCTACAAGAGGCATGTAGTCAAGTGACTCCGGACAATTGGAGGAAAGTGGTTGAAAAGACGAAAAAGCTATGCTTAGATGATTGGAATCGAGACGTGCGATACGACAATATAGTAGACCAGCCGTTTATCATAAACATAGGAGAAAGCAGCTGCAGTTCGGATTCCGAGTCTGAGACGCAATCGGTGACACCATTGTCAGATTCAGATTAATGTATATTAAAAAATCATAAATAAACCGCTTTTGTTTTATTTGAGTAGGTATATACAATAAATTTGTTAAATCTCCTTTATTTTATTATCGCAAACAACTTAAATGATTATAAATCTGACACTAAGAGCGTAGGTGCTCTATTGATGTATTTTGTACACTCGTTTCCATTTTCGATATTTGTTTATCGATACTTTTCCGCACTAGTCGATATCTTCCAAACGGAGTAACTTTTGCAGGACGTCAACGTAAAGTCTGATTGAGATAATTTCTTGTAAGTGTTAATAATTATTATAATTCCAACGGGATATTATTGTAATTGCATATATCTGCCTAAAATTAATAAATATCATTTTTAGACACCGCCAATTCGATTATAATATAACGGTGACGCTACTACAAGGTTGTGTCGTGGGAATAACTGTCAGTGTCATAGGGATCAAGGTTCGCCGAGCTGATTATAGGTATATATTCGTATAATATATACTAGTATATAATTAATTAAATAAGTAACCGCGGTAGCCTAGTGGTATTGGTAATGGACTGCTGAGACGAGGTCTCGGGTTCGATCCCAGGTTTTACTATGGCACACACCAATGACTTTTAGATGCTTTTCGAAGTTATGTGTGTATTTATCGCAGGTTTATAAGTGCCAGGTTAATGGCAATAGGCTCGCCACCTATTACATTGGGACCTAAAAATAAACTGGTGAAATGTGGGTGCTAGCACCTATGCCTACCCCTTCGGGGATATAGGCGTGAGTTTATGTTATGTATGTTATGTTATATGTTTATATAATATAAACTTACCCATACTTATGAATACTTAATGGTAAAATTACATCTAATATTGAGGTTGGACTACTGTGGAGCTGACGTACTTTGTACTTGAACTTTGCACGGTTAGTGGTCATCCTGATTTCGAGAGATTTATATTATGCTCTCGAAATGTAGTAAGCTGTGTCACTGACTTACAGCTAGCCTTGAACTTTATTTGTACCCTTTTAGGAAGACTTGGTTTAAATATTTCGGCTAGTAAAACAGTTGTGTGCACTTTCAAGAGAGGATTTCTGCAGCAATCTGTAGAATTAACCATAAATAATAGGCCGTTACAAGTAGTCGACGTGGTAAAACATCTAGGTATCTGGTTGGATCGCCGTCTTAGGTGGACCAAACACATTACGGAGATAGCTCAGAAAGCTACGACATTCCTTAATATATTTAAAGTTCTGGTAGGGTCATCCTGGGGAGTTCATCCAAAGCACCTGAGACGGTTGTATATAACCATTATAAGAAGTAGATTTGACTATGCAAGTTTTTTATATAATAACGCTGCTCGTTATCAACTAAATAAATTGAATAAAATTCAGAATCAAGCTATGAGGATTATAGGAGGGTTCATTAGGAGCACGCCTATCCATGTGATGGAAAGTGAGTTGTGTCTCTGCCCTTTATTCGTACGTCGACAATACTTAGCATATAAACATTGGTTGAAGGCCAAGACTAATGATAACAACCTTATACCAATTCTTAACGAATTGGAGAGTACGTGTCGGAACCGGTACTGGCTTAAGAAGATGAAGCCTTTACTAATCAATACTCATAGTAAGCTTAGGGCGATGCCCATTTATACCAGTAGCTGTTTAGATATGTTTCGATTGGAGACGTGGGTAACAAATATTGATGTGGCGGATGTCATACTGCCCAACATGGACATATTAACCAAACCCAAAGATCATTACAATAGTCATGTCTTGAAAGGTTTATGTGACGGTTTTATTAATGACGCTTTTGCTGGATACCATAAAATATTTACGGATGGCTCAAAAAATAACCAATATATTGGGGCAGCCTTCTTAGATCTTGAGGAGAATACAAGCATGAAATTTAAAATTAATGTGGATGTTTCTATTATGAATGTGGAACTCCTCGCAATTTCAGAGTCCCTGTCCTACATAGAATCTGCATCTTATAACAAGGTCGTAATTCTAACAGACTCGAGAAGTTCATTGCAGCATCTGGCTCGGTGCACCTCGATATTTCGAGGTATGCCGATAGCCTACGATATATTAAGAACAATTTTAAGATTAAAGTCGCAAAATAAAATAGTTAAACTGCAATGGATTCCGTCTCATGTAGGTATCGTCGGCAATGAGCTTGTGGACAAACTTGCGAGTGAAGCCTCTACTGATGGTATTTCAGTCTCATTTTTGCCTTACTTCACCAACTATCTACCAGTTACCAGACAACTTTGTTATAAAAGCTGGAAAGAATATTTTGATGAGAGGTCGAAAGAAAAGGGAATCTGGTATAGAACGATCCAGCCCTATCCTCTACGCTCTCCTTGGATTGATGGTTGTGGTCTCAATCGACAAGATACAGTAATTGCACTTCGGCTTCGTTCCGGACACATTCCATCAAATAAATTTGCGTTCCTAATGCGGCAATCAACATCCCCAAACTGTACCACCTGCAATACACTCGATGACCTGTACCATATTTTGATGGAATGTGTACGGAATGAAACGCACAGGGATCCTCTGTTGAAGAGTAGCCTAATGGTGGGGAGTTGTAACAGTGCCCTGTCTGAGCCATTATCGGATACAGCCCGGGCACTGTACAACTTAGTTAAGTTTAGAGGTTAAGCATAATGATAACTGTGCATATATGTTTTTGTTTTTTTTTGTTTGATTTGTATGTGTTGATTTGTATTTGTATGTGTTTGTTTACAATATGGGCAACATAATCGCTCTAGCGACAAAGCCCTTCAATAAAGAAAAAAAAATAAAAAAATGATTTTAGTGTCAATAATATTTTTTTTTTAGATCGACCAGACACTTTGGGCCTTTAGTTTTTTACCTGACCTGGCACCATAGTATGGACAACCTAATGTTGGAGTTGCTACAGACCAGTGCAGTCAGGGAGGCAGTACTGCTCACTGCTTTAAGACAAGACATGCATGGAGACATAGCTAATGGAGATATTGCACAGGCTCTTGTGCCTCAGGTAAGCTAAACCAAGAACCTTTTAAACAGGAAGAATAAAAACAGCAGATCGCGGGTTCGGCTCCCGCCCTTTTTTTTACGTGCGAAATCTCCCCATGGTTTGCCTGGGGATTTTTCGCACCACCGGAGCCGGTAGGAGAGATTATGTCGGACTCGAACCGAATAAAACGCACTACGCCTGTGGGTCGTTTTTGGTTGCCGAAGGTGAGGTAAACTGGCATATCCCTCGCACCCCGGCCGACCCAGGGTCATCTCTCTTGATCGTGCCCTCTCCTCGGGTGTGGGGACCACAGAGTCCTCAACTCGTCTCCGGAAACGGGAAGGCGCACTCAGGCGGCTTCACCCGTCACCCCCAGGCCTGCGCTCATGGGGGGAGGGGGGAGGTCATTCATCGACCTCCCACGCCCGAGTTGCCTTCGTACGCGGGCAGCTTGGCTTGCGATCCTTCGTCACTCCCGCTGCCGCTCCCGCCCCGCCTCCTCCTTCACGAGCATTACTTGCTTGCAGGAGGCGCCGGCCGCCCACGCAAGTCCCGTCCTAATTATTGTCCAATCAAAATTTATTTCAAACATACCCTTAACATAATATATCAGGCGTTTGTCTGATTTACCCAGCTTTTATCAGGCGTCTGGTCGGCATTATTCTGAGTCAAGCATTTCGAAATTCCGCATTAGCTGCGTTGTACGAACGAGAGAGGAGTGCTGGCTTTAGAGTGAAAAACCCTTTCGTAACTACGCGCCTTCGTAAAAATTTTAAGTTGGTCTAGTTTCACCCCATTTCTCTCTCTCTCTCTCTCTCTCTCTCTCTCTCTCTATGTTACCCAATTGTAATCCATCGTCTTCTCACGTTACCACTGCGTTTGCAACTCGATGTCACTCAGAATAATGCCTCTGGTCTACGCATGCAAACGGAATTGGGACTCGCATGAAGAAAATTATAAGTATTTCTCAGAAACAGAAACTTGACAATTACAGATCCTTGCCACACCGATACAGCTGACCAAACCCGAACGGCTCACCGAAGAAGATATCCAACTGGACAGCAAATGTATAGAATGTGTAGAAAAATACGTCACCTCCAACTCCTCTATGAAGAGCCAACAAGAACTAGCTGTCCAGGGCTTCAGAGAGTATTACCAGCAACTGATCGAACTCAGCAGAGGCTTGAAGAAAGCGCACGGAAATATGTAATCGTTTGTACAAATAAATAAAGAAGTAGTTAAGTTTTCATTGATTTTTATTGCGGTCCATAATTCCCTCATTTTAAAGTCTTCTTTTGTCGTGTCGACGGCATATATCATTTATCTAATGCAATGGTCCATCACGGTTAGCAAGGAATCATTAGTTCAATTTTTTGGTTGGACCGTGGCACATGTGCGAATTTTTGACTTAATCAAATCAAATCAAATCAAATCATAGTTCATTTATTTCAAGTATCAGAGACTCATTACAATTGAATTTGAACAAATTGAAGTTCATATTTAATCTATTATCATTATTATAATACAATACACATAAGATAAAGTACACAAATGTCATGAAAACAAATTTAAATTAATTTTCATCATAAAGCATTACAAAAATAAAATTATTAAATTAAATTGAATGTCCAATGAGAATTATACATACTTATAAATTTAATTTTAAATAATATAAATTACAATTAAATACACGAAGAGGCTGCTCGAGGAAATTGAACGCCGCATCAACGACCAAGGCGGTGACTTCCGATCCGGCTCGTTCCTGGGGCAAAGGTTGGATATTGCGAATCAGCGGGGCAACGCGGCCAGCATAATGGGCACCTTTGCGCCGGGAACGATGCGGAGTGGGTTGTTTGACGCGACATGATCGCGAGTTTGTTTTGTGTATTTATGTTTTAATTATTTTAGGTATAAGATATAGGGGAAGTCCGGGAGAGTTGAACCACTTTTAATATAAAATATCATAATAACTTGTTTATTGGGTTTATAAAATCGATTATACACTTATGCGATGACTTACTTTAGTAGGTACATTTGTGCTTAATTGTATTACTAATAAATGCTCACCGTAAAATTTTATTGACGTTTTACTAAAAAATGAGATATGAGTCAAGTCTCCCCACCAGCAGGGACACTTGAACCGGGGTATGGGGAGAGTTGACCATATTATTTTTGTGGAAAATAAAAATAATTTTTAGCTTCAATCAGTTTTATTATTTTATCTAATACAATAATTTATTGGTTTTTAATACTGCTATCAAGGAAAATGTAATTTACAAACACATTTTTGTAAAATAGTTCCAAATTAAACAAAATTTATTAAAATAAACAAAATCACAATACTATAGTAACTTTATACATAAACAATTAAACATAATTAAACTTTAGCAGTGTTTGTAATATTAGCTTCTTTTTACCAGTCTTTATTTAGTGTTAAATTTTCTTGTCAACAAATAATTGACGAGAAGCTTTTCCTCGGCTGTTGTAAATACCTGTGATACTTTGTTTTGATTATTTTTTTCTTCAAATTTAAGAATTTAATTTTCATTTAATTTATACCGTCTCAAAGCACTTCTATCTATGCCATATTTATTTGAAGTTTGTCTCATAGAAGCGCCTCCCTTAATTTCATCTATGGCATTTTGCTACTCCACTTTTGTGTGTTTTGTCGTTTGCGTGCATTTTCAGGAGGCTTGTATTGAAACGACATAGTACAAGTTGCCATTGCAAATACAATAAATTATTTTAAGACAGAATAAAAAAACAATGAATCAAAATTTTGTATAATTTCCCAGCACAGGAAGACATAAACCACTGAGCAAGTCTCCCGCTAATTTCTCATTTACGTTATGACAAAGAAAAGCCTCCGATTGGAGAGAAAAATCCAATAGCACACGTCAAACTACATTTGTCTGGCAATATAATAATAGCAATACACAGTACGTACCTCAATAAATACGACAGCAATCACAAAAGTACTTAAAACAAAAAAATATACTCCGCAACAACAAAAACATGTTTTACATTGTCATTTTCAAACAACACTGCTATGGTGCATAATCGCTGCATACTTGTGATTGGCCTCTTGCGTGTGATCAATGAATGCTTTGACGTTTTGTTCGCGCTAAATTTAGATACAATTTTGAAAGGTGGTTCAACTCTCCCACCTGGGCAAGTCTCCCGGTTTTCCCCTACCTAAAGTATGGTACCATTCACCACTCACCCTAATCTCCGATCGAGTGGGTAGTTGAGTAACTAAGCATTATCAGACACCCCCAACTTAAAAAAGTATGGCCCGCCCGCCAATTTGCTCCGGCCCGCTTACGGTCTTTTTGACATGAATAGAATATGACCCCTGATAATTATAATTTTGACGGTCGATTCTAATTATTAAAATAATAGACGCCCTATGCCTCTATTATCTTAATTATTAAAGAAGCCAGGTAGACTAACCGCGTATTTCACGATTGTGTTGCGAGTCACGGGGCGTAAAGAAACTTGGTAAAGTGATTGAGGGACAAAGACCCACTACTTATACAGATTAGCATTTTTTAAATAAAAAAATTGTAGGAGATAACCAATTTATGTATGAAACTTCATTTTTATTTTTCCTTTAAAACTGAGCTGAAAATTACTTCATCACAGCTCGAACCTACATTCGAAAATATGGCAAATCAGAAGCACCCTAAATGGGGACTCTGTGTCTGTGTTCCCCCACGCACGAAGAATGACCCTGGGTTGGCCGGGGCCGGAGTGCGTGATATATATCTCTGCCAATCTCACCTCCGGCCTCCCGCGCCTTGGGGTTACAAAATGCCTTTTTCCTCCTATAATTGTTGCCCTCCTCTGAAATTTCTTAAACTTTATGACCCTCAATTTACAAAGTATGCTCAACACTGTTCTAGATGGTTGGTAGGTACAGCTCCTAGACCAATAATAAATAGAGCTTGTCCTATGGATTCTAGAATGCGAGTCGTATGCACAGACATAGATATAACCTGGAGTCTTTTGAAATAAAGAGAATTGCAACATAAACGGAGCTTAGTCAGCACGTATCAGCAGTAGGCAGCACGGATGTCACTCCACTGGTGATACATACGTTCATAGGTCACGGTAACCACTTTCCTTTCCACACAGATGGGCCGTGTGTTTGTCTGCCACCTAAGTTATATAAAAAAAAATAGGCATAAAAGTTAATAAAAAATTGAAAGAACTCCTTACTCTGGCCTCCTTTAAAAAAAACTATAAATATTGTCCTAAATGTCTTTTTGAAGTTTCATTCTTGCCCACAGAGTGCCTATTATGTCCGCGTTTTTATTTTATATATCTAAAATACATAGTTTTTTTAATGTTGTATTTATAAGTGATATTTATTTGTAAAATTATCTGCAGTATCTAATGCCCTTTTATCGTAAGCCACGGGTGTTCACGCCGCTATTAATAGCGGCTGAAAAGAAAGCTGTCAAAAATGGTTTGCATCACGCTATATTTACATCGAGGTTCGACAGATATGTTGGAGACTGGAAGCAAGATTTGAAACAAGGTAAGGATATAGTGAGTGAGCCTTGGTGCAGGTCATGGTTAGCACTGTCAGCAGTGTGAGAGCGTGGTGTTGTGTGCACGCTGTGATGTATGCTAAAGTATGTTTGTCCCCAAAAATGCACTGTACGGTGTTGATAGCAGAATGCTCTTCGTTCTCTATTAGCGTGGGCTGAGGGTTTATTTTTTATACCACTTAGGTGGTCAATAAGCATATAGTCCACCCTTTGGGAAGCGATTACCGTGGCCTATGGACGTGTGCAATATTAGGGGAGTCACACTCGTGCAGCCAAGCCTCTAAGAACTTTCTAACGCCCTTCTCGAAGAACACTATATTGTAGTTGCTTGGAGAGACCACACACAGCAAGGAGATCGTTCCACCTAAGTGACCGCGGAATGAAGTTCCTTTCATAGCACATGGTGTGTACCGTTTCCGTTCGCTACGTGTGCGGAAAAGTTTACTGAGCCCCGATTCTACTAAGTAGGTATACCTATGTCATAAAAAAAACCAATATCATACCTCAGACACCGCAAAAAATGACACTTAATTTTCTAAAATTAAATTCCTTCTTGTGGAGTGAATGAAAAATGTAATGAACTCTTTTTCATTGAATTTTGAACTTTGTAATTTTTGGCTGTGCCTGTGGTATAAAAGTAGTTTTACTAATATATGACATAAAATTAACAGAATCGGGGTCCTGGCTGGGTGTGCGGTGATAGTTGGGGCCTTGCGTTGCTCTAGTAGAAGCGGGCCCATGATGGTGGCATGTCGTGTTTTCCCTCTTACCTCTCTATAGGGTAGAGAAGAGGGTGAAATTTGATGTTTAACACGTCGGGCTCTATATGTCCTAAGCAACATTACGAGTACTAGTGACACTTCTAAATCTTGGTGGTGCGGCGAAGAAATATAATACCTTAGGTACGTTTTTTTTAATGTGCGCACAATCTCAACGGATGCCCCCCACCACCGGGGCCGGTGGGGGAGGTTATATCGGACTTGTATCGACTAAAAACGCACGCCAACTGTGGGCTGCAGGTTGCCGAAGGTGAGATTATCTGAGACATATCCCTCGCACCACGCCACCACGGCCGGCCCAGGCCTCTTCGGGTGTGGGGACCCCAGAGTCCCCATCACGCACCGCCGCCGCGGTTTTTGTGACAGACGGCTCCACCCGTCACCCCCGGGCCCGCGGCCATTGGGGATGGAGATCATTTTGCGACCTCCTTCACGAGCATAACTTGCTCGAATGTCTACCTTACTTAGCTGTTTTGTTTACAGGCAAGGGGACTTTTTTAACAATCGGTGGCAAACTCTACGAAGGTGACTGGTATAAAGGATTCAGGTGCCTATTACCGATTACATAACACTCATAATACCTATTTTTATTTCTTAACTAGCTGGTGCCCGAGACTCTACCTACTCTATACTAACTACGAATCACCCGAATTTATCAGACTCCGTTCGCCAATCCCGGTTGAGTTTAAATCTTGCACTTTGTGGCCATCCAACGGGGTCAACTCTCTTACTTCTCCTTTCCACAAATTGGTCGATTTTGACTTTTGTACCAGTAACTGTGTCGGCCCCTCAACTCCGAGTGAAACAACTGTGGAGCCCCATCCTTCAATTAAAACTGATTAACGGATTGCAGATGAAATTAGGCCCAAAAATTTTGGTTAACCCCTTTACTCATATACCTACTCGGAGAACACCAGTATTCCTATTTGTTAGGCACCTATAATGTTCACCTACTCATTAATTTTTCTTAACCATAGACACGGATTCGGTCTTTTGAGCCATCGTCAAGCTAATGGTACATATCGACTCGAATATCGGGGCGAATGGATTCGAGGTAAATTCGATGGTGTTGGATGGCGATACTATGACAACGGCGACGTTTACTTCGGGTTCTTCAAGAAAGGACATAGGAATGGCTATGGCAAGATGTACTATAGCGATGGGACGTACTATGTTGGGTATTGGAAGGATTCGAAGAAAGAAGGGTTGGGTATGTTCGTTCAAAGTGAGTAATTACTAAAGATACGTTTAATTTTGTTGGTGTAGTAACCACTGAAGTGTCAGTTCTTAGGTACCTACATTTCTTTTACAACTCAGGTGGCAGACATGCACACGGCATACCTGTTGGAAAGTGGTTACCGTGGCCTATGGACGTGTGCAACACCAGCAGAGTGACACTCGTGCTGCCAACCCTGTAAGAATAGAGAGTTTCTGTACCGTCTACATTGACGGTACAGAAAGAAGACAAAGCAGGCGAGACCTATGGTCTTCCCACTGACAGCGCAAAAACAGTGAACTGTGAGCTCTACCCTACTTACCGCCGGGAATACAACTCGAGGTTATTATGGCGGCGGTATTCTGTAGGATGAAGGTATTTCCCCAGTTGAACTGCTCAATTGGGACAGGAATACCGTTGAGTCCTACCTCCTGTTAAAACAGTTAACGTAGTGTATGTGGGCACTACCAACAGCCTTTTCGGGATGCCAACCTTACCGGCTAGCCACTTGCCGAATAACTGTTGAAGGCTTTCTCTCGTGGCTGGGAAGCGTATATCCCTTACTCGCCCCCGCAAAAGCCAAATCCTTACACCAAATCAAGATAAAAAGTAAGTGAATATGCCTCAGGGTTTATAGTACAAACTTTGAATTTAACTGGACCAAACCTTTCACGTGTTAATGATGTTGAGTGTGACACATAAACCTTCTTACCTACGCTTTTCCTTAAACGCACTCTCAGTTTCTTCACAATTAAATCTAATATATTTACATACATGAGACTGAAATTGGCAGTCAAAATTCAATCAAATTTTAGCAGCTAAAATCGGCTGCTTAAATTGGCTACCAAATTATTGCAGCCAAGACCATAATATTGGCATTAATAGGAGATCTCAGACAATTTACCTACTCATCTCCGATCTCAGAAGTTTCCATCTTTGCGGGATAGTAGGAATCATAGTAATCTTAACTTAATGATGCAATGCAACAGAGAACGGGAACCGCTTTGAAGGCAACTGGGAGAACGATGCAAAGAATGGTCTCGGTCGCTTCTACCACTTGCACACCGGCCAACTGCAGGAGGGGTGCTGGCAGGACAACATCTGCATCAAGTCTAAGATGTCCGACATCATTATACGACAGTTCTGCAACCTACCAACGGAGTATCCTATTCCTCCGGTTAGTAGCTAAAGGTTATTAGTTTCCCTGCTCTCCACGATCCGCGAGCCATAGGAACCTCGCCTTTCCTCACTCGCGAGCTCTAGATAGGGACACTGTGGCCCCTACACCCGATTAGAGCCAGCTCGAAAGTAATGGCCTTGGGTCGGTCGGGGTGCGGGGTGTCTCCAGAAACCTACGACCCACAGTCGGCGTGCGTTTCAGTAGGTTCGAATCCGACATAACTGGCGGAAAGGGGGTAACCGTGTGGGAATTGTATGGGAGAGGAAGGTTGTATTGTGGTATTACTTAGATAAAATACTAGGGGCCTTGATTCTGCTAAAGCAAAATCACTGCCATACCACTAACACTGCTAGGCTTTTTACAGTTTTTTGTATACAACTTAGGTGGCAGACAAGCACACGGCCCACGACTGGGTGTGATGCCCAGGGATGTGATCCACAAATTAAGGTTAAAATAAAACTAGGTACGTCTGCATTCTTGGCATTTATACTTATTGTATAATATACCTACATATTTTAATTTACAGCATGGATTGCAGACAGCGAAACGTATCTTGGAGGAGAGTGAACTTTGGCTAGAAATGAATTTGGGAACATTGGATAAAAAATTAAAATATTGCGTCGACAATATGCATTAAATTACAGAACGTTGTAGGTAAAGTAAAACAAAAACACTACATATACAATGAAACACTAATAATCAATATTATTTAATGTATACCTACTTTTTAACTAATTTTATTAAGATATCAGGTATTTGATTAATTAGGTATATTAATAAACGGCAAAATCAATTTGTAGAAAATCAATTTTAATTCATTCAGAGATCGTAATCCAGAATCCTGCCATAATACGAAAGCAAAACCACTGTCATACTACGGAGTCCGTGTACCATTTTTTACCGTGTCCGTGCCACGGACACGGTAAAAAAATGGCATTAAATTTTAGACTTTATTTCTATAATCTTAAAATTCAATGAAAAGAGTTCAGTTACGCTTTTTCCTTCACTCTGCAAATAGCCTTTTAATTTTTGGACTAAAATCTCATTCCCTTAAAGTCTAAAATTACATTGATTTTTAGCAGTGTCAATGACAGTGGTATTGCTGTAACAGAATCGTGGCCCCGGATGGTGTTTGTTCATACAATGCGAATTTGATCGAGATATATCAACTTATTCATGCGTGCATCTTGTTGCCCCAATTCAATCTGTTCCTGTAATGATTCCAGTTCCTTTATACCCGTGACTGTCACTTCATATTTGTGACTCGCCAGGGACATGTAGAAATGGATTGCAAACGCCAGGAACACTATCATTACTGGAACAAGTATAACGCACGCGGACAATGCAGCTGCCGTACTCATGTCGCAGAACTTAACCCAACATAGTATAGCAATATCAATTAAGAACAGGAAAAGTCCTATGAGGGTCGAGAAGACCCACGCTATTTCGATGTACCAGTGGAGCCTTTCATGTGGAGATTCGTGCACGAGCGATATATTGTGCAGATTTTCGATGGCTTCGATGTTTGGCAGGATGCATGTGCTTATCATTAAAGCTAACATGTGTACAGCAACGAGTAATGTCGTGCATACGGTGAACACTACTAACATTTCATTGGTCACATTCGTTGGATTGGTCTGCCCGCTATGCCCAGGCCCAGGCTGGTTGTTTACTTGCACCTCCACCATCGCGACCTGATGACAATAGTTTTGTATCAAAAGCTAGTTTTATTTTATAAAACAAAACATATAATTCATCACTTTAGTATAAATTACATACACACACATAGTCATGCTTTATCCCAGCAGGGTTAGGCAGGTGTAACATCTACATATCACCAATCATTGTATTCGGTCCCATGTAATAGGGGGTGAGCCTATTACCGTTATCTGGGCACTATTGTTGACTTGAACCATACATCTGAGGCTGAGTCTGGGCTGTATATATCTGTCTGATGTTAAACAGCCCTATCCCTTAGTCGCCTTGTACGACATCGTATGGGATGAGATAAGGTAAAGTCCAAATTCTACTCTGTCGGGAACCACGTGGCTAGTAGACATTACGTTACATTATAGGTTGCAAGTGGGCTAGAATGGCAAATAAATTAGACGACTGGCGTTTTCCACATAAAATCAAATTTTAATGTGCTTACATCAGTATTCTAGCATTTTCGTCATTTTTGCTTTTCAAACACATGAAAGTGGATTCAAAATGCAAAGAGTGTAAGTCAACTTCAACCTCTTTGAGAAAGATAGATAGGAAATTGATGGAGGTAGGACACGGCGGTATTTCCGCCCGATTGAGCAGTCCAACTGGGGTAGTACCTCCGCCCTACAGAATACCGCGGCTATAATAACTTCGTGTTGTGTTCCCAGCGGTGAGTAGGGTAGCCAGAGCTCACTGGAGAATTTGTGCTGTCAGTGGGAAGACTAAAGGCTTGTCCTGCTTTGTCTTCTACTGACGGCACAGAAACTCTGTACTTACAGGGTTGGCAGCGCGACTGTGACTCCTCTGGTGTTACAGACGTCCATAGGTCACGGTAACCACTTTCCATCAGGTGGGCCGTGTGCTTGTCTGCCAACTAAGTGGTAAAAAAAAAACGACGGTGTTTCAATTGAGCCATTCACCTGGGTGAGTACCACCGCCCAACAGCATACCGCGTCCGTAATAATCTCGTGTGTTCTAGTATGGTTAAAGTGGTCAGTATAACTTAGAAATAAAATAACGTACCATGGCGAATCCAGAAAGTAGTGCTGAAGTTTTACTTGAAGCCTTGAGCTTGGCTCTGCTCAGCTGCAGCTTTCTCCACGCCGGGTTGATAGGTATGTGCCCTGACATGGCGCCGTTCAGCCGATGTCAACAATTCTGTACATTATTAATTAGTAATCATATGAATATTTGTCTACCAGAAATATTACATAGGTACCTACCTACCTACTACATACTATGTACTTGAAATTAAAATTCATTATTTTATTGATTAAGTACCCCATATAAATTCCAAACTCGTATAAATGGCCTAGCTCTAGATATAATAAAACTTAACCTATAGTTTAGTATTTTGTTATCTGTGCCTATAGTCAGGTTACAATGTAGGATTTAGCCATTGTGTAAAGGGGCTTTAGAAACATTTCTAAGTAGGTACCTACTCTAAATTATTTCCTAATTATAATTTTTTTACTATCATGAAGTCCATGTTTGTTTGTGAATTAGGTTTCAATTAGGTGGCAGACTGATATACCTAATAGAAAGCGGTTACCGTGGCAAATAGATATAACACCAGGGAGCGTCATACGCAGTAATAATAAACATATACATATAATTACGCCTTTATCCCAGGAGGGGTAGGCAGGGGTTAATTAACACCCACATTTCACAATTGTATTCGGTCCAACGTACCTAATAGAGGGTGAGCCTATTGCAGTATCTGAGGCTGAGTCTGGGCTGTGTATATCTGTCTGATGTTAAACAGCCCTATCCCTTCGTCGCCTTGTACAACACCGCATGGGAAGAGATGGAATGGCCCAAATTCTACTCTGCCGGAAACCACGCAGCATATAAATAATAAATGCATTCAATAATTATGGCTTTCTGTAATAGTGATTTTTGGGTAGTGCAATTCAGTTTGGTCAGAACATTCACCCTGTGAGGACACGTCCCTGGTTCAAGCCCCGTCTGAGCATTCCCTTTTTCCAATAGAAATCGAAAGGAATGGCTGACACCACTTATAGGTAAATATACAAGTGCTGTCAGTGAAAATAATTCGAATAAAGTTCTAACTAAAGTCACCTAGGTACTTACCCCGTTCACTTACACTGTGCTTATAGTAGGTACAAGTCAACAGACTATAAAGATTTTAAGAGTCTAATCTAGTAAAGTCTAAGAGGACAACTGATGTGCTAGCTAGACGAACTACATAATGTTATTTTGAATCGTGAACAGGCTTCGGAACCAGTATTACTGGCAGTCTTGAGAAACTATCCTACTTAAAAAAGTTCTTTGGTTGCTTTTGCCTACCTACTAGGTACAAAAGATATCGAGACATTGGCTGGTTTTATATTATTTGAGTTTAGTAGAAGTTACCTGCACCAACAAGATAGATAGATAGATAATTCTTTATTGTACACCAATATTACAGTAAAACTTGTAGGTAGCATGCATACAGTTTAATGTAAAATGGGCGGCCTTATCGCTGGAAACGATTTCTTCCAGGCAACCTTGGGATGGACAGTGATGTAAAACAAAATCAAAAGATTCGGTGTAGTTAGCAAATAAACTAGAAACAAGGTGTATTAAAAACAAAACAGAAAGAAATAGAGAGAAGTTCAAATAAAGTAAAATAAATATAGGTACAACTTTAGCACACAAATAGATAGGTATACAAAGTAGATAGTATTACATACTAATAAGAAGGGAGAAAATAGTGAGCATATAAATTGTGTAAAGTAGGTAGGTACTTATACCTACCAAAATATCATAGTATAAGCATTATATTATCTAAGTACTTACCTATAATGCAAGAACCTACAACTAAAGTCAATATTTTTAATAGATATCACAATTCACTATTGCCAAACATATTCACAGATACACATAATTATGACACATTAACCTTTAAGTATGACGTCATGATGTATTCAATACACTGTTTTATATTTTGAGAAATACCGGTCTGACTACCTACTAATGTGATCATTTAACTTATCACCATTTTAACTATGGTCCAGTTTTATCCAAAGCTTCGCAACCTGGGAGTTCGGGTCCGCCTTCGATTTTATGATCCTCCGTGATCATGGTACTTGCAACAGCGCCGAAATATCGGAAACTCAAATCAATGAAACATGGTAAATATCCCGTTTATTTTGATACTGATTTTATGATTGACTTATTTTGGCAGTTACGGAATCGACTGCCCGTCTGACCTACAGAAAATACAAATATGCCTACTGGAAAGTATGCGCCTGAGCCTTGTTCGTTAATTGGCAAGGGCATGAGCTTATGTCGTGAGCGAATCAGACATCGGGAGGTCACTCAACGACTTCCGTTCTCCATGAACACAGGCTTGGGATGGACAGGTGGAGCCGCATAACACACTAGCAGAAGGCCGAGGTGGCGACGCGATGTGTGCCTTTTTCTCCGGGGTAAGATGGGGACACGCTGGTTCCCACACTTGAAGGGGCTATCCCGTAACCGGAGATGGCCCAGGATCAGTTGGAATACGAATTAAATGTCTTATAGTTCAACTTACAACCTGGCACCGCAATGGAGTGCGGTATTAGTCGATTCGAGTTTATCATAGCCTCTCCCAAAAAATCTCAGTAGTTCAATAATGGAACTAGACAATGGTACTACTGGAATCTCCCCGTATCTATTCAAGGGGATGATCGCAGGAAAAGCAGTTCGCAGGTGAGGTTAGATTGACTGCGAAGGTCTTAGATTCATACACCCAATTTAAAATCTTCTTTTCGCAAGTTTACCATTAAATAAACAATAGGTATGCTTGTTTGCTACTTTACAATAATTTTTAATTTGTTCCAATTTATAAACCTAGTCACAGAATATATAATAGACCTAGGTGAACGAAGCGGAATTTAAAATCTCTTTCTCAGCCGCGTGGTTTCCGGCAGAGTAGAATTTGGAGCACCCCATCTCTTCCCATGCGGTGTCGTACAAGGCGACTACGGGATAAAACTGTTTAACATCAGACAGATATATACAGCCCAGACTCAGCCAGAGATGCATGGCTCGAGGCAACAATAGTGCCCGGAAAACGGCAATAGGCTCACCCCCTATTACGTGGGACCAAATACAATGATGGTGAAATGTGGGTGTTAATAATTCACCTCTGCCTAACCCTCCGGGGATAAAGGTGTGATTATATGTATGTATGTATGTTTCACAGCGTTTGTGTTAAACAATATCTAATACCTAACTAATATTACTTATATCGCAAATTGTTTTGAAAACAATAACACATATTTACCTAACAACGTGTTGAAATGTGTGCAAGCATTCTATGATAAAGTAAACAGGAAACTTAGAGAAGTAGGTACTTACTGGTAGAAGCTCTTGAGTAAAGTAGTATCTATCAATTTAAATTTAGCAGGAAAAACAGATCGTCAATTCTAAAAAAACAGTTCGTATTTTATTGCTAATTAAATAGGTTTAGTTCACCTTGTGCACCTGAGTGACATCACTTAAGAACTATAAATGACTAGGAGAGGCGAGGACAGGAAGAGGAAAATTGAGAGAGGAAGATTAACGAAAAAGTGAGGTAGGTCTCCAACAGGTTTTCTTTGTAGTTGTTTTCTGGTGGATAACTTATACATGCCTAATCAATTTTTGCATTAATAAGTAATAATTTTGTTAAAGTTTTTTTTTATACGACTTAGGTGGCAGACAATCACACGGCCCACCTAATGGAAAGTGGTTACCATGGCCTATGGACAACAACACCAAGGGAGTCACACAGATTAATAAATAGTTACTACGTGGTCACACTCGCGCTGCCAACCCTGTAAGCACAGAGTTTCTGTGGTGTCAGTGTAAAAGACAAAGCAGGACGACCCTTTGGTCTTCTCACTGATAGCACAACATGTCTCCACAGCTCTGGCAACCTTACTCACCGCCGAGAACACAATACGAGGTTATTATGGCGGTGGTATTCTATAGTACCTAATCTTTTGAAAATTCTTACCTGTCGATGTACTTATGATATAAACTTACTAGTTATAGTACCTAGGTACCGAACGTATAATATACTCGCTATAGTTACCTAGTTGCAATATATAAAATACCTATATCAAAGATATTATCTGTTCGCCAAATCAAAGAATAGATCACAGCACCGATCTAGACTAGGTATAGCATATTAACTTAGCAGTACATGATTCGTTCGTGAGTATTTCTAGGACCTCGTACCTACGACCTAGAGTCTAGGTAGTATGTAGATACTAAGTAGATAGAGGCCGTCTATCTACATCTCTCCTCGTCTGCCCTACAGTAATATGGCTGAGGTAGGACACGACGGTATTCCCGTCCTAATTGAGCAGTCCGACTGAGGGAGTGCCTCCGTCCTACATAAAACCGCGGCCATAATAACTTCGTGTTGTGTTCCCGGCGGTGAGTAGGGTAGCTAGAGCTCACTGGAGAGATTTTATGCTGTCAGTGGGAAGACCAGAGACTTATCCTGCTTTGTTTGACTGTCGGCACAGAAACTTTCTATGCTTACAGGATCAGCAGCGCGAGTGTGACTCATCTGGTGTTGCACACGTCCATCACTTTCCATCAGATGGGCCGTGTGCTTGTCTGCCACCTAAGTGGTAGGTAAAAAAATAGGGAGATAAGATAATCTGAGATTGAAAGTATTTAAGTTGTGGTAAGTTTTCTAAAGGTAAGTACACTGTTTCGGTTAAAAGCAGAATAAATAGGTTGGCATAACCTTCCTCTGGTAAAATGTAGGTACAATTAAGTCATTCACAGCCTAACAATGGAAGTGTGTGAAAAGTTTGTAAATATATTCAAATTTACAACTAGATACTTACCTACCTATCTATTGTTCTCAGGACAATACCTACAGACGAATGAAAATATAACGATGCAGTTGAGTGAGCTCGCTTGTATGACTACAGTATTTGGCTACAGTATTAGGGTAACTAGATAAACCGCACGTAATTACCCTCTCAATTACCGTGATATTAGATTGAGCAATAAGGCGTTCCCCTTGCACTTCGTCTGAATGTGAGCCATTTACGGATTTGAGATGGTGCCATTTAATCCCGGAAAGGGGAGAGGTGCATGCGTCGCGACATCATCGGCTAGTCCTGCAGTTGCTGAGGTGATAGGAGGTCGTACCAGTAACCTCAGTCCTGCGTCGGGAGAACCAGCAGTCCTCCCCTTGCCTGCTCTTTACTGTGTCCTCTGCTACAGAGGCAGAGTGATAGGTACATGAAGTGTCTTTGGGCAACCATCTGTAGGGTCATTCCCTTTTCGGCCGGAAATTGACGTAGGCAGCATTGTCTCCCTCCGGGAGAGAGGCGCTACCATCTTCATTGCTCAGGGGCACCGCGTGGAGATCCCGCTTATAGCATCCCATTAGCATGCATAGGAAAGCAAAGTGCATACTGCAGTGTAGAAAACGCTCTACAATGCTGAAGTAAGCCGATCTTAGGCGGACTTTCACTCTTTTGATCTGAGTGCTGCAGGCATAATCATCATCATCATCATCGCAGAGTTAGTCTCGGTCACACCCGAGGCACTCACCACGGAGTCGGGGTCCGTTAAAGTTGCAGGCACAGCTATCTCTTTAAAAACTCGGTAGCTGAATAAGTAGGAATATAGTCCCGAGGAGGGCCAGATCGAGAGATGGCCCTGAGTCGTCCGGGGTGAGAGGGATATGCCTGTCAACCTCACCTTCGGCAACGACATAACTGCTTCCAACGGCTCCGGCGGGAAGTATCCGTGGCACGTATAAAAAACGAAGGAATATAGTACAGCGTGAGGTAACATAATATTGTAATTACCTACCGCGATAGCCTAGTGGTATGGGTAATGGACTGCTGAGACGAGGTCTCGGGTTCGATCCCAAGTTTTACCATGGTACACACCAATGACTTTTCGATGATTTTCGAAGTTATGTGTGTATTTATCGCTGGTTTATAAGTGCCCGGTTAATGGCAATAGACTCGCCACCTAAACATAAACTGGCGAAATGTGGGTGCTAGCACCGCTGCCTACCCTTTCGGGGATATAGGCGTGAGTTTATTTTATGTTATGTTACCTACATAAAACGATAATGCTGCGACAGCTGTGTTAAGCAGTCTTATGAAAATGTAATAAACCTTACAGAGCAATTAAAATCTTTACGATCATACACCGTGTACTGTGTAGTTTTATCTAGATCAATACAGCTGTTTGCATAATTAGTAACGTTGTATGTGTAAGCATGTAGATTTTGTAACTGACCGGAACTAAATATCAGTCGAAGTTGCATTTCGGTTAGTAATATATATTTGGTTTTAACTAGTAATATACATTATATGAACTATGCTGAATACTAATTAGAATAATCTATGGTCTAGACTTCTAGAGTGAGAATTTTATGTGCGGTCTTTGGAGGCAACATTATTTTATTTTTTTATACCATTTAGGTGGTAGACAAACACACGTCCCACCGGATGGAAATTGGTTACCGTGGCCTATGGACGTGTGAAAAACCAAGGTAGTCACACTAACGCTGCTAACCCTGTAAGCACAGAGAGTTTCTGTGCCGTCAGTGCAAAAGACAAAGCAGGACAATATTTTGGTCTTCTCACTGACAGCACAAAAACTCTCCAGTGAGCTCTGGCTACCCTACTCACCTTTTCAACACATATTAAGAACACACTTGTACATCTTTCACAGTATTTTTATTACTACATCAACACCAATGTAATACCACAGACACTGCAAAAATGGCAATAAATTTTAGACCTTATTCCTATATTCTTAAAGTCCAAAATTAAATGAAAAGATTTTATTTTTAAACTTTCGCGGTGTGAATTCATTATTATACAAGGTACCGTATTATATATTATTCTCGCGAATTATATTATAGAACTTACTATTTCTGCCGACGTTTCGAATGCGTTGCAGCACCCGTGGTCAAGTCACGGGTGCTGCAACGCATCCGATACGTTCGAAACGCATCCGAAATTCGCGAGAAGTCCCGGTACCTAGTATAATAATGAAAATAATTTAATTACACTTATCATTCCCTTTACAAAAGAACCTTTTTATTTTGAACTATACTTACATTGTTTTAAAGACTAAAATTCAATTGATTTTTTCGCAGTGTTTGTGGTATGACAGAGGTTTTGCTTTAGCAGAATTGAGGCACTGACTGGTTTCGCCTTACGTCATTCTCAAAGGTTCACAATAACAGTTAAGAAAAAAATACTACGGAAAAAAAACAAGTGTGTTCTTAATACGTATAACAACAAATTCCACCACGTGCCATTCAATCAACAGTATAAATAGCCTTCTCAAATTAGATAATTGGCTGGATAAATTGGAATTTATATGTACCTAGTAGTATGTAGTAGTAGTAATTATATTTATCAGTTTATGGTTAGACATATTTTATTTATACATTTATGTATATGTGTATGTATTAATATATATTTTACCTAGTTACCTTTCATAATGCGCCTACCTTGTTATTCTCTGCACCACCTATTGGGTTGACTGGTAGAGAATGCCTGTGGCATTAAGTCCGCCTGTGTACATTTGTGCATGAAGTTTAAAATAAATAATTCTGATTTAAGATCCGTTTGTTCTTATATACCAGTAGTAGGTATCTAATACTCGTTCGTGTCCTAGGGATGATGTTTCGTTTATTCCGAGATACTTATGCCTCCAAATATAGAAATACAAAGGTGATGTTTAAAGATACCTACTTATTTGCGAGTGTATAATATGTCTGTTCACCTTGTAGGATGCCCTTAACGATGTCTTTCATGCAAGATAATAGAACATTTGAATAAGTAAGTAGGTACCGTACCTACTTTTTATGTACTTGGCAACTATCTTGATGACGCTCTCAATGATTTACCAGGCTGCGACGCGGCGACGAAGCCAAAATGGAAGTAATATTTAGGTTTTAGGTACCGAATATATATAATAATAACACCTATGATAACGAATGTGGATATCTATATCTGACCCTATTCCCTCATATACATATACCTACTCGTGAAACTACACTAGAATATCTTTTTTTATCGGATACCCCTCCTCCCTACCAGAGCCGGTGGGAAAGTTTATGTCGGACTCGAACCGACTAAAACGCACGGCGTCTGAGGGTCGTAAGTTGTCGGAGGCATATCCCTCGCACCTTGGCAGACACACTAGAATAATCTTACAGCATGGAAATGTACCTTGGTAACTTTACCTTCAAAGGTAGGTACGATATAAAAATCTTGAATAGGATAGACGTTGTATTTTCCAGATATTCTCCATTTTTTGTAGTCGACTGGTCAGACTGGTGAGGTTTCTAATTAAGTAAGATAAAATATTGTCGGTAATTATAGCTATTGTGTATTTTTTACAGTCAACGATGCAGCCTTGCCGTGACTTCGTAGCATTTGAATGGTTCAATTAGGTACCTATAGGTTGCCGCCACAAACTGGATATCATTGAAATAGTTTTGTGAGCTACAGATAGTGTGGAAGGCTGCTCCGAGGCTCTCCATGTGTCCCTTTGAAGCCTAACAGAGGGCACATTAGAGCGCAGGCAAAAGGCGGGAAGGTTAATGGCAATAGGCTCGCCACCATGGGAGGATTTTTCAGGAACAGGCCTGCGCTACGTTGCGACTGTGCGGTGCTCCTCTCGAGTAGGGTACGGTAACCGTAGATGGGCCAAGGTCAGTCGGATTGTGAGGATGCTTTATTGGGTAACACCTTAGTGAGATCCGAGTCGGCGTGCGTTTTAGTCGGGTCACGTCCGACATAACCTCCCCCACCGGCTCCGGTGGATGGGGTACGCGTGGGAATTTTGCGCGCAATACAAAAAATGTTGTTATGCTAATCCTTAACACAATATCAAAGTAATAAGATATTTGCACAATAATGTTTACGAGACTTAACGCGATCTTGGTATAGGTAGGTACATACCTTTGATCTGCCTGACGTTTCGACCGAGGTTACACCGGCCTGTCTGTCAGCTTGTGGCCACGGTTCCGTTAAGATTATTGTATATCATGGAACGCGATAGTTTAAAAGGTAGTGAGATTCTGCACGATACGATATCTGATGCAGGCTTGAATAGGGACTCACTTAGTTAGCCTTTTTAATGCAATTACCCTTCAATACAAACCTTTGAGAATACCGTGAGGTGAAACCGGTCCGATGAAAAATAAAGTAGCTATAGTGGAAAAGTACAAAGTGTATTATTCAATGTGTATTAGGTTCCACCAAGCGCCACCAATCAACAGTATTATGCAATTAGCCTTTAACTCATTTAATTATGTAGGTACCTACGCTTTTTGCTATAGGTGTTTAGCGTTGCAGCCAAGTTTATTAACGCACCTGTGCATATGACTTGGAGACCACGAGAGGGCAAACGGAAAGTGGGACACCCCCTAGCCAGATAGACTGACGATCTAAAAAAGATGGCGAGGAAAGACTGAATGCGGAGGACGGAGGATCGGGAACAATGGCGTACAATGGGAGTGCTTGACTATTTTTTTTAAGGGAAGTTTAGTTTTTGGCTAAACTAACGTCTGACCCATTCTATAATAATTGCTGCTATATGATTTTGAAAATTCAATGTTTTGCGAAGCCCAAAAACGCTCCATACAAAATAGTAGGTACTTGTGAGTGACGTCAAACGCCAGTCGCGAGTAGTGCAAATGTAGGAAATGGAAGAGAATTTCACATTTCTCTCGGTCTACGTATGTTTACACGTATATAGTTCATAATAAAAGTAATTTGTAATTTAATAAGGAATCTAAAAATTTATATTTTGGGGCTGTATTGTGTTGTTTATATTTTGACTTACTTTGGGAATTAAAAATAATGAAAAGTTAGTTGCAGTTTAGGCACTATCTTATTTTGCAATGCCTATTTTATGATATCAAACTAACATATTAAGCAGTAAGTATTGGACAACCTTGTCATATAGCCTTATATTGCTTAATCAAGTTGTCATAATCATATTGGTTTATCTATTAAACATTTTCATGGCTATATTGTGGTTGCAATATGAGTATCTAAGTACATCATACCTACGATCGTGATTGGCTCTATTTCAAAATCCCCACGGATACCCCCTCTGCCGGAGCCGGTGGAAGAGGTTATGTCGGACTCGAACTGACCAAAACGCAAACCGCCTGTGGGTCGTTTTTGGTTGCCGAAGGTGAGGTTAACAGTCATATCCCTCGCACCCCGGCCGACCCAGGGCCATCTCTCTCGATCTAGCCCCTCTCCTCGGGTGTGGGGACCACAGAGTCCCCAACTCGTCCCCAGAAACTGGGAGGCGCGCGGACTCCGCGGCCTGCTTCTGCCAGGGTGACAAGCGGCTCCACCCTTCACCCCCAGAATTGGTATTGGCTCTAGACATATCAATTTGCATAAAGATTGAAGCAGCGACAAAGTTGAAAATAAAACAAGAAATCGTCAATAGTATCTATTTATTTCATCGATGTCCAAATAATATTAAAAATATTGAAATATGATTGTATTTACAGAGATTCATTGTCATTTTTATTTGACAGTAAGTATATTATATACTTGTACTGTATGAGATTTATACATAAAAATATGAGATAGGTAACAAAGCAATGTGAATGCTGCCAAAAGTATACGACACCATATTAGTTAAATCAATAATTTATTGAACTATCAACATTGGACAAATTAATTGGATATTATTCATTATTATAAATTACCTGTACAGTCAGTGAGAAAAAAGATGCATTATACATTAAAATTTACAATTCCCTGAAGTTCTAAAACTAAATCATTAAACAATAAAATAAAACATGTAATTTCTGTTACTTGGTGCATATAAATCATTTGTACATTACTTATTGTTCAGCAATTATTATAGCTTACTGGTACAAAAGCCACTTTTAAGCCTAGTATGCATTAGGCAACATTGTTGGGAGCCACGTTGCGGAACATTGTTGCACAACGTTGCAGAACAAAAATAAGTAGCAACGGGAAACAATGTTGTCTGTTGATCAATAGTCGAACAAACAATAAGCCTCGTGTCAGTTGGTTACATCGCGCGTGTTACGCGACGTTGCCGAACTTGTTGAGTGTCAAATGCTAGGCAACATTGAGACTTTAAAACTACACCTACACTTGTTAACAGTCTATAAGGCACCTGTAAGTAGTGTAGCTTGTATTTGTTGCACATACTTAAAAATTTTATCACTGAGATATTTGCAATTTAAATTAATCACATAACAC
This sequence comes from Eilema griseolum, assembly GCA_963662185.1. Classification (NCBI taxonomy): domain Eukaryota; kingdom Metazoa; phylum Arthropoda; class Insecta; order Lepidoptera; family Erebidae; genus Eilema; species Eilema griseolum. The sequence continues at coordinate 20,962,829 of OY759240.1, read as the reverse complement.
TACTGATGCTTTGTAACAAAAGCTGTCTTAAATATATCTCCTCTGTAATGCTGCTTCAGAAATTTGCGAGGGAGAAACTCAAAAAGTACTTCATCGTAAGGAATGACATGCGTGCCAATCGTCTCACTGCTATGGATGCCCAAGATCATGCGGAGTGGAGAACGAAAAGCTGGAAAGTGGGACCCGAGCTTCGAGGTGAAGGTCTAGAATTCAAACGGGATACAGCGCTGTGAACTGTGATAGTGATGATGAGTAGGTACTATCTTGATACCATACCAAGATAGGTATTTCAAGAGGATTTTTATATCAGTGCATGTAAAAGTATTTTCCAAGAGAGACAGGTTAGTTCATGTAAGTAGGTAAATAAGTTCAGTTGCGGTTACGTTTAAATTAAATATTCTCTTAACATCGGCGATCGTAATTAAATATGATCTTATCTAGATCATGTTTCGTGTGCTGAACCTCGACTGGGGTATCATGTTTTACTTACATTGGTGAAACCTGTTCTAAAGGTTTAAGATAACATAATATAAACTCACGCCTATATCCCCGAAGGGGTAGGCAGAGGTGCTAGCACCCACATTTCGCAAATTTATGTTTAGGTCCCAATGTAATAGATGGCGAGCCCATTGCCATTAACCGGGCACTTATAAACCTGCGATAAATATACACATAACTTCGAAAAGCATCGGAAAGTTATTGGTGTGTGACATGGTAAAACCTGAGATCGAACCCGAGACCTCGCCTCAGCAGTCCATTACCCATACCACTAGGCTACCGCGGTTTCTAAAGGTTTAGCTTTGAACAATATGTAGTTTTGCAAAAGAGGTGGAGGGAGAATCCTCATAGTATCTAGTTGTATTTTTTGTGAATAATTTTTTTCTTTTTTAAAAAACATGCAACTTTCTAAAGCTAAACTTAAATTTAACCGCAACATCTCTTATTCCCATTATTGTCTTTTTTTATACCACTTGGTTGACAGACAAGCACAGGGCCCACCTGATGGAAAGTAGTTACCGTGGCCTATGGACGTGTGCAACACCAAGGGAATCGCATTCGCGCTGCCAACCCTGTAAGCACAGAGTTTCTGTGCTATGAGTGTAAAAGACAAAGCAGGTCTTAATGGGTTTATAAATTTATATTACGAGAATATGCCCACTTTAGGCATATTACAATAACTTTATATTTCACAGTTTGTCTATAATTTAAATAGTTGTGTACAATGATAACTAGAATGAATAGGCACATAGGTACATCTACTAATCAAATAATGTGGAACTACCTTCATCACAAATACAAATAAGAAAGCCCTATACAACCAAATGTATAACCTAGACCCCGATTCTGCTAAAGCAAAACCACTGTCATTCCGCGTACACTGCTAAAAAATCCATTTTAGACTTTAAAGCAATGACTTTAAGTCCAAAATTAAAAGTTCTTTTGCAGAGTAAACGAATAACTTTAATGAATTAATTTTGAACTTTAATCTAATCGAAATAAAGTCTAACATTTTTTGCCTTTTTGCAGTGTCTGGTATGACAGTGGTTTTGCTTTAGCAATATCGAGGGCCCGTTTATTGGCACTAAATAAGTACATCTTATTAGTCTAAGTACATAACTTACCTAATTAGTCAATGGTGTAGGTACACTCACAAACAAAATGTAATAACAATCCTAAAACGTACACAGGCGGATCACACTATGCGACTCTGATCGAGCAATGTCAATTTATTCATACGCGAATCTTGATGTCCCAATTCGATCTGTTCCTGCATAGATTCTAATTCTTTTATACCCGTAACTGTCACTTCGTATTTGTGACTCGCCAGGGACATATAGAAATGAATTGCAAACGCCAGGAACACTATCATTACTGGAACAAGCACGACGCACGCGGACCATGCAGCGGTCGTACTTAAATCGTAGAACTTAACCCAACATAATATAGCTATCTCTATTAAAAACAGTATAAGTCCTAGTAGGGTCGAGAAGGCCCACGCTATTTCGATGTACCAGTGAAGTCTTTCGTGCGGAGATTCGTGCACGAGCGATATGCTGTGTAGATTCCCGACAGCTTCGATGTTCGGCAGGATGCATGTGCTTATCATTAGAGCTAGCATGTGTACAGCAACGAGTAATGTCGTGCATACTGTGAAAGCTACTAACATTTCTGTAGGCACTTCCGATTGATTCGGCGGATTCAGTTGCACCTCCACCATCGCAACCTGTAGACAATTGCGAAGATTTTATTTTATATTAAGTGAGCAATGTAAATAACTTGATATATAGATACTAATGGACGAGAGATACATTGAATAAGACATCAATAGAGCATTTTTATCAAAAATGAAACGAGGTGGTACATTAATCGTCGATCGAGTGCAAAGAGCTACGACAACGACACGAAGCAGCAAGTGTATTTTTTTTCATAATTCCTATCTGGACCTCTAGTCCTCTACTAAGTTCAATGCCAAAAAGATATTAAGTTATAAACTTTATTAATATTCCCTAAAGTACAAAATTAAATGAAAAGAAGTCATTGTCTTTTTCAATAACTCTACAAGTTGGCGTTTAATTTTAGATTTTGACAACACGAGGGTAAAATCAAAAATTAAATTTTATTTTTTGCAGTCTGTGTGGCATGATAGTGACTTTGACATTACATGAAATTAGTGCAATCGGGGCCCTGGGATAGGTTGCAGGCCTGCAACTACTATAATGAAACGTATATCCGAAACTTCGGGCCCGTTTCGAACACGAACAAAAGGATCATGAAGCATTCATGTACCGTGAACTTACTTCGAATTTCTTTGACTAGGGTTAAGGCATTTTTAGGTCGTTAGAATTCGAATCCTAGAGTGATGACCGCGAGAAGGCAAACGGAAAGTTGGATGGCCTGAATGCCTGATAGACTGAGGACCTAAAAAAGATGAGTGGGATGGACTGGATGCGGAGGGCGGAGGATCAAAAGCAATGGCAATTTTAGGAAAATTTACAGCTAAAAAATAACAGTAGGTAAAAATCACATATAGAAGGTCATTTACAAGTTTTCACCGAAAACATGTCGTTTAAATTTGAAGATATTATTGTATATTAGGGAGGATATATATTAGGAGAGGTCTATGCCCAGCAGTGGACTGCAATAGACTAATTGATTGGTTGAGGCTTAAGGAAGTGTCACGTGCTGTCGTTAGGTCCGATTGCGGGACAAATGCGTGTCATGGTACCGATTGCTCATCGTTTCATGGCAGACCTACTGGAGATGAAACACGTTACCTCCTGAAGATGAAACAGAGTCTAATACAAGCCAGTACAAGTCCGAGCCGATTGGTATTAATAAACAAAATTACGTACCATAGCGAATCCAGAGAGTAACGCGGAAGTTTTGCTTGATGCCTTGAGTTTGGCCCTGCTCAGCTGCAGTTTCCTCCACGAGAGATAGGCGGGGGTGTGGAAACCCTCCGCAGACTGTATCGGTGCCTCTCCTGACATGACGCACTTGTGCTGATGTCAACAATACTATGCATTAGTAATCTTACGGAGATAATGCATGATAATTTGGGTTAGTCGCGATTATTAATAAAAAAAATGTTTGATCAGCGTTGGCCTCAATATCTTTGAAGATTATTGTTGTAGTCATTTATTGACAATAATCTTTGTTTGATAATAACGTGATTAAACGTTATTTTAAAAGGCAAAAATATTCGGCGGGAATATACATACATACATTTCATTTTGTAAATAAAATTATACATTTTATACATAGAAAGAGGCAAACCAATGTAAATATCATGCATATAAATATTTGCGCTGAACGGGAATCGACCCACAGCCTCTGACTTAGCAGTCGAACCCTATACCGTAATGCCTACATGTATACTGAATATCCTCAATAACTTATAATATAAATGCCAGAAATATCTTTAGATCTAAATAATATAAGTCTTATATTTAGATCTAAAGATATTTCTTACAGTTGGCAACTACATATGACTTCAACATGTTGGAAGGAAGCAGAATTTAAATGGGACCCATGCATTAGTAATTACTGTTGTTGAGATTAATTGATGGTCGTTGAGTATTTAATGAAGGTTGATCCAGTTCTACGAAATGATATAAGTTAACAATCAAATGACACAGTTCACAGTATCAAAAACAAACTTATCAATATTCACAACAAATCATAACAACATAAAAATATACAATAAATTTTATCATCTATGTCATTTACCGAGAATTACGGATAAATACAGATTATATACAAAACACAACATCAGAAGGAACATACAAAACCCACATTGAAGCACCTTATGTACAAAGAAATCTATTAATTACAGAGTTACCACTTTATTGAAAAGACTTTGAATTAAATTCTAGCATATAAAATTGATGTTGAATTACATGGGGCTGAAATTGGTAACCAAAGTTGGCAATGATATGCCACAGAGAGAGAGCTAATAAATAAAAATGTTACAAAACATAGGCTCCTTTTTATTTCACAAAGAAAGAGTCACAGGTAGCTGCTAGTCTATACTATATATATAATATTATAAAGAGGAAATATTTGTATCTTGGTATGTAACGAATAAACTCAAAAAGTACTGGACCGACTTTAATAATTATTTTTTCATTAGAAAGCTACATTCTTCGTGAGTAACATAGGCTACATTTTATCCCGATATTCCCATGGGATCAGGATTTACGCGAGTGAAACCGCGGCGCGGTCCTGGTATAATATAAAATCAACATACACACTACCCATTAAAACACAAATAAAAAATGCAGGAAACTGTAGGTTATGTAAACTGTATTTGGAAAGTGCTGTCTATTTTACTAAAACTATCAATGAATAACTATGAATGAAAGCCGCGTGGTTCCCGGCAGAGTAGAATTTGGGCCACCCCATCTCTTCCCATGGGGTGTCGTACAAGGCGACTAAGGGATAGGGCTGTTTAACATCAGACAGATATATATATAGCCCAGAATCAGCCTCAGATGCATGACTCGAGTCCACAATTGTGCCCGGATGAGGGCAATAAGCTCACTCCCAATTACGTGGGACAGAATTTAATGATTGGTGAAATGTGGGTGTTCATTCACCTCTGCTTAGCTCTCCGAGGATAAAGGCGTGATTATATTATTTTATTATGTATTATTATCAATGACTGATTGTTTTTTAATAAACAAATAAAGAGATACCCAAAACCTGTGTTAATAAATTTACTTAATATAAATAAAACATCGTAGAAGACTCACAAAGGCGAAAAAGAAGTAAATGATTTTTGAAAATAAACCCTTGAGGTAAAACAATGAATCAACAGTTGCTTGGCACTTTGTTACTCTCTAAGTCTGCTGCAAGAAATTTCATAATATAATCTGTTTTTCATAAGATTTAACTGTACATTTGTTTCAAAGTTTTTCAAATTTGCACCCTTAAGTTATGTAGGTAACTGTTATATATATAAATATGTACATATTAAGAGTAATATAGGCAGGGTGGGTTTAAAAAATAAATACTATTTAGAAAACACCAGCACCAAGCCTTTATCAATAGCCAAATCTATTATCCATATATCACATCAGTTATAAGTTTCATTATAAATTTTAGGGATCTAAAGTAAAAGTATGTTTTAAAAAGTGTCTGTTTTCATTTTAAATATTTACATTTTGCTAAATTTTATTTCTTTCTCAACACCTGCCTAAATCCCCAAGTAGTGTGCCACAGGGTGCTCACATTGAGAAACAGGTTATTGGTATCTGCAGTAACAAGTTTCCATAGCAACAACAATGATGATAATGATAGTTTGTTGTTTACGTTCTAACACCACATAACATAACATAAACTCACGCCTATATCCCCGAAAGGGTAGGCAGAGGTGCTAGCACCCACATTTCGCCAGTTCATGTTTAGGTCCCAATGTAATCTATTGACATTAACCAGGCACTTATAAACCTGCGATAACACAAAACTTCGAAAAGCACCACTTAATATCAATAAAATCGGAGCTCATTCTCGCTATGTTTAGAAATATAGCATGGTGCGAAATCACAATGAACTGACATGATGGCAATACGGAAGCCTTATCTGTACCGGCCCACCTGTGCTGGTAACCTGTTTCTCTATGTAAGAACCCTATGCCACAGTATTAAAATTTTCAGTTATTTTGAAATAGAGCATGAATTCATTCCATTTTCAAAACCAAAGCATACAAAACAAGCTATGTTTTCATTGATTGTGTTTGCATGTGTGGTGTAAATAGATTACTAGGCTTACAGAGATTAGAGCTGATGAGAATTTATCCATGTTCCTGTATTTGCTTGAAAAATATGCCACTTTATGTAGTGTGTAGGCGTCAACCCAACATACTGATAAAACACTGCATGTTGAAGATACTTCTAAATGTAATATGTTGATATGTTGAAGTTAATTAATGAGCCGATATCAGTAAAATAAGTTGGGGTCACAACTTTCAAACAATTTAGTGTCAATAAGTTGTAAAATAAGTAACTTTTGTTATTTTCCTCATGTTCTGTTCTGCTTAATTTTGTTATCTTTATCATACTATAATTAAAAAAAAAATAACTGAAGTTTTTAAGTTTAGAATTTGGCATACCTGTTAGCTCTGTTGAGTTTTAATGGTTTTCATTTTGATTCATAGCTTTAATAAATTAACTGGGGGCCTAGACAAGTGTTCATTAGCATAATAGAAAAATCAATGTGTGGTAATGACATATCACAAGCACACTGGAGAGTTTTTGTGCTGTCAGTGGGAAGACCAAAAAAGCTTGTCCTGCTTTATCTTTTACACTAACGGCGCAGAAACTCTGTGGGTTGGCAGGGTGAGTGTTAATCCCTTGGTTTTGCACACATTCATAGGCCACAGTAATCACTTTCCATCAAGTGGGCCATGTGCTTGTTTGCCACCTAAGCGGTATTTAAATAAAAGTCATAAAGATGTGCCAGACCCATAAATTGATTAGTCTCTTATACAATTTGTGCCACTTGTCTAAGCTAGCAGGTTACTATTACAGACGCTATATACAGTATTAATTTTACTACCAACTGATGTTACATATGGACAGATTCTAGAGACACAATATCGAGTAAAATGAATAAAGCCCTTTTCCAAATTACATCTAAATTAAACTCACTGGTAAAAAAAAATGTAAGTAGTAAAATCCTCTGCTTCAGTGTTTCACAAAACTGCCTATACCTGTCATCCAGTCCTTTGAAGAACAAAATAAACAAAATGAATAAAACATGAAATAATTACTTATTACAAGTACATTACTGAATATAATTAAATATTTAATGAACTCAAATGAATTATCTAGAATGAGAGTGAGACACACAAAATAAAAAATAAAAGTTAGTAAAAGCAAACTGCAGAGATAAAAAATATGAATATACTACACCCACATATTTTCGTAAATAGCATAATTAAAAACATAAACGTTTCAATTAAGACTACTAAGAATAACAGAAGATGGTTTGTTTCGATCATAACAGATAAGAGACAACTTCTTAAAACAATCACCTACAATAATATTTAGAATATATGCGTGTGAACGGCGCCGTAACTCTGCAAGACTGATAACTGTGATATTAACTACCAGTGAAAATACTACAAAGTGTCATTGGCAATCAAATTATATGCAAGCCGCAAAACAATGTACGATACTGAGAAGTCATATCATACCTTGCTCAATTTTGGACACCAGTTATTAGAGGAACCGTAATGCCCGCCTGGCAATGCGGAATGGTAATTATTTCCAGCTGTACTGGCCGACCAAACCGACATACCTAAATAATTTGCACGATAGTCCTTCGATTTGAGGCGACGAGGTCACTTTATGTCTTTTAAACTACAGCTCCATATAAACTGCAGATCTCATACAGGCACACAAACATTACATTATTTAGTATTCTACACCATATAGGTTCGATCGTTGGCCAGTCCTTCGTACCTACATAACAAACTATAGTTTCTTTTCTGTATGTATTGTATAAAAATTGTACAATGCAATGGTAATGTGATGTCAAAATCAAAATTGAAACTGTCATAAATTGTAAACGTCACGAACAAAACGTTAAAGTTTGTCAAATGTCAACTTGTCAAGTGTCATTTAAGTGATTTTGTAAGATATTCTCGCAAAGTTTACCGATATTACTCAATGGAAATATAAAAATGATCTTTTACTTTCAATTCCCATGTACCTATGTTATATAAATAAAATGTTCTTAAATAATAATAAGGTATAAATATATAGTAAATGTGGCACAAAATAATAAAATAACTATGCTTACTTTCACTATTATAACTATATTAACATCTACTTAATGGTTTCTGCAGCACAATCATCACAAAATCGACTTTCTCTGATTAATTTTATAAAACTATTGATCAAATAAATGATCTAGTTAATGCAATGAATATAGATATTTGGAGGCGGTATCTGGAACTTCACCACAATATTTTAGCCTGTCTCGTTCTAATCTATGCAAATCAAACAGGATGGCGGCTAGCAGTAGCTGAGAGGAGAATTTGTAAAAATGTCTATGGAACACGCTTGTACAGATGCAGAAAAAATGAGTTCATTTTGTAACGGTACTGTGTCTGTACGGGAGTGTCCATAGAAGTCGGACAAACAGGCTAACGACAATGATAAGCGAGTGACAAGTGGACGATTTGTTCGGGTAGTGGATAATGTAGGTCGGTTAGCAGTTTGTTTTGATAATTAATGTGCATTGGTAACTCAGAAATTGGAAGTCTGGTGTCAGCTGTGTTTGAGAAATTTATGCTAAACTCGATATTGTTGCTGTTGGTGTTCCAAACATTTGTGGTTAAGTGGCTTCTCAGTGCGTCGCGATGGCCGAGGTTGCAGGTGCCGCGAGCACTAATCCTAATGCTGAAATCATTCGAGGCCAGGTGTTTGAAGTGGGCCCCAGATACACTAACTTGCAATATATCGGTGAAGGAGCTTATGGGATGGTTGTGTAAGTATTCAAATCTTTAGTAACTTTAGAATATTTGCAGAGCTATTACCTAAAAGTATAATGTACGACTCTTTACTATATAATTTACATTACATATAGAACTGCTTACAACACTTAACCCTAATATATGACAGTAAACTTTGTCCATGTTAATATAATAGTTCTTAGCCAATTATTTCAAAGTAAGTACTATTTAAAACAAAGTTTGTTATTGTTGCTGTCAAATCTTTTCCAACCAGTTTCTAATAAGTGTATAAGATTTTAACAAGGAATTGATAATTAGAATGTTAACAACAATCATATCTATTTGCCAATTCATGATTTAGATATATTTTTTTATTTGCTGACTCAAGTTTAGCTAGCAATAAAAAACTTTTATGAAAAGCTCAGGTTAAAGAAAACTTTTGTATTTGAACAAATACAATAACTTTTAGTTTACTTTTAGATACTTTTAACTATCTATGGCCCATTTAAGGAATCATAATTTTATTAAGAGAACTATTTTCTGTTCAATTTATAGGTAATCATTAACTTTTCAGTAAGATATCATTGGAACAATGACACTGTCATAAAATTGAGTTACATTTAAAAATGTTTATTGTTGTTTAATTATCACAAATCATTACCAATTTTGAAAATGTTGCAACTGTGAAAATTATAAAATAAGTATTTAAAGTAAAAACTTTTCTTTTTAGGTATTTAAACTATCATGGTCACTCACATTACTATTAGAATTTTCAGCCTATTTTTTTACTTCATACACACATAGTAAAAAATAAAGAGTTTTTGACTTTAATTAACTTGGCTGTTTATGAGGTAGTTGGGCAGTATTATTATTGGGAGAGTAGACAAAGTTAGTTATTTGTGATTACCCACTTCACCGATTTACCGACTATGGTTAATATACATATATGTTTTTTTATACTATTGATTGATATCATGTGGTGGAATTTGTTGTTACACATATTTAGAACTCACTTTTACTTTTCCACATTATTTTTAATAGTTATTAGACCTGACCAGTCTCGCCTTATCCTCAAATCTCAAAGGTTTGAGGACAGTAAGACGACTGGCTACATAACAAATTAAGCGACGTTACTGTGCTCGCAGTAGTCCCTCACCTGCATATAACTTCATCACATTTGCTCATAATCATATTGACTGTGGGAGCTATGAAATTATTCCTGTTACACTGTCATGAAAAGTTCATACCTGTCATGTAATAGTAAACTGACATTTGAATGCACTTGAGAACAAACAAAAGAGGTAAACTGAAGATGATTGTATTGCAGGGCAACTTCTTATTTGCAATTAATGACTTTTCCGAACTATACTGATAAATCAATAACTCTCCAACTCTGTGACAGACCTGAGACTTTATGTACAGCAGTTGACCTGAAACTAGACTATGATGAGATAAAAACATATTAGACCATTTTTTTATATCTACCACTTAGGTGCTTAATAATGTAGTAAAAACACTTGACAAGCTGAATCACATATTCTGTGATTACAGTGTGTATGTTAATATTACACCCATATGTATAAATTAAACAAATTCTGCTCAAGGTCTTCACCTAACTATGATAAAACATTACCATCTGTTAAAAGTGAACAGATGTTATTATAATGCTCTTGTTGCTAACTTTGAAGTTTTAAGATACATGATCATAGCACTTGTAACAGCGCTGAAATGTTGCTTACTCAACATAAATAAAAAAACTTGGTAAGTAACCCAGTGAGTGTTCGACTATTAATATGAATGACCATGTCAATCTCAAATCATGTATTTGAAGATTTCATAATATCATATAATTATAAAATTTAGTAAAGGTACATGCATATTGTTACTGGATGCAATAAATATTCAAGTTAAATCTTTTAATATGCAGTTATTACGTTATATGTGTTCAATAAAGGAATGTACAATTTCTTCTCAATGAATATGATTTGTCACCTAAACTGATCGAAAAGATTCTGGTACAAACCGTAGAAGTTTCAAAATCATTTACCCAGTGTGATTTAAAAATAATGAGTCACTCATTTATAGGCGAGATATAAGGATTGTCGTTCAAGGTTTACTTACAAATATTGTGTGATAAGATTACTTTATTTCAATGATAACAGACCTGCCTTTTTCTTGTGTGTAGATTTGAGTGTACAGTACATAGTACACATTTGTTTGATTGGCTGTTTTGTCGAGAAACCAAGGTTTGAGATTTTGTAGCACCTTCAATTTCATTTATTTATGAAAATCTATGCATAGCTCATAGATGAAGCTTTCAAGTATTTTGAAATATTTGAAGCAAAATTATCAAATAATCCATATCCCCTCTAGACATACATATCATATGCTTCAACTTAGGTACCTAGATATTCAAAGTTTGAAAATGAAAAGATTTTGCTGGTTAAAACCACTTGTGTTCAGAAAACAGGTCATTTGCTAAGAGATGTAATGTGTTTCTTAACAATAAAGATTGATTCCATCCATTTCGGGGCATATCTACGACGCGAATTCGTGTTAAATTCCAGCAAATCCTACCCTTGTCGCTACTATCACAGTTTTTTTTTATAGAAATTTCCAAGCTCGCGGTTCCGAAAACGCCTCGTTTCGTAAGTATCCGATGCTGGATTTGTATGTACTTATCTGACCGTGTTCAATCCCTCCGAACGACTCTTCTTACTTGTAATTCTGAAGACCCCTGTTCCCGTAAGCAAATTACGGGCAGAATTTCAGTGGTCTGTCTTTGCAAAAACAACTGGGAACAAACCAAAATAAAGACGTGATCGAGAGCGGGTTCGAGTTTATAGTGAGAGGTGAACCAATGGTAGTGCAGATACGCGTAGTAAAAGAACTCGAAAGAGGGTAGATCGATATATTTACTCCTTAAAACTTTTTCACTGTTCACCGCCAATACCCCAGTTCCTCCTTGATCATGGTGCTTGCAACAGCGCCGTAATATCGGAAACTCAGAACAATGCTGCATGGTAAATATCCCGATAACTTTAATACTCGATGATGTTTGTCAATGCTAACTTAATTTATCTAGCATTCTACATATATACATAAAATCACGCCTGTTTCCCATTGGGGTGGGCACAGATCACGGATCTCCATTTGCTACGATCCTGACATACTACTCTCGCTTCAAATTAATTTAATATTGGTAACACAAGTATTAATAGTAAAGAAACCCCTTCAAATAATTACAACAGCTAAGAGTTAGAAACTTATGCTATATGTATAAAATATCTGCATCGCAGAGCTGCGGATATGGATGGCGGATAGAGCGTGGAGCGTGCGTCCATCACTAGTCACTCATTCTAGTCACGTCCTATGCGTTACTCATGCTATCCAATCATCTTTATATAACGAATTCTATTGTTAGCGCGATGGTACGATAATATTAAGTAAGTATTATGAGCTATGATCAACAATATTTTGATAAATAGGTACATATATAATAACAACACGTTTTTCCTGTCTGCTAGAACTCGTCGAGTCCGTGGAGATTAATCAGTCAGAAGGAGCCGTATGAAAATGTTTTGGTAGGTAGCGGTAGATTTGTAATGTACCGGAATCTTTGAATTCGATTTTTCCGTTGTCGCAGAAAATTGCGCAATGAAACGAATATTGCATACATATAATTACGCCTTTATCCCCGGAGGGTTAGGTAGAGGTGAATTAACACCCACATTTCACCAATCATTGAACTCAGTCCCACGTAATAGGGGGTGAGCCTATAATACCTCACCCGAAAATCTAATTTAGGACGTGACGCACAGCAATCGTGTTCCTTGTCACTGCACTACCGAAATAACCCGCAATTATTGTAAAATAAATAAAACTAACTTTTCCCCGCGACTCCGCTCGCGTGGATGTCGTTTATCGCGACCAAACATAGCCTATATCCTTTCTCTAGGTGTAGTCTACCCCTATACCAAATTTAATCAAAATGGGTTCAGTGGTTTAGGCGTGAAAGCGTTACAGACAGACAAATACACTAAGCTAGTGTGCATATATTTACTTCAAAGCAAAATTAAATCAGAGCCTCATTTGCGATTCCGTAACGTAACGAAAATTACAGTGACCCGACTTACTGTAAGTGTCGGTCACTGACTACTGTAGCTGATTAAACGGAATAAATTAAAAAGGGTAAAGGCCCACTTAATTAAGTAACGCAAATTGAAACTTTAATTAACCCTTATAAAAAATAATTAAATCGCACGCTCACACGCGACTGTACCGTACCGACAGTCAGGAAAAAGAAACTACAAAGTCTCTATATGATCCTAAAATTAAGTATTAATATGAATTCAAATTGTTTTATACTCGTAGATTTAAATTGTATTATTGTCCGTACTATAAGTGTGAATCAAATATCAGAAAAATCAGTTAACAGGAAGAGAGGAAAACCAAGATATTAATATCATTTGGAGTACTTTGTTCATCAAGAACGATCTAATGCTGACTGGACATCGTAACGATGTAAACTAGTCGTTTTCGAATTCTCGAAGGTTCGATATTTGCATGGAATTAATATTTGATAGACACACTTTTTTGGTTAAGACTAGTTTTATGTAGGATAAACCCGAGAGAGGTAATAACCCGATTATGCTTCTGTCATCACTACCTGATATAGTCTTGCCTCCTTATATTTCCGCTCAATTGAGCATGTCCGACTGGGGAAGTACCTCCACCCTACAGAATACCGCGGCCATAATAACTTCGTGTTGTGTTCCCAGCGGTGAGTAGGCTAGCCAAAGCTTACTGGAGAATTTGTGCTGTCAGTGGGAAGACTAAAGGCTTGTCCTGCTTTGTCTTCTACACTGACGGCACAGAAACTCTGTACTTACAGGGTTGGCAGCGTGAGTGTGACTCCTCTGGTGTTACAAACGTCCATAGGCCACGGTAACCACTTTCCAACAGGTGGCCCGTGGGCTTGTCTGCCACCTAAGTGGTATAAAAAAAAACCTAATCAGCTGCCTCTACCGTTTCCAATTTCAGGTGATTATGACCTGTACTTTTTCAAAATCATTCATAATTAATTTTTTCAGCGTGTATTCTTTGAGGGTGACTTCGATCAACTTGCTCATTTCTATTTGCCGTATGCTTGAAATACCTTTTTAAATTCTCACTAAAACCCCCTTTAAACTATATTGCTCACATAATCTTTCTATTAGCAAATTGTACTACATAATTGTAACATACGAGAGCATTATGCTTTGAGAGAGGATATAGTGACATGTGTTTAAATAAATACTTTAAAGTAGTAGAAAGACAGTGAAATTAACCCTGAAGGGATAACAAATAAAATTTTATAGAGCAAATGTAATCGGATCATCCGAGGTTGACGTCGACAAATATTGATGACGTTCTCAAAAAACGGCAAGTCAGAAACATCCTCCGTCCAATGACAGCAGTTGATGATGCTGACAGTGTCAGGAGAAAGGCATGAGTAGATATGTATGTAGAGAACTGACCTGATTTATCTAATTGTGAGTCTTCCTCTCTTTTGCAATCAATAATAATGTAAATTGCGTCAGATCAGAACTAGGTTACGAGTACTGCTATGTCGGTAGCGTCCATTAATTCATCGAACAGGAGGGGATGATATTACTTGCAGCATTGTAGTATTGTCATTTTGTGTTGTCCGTCCCTTCAATATTTAACGCTTTGTGGTCAAATGGTTTGGCCGTTCCCGATCATATTTGCTGATAATTATCCAGTTTTGTCTGATATTGCATTATGATATACAAATAATGCGTGTTTTTAAGACAGGAGTGTGACTGGTGGAGCCCCACCTCTGCCGTTTTTTATATACTCATCATTATTTGAATCTGGAAATATATCCGAATATTCTGATTCATCTTTATCGTACTGACCAGAGAAATGTATGAGTTACGTTTGCCCATAGTTTGTGAATTCGATAGCGATAAGACATACGCCGTTGAAATCTTGTGTTAGTCACCGCTGTCTCATACGAATCGAATAATTCGGCAAGTCTCAGAACTTTATATAACAAACTTGGCTCTAACGTTGGCACTGTCGCCCACCGTTTGATAGCTTTCAACAAACTCCGCTCATAAACTTACATTACTTTTCTTTCAAACTTGGTCCTATTTTCAAACAGTAATTCCAGTTAGGTGTGCTTTTAAGGATTATGTGATTTATTTTTCTTCTCCGATCGTGTCGCGAATTCTTTTTACCCGACTTCCAAGAAGGATTTTATTAACAGACTTGATTACGATCACGTTCACTTGTTAACCCCTCTTTTTGACATTGACAAACGTTTTACATGATTAATGAATAAGCTGATTTCCTAAAACATCAATAGGATATTGATGTAAAAACAATCGTTTTATCATGAATAACATCTAGTTTTTGGTTAGGTTAGGAATATACATAACATAAACTCACGCCTATATCCCCGAAGGGCCATGCTGAGGTGCTAGCACCCACATTTCGCCAGTTTATGTTTAAGTCCCAATGTATTAGGTGGCGAGCCTATTGCATTGCCATGGTAAAACATGGTATAGAACCTGAGACCTCGTCTCAGCAGTCCATTACCCATACCACTAAGCTACCGCGGTGTCGTGTAGATGTAGGTGTAGATGGAATATGGGACAAAGAAAACCATTTTAAACATATTGTCGTAAAGAATTTATCGACGGTTAGTCCTAAAGTCAGATGCAAGCCGATTACTGCAATATGGCTGGCGTGCCTTTCGTCTCGCCGAGCGCATTATTTATTCCACCACAGTGCTCTCCCTGTATTCCGAACTCAGACTAGTCAAGGCCTTCATAATATGAAGCGAAGCATGAACCTTTATTATTAATTTGTCACTGCGCTGGTTCTAGCATCATTTATTTGAGTTGTAGTGCATTGTCTGCTTCTGAATTACGCAACCATCTGATAATAAAAATAAATACAAAATTATAATAATATAAAACCGAAATGCTTAGTTTTTAAACTATTTAAAAAGTCATTCAAAGATTCCTTTAACTAGTTCTTAATTGATATTATTCTCTGTGGTAAAAAAACACGACTTTAATGGATTCAGTCCACGACCTTAATGGATTCAGTCCAGTGTTGTTAGTTTATATGATCTGTGTAAGTTGCATTTCTCTCGAGGCAATAAAACCAAGTACAGTAGATTGAACAATGGTCCGATACCCCAAGGTCAACAGGTGAGGGTGAAGTCTACCTATAGGTCAAGCGACCCGTTTATATTTAGCTATATCGGGTTATCTTTAGTCTACGTAATTGACGGTAGTCATTCGATGATTTTTGTTAACTTTGTATATTTTGATCCGTAGTACCGTAGACAATGGAGCTTTTAATCATTTTATTACTACTAATACTCATCCCGTTCCCGCGGTCCACAGAAAAATTCCAAAGTAAAGACCCATTAAACTAAATCTACGAACCCTTCGTGACTACAATAGTCACAAAGGGTTCTTCTACGAACCCTTTAATGAGTTTAATGGAACGGCTTCTAAGCTTTAATGTAACATTCTTTACTCTGGAATTTTTCTGGAATATTTCTATAGTTACTTATGGTTTTCTTTATTAGTCCAATTAACTCAGTTGTTTTCCGTAAGAGTACACATTAACGGTTAAATTTACTGGTACGTCAGTTTTTTATGATAACAACGAAACAAATGATAGCGGACTCCTAGGTGTAGGCCTCGGATGCAATTAGCACACAATAATGAGATGATATGATCAATTGGTGTGTACTCGAGGTAGATACTTGGTCGGATCCTGCCCTATCGGTGGGTATGTTTTAGTTTATTACTGCAAGGTTACAATTATCTACACACACAATTTGTAAACATAGCTATTGATATGTTTTGTTTGTTGTTTCTCTGTACAGAAACGAAACGTTGTTTTCTATAGTGAGTTTTTATACAGACCGCTTCAATTAGGCTTAATTAAACTACATAACTGCGTCATATGTCCAGTACACTCACCTCGCATTTACGGTAAATGTCCGCCATTTCAGTACTGATGGTTGATTATTATGACTATGAAAGGTTTTGCCTCGCAGCTTGCCTTTTGTTCCCTTTTAAAATGATGGCTGGATTCCGGGCTAGCTAACGAGTTAGATTTTATTAATCGCCTTTCTCGGTCTGGTGTAATGGAATTTCACGATAACGGCCATTAAGCATTAATAGCGAGGTCATGTTTACTATAGTTTGGACATTAATATCTACTGGTAAAGCGTGGGCGGTGATAATATTTCGACACTCCCTACCTATAATATCGTTACGATATTCAACCATTACATTCAATTCAACCAACTGTACAGTAAAGTCTTTATTTTATTTCTTTACTTCGTTACGTGGAGAACTGAAGAGTCAGGTGCTTTGGTGCACATTGCGAAAGGTCATGTCCAGTAATGAACCGCAATAGGTTAATGATTGACGGCAATGTTAGTAAAATACAGCTAAGATACTACATATAATATATGTTGGAGGTGTGTCGCTTCGTAGCGTTCTGTTATGAACACATATAGAAAGATTATATTTTAATGCTTACGATATGATTTGTTTAAGAATGTCACTAGGAAGACGCAATCAAAATACGTTTGTAAAGTTGATCAAATGAAGTTATGATATTATACATAGCAGGGAGTCACAATTTAGGGACCAGTGCGCGCCGTTTACGGAAGTTAGAGCGTATACTCATTGAGACAGTGACTCATGCTACTGTAATGATTGCGAACTACGGTCGCGTAGCGATAGCTCGACGTTTAATAGTTATGAGAAAGAAAATTATATGACAGTAATTTCATACACATACAGACAAATAAATTATGTACCTACCTATGTATATGTTGTAGTACTTGTTGTTCAGGAACATGAGTGTCGAGAATAGTGTGGCAAGTGTAATTTGAATATCATTGTACCTATTGCAGGTAACGTGGAAAAACACGATAATACGTATGCTAAATAAATTATTGTTATGATGTTCCAAATCAGAAACAGATATTTGAAGTGAAAACTTCTTCAGGCGAGTTGGAGATTTTTCGTAGAACATTTTTTGAGATGGGATAAAACCATTGAACTTGTGATTTCGTTACCCACACCTCAAATTATAATAATTCATCTCTGGAGGAGGCGTTTATGTTGGATTCGAACTGACTTAAACCAACGTTGTTCGGGTCTTCAGTTGCCGGGTGTAAGGTGACGAAATAGACATTTCTCTCGCATTGAATTGACGTGTGGGAATTAAGGTGTCTCCGAAAAGGGGGTGGGGGGGGGGGACATGTGTACTTCAAGTGATTTTCATGGAAAATCATTTGATTTATTTTTTTTAATCTGAATGTTTTACTGACGTAAGTAACATATATGTTTTCCGAATCACAATCTTAAGTACCTAGATTTAGGTTCAATTTAATTTGGTCGAACGGATCTAAATATGTTTTCTCAAGCACATAAATCCCATGCTCAATCTGTTCAGAGCCCTGCGATGCGAGTCTTCGGGCAGAACTTTGCGAAGGCGTCATCTCTTGTACAAAATATGCCAATTGAAGGGAAGATAAATGCCAAACTTGTAAACAATAAAGATTTACAAAATTATATATTATATTCCAAAGAATATCCACTGTAAGAGTCCGTTCGAGAGAAATGCACACGTGATAAAATCTGACTAAGGATTGATATCAATCAATCAATCAGCTCATTGCAGTCCATTGTTGGGCATAGAGCTCTTCCAATGTTAGGAGGCTTTGACCTACTGTTTCCACGCTGGCGATACGGGTTGGTTTTATTTCGAGTTTTCGTAAAGATTGATAAACGCTTTGGAATTAGGTTCTGACCAAAATTACAATGAATAAAAGATTCATCTATGAAGTACCTTCACACACATGCCAATAACAACTACAAGGTTTCATCATAATCTAATAGTGGGTAGGTACTTACCTACAGGAACGCACAATACGCACATAGAATAAACAAAAAATATACACGTAAAGCTATTAATGAATACCAATATCAAATTACCGGAATCCAGGAAAATTCATATGAATATAGAATGGTATGTAAGAGTAAATAAAAGACTCGAGTAAAAATAGGTGATTAGGAGGCACTTATGAATGGAGCTTATAGGGAAAGAAAACATGTTGAGGCGATATCACGTACTTGGTAGCTTAGTAAGAAAATTATGAATGAAGAGGAATAATGTTGCTACAATAAGAATTGGTTGTCACGGTAAGAAATGGTTGCCTGTAAGAAATTGCCGCAGAGCGATAAGGCCGCCATCTATACGTGCCACGGAACTTGTATCACATATTCTAGTGTAATGTGTACAATAAAGACGTTATAATTATTATTATTAAAAGTCCTCATTATACTATGGTAATAGTATTTTTACGTAATAGCGGTGTCTACATACTTATGTAAAATATTTAATCGCAATCTCCGCTGTAATCGGGTTAGTAAGATTTTTCTGTGCGAAGCCGGGTTGGGTCAGTAAGGTCAATTTTGTTTATTCTTATTTGACACGCTGCCGTACCGTACCGCTCATCCAATTGTGATAAAACTTAGGCAATACATGTATATTATAATGTACATACACTTACGCGAATACACATACACATACGCATGTATTGCATGTACATACACTTACGCGAAGGTTATAGGTATAGTAAATTACTGAAGGTAGGAAGGTGGCAGGCACTATAATGGGTCATACATTATTTTTCGAAGCTACTAGGTCGGGTCGTGTCAGCTGGTTGTAGATAAATTCATGGATTTTACGGTTAGCCATAGTATACATATTTTACGTAGACTTGCCTAGATGTTAAGAACCTACATAATGTGTACTGCATTGTTTACAAATGAGGACCGTTGTTCGAGACACAACAAGTCAACATGTCTAAACATATTATTATACTAAGTCACACTGACTCATTTTCTCTTTTGTCTAGGCAAGCTGTTTTGGTTCCGTTACTTAATTGTCTGGTTACAAATTAAATTCCCTTTATTATAAATTTCCTTTATTTTCTAACTTTCGACGAAATGTGAAACCGTGCCTTTACTTCTAAGTGGTTGTAAAATTTAACCATGAAGGTTATAGCGTAAGTTTTGCATCGCTATACTGACGCCGTATCCTTCTAACCTAACCTATCGGAATCAAACCATGCTGAGACAGCTGGTTAATCTTGAATGTTTCTGTCCGTTACCAGTGTTACCTATAACCTGTTCGTCGTCGTAAAGCTTCAACTAGAAATCACAATGCATCATGTTTTGAAGGCATCATGGCTTTTCTTCATTGTGGATGTTTTATCAAAATCATAACGCCTTGTTTTGTGAGCAGTTTTTTTTTCTTTTAGTGTACCATAGGTACCAAAGTATGTAATTAAAAGATTTCTGATACTATTAGGAAAGCTGATCATCATAATATAATGCCACATAATCAAAAAGTTAAATTGATTTTATTATTATTACCGTAACAATTTAGTCATGTTAAAACGTGGGCGTAAAAGAGGGCAAGGACAGTTCTTTGCCCTCTTTTCGTTAATAAAGTGGGTGGCCCCCTACTACTGCAGCGGTGTGGACTGAAATAATGGCACAATTTAATCTAACATATAAAATATTACTTGGATGTTTCACCAGGCTGTGCCTATCTCATGAACCATGATAGCTTGGCAGTTTGATATTTTGACAGATGATTTACTTATTTCTGTTGGCACTATCGCTATAACAATGAGTACTAAGAGAATGCTTTAGAATTTGTGCTGTCAGTGGGAAGACTAAAGGCTTGTCCTGCTTTCTCTTCTACACTGACGGCACAGAAACTCTGTATTTACTCTCTGGTGTTACAAACGTCCATAGGCCACGATAACCAGTTTCCATCAGGTGGGCCGTGTGCTTGTTTGCCACCTAAGTGGTATAAAAAAAAATATATATATATAAATCTATGACAGAATATAACCTAAATGCGTGATTCCGACTCGCACTTGACTACCACCATAGATAACTATACTGTCACTGTGGGAATGCAGCACGACTAAAGGTTGATTAAATTATTTGGAAATATTAAACCAATACATAATGAAGTTACGTACAAAGATGTTACATCTTTGTGTTTACTAAGGAAAAATACAACATGGTGTAATAATAGTAATGCCTACTTGATTAGTGTAATGTCTGTGTTTTCCTGTCATCTAGCTGGTGGTTCCGTTGAAGTGAAAAATGATATTGATAGCTTGAATTTCGAATTTCGCACATAATTTATTAGTATAGTTATCTTAATAATTTGACTAAAAGGTAATACATACATATAATCACGCCTTTATCCCCGGAGGGTTAGGCAGAGGTGAATTAACACCCACATTTCACGAAAAAAATTTATGAAGCGAGAGTCGAATGGACAACCCGGTAGGTATCGACGTAAACATACGTATGTCAATAAGATCGAAGGCATTTTAAGGAAGGACATGTCAAGAGTACCCGGAACTGTCGCGCATGTATGATAACAATTATTATGAAAGTAGAAGACGCGAAAGAGGTATGCCAGTATCGTGGCAAGTGGAAAACTGTAGTCTCTGCCTACCCCACTGGTAAAAAGGCGTGACTGTATGTATTTCAGCAATCATTGTATTTGATCCCACGTAACTATTGCTGACTTGAGCCATGCAACTGTGGCTGAGTCTGGGCTGTATATGTCTTGTCTGATGTTAAACAGCTAAAGATAAAGGTAATCCATGCGGATATTATAATTTTGGTATTGTTTGATACGATTCCCTAAAGTAGGGTTACGGGATCGAAGTGGAATGTCGAGTCCTTTTGGATCTCCTGACGGATCGAAATAGGGGATCCAAAAGGAACACCCGGTTTCCTATGTTACCATACTTCTGTATTTATGTCTTGTCTGATGTTAAACAGCTAAAGATAAAGGTAATCCATGCGGATATTATAATTTTGGTATTGTTTGATACGATTCCCTAAAGCAGGGTTAGGGGATCGAAGTGGAATGTCGAGTCCTTCTGGATTCCTTGAGGGATCGAAAAAGAGGATCCAAAAAGAACACCCAGTTTCCTATGTTACCATATTTCTGAATTTATATATGCTCGTGGATATTTATTCATCATCCTGGCGTTATTCCCGATCGCATCCGAGACATTAACTTGGGAGTCCCTGCGTTACATTCAATTTAGGCGTTCAGAAATTACATGCACTAAGTATAACTAACAAATGTAACTAACCAATAGTTAATACTATTTAAAATACATACATACATATAATCACGCCTTTATCCCCGGAGGGTTAGGCACAGGTAAATTAACAACCCATATTTTATCATTATTGTATTCGGTCCCACGTAACAGGGGGTGAGCCTATTGCCGTTTTCCGGGCACTATTTAAAATTATTGTGTTTTTTGTTTTGTTTTATACAACTTTGGTGGCAGACAAGCACACGGCCCACCTAATGGAAAGTGGTTACCGTGACCTATGGACGTGTCCAACATCAGTGGAGTCAAACTCGTGCTGCCGATCCTGTTTGAATAGAGAGTTTCTGTGCCGTCAGCGCAGAAGACACAGCAGGAAGAAAGTAAGTCTTTAGTCTTCCCACTGATAGCACAAAAACTCTCCAACTGCCAGGAACAGCATACGAGGTTATTATGGCCGCAGTATTCTGAAGGACGAAAGTACTTCCGCAGTCGGTCTGCTCAATTGGGACGGCAATACCGTCGTGTCCTTACGTTGTTCATTAGGTTAATTTATTACGGCTATAATTAATAATATCACACAAACATGTTGCATGGTACACATAGCGGCATATTTTACAAGGATATTGGAGTCCGACAAGGGTTTGATATGGGTGTGAACGAGCTACATCGGGCGGCCATGGTAATAATAATAATTTAAAGTTTTAATTAATTACTTTCAATAAGGCAAATGGACGTTTTACTAGCTTCTTAGTACTCGCAATTTCGAACTTAGATTATGATTGGTGGAACTTTTATGACTTGGAGATTTAAAACATTGGGACATTACAGACATTGGGAAGATCAAAGGCTTGTCCTGTTTTGTCTTTTACACTGACGACACAGAAACTCTGTTTTTACACCGCCGGCAGCACCTGTGTGACGCCTCTGGTGTTGTACACGTCCATATATGCCACAGTAACAGCTGTCCATCAGGTGGGCCGTGTGCTCGTCTGCCGCCTAAATGGATTAAAAAAAGAATGAGTTGATAGAAACAACTTATGTGTAATGATATTACAAGAACAAACCAAGAACAAAGGATTACGGTTCTTTACGATAAGATACGATACGAGAACTATAGAGAGGTATTTTATCTCAAATGACATTCCAGTAAAGTCCATAACTCGTACCTAGTTAAAGTACTCGCATTTTAAACATTCCACTTATTTATTTGAGGGGTTTCTGTGAAAACCCTTCTACTTTGATCAATAATTAATCTACGTGACAAAACGTATTATATTAAGGAAATTTTGATATTTTATCCCCATTTTGGAGTATTATTAGTAACGGTGATGTTATTTACGAGGTGCAACCTGAGTTCGAATTCAACCCATCACACTACTGACTTGAACCTACTGTAAGCTATGTAGCTGGAGGGATTAATATTAATTGAAAAAAATAAACTCCCAAAGCTCCTAAACGTTTGTTGTTTTAATAGATAAGAAAGCTACATATTAGGCTTTTTATTAGGCTACTTTAATATTTATGTAGGTGCAATTAGAGTTCAGGGCCTGAACTCTAATTGAACTTGTACTCGTATAGGCCTGAACTTCAGGTTAATACGAGCTCAAAGAACTCCGTACACCATTGAACTTTGCCATATCGAAAACTGCGGCGTTCGATACGGTAAAGTTCAAAAGTAGTGGTGAAGATAGAGCTGATTTTGTTAATGGAAATAATTAAGTGAGTAAACACGCACACAACAAATTTATCCCAATGTCTATGAAACAAGACTAGCTTTTAATTTTGTCATTGTCAATCTAATTTACTGACTTTAGTTTTTAAAACAACCAAATTTACAAGTATTCTTTTGATATGGTCAATTTCGTTGATTATTTTAAACATCTAACACACATACATGTAGTATAAATAAACAATTTATCCTATACCCCATTAATGTAGGATTATCGCGGTTAAAGCTATCGATGGATAAGATATAGGGTACTTCTTGGGCCCATAAATCTCCCTATCGCGTGGGTGGAAAAAAGGCAATTAGAGGTGTGGCGGAAATAACAGCCCATTAGGGTTGCCGCCATAATACGAATTTTATGACGTCATCAAGAAATGCGATACGAATTCATGACGAGACTAAGTATATGTGACACTAAAAAGTATTATGACCTTTTTGCAAATTACGTTTTTATACCATTGGATTATCCCGTGAAGCACTCGGCTACTCACTCGTAGGTGCTCTTGGTGGACAAAAATGTAAAAACAATTTGTATTCATGAATAGCACCTACAAAAAAAAATGATATCCTTCAAGGACTAGGGTAGGTGATATTCGGCTGGATAACACACTAACTGGATTACACCGAAAATTCTTCCAACTAAACTAGTTTTTTACGTTTTACTCAATGACGGAAGGAGAGCGACCCTCGCCTCGGGCCCCAATGTGCCAGCATTGGATCAATCCTAGTAACAACTAGGATTGCTTCGTTTTTTACCTGTTCGAATTGGCGCTCAAATGATGACTGATGACGTATGTCCAGTGCTAGTATTAGATGCTACCAGGAGTATTTTTTTTTGTTTTATTTTTTTGCGTATTGGATTGGTGCTCTGATATTGATGTATGACCAGCAGTGAACGGCAATAGGCTGATTGATGAATACATATTTTTGTAATCCTCAGATTGTATGTATTTTAAATATATTTATAAAGGCAGTCAGCAATATTAATAAGCAATGCTTACTTTGATTCTATATCGCGCTGTGCATTGTGTATTCTGTCGTAGAGTAACATCTCGTTTTCACCAAAAAATAAGTTTATAAACTTGTTTGATATAAAACTTGTTGAAGACTTGTAGAAGACTAGTCAAAACACAATACTTGTTTTATAAATGTATTGAAACTGTCTCAGAAACTTATGTATAGCCAACAATTTGTAAACAAGTTTAAAACACTGCGTTCACACTGAAGCCTGCACAATTGCAACTTGTCACATACATGTTTTATACTTAGGTGAAAACGAGGGGAGAATAATTCGATGTTTTGTTTATTATTTTACAACATTTTCGAAAGCTTAGGTAATTAGGAAATTCGCATTATTAACGATTTTAAGTTACTGACGGTACATATAAAATTATTGGTATCATTGACATACCACCAACAACGTTGTTTATAGGTCAATGTAATGTACACGGAGCATTAATTTCGTATGAGCCATCGCCCCACATACCGTCGATGTTGCTCGCTGTTGCTTGACGCGGCCTAATGGATAGCTGATGAATTGATGACTGCAGATACAATACTATATCTAAAAATATTATGTCGATTCAAGTACTCGATATGAACACGAAAGTCAAATTTAAAACATACTTAAATTGTCTATTGGGCCCCACCTGCTGATTTTCCCGCTTTTGAATTAGGTTTTCCTTTCGTGTTGGGAAGGTCAGTCGCTCTTATGAAAGCCGTATAAGCCAAACTAACTACAAAAATAAACAAAAAAAGAGGAGGAGTAAGCGGTAGGCTTCGTGAAAGCCATGGTACAACTGGTAACAAGCAACAACGCCAAGATGATGATGTTGATAAATAAACAGTATTAAAATAAATCCCAAGAACGATATTTAATAGGCAGTATACCTTCTTCCAATGTCGATAAACAATATTTACCTGCATTACATCATCGAGATAAAGTGATTATGCGCGTGTGTGATATCGTAAGTACCCAATATTGTTGTTCAGTAGTTCAAGGTGAGAGTGAATGTTAATTTGATATAGGTAGGTACGTATATTATCTGTAATATTAGTTAGTTTTTAAACATTATTACGAAGCTTTGCATAACATATTAAGAAATAGATTATGACATGACTACGTATTAATTCCAGTCATTTATATGAATCACTATTAGGTATTTCAATTTTTTCACTCAAGTTCCTAAAGGTTTTTCTCCGAAGCTAAGAATTACTTTCTGACCTCTTTCTAAGCCTACAATTTCAATTTCTACTCTGTTGAATCGAATGGATTTCGATACCGGCAAATTACCAATAACCGCACAGGTCCATATTGTAATAATATTGCTGTCATGTTCCTCAGAATCCTCTCCTGTGACGTAATTGAAATTTTGTGTTCGAATATTCATAGTCCATTGTTAGAGGTTGGGTCACCTCAACATTATTCAGAACTCGGTTTTTTGCTCGAGGAAAATGTATTGATTATCAATCATCACAGTGAGTTATCAACTTGGGGAGTTCTTGGGGAGTTTGCCTTACAATAGTTATTATATATATTCTTTTAACTGATATGTGTACAACAATCACCATGTTCTGAGCCTTTCCCAATTCAGTTGAGGTCGGCTTTACAGTCATAACTGCAATGCGGTTGAACTTCAATATTTTCCGAGAAGCGACTGCTATCTGACCTCCAAAACCAATTGACGATGTCGGATATACGAATACAACAATTTCTTCTTCAGCAAAAACTATTTTATCTGATGCTTTAATTTCCTTGACTAATGTTTTAAAATGACATTTATTAATGTAGCGAACACCTCAAGTAGGTATCAAATTATTCATGAGTCATCGTCTGTCAATATTATAAAAGTATAGTCTTTAAAATTGAAATTGGAGCATCTTTCGATGGTTATATTACAATTCGAATTACCCATCAATGTAGCACGTGTATTTTGCGGTAGGTAGAGCTTCATTTGTGTGGCCGTCAAATATAATCGTTCATTATTGGCTTCAGATCGAAGGTTTCCAATGTCTCGATCGCACAGTTTACCCCCTGAAGGCACGTTTATATTCTGTTCAATCGAGCAACTCATGAAATATCACTTCTCCCGGCAATCATTTCACGCACCAATGAGTATGGATGAAGTTCGACGTGTATCGTTAACAAAATAGCCTTCTCAGATATCACGCTGTTGTCTATACGGTTAGGTAGTTTGCCGTTACTTTTATGGGTGCAAATTTAATTCTGTTAATTATTTTAATGGCGAGATTTATTTATTTTTATACAGGACACGCCAACTTGACTTCACCTCGCCTGATGTTAAGCTAAAGGCAAAGTCTCAGGAAAGAGGGTCACCATTACAGACACTAAATGTTATAATGGTGGCACTAAGCTTGGCGGCCTCATCAGATGCTTTTTCACGCCCCACTTAAAGGCCCCTGGACTGTAGGAAGAAGGAAACACGTGTGCTGGTAATGAATTCCAGGTATTGGTGGTGCGGCAGTCTCCGAACCGCTTGGTTCTTGCTCGTATATTCTGCACAGGGTGACATCTAAGGCCTGCACGTGTTGTCCTATGTGGGAAAGGAGATGGTTCATCAATCAATCATTTAGCCTATTGCAGTCCACTGCTGGACATTGGCCTCTCCCACTGTGCCATTGTTCCTGATCCTCCGCTTTCCGCATCCAATCGGTTCCATTCAGCTTTTTCAGGTCGTCTGTACATCTGGCTAGGGGGCGACCCACCCTCCGTGTGTCTTCTCACGGGCTCCACTCTACGACTCGTTTACTCCAACGGCCATCAGTCCTTCATCAGATGTACCCTGCATGTCGGTAAATTTAGTACTTTGTCATGACTTTGTTAGGAATCAATTATTTTAACGTCGAGATTAATTCATATAACTTTGCTTGGAATTTCCAATAAGCTACAATAAGCTTTATAATACTAAAACGTCAAACACGTATAGAAACAGCCTGCGGGTGTTTGTGGATAACTTTGAGTTAGAAGTTAGGTATATTTATAGACGTAACCTTTGAAGATTACAGTAATTACATAAAGCTAGGTTACGTGCTACACTCTGATATGTGTAAGTGATATGGATCACCAGTGAAATGGACGATTTAGTATTATATTCAACAAATGTCCTAATAACGTTCCTTCATAGCAGGTTTAGTTCCTGTATCATTTCATTTCGAGTTTTCATAGTATTAATTCGCAAATAAGATAAAAATTGTTATTTGTAGATAATTTTCAATTTCTTTGTAACTAAAATACATACCTAAATCAGCTTAATAGGCGCTCGCTAAAGAAATGAAGACTGAATATTATTTTATTATTTTTGAACCCAATACCTTTTTAACGAACTCGGTCGTTCACCAACCATATAAATGTAAAAAGCTAGTATTATTGAAGCATATTTCTGTATCAAAACGTTCTTAAATACTTTAGGTAAACGAATAATAAGTAGCCATGGATTATTGAAAATCGTATAAATATAATACTTTTAAGCAAGGTGCCGAAGGTAGTAACAACTGATAATAGGGTGTTCACGGTCAAGTTAATTCAGTTATAACAATATGAAACTGGTAGATATGAAATAACAAACGATGACGGCATACCGTGTAATTATCAAAATTTACTGTTAGGTGGGAGGACGATTAATAATAAATACAATCAGCTGAACTATTTATTTAAAGTATAAATTGTCATGTCTGACCTTAAAATATAAAAAAAATATCATTAGATTGTTCTAGATTGTTGTAGTAACTTTACAGAACAAAGGCGCGACTAATCACCAGAAATTAATCTTCGTGATGACAAGCCGATTCTATTTTAATTTACTTCGAAATAGAATGTGACTGAAACCCGATTACAGATAAAAAAAAGATAAAATGTATATCAGCAGCTATCTGGTTATATTAACCATTTATTGTAGTCTAGGCCGTTCGTATAACGCTGGTATGCAATGTAGTGGCCGATAGCAGTTAATTTAACTTTATTATTATTTATTTTTTCAATACAATTTACTCAATGGACGGACGACCTGAAAAAGGTGGCTGGGACAGACTGGATGCGGAAGGCGGAGGATCGGAGAAAATGGCGCACATTGGGAGAGGCCTATGTCCAGCAGTGGACTGCGGTGGGCTGATTGATTGATTGATTGAATGAAATAATCCGCCTCTGACTGTTCTCGGCGCGTTTCCACGCTGGATACGCAGGAAACGCCCCGGAACGGGCATCACCAGTTGTCTCTAGATTCACTGTTGCCCGTTGAAGATGACTTAAATATAGTCTTATTTTTCCAACAACTTACTCATGATAATATGTATATAGAAGCGCAGTGAAGCTAGTCTCCGTTGATATCGTTCACTAAAAAGATGGCTGTAACATAAACATATACTCACGCATTTTTTTCCGTCTAAGGTAAGCAACAGAGACTTCCGTCCATCATTTTCACGAACTTCCTCTATTGTCATTAAACATGTCATACTAGACTGGAGAAAGTTGAATTGGAATTGTAAAGTTCAGCTAAAGCATCAAGCAAAATTATATAACAACAACCATATTGACACAATGGTTCAATGATCACGCCATGAAACCACAGAACTAATAATACGAAATAAGAAATAATGCGAAGGCAGGTGCTGAATAATTAGAAAGCGATTAGTGAAATAGAACTTTAGTTACGAAGTTTGCTGCTAATGATAATGCGCAAAACTTGAGCTTAAATGCTTATATGCGTATATGCGTAAATATAGGGAACACGGCCATTATTCTGCATGGAAACAAGTTTTAATCACAGTCGTAACGTGAGTAGTCGGTGACTTTCAATTTGTTAACATAAAAGAGAACTAGCGTAGGTATCTAATCCAGATTAAAAGCCGAGGTTTCAGTAGTTTTTATTTTTTAAAACAGTTCTTAAATCTACTACAGTTCAAAGAAGTCGAAGTTCAAAGAACCTGTTTGTAAGAGCTTTCTTTCATCAATTATCAGGGCCGGTAATTAATTAAATAAATTTCGAAGCTTATTGAATAGGTCTATGGATTCTTTTTATGAATGAAATAATATATTATCCAATCATATTTCCTTATTTTTTCTGTCCTTAATAATTTTGAATAAGTTTCTTAATACCTTTCTATCAAATTAATAATTCATCACGATACTGTATGAAATTTACCCGAATATCACTCATTGAAATAAAAACCAATTTTAGATGGATTCTATCGCGATTGATTATTTACATTTTTAGCCTGACGTTTCATATACTTTTCAGCAACCATGGCTGTTAAATCATCAGTTTAGTTCGACATGTAGTATACAAAAACAATCATTTAAATCTTACGAAATTAATTTTAACGGGAATTTGTGCGTAGACTAAGAGCTCTCTCAGCAGTGGTAAGCATCATGTAAATATTCATCTTGTACAAATGCTATTCTTCCATGAGCGACGCATCGCGGCATCGGTTCTATTGTAAACTGTCCTTTTACTCGTATATGGAAAAGTTTCAGTTTTCCGTGTACAGTTAAGTTAATGCTTTGTGCATGCATTCGTGTCGCGTTTTACTGTCAAATGCTTTCACTGCACTTTGAAGCCCGGGGTCTTTACTCGCAATCCTAATTTCTATAATTTGCCTTATTTTGATTTGAGGTGCGACTGTCATCCATACCCTCTACACCGAAATGAAATTCTGGAGTCTTTTCGATCAATCAGAATGTGTACCGTGTGTACAGGAATAAGATTAACGGATAGTTCTTTTTGATTTCGAAATGAGGATGTTCTTTTTAAACGTTTATATTCCGAGCTGTGAATTCCGTTTGGTTGAATTACGCGGTGCGAACATTTTTTCGCAAATTGCAAATTCTATTACCAACATTTATTTAGGATGGAAGGTCATCGTGTGTTCTAACGCTTCAGTAGATACAAAGCCGGAAAAAGGTCCCAATACTCGTATAACAGATACAAATATATAAATAAGCGGAGTAATACAGTTAATTTTCGAGGTAAACTTGGTTATATTGTGGAGCGCCAATTTTAGCGTGCAACAGTTTATAAAGTTTGTTTTACCGATATGAACACAGAAACTTCGGAATGAGGGCTACTTTCTCGTGGTGGAACTTTCCAACTATACTGTAACCTGAAATAAATAGGAGTTACAAGTTTTTCAAGCAAGTTTTTTTAGGTTTCTGTTATTTTTTAGGAGACTAGTTTAAGTATTTTATTTTGTAACACTTTTTTAGTCATTTATCCTTGTTTGTTTTTCATGTACAGGACTTTATTTTATTTAATAATAAATAATTTAACATCTTTGCAATATTTAGTATTCTATTATTTTAAAATCGTTATAAAATTACTCGTGCATGTAATACAGATGTGTGTATTCAATTCATACCGCGTGTAAACGTATTTATTAACTTTTCGTTGTAACAGTACTATTGCTCATAACACGCACCTCTACGGACGAATTCACTTCGATATGTAAAGGCGATCATTGTGAATCACGCAGTTGTCCGCAGTGAGACCCCTTGGTTATTCGAAAATGAAGTATAAACGTTGAGTGTGTTAAATTTAACGAAATCCTCTTATAACAATGATTATAAAATGGATAAACAGATATCATCCATTTTGCGAAAGTAACTAATATACGAGTAGATAAAAAGTTAGATGCTTCTAACTAACGTACTAAAAAGTTAGATGCGTATAACTTATAGGGTTGCCCTCAGTTTGTCAGCATTAGTGCTCGTTTCAAAGGCTATTCCACTATAATAGTCGTAAAGTTAATGCAAAATGTTTGTCAAGCCTTAGTGATACAAGAATCTACCATTTTGCCTTCATGTATTCTTGAAAGCACCAAAAATCTTAAGATGTGATTTAGCTGCTTTGACCGGCGCGTCGTCGTCTCGATTTATTCTATTTATCTCTGAATTGGTAGACGTTGAAACTTTTACTCTTGCTATATTTCACATCGTTTGGTGTGATTTTTCCTTTTTTTTCCAGCAGTCGCGAAGAGCCACCTTCCTGTCTATTACTAGTGAGAGTTAAAGCTTGACGATTCAGTGGTCTATATCAGACAGAATCTGTGTTCACTTCATAGGTATTTTTTATAGAAGTTTTCTTTCTAACATCCACGAGTAACTTCATTTCCATAACAATTTAAGACTGCTTGGCCATTCGCTGCTTTTAATGTATGATTTTTTATTTAGGTTTTCTTCCCCTCAGTTCAGAAAAGCTACCGTGGCTATTTCTTGTTTAGGTTAAAGCTAGGCAGTTCTGTAGTTAGTATCAAACAGAATCTTTCATACGGGTGATTTTTCAAAGAGGTTTTATTCTTTACAGCCCTACAGAACCACCGTTCCTGTGCATGATTTGACCGTACGGAGGTTCGAATAATCCAAAATATTGACTTGTCCAGACCAAAGAAAGAAAATGAATAGACAAAATATTAGTCTGAAGCAGTATTTTTCAAAGAAGGAAAAGTAGCCGCCGCTTTTGTCACCCTGACAAAACGTGAGCCTGTCCCTGACTTTTATCATAGCTGATTCAATAAATAGCTTAAACGTGAACTAAGGAGCGCAGTTCTAACTTTTTCTCATCAAAGCGATGATGACCTTTTTAAAATGATTCGTGTTTTGAGTGGGACGCAAACATGTTTTCTTCATTGGAAGCATAGTGTATACGTGAACTCTGGGGTCAATGACCACGCCCACTACAATAAAGTAAGAACTGAAATGACTTGACTTATGTTAGAATAGATTTCATCAAGGAATTGATGTCAACTGATACCCACATTTCACCAATCATTGTATTTGGTCCCACGTAATAGGGGTGAGCCTATTACCGTATTACGGGCACTATTGTTGACTCGTGCCATGCATTTGAGGCAGAGTCTGGGCTGTATATATCTATCTGATGTTAAACAGCCCTTAGTCGCCTCTCCACCGCATGGGATGAGATAGGGTGGCCCAAATTCTACTCTGCCGGGAACGACGTTGCAACGGAAATTCTGTACTGGTTAAATTAAGCCTTGTGATTTAACTTTGTGTATGATATGCATTCCATCTCTGCATACGACTCGTCTACGAACGTCGAATACTGATCCCATTCCGTGACCCACCAGAACTATTCTCAAGATAAAAAAACCTATGTTCTATTCTCGGTCGTATTTATTATTTATTCTGTGGCCGTGTTCTACCTGTGGGCAAAAAATTACCTGAATCCAGTCTAATATTTAAGCATGCCAATCAACTCAGGTAAACGTCCTTTAGTCGTCCTTTGCAAAGATTCCATGGCATCCAAATTTTAAAACCTCATCAGTATTTATCTAGCTATTATTTTCCAACATCTAGCATTCTTTTTCGTAGTATTTTCTTTGTTATAAGACGTAATTTGGCTCCCGTTGATTGATCGATGTTTTCCAACTTAATGTTCCAATCCAAATATTCGAATAATATAGTCTAAAAAAATATTCGGATCGTGGTCTTCACTAGACATCCGTATTCCAAGCCATACTCAAGACCTAATTCTTATCGAAACTATATTATAAAGCGAAAGAGATTGTTTGTTTGAACGCGCTAATCTCAGGGTAGTTCCTGAGATTAACGGGTTCGAAATGAAAAAAATATTTTTCTGTTGAATAGTCGACAGAGGTTATAGGTATAGGCTATATAACATCACGCTACTACAAAAGGGAGCGAAGCAGTGATCATAAATGTCAACAAATCCGGCAGATTTCCATACGTCTATTGAAGAGGAAAGATTTGTATTTTTGTATTCTAATAATCTCAAAAACTATTGCACCGATCTCAAAAATTCTTTAACCATTACAAAGCTGTATTATCACTGATTAATATTGAAAAAAATTGGGATCCTTATCTCAAATAATGGAATCCAAGGTGTAAAAAAATTACCTAAAATTCCTTACATCGCGTGTGCTGTGAAAACTATTAGTGATAGAACAAAATAACTGACAGCGGAAATGTGTAACTTACAAACGTTTAGTCGCATAATGCCTAATTCGCGAAATGGCACCCGAGTCTGAAAAGGACTAATTCGCGAATGGACTAATTCTTAAAAAGACTAATTCGCGAAATGGCTAATTCTGAAAAGGACTAATTCGTCAAACGGCTACTTCTTAAAAAGCATAATGGCGAACTCTTAACGACGTATGACAGCACAAGTCAGACATAAGTCACGCATGTGAATGTGTGTGTATATGGATATGTGAGCTATGTCGTTTTAACACAAGAAACCTAACACGAAGGGTAAATGGCGGAGGTCTCGCAGAGAAAAAACCTAAACTAACCTATATCTACCTTTGTCGGGGCGCGCGGTTTAAGGATAATTGAAAGATTTGATAAGTTGTTGAAAGTTGACCATTTCGCGAATAAGTCTTTTTAAGAATTAGCCCTTCGACGAATTAGTCATTTTCAGAATTAGCCATTTCCCGATTTAGTCTTTTTAAGAATTAGTCCATTCGCTAATTAGTCCTTTTCAGACTCGGGTGCCATTTCGCGAATTAGGCATTATGCGACTAAACCCTTACAAAGGTCTACATAAAAGTCCGCGATAGCATATGTCTATCTCCTAATGACAACCCACAGTAACAATTTTTTTCTTTTACAAATTACACAAAAATATTGTCATTTCCGAAACAATTTTTGACAATACCGTATTATTCTTTATCTAATTAAATACGTTAGATATATTGTGCATTTCATATAGATCAAAATTGCCATTGAAACTGGTTGCGCCGATGTAGAATCTGTATTTTCTGACGCGGAAACACACTCCTCCTATACCCATCTCCCCTCCCGCACTTCCTCTAAGTGAAAGGTAGCAATAGTTTTCGCCCGCCAATTGTCAAATATGGACGCATATTCAGTCCCGCTATGAACTAGCCAGCGTAAAGGCGGACCGCGCGTGCGTCTCTCAGAAATGAATAATATTTGTTGCATTTTAACCGCTTCATAGACCCTTACCGATCGGATTGTGCCTCTCGTGTGTCCCTCAAGTGATTTAGTGATGTGGGCGGCAGCTCCTGAGCAAGGAAGAGAAGATCCGTGCACCGGCTGCGATGAAAACACGTGGTGTCGTGAAGGTTAGTGCATCCTCTCCTAATTTCTCGGGTTGCATTCATTGCCTAGATCACATCCGCGGCAACCCGATCACCTGTCTTGTTTGTGTGTAAAGCGTCAATGGAACAGTTAACTTCACCCCCGCAAAATACAGTCCACTAGCTCACGTGGCCAATCGCGCCACCATTCTATGGTCCTGATCGAGCCGGATTCTTAGCCGTAGTTCGTAGTTTGTTATTATTCTATTGGGAATAAGCGCACCGCACCTAAATGCCTGGTTATTTTAGTAGAAAACCCCGCATCTAGACATTTAGGCTTAGAATTTTGTTGTCCGTTCGCCGCTGGCTCGCATCGTACCTACCTAGTACATACATAGGTTAGGTATTGTATCAACACTTAGTCGTAGTTCGCAATTTTGTTATTATTCTATTGGGAATAAACGCACCGCGCCTAAATACCTAGTTATTTTAGTAGAAAACCCCGCATCTAGGCATTTAGGCTTAGATCTTAGGTATACTAGACACCCTAGTGCATAGGCACAGTGTAATACCTAACGCATTTGGCTTTTGTTTTATTTTTTTCAATTAAGTTGTTCGTTCGCCGCAGCTCGAATCGTATTTACCTAATACCTACGTGGGTAGATACGTGGTTGTACCTACCTCGCTCGCATTTCATTCAAATTCATACGAAAGTATTTTAATTTGAATAGATATTACGCAATACTTAATCCCTGAAATAATAGTTGAACCTGGACAGCGGTCTGGCTCGCGTAAGTACGATCTGGCTGTTGCTAGGCGCGTTTTGTTCAAGCGTGCATTCACAGTTGTAAGTACCTACCTACCTACGGAATATCGCTCGCGCCGCGTCGCTGCTCTGTACCGCTAAGATTAAGTCATTTCATATTTGTTGTTTACCGCACTTTAGTTTGATATTTAATTGTAAACATGCCCCCAAAGGTTGGTAGTACCGATAGTAAAGTTCAACTGAAACTTTTATACGCTAAAAGAGAAATGATTTACTCTCGCGTACAATCGATTTGTGATAATGCACTTAAAACCTCTGATTTGGCTATTAGAGATTCGTTCTTGTGTTCTATAGAAAACTTGGATAGTTTGCGCGCGGATTTCGAGTCTGTATTACATGACATCAACGTTTTAGAGTTAAATTTAAATCCCGATTACTCAGTGAGTTATCAGGCCTTGTCGTCGTTTGACGATTTGTATTGTCGTATCAAACGCGTCGCTAGGAGTTTGGAGAAACCGTCTGACCGACCCAACCCCACTCGCGACCGACCTAAGTTGCCACCAATTCAAATACCCGAAATTGATGGTAAC
Source organism: Eilema griseolum (assembly GCA_963662185.1). Lineage (NCBI taxonomy): Eukaryota > Metazoa > Arthropoda > Insecta > Lepidoptera > Erebidae > Eilema > Eilema griseolum. The sequence continues at coordinate 20,926,535 of OY759240.1, read as the reverse complement.
ATTCGCAATTGGTGTTTATTTATAGATAGTTTTGAGAATACAATAGATAAGAACGTTTCGTTGACAGATCACGAAAAATTGCATTATCTCGTTGAAAAATTGACTGGTAAAGCTATAACCGTTTGCGCTGGAATTACGTTTAGTGCCGAAAATTATAATTTAATTTTAAATACTTTGAAAGCTAAGTATGAGGATAAAAGATCGGTAGCTAACGCATATTTAGATCAGATGTTTGATTTGAAATCCATTACGGCATGTAACGATCAAAACTTAGAGAAATTTCTAGATACTTTCGCATCAGCTGTTCGCGCCGTAAAGAACCTAAAGATCGATGACCTCTGCGACTTCGTATTTTTGTATATGGGTTTAAAGAAATTAGACTCCGAAACCATTCGTTTGTTTGAGTCGGATCATCGCGGCAATAAAATTCCTAAGTTCGAAGACTTAGAAAGTTTTGTTCGCGAGCATATAAAAGTATTGCAACGCTCTTCATCGAAACATGAAGGCGCGAAGAAGGTTGTTACTTCTGAACGCAAAATAGATGCCTCATCGAGGTCACTGAGGTCAACTCATACTTATGTTAATACCGCACCAGCACATGTACAATCACCTGTTTGCTCTTTGTGTAATACTCATCATTCGCAACTGTACAAGTGTCCTGGTTTCCTAAAATTGTCGCCTAGTGATCGTTATAAATTTGTTCGCGCTAATAATTTTTGTTTTAATTGTCTCGGTACTAAACACCGCGTTGTTTTATGTAATAGTGGAAATGGTTGTCGCAAATGTCAAGCGAGACACCACACTTTACTTCATTTTGAGAATAGTAATGCCGCATCCAATGTGAGCACAGTTGGCTCGTCGAGCGGTGACACACGGCAGCCTGCGCCGCAGCCGCAGCCCGCGCTCGCGCGCGCTCCGGCCCGCCCGGTGACCGCTGCGGATGACGTCACCTTGTGTTCGTTCTCCGCTAGTGCTGCACTCACTACTGTGTGTCTCGCGACCGCTCGCGTTGTTATTGTTGATGCATTAGGTAAACCGCACATTGTTCGAGCGCTATTAGATGGCGCTTCGCAAAGTAATTTTATTACTCAAGATTGTTGTCAACGTCTTGGTTTCAATGTTAATAAGCGTTCAACCCATTCAGTGGTGAAAGGTTTTGGGGGTTTACAGTCAGCTGTTCATGGCACCGTTAAAACAAGGTTTGGATCTCGTTTTAATAATAATATTTGGTTTGACATGGATTCGCTCGTTACAGATAAAATAACTGAACAGTTGCCTACCGTCCCGGTTGACACGTCTTTATTAACGAAATTTAAAGACTTGCCTTTAGCTGATGAGACTTACGCTGTTCCTGGAGTCGTCGATATATTGATCGGCGCTTCGATTCTCCCGCACCTCCAGTTATCACGTAAGGTTCAAGGGGGACCGACGTACCCCGCTCCGCACGCCCTGGAAACAGTTCTGGGTTTTGTTATAATTGGTTCCGCACCCGCTTCTATAGATAGTTTTAGTCACTCGACTGCCTCGTTCTGTTGCACCGTCGAGCCGCCACTGGAGTCTACCATCCGCAAGTTTTGGGAAATTGAAGAGGTCAATGTCCCACCAATCCTAAGCCCTGATGACAAGATGGCTGAGGAGATTTATTGTCGCACGACTACTCGTGATGAGCAGGGTCGTTATGTTGTCGCGCTCCCTTTCAAGGGAGATATTTTTTCGCTCGGTGACTCCCGTGCATCCGCTGAAAGACGCTTTCTTTGTTTAGAACGAAAGATGCAGGCGTCTCCAAAGTTAAAGCAAGCCTATGATGAGGTTGTTAACGAATATTTAGATAAAGGTTACATCTCACCTGCGCCTGCGGACACTGACGAGACCCAGCCTTCGTACGTTATCCCGCACCACGGAGTTATTAGAGAAGATAAGCTTACTACTAAACTCCGCGTAGTTTTAGATGGCAGTGCTAAGACTAGCACTTCCGTGTCGCTTAATGACATTTTGTATTGTGGTCAAAATCTTCAAGGTAATTTATTTGACATAATTGTAAATTTTCGCTTATTCGCTGTTGCACTCTCTGCAGATATTCGACAAATGTTTTTGTGCCTTGAAGTGCGCAAATCCGATCGTAGGTTTCAACGATTTTTGTATAGATTTTCACCGCAAGAACCTTTAATGGTTTACGAGTTTAATCGTGTTTGCTTCGGGCTTAAATCTAGCCCTTTTCACGCACTTCGCACCGTCAAGCAGTTGGCCGCTGACGAGGGCGATGCATTTCCGAAAGCGAGAGCCACCATTGAGACTGGCTTATACATGGATGACTTCGTGTATAGTGTAGATAGCGAGGCAGAGGCTGTCGAGACGGCCGCTCAAGTTATAAGTCTCATGAAGGCTGGTCAATTTGATCTCGTGAAATGGACGAGCAACTCGCAAACTGCGTTAGAGTCGATTCCACCGTCGCACCGATTGTCTTCGGTTAAGGAATTCGATGAAAGTGATACGCACAAGGTGCTTGGTTTAAGCTGGTCGCCCGCATCTGATACGTTTAGTTTGAAAATTAGTTCGACCCCGCAAACTTGTACTAAACGCATTATCCTGTCGTGTGTGGCACGGATATGGGACGTAATGGGATTCGTAGCTCCTGTCGTTTTGTACGCCAAACTACTTATAAAAGAGCTTTGGCTTTCCAATTGTGATTGGGACGACACCGCGCCCGACAACATTGCTAAGTTGTGGGCTCGCTTTAGAAAAGAACTTTCTGTGCTTGACCAAATACAAATTCCGCGTCATGTAGGTATATCGCAACATAGTGTTGTTACGGTAGTAGGCTTCGCGGACGCTAGTGAGAGGGCGTATGGAGGAGTAGTCTATTTTCATGTCTCGAATGTAGGTAAGGTTTCAATTAGCCTTATAAGCGCGAAATCAAAGGTCTCTCCCCGTAAGGTCGTCTCTCTGGCACGCCTCGAGCTATGCGCTTTACAATTGTTAGTTAGATTGATCACCTCTATCGCCAATGCTTGTAGTAGTCGCATTAATATTAGTAGAATTTTAGCTTTTTCAGACTCAACAGTCGCTTTATGTTGGGCCCACTCTTCGCCCCATCGTTGGGACACATTCGTCGCTAATAGAGTGGCAAAAATTCAATCGGAATTAGCGCCACAAAATCTCTTTCACGTTGCTGGCACCGACAACCCAGCCGATTGTCTCTCTCGTGGATTGCTTCCTTCGCAAATTTTGGATCACCCGTTGTGGTTTAGTGGACCGTCCTGGATTCATGCCGCGTTAGATAAGTGGCCAGTTAGTCAATTCAATCCCACTACGGTTTCCGAACCACCCGAGGAGAAGAAGCACTCGCTTGTTGTATCGGTCCCGCGTGAAGAGTCCCTTATTTTGTTGTTGGCTAATCGCGTCTCGTCTTGGTCGAGACTGTTGCGTTGTGTTGTTTATGTAGGCCGATTTTTGAGAATTTTATCTACACGCGGTCATATAACCGCCGCTGATTTAGATAAAGCTGAATTGGTCATACTTCGCGAGTTGCAGAAATGTTATTTTGCTTCTGAATTTAAAAATTTAGAATTTAACAAACCTTGTAGTCGTTCTTTCCGACACTTGAAACCATTTTTGGAAGATGGACTCATTCGAGTAGGTGGTCGTTTGAGAAATTCAGGTTTAGGATTTGAACAAAGGCATCCAGTAGTTCTCCCGCGTAAGGACCACGTATTAGATTTGTTAGTAGATTATCATCATAAGGTGAATTGTCACGCTGGTCCCGATTTGTTAATGTCTATTTTGAGACAGAAATACTGGATAATTTCCGCTCGTAATTTGATTCGCGCTAGAGTACACAGATGTGTACCTTGTTTTAAACTCCGCCCGCGTTTTACCGCGCCTGAAATGGCCGATCATCGCTCTTGTCGTGTTGTTCAATCCGCAAAACCTTTCGTACACACCGGCACAGACTTTGCTGGGCCTTTCAAGGTCACCATTGCTCGTGGTCGTGGCATTCGCTCCACGAAAGCTTATGTTTGTTTGTTCATTTGTATGACAACTCGCGCGGTTCATATAGAGTTGACCGGTGATTTAAGTACGCAAAATTTTATGTCCGCGTTTAAACGTTTTTTGTCGCGTCGTGGTCCGGTTAAGCGCATGTATTCGGACAACGGTACAAACTATGTAGGGGCCCGACGTAGTATTTCGGAATTGCACACATTCTTACGGTCTAAGTACTACCAAAGTGAATTCGCTCACATCTTAGCCGAAAATCGCATTGAATGGTACTTTAACACGCCTGCAGCTAGTCATTTTGGTGGTAATTGGGAAGCGAATATTAAAAGCCTTAAGTCGCATCTGTTTCGCGTCATAGGCGAACAGATTCTCTCGTTCGAGGAGTTGAGTACCGTACTTGCTCAAGTAGAGGCGGTGATGAACACGCGTCCGCTGTGTCGGACTCTATCTAGCGATCCGTCAGAGCCATTAGCGCTGACGCCAGCTCACTTCTTAAATACGACTCCTCTAAAATATTTGCCCGCAATAGATCTTGATGACGATAGAATGCACCTTCTAACTCGTCACGCTCTTTTGGATAAGTTGGTCCAATCGTTTTGGAATCGTTGGAGAACCGATTATTTGCACACGCTGCAGTCACGTCAAAAATGGAATACTCCATCCAACCCAATTACTGTAGGTACGGTGGTAGTCCTTATGACTGAGAATGCGCCTCCTTTACATTGGCCTCTAGGAGTAGTAGAGGAAGTTTTTCCCGATTCCCGCGGGATAACTCGTGTTGTACGGGTTAAAACTGCAACCGGATCGTATCTGCGCCCGGTTGTTCGCCTCTGCCCTCTGCCTAGCCAGCAGTAGGCACGAGTTCCAATCTAGGTTTATATTTTAGTTGTTATTTCCCAAACCTAGATTTAGATTAGACTTTAGATTTGTTCCGCATTTTTCGTTTCGAAGGTAACCCTTCAAGCCGGGGGGAATGGTTGCGCCGATGTAGAATCTGTATTTTCTGACGCGGAAACACACTCCTCCTATACCCATCTCCCCTCCCGCACTTCCTCTAAGTGAAAGGTAGCAATAGTTTTCGCCCACCAATTGTCAAATATGGACGCATATTCAGTCCCGCTATGAACTAGCCAGCGTAAAGGCGGACCGCGCGCGCGTCTCTCAGAAATGAATAATATTTGTTGCATTTTAACCGCTTCATAGACCCTTACCGATCGGATTGTGCCTCTCGTGTGTCCCTCAAGTGATTTAGTGATGTGGGCGGCAGCTCCTGAGCAAGGAAGAGAAGATCCGTGCACCGGCTGCGATGAAAACACGTGGTGTCGTGAAGGTTAGTGCATCCTCTCCTAATTTCTCGGGTTGCATTCATTGCCTAGATCACATCCGCGGCAACCCGATCACCTGTCTTGTTTGTGTGTAAAGCGTCAATGGAACAGTTAACTTCATCCCCGCATAATACAGTCCACTAGCTCACGTGGCCAATCGCGCCACCAGAAACTATAAAGAACAATGAATAATTTAAGGTGTATCGCAATTTGAAAATGTTATGGAACGAAATAAATTGGAAGCTGATCAGAGTCAGACCTTGGAATCTTTACATTTGTGTTGATTCTTATCTAAATACATTTTTATTTAAGATTATTTCAATATCTGTTGTTTACTTTTTGAATTATTGAAATCGGACTTTCCATTTATTCAAAAGATATTACCAAATTACACATAACCAATCCTGATGCCCGACGGAGGTGGCGTCCGATGAAAAAATTGAAAAAGGCTAGAGCATGAAAAAATTTTTGGAACGGAATCCGAATTCCACCCGTGCGGAGCCGCAAGCAACAACTAGTATAACAATATAACCAAAAGTGTTTTACATTTATATTTCCATTATAAAGCAATTTAGGAACATTAAACGTCTTATTAGGCTATTAAGACTTTTTATAATTTAGTTTGACTGTAATATGATGATACCTACTAGGTACTGTATTACCTGCTCATGTAATATCGGGATATTAGAACTTAAGAAACAAGAATTTTTAGATCTTAAGTTCACTTAGCAATTATAACAAAGCCTGTAAAAAAATCTCTGCTTATACTGAAAATTTAAAACTTATATTCTAATCTTTGAAAATTTATAATCTAATAATAATTTTAATTATATAATCAATAATGATTGCTCCCTGGCTCTGACCAAATTAGAATATACGAACCTCTTCGATCTAGTAAGCTCGCTCGGTGAGGTACTAACATTCATCGGATATTGAAATGACAGATAGCATTGAACTGCATTAGGTATAGGTGTGCGCCTTCAGTGGGGGCAAAAGACCTACTTAATAAATACTTGCGATAAATAAAAAAGAAATACTTGCGAGATAATTGTGAAGATTTTTGAATATTTATTATTCAATCACGCTCTAACAGTTAATGGTGCTGGCTGAAAATTGTTACTAGGATAGATAACAGTCTAGAAGAACACAAAAATTCCTTTTTATTCCGGGAATATGTTCTCATAGGTCAAAATTAGAGGGGGCACACAGGCATCAACTAGTATTTAGGAAACAGAGTTGATATTGTGATCAAATCAAATCCAACTAAAACTCATCAGATCTTATTTTTGCGGAAGGTTTTTCCCTAAATCTCATTTCATAGGTGCCATGACCTCAATTGCCTTTTATGTGTTTCTGTATTGTCGTGAGCTGGATCCCGGACGCTGTGAGCCTATTTTTCATCTGTGATCTGAAAGTAATGAGATTGTGTTATCTATCCGTGAAAAACCTTTTTCCTTTGTGGCTCGTTACCGGTGTACTTAAATATTTATATGTATAAATGAAGTATATAAGATTTATCGGCTATCCTTTTCATGGAAATTGGTGGATAAGGAGTGATTGATATCGTCTACATATTAACATAATACATGGATATTTTTAGTATGTGTGTGCTGCTGAGGCTTAGCGGTAGTGAACGCGACTGCTACAAAGGGGACGCGGCGCGTTCTATTCCCGCTCAGTGTAAATATTTGTATGCATAAATATGGCTATTTGTATTGGTCTTGTCGTGTCTCGGAGACGGTTTAACCGTCGCTCCCGGTTGTCAAACGAAGACCTATGGCAGTCGTTACGGGTAGCTGGAGCCCTCAAAAGTACTACTAGTCTAATTATAGTACTTTGATCTCATCAATTGGTTGTGGCCGTCAGATGGCAGTCACTTCACAGAAAATGACGAAGTTTATTTAAACTATCATGGTCACTCACATCAGTATCAAAATAAACGGGATATTTACCATGTTTCATTGTTTTGAGTTTCCGATATTTCGGCGCTCAATCGGAAAGTCAAAACAATGAAACATGGTAAATATCCCGTTTATTTTGATACTGATGACGAAGTTTAGCCGCATCACAGTTAGACTGGAAAGCTGACGTGATGATGACAGTGATATTTTTAGTTTGATCGTTTTTATTTTTCCCATTCTTGGGATGGGTGACCACTTAACTTAGTGACCAGTGATCACCATGCCACGGAGAAGTTTCATAGTTGACTGCAAGCCGACCACAGTTTAGTTGGGAAAAGTCTCTAAGGATAAAGGCCGAACCGCACTACCTATTTACTACATAAGAAACAGGGCAAGAATATTTTTCTAGACGCGCCGCTCCTCTGCAGTGTTGTGCTACTGCGGTTGCACCTTGAAGATGACGAACTGAACTTGTGCTGGATAGCCAAAATTTTCATCTACTTGTCTCCTGGACTGGTTGTCATCTTATTATCATCTACATTGGTGATTCATCTTATGTTTAAAATTGAAATCTATAACAGTAAAAATATGAGTAACAGTTGCTGTGGTTGCTATAATACAGTTCTCTTAATGCAAAAGTTTATATCACGCAAATATATAAACAATCAGTGACCTAACTTTTATCGGTAGGTACCGCAAAAACGTATTACCTCTCCTATATAATGGAATTTGTGCCCAAAACCCCGGTATTTGTGGTCTATTGCGACCTTGGTCCTCCAAACGAAATCCCATTGGATCGAGGAAGCCCTTATTAATGTAATTATGAAACCCTTTTCAAGAAATTACCCTAATCAACAAGGAACCGGCCTTAACTAGGTTCCGAAATTTAAATACAAGTTTGCAAATTACAGATGACTAGACAAGACCCCGGGAGTCGAGATAGCTCCTCAGCATATAAATTTAATCGACTTATTTAACAAATTCACGGGTGTACTGTTGAGAGTTCCCGAGGGAAATGGAGGCACATCTGCCTCGGATTGATGTTGATTAAAAAACCTCTTAAGTACAGCCAGCTAGAATCTAGTGGTTTGCACATGTGTTTGTGTAGGTACAGTGAACAAAAAAAAAAATTTAACAAATATAAAGCTTAAAGATAAGGAATAAAGATGTAATAGAATAAATAAAGATGAGGCGTATGTCCAGCAGTGGACTTAAATAGGGGTAATTGATTCATTGAGCGAATATAAAGAAGGTTCTTGCTCTTGAAACCATTATCAATAACTCATATTTAATAAGTTTTGTAATCCAATAAGAACTCTAAGGACAAGAAATTTGATTTTTACTCAGTTTTCGAGAGTGGAGATTGTGGAGAGGTTTCAGGATTAACGTATTTCGTAAAATATATTATGTTGAAGTATGTACTTTAGTTGCTGTCTGTACACAGTTTATCACACGTGATTACACATAGTTTTTATCTTTATTTACTTTGTAGATGAGTCAGCAGCGAGGAGATCTTTTTTTTGTTATCAGTTTTGATTCAATGTTTTTGAATGTGTTCATATGTGATTTAATTCAATACTGTGTTGAATCTCTGTATTTCGATAAAAATGTATTAATATAAGCTGTTCTGCCCGGACCACGGACCAAATATGGTTTAACCATATATCGCGTTCAATGTAATTTTACTATACTTACCTAGGTATAACCTTCCCGCGAGCTATAAGTTGACAAAGTTTTATCGCAGTCGGTGGCACGTATAAAATACGAACAAACAGAGAAATTTTGGTTTGGTTTAAATTGATGACAGCCGTAAAACATTGAAAACGCAATTTCTCTCTATGCTGGGGATATTTCACAAAACTTCCAGAAGCTCTAATTAATCAATTTTGATCAGAATAACAGATTAGTATTTCCAACTTATCATTCCTCGAACGACTTTTAAAATTCTATTTCTCAATCCTGTATATTTCTAGGATTTACTGCCTAAGTTATCAAAGCACCTGAATCTTACGTCTTACTTAGTCACTGTGTGCTTTTAGTCAGTTCGAGTCCAAACCGTCCGAGCTTACACACAAATTAAATTTATTAAAATAAATAAATATTGTAGAACATTATAACGCAGCTCCTTCGGGACTCAATCTAAACATAGCTTCTAAAACGGGTGCAAGGATACCTTCTATTCTAAATATACCTTATATATAATAACATAGAGACACCAAAATCTATAATCCGCTCCCGGTCACATTTTTTCTAGACTAAAACTTAGAAATCACATAGGTATAATGCTACTAAATCTGGGTCGGCTGTTTTCCCTCGAGCAAATAAATAGTACATTTTCGTGAATCCCGACCGAAAATGAGCTTGTTTTATCATTATTTATCGATATACGTCGAATTATGTTAGTGAGACAGCCTTTGAAAGTAGTATGTGGGTCGGGATGAATGATTTATAGTTTGTATTTTTCTTCAGGTCTGCTATCGACAACATAAAAAAAGCAAAAGTCGCCATCAAGAAAATATCGCCTTTCGAACATCAGACCTACTGCCAGCGGACGCTACGAGAAATCAAAATCTTAACCCGGTTTAAGCATGAAAACGTACGTCCATTTTTTCCCTGTTTATGAGAAATATTTAATGAATAATGAATATGTTATAATGGCAAATTTCTTTTACAGATAATTGATATTCGAGATATTTTAAGAGCGGAAACGATTGACCAAATGAAAGATGTTTACATCGTACAATGCTTAATGGAAACTGACCTTTATAAATTGTTAAAAACACAGGTAACGTACTACTTTTCAGCTATTTCAAAATAAAACATCTAACTAAGTCACTTTTCATAATATATTTACGTTAAAATTTTACATTTACTACAAAATATTTATCATCTAGTAATAAAATAAAACTTCAACCGATGCTATCTATTGTACATAAATACATATACTTAATTCAATCAATCAATCAATCAATCAGCCTTTTATCCTGAACTTTTTTTATTTTTTTTATTTTTTTTTTATTTTATTAGTGTCTTCTCACAGAATGTCTCTCAGTTCAGTGTGCCTCTTGGCATAGGCCTCCTCTAACATTTTCCATTGCTTTCTATCTTTTGCAACTCTTCTCCAGTTGGGTCCAGCTGTTAGTTTTATTTCGTCTTCCCATCTTTTTGCTTGTCTTCCTCTCTTTCTTTTTCCATCTCTAGGATACCATTCGGTTAATATCTTACTCCATTTTTCCTGGGGACATCTCATTAAATGGCCTGTCCACCTCCATTTTAGTTGATCTATCTTATCTAGCACGTCTGTTACTTTTGTTTTTGATCTTATGAAGGTGTGTCTTTTTCTATCTTGCTTTTTTACGCCAAGCATGCTCCTCTCCATGGCTCTTTGGCAGTGTACTATACTGTCTCTTTGGAGTTTAGTGAGTGACCAGGTTTCACATCCGTATATGAGGCAAGGTAGGATACAGGTATCGAAGACCTTCCGTTTGATTCCTATGCTGATGTCTATGGATTTCATTACTTCTTTCAAGGACCAGTATTTTTTCCAGCTGTTGGCTATTCTTCTATTTATTTCTTTGGTTGATTGGTCTGCATGTGAGATGATTTGTCCTAAGTAGGTATACTCTTCTACGTATTCGAGAGGGTGGTTATTTATTTTAATCTCTTGATGTATACTATTTGTTAGTAATTTTGTCTTGGTCAGGTTCATGTATAGTCCGATGCTTTCACTTTGTTTCCTTAGTTCTTCAATCATTTTCTCTAGATTATATGGATCTCTTTCGAATAGGACGATGTCGTCCGCAAACCTCAGATGATTGAGTTTTCTTCCATCTATGCTTAGGCCGTATTGATCCCAGTCTAGTTTACGGAATATATTTTCTAATACCGCGGAGAACAGCTTGGGAGACAGTGGATCTCCCTGTCTGACCCCTCTTCCTATTCTGAACTCGTCACCCAAAGTTTCCAATTGAATTCTTCCTTTGCTATGGTAGTATATGCTTCGTATGATTCTGATGTAGGTGGAGGGGATACCCTGTTTCTCTAGGCTCTCCCAGATGGCTTTGTGACTGATACTGTCGAAAGCCTTGGTGTAGTCTATAAAGACCATGTACAGAGATTTATTATACTCTTTGTGTTTTTCTATAATTTGTTTCACTGTATGTAGATGGTCTATTGTGGAGAAACTTTTCCTGAAGCCAGCCTGCTCCATGGGTTGGTTTTCGTCTAATATTGTGGTTATTCTCCCAAGGATGATTTTCGTAAATACTTTGTATATATTGGACATCAAACTAATTGGTCTATAGTTGTCTATGTCTTCTTTTGGGCCCTTCTTGTGTATTAGTATTATATGTGATGTTTCCCATTGTTGTGGAATGTATTTGGATATTATAATGTCGTTAAAGATTTTAGTTAATATCGGGATAAGTTCTTCCAAGGTTCCTTTCAATAGCTCATTTGTGATCTTGTCAGGGCCTGGCGATTTGTCTAGCTTCTGGCTAAGTATTGCATGTCTCACTTCACTAGGTAAGATTTCAGGTTCGGAACTCAGGATTGGGGGAGAGGTTTCACACCTGTTCTTGTTTGCGGAGTCTCTGTTAGAGTACAGGTTTTGGTAGAATTGTGTTGCTGTTTTGTTAATATCTTTTCGACTCGTAACGTGCATCTGGTGGTTTTTCAAGTTTGGTATCCAATTGCTTGATTCCCGTAATTCTTTAAGAGCTTTCCTGGTTCCGCCTGTTGCTACAATGTGTTTTACAAGAGTTTGGAGTCGCTTCGATTTTCTATCCTTTCTGATGCCTTCCCTTATTTTTTTACTTAGTTCAGTTATCTTCTGGATATTTTGCTTTTTCATTTTATTATTGAATAGATGTTTTCTCTCATTTATTAATAGCATTGTTGGTTCACTTAAGTTGTACTTTTGTTGGTCGGTTTTTCTAGTATTGAGACAAGTAAGGTTATTATGAAGTTTGTTGTAACTAGATTCGACCTGTTTAATATCTGAGTTTATTATTTCGCTGAGAAGTGTTACCATAGAAGTTGTTTTTGTATTGTTGATTCCTAGTGTAGTTGCAGTGGCAGTATTGACAGCGAGCTTTCTCGTCTTTTTAGGTGGGTTTATATGGAATGAAGCTCTTACCATACGATGATTTGTGTTAAAGTTTAGTCTCGATATTACTGATGTGTCTGTGCAAAATTTTGCGTGACTGCTTGTGATGTAGTCAATTTCGTTTTTATATTTCCCATCGGGAGAAATCCAGGTCCATTTGTTGTTCACATTTTTCTTGAATAAACTGTTCAAAAGTAAAAGATTATGCTCAAGTAAGAAGTCTATTAGTTTTTGGCCATTTTCGCTTCTTTTGCCATGTCCAAACTTGCCCAGCACATATTCATCATTGTTTTGTTTGGCTCCTACTTGGGCATTGAAATCTCCCATTAGTATGAGAATATTTTTTGAATGTTCTGATATAACTTGGCCTAGTTTGTCGTAGAATAGTTGATGTTCAGTTTTGTCGGCTAGTTCAGTCGGCGCATAGACTTGTATGATGGTCCATGTTTTCTTATGACTGGGTATAGTTAGGTGTAGTATTGAAATTCGGTCTGTTACCCCGATGAAGCCTTTTATATACTTTCTGAGGTGTGTTTTGACCATGAATCCAACTCCTTTTTGTCCTCCGGTTTCACCTTTATAGAACAATATGTAACCTGCATATTCTTCTATTGCTTCTCCTGCTCTTCGAATTTCACACATGCCTAGTATATCCCATTTCAGGTCCATCAGTGCTTTTTCCAGTTCTAGCTGAGCTTCTGGTGTTCTCAGGGTTCTAGTATTAAGGGTTGCAATGTATAGTTTTTTTCTTTTTGTTAGAGGGTGATGGTCTATTACTCCCTCGGTGACCAGCCGTGGTGGGAGGATAATTTGATTTTGTTGTATTAGTTGTTTGTTCTGATTTGTATTTGTTGGTTTCCGTTTCCGATCACATTTCTTTAGTTGCTATATTTTTTCCTCTGTTGTTATATTAGAAAGGGAGTTGGATCTCCCCCTCATTCTTTCAAATGCGTTTATTCGGTTGTTTTTGGGTCCTATCACTGTCTGCTGTTTTCGTGGCTGTGAGTCAGCTCGAGGTGATGTTGAAGCTTCTCTTTTTCTCTTATCATTGGAACTTGTGTTTTCTTTGACGACAAGTTTATCAAATTTTAAGTAAGCAAAGTTACCTTTTTTCCTTTCTTCCATAAGCTTAGGTTGTAGTGCTTTCCTTTTTTCTATAGTTTCTTTTGAGTAATCTTCTGTTAAATATATTTTGTTAAGTTTCTTCTTATTTTTCATTATCTCACTCTTTTTCCAGCCACTAGTTAATCCAAGAAGCGTAGGTCTTGGTTTCTCGTTTTTATTTATTTTTCCGATACGATGTATCTTGTTTACGTCGTAGTCTTTTATTGATATACCTGATTCGTCTAGAAACGTTTTTTTCAAGTTTTCGAGTAGCTCCAATGTAGACTTTTCCTTTTCAGGTAATCCGTGAATTATTATATTGTTACTTTTTTTCTCTCTTTCTAGATATTCTACTCTTCTCTCCAAGTTTTCAACTTTAAGTTTCAAATTTTTATTTTCTTCTACGATAGGTTTTAGTTTCTCATCAATTTTTTCCATTATTGTGTTACTCAACTTCACTGTTTGCTTTTCCATTTCGATTTTCATTTTATCGAATAGTAATTGGAATTGCTCTTCCATATTTATTCTGTTCTTACTTCTTACGTGTAAAGGAACGTTACGTATGTTAGTAGTTTTTAACTGACTACACTGAGGATGTTTCGTAAATTAGTAGCTTTTAACTGGCAACATTGACTATCAGTTTTATTGTGTTGGTACCACTGCTGTATTCTATGATGTCTATTGATATAATATTTCTAACCTCAAAGTTTTGTTGATGTTGTTTTTTCAAAATTCTTCATATAATCGATCAATATGTGATGTGATTATTATTTTAAACTTTGTAACTTCACTTTTTACTGACTTGGATGTGCTTCAGTTGTGCGAACTATGGATATGATGTATTTATTATTGATAAACTTCCCGGGGCGTCAACACTATGATATTCACAATACAAGGGCCGGAAACGGAAAAAAAAAAAAAAAAAAAAAAAAAAAAAAAAAAAAAAAAATACTTAATTACTTTTAGTTAATTAAAATGGAGGTGAAAGAAAATTTTAATTAATTAATGAAACGTTGAACTTTGAAGTACCGATTCTTACCACTCTGTTTGATTAAATTTTGTTACAGAAATTAAGTAACGATCACATCTGTTACTTCCTTTATCAAATTCTGCGAGGACTGAAGTACATCCACTCAGCGAACGTACTCCACAGGGACCTGAAGCCCTCAAACCTACTACTCAACACCACCTGTGATTTGAAGGTACGTCAGAAATATGCCTAATTTATTTTTCTTTCAAACTTTCACGTTCCATCATTCAAAATTATTGTTATGGGCATTGTAATGCGATCATGATATAACTGTATCTTGAAACGCCTGTTTTATTAAACGCCAGATTTTACCTTTAAGGTACCCAACGACCGTACTAATGGTCGTTGTCGGTACCGAACAAAAAGTCACCATAGGCGCTGGCTCTTGAACGTGAAACGAGATTTATTTTATATTATTATTGTCTCTTTGTCGATCACTGGAAATTCCAAAATTATTCTAGAACTACTAGGCACTCAGCAGTTAGTACGTGCCTGCCCCATGAAACCCTAAGTTCTTGTAAACCTATTTGCATACAAACGTATTTGAAACTATAACGCTGGTGTCTATCTTAATAAACAACTATTACACCTAATGGGTTTACTGGTACCTAAGTGATAAGGGACATTGCCAGCGATATAGCACTCTGAATACTGAACAGCTCAGAGGTTCAGTACTTATCGTATTAAGGTTGAATTGATGAGAAGACGAAAGATAAAATAATTAAAAACCTATCGAGGTATTCGGACTAATAAAATCGTTTAGTAATTTGACCAAATTTCGGTATTTATCAAATACCTGCGACATATACTTAATGATATCCTAACAAAACCATATAGCACTGCAAATTACCAATTATTTACGCTGTAGACTGATCGTATAAAATCCCTTTTTTTCGATAAAATCCCCAAAATATTGATGGTGTCGCGACTAAAGTCACATAATATAAAGCTTAATGTCTATAACGTGTCGAGAGAAATCTTTTGTTGCGATCAGTCGTGCGCGCCTTGAAAAGGTGCGCATCATAAAGTAAACGGCTAATCATTATGAGCAGACATGTTCAGTACCTAAATCTGGTGCAATTAATAAGCTACTAGCTGTTGCCCGCGGCTTCACCCGCATAGATATTTGATACCGTTCCCGCAGCTATTAGAAACTTTTTCCCGAGATAAAAAGTAGACAATTGTTTTATTCCAGACTATAATTATAAACCGATGTGTCCAGTTCTTTTTGTTGTTTTTGAAGTTGTTGGTGAACGTGATAGAATAACAAACATCCAAACATATGCTCTAACTTTCACTTTTATGATATCAGTAGGATTACTACACATTTTATGTAAATAAGCAATCTTAAATTAAGTAAAAGATTGTTCACTTTAAATAATAGTTTGTTATGGCGTGCCGTTAAGGGTAAGCCTTCAATTTTGATCTCATATAACCAAAATAGGTTTCAGTTAATACAGATCTTGTTCACATAGCTGTATAATACATAATAGATGAAAGCAAACACGTACAGATTAATACATTCAAATTGTATCTAAAAATATACGTACTGAAATAGGTATATTGCATACACACATACATATAATCACGCCTTTATACCCGGAGGGTTAGGCAGAGGTGAATTAACACCCACATTTCACCAATCATTGAATTCGGTCCCACGTAATAGGGGGAGAGCCTATTGCCGTCTTCCGGGCACTATTGTTGACTCAAGCCATGCATCTGAGGCTTAGCCTGGGCTGTATATATCTGTCAGATGTTAAACAGCCCTATCCCTTAGTCGCCTTGTACGACACCGCATGGGAAGAGAGTCTCAGATGCTTGGCTTGAATCAACAAGAGTGCCCGGAAGACGGCAATAGGCTCTCCCCCTATTACGTGGGACCGAATTCAATGATTGGTGAAATGTGGGGGGAATTTAGGTACCTATATTGAACTTTCTGTAATAGTCATAAGTCTTATAGGTATATTGCAAAGCAACGAGCACCGCATGAAGTTATAACAAAGCCACACCTAGCACTTCACGATATTGTCACTTCTCATCCGGAATTGCAAAACCACAGCCGCAATATTGCGGTCGCTTTATTTGACAGCTAGGCACACGTTGAAATGACTTATAAACTGTTATTAACAGTAACATGTTAGAAATGCGTAAATTGTCATCTTCAATACAAATGAATAACAATGAAGTGTTTATTCGTAATATTAGTAACCAAAATCCTATTTCATATTTTTTATTCCTTTTTAGAGTCCGTACTATAAAAGGAATACTAACGGGAACCATTATAGGATCACTTTGTTATCCGTCTATGTCTATCTGTCTCTGTGTCAAGACCTTTTTCTTAGGAATACGTGGAGGTATCAAGTTGAAATTCATACCACATACTCAGATCTGTACCTAATGTCTTGAAACGGTGCCTATCCAAACTTCTGAGTCAACGCGTTTAAAATATATTACTGTTTATGTAGTTTAAGTTACGGAACCCTGCGGTGCGCGAGTCCGACTCGTACTTTTTATTTGGGCAAATCTAGTGAAAAAGAATTATTTGATCTCCAACGCCGAAAATGCTGAGAGTTGAAAATGAACTTGGTTGAACACAAGTCGCTGAATATTTCCAAACTTCGCTTTCTGTTATACAAGTTCAAAAGTCGCCCTCACCTTCAAAAAGCATTTTTTGCCTTCAGCCTTAAATATTTTTTTTATGAAATTACATTTTCTTGGGACATTGTTCAGTTTGAAGTATCTATGGTGTGTTCTTTTTATGAACTTCATTACACAAATTGATAATAAAAACTTTTCTTTGGGCGAAGCTAAGAATGGAAACAGCTAAGGTACTTCATACGCCTTCAAGAATATTAATGACAAATACTTAGATGTGTAACGTTTCTTGTTAAGTTTTTGTTGAACTGGAGATTATTTTTTGTTTCCTCCTTTCCTTTTGATGAATTCTTTGTCTAGAACGCTATGAGACGTCACAAACGTATACAGTCTTAAGTGCATTAGACCAACTTTCTAGTACAGTTGCTTGAATCAAGTTATGACATAATACGTCGATGTCCTAAGAGTGTAGGCTCGAGTCATTGATTCTGTGCATTTCATTTTGTTTGTCATGTATCTAACATAACATAAACCTGCGATAAATACACACATAACTTGTATCTGTTCTTACGATTAGTATAAAATATAAAAGTATGTGCTAGTTATTTAAAAACGACCCATTTGCCTTAATCTTGGGTCACCCCATTTTCTAAAACTTATCACTTCAAATGTCATTAATGTTGGGCGTAATGTGATGTAAATCTAACCCTTTGGTAGTTGGGGAGTGGTCCTCAAAAACCTTTCTCTAGTACTTACGGGCTCAACACGAAAAATATTCTATATTTTAGTAGATGTAGTATGTAAATATCTTAAGTACATGATTTGCAAACGGTATAGATTCGGTTTTTATCGTAAAATCACAACGATTGTTGAAAGGATTTTTCTAAAATCATATCATTATTTTTATACCACTTAGGTGATTGCTTCAAATGATAAAACACAATATTTCGGGTAGGTATTCGCATAATTATTTTCATTATATATTTACTAGTTGTTGCCACGATTCCACATATGTGTGAAATACTGTTCCTATTTCGAGACCACAGGAACTTATTCCCGGGATAAAAAGGACCCTATGAGCTATTCCGAACTATGAATCATCTCTTGGTATAGAGATCCATTCCGCAATTTTTGCGTGAAAGGATCCGCACAAACATTCACATTTAAAACATTACTAGGATAGGTTCATCTAAATCGACCGGACGGAAGGCTTAACCGCAAACCGCTCGCTCCTGGAATTGAGCGGCGGGTGAGGGTAGACGGTAAAAACAAATGTATAGAATTCGAGCTATACCACAGCCGTTTGCGGTGCACGGTGGATATAAATGAATGAGCCGACCCATTCCACCAGCTAATGGACAGGCAAACTTTCAATCCAAATTTGATAAAAATGGTTCACAATTAAATTTATTTATTACTTGCAGGGTTCCAGTTTTAAAATTAAATAAAAGCCAACCGTAGCATTATGGGTTCCTAGTACTACCATGTGTGGTTTTAAGTGTCCGATATTTCGGCACTGTTGCAACTTGCAAGCGATATTCAAAAACAGCACATGCCATAATACAACATGTTTTGGCATGTGCTTTTTGAGTTTTTCCTAATTTTCTCAAACTATTATGAGTTATGACTTATGACACTCACTTGCATTAGTATTAGATTAATTAATTACATCCTGTTATCTCTAAAAGTGGTTAAACTAAGTAAGCTTCTTTACACATTGTTTTCTCTCAGATTTGCGACTTCGGACTGGCGCGAGTGGCAGACCCCGACCACGACCATACAGGCTTCCTCACGGAGTACGTCGCCACGCGCTGGTATCGTGCGCCTGAGATTATGCTCAATTCCAAGGTATGTTTCTGAAAAAAAAAAAACTACATTAAAACATCAATCATTTGATGTTTTAATGTGTCTTTAACTCCTACGAAGTGAAAAAGGCGTGAATTGAATATGTGTATGGAGGTTATATCTATAGGGTTAGGTACTTACGTCGTTCATTTTAATAACGTTATCTATCACAAAATGTGTGAGAGAAGTGTATTTTTTTTATACCACTTACGTTGCAGACAAACACACGGCCCACCTGATGGGAAGTGGTTACCGTGGCCTAAGGACGTATGCAACACCAGGGGTGTTACACTCGCGATGCCGATCATGAAGAAACCTTCTGATGCCCCTCTTGAAGAACGTCATATTGTTGTTTCTTGTCGGAGTCTTCTCAGGTCGGGGCCGCGTTTCGAATCGATGCACGGTGGTTCATTTGTTAAACTAGTCTTTCATATGTCATTTCATATTGACTTTTGTAAGAGACGATTTAATGGTCTATGCAGAATAAATGATTTTTGACTTTAACTTTTAGTGTACAGTTTACTATTCTAACTTGACTACAACGAGACGAGTACAAGGCTTCCTATCGCCTTGAATTAGAGATTATCTTATTTTAAAACTAAATAACTATAAAATATTCCAAACAAGAGTCATTCTGGTTTTGTTATTAACCTGACAAAAGAATTGATTAAGTCACGCATAGCCTGAAAGTGAACCAACAATACAACTAACAGTTTTCTTTTGTTATTAAGAAATAACAAGTAATATAGGTCGCTAATGTCTAATTCTTCTTCCCAGCTTGTGGTAATGGTTACACTAAGTGTAGGCAAGTGGCCTTGTAAGGCAGGCCATGACTAAACCGAAAATGCTTTTGACCTAGTTCAGGCAACGCTTAACGATGCTGAAGTGCCCCAGAGTGTTTTGGCTACTCCAGAGTATAAAGAGCGCGTATGGTACGCTCTACTCTCAGAAAAACATTACTGCGGACACTTTATGATGGTAGTATATTATTTGAATAATTCCGTTTTCCTTCATAACATACAGTGTTATATCTCGCAGTCTCAAAACAATCCTTTAAAATTTTAAGGCACTTAACTATAGCTTACCTCCAGCATAATAAGAAAAGTCTACTTCTGTAATTAACATTCTGTTTAACAGCAGACAGATATATACAGCCTAGACTTCGCCTCAGATGCATGGCTCGAGTCAACAATAGTGCCCTGAAAACGTGGGACCGAATACAATCATGGTGAAATGTGGGTGTTAATTCACCTCTGCCTAACCTACCGGGGATAATGGCGTGGATGTACTTTTGTAATGCATGCCAAAATATTCTCTTTAGTATTTGAACTCGACAATTCACAGTAAAAGTACCTACTGGTAAACTTTTCATGTCGTATACATGCAAATTCTAATGGAAGTCTGTTCGGATCCGATAACGTTGCTTTTAAAACACTCTGCCCATTACTCTCGTCACGCATTTGATAACATGTAGACATATAACGATTTTGACAAGGCATGTCGACCTCAACGCGAACCAATCTACTTTCGGTCTGGAGCTTTTTCCCGTCAATATAATTTTATGGGTATGCAAACAGTGTGTTTTCAAGCTGAGCGGAAATTAACGAGGTTCGCATGCGAACGAACGAGCACACACATTCGTAGTTATAAACTTTATTGTACTTTGACGTAGTAATTTATGCTATGTTGGTTAAAGTCATGCAAATTTAGTACGGACTCGGTTCTGTTTTGCAATCCAGTAGACTAAAATGAACGTAGATTTACGAAGCGAAGGTGAATGGACAATCCGGAAAGGGTTTTTTTTACTTGCGAAAAATCCCCACGGATACCCCCCACCGCAGCCGGTTGACAGGCATATCCCTCACACCCCGGCCGAACCAGGGTCATCTCTCTCGATCTGGCCCTCTTCGGGTGTGGGGACCACAGAGTTCCCCAACTCGTCCCCGGAACAATCCGGTAATATGTGTACGCGTAGTAACTCTCACGAACCGTTTTTGAAGTCATATTAACTGATATACTTCCCCGGTAGAAAGTCCTGTGTCTATGTCCAGCACTCATTTGCGTAAACTTTGGCCACAGTATCAAAGCAGAAGTTATTGTTGTAAAGTTACTTTAATTGATTTTGATAAAGAAAATAATATCAAACCTTTGAGCTGTCACGTAATTTACTGTCTTGTTAAAAGTATAAACAACAACGGGGTGTGAAGTTTGTACAAATGAAACAACATCTTCATCAGAAATTCTAAAATTGTTATATCTTACTCAAAAGAATCGTTTAAGTGCTTTGTGGGTGCTTCAAAGAGTAAATACGGCAAATTGCCCACCGTCTAGCAACTACAGAAGCTTTCTACTACACCATTTAAGACGTTTGTATTATTTCAACTCGTCCTGTGAAATATTGTGATAATTTACCTTCCGCTGTGAAGAGCCCTCATAATGGTCTAGTAAATCCTGCTCTTTGAAAATACTAAGAGTGATACTTGGAAGATTTTAACTTCGTTAAACTGTATGTATGTAGGTATAGCCACAATGGTAGTGTATCACACCTAAATTTACAGACTACCTTAGCTAGAATAGCTTTTTAAATACTTTTTAGCCTCACTCTTAGACTCTTAGTTTAAAACACACTGGACAGCCTAGTGAACGCGGCCGCTATGCAGGAGGCGCGGGTACGATCCCCGCTCAGTGCAAATATTTGTATGCACGAATATGGATATTGTCTGGTCGTGCCTCGGAGAGCACTTTAAACCGTCGGTCCACCGGGCCACCGGGCCACCGGGCCATACAGACATCTATGGCAATCGTTACGTAGTTGGAGCCCAAAAAGTCCAACAGCCGGTCTAACTGCAATGCTTCGATATCGCCTTTGGGTTATGGAAGTCATTTGGCAGTCGCATCAAGGAAAATATCGAAGTTCAGCCAAATACGCAGTTAGACTGGTGAAGCCGACTCTGGACTTCGAGGTGAAAGCTTCAGATGCATCTGGGATTACTGTACTCAAAATGAAAAAAAAAATTATGAAGCTACAAATGAAATCTGTGAAAAATACGTAGGTACTCTTTCCTAATGGGATAAGCTACGATCCTGACACACAAAACTTTCGCTTTTTCTACTTTTATAATTATATTATAATTAAACATACTCGCCGCTGGTTAAGGGTGCTGTTGACCTGACCTTTCTTTAAAATTTCCTCCATCAGATAAACATGCCACAAACCTGTGGACATTTTAATTTCAATTAAATTTGCATTTTACCAGACTGCTGTCTAATAGTTTGAAACAAGTTTGACAGGAGGCGGTACCTACTAATTTTGCTTTCGGTTTATGATTAGCAATAGGATACAGCCTGCTGTCAAACTGGTTTTGATCTTTTAGACAGCATCCGTACTATTCGTTTCAATCTTTTAGACAGCGAGTCAGGATTTTTAATTGCAAATGTTTTTTTAATTGCAATTAAAATTTGCCCAACATTGCCATAGACCTTACCTTCCCAACAAGTAACCAAACACCTGTTTTCAATTTATATTAGAATATTTTCACGTTGATTATCTACTGTCTCGCTGTTTTACGGCATTCTAATAATGCTCCTTCATACAATAAAAGCCTACAATTCACAGTGAAATCTTAGCTGTCTGGGAATACTTGACAACAACCTTTAAGGCTCCTGACAGGCGCGAACAATACAGCCTTGGAGTATTATTAGGTTCCCTGTTCCATTGTGCTCAGGCTTAAATGCCTTCCGTCATAATTCACTGTCATAGTTTACTTGGTATTTCGTACCCATTGACTATAAACATTATAGACAGAGTACAGTGCTAATGTAGCGTAAAAGACGCTTCGAAATAACGTCAAAGTCAAAAATCATTTATTCTGCATAGACCATTAAATCGGCACCTACAAAACGTCAATATAAAAAGACATATAAAAGACTAGTTTAGCAAATGGACCACCGGTTCGAAACGCGTCCCCGACCTGTGAAAACCCCGGCAAGAAGCTCAGCGGGCATTTTTTTTTGGTCTATTTACAAACATTTACTAAGTCTACTTACATGTGAGTAAACTTATGTCAATATTCCTTCAAACTGTCAAAGTGTGTATGCTATGGGACGTATAATATAAGTCAAACCTTTACCAAAGTAGTAGTTATTTTTTACGCCGCATTATAGTAGATATTACTGATTTTTTAGTTTTTGAATAGTCTCAAGTTCGAACCCTTTTTCGTAATTACTAATATTATACTATTTACTAATAATTATTACTATTATTACTTATTTTACATACATACATACATATAATCACGTCTTTACTCCCGTAGGGTTAGGCAGAGGTGAATTAATATCCACATTTCACGAATAATTGTATTTGGTCCCACGTAATGAGGGATGAGCCTATTGTCGTATTACGGGCACTATTGTTGACTCGGGCCATGCATCTGAGGCTGAGTCTGAGCTGTATATATCTGTCTGATGTGAAACAGCCAGCTATGTATTAGTTACTAATATTTACTAATATTAATCATCGTCCTCCTGCCCTTATCCCATGTTTATTTGGGGTCGCCCGGTCGGCGCAACATGTGTTCTTTTTCCATTCATCTCTAGTTGCAGTCATCTCCACATTCACTCCCTTCTTAACCATATCATCATTCACATAGTCCATCCACCTCACTTTAGGTCTCCCTCTCCCCTTGTAGCCATTCACTTCCATAGTTTCCTTCTCTACGCATTACATGTCCGAAACAGGTCAAACGATTTCCTCGTAGCTTTTCCGTGATTGGTACTACTCTCAAACTTCCTCTAATATATTATATAATTTATAAATATAATATAAAATTAATATATAAATATTATCATATAATTAAATAATATGTATTTTTCTTTGTCGCACCAACAAGGCCTGGAATTAATTACCAGCTCACGTGTATCCTTCTTCCTACAGTACCGGGTCTTTTAAGCGGGGTGTGAAAAAGCTTGAGGCCCTCAAGCTGAGTGTCACCATTGTCACTTGGTATATGTAAGTAATGGTGACTCTCTTTTCTGAGACTTTGCCTTCATCACGCAAGGCGAAGTCTAATTGATGTGTCCTAAATAAAAGAATAGGCAGCTATAGCTGATATAAATAACAGCTGTTATGAATATTCAGTACACTCAGTGGTTTTAACTCGCTGTTTGTATATATTAGCGCTGTAACCGTCTATGAATAAATGTTCGCTTAATGGTTATAATACTCAGTTTGAATATTGTTTATATTGAGGGGATTGGTTTTAATCCCGTGGCTTCCGTCAGCCAATAACAACTCGAGTATAAAATAACCTAATTGAGAATCGCTGAGAATTCTCGTATTGTGTTAAATAAAGTAAGAAATGTTTTATACCGGTTTCGATATCGAATATTGTATTGAAATTGTTTGGATAGCAATAGGCATTGATTGATTGGAACAGTTTGTGATTGGAACATTACCTGGCTCTGCCTTGTTATTCTCTATAGGTATTTAATGGACATGACTATAAAACCCTGCCTTGGCTTGCCCTGCTTGGTCTTCTACACTGACGGCACAGAATCGTATAGATTTCGTATTGACGTTTAGGCATAGTATTACTCCAAATAAGTATTAAGACTTTCATCCTACCTAGCTAATGAAATGACTGTAATATTTGTCCACCATTATAATATTTTAGCTTTAAGTTATATACTAATGCGACTACTCTACAAATCGTATTTCTTTAAGTACCTAAAGGCTACGTCCTACGTAGGCGATTCAAAGTGAACAGAATTGCGAAGCGATTCGATGCGATTTCACGCGAATCCAATGCGATGCGGCGGTCTTGTCCTGCGTGCGTGCGAATTGCCCCTACATCACCACTCTGTCAAATAAAACGACACTCCGACAACCGGCACCGCGTCAATTCCCGCGAAAATATCAAACCAACTGACAGCGTTCCCTTCAAATCGCGTGGCGCCGCAGGGCGACCGTACCTGCAGACATTTGGTCACACGGGCCAATTCAATACGTATCGACTCGACTGTTTGCTGATTTCGCGCCAGATTGCCTCAATTCGCGTACGCTTCAAAATCGCTCACGTAGGACGCCACATTACTCACTTGTCTTGGTACTGTTTATCGCGATCTATATGTTTGTTTATGCGTGTCTACATTGTCAACATTTATATGTAAATTTCTGTTCTATCTAATCAATTAGCGCTTCGATGCGTCCACTTAGTATCATAACTCACTATTAGGCGTGTACAGTTCTGTTCCATTTCATTAATTAGCGCTTTGACGCATCTACTAATCACTATTATACCGGCTTTATGTCACTGAACTCCTAAACGGTTAAACCTATTTAGATGCAGTTTTGTGTGTTGGAATAGGTCGTTGAGTAGTTTAATTTAATAGTTAGAGTGACGCTGCAATAAGGTTGTAGGATTTTTAAAATGATTTCCTGTGCAATGTGTTATTAAATGTATTATTCAGTACACCAATAAACTGAAATTTTTTTACTCGACCTATTTTTAGATTTACGTCTGTGTACTTAATAATTTAGGGTAAAATTAATTGGTTCTTACTCAAAATTTAAAGATTGTAATATAAAAAGATCTTTATTATTTTATATAATATTTTATTAAAAAAGCTTTGATTTAGAACAATATTTACGGGAATTAACGCGATCATGATATATATACATATATACCTTAGATTTGCCTGGCGTTTCGATCAGGTTACACCGATCGTGGTTACAGGCTGACTGGTTCAGTGGTGCTCACCCGCCGTCTTCGAGTCCGTGAGACAGTAGGCTCTTCATGTACCCACACATTATAGATATTTTTAATATTTTCTTTTTAGCATGTACCTTCACATACCACACTCACAGAGTCCCTATCCTGTAAGCAAACTGTCCGGTATTTATTCAACTGTGCAGAAAAGCGAGGATGCATGTTTTGAATCACTGGATTCCATGTTGCAGATAATTAAATCCCATCTTCCTGATTAAAATAATTATGTTTCTTGATTTCAATCGCTTCACAACATTTTGATTGATTAACTACAATTATTATAAAGCAAAAAGTATCTACTTCATATAAAAAAGTATTACCCAAGCATGTCGAAATGGTAATATGAATAATACATACGTTTTCATCGTCGCCCTAGATCGAGTTAAAGCACTTTCAATACTTTCCTCACTCGGATATATCCAGTTACAAAGCTCGCGACTCGCTTTGCGATCCAATAACACTTGTATACAATACCTTTGCGATAGTAAAACGTACGTACTTACAGACATGTTTAACTTTGTTTATGTACGTTTCTTTGAATTCGCGAATGTATTGTGTCCTTGGTGTAAGCCATCACTATTGAACGTCGAAACTATTTTACGTTACATTATTCTTTATACCATACATATACCTTTTTATAATACTAAGGAGAATAGGTCGATGAATGACCTCCGCCCCCCCATGAGCGCAGGACTGAGGATGACGGGTAGAGCCGCCTGTCACCCTCGCAGAAGTAGGCCGCGGCGGCGGCGGCGCGCGTTGCGCGTCTCCCCGTTTCCGAGGACGAGTTGAGGACCCTGAGGTTCCCACACCCGAAGAGGGCCAGATCGAGAGAGATGGCCTTGTTTCAGTCGGAGTACGAAGGATAGGTATGCCTGTCAACCTCACCTTCGGCAACCACCAGTGACCCACAGGCGCCGTTCGTTTTAATCGGTTCGAGCCACCAGCTCCGGCAGGGAGGTACCCGTGGGGGTACTTTCGCACGTAAAAAAAATAATAGAATAGGAGTTCCATCTAGGTGTTATATGGTGCCGATTTATTTTATATTTATGACTGACTGCCTCGTGGAACTGATTTAGTTAGTAATTAAAATAAAAAGCTTCCTAAAATAAACATAGTCCGAGTTATGTGATCTAATATCAGCTATCTACCAGAGACAACTCCGTGGAAATCGGCCGGCAGATTAGCCGGAACCAACAAACAGAAAGACTTCTTAGACCGAATTTTCCATCTGACCTACATACATTACGTGTATACTTATATACGGTTGATTATCAAATTCATTTATTATCCATCATGGGGGAGTGGCTAGAAAGGCCACACGGCAGCCTCTCACACGCTTTTACGCACGTGATCACCGAGCATTGGTACTTCGGGAAGTATCTGCGTTGGATGGAGAAAAGAGCCAACATCCGAGTGCCATCACTGCGACGCGAGCGAGGACTCGGGGCCGCACACGCTCACCGAGTGTCCGGCGTGAGAGACGCCGAGACGGTAGCTGGTGGCGGCCCTGGAAGAGAGAGTTCTCACGCTCTCCACCTTGCTCGCTACGCGGATGCGTGGGCAGCCGGCGCCTCCTTCTGCGAGCAAGTAATGCTCTTGAAGGAGGAGGCGGGGCGGGAGTGGCAGCGGGATCGACGAAGGATCGCAAGCCAAGCTGCCCGCGTACGAAGGCAACTCGGGCGTCAGAGGTCGATGAACGACGTCCGCCCCCCATGAGCGCAGGCCTGAGGATGATGGGTGGAGCCGATTGTCACCCTGGCAGAAGCAGGCAGCGGCGGCGGTGCGCTTGGTGCGCCTCCTCATTTCCGGGAACGAGTTGGGAACTCTGTGGTCCCCACACCAGAGGAGAGGGCCAGATCGAGAGAGATGGCCCTGGGTCGGCCGGGGTGCGAGGAATATGCCTGTCAACCTCACCTTCGGCAACCAAAACCGACCCCCAGGCGGCGTGCGTTTTGGTTGGTTCGAGTCCGACATAACCTCTTACACCGGCTCCGGTGGGGGGGTATCTTTGGGGATTATGCGCACGTAAAAAAAATACATTTATAATAAAATATTCCAAGGATAGAAGTAGGAATACGAACGGTACACTGTCCGCCACGCATGATTACTATGCCTATATGCGGAACTGTTCGCACTAATAATATCGACTTTTTCCTTTTTCCTGCTTAATAAAGTAATATACGTTATAGTGAGTGTCGCTATACCTATTATTATACATTATTCAACTAAAGTCTTACGCGTATTTTTGTCTTTTGAGTTATATCTGTTTTTGTATTCTAGAATGCATTTTTATTTTATGTTATTTTTAAACTATCGCGGTGTGAATTCATAATTATACAACGGTTCGGTACTTTTCAATTTTGTTAAAATATATTTTTCTATATTCAAAATTGTTTTCATTGTTCTTCATGAAAATTTAGAAATAGAAGTAAATAGATATGAACATAATAATATTATTTCGTTTATTTATTTTTTTGCTGACGGTACAAAAAATTATATTGAAACATCGCAAACATGATCCTTTTACTTGAAACATGTATAGAATCTATGAATTGTCAGTATTGTGCTATTCACTGAGTGGTAAATTTTATCTTATCTACAATTAAGCGTGTAACCAATCACAAAAATCAATTTACTGTTTATATGAGATACCTATCGCTTAAGTATAGCATTAGCAATAGATTCGATAAGTATTTAATATAATTATGGCGAATGGGCACATTTGAATGAGAAGTGGAAGTAACTTAGATTAAGCCGATTAGAAAGCACTTTATGTCTTGCGAAATACCGGCTTAGGCAGAGCTTAATCTAATTGAAATGGCGCCATGGTTATAGACATATGTATAGACGCATTCAACAACACAACCAATTTAACTTAGTTAAAAGTATTGTGACTTTTACAGTAAAATAAATAAAATAAGTTAAGAACCAAAACCCAACTACTGAAAAATCCTACTTTTAAAAGTATTAAACAATACTTTTTAAAGCGTGATATTACCGTCTCTATTGAGCAGTCCGACTAGAGTAGTACCTCCGCCCTACAAAATATCACGGCCCTAATAACCTCGTGTTATCTTCCCACGGTGAGGTGGGTAGCCAGAGCTCTCTGGAGAGATTTTGTCTTGTCAGTGGAAAGATCAAAGGCTTGTCCTGATTGTGTTTTCTACACTGACGGCATAGAAACTCTCTGTTCGTACACACGTCCATAGGTCACGGTAACCACTTTCCATAAGATGGGCCGTATGCGTGTCTGCCAAGTTGTATAAAAAAGCCTATTGGCTCCCACGCAGAAGATCCGGAAAAGCGTTTCCGTCAGATATAGCTTAAGCATTAAGTTATCTAGCCTACAGTAAATCTGTGGATATATCGCTGTACTTAAATATGTATTTCGGCAAAGCCGAGTCTCTCGGACCCCACGAGAGCTGTATATCAAGACGTGAGACGATACCGCTTGCTGCCTTCACACGTTGATAAGCCTCAAGTAAAGTCTGAAACTAGTCAAGATTTCTGAAATTATATCAGTGGTTACAATTTTATTTCATAAAGTTAAAACAGAAATATATTTATCTATTGTCACGCAACTATCGAATTTCTAACAATCCATAGCAAATTTCTCCAGTTATCAATAAAAAAAAGCCGGGATGCATTAACACTTACGGTAGCCTAGTGGTATGGGTAATGGACTGCTGAGACGAAGTCTTGGATTCCCAGGTTTTACCACGGCACACACCAATGACTATTCGATGCTTTTCGAAGTTATGAGTATATTTATCGCAGGTTTAAAAGAGCCCGGTTAATGGCAATAGGTTCGCCACCTGGGCACACATTGGGACCTAAACATAAACTGGCGAAATGTGGGTGCTAGCACCTACATTTCGCCCCTTCGGGCATATAGGCTTGAGTTTATGTTATGTTATTATGCATTAACACGCTCATATTACGCTAGTAGGTACTATTATCTGTTATATACTCATATCGAGAATCCATCAAAAACATTTTCTTTTTACTGACTGTACGTTTACGTCGGATAGATACATATGTATCCCTATTATTACCTTATGACGATCAATATTCTAATTAAAATTTCTCTTCCCCAGGGCTACACCAAGTCAATAGACATTTGGTCGGTAGGATGCATCCTGGCAGAGATGTTGTCGAACCGGCCCATTTTCCCGGGAAAGCACTACCTAGATCAGCTAAACCATATCCTCGGTGTCCTCGGGTCGCCCAGCCAGGAAGATCTCGACTGCATCATTAATGAAAAGGTAAGAATCGAAGGGTGAAGTGCAGATGATAAGGACCACCATTCTAGGTGCCGAGAAAAGTAACAAAATGGCGGACTCTGCCGTGACGGCCATGACAGATGCTTTTACGCTTCATTTGATCGTACGATGTTACAGATCCTAAGATCGTACATCTAATCGTTACTACGGGCTACAGAATGTTTATATGTGAAAAATGCAAAAATATTTATTTTAAGTTCAGTATCACCCGTCACAAGTTTTTTTTAGTAAATAATGCTAACCATTAATCCGGGATAAACAGTAGTCTATTGTTAAACCAGGATATAAGCTATCTCTATTCAGTATTTCACCCAAAATCCGTTAAGCTTTTACCAACGTGGCGAAGACAAATATACATATTCAATGACTCACAAACTTCCGCGTTTAGGATTAGCAGGGTAAAGTGAAACTATTTTGCATTTAAGCCGCACTCTTGGTACTCGTATACTTTTGTAATTAAGAGTGGCCAACCGTTTATAATATTCATAATTCATTGTAATGTAATACTCGTATGCGATATTACATAGTAACACATCTGTTTGATTTTTGTAGATCTCATAACAAGCTAATTCAGCTATGCTTACTTTGGATTTATGGTTATGTAGAATGTCGTAAAATATTTATTTATTATTTAGTGATGTAGTATTTGTACTACATACACGGGCGCGGTCATGCCGTACGTGAACCGCCTAAGATTACCTTAATCATATCACTTACGCCCCGGCTAATTCAGGGTCATCTCAAAGTCAAAGTCAAAAATCATTTATTCTGTATAGACCATTATATCGGAACTTACAAAACGTCAACAAAAGGTTCAGTATGTCCCGGTTTCGAAATACCCCGCTCGGGTGTGG
Source organism: Eilema griseolum (assembly GCA_963662185.1). Lineage (NCBI taxonomy): Eukaryota > Metazoa > Arthropoda > Insecta > Lepidoptera > Erebidae > Eilema > Eilema griseolum. The sequence goes on along the minus strand of OY759240.1, from coordinate 20,895,722 downwards.
GAATCTTGACCTCGGAAATGGGGGGCTGCTAGTGACAGGCGGTATCTTCTACCATCCTCAGACTTACGCTGATAATCAAAAGCACGAAACAAAAATGACACTACTCTTAAATCTTATTTAGGATTAACTAGAGTGGGTGACTGTCAAGTCTAAATAATTTTTTTACTAAACGACATGCGACACCATAAATACTCGGCATCGAAATAACAAAGGTATGACGTCATACCGTGCTATCTATTGTCAAATAATTTACAACCAGTGCTTTGGTGTATAATTAAATAAACATGTACAAAAGCGATGAAATACAATATAGACGTAATTTAACCACTCTTATCTATTTTTGATATAATAGGTCACAATTAACAATTTATTTTAACCATAGGTAATTACATTATGTACGGTCGGACAAAGAATATACGGTTGCACTTTTTAATATAAAGTTTTATGTCAACCGTATCTCCGTTGTCGACTGTACTTACCTATGTTTTTTTTTTAAACATTTGTAGAATAGATGTTGAACAGGCATTATGTTAAAATTTAAGTTTGAAGACCTTAAACGAAACTAAAATTTTGCTCTGCGCAAGCCTTTAACGTTTAAATTAGAAATGGTAGTGATCCCTAATTGAACGGCTATGAGTTCCTGCTGTACGACCTGAAAGTTTGGACCTTATCTAAAATGGGTCATAAAATGAGGTCGTAAGACTGTTTTTGCGATAGGGTTCAAATTTTGATATCGTGCGGATACGTAGCCGATTGAACAAGTACACTATAATAGTTTTCTCTTTGAAATATCGAATGACTAATATCAAGGAATGTTATCTATACCTTTAGTAAGCACTTAACGAGTATTACGCAACTTTTTGAACATTATAACATTGAGACAAATATTTACTCTTGATTTTGATACCAATAAGATTGTAAACCACTTCGAAACTAATCACATTATCTAACAACTTAAGATTTTCAAGTAATAGAACAATGGAAATACGAGCTATGGACGGTCCTTCAGAAATAGACTCAAGTATCGATATTAGCTACAGGTTTGTTAATCTTCAAAGTTCAAACACAAATTCCTTCAATTAGCTGCTATTACTGTTATCTTGAGTTTTAAATTATTGCGCCACGGGACAATCTACCACAAGATGGAAAACATCTTAATCCTTAATTAAATTTAAAATAGGTCATAATTAACTTTTCTTCTCCGTGGCGTAGCGGTAGAGCATTCGACTGCTATGCAGGGGGCACGGGTTCGATTCCCGCTCAGTGCAAATATTTGTATGCATGAATATGTATATTTGCATTGGTCTGGGTGTTTCTATGTATAATATGTATGTATTTACAAAAAAAAGTATACAAGTATGTTTATCCGCATTCTAGATTCCATAACACAAGCTAGTTAAGCTATGCTTACCATGGGTCTAGATAGCGTTGTGTAGAATGTGTGGAATATTTATTTATTTGTCTAACAAAACAATATATTCTAGGGAAAAGTGGCATTCGACCACGGCTATTCTAGTTTTTTATTGTGTAATGCTTTTTAGAGCGTGATTTTTCAGTAGTCGGGTTTTAGTATCAAACTTATTTTTTACATAATATACATAACATAAACTCATGCCTATGTCCCCGAAGGGGAAGGCAGAGGTCCTAGCACCCACATTTCGCCAGTTTATGTTTAGCTCCCAATGTGGTGGCGAACCTATTGCCATTAACCGGGCATTTTTTTTGTTTATATTATTTTGGGGCAAGCAATAGGTATAATATATACCTCTTTGAAATGTGCTAATTAAGCCCTTTCAGTTGATACCAAACATGTTTATCGCAAATTATTTTTTTAATACAGTACTTCATGACCGCTAAAAGACGTCACATTAAATTCATTGACATGTTATATTGCCTATAACCAGCGGACGACTAAGACGCTTCTAATGATACCTCATTTGTCCAGGTCTAATGAGTGGTTGAGGTGCTATGAGGGAACAGATGAACCTACATACATACATAGCCTGACAAAATCATAACCTTCCTTTTTCTTTGCCGTAGTCGGGTAAAAATTGCTGTATTTCGAGAGTTATTATACATTGGATAAGGAACGTATACTACGTATCCAATTCCGCTGAAGGCCGTATCATACTCCTATCACTCAGGACGAAAAGCACATTTGTCACCGTCAACATTTCGCTAAAACGTCGAATATCTTTCGTATTGAAGTGTCGGCCCCTCCCAGTGCCACTCTCGAGGGATCCAAGCTCACTCAACTATATTTGTTTGGCGTTGTTTATCTAAATGGTTAAGGTGTCAGCTTTACGATGAGAGGTCCCGGTTGCGAGTCCTGGCCATTTCACTATAACGCGAACCTACTCCTAACACAAGCTTAGCTGGAGGAATATTAGAAAATTCCGTTACTAATATTATAAAAAAATAAAATAGACAACCTTTCGTCATGTATTTTTCACATGTTTTGTGTTAGCTGGTGTTTTGTAACTTTAAGAGGATTGAAAAAAAAAAAACAGTATGTAGATGTTATTTTGACCCCTAATCTGTTGTCTATTCTATAATTCGACCCATAACTGATTACTGTCGGTCTATATCACTTACTCTGTATCATTAACATCGTCCTAGTGATGATCCAGCTGGCTGAGGCCTTCACTTTAGGTACCACGTTCCTTCACTATTCATTTTTATTCAACTGTTACGGGTGTAACTGCTGTCAGATATGAATGCCTGCGTCAGAACCTTGTCTGTTATTCGGTACGTTTACCAGCTGGCAAGTGAGGTCGGCCTTGGCTCCAAGAATGATAACAGAGTCCAGAGACTGTCGTTATTAACTTTGTTTAGAACATACTTACTTTCTTTATGTATCATTCGAACCTACAGTCTCCAATTCGCAAGCAAACATAAGCGTGTTACTAAATCAACGAACCAAATAAGTCGAAGACCGAAACCGAGTCGACATTAGAAGATAATTTGATTTCGGTTAAAAGTTGAAAAGCGATTGGTTGGCCCTGTTCTTGAAAAGGACTACAGGAAACCTTTGATACACTTAGGCAAATACGATCAGGAAAAAGAAATCGTGTGTACTCTTGTACTTACCGAAATAGGTATAACATTTCTTGGAATTCTTAATGGAAAATTTCTCTATATTTTTTTTGTATTTTTCTAAATTGTAGTATATAGAATGTATATTTCAGTTTCGTACCCAATAACACTGAGTGTACACAAAGGATACAATTTTGTGTACGAATTCGAAGTAAAAAAATGTACTAGCATTATTAACTGAAAACGTTGCTTTAAAATATATACAAACAGATCTGTTGTTGGCCTGTAAGGAATATTACATACATACATTATACTCTGGTATATTTTCCTTCGGGGTAGACAGAGACAAGATTGACTGTATTCTCACAAACTGTGAGCATCCTGTCATTAAATCCCATTCACCTGAGCCATACAATACTTGGTGTATCATTCACCAATACTCATTTATTCAGAAAATTAGTCTTTTTTAAACTATTTATTTCACGGCATGCAAATGGAATTACTAAAGTAAAACTACCATTATCATGTTAGCATTGTTCCCGGTTGCATCCGAGCACCGGACCTCGAAGCCTGAAACCATTTAGTTCTCCTTTTGTTTTGCATAAAAGTTGTATAAGCAGCTTTTATAGGACATAGACAGCCTCTGTGATGTGGCGGTAATGAACGCGGCTGCTATGCAGGAGGCGCGGGTTCGATCCCCGCTCAATGCAAATATTTGTATATGTACATGAATATGGGTATTTGTGTGTATTCGTGGGGATTTTTCGTACGTAAAAAACTCATTACTAGAGCTTCGTTCGTCGTTTATAAATTTATTAGTTTTAGTAACATTTGAGAACGACTGTACGTTCATTTAAATTTTTTACAATTAATATAAAACTAAATTGAATGAAAGAAATCTGAAGACATTCCATATATAATGGTAGCGATGGGTGTCGTTACTTATTCACATTGTCGCCCAATTTCGTAGCTGGAAGTGGAAAGTGATCGGGAAACTTTCTCGATCCCATCTTTGTTGGGTCACATGAATAAAATAAAAGCCGTGATCCCAGGTTATATTTATGACAGAGTGCTCTCTTAATGGATTTGTCCACAACAGGTATTCTTATGTCTTAATGTTTAACTAAGTAGTACAAAGAGCAGTTTTAAAAATAGTTCTTAATATATCTAGTTATGTATAAATATACAGACTAGCTGACCCGTCCGAGGTTCGTCCGTGGAATTTTTTTTATGCCACTTGTTTGGCAGACAAGCATACGACCCACCTGATAGAAAGTGGTTATCGTGGCCTATGAACGTGTCCAACGCCAAGCGAATCACACTCGCGGTGCCATCCCTGTAAACACAAGAGTTTATGTGCCGTCAGTGTAAAAGATAAAGCAGGACAAGCTTTTGGTCTGCCCACTGACAGTACAAAATCTCTTCAGTGAGCTCTGGCTACCCTACTCAGCGCCGGAAACACAACACAAGGTTATTATGGCCGTTGTTTTCTATAGGGCGGAGGTACTTCCCCAGTCGGACTGCTCAATTGGACGAAAATACCGCCGTGTCCTACCTCCTACTAATTTTGAAACTGCATAATAATCTATTTGAGTCCGTATTTCTTTAATTTTCATATAATGTAACGGAATCTGTCGGATTTGTTGACATTTATGATCACTGCTCTGCTCCCTTAAGTATCTAGTAGCGTCATGATATATAGCCTTTTTGATATATAGACCTTCGTTGATGAACGGACTATTCGAGACAAAAGATTTTTTCAATTTGAACTATTAGTTCCTTAGATTAGCGCGTTCAAACAAACAAACTCTTCAACTTTATATAGTAAAGATGTAAATTTGTAATAGTAAGTATTATTTGATTAATAATAATAATAAGTTTATTTATTTCACAGTAGATAGATAGATACAAATTGGTATACAAGAACAAGAAAAACATAGTTTATGTATGACACAAGTGAATAAATGTTAAAATATTACAATAACGAAATGTAACGAATAACGATAAACCCTGTTACCTAAACTAGGCTCAGGGCCTCTATCTTAGGCTACAGAAATTTAGACCGGAAAAAGTGAAAGCTCAAGGCGGGACTTCTTGAATCTGCAACTAACTAGTCGCTTACAGGGGGAATGCTCTGACCACTGAGCTACTTGAACCACACGACTTCTTCAGCATTTTAAATTTTCTTATACAGCCATCTTAAAGCGGTGGTGGAGCCATCCTCCGAAATTCATATGAACTATCGGAAACAATGAAAAAAGCCGGTCAAGTGCGAGTCAGACTCGCGCACCGAGGGTTCCGTCACTTATGCTACTTAAACCGTAATATATTTTGAACGCGTTGACTTAGAAGTAATATTTTTGCAGTCTGCCACCAAAGTGGTATAAAAAAAAAGTTTAAAAAAGTTATAACCTAAGTATGAATTTGTATGTAGTATAAATTTCTATTTGATACCTCTACGCATTCCTGAGAAAAAAGTCTTGACAGTCAAACAGACAGAAGGACTATGAAGTGATTCTACAAGAATTCCGTATTTTTCCCTTTGAGAAGCGGCACCTTAAAAATAGTTTTTCATTACTTCGTCCAATCAATTGTAGTGAAATATTAAAACAATTAGCGTATAAAAAAGTAAGTACTATTATTAGAGAAGACGGTTGAATGATGTTGTTGATAAGTTTTATGACGATAGTGTTAAGGCCTATTCTTATTCGAAAAATAAAAGCAGTTTGTCTGACTGAAGCCGATAATGTGCGCCAGCCGTAAGGATGATTTAAAAATCTCTTTTTATTCATTCTCAATATCAAAATCATATCTTATTTACGTTTACTTTACATTTTAAGAAACAGATGAATATTTTAATACTTATCTTTGAGTGACATCAGTGAGTGAGCTATAAAAAGACATATCGTTAAATTGAAGGATGTTTTTTTGGAGTTCAATACCGAGGAGGTAGGACACGACGGTAATTCCGTTCAATTGAGCAGTCCGACTGGGGAAGTACCTCCACCCTACAGAATACCGCGGCCATAATAACCTCGTGTTGTGTTCCCGGCGGCGAGTAGGGTAGCCAGAGTTCACTAGAGAGTTTTTGTGCTGTCGGTGGGAAGACCAAAAGCTTATCCTGCTTTGTCTTTTACACTGACGGCACAGAAACTCTTGTGTTTACAGGGTTGGCAGCGCGATAGTGCGCCATTATGATGCTCTGCCTCCTGCATTCCTTTGTCGCACCATTAAAGCCTCGAATTAATTACCAGCTCACTTGTTTCCTTCTTCCTACAGTCCTGGGTCCTTTGAGCGGGACGTTGAAAAAAGCATATGATGAGGCCGTCAAGCTGAGTGTCAACATTGTCACATAGTATATGCAAGTAATGGTGAACCTCTTTTCTGAGACTTTGCCTTCAGCTTACTATCAGGCAAGGCAAAGTCTAATTGACGTGTCCAATATAAAAAAGAACAATCAGTCCGTTCCAACTGCCTTTTCAGGTCGTCAGTTCATCTGGATGGCGTCTTACGTTCCTTTTGCCTTCTTCATTGCGAATTTTATCCTGCAAAGAATCTCCTAGCCTAGCTCGCTCCATAGCCGTATAACATATAACTCTATTGGAGTACGGCTATCTAGTAAAGTAGCAGCCTGTTCATTATAATAACGACTTAGTTAAATTCTGTAGATATAAATTATTTGATAGGCTGTAATGAGAAAATGACACTTGGGTTTTAATAGAAAATTATAATAGATTCTGAATCTTCTATAATTTAGATACGAGTTATATAAATTATAATTATGATGTCATAAGAAACCAGAGCCCTTATTCCCGTTTTTGCCAACGGTAACGTAAACGTGCTTGAACACACACGTTGTTATTATCCGACACAATTAAAGATATTTAGTTATGGACAAGTTATTTTCGTGAAGTCATAACGAATAATGTTATAATGTACCGGACAATATTCGTTATGTCTGTGATTGGACATATTTATAAATAGAATAATGTGGCTGTGTGATTACTACACAGGATTATCATTTACTATATAGTACACAAAATTAAATATATTAATAAGACACTTCAAACATGTGTTATTTATCACCCAATTTAAGTTTATGAACATAAAAAGTTTTCGAATGATACTCGAAAGAAACAAACATATACTGTTTTGTGCTAATAGAGAAGTGTAAACTACGATGATGAACAAATATTTGCATCATAATTATAGACATAAGTATAGATTATCTATCTATACTTATGTCTATATATCATCTGTCTATATGTCATAATCTTGCGCTGTTGTAAACACAATAATCTTTGGCAAATAATAGAGAGTACGTACAGCTTTTCCACCTTTTGTTTACTCGTTATTCAAGTTCAATCCCCTTGGATATATATTTTTGTGTTTCGGATGAAGCGTTTTGAAAGCGGCGACTTTCGTTTTGTTTCTCTGAATGGATCATATTTACTCACGGATGTTTGAATGTATTCATTTCTATTCCTTTTTAATACCCTTGCTATTCGGAATAAAGAAAGAATTTATGTAACGTCGATAAATATTAATTGCGAGGTTAGACGAAACTTATACACATAGCTGTTATGTCTATACAATTTTTAACATAACAGCTGTATATACCCTGAGTAATTTTTTATTAGTAAAGCCACAAGTTTTCACTGTTGCTGATCCAAAATTTTATTTTTGAAACTAAAATCGTAGGTATATTTTATACTAGCTGATATCGCACACCACCTTTTGTTACACAGACATTTATTTCTGGAATAACCTGTCTCCTAATTCTTGACTTGCTCTAGCTGTGTGTAAAATTTCAGCCAAATGCAGTCATTATTGCGTGATTGTATCACAAACAGACTCACTTTTCTGTTAGCCTAGTGGTTACGATCGAAATGGTCTCGGGTTCGAATCTTACATTTCCGACGTGAACCCACTCCTAACACAAGTAATTTAGTTTAGCTGGAGGGGTTAGAGGGAATATTAGTAATTTGGCTCTAATATTCTTGAGAAAAAAAACAACAAAACAAACTAAATAAAAACATTCGGCCCGACCGAAAACCCTTCATCACTGAAAAATTGTATTTTCCGAAATACGAACTATCCAACCGATTTGGGTGATTTCTTTTATTTAAATATTTTATTTAGTTAGGGGTTTTACAATTAGCATAAGCATTTTAAGAATCTATTCTAAAGCTATGCTAATATTGATATTACTAAAAAATAACAATTAATTAAAACAAAAGTTAAAATGCGTCGTGGAATTCCTCCGCATCGCAAGCATCTTGTGGTAGCGTTCCCAGAAGACTGGCATCATCGCTATGTTGTATGGCAATGCTTATTCTCTGATGTAAGAAGAGACCAGCCCTCTGGTCACGAAAAGCGTCGACCATACGCTTCGCAATCTCCCTGAAGAGATTGCGGGCGCTCGGACCTCACGGCCCGAACGTTTCTACTCCAAACGGCACAAACTCATAATCACCAATGAGATTAGAATACTTGCGCCGCTTAAGAGTCTCTGCAGAAGCTGCAGCAACACCAGCACAGCCAGCCGTGCCAGGTATATGGGTAGGGGCAATGATATCGACGCATCTTGCGTCCCACACCAGAGTCCCATTCTCCATGGCATTAATGACATACCATCCGGTCTCTTGCCATCATCGCGAGCCAAACCGTTTGGTTCAAGCACAGCTGGCTCACCGGCGGTGACAAGAGCACGACGGATTATGTCATTGAGGCTGGCGTGCCGTGGGATTCGCCCAGCGCTCCTGCAGCACGATAGGCTATGGTGTCCGAGTGGGTCAACTGCTTCTCCACAACGGCATTGATGCGGAGAAACACCTAAGCGAAGGCATAGCTTTAAAATGGGATCCTACCGTTTGACTAAATAAACACCTCAACAAAGTCTAGGGAACAAGATGACCCCAATTATTTTTTTTCGTGTAAATCTTGTTTTGCAAATAACTGGCAGCAAATAAATAAAAATAGAATAAAGTAGATTACAGAGTTGTTCGAAACTTAAAAATAAATTTAAATAAGTAATGATTTTCGAATATGGAGGGAAAACTTTTAAAAGTGTTTGATTGTGCAGTTTCTCTGAGGCAAAATAAAAAAAATTTTTTTGATTGTAAATAACGTTTATTATCAATAATACGTCTTTTACGTATGGTTTGTGCATTTTTGTGACTGTAGTCATCATGTCACGTCGTCATTTAAGTCGCGAAGAGATGTTAAGGGCTGTTGGTATGCTGCAAGCTGGACGAACTCAACGCGACGTAGCGGATGCTGTCAACACCCAACCAAGCGTAATTTGCAGATTAAGGGCACGCTACACGTCTACAGGGGATGTTGCCGAACGTCACAGGGGACAAAATAGGGTTACTACCCCGCGACAAGATCGTTTCTTGCAAAATTCCGCAAGGCGGCAACCCACGATTACTGCTCGTCAGTTGGTCGCAGGCCTCCAGTCTCAGCATCAAGTGGTTATTAGCGATCAAACTGTCAGGAGAAGACTACACGAAGCCAATCTTCATGCTCGCAGACCGCTTACGGTTCCAGCTCTTCGACGTGAAAATCGAGGTCGTCGCTTATTGTGGGCTAACGCACATTTACAGTGGACCGACCATCGATGGGCACGGATTCTGTTTTCCGACGAATCTCGCTTCGGTTTTCATCCTGATTCGAGAAGAGTGCGTGTATGGCGAGTTCCTGGACGTCGGAGTCGTCTCCAGAATCCGCAAGAAGTTCATCCTTACCAAGGTGGAACAATCATGGTATGGGCTGGAATTCGCCTTGGTGGAAGGACCGACCTCGTTTGGATACGGGGCAATTTGAATGCAAACCAATACATTCAGGAGGTTAAACACCCCATGGTAATCCCTCATCGACAGCAGTTCGGTCAAGATTTTATGTTCATGCAAGATAATGCACGGTCACACACCGCGAGGGTAGTGGTCAATGCGTTAAGCGAGCACAATTTGACGACGTTGGAATGGCCTGCTCAGTCTGCCGACCTCAATCCCATAGAGCATGCCTGGGATTTGCTTGGGAGAAGAGCTTTCAGTGATTCTTTGGAAAATCTGAACACTGAAGAACAACTTTTTTTACACCTTCGCGGTGTATGGAGCCATATTCCACAGACGATGATTGACAATCTCATACTAAGTATGCCACGCCGTTGTCGAGCTGTTGCTAATGCTTTAGGAGGTCCTACAGATTATTAAAAACGTTTAAAGTACGGTTAATTACTGTATTTCTTACTACCTCGTTATTTTTGTGCCTAATCAGAGCATCAATCAACATTGGCACTATTCAATTCTTTCTTAAAAAAAAAAAATTGATATGAGAATGTTTTTATTAAAATTAAAATTAAAAACGGTATAAAAATACCCTTCTATTGATATAAAACACTCACTATTACAAGAAAGGGTTTTTAAATAAAAACTAGAAATGTCCTTGTTCCCTAGACTTTGTTGATGTGTGTATGTTTCGTCAAACTCCACTTTCCAAAAACTTATCACATAGTTTCATTTCCCAAAAGAATCTTTAGCAAAGTTATATTTCGCATTTTAATCACTTTGTTAAATATTCATTTGGCAACTTTTTACTTGGTAAATTTTTATTAAGTAAAATTTACATTAAGCAAATTTTTTATTTTGTAAAAAAATATATTCCAAAAGTAAGTTCGTTCGTAATTATAAAACAAGTAAAATACATAAATTTCATTAAGTTACGTAGGCTAGATCGGAACTGCCAAAATAGTGGGTTAGGTTAGAACTAAGGCCCCAACAGAGCGCGAGCCGAGCGAGCGAAGCGAGAGAGCGGAATTGATTTGTATAATAGCAATGTAATTATTATAAAAGTTCCTGTAAATTATTTGTCCATATGTTATGCCAAACCATATTTGACTACCTAATACTTGGTAAAATGAAATATTGCCATGTAATAATTTGTTAAACAATAAATTGTCAAAAGTAGTATTGCTAACTGTAAAATTGCGAAAAGTTGTTTTGCTAAATGTTTTTTTGCCAAATGAAAATTTGGGAAACATACTTTGGCATGTGACACTTTGGGTAAACCCTTTAAAATACATTAAGTGTAAATAGATAAATATATAAAGAAATACAGTGAAATAATAAACGAATAGAACCTATCCCATATTTTATGTAACTACCAACCTATTTATGTGCATATAATTTATATTTATTTAAATACAAGTATCCCTATATTCTTTTCTGGTCATAGTCGTATTTTGTCACTGGGATGGTAACAGACCAAATTATTTTTGCATTTATAATATTAAGTAGGTATGTATGTAAAATGTATATACAGGGTGTATTTTTGAAACAGGGCAGTAAGGGCAAGTACCTTAACCGTTGCAGTTACAGCAAAACGTTCTTAGAAGACCTTCCCTAACTTTTTGACATATTTTGAACTGCATTCACAGATTTTGTAAAAACTTACAGTTGGCAAAAAAAATGCAAAAAGTCCAAAATTTTTTTTTTATGCCAATCGATTCTATTTCATGTGGGGATCAAAAATCTCTACGAGACCATTTTAGCTTTCAGTACTAGGAAAGACAGAAATCGCCAAAAACGTTTCCCATACATTTCGGCAACAGAAACAAATTTCTACGATGGTCTAACTTTTTGTTATGGCCAGGAAGTGGGTAGAATTGACTGTAAAGTAGGTAAATAAAAAGAATTTTTACCCTCAAATTTCGAATTTGATTCGAAAATCTGTGTGTTATACTTAGTTTCAGCTGAGAAACTTCGTATGAGTTATTAATTAAGGATTTTCGTTAAAATGTCTTCTAATCGTGAAAAAAATGACTTATTAGAAGCGTATTTTGTCAATAATCGAAATGCGGGAGCTGCATTAGTGTGGTACCGCAATAAGTATCCGTTGCGGCATGTGCCAACAAGAAAGGTTATTACAAATCTTTTGAAAAACCTGGATTTGCAGGGTTCTTTCAAAAGAAAGCGGCAGCCTCATGTGGACATGGACACGGAGATTGCGGTTCTGACTTATGTCGAAGCATATCCAGAGGTATCGTCCAGGCAAGTCGCCCTTGAAGTAGGTGTATCCCACACCCTTGTGATAAAGATATGGAAGAAATACGGCTACAAGTGCTATCGATATGGGCGCATAGTTCAAGTGTTACATCCGGGTGATGATGTTCGAAGGCTTACTTTTTGCAGATGGGACGTCAGGGACAAGGCTAAGAGGAAAGATAAGCAGAGATCATGAATTTTTAAATTACATACTGTGGTCAGACGAAACGAATTTTTCCAATAACGGTATGTACAACAGAAAAAATCACCACTATTGGTCCAAAGAAAATCCACTAAGAGTTACGGCAAGTCATAATCAGGTTCGCTTCTCATTCAACTGTTGGTGTGGTATAATGTCCAATCGAGTCATAATGGTGGAATTTTATGAAGGGAAACTGAATTCTGCCATGTATAATGAAGTCATTTTACACCATCTTGAAAACGAGATGGACGAATGGCCCCTGTCGGAATTTCGAAAAGTTCATTTTCAACAAGATGGTGCTCCGCCACATAACAGTCACCTTTCACGTTCCAATTTGAGCCGCCTATTCGGTACACAGTGGATAGGTACACATGGTTTCTTTCTTTCTTTCTTTTCTTTTCACAGTGGCCACCTCGTAGCCCCGATCTAACACCACTTGATTTTTTTTTATGGGGCTTCGTGAAAAACAAGGTGTATAAGACGACGTACGCCAGTGTTCAAGAGCTCAAGGATGCATTAATGACCATTTTACGTAATATTCATCCCAGAACATTATTAGCCGCCATTCGTTCAGTGCAAAAAAGGATAGACTTATGTATTCGTGAAAATGGAAATCATTTTGAGCAATTTATTTCATAAACCAATTTCTTAAATGTTTAAATGATTTTTTTTATTTAAAAAAGTTCAAAATTTTACCTGACCTATGAGTTTCGAGTTGATTTATCATATTTCCGTACGAAATGTATGGGAAACGTTTTTGGCGATTTCTGTCTTTTCTAGTACTGAAAGCTAAAATGGTCCCATAGAGTTTTTTGATCCCCACATGAAATAGAATCGATTGGCATAAAAAAAAATGTTGAACTTTTTGCATTTTTTTTGCTAACTGTAAGTTTTTTACAAAATCTGTGAATGCAGTTCAAAATGTCCCAAAAAGTTAGGGAAGGTCTTTTAAGAACGTTTTGCTGTAACTGCAACGGTTAAGGTACTTGCCCTTACTGCCCCGTTTCAAAAATACACCCTGTATATGTTGTGTATATATATAATATTGTAGGTAAATGCGAAAGTGAGTTAGTTTGATATATTATTTATGCATTAGTATGTTTCGCTCCGATGTGGTACACTAGGAAGGGATCATAAAATGTTGTCATAAATCTCTAACTGTCTCATGTCATGTGACGTCACGTCTTTTCAAACACGTACGGCAATAAAGGGAAGGGTACTTTTGTTGTCGTTTCCACATGATGTATAGTAAGTAGAGTTTCCGTTGGGTATAACAATAATATTCTAGGAGATAACACAATACACCGCGCACCTAAAATAAACGTAGCGTGTGATATAGGTTCTTGAAAATATAGGTACAGTCGGCATCTGATCGATCTTGACTAGTATACATACATATCATCACGCCTTTATACCAGGAGGGTTAGGCAGAGGTGTATTAACACCCACATTTCACCAATTATTGTTTTCGGTCCCATATACTAGGGAATGAGCCTATTGCCGTATTCCGGGCACTATTGTTGACTCGAGTCATGCATCTGAGGCTGAGTCTGGTCTGTATATAATCTGTGTGATGTTAAACAGCCCTGTCCCTTAGTCGCCTTGTACGACACCGCATGGGAAGAGGTAGGGTGGCCCAAATTCTACTCTGGCGGAAACTACGTCACAGCATCATCTTATTGTGGGCTATATTTGTTTGTATTCCATACATGTGCCAAGGCTATCGTATCACTCGATATATCCACAACGTTTAATTTACCAAACTGTATTTGTTCAGACATGATAGCCTGCGGATGTTCTCCGGAACATGCCTATCGATCTATGATTAAACAAACAAATTCGAGTTGGTATTTGTCCTCTTGTTTGTATAGTACTGGCCGAATGCTGGCGAGCCAATTACAAAATATTCGTATTGGCTATCGTATTGTCAGTTTAGTTTATTTTTTAATTTTTTATGACTTGGTTGCAAGCCCTTTAGGCTAACTCTTATTTTGTATTAACCTTACACATTTTGAATGATTGTTGATGTTTTTGATAATGATGATGATGACGATTAATGATGATCACTACATCAGTCGTGGAGACTTTACTATAGGTTTCTAGGCCGATTTGGAACCACCACAATAAGTCACAATTTACTTTAATATGTCAGTTTCCTGACATTCCAGCATTGGGCCCTGCAGTGTCAAAATGAGACTCAAATTGCATTTCCTAAAATCACTCGTTTAACTTCTTTTTAACCGCTGAGGCATTGATAATAAACCGTATAGTTTTTGTTTTGTAAATGCTTATGATTTTTTTTACTGTATGTAATTGTTTAAATGATAAATAAATAAATAAAAAAAGCCTATGTCTAAAAATCCACCAAAACTCTAATTCACACCAATTTCGGCAAATAAAATAATACAAAGATGCGCTCTTTGTCGTTTTGGCGCCAAAACTCTCTCAGGTTAAATCCGGCCCCTATTAATATTGTTTACATTGCTTATGCGGGTAAGCAGATGTTTTAGAGCTACTTCAACGTGAATAAGTGACAATTTTGATTATGTAACGGTCACTTGAGTTATTGGGAACCGTTTACAACCTGACCGGCAGTTTACCCCCACAGTAGTATCAAAATTGTAATTGTAATTTAAAAATTAGCTGTAGAACAATTTCATGTAGAGTCAAATTAACGTATTATCACATACTTAGTTACAAATTACACGAGATGCGAAAGTTAATAATTAAATAATGCAATGGAATGCACTACCTGTCTCTGTTAGGAGAGCTCAAACATTTGGATCTTTTAAAAAAAACTGGTGACTGAATACTATCTGTCAATATAAGACATTTGTACCTATGTGTGTCAATTAGGCTCAGCGTTGTTAAAAAGACAGGCGATGGCATGCCAACTCATTGTATGGGCACCATTACAATAGCCCCACGCAGTGTGGCCATGTCGCAACATTCGTTGAGCTTTTAAGATTGTCAAGAGGTGAGACTGTGGGGCGCAGGATCACGGTATGCTGGTCAGCATGCCTCCGGCGTTATGACATTTAACACTTCCAACCTGGAGCATAGGTTCTGCTCGCCACAAGCTGCATCTCTGCCTGTATTATTATCCATTATAAAGTCAGCTTCCACGATTTCTTTACACAGAGAATTACAGATGACGCGTTTTAAAAGTACTCTAAAAATATAAAGTCGTCACAACTACACCTATCATTTACTCTACTAAGACATTTAATACATTTTAAATAGTTTACCTGTAGCAATAAGGACACAAAGTAGAAAAAACCTGTATAAAATTAAAGTAAGAAAACACCTAATCTACTCAATGCCATAATGTAACGTAAATAATCGAAACCACTTTATGTTCTCATGTAAGTGATGTAAATACCTATGTCTTTATGAGAATAAAATTCTTTAAACCTAAAACCTAACCATTAATATTGTCATAGATATACCTTAATGTTTTTTCTGATCACACAGTCAAATCGTCTGTTTATAATTTGTTTTTGGCCAATCACCAATTATAAATAAACAAATAAAACAATAAATCTACTTCACATAGGCATTTCAAGTAAAAAGATGCAACATGTGTGCCGCGCTCGATACATTCCATAGAGCTCAAATTTAACCAGAAATGTAAACTATGATCTCAAAGTAACAAATACATAATTAGCGAACTAGAATATATCAAAATAAGGACAGCTACGAACACAATGTATATGAGTAGCTGGAAATAAAATCGAATTTGCCCAAAAAAAATTCTCTATAGCAAAATCAAAAGGGGTGAGCGAAATTAGTCTGAATTAATATATTTCGTGAACTGCCATATTTCAACGCAGAATTTATTTAAGAAAGAAGCATTACTGATCGTAAATATTAAAATAACTGTGTAAGTGATGTGTCAGCTATAGATAAAACAACTATTTTGTGTTTAAACCAATAGAAAATTCAAATTTTGTTCACCAATTGTCACTAAGTATGTAACCTATTTAAGGAGGCATTGTCTAAAGATGCAATTTGTTTACTCAGGCTCGTGGCTACCTGGAATCCCTGCCGTTCAAACCTCGCGTGCCGTGGACGGATCTGTTCCCTGGTGCGGATGCTAGAGCCTTGGACCTGCTGCACCGCATGCTCACGTTCAACCCACACAAGCGGATCACGGTCGAAGAAGCACTTGCACATCCATACCTTGAACAGTACTACGATCCCAACGATGAGGTACGTTTCCATACATACATTATTATATACCAACGTCTATATGTCGCCGAAGAGGTAGATAGCTTTTTGTCCAACAGAAGCATCCAAGCCGTTGTCGACGGCAGCTGCTCGGACCGCATGAACATAAACGCTGGTGTCCCACAAGGCTCCGTGTTGTCTCCGACGCTGTTTCTGCTGCATATCAATGACATGCTGTCTGATGGCTACATTCATTGTTATGCGGACGACAGTACTGGGGACACGTGTTACACGGGCCGTGCAAATATCCCTCAGTCCGAGGTGGAGAAGAGTCGCGAACAACTTGTGTCTGAAATCGAGACTCCTCTCTCTGGAATGTCCGATTGGGGACTACTAAACCTAGTCCAATTCAACCCCACTAAGACACAAGTATGTGTATTCACCGCTAAGAAAACCCCATTCATTGTAGCGCCGCAATTCCTGGGCACACCGCTCACCATCTCCCCGAGTATCGGGATCCTTGGTGTCGATATCTCCAGTGACGTCCAATACCGAAGTCATTTGCAGGACAAGGTTAAGTTGGCATCAAGAAAGCTCGGAGTGCTCAACAGGGCGAAGCCGTATTTTACTGCGGGGCAGCAACTCCTTCTTTATAAAGCACAGGTCCGGCCTCACATGGAGTACTGCTGTCACCTTTTTGCTGGAGCACCTGCATACCAGCTTGACCCCTTCGACTCGTTGTAAAGACGGGCATTGAGGCTGGTTGACAATCCTATACTCACAGGTAGAGTGGAACCTCTTAGCCTTAGGAGGGATTTTGCCTCACTGTGTGTGTTCTACCGCCTATACAATGGTTTGTGCTCAGATGAATTGTTTGACATGATGCCCGTAGCTACATTCTATCATCGCACCTCTCGCCATAGGCAGGGAATTCATCCCCACACATTGCGACCTGAGACGGTACGCACTGTGCGGTATGAAAGAAACTTCATCCCACGCACTCAAGCTGTGGAATGACCTCCCTGCTGCGGTTTTCCCAAGCGCCTACAATATGGGGTTCTTCAAGAGGGGCATCAGAAGGTTTCTTCATGGTCGGCAGCGCGAGTGTGACACCCCTGGTGTTGCATACGTCCATAGGCCACGGTAACCGCTTCCCATCAGGTGGGCCGTGTGCTTGTCTGCCAACTAAGTGGTATAAAAAAAAAAAAAAGACAGGTGTATCCAAAATTCATTATTTATTTTAAAAGGTACATCTACAGAATACAGATTGTACACTTATTATTCGTAAATTGTGATTGAGGTAATGTTTCTAAAATACATCCCTATTACTGATGTACACAATTGTTTAACATAAAAATTATTAGCAAAAAATACATTTTAACAATTGAAAATTTAAATTAATACAACAAAATTTACTATTTGGAAATTAATCAATTTTAATCATTTCTGTTGAAAAAATAAAAGAAAGAAAAGTAGGTCGTGGAGAGACGAGATAGTCGAGCTAGAAGCTGGGTGCAACTTTAAGAACTTCTATTGTATTATGGTGGTTTATTTTGAAGCCATTGAATCGATTATAAGGAACGAATGCCCCAGAGAATTAACCAAATGAGTTTTCCTGCCAAGTTTTCCATGAAATACTCGGCTATAAATCTCTTTAGAAGAGATTGCAATGTAGGTCACAGGGATGTTGCTTTGTGAGGATACCAATGTTTTGTTTTGAATATAAAAAGACTAACCCAAAGCCGTGATAGCAGAGAGAACGACGCTTAGTCATAAAGCAATCAATCAATTAGCCCACCGCAGTTCACTTCTGGACATAGGCCTCTCCCAATGTGCGCCATTTCATCCGATCCTCTGCCTTCCGTGTCCAGTCTGTGCCAGCCACCTTTTTGCATCTGAGCAGAGCCAGGCCAGCCTACTTTACGTTTGCCTTCTCGCGGTCTCCACTCTTGGACTTGTTTGCTCCAACTGTCATTGGTCCTTCTATAAACGTGACCAGCCCACTGCCATTTCAACTTGCTTATTCTGCGACATATACTTTAGTTCTTTGTTGGATGACCTCATTCCGAATTCGATCCGTCAGAGGAACTCCAAGCATAGCTCGCTCCATAGCCCGCTTCGTGACTCTTTAGTTATGAACCAGCTCCACCTTACGGTTTTATGGACACTTACGTGTCCATAAAGCAATCTGAGCTTGTTAATTCATAATTTTAGAGACAGTCACGCCTCTTTCCAGTTAAGGTAGACAGATACATCTTTTCACTTGGTCTATATACGAACCTGGCGTATATTTAGCTAAATACGGTTCAATAGCTACTTGCTAACTGGTAATGGCCATAGGTTAGTCGGGATTGTGAGGGATATGTCTTTGGCAATTTCACACTCCAGTATCTGAAGATACAATATGACATGGGGTTTCAGTCCCTTTAAGTTTAACATAATCACCCCCGGCCGGGCAGTCGCGTGTTTATGCGTGGAGATGTAAGCACATTAAAACAAAAGTACGCGGCGAACACTTTTTAGATCTATTTTGAACTCAGTCTTCCCGTAGTGGAAGGACTCGTGACGTGTGTATTCATCAAGAAAATATCACCAGAATACATGATGAGCCCATTATGCACATGCAACATGCAGCTTGACAAAATTCGCAGTGCGCCAGTCTACATTTGTCAGTGTAGCGTATCGAAATGACGAACATACAAACGACAATCATGCAGACTATGTGCGAGTAGTTGACGAAATTCGTCATACGGAAACATCGCTAAAACTGCGTTGACACAGTTACATTATGTTTTCATAAAGTAAATACGAGCATTATGAGCATCCAAATGACGTTGTTTGACGTCAAAGAGCGTTTTATTAAGCATTGTCACAGCTGAAACAACTCCCAACTACTTTGACCATGTCAACGTGGATTAAGTTCTTATTAGTCTAAGCCGCCTTTCCACAAAACGTGATTTCAAGCATGAGTGCGCGATTTCGCGTGCTACGCACTGTGGAAATTGGACTCTTCTGTAATAGTGCAGACACGTTTTTCTGAGTACATGCGCCCGTGTCCGCGTCCCTGTTGTCTCGCACCGTGAAAACCCCTTGTAACAAAGATATAAACGATCGGTACAATTGCCAAAACATTCATTTTTACTGTTTCTCACATGGTCAATCATCAGCACTCCAGCTATCATACTTCTTGTTTCCACAGCGTTTACTTTTCATACTCTCTGTTCATTGTTCTTATGTTGTAGAATATCATTCTATTTTAAATTTGATATAAGTACTAAAAGAACAGATTCACCGCGGGATGCCTCATTGACTTAATGAATATTGATATAATAATAACATCCTAAATTCATAAAGCCTAATATAAATAAGACTTGAAGTGTGTTGTTTCTTGGAAATGTATTTTCCATTTTGTGATTCGTTACCACTGTTTTATCTTAGTTGTTATAAAAGACTTTGTGGAAGACTGTTTGCTGAACTTTTTAAACGAAATGTCTGCTCTCTAAAGATAACTTTAATTACGTTACAAATTACACTTATATTGTGTTTTATGTACCTATTCTGTACCTAATCTAAAGTAAAGAACCTCGCTGGCCTTTTTTAATTAGCTGAATATATAATGAAAACAATTAATTCTAAGCTTCTCCTGAATCCCAATGTTACGAAATTGATTGGAGTGATTTGCAAATGTTCCGTCTTATTGTGTTGGGTATTGAAATAACGCACCGAAATTTCGGCGAATAGAATAAATATGAAACTTACTACTTAATTTATGAGAACATCTGTACGATGAATTAATTACAACTCGCAAGCTAAGAGAAGTAATTTTGATTATTTATTCGTGTCAGAAGAAGAATACAATATGAAGCATACATATGATTCAAGGCTCGCGTTTATCAAACGACGAGACGGTAGGATCAAATAGACGTTATATCATCGTTGAATGATTCAATTATCCACATTTTATTGCAACATAAATCACTGATATTTACCAGTAGCCACTCGTACCGTACTACGTTTTATTCAAACTTCACCAGAACCACACGTCTGTTTCTCCCAAATTACATGATAATTTCTCCAACATGAATTATGCAGATTCATGAATAAAGTGAACTAATTTACATTATTTCTTACTTTACACAAACTTTTCTAAGAAGTAAATGAAATGCTAATGTAATACATAAATGTAATAAGTAAACAAAGTTAGCACGCTGTGGGACAACGTTCAAAAGCAAATTTTAATTACAGCCCGTGGCAGAGGAGCCGTTCCGATTCGCAATGGAACTCGACGACCTTCCCAAGGAGACACTCAAGAAATACATCTTCGAGGAAACATTACTGTTCAAGAAACTGAACGAAGACGCGTAGACAACATTCTGCCCATTATAATAAGATCTATAGCGCCCTCCGCGTTTACTCGTCAGCTAGGTGACAAAGGGGTAAGGCGTTGCATGCGAGCTCTGCGTTCACGACCATCCAATTGTTGACAGATGTGCCCGCAAATCGCTAGCTTGACATCATCGTCCTCGCACTAAATATATTATCATCGATGTTTTTATCTTATCTTCAACAGCGCCTCTTGATTAGCAAGTAATACGAATAATTCTTAAGAATATTTGTTGAATCTTGTAACTTTATAAGGATAATAATGTATACATGTTTGTATTACGGCGACAAGGATAAACTGTGGATTCAGAGCTCGTATGTGTGACGCGAGTGAGGTCTAATTATGTGGATGTCGATGATGTTTTAAATTGTCAGATATTCTTTACTCGTAGTCGGTTTACCAAAAAGGTATTTGTTAACCAAAATGTCGTTTTCACTAGGTATTCGACGTTGTGAACTCTAGAATGTTGAGGACGCCGTATTTTTTTGTGTTATGCTGTAATCTGTATCGTGAATTACGTACGTTAGACCCAAAGCCGAGGTAATCCAATGGATTATATAAAATTCATTAAGCCCTGTATCTCATAATTAATGTTTCGTTCATGATTACGTTGATATGCAATGATTAATATTACGCATATTAAATCCTAGACGATATTTTTGGCTTAGTAAAGAGTTCTACAACGTACTCGCTTGTGGTCATATTTTTAAGAGCAATTGCCTCCATTTTGAGTCTAACGTACATATAAGCTTAGTAAGGTTTGTAATCAGCGTTTTCAAAACGCTGTTCTACTTTTATTTTCTTAAAGTATTGTTTCTTCGTGGCAGTATAGATACCTAATGCATAATAATATTTAATTTTATTAAAATCTGCCAAATAAGTGATTAAATCGCTACATCCTTCATTTTTATTATGATTCAAAGTTGAATACTCGGAATCATGACGTCTGAACTTAGACTTATGTTCGGTAATATCGTATCTATATGATTGAATCAGAACGTAGAAGTAATAGGTATTATATTAATGCGTAGTGGACTTATAGTATCATAGATAGGACTTTTCTGAAATTTATAAACGTTAAATATACCTAGTGGTACAATTTCTAAATTGCAATGTTCGATGATTGGCGTGGAGAGAGATCGATATCATTCTATTGTGCAGTATTACGCGTTGATACGACAAATGGGATCGGGTTACGCGCCCGCATCGCGACTACATCTAAGGGAAGACATTTATATGCGGATTCGACAGCATTCAATGTTTTTATTAATAATTTAGAGTGTCAGCAGACACGTTTGGGGCTCCTACGGGACTCTGCAAATAGGGCAAGAGATAGAGTATGTATTATGTAAATGCTATTCGTCCGTGAGTTGCGAGACGGGCGCATATTCTTTATAGCATTAGGAATAATCTGAATACAGTGTTTTGACATGGCGCGCCTCGCAGCTACACGAAACTTCTAAATACCAAACAGAGTGGAGAGCATCGCGAGTAGATGGCCGGTGTAAATATTTTTACATTTTGAATTAATGTATTTTAACGTGTCACCGAGTAAAAATTTTAAGCACCACATTATTATTCATTAATTCTGATGTGATCTAATTACGAATAAATGTACTTTCTCTATGGCGGGCGTGGCGTTCGTTGGAAAACTTGCGTGTTTTTTGTAATAATAATTATCGTCTTCCTTGTATTGCATGTTAGCGCACAAGACAATCTTAGCATAGTTAATTCTTCATATCAGATATTTTAAAGAGATGTTTATAGAGTATATGAAAAATTTTGTTCGTGGATGTGCGTCGTTATGCTCGTTGTCTCAAGTTTTTCAACGAACTGTGTTGGTACAAAGCATTTCAACAAAGAGATGCTTTAGTTTTTTCTATAGATTGTACGAAGAGGTTCAAACAAGGCTCACTAGAATGACGGGAGGCCAAATTCAACAGTCAGCTACTCTTTGTAAATGCTCTGTAATGTTGGTGGCGGCCGGGACTAGGCACGACAGCTCTCGTTACAACTTGTGGACATGCAATCAAAGTGGCTGGCGAATTAGTATCTATATCTAGTGGTCTTCAAGCCGTACAAGTTTTTTCTGGAGCTAGATTGCAATTTTTAAATGTTTTGTTTAGTCAAATGACGTCATTGAACAGTGTAATGAAATAAAAATAATGAATTCTGATTAATACTGGCGTCAGCAGTTTCTTTGACGAAAATAAAATTCAAACAGTTTACACGTTTGCGTCATATTGGAGTATTCCTTTGTGTAAATTGTGAGTTGTAATGTTAGCCTATTCGCCGCATACCTGGCCGTTGGCGCCTATGTAGGTACCTATTGTTACTTCATTATTGTCTATAAGACGTTGTTAGAAGTTTAGCCCATACTCTGGCCATACCCCGAGCGGCTCTATCCCGGGCACTCGTCTACTTCTGTACTAAGACTTGACTAACGTTGTTTGTTGAAAGTATTTAGGAACTATTTTAGCTGATAAACAATTTGTCATTAAATTTTAAATCGTTCGTAATGTGAGAAGTTTAGAAGAGAAATATATTTTGTGTCTTGAGTTCGCCTTGAGACGATACATACGTGTATAAATGTAATGAAAGTACTAAAATCATTGCTTTCAAGGTTTAGGCGAGTCGCTATTCCACCTGTTCTTGATTCCTGCTGAAAACTTTTCGATTTTACAATAGCGTTTCATCACGTAACAAGGAAAAAATCAGAGGGAAAACGGCGGGAATCGCGACTAACCCCGCTAAGGTTGTGGTTATGTTGCGAGCTATTGTTTCGAATTGTAGGCTCATTCTAAATCAAAGAGCAATATCGCATGTAAGGAAGTAAGTTTATGTGTAGCCACAGCCTTGTCTAGAATATTACCATAACCATCGACATTTTCTATCGAGTATTTTGTCTTTACTTAAACTAAAGCTGCTGACACACAACGAGCACCACGGTAGGGCAGTGTAATTCTATTGGAGTAGCTGCAGACAGCATGATGCAATAGATATTTGACACTGGATTACAAGACTTGATATCACTTTTTATTTTTTTTTAAGAATATTAGCAACCGCAATTACTAATATTCCCTCTAAACTAGATTTCTTATGCTTGGAGTGGGATCACGTCGGTATTGTAATGGCTAGGATTCGTACCCGGGACCTCTCGATCGTAAGGCCGACTCCTTAACCACTAAGCTACCAATATCACCAGTGATTTATGGAAGTCGCTTCTCGGACAATTTCGAAGTTTCGTGTAACTGGAAAAGTCGATCTCGACCGAGTTGTGGAAATAGGTGGGAAGTGTGCGGTTTGTCAGAATTTGATCTCCAATAACGAGTATTTATATAGAATAGGGATGACAGTTTTGTCAGTCATTTGTATTAAGGTTAAATTCTCTATAATACGTCAGTTTTAATAAAATATAGTCTGATAATTTATCTATATTTAGCTGTCTGCAGCAAACTATCTGCATCATCTGTCATTAAACGCCATTGCTCCAGCACGTTTCACTGTGTGCCCGCAGCTTTATGAACCTTGATTAATATATAAGTCTTTTTGTACAGTTTATTTCTTCATAAGAATTGCTTAGAAATGTGTTATTTCAACTGTATTTTAGTACATACGTCATTGAAATTTATAAAAAAGACAAGCTTATCTATTGAGGCTAGAGTTTTGAGTGGATATCATCTCACTGGCTGCTGTTTGAAATAAACGATTCAATTACTCATATTGAAAACACACTAGTACTTTTTCCACGGCAATTATTATTACACCCGACCGGTTTCGCCTTATGACATCCTCAAAGGTGTAAACATATCTTTAAAACCATCAGAATATCATTTCCCCAAATTTTGGTAAAATCTTTATACTGGTATACATGATTTTACAACTACCCACATATGAAATATGGCTGAGTGTCGTAATGTTTAAGAAGTATGTTCTTAACTGTAATTGTGAATCTTTGAGGATGCCGCAACGCGAAACCGGTCAGGTGTTAGAAAAAGTACTGTAGAAAAGTACATAAATCCCACTAAATGCCATCGATCAACAGTATAAATAAACGTTTCCATTGCTTAGATTGTTAATTGATGTTTATGGGGACAGTTTCTCGAAGCATAGCATTTATTTTTTATTTCTTGGCAAACGGCTATAGCCTCAAGACAATATCTATTTAAAAACAAGGAAAGTATTTTAATATATTTAGGAACAAACTGTATTGTACTTTGGTAAATAACCCTTCCTTGGGAGTTGGGTAAAGACTGCTTGCAGTTCAAACTGTCGGTAGTTCAGACTAAATAGTTCATTATAATTTTTTATTACTTACTATATATTCTACATTATAATTTTAATTCTAGTTGTGCTTCTAGAACGCGATTTCAGCCATGCTTGGAATCGAACTTAGAATGTCCAGTGAGTTACCAACAGCTGCATTAAAACTTGGTTCAAATAATAAGCTAATACTGTTTTCGTAAATTAATGAAAAAAAAAATGAGAAGGTGAGTTCTAAGCATAGTTGTGGGTGACATTAAAAAAAAAGTCATACAATTAAAAGGAAGAAAACTAAATTTAGATTCTGCCTCTATTTAAGTAGGTGCCGTTTTTACTATATATGCACACTTTCGCTCTGATAGTGCTATCAAACAACAAGCATATTATAGTAGTGTTTATCAGATAACAAACATTTCGAGGTAACTTTCCTACAATCCACAGATTGAGTTAGATCAAGTAATTCTCTAGAAAGCTGTGAATTAATTATACATACGTTCCACTAATTAAAATGCGTTTCTTTTATCAGATTGTTATCAGTTTACGAAACGCGTGACGTCATAGGAAGATTCCATGATTCTATGAAGATGACTTATACATTGCCCTGCGGCATTGATTGCGTCATAGTCTCTTGTCCACACACGTAGATATCGTCGCTCAAGTTGTAATACCAACTATCTAAAAAATATTCGCAACGCATTTGCGACTTTATGCCATTATGTATATAGTCGCGAATGCGTTGCGCATATTATTTACATAGGTGTTAGAAATTCAGCAACGATATACAATCTATGTTTCGCACGTGCAAATGGGAGCAGTTTTATTAAAATCACTATGTGTAATAAATGTTACTCGATTGAAAAAGATACGCATTTTGAGTATTTATTTTTGTTATATAGGTTACAGCTAGGTATATAACCCCTCGTTTTCACCACGATACAAGTTGTAAACTTGAATGATACAAAACTTGTTGAAGACTTGTAGAAGACTAAATAAAACACAATACTTGTCTTATAAATGTATCTCAGATACTTTTGCGTTCACATAGTATGTATAACCAACAAGTTGTAAACAAGTATAAAACACATTTGCGTTCACTTGTAGCCTGTGACATATTGCAACTTTTCAAATACATGTTTTATACTTAGGTGAAAACGAGGGATACTAAAATTAGCAAGCGTGAATTACAGACTTTAGAACAATCTACATGTGAAACACACTATTATAATAGTCTAGAGATCTTACTATTAACGAGTTTGCTGGGTGACCATAAAAAAAATCGGTTTTCAGGTATTTATGTATTATTTTAAAATATATTAGTTACACAGCTACTCCGACAATAAACTAACAATTCTTCTACCTCGATCACACTTACTACAAAAATTAAAAAAAAAAAACAGCATTACTTTTTAGATCCTGTCACCTGTAATTCTGCTTATGACTCGTTCTCGTCAAATGTAATAAATGTATGACTTTTAAATATATATTATCTCTTACCATTATTCTTCCATTATAAGTAATATACAACTTCCAACGTAACAGCAGAGATGACTCATCATGTATTTATTGTTAAAATATGAGTGTTGCCATATTTTCTTAAGTCATTATGTACAAATTGGATATTGTAAGATCATTTGTTATCTGTCAACAGTTGAATATTACGAAAATAAATCAAATCAAAAGAGATTACTTGTTTTATTTTATTTTAGACATTATAAGGTCTTATCGGCATATAAGATGACCTCACTCACATCACAACATTTACCTACATGTGCAGTATGCAATTTTTGGATCTCTTTTGAGGTAAGCGCAAGATGCGACGGCGGTGGACGGCGCCAACCCATCAGCACTGTGTTAAAACATTCCGCACGCTTTAAGGTCTCATTTCTCACGCAGGTCATCATAATTGCTGATAACTATTAACTAAATCATTTTAAACCTAAAGTTTGTTCAACTGCTTTATTTTGGTAGGGGACGTTCTAACAGAAGAACGTGACTTGCAAGTCGGTATTATCGCTTCACTCCTAGCCACGGTAACGACACCCAAGAGTAGGTATACCTATGCTATAGTCACAGTGTATACGTGACCTAATTCTGAGTATTGTCCAAAGCTTAACAGAGCAAAGCAGTACTTCACTGCGGGGGAAAGGATTCTACTCTATAAGTCGCAGACCATAGACTAAAAGATTGAGGTTTCTTCTTTTTGGAACGTAGAAAATGGGGAATTTAAAGTTTTTACAGAGAAAACATAAGTTTGAAAACATATTTGAGTGATTTTTTTTGTTTATTAAACTGGTTTAATAAACAAACAAGTTGAAATTATCTATTAAAATACTAAGTTGCATGGTATGAGCTATTAATTTATTTGTATTTATTTAGAACACGAATTTTATTGTATCGATTTTTTTTAAGAAAGCAATTCAACCAATAGAATTAAAAAAAAAAACTATAGGTAACTCACTCGTGAAATAATTATCGCAAGGAAAAAGTCATAGTAGTGATGATAATAGGCCTAATTGCGGTGGAATTAGAGCCACTTTATGAGCAAGTGTGTTGAAAAAGCTGTGATACAGGTGCCAGCAGGAACTGTTATATGATATCGTGCGAGTGTTTTTTTCTCCCCCTCTGTCATGTAGCTATAAAAGTTATAACAGTTTTTAATTAATGATTCATCAACTTGCCTTTGCCGCAAGCTGTGACTAGTAAGTATCCGTACAATAAAACCCACTATTATTACACACACAATGCTACAAGGGTGGTCTTCAATTTGATGACTTTGATCGACGGCTTTTCACGCCTGCAGAACCTGATATTGTAGAGTTACGTGTTTTATTAAAGAATTCCAAGTGTTTATGGAGCGGGAACGAGATCTAAGGAAAGGTTTGGTTCAAGATAAGTATAATTGTTTGCACCTTATAGGGGTGACATTTCAATCTTGTAAGTGTTGTTCTGGATGGGAATGTAGAGAGAGATATATATATATATATATATATATATAATAAATATAAATAATATTAGTCATAGTGATAAAATACTGCCGAAATGTTATCTACATCAAGAAGAGAATATCGAGATCTTTTCTTCTTCGAGACTTGCAATATTTTACCGTCTAAAGGTGGTAATACATGTAGATTAGATGGTAAAATACTGACTCTCAAGTCGCGGCTCATGTAGGGACCAGTTGCGTCAATTCAAGTCCTGCCTGAAACATTCAGTTTTTTCTAATCTAAATCGAGCATATATATAGTGAAGGAATACGTATGTTAGAATAATTTTATTGTTTCACTCTTCCGTCGGTGAATTGAGAAAACCGAACACAACTCATTACCGAAGACAAGTCTCTTCATAGACCACAGTACCTATCTATTTAATAATAGTTCAGAATATCGGCGTTCAAAACTACTAGAAAGCACTTTAATTAATTAGGGTTCTGCGTAACGCCCGAAGAGAACACGATACCGTGTGTAACGAACCCCTGTAGATACTGCGGAACAATGTCTTCATTATACCGAAATAATTAGATGCCATGTTTCATAATCCTCACAAACATATTTCAAGGAAACTTATTGATGTTTACAGTCCTGTTTCAAGAGGAACTCGCGTTTAGGAAACAGCAAGAGGCAAGAATAATAATACTATAATATAACAAACTCTGGGTGTGGTAGTTAGAGCATTCGCCTGCTAGCGTGGCAGGAGTTGTATGCACTTGTATCATTGTGTCAATACGTTTGTATTTACAAAAGAAAACGTTTGTACTTAAATGTTGATAACAACATCGTGTAAAATCGTGTGCCGTGTGACTCCCGGCAAAGAAGAATTTGGACCACCCTATCTCTTCCCATGCGGTGTCGTACAAGGCGACTAAGGGATAGGACTGTTTAACATCAGACAGATATATACAGCCCAGACTCAGCCTCAGATGCATGGCTACAGTCAACAATAGTACCCGGAGAACGGCAATAGGCTCACCCCCTATTACGTGGGACCGAATTCAATGTTTAGTGAAATGTGGGTGTTAATTCGCCTCTGCCTAACCTCCCGGGGATATCCGGATTATCCTCCCGTATCCGCGGAATAAGTATCAAACATCCACCCATCGTAACTTTTGCATTAATAGCATGAAATGGTGACTGTTCCATATCAGTGCTTTACGATGCCAGTTGTTTTTGTTTTATCTAGGACACGCCAATTTGTCTTCATTTCGCCTGATGGTAAGCTAAAGGCATAGTCTTAGGAAAGAGGGCCACCATTACAGATACTAAGTAATGTTACAATGATGGCACTCAGCCTTATCAGAATCTTAGCTTTCTGTAATGTGATAATGCTGTGTGCTGGGTAAGTTCTGACTAACACAAGCACATACCCTTATTATCTTTACCTCGCATTTATCTCGTGCTATGAAAGCGCAATAAAGTACCGTAATTGTACTCTTATAGCTCGTAACAGTACACTTATTAGATTATTAAAGCATGTTATTATCGCAATATTAGCTTTTCTGTGTCTTTTGGGTAATACCTACAATGACCTACATGTCTTAAGTAGGTAGTTATTATACATATTGAAAATACACTTGTACTTTTTCCACGGTGTTTTTATTAGACCTGACCGGTTTACAATTACAGTTAAGAACATACTTCTTAAACATTACGACACTCAGCCATATTTCATATGATAAAAAATACAAAATACATAAAAAATACTGTGGAAAAAGTACAAGTGTAATTTCAAGATGTGTTACAACAATTTCCACCAAGTGCCATCAATCAACAGTATACATAGGTAGGTATTGTTGTATCTACTGCAGAAGCGGTATACTGCAGGTATCTTATGTAGGTATACAGCAATAGCGACTCGCCCCGGTACGCGTAATTAGAATTAGTTTTCCTGTTCCTAAAAAGATTATTTAATACGCATTGTTTATACTCGTATAAATCCTCGAGTATTTTTTTTCTAAAAAGAACTTCAATTGACAGCACCCTAGCTTGCCATCAAAGAATCAAAGAATCAATTTCATTTATTCAGTTTAGGCACACAAAGAGCACATATGAACGTCAAAATTTTACAATTAGGTATGTGTGTCAAGAAATAATATAAAAATATTAAATAATGTAAAAATAAACCATTGGAAAATGATTCTTTCGCTGGTTCGGTAGATTAGTTCTACTGAGAAGATACCAGCAAGAAACTCAGCGAACTACATTAGAACTAGATTATTTTCTTTTTTAAATTTGCTTTAGTTTACAATTTATTTTGTGCGATCAAGCAAGAGACTTATGTTGACCACGCATTAACATCATTAAGGTACTCATCCACTTTATAGTAACCTTTACTCATTAAAGTTTTTTTCACTTCTATTTTAAATTTATTTATAGGCATATTAATCAAGTTCTGAGGAATTTTATTAAATCACGCGAGGTGCAATAATTTAAACGATAAAAATATAAAAAAGGAACACGTAGAAATTAAAAATATAAAAATTTAGCTTAGAAGAAGTTAATGAAGAAATATGGAGGGGATATTTTTGGAGCCATCAGCACCTGTTGTGTGAGGCTCTGATATAGCCTTTCCTCTCAGAGGTCAGACGGAAATCACTCCCATAAAAACGAACGGCATCTTAGAAGAAAGGTATTTATGAAAAATTAAGTTTAAAACTAAAACCCGACTACTGAAAAATCACACTCTAAAAAGTATTAAACAAGAAAATATCAAGGATTGCCGTGGTCGTATGCCACTTTTCCTTAGAATATATTATGAATGTATGTTTTATTAGACTGGTATACGACCACGGCTATCCTTGATATTTTCTTGTTGATTTTTTTTGAGCGTGATTTTTCAGTAGGCGGGTTTTAGTTTTAAACTTATTTTTTTCATATATATTATTTTTGGTCAAGCAAAAGGCATCATTTATACATATTTGAAATGTGCTAATTTAGCTCTTTCAGTTGATACGAAACTCGACATATTTATCTCAATTTTATTTTTAAACACAGACCGAGGGTAACACGTTTTAAAGCCTATAACCAGCGGACGAATAAGATGCTTCAAACAATATCCCAGTTCTCCAGTTCTAATGAGTGGTTGAGGAGCTATGAGGGAACAGATGATAACTTTTAAACTATCGTGTTCTGTTATACTTATACAATAATGTTAACGGGAATTAATGCGATCAAGGTCCTCTCCACCGAACGTCACTTCTACGCAAGAGCTGTACGTGAAGCGATTGAAATTAAGAAGGATAACAATTTCAATTCGGAAGATGGGTTTAAATTATCGGCAACATGGAATCCAGTGATAAGAAACATCTAACCTCGCTTTTCTGCGCAGTCGGATATACACGGGACAGTTTGCTTACAGAATAGGGACTCAGTGAGTGTGGTATGTGACGGTACATGACGAAAACAAAATCTAAAAAATATCGAGAATGTGCGGGTAGGGGAAGAACCTTCTACATCAGGAGCTCGAAGAGGGCGGGTGTGCACCGCTGAGCCAGTCAGCCTGTGACCACGGCCGCTGTAACCTGGTCGAAACATCAGGCAAACCAAAGGTATGTTTTTGCTTATAGCATGGTTGCGTTAATTCCCGTTAACATTATTGTATATCAGGGAACAGATGAACCTACATATGTATATAGGTTCATCTGTTCCCTGTATGTATATATGTATATGCATCCATAGCCTGTCAAAATCATACTCCTCCTTTTGCTTCGCTGTAGTCGGTTAAAAAGTAAAACTATACTTTAGTTCAGCAGGTATGAATCATACAGGTTGTTTATTCAAATAATAACACTATTGATAGTATTTTATAGCATAGTGCGACATTGTAAGAAACTACTCGTAGTGTGGTAAATAATGACAGACGTCAATCTAAACTACTGAATTTCAATAATATGTTGACTACCTGTTGGTATGGCGCAAAGCGATCGACTGCGTCAATCATGAATATATTTATTTGCATTGTCGCATATTTGTTTGTCGCAACTATTGGATGAAGTCATTATGGCTGTTTCTACGTGTATCTACTTAATTTAAAATTACAAACATAAAGGGAAATTATAATAATTAAATACCTAGCTACCTAATTATGACGTTCAAGCAAGCATTGTGCAAACTCCTTCTTTATTTGAACGCTAATCCAGATTGCATCTAAAGCTTGCACTTTAACTAGTTAACTGTAAGTATAAGTTGGTTAAATGAATAAATAAATGAATAAATAAATGAATGAATGAATGAACTTATGGTCCACTTTGCTACGCCGCCTTTTTATAGCATTTCTGGTAAGACGGTAGCCGCACCCGTTAAAATCGAGATAAATCACACATGGAGAGAGAACGTATCAGTGAAACCCCAAGTTCCGTCGTCCTATCTGTAAAAGCGACCAGGTTAACTGCTGGAATTTTTATACCCCATTTCGGAGGTTCGATAGGCACTCTGGTTTCCCACACCTGAGGGGGCCATCTTAAAACTATATATGGCCCAGGGCCAGTCGAGAAATAGCAACGCGGGATAATCTTTTGACAATTTAATACCCCGGCATATGAAGACCTGAGATGGCGAGCTGTTTTATTGGGTCTAAGTGCGACACAACCACCCCAAGGGCTGAAAACCGAGGGGATTTTTGAACAAAAAATAAATTTACAGGATGAAATATCCACGCGGGCGTAGCCGCGGGCAACAGCTAGTAATTTATAAGTTACGTTTTCAGTAAAGACAACAGTCACGATCATAAAGTAAAGACTGCGATGAAATTGTGAAAAATTTGATGTGGGATTACAGTCGATCCATAAAAATAAATGTGAATAAGTCTGTACGTACTCGTAACAAAAAAATAAGGTTATGGTAATTCACATACTTTTCTCAAAGGGTTAATTTCGTATTCCACCCCAAAGAGGTCACAGCTCTAGTCGTGGTAATAAAAGTAATAAATCGACTAACCCTTTTTTGCTTTTATCTGAATGTCGCGGCATAATGTTAATGTTCTGAACAAATAAAAGTTTATCATTTTCTATTACATACTCGCTTCGTGAAGTGTTATAAGAATATACGTACCAGCATATCAGCTTAAGAAGCCCAAGTCGCGAGCGATTTTGTCGCGCGAGACTTGAGAGAGACGGACTGTCTTGAGAGAATACATTTTGCGGCGTGAGTGGAGTCAGCATATATACCGGTAATTATACCTGGAATGCCGTCAATGCTCTCACTAAAAGGGATGCGGAAAACCGGATGAAAAGGAGGAGAGATATAGGAGGATGGACCTCACTCCGAATTGAAAGCTTCGGTCTGTTCTTATTTTATAGTTTTTATTTATTTTGAATCATTCACCACACGTTTTGCAAAAATTGCCGACCATTGATTGATTGATTTAATTAATATTACTCTAAACTTAAACTCTACTTCCCTGCCGTAAAATACTGAACTGAATGTATCTAAATTTGGGAAACTTAATAAGGTGGACTACAATCTTGAATGTCGTACCTGAACTACTAAACAACGAAGGTTTATTCGAACGACCCATCAGGACAGGCAATTTATTAACTTCGGAAACCGATAGTGTCGTCATTTCCCTTGGGTACTGTATCTCTTGTGGTGGGACGACTGATATATCCAAATACACCGTTTTGGATACCTACTAGGTACAATAATAAATAATTTATACTATTCAGTAATTAAAACATAAATACACACAACAAACTCGCGATTATGTCGCGTCATACAACCCACTCCGCATCGTACCCGGCGCAAAGGTGTCCATGATGCTGGCTGCGTTGCCTCGCTGAATCGCAATAGCCAACCTATTCAGTACAAAATAATATTTATAGTCTGTCTGTTTCTCCGTTGTAAACAACACATCAAATATTTCGACACGGTTTTATCTGTTTTTACGGTTCGGAACTTGATACTGTGCGCACTATGCGGTGTAAAAGAAACTTCATCCCCTGCACACTCAAGCTGTGGAATGAACTTCATGCTGCGATTTTTCCAAGCGCCTACAATATTGGGTTCTTCAAGAGGGGCATTAGAAGTTTTCTTCAGGGTCGGCTGCGCGAGTGTAACGCCCCTGGTGTTGTA
This sequence comes from Eilema griseolum, assembly GCA_963662185.1. NCBI lineage: Eukaryota > Metazoa > Arthropoda > Insecta > Lepidoptera > Erebidae > Eilema > Eilema griseolum. Next base: position 20,861,558 of record OY759240.1, on the reverse strand, counting down.
CACGTCCATAGCCATGATAACCACTTCCCATCAGGTGGGAGATTTGCTTGTCTGCCACCTAAGTGGTATAAAAAAAAAGATTTTATTTACAGATGGTTGAGATAGCCTCTTCAAATTCAACCATACGTCCTGATGAACTATCTAATGCATATGGAAATAAATATACTAGCATAGTTAATGGTTTTCGTAGAATGTGGAAAAGGGGCAATAGGAAGTTTAGACCGATAACAAATTATATACTTATTCGTTTATTCAATAAACTAGCCCATCGCAGTTCATTGCTGGACATGGGAGGCCTACTGTTTCCACGCTGGCCAGATGGGTTGGTACAGGGTTTTATTTCGAGTTTTCTTTCAATCCCAGTGATATCGTCTGCATATTTTTCCATTAGTCGTCTTTTACGACGCCCTTCAGATGAGATGGGGTGGTGATACTTGTATTCTTTCTCCGTCACCACACAAATCATTTATTATGCGCATTTAACTAGGCATTGGCGAATTGCAGCAAATGTAGAAGAATTGCTATTGTATAATTAATTTTAAATACATTATTAAGGTCCGGAAATCAACTTGCGACAGAAAAAGGATTGTAAAAAAGAGGGATAAGTAAGTAGGTACCTAGCTGAAGTAATAAATCTCGGCAGGAAAGAACGGTGGCCGGGTATTTCTGCTCGAGTGCACCTCGGTGTGTTGGGGCAGAAACGCCCCCGGCCAACAAATGCGACCAGTTTCTAGTGCTAATATTAATTTTCTCATTTTTATTAGACACTATATTATGAAGATGTTAAATGTTTCAAATCTCGAGATATTGAAAAAGCTGTGAAATATTAAAAACAATTGTGTTATCGCATTCGTTCCAAATTCGTTTGTAGAGAGAGAGATAGACTCGCTGGGCGCAGGTTCATGAATTTTCTCAAGACAAAATTGCAGTGTAGGTACATACAGAGCAGATACTTGAAGAAATCGCCATTCACAAATGAATTCAAGTGTTTAAAAAATCTCAGTTGCGAATTTGATGGGGCGCAGAGCTATCTAACGATGTTGAGAATATCGTATTATGTGAATGAAATTAGGATTCTCACGGCCACAGCCGTGGTCATAAGGCATTATAAAGGGTTATGCTTGATATCGTCAATTATTATGGGTATTAGCGCTAAAATCCTTACGAATTGCCAATTAGGCGGTAGTATAAAGACGTTATCGTATCTCTGAGGCAATTTTCATCCAATCACGTCTTATCCCGGAGTTAAATTCCACATTTAACAACCCAATTGTTCTATCTTAAAATGTAAAAATAATACCGAAGAAGTGTTATTATGCGTACCTATATAGCTTCTCCGCCGAAAACCCACGTTTGTAAATATACTCACACAGTCACGCTAGTGACGGCGAGCGGGGCTACACACCGCGAAGCGATCCTGAGGGCCACGACCGCGGTTGCTCAAGTCGTGGAACGGATCCGGCGGCTGGGCCTTGAGGTGGCTTTGCATAAATCCGAGGCCATGTTCTTTCATGGACCTCGGCGCACGCCACCACCTGGTTCCAGTCTGACAGTGGGAGGCACTCTCATCGGCATCAAGCCCCAGATGAAATATCTGGGGCTCGTGCTCGACGGCCGGTGGGACTTCGGGAAGCACTTCCGAAGTCTGGGCCCCAAATTGGCGGGCACAGCCAACGCTCTGGCGCGGCTACTGCCCAACCTGAGGGGCCCGGAGGACTCCTGCAGGAGACTTTACGCGGGTGTCGTGCGGTCCATGGCCCTGTACGGGTGTCCCGTGTGGGCGGACACCCTGAGTGATCGGCACATGCTCCTGCTGCAGCGTCCGCAGCGGAAGTTGGCGTGCCGCATCATAAGGGGGTACCGCACGATATCCTTCAACGCGGCGAGTCTCCTCGCCGGATCCCCACCATGGATCCTGGAAGCGAGATGCCTTTCGGCGCTATACCGGTTCCGAAGGGCGGCGCGGGAGCGGGGTCACGATCCCGAGCCCGAAGAAATTCGGGCCGTGAGATCCCGGCTCCACAGGGAAATGGTGGCGGAATGGGAGAGACGACTTGGGCAACCAAGCGCAGGGCACGCCGTAGTAACGGCGGTAAGACCCATCATGGGGGAGTGGCTAGAGAGGCCACACGGCAGCCTCTCGTACCGTCTGACGCAGATGATCACCGAGCACGGATGCTTCGGAAAGTATCTGCGTCGGATGCAGAAAGAGCCAACGTCCGAGTGCCATCACTGCGACGCGAGCGAGGACTCAGGTCCGCACACGCTCACCGAGTGTCCGGCGTGGGAGACGCCGAGGCGGGAGCTTGTGGCGGCCCTGGGAGTGAGGGTTCTCACGCTCTCCACCTTGCTCGCGGCGATGGTTTGCTGCGCGGATGCGTGGGCGGCCGGCGCCTCCTTCTGCGAGCAAGTAATGCTCGTGAAGGAGGAGGCGGGGCGAGAGCGGCAGCGGGAGCGACGAAGGATCGCTAGACAAGCTGCCCGCGCACGAAGGCAACTCGGGCGTCGGAGGTCGATGAACGACCTCCGCCCCCCATGAGCGCCGGCCTGGGGGTGACAGGTGAAGCCGCCTGTCACCCTGGCAGAAGCAGGCCACGGCGGCGGCGCGCGTGGCGCGCCTCCCCGTTTCCGGGGACGAGTTGGGGACTCTGTGGTCCCCACACCCGAGAAGAGGGCCAGATCGTGAGAGATGGCCCTGGGTCGGCCGGGGTGCGAGGGATATGCCTGTCAACCTCACCTTCGGCAACCGAAACGACCCACAGGCGGCGTGCGTTTTAGTCGGTTCGAGTCCGACATAACCTCCTCCACCGGCTCCGGTGGGGAGGTATCCGTGGGGATTTTGCGCACGTAAAAAAAAAAAAAAATACTCACACAGTATCCCCTGTATGTCTCATGTAGACAGACATGTAGTAACACCTGCCTTTTCACCAACTATATTTTTGTTTTCTGTCCTACGGAATGGCCAAAAATAATCCTATGTGATTACCAACAATAAGTAAAAAGGTATGTTTGATTCATCATTTTAGCGTTAATACCTCTTCGGTAGTATAGTGGTAAGTATCCCCGCCTGTCACGCGGGAGACCGGGGTTCGATTCCCCGCCGGAGAGATTCTTTTTCGGCCGGGGTGCGAGGGATATGCCTGTCAACCTCACCTTCGGCAACCAAAGCGACCCACAGGCGGCGTGCGTTTTAGTCGGTTCGAGTCCGACATAACCTCCTACACCGGCTCCGGTGGGGAGGTATCCGTGGGGATTTTGCGCAAGTAAAAAAAAAAAAAAAAGCGTTAATACCAGTCGCATCCAAACCTTTCCCAGTTTAACTGCGGATTGGGCTAAACTTCGATATTTTCCGTGACTGCCATCTGACCTCCACAACCCAAAGGCGATATCGATGTATTGCAGTTAGATCAGTTGTTCGAATTTTTAGGGCTCCAACTACTCATAATGATGGCCATAGATGTTCGTATGGCGACCGAACCAACGCCATAACGTGCCCTCCGACGCACTACCAGACCAATGCATGCTGTCAGTTAACATTTTTGTCTAATGTACCAGGAGGTTTGCAAGGAGGTAGGACACGGCGGTATATCCGCCCGATTGAGCAGTCCGACTGGGGAAGTACCTCCGCCCTACAGAATACCACGGTTATAATAACTTCATGTTATGTTCCCAGCGGTGAGTAGGGTAGCCAGAGCTCACTGGAGAATTTGTGCCGTCAGTGGGAAGACTAAAGGCTTGTCCTGATTTGTCTTCTACTGACGGCACAGAAACTCTGTACTTACAGGGTTGGCAGCGCGACTGTGACTCCTCTGGTGTTACAGACGTCCATAGGCCACGGTAACTACTTTCCATCAGGTGGGCCGTGTGCTTGTCTGCCAACTAAGTGGTATAAAAAAAAAAAAGTAAAACTAGCAGATTAACTTGGGTTGGGTCCCAAAGATGTTGGTACGGAGCTACACACCCACACAAACAAATTGAAGCCACAAAACCAAACACATATCATCCTTATAATAATATTCTCGTAAATAGCTAAAAACAAAATAAAGAATTCCAACTCAGTAATCCATAATAATTTATTATTCCAAATAATTCCAACATGAATAAATAATGCAAACAAAACAGTGTATTATGAAAATAGATGACCCGCTCCATAATTCATAGCAAAGTGCTTCTAAAAAATAATTTGTATAGCGTAACGTTTAAGAATGAAGTACGCAGTAAAAACAAACCATCGTTTATCTTTTAATTAATCTTTGTGTTAATCTTCCTTTTTGTACAAAACAAAAAATGTAAGTAATTTTGTGAGACTACGACGGAATAATTTATTTACTTATAGTATATTGAATAAGACACTGTGTAGGTACTATTTCATTGTACGTGGGGCGCACTATAAGTTTCCGGAATGAATATGAAAAAATACTATTAAAGGTACAAAATTAATTTATTGTTTTTCAAAATAATCTCCCTTGGCGTCTATGCACTTTTTCATTCGATCAAACCAGTTTTGAAAACTTTTGTGCCACTCCTCTGTGGTGACCTCTGAAACGTGTTTTTCATACTCCTCGACAGCCTCTTCTGGTAATGAAAATCGTTGGCCGCGTAATTGGTTCTTAATTTTTGGGAACAGATAAAAGTCACAAGGTGCCAGGTCGGGACTGTATGCAGGATGACTCATGAGTTCTACATTTTTCGCCTTCAAAAAGTCGTTTGTCTGTCTGGCCGTGTGAGAACTAGCATTGTCGTGGTGCAGGATGATACGGCGTTTACGGTTATTTTTACGGAGTTCGTCAATAACTTCCGGTAAACAAATGGTCGTGTACCAGTCACTATTCACAGTACGACGATTTTCTAAAGCAACAGTAGCCACGTGTCCAGTTTTATTAAAAAAAGAAGCAATCATCCGCTTAGATGCACTTTTCACGCGCGCCACTTTGGTTGGTTTCGGCTCATCTTGAAAGACCCATACGCTCGATTGCTGCTTTGTTTTGGGATCGTAGCAATAAATCCATGTTTCGTCACCTGTTACTATGTCCCACACCAAATTTGACGCACCTTCGTTGAATCTGGTAAGTATGGCACTGCACCAAGTGACGCGGTCCGTTTTTTGATCCTCGGTCAAGTTATGTGGGAAATGTTTGTGTAGGATTGATTGTATTTGACTCATGCCTATTTCTAAGGATGCGCGAATTTCATGGTAGGTCACATCCCTGTCTGTTTCAATCATACGGCGCACAGCATCGATGTTTTTGTTGGTCACAGCGGTGGACGGCCGACCATCGCGAGATTCGTCACTGAGATTGATACGACCACGCTTGAATTCTGCAAACCAGCTATAAACAGTCGTCTTGCATGGAGCTTCATCGCCAAAAGCTGTTTCAAGCCGAGCGATGCTGTCAAATTACACTTAAAATCGTAGAAAATCATACTACGAAAATTTTCCCGAGTTAAATCCATGTTGATGCAGACACACAATTTTTTAAATGGCGCCACAAGGTAAAAACAAAAGACAGTCAGATGAAACAAACTGTATTCTACAGCCAAAGAGTTCTATTTTCAAATGTTGTAATAAATTTTTAAATATTGTTTATGTAAGTGGCCAGTTCCGGAAACTTTTAGTGTAACCTATGTATTTTATTTTTCACCTGACCGGTTTCGCCTCGCAGCGTTCTCAAAGGTTTGTATCGGCGGTTATAAAGTTATATTTCAGTAATATACTATATTTGACAATATTCTACATGTGGGTAGTTTTAGATTTATGTATACCAGCTTCAACTTTTTTTCTCCATATTTGGGAAAATTTTATTATAATTTTCCCTAAAAAATATTGTAAATACAGTGAAAAAGTACAAAGTGTGTTATTCAATATGTGTAGCAGGTTCCACCAAGTGCAACAGTTTAATCAACAGTATTAACAGTTGTCTTATAGTAGATCGAACAACATGTCATGTACGAGTACTTTCATTAAATAAAGAAATGGCCATATTGAAAAAGGCACACAATGTGAAAGATTGACCTGAAGCGTCGATCAACCTCTCCGTAGTTTCTAGAAAGATGGACGCTTGTCCCCAAATAGATCAAATGTGCTATCCTTTGTAAGATTACAGTATTCTCGTCGTTTGAGTTTCTGCTATGTGGTTCGATTTTGAAACGATTTTAACAACATCGAGTTTGACAGCTAACGTCTTTTGATGACCGAATTGGAGCGTCCTGTCGTGACGTCAAAAATACCGTCTTCCCGTTTCTTTAAATTGTTTTAAATAAACGTCCGTTTAACATCACTTGGTACCCGAATTGCCACTTCGGTTCAAACTTAGCATAGGTTGTAATATAGGTATAGACGTGTCAATTAATATAATTTAATTAATATCATTCAATTTTTTTTAATTGGCGGAAAATTATCACTTTAGTATAACATAATGGACTGCTAAAAATAAATTACGACAAATAGTTTTAAAGATATTTGAATAGAATAGAATAGAATCGTTTTATTTGTTCAAAACATGTGTGAACATTTTTAAAATTCCATTTCTCCAATCGGCCAAAAACGCTGCATACAAAATCATACTTGCGAATGACGTCAAATGTATGGAGTGCAAGAGAATATTGCATTTATCACGGTCCACGTTGCGTTTACGTGTGTATAGTTCGTAATAAAAGTAATTAGTAATGTAATTAGGAATCTAAAAAGTTAAAAATTGGGACTGAATTTGATTGTTTAAACTTTGACTTATTTTGAGAAATAAAAATAATGAGAAGTCACAGTTTCAGTGGGTTATGAAATATCTTATTTCGCAAAGCAATTTTTCCAGCAAAAACTAAAATATTAAGCGGTATTGAGAAGAATCGGATCCTTGTCAAATAGCCTATTATTAATCTTTGTGTTCATACCTGTATAATTATCTAAACCAATGCAAGTAACTTATGTATTCAAACATAATAACTGATCGAGAACAACTAGCTATGATGTAGCATTCATATGATACGCAGTTTGTAAAAAAATTAGGTTTACTAATAATATTAAAATTTATTTAGTACCTAACTGTTGTTTTCGTTTGCATAAACTTTTCTTAAAATATCACCATACTCACTAATTAATTTAACAAAATTGTTTTTACTCTATCTAAACTTTCATAGACCTAGATTGGTTGCGCCGATAGTAGAATTTGTATTTTTTCGCTCAATAGTAGTAATTCAAATCATCTCTCAATTGATTGACACTGAACACACGCTTCCTGTACCCATCTCCCTCCCGCACTACCTTTAAAGTGAGATAGCAATAGTTTTCGCCCCGCTCAATTGTTGAAATGGCCGCATCTTGACTTCCGCTTTGAACTAGGAACAGCAATGGCGGCGGCGCGCGCGACTCTCAGAAATTAATAATATTTGTTGGATTTTAACCGCTTTCATAGACCTTTACCGATCGGATTGTGCCTCTCGTGTCCCTCAAGTGATTTAGTGATGTGGGCCGCAGCTCCTGAGCCAGGAAGAGAAGACCGGTGCACCGGCTCCGACAGCACGTGGCGTCATAAAGGTTAGTGCATCCTCTCCTAATTTCTTGGGTTGCATTTACTGCCTAAACCACCTCCGCGGCAACCCGATCACCTATCTTGTTTGTTGTGTAAAGTGTCATATGAAACATTTAGCTTCACCCCCCGCAAAATACAGTCCACTAGCTCAGGTGGCATGAGAATCGCGCCACCATTCTTTTTGGTCCTTATCGTACCGGATCCTTAGTCGTAGTTCGCATTTTGTTGTTTATTCCATAGGGAATAAACGCACCGCACCTAAATACCTAGTTATTTTAGTAGAAAACCCCGCATCTAGGCATTTAGGTTTAGATCTTAGGTATCCTAGACACTCTAGTGCAAAGGCACAGTGTAATACCTAACGCATTTGGCTTTTGTTTTTATTTGTTTCAATTTCTAAGTTGTCCGTTCGCCGCTAGTTCGCATCGTATTTACCTAATACATACATAGGTAGGTACGCGGTTATACCTCGCTCGCATTTCATTCAAATTCATACGAAAGTATTTTAATTTGAATAGATATTACGCAATACTTAATCCCTGAAATAATAGTTGAACCTAGACAGCGATCTAGCTCGCGTAGGTACGATCTTGTTGCTATGCGCGTTTTGTTCAAGCTGGCACTCGCAGTTATAAGTACCTACCTACCTACGGATATCGTTCGCGCCGCGTCGCTGTACTGTAGGTACCGCTAAGATTAAGTCATTTCATTTGTTGTTTACCGCACTTTAGTTTGATATTAGTTGTAAAAATGCCCCCAAAGGTTGGTAGTACCGATAGTAAAGTTCAATTGAAACTTTTATACGCTAAAAGAGAAATGATTTACTCTCGTGTACAATCGATTTGTGATAATGCACGTAAAACCTCTGATTTGGCTATTAGAGATTCGTTCTTATGTTCTATAGAAAACTTAGATAGTTTACGCGCGGATTTCGAATCCTTAGTACATGACATCAACGTTTTAGAGTTAGATTTAAATCCCGATTACTCAGTGAGTTATCAGGCCTTGTCGTCGTTTGACGATTTGTATTGTCGTATCAAACGCGTCGCTAGGAGTTTGGAGAAACCGTCTGACCGACCCAATCCCACTCGCGACCGACCTAAGTTGCCACCAATTCAAATACCCGAATTTGATGGTAACATCCGCAATTGGTGTTTATTTATAGATAGTTTTGAGAATACAATAAATAAGAACGTTTCGTTGACAGATCACGAAAAATTGCATTATCTCGTTGAAAAATTAACTGGTAAAGCTATAACCGTTTGCGCTGGAATTACGTTTAGTGCCGAAAATTATAATTTAATTTTAAATACTTTGAAAGCTAAGTATGAGGATAAAAGATCGGTAGCTGACGCATATTTGGATCAGATGTTTGACTTGAAATCCATTACGGCATGTAACGATCAAAACTTAGAGAAGTTTCTAGATACTTTCGCAGCATCTGTTCGCGCCGTAAAGAACCTAAAGATCGATGACCTCTGCGACTTCTTATTTTTGTATATGGGTTTAAAGAAATTAGATTCCGAAACCATTCGTTTATTTGAGTCGGATCATCGCGGCAATAAAATTCCTAAGTTCGAAGACTTAGAAAGTTTTGTTCGCGAGCATATAAAAATATTGCAACGCTCTTCATCGAAACATGAAGGCGCGAAGAAAGTTGTTAGTTCCGAACGTAAAATGGATGCGTCATCGAAGTCACTGAAGTCAACTCATACTTATGTTAATACCGCACCAGCACATGTACAATCACCTGTTTGCTCTTTGTGTAATGCTCATCATTCGCAATTGTACAAGTGTCCGGGTTTCCTAAAATTATCGCCTAGTGATCGTTATAAATTTGTTCGCGCTAGTAATTTTTGTTTTAATTGTCTCGGTACTAAACACCGCGTTGTTTTATGTAATAGTAGAAATAGTTGTCGCAAATGTCCAGCGAGACACCACACTTTACTTCATTTTGAAAATAGTAACGCCGCATCCAATGTGAGCACAGTTGGTTCGTCGAGCGGTGGCACACCGTCGCATAGCGCGCCACAGCCACAGCCCGCGCTCGCGCGCGGTCCTGCCCGCCCGGAGACCGCTGCGAATGACGTCACCTTGTGTTCGTTGTCCGCTAGTGCTGCGCTCACTATTGTTGTTCTCGCGACTGCTCGCGTTATTATTGTTGATGCATTAGGTAAACCGCACATTGTTCGAGCGCTATTAGATGGCGCTTCGCAAAGTAATTTTATTACTCAAGATTGTTGTCAACGTCTTGGTTTCAATGTTAATAAGCGTTCAACCCGCTCAGTGGTGAAGGGTTTTGGAGGTTTACAGTCAGCTGTTCATGGCACCGTTAAAACAAGGTTTGGATCTCGTTTTAATAATAATATTTGGTTTGACATGGATTCGCTCGTTACAGATAAAATAACTGAACAGTTGCCTACCGTCCCGGTTGACACGTCTTTGTTAACGAAATTTAAAGACTTGCCTTTAGCAGATGAGACTTACGCTGTTCCTGGAGTCGTCGATATATTGATCGGCGCTTCGATTCTCCCGCACCTCCAGTTATCACGTAAGGTTCAAGGGGGACCGACGTACCCCGCTCCGCACGCACTGGAAACAGTTCTTGGTTTTGTTATAATTGGTTCCGCACCCGCTTCTATAGATAGTTTTAGTCACTCGACTGCTTCGTTCTGTTGCACCGTCGAGCCGCCACTGGAGTCTACCATCCGCAAGTTTTGGGAAATTGAAGAGGTCAATGTCCCACCTATCCTAAGCCCTGATGACAAGATGGCTGAGGAGATTTATTGTCGCACGACTACTTGTGATGAGCAGGGTCGTTATGTTGTCGCGCTCCCTTTCAAGGGAGATATATTTTCGCTCGGTGACTCCCGTGTATCCGCTGAAAAACGCTATCTTTGTTTAGAACGAAAGATGCAGGCGTCTCCAAAGTTAAAGCAAGCCTATGATGAGGTTGTTAACGAATATTTAGATAAAGGTTACATCTCACCTGCGCCTGCGGACACTGACGAGACCCAGCCTTCGTACATTATCCCGCACCACGGAGTTATTAGAGAAGATAAGCTTGCTACTAAACTCCGCGTAGTTTTGGATGGCAGTGCTAAGACTAGCACTTCCGTGTCGCATTAATATTAGTAGAATTTTAGCTTTTTCGGACTCTACAGTCGCTTTGTGTTGGGCCCACTCTTCGCCCCATCGTTGGGACACATTCGTCGCTAATAGAGTGGCAAAAATTCAATCTGAATTAGCGCCACAAAATCTCTTTCACGTTGCTGGCACCGACAACCCAGCCGATTGTCTCTCTCGTGGATTGCTTCCTTCGCAAATTTTAGATCACCCGTTATGGTTTAGTGGACCGTCCTGGATTCATGCCGCGTTAGATAAGTGGCCAGTTAGTCAATTCAATCCCACTACGGTTTCCGAACCACCCGAGGAGAAGAAGCACTCGCTTGTTGTATCGGTCCCGCGTGAAGAGTCCCTTATTTTGTTGTTGGCTAATCGCGTCTCGTCTTGGTCGAGACTGTTGCGTTGTGTTGTTTAAGTAGGCCGATTTTTGAGAATTTTGTCTACGCGTCGTCATATACTTGCCGCTGATTTAGATAAAGCTGAATTGGTCATACTTCGCGAGTTGCAGAAATTTTATTTTGCTTCTGAATTTAAAAATTTAGAATTTAACAAACCTTATAGTCGTTCTTTCCGACACTTGAAACCATTTTTGGAAGATGGACTCATTCGAGTAGCTGGTCGTTTGAGAAATTCAAGTTTAGGATTTGAACAAAGGCATCCAGTAGTTCTCCCGCGTAAGGACCACGTATTAGATTCGTTAGTAGATTATCATCATAAGGTGAATTGTCACGCTGGTCCCGATTTGTTAATGTCTATTTTGAGACAGAAATACTGGATAATTTCCGCTCGTAATTTGATTCGCGCTAGAGTACACAGATGTGTACCTTGTTTTAAACTCCGCCCGCGTTTTATCGCGCCTGAAATGGCCGATCATCGCTCTTGTCGTGTTGTTCAATCCGCAAAACCTTTCGTACACACCGGCACAGACTTTGCTGGGCCTTTCAAGGTCACTATTGCTCGTGGTCGTGGCATTCGCGCCACGAAAGCTTATGTTTGTTTGTTCATTTGTATGACAACTCGCGCGGTTCATATAGAGTTGACCGGTGATTTAAGTACGCAAAATTTTATGTCCGCTTTTAAACGTTTTTTGTCGCGTCGTGGTCCGGTTAAGCGCATGTATTCGGACAACGGTACAAACTATGTAGGGGCCCGACGTAGTATTTCGGAATTGCACGCATTCTTACGGTCTAAGTACTACCAAAGTGAATTCGCTCACATCTTAGCCGAAAATCGCATTGAATGGTACTTTAACACGCCTGCAGCTAGTCATTTTGGTGGTAATTGGGAAGCGAATATTAAAAGCCTTAAGTCGCATCTGTTTCGCGTCATAGGCGAACAGATTCTCTCGTTCGAGGAGTTGAGTACCGTACTCGCTCAAGTAGAGGCGGTATTGAACACGCGTCCGCTGTGTCGGACTCTATCTAGCGATCCGTCAGAGCCATTAGCGTTAACGCCAGCTCACTTCTTAAATACGACTCCTCTAAAATATTTGCCCGCAATGGATGTTGATGACAATAGAATGCACCTCCTAACTCGTCACGCTCTTTTAGATAAATTAGTCCAATCGTTTTGGAATCGTTGGAGAACCGATTATTTGCACACGCTGCAGTCGCGTCAAAAATGGAATACTCCATCCAACCCAATTACTGTAGGTACGGTGGTAGTCCTTGTGACTGAGAATGCGCCTCCTTTACATTGGCCTCTAGGAGTAGTAGAAGAAGTTTTTCCCGATTCCCGCGGGATAACTCGTGTGTACGGGTTAAAACCGCAACCGGATCGTATCTGCGCCCGGTTGTTCGCCTCTGCCCTCTGCCTAACCAGCAGTAGGCACGAGCTCAAACCTAGTTTTATATTTTAGTTGTTATTTCCCAAACCTAGTTTAGATTAGACTTTAGATTTGTTCCGCATTTTTCGTTTTGAAGGTAACCCTTCAAGCCGGGGGGAATGGTTGCGCCGATAGTAGAATTTGTATTTTTTCGCTCAATAGTAGTAATTCAAATCATCTCTCAATTGATTGACACTGAACACACGCTTCCTGTACCCATCTCCCTCCCGCACTACCTTTAAAGTGAGATAGCAATAGTTTTCGCCCCGCTCAATTGTTGAAATGGCCGCATCTTGACTTCCGCTTTGAACTAGGAACAGCAACGGCGGCGGCGCGCGCGACTCTCAGAAATTAATAATATTTGTAGGATTTTAACCGCTTTCATAGACCTTTACCGATCGGATTGTGCCTCTCGTGTCCCTCAAGTGATTTAGTGATGTGGGCAGCAGCTCCTGAGCCAGGAAGAGAAGACCGGTGCACCGGCTCCGACAGCACGTGGCGTCATAAAGGTTAGTGCATCCTCTCTTAATTTCTTGGGTTGCATTTACTGCCTAAACCACCTCCGCGGCAACCCGATCACCTATCTTGTTTGTTGTGTAAAGTGTCATATGAAACATTTAGCTTCACCCCCCGCAAAATACAGTCCACTAGCTCAGGTGGCATGAGAATCGCGCTACCATAGATATTAAAGTTTAGAGAATATGAAAATATGTCTAATAAATTACGCTAGGGTTAGAATTTCAAAGTAAAAGTGAGCTAGAATAATGAAAGTTATTAAAGTGCTGGAAACTTTATCTACAAGACGCTGGTAGTTTCATAAAATTAAAAACCTTATTAAGATAATAAAAGCTATAACTGCTCTGTTATTTTCTTTTTCTTATTATTCACCAGTCTAACTAAAGGTAAAATGTTATATTGTGTTATTACGGCGTGATCCTCGACGAGCGGAAGAGAAAGTTTCAAAGTAGAGCTAATCACATAAAAGTTATAATGAAATCGCTTGTCATAGTTCAGACATGTATGGAAGTGGACGGAAATAAACAGAGGAGGTTTAAGAGGTAGGAGACGGCGGCATTTCCGCCCCATTTGAGTAGTCCGACTGGGGAAGTAGTGAAGTGAAGAAGAAGTGGGGTGAGTAGGGTAGCCAGAGCTCACTGGAGAATTTGTGCTGTCAGTGGGAAGACTAAAGGCTTGTCCTGCTTTGTCTTCTACACTGACGGCATAAAACTCTGTACCTACAGGGTTGGCAGCGCGACTGTGACTCCTCTGGCGTTACAAACGTCCATAGGCCACGGTAATCACTTTCCTTCGGGTGGGCCGTGTGCTTGTCTACCAGCTAAGTGGTATAAAAAAAAATTAAAGACGGATGAACTGAACGAAAGGTAGACTAGGTTAGGAAAAGAGTGGATGTTGAAAAGACTTAGGCTCCATTACTTTGATTGTTTTTTTAATCTTCCTTAGGTTTTGGCATAGCAAATAAGTGTTCAATCCGTGGTCAGGCGTAAAAAAGTTTTCCTAAAATGACCAAAAAAAGGCTTTGCGAATACTAATAAACATTTTCAAAATATTTAATGAAATTTTAAGCATTTAGTATGCTAACTATTCAAAATTGATTAAGATAGAAAAAATTGAAACGGTCCAGGCGGGATCGAACCCGTCGCCGTAAGACGGGGATATGTATAGAAGAATTCGGATGGTTTCTATTAGGGAGGGTTTCTGTAAGGAAACGATTGCGGGTTCGAACCCCGGCTGGAACGTTTACATTTTTTCTATCTTAATCGATTTTCAAAATTCATCGCTTTGTCGATCACAGCAATGTTTATAATTATTGTCAGAATGAGATATGAAAATCCACTATAAAAGTTAAAATACAAGAGATGTTGATCCCTCATTATTATGCTCCTACCTCTTACGACATTTGCACCACCCTATGGTAGACTGGCAGAGATTGCCAACGACATTAAGTCCGCCAATGGACCTACGTCGTGCATAAAATATACATAAATAAATTTCACAAATCAAATGTATATTTTCCTCTTCAAAGAGCACCCGATTCAGCCCGTTTGCCGGTCCGAATTCCGGTTTAACCGGATGCTGGTCTATGTCAGACAGTTTCTGTCGTCTTTGACTGAAATTGCGATGGAACCGCGCCGAGAATTCTACCTATAAAAAAAATAGTTTAGTTTCTAAGTTCACTGAAATTTATTATGTTAGGTTTCATTTTTTAGATCGTATTGTAATTATACGATTGTGATGAGTACTTATTTAGTAAAAATACCTTAATTTTTGTTACATGAATACTGTTTCGTTATTATTCCTGCCTTACAGCGGAACAGCGAAAACAGGCAATATATATCACGATTTTCACAATCTTGTTAATATAATATTGATATGATTGTTGTGCCGCGTGATTCCCGGCAGAGTAGAATTTGGACCATCCCATCTGTTCCTGTTATGCGGTGTCGTACAAGGCGACTAAGAGATAGGGTTGTTTAACATCGGACAGATATATACAACCCAGATTCAGCCTCAGATGCATGGCTTGAGTGAACAATAGTGCCCGGAAGATGGCAAAAGACTCACCCCCCATTATGTGGGTTCGAATTCAATGATTGGTGAAATGTGAGTGTTAATTTACCTCTGCCTAACCCTTCGGGAATAAAGGCGTGATTATATGTATGTATGATTGTTGTGCAAACGCAATTTGTATATATCAATATTGACACCGATATCACAATATAATATCGTGACAGTTATTTACCTTACACGTAAAACATTTCGAAAACTTCAACTCTTTAAAAACACCCGTAATAATTCTTTATTACAAAGTTTGTTTCAGAAATCATACAATATGCTCGAGTGTGTTACATTTCCGCAATATCAGAACAGCAGCTGTATAAGTTTCAGAGCAAACAATAACCAATAACGAAACTTCGGAACAGAAACAAAGGATTGGTGAATAGAAATGTTTGATGAACATGTTTTTTTACGAACGAAATATGTTTTTTGAGAATAAGTTGACTTTCGAACACGCATAATACTGTACTAATTAAATCAAAAATGTGTGTGTGGATCTATATACTCTTTCACGCAATAACCGCTGAATGGGTCCAGACAAATTTAGAATATGATAATATAAGTGCTATTCTAGACTACAATCTTAGTCTGTAACGCCACAAAGGCTATTTTCTATCTCAATGGTGGTTAGTGTTGCCGTTACAAAAATAAAACAGTTTTGTGGATGGTTTTGTTATATCCTCTTCTAATATATAAAATTCTTGTGTCACAGTTTTAGTGTTTATACTCCTCCGAAACGGCTTGACCGAGTTTGATGAAATTTTATATGCATATTCAGTAGGTATGAGAATAGGTTTATAACTAATTTTCACACCCCTAAGTGTTAAGGGTGGTTCACCCCATTTTTTTTTATTTTGGACAATTTTTTGTTATTTTTTATGGTGTGGAATTTAAAATACATTTAGTCCTAAATTTTTACCCTCCTACCACAGACCCCTATGTTTTGATAGCATTATGTATTTTTCAACCTCGGTCGATAGCTGATCAAGAAATAATTCAAATGACAAAAGAACGTTTGCGGGGTCAGTTAGTATTTGATATATAATTACTTGTAATTAGTCAACAGTTATGTGATACAGTAAGTTAAAATAAACGCATTTCTTTCTTCTTTATTTCTTCAAAATAGCCATGAAATATTTTGGGGATCATGGAAACTGGATCTGTATTTATTGAATTAGACACTTTGTGCTTTTCCACTATATTTTATTTTTCACCTAACCGGTTTCGCCTAACGGCTTTATTAAAGGTTGATGGCGCTTGGTTGGTTACCAAGCGCCATCAATCACTATTATAGGATCTGTATTTAGTTAGAACGGGCAACAGCTGGTTATAAGTAAGATATCACCGATTTCACGTCTGCTAATAAGATACTCAAGGTCAGGTCAAAGGCCGACATTGTTCTGTTCAACAGATTTTTTTTTACGTTTCATCAAAAGATACTTTTTTTTGGGTTGACGAATAGTAGAGCCGTTTCGACGATTTAATTTTTATTTATTTGACATGGAATTCACAACACGGGCCGTGGAACTAAAGTAATGTGATCCTACCCACCAAAGTAGGTATACCCGGTGGCTTTGTAAATAGATTCTGTACGACCGAATCAGCTTTCTATTGAACGGGATCCCGAGAGGGAATCTTCAGACTGAATTAAAATTTCAACACATTTTTCGTCACTTCAAATATGAATTTTATCTCGAAACATTTTAATCTAAGTTATAAAGTTATTAGTAATTAAGAATAGAAGGGAGGGTCGTAAACAATAAGGGAGTCGGCCTTACGGTCAAGAGGTCCCGGTTTCGGATACTGGCCATTACACTACCGGCGTGAACCCACTGCTATCTTTTTAGCGATCCAAAGGGTAACAAACGGAATTCAAGAACAGAATAGAAGATTCCGTTTGCCGATTGCAAAAGAAAGATTTTTTTAAGCCCAAACGGAATGTATGCGCCTGAGCTTCGTTCGTCAATCAGCAGCAATAAAAAAAATTACATACATACATACATATAACCACGCCTTTATCCCCGGAGGGTTAGGCAGAGGTGAATTATCACCCACATTTCATCAACATTTGTATTCGGTTCCACGTAATAGGGGGTGAGCCTATTGCCGTATTTCGGGCACTATTGTTGACTCGAGCCATGCATCTGAGGCTGAGTTTGGGCTGTATATATCTGTCCGATGTTAAACAGCCCTATCCCTTAGTCGCCTTGTACGACATCACATGGGAAGAGATGGGGTGGTCCAAATTCTACTCTGCCGAGAACCACGCGGCTGTTAATTTTATGTCATAATAAAATCATTGTCATACCAGTGACAAGGCAAACAGTGCCATGTAATTTTAGACTTTACCTTCATGTTGTTAGATTCAAAAATTATATGACATAATGAAGAGTGGATGAAAAGATGTAATGAACTCTTTTTCATTTCATTTTAAACTTTAAGCCTATACCGATAAAGATTAAAATATTTTTTAATTTTTTGCACTAAAATTTGTAGATTCGAAAGTCAGGTTACAGGGTCTCGATTCTGATGAAGCAAAACCAGTCATAACACAAAATATTAATTTTAAACTTTAAGGCGATGGGAATGAAGTCCAAAATTTAAAAAAACTTTTTGCAGTGTGAATGAGAGAGTGTAATGAAGCTATTTATCATTTAATTTTGAACTTTGAAGCTGATAGAAAGAAAGTCTACAATTGAATGTGATTTTTTGCAGTGTCTGTGGTATGACAGTAAAAATAAAAAATCATTTATTCTGCATAGACCATTACATCGGCACTTAAAAAACGTCAATATAAAAGTGGTTTAGCTTTAGTAGAAACGAGGGCCTGGTTTGCAGATGAGGTAGGATTGGAGCCTGAAGAATGGGGGTCCTATACCTACATGCATTACTGTTTGCTATTAAATATTTTATAACACTATTAAGACGTAAAATATTGTTACGTGCACGGGGTACAATTAAATGCCGTTTACTCAACGAAGAGATTTATTTGCTCACCACTAACTAGACAATTAAATCACTAGTACACACAGTACTCTTCAACAGTTCCAGTCGCTCAGTAGTTCACAGTAGTCCACAGTCGTAGCTCAGGTCGCAGGTATAATCTTCTTCGGTCGTTTAAGCTCGCTGTGTTCGTTATCGATCTTAAAGACAGAATGAATCGTGTAGCTATGCGAGCGTGCTTTTATACCTCTCAATTAGGAGGGTCGAATCATCTAGAAAGTTCGCGAGCGATAAATACCTATACTCTTTTGAAGTTCGCCGCCGTCGCTGACCTTTCGAGTTCATTCTCGATATTTATCTATTGTTTGTTTATATTCAAGAAAGTAGGTACTCGTAGGTAGGTTGTGACTTTGTGTTGACGATTCTAGATTTTTCTATGCCAATCGGTAGAGTACCTCGTCACTAACAATGCGTTTTTATTTCTTGAAGATTCGATTATTAGTTTTCGAGATATCGACGTCTGTCGTAACAATATATTTCCTTAATATTTGTAAATACATACATATTATAACATAAAAACACCCAGACCAATGCAAATATACATGTTCGTGCATACAAATACTTGCACTGTGTAGTAATGAGAATCGAACCCGCGCCTCCTGACTAGCAGTAGAACGTTTTACCGCTACGCCACAGAGGCCGTCTTCAGGCGACGGTTCCCCGTCTCCCGATTATTTTTTTGTATCTCAATCCATTTGAATAATTAGAATACTA
This sequence comes from Eilema griseolum, assembly GCA_963662185.1. Taxonomy (NCBI): domain Eukaryota; kingdom Metazoa; phylum Arthropoda; class Insecta; order Lepidoptera; family Erebidae; genus Eilema; species Eilema griseolum. The sequence continues at coordinate 20,842,787 of OY759240.1, read as the reverse complement.
AATGCTTTAAAACTTCATTTAATATAGCTATTGTCACTTGGGATGGTATAACGATATCTGATTTATCCACCCAAATCTTTTCAACCCTTAAAAAGTATCAGAAAAATGAATATAAACACATTCTTCATTAAACAGTAGCCAGAGCTCACTGGAGAGTTTTTGTGCTGTCAGTGGGAAGAAGACCTGCCCTGCTTTGTCTTCTGCACTGACGGCACAGAAACTTCTAATAGGGTCGGCAGCACGAGTGTGACTACCCTGACGTTGCACACGCACATAGGGTAGCCAGAGCTCACCGGAGAATTTGTGCTGTCACTGGGAAGAAAGGCTTGTCCTGCTTTGTCTTCTACACTGACGGCACAGAAACTCTATATTTACAGGGTTGGCAGCGCGACTGTGACTCCTCTGGTGTTACAAACGTCTATAGGTCATGGTAACCACTTGCCATCAGGTGGGCCGTGTGCTTGTCTGCCACCATAGTGGTATAAAAAAAATAGGCCACAGTAACCACTTTCTATCAGGCAGGCCGTATGCTTATCTGCCTAAGTCTGCCACCTACGTTGTATAAAAAAAACTCTGAAAACATGACACACTTTTTTATTTTTTTATACCACTTAGTTGGCAGACAAGCACACGGCCCACCTGATGGGAAGCGGTTACCGTGGCCTATGGACGTATGCAACACCAGGGGTGTCACACTCGCGCTGCCGACCATGAAGAAACATTCTGATGCCCCTCTTGAAGAACCCCATATTGTAGGCGCTTGGGAAAACCGCAGCAGGGAGGTCATTCCATTCACATCACATTCACATTCTTTGAGCAGTTGTGTATTAAAGCTCTTTACAAATAAAAGTCTTAGTACTGCTTTCGACAGCCTTAATTGTAAGACTATTCTCTTTATAAGAGCACTCTAGACAGATTTTATAGAATTCGACAAAGTAAGAAAGAGTTTCCTTGTTAGCAGCGCCTTTTACTTACATATCAAACTCTTTTTGCCGATACTATTAGTGAATTTATGCTCATTTTACGTACATACATAGGGTTAGGCAGAGGTGAATTGACACCCACATTTCATCAATCATTGAATTCGGACCCACGTAATAGAGAGTGAGCCGTCTTCCGGGCACTATTGTTGACTCAGGCCATGCATCTGAGGCTGAGTCTGGGCTGTATATATCTGTCTGATGTTAAACCCTATCCCTTAGTCGCCTAACACAACACCGCATGAGAAGAGGTGGGGTGGTCCAAATTCTACTCTGCCGGGAACCACGCGGCTCATTCTAAATTTTTAATATCTACTTACTCAGATGTACTGACATACAGATACGGTTTAAAATGTGCTCTATACGCACAGTACTTACACGTTTCTTCGGAGTCTTTTAAGGGGCTACAGCAGCAAACGAACTCAAATTCATCAAGTAAAGCATAACATAATCTCACGCCTATATCTCCGAAGGGGTAGGCAGAGGTGCTAGCACCCACATTTCCCCAGTTTATGTTTAGGTCCCAACGTGCAATAGGTGGCAAGCCTATTGCCATTAACCGGGCGCTTTTAAGCCTGCGATAAATACACATACTACTTCGAAAAGCATCGAAATGTCATTGGTGTGTGCCATGGTAAAACCTGGGATAGAACCCGAGACCTCGTCTCAGCTGCCCATAGCCATACCACTAGGCTACCGCAGTTCCCTATCAAGTATATATTAGTACAAAAGTAATAGGGATATTTACCATGTTGTATTGTACTGAGTTTCCTATATTTTAGCGCTATTGCAAGCAGCATGATCACGAAGGGACTGGAGTATTGGCGGTGAACAGTGAAAAAGCTTTATTATTAGTAAATATATCGATCTACCCTCTTTCGAATTCTTTTATTACGCGTATCTGCACTACCACTGGTTTCACTCTCACTACAAAAGTGATAGTTTAAATACCCATAAAGTGTAGATTATTACAAAACAATCTACCAGAGCCTCGTTTGTCTCGCTAATTAGGTCCAAAAAATGTATCCTTTGCCTTCAGCTTACCATCAGGCAAGGCGAAGTCTAATTGACGTGTTCTATATATAAAAAGAAAAAAATATTTGATGATGATGGCACCAGTTAGGCCACTATTCTGAGATTATGTGTATGATGTTAATAGTATAATTAACGACTCAACCAGGCATCAAACTGGTGTTATTTTTTCTATCCATTTTGCTACGACATAAAAAGCGATATTAAGTTATACAAGTTAAAACTTTTTTTGTATCTAGGGCACGCCAATATGATTTCACTTCGCCTGATGATGAGCTAAAAGCAAAGTCTCAGGAAAGAGTGTCACCATCACAGACACGTAGTATGTTACAATGATTTTTTAGCCCCCCCCCCTCCCTCCCCCCCTCCCCGCGACGGAAGAGGTTATGTCGGACTCGAACCTACTAAAACGCACGGTGCCTGTGGGTCGTTTTTAGTTGCCGAAGGTGAGGTTGCCAGGCATATCCCTCGCACCCCTGGCGACCCAGAGCCATCTCTCTCGAACTGCCTCTCCTCGGGTGTCGGGACCACAAAGTGCCGCAGACCGCAGTATGTTACAATGTTGGCATGAGTGCCACCATTGTAACCATTGCGGCCTCATCAGATGCTTTTTCACGCCCCGCTTTAAGGACCCGCGACTGTAGAAGAAGGAAACACGTGAGCTGGTAATGAATTCCAGGTCTTAGTGGTGTGTCAAAGGAATGAGTCTCCGAACCACATGGTTATTGCTCGTATATAATGCACCGTGTGCGAGCAACCAATTTTAAGAATAATTACTTTGAAAAATGATAATACTGTGCCTCTTTATACATATTACGATTGTCTTTACTGAGAAGAGCTATTTTGTTCAAAAATTATTTCGGAATTTTTATTAAAAATGAACATACTTTGAAAATATTGGCGTTCTCTTTAAAAGTATTTCGTTGTAATGTTTAAATTAGTCTTCTGAATAATGTGTTTGTATTTACAAAAAAGTATCTAAGTATTTTTATCCGCATTATAGATTTCATACCACATGCTAGTAAAGCTATGTTTAGTATGGGTCTAGATAGTTTTGTGTAGAATGTTATAGAATTTGTGGTCATGGTGTTAATATGAAGAATAAAACTAAAAGTAAATGAACAATTATATAAATTAAAGTCTGTAACGAAATTTTAAAGTATTTAGTATGCTATTTATTGAAATCGATTAAGATAGAAAAAATTGAATAGATTCAGGCGGGATTCGAACCCGGTATTTTTCATTTACAGAAATTAAAGTCTCCTGAATTGTTGCCCTCAGCTTCAGGATCTAAGTAGATGCTTTTTCACGCTGCGCTTGAAGAATTCGCAATTGTAGGCCGAAAAAAAAAGTGAATCGACACAGATGAATTTAACACCCACATTTCACCAATCATTATATTCGGTCCCAAGTAATAGGGTAGGTGAGTCTATTACCGTATTCCTGGCACTATTGCTGACTCGAGCCAAGTATTTAAGGCTTAGTCTGGGCTGTATATATCTGTCTGATGTTAAACAGCCCTATCGCTTAGTTGCCTTGTACGACACCGCATAGCAAGATATGGGGTGGTCCAAATTCTACTCTACCGGGAACCACTCGTCTGTTGATTGTAGTACCGAGAACTTTTTTGAACAGAAAAAAGAAAATAGAAGAAAAGAGTTTATTTTGACTATTTATACTGTTGATTGATGGCACTTGGTGGAATTTGTTGTTACACATATTGAGAACATCAAAGAATTTAAATGTAATTGTATACCTTTAAGGATGCCGTAAGGCGAAACCGGTCAGGTCTAGTAACAAATAATAAAGAATACCTATGGAAAAGTTTTTTTTTCTTTTTTATATAGAACACGTCAATTAGACTTCGCCTTGCCTGATGGTAAGCTGAAGGCAAAGTCCCAGAAAAGAGGGTCACCATTACTTACACATACCGTGTGACAATGGTGACACTCAGCTTGACGGCCTCGTCATATGCTTTTTCACGCCCCGCTTAAAGGTCCCGGGACTGTAGGGAGAAGTACTAGTGAGTTATATGTGTCGTTTATTTTAGGGTTATTTTTGAGATACCATTTGGTCGTGGAAATAAGACCAATTACTTTGAAAATGTAAATGGAAGGATCTTTTACAGCTATTTCGCCAGCGAGACGCGTCCATTCTGAATTACATAGAAGCCTCTAAGGACCACCATTCCAAAAACGATAACATCTCAAATGGCGGCCTTTACGGCTTCACCCAAGCTTACAACATCGCGCGGGTTGCAGTTAATTGACCTAAATATGAAAAAGACTGTCCCAATTTTTAATAGACTGACATAATACCTATATTAACCTACTTTCCCGCCGCTTTGTTGCCGTCACAGGGTGGCCTGTCACTTCTGCGTCGTTTCGCCAACATTGTATTAACATTTCCGCCCGAGAGGATTTGTTTACCAAATATTCCAAAAATCCCTGCGGGCTGATTAAATTAAACTGGATGCCATACCTTGTTCAGTCAAGTTGAATTATGGTTGAAGGTGAAGTGGTTGATGTTGAAACTTCCACCGGAATTAGAGGTAGTTATTTAAACCAATAAAGTATTATTAATAGATATCTAATATAGGAATATGGCGGCTTTCGAAAATGGAGTAAACAATATAAACGTTAATTTTAATAATATATTTGAACTATGAATTATAATATTATATAATTTTATTATTATTTGGAATGTATTCTTAATGACGTTTTTTTTTGCGTAGCGCACTGTGGCGTATCTGATTGGTGCGTAAAATAATGACGTTCGTCATCATTTATTTGTCGCCATTTTAGAGTGCGGACAACATATCTATAGTTTATTTAATTGATTTAAACATCAAATAAATACATAGTTCATTAAATGATGAACTATGTGTTCATTAATTATGGTATATGGGATTCTGAAAGGATCTTCATCGCTCATGTTGACCTCAACCGCAAGTCGGTAAACCTACTCATTAATTGAAGAGGATGTGATGTAGGATTTCTTCTTGAGGGTTCTGTCAGACGGTAGTCACTTTCATTCAATCTTAGAAACATTTTATATTAATATCCGCATTTCTTCAACTATGTTTTAAATTTCCACGGAATAGGGGGTGATCTTTTTATCGACGGAACTTTTTTTTTGCACGGAATACTTAGTAACATTATAGCATAATATATGCACCGTATAATGTCTTCTTAAAAAGGTGTTGAACTCTCAGGATTATTTAAATATTCACAAACGTAATCGCACAGTACGAGCAGTAAAAACTCCTAACGGCCGCGTTCTATTTTCCAAGGGTTCCCTAATTAAAATGCGGCACATTGTCTTTAAATTGCGAGCCCTGTGGTATTCGTTACACGTCCTTCGTCTTAACATCAAAATTACAAAATATAAATCTTTCTAGTGAATTGTTACGGGAATGCAAAGATCGTGTTTAAATCGCTTACCTACCTCATATGTGAACGTGGGTGGGTGGATGTATGATAACATATCTGCAGACTGAAATGGCAGACTGCCATAAGACTGGCCATTGCAGAAGAATCCAATTAACTGTCGTGTATCACACTACCTTTTTGTTTTATATACAACTTAGGTGGCAGACAAGTTCACGATCCACCTGGTGGAAAGTGGTTACCGTGGCCTATTGATGTGCAGCAGTGCAATCACACCCGTGCTGCCGACCCTGTAAGAAAGAACAGAGAGTTTATAACCCTTTGATCTTCCCACTGACAGCACAAGAACTCTCCAATGCGCTCTGGCTACCCTACACACCGCTGGGAATACAACACGAGGTTGTTATAGCCGTCATATTCTATGGAGCGGAGGTCCTTCCCCAGTCGGACTGATCAATTGGGACAGGAATACTGTCGTGTCCTACTTCCTATCTAATGTTACCAACTAGCTGTTGCCCGCGGCTTCGCCTGCTTGGAATTTTGATACCGTTACCCCAACAAATAAGAACCCATTCCTGGAATAAAGATAGCCTGTATGTCATTCCAGACTGTAAGGTATGTTCAGCCGTTATAGCGTGGTTGAGTAATAAACGTTCAAACGTAATGTAAACAAACAAACATCTTCACAAATTTTCACATTTATAACATTATAGTAAGAGTAGGATATATTAAAGAATATAGTATCTTCTGTCTTGGGGACTCTGTAGTCCCCACACCCGAGGAGAGGGCCAGATCGTGAGAGATGGCCCTGGGTCGGCTGGGGTGCGAGGGATATGCCTGTCAACCTCACCTTCGGCAACGGCCAATCGGCAGGCTGCGTGCGTTTTAGTCGGTCCGAGTCCGACATAACCTCTTCCACCGGCTCCGGTGGGGGGATATCCGTGGGGATTTTGCGCACGTAAAAAAAAAGTATCTTCTGTTTGTCATACTTATATATCTACATAACAACACAGTTTAAATAAGCATGTGTTATGATTCTGCCAGTAAGTACTTAACTCCACTCTGATTGCTTGTTAACATTTGAAACACAATAAGTAAAGTTTCCACGTGTTCAGAAATAAATCATTTCTGATTCATATTCAATTCATTTGAAATAACTTTATTCATTTGGAGTTCATTTCCTGGCAGCAAGCGCGAGCGCGCTTAGAAACTGTTTTACATAGATTACCGTTATCACTTTGATTTTAATTTATTATAAACTGCAGTTGCTAAATAGGTATTTTAAAAAAAGGCTTAAGTAGATCTTGTTTCAATTTACATGTACCAATCTTAATTTTTAGCACTTCATGCCTCTGCATCAAGGCTGAGGTATGTCAACATCCACATTTCGCAAACTATGAGTTTCGGTCCATGTTAGATGAAAGTAATTAAGGATAATAGTTCCCCAAATATCACGCATGTTCTGGATAATCAGTACATAAAAATTTGCAGGCATTGACTTTTGACAACAATGAATTCTTATACAGATTGTCTACTACGAAGAATTAGGTAAACCTTATGAAGAGGAAAAAACTCACAACTGGAATAAGGAAAAATAATTAACCGTGACATTAAGGGTAATTCTAATTTGTTTGGTGGTTTTCTCCTGCTTTTCTCTTTCACAAATGGGTTGGAAATAACCCCTTCTAACTAAAGTAACGTAGTTAAGCCACGGAATTGAACTATTTTATTTTTTATATAGGACACATAAATTAGGCTTCGCCTTGCCTGATGTTCAGCTGGAGGCAAAATCTCAGCAAAGTGGGTCACCATAACTTACATATACCATGTGACAATGGTGGAATACAGCTTGTAGTAATGCAACGTTTGTCTGCTAAGACTGAGATCAGACTTGATTTCCACTCAGTGCAGTTAATAAGGTACAGATCTTTCTTTTCATAATTCATAACTCATTTATTCGTAAGAATATTACACGTCACATAAATACATATCGGCACTTTTATCAATTACTTATCAGTTTCAGTATAATTTCAATGAAATAAAAATGTCAGGTAACGAGTAGAAGGTTTACAATGTTATTATATTATAATAATATTTATTAATTGACACCTATAGCCTGTGTCAAAATTTAAGCATGTCAGGTTTCGTGTTAAAAAAATACACTTCCAACAAATTACTTCTCTACTTAATATTTAACTTCTCTTTCAGATACCCGCAGATACGGAACTAACTAATCTTACAATCCTACTAACACAGACGCGAAAGAAACTCTTTTGACAGCCTTTATGGCGTAGCGGTAGTAAACGCGCCCCTAAAAAGTTCAAAGTTCAACAACTGGACTGGCCTTTATATTAAAGTTGAACCAAATCTGCAGTAAAGCGGACCCCAGACTCCGAGGTAAAAGCATCGGACGCGACTGGGATTAAAACAACCAAGCGGTTCGGTGACTCTTTCCTCTGTCGCACCATTAAGACCTGGAATTCATTACCGGCTCACGTGTTTCCCTCTTCCTACACACCCGGGTCTTTTAAGCGGGGCGTGAAAAAGCATATGATGAGACCGTCAAGCTGAGTGTCACCATTGTCACACGGTATGTGTAGGTAATGGTGACCCTCTTTTCTGAGACTTTGCCTTCAGCTTACCATCAGGCAAGGCAAAGTCTAATTGACGTGTTCTATAAAAAAAAAAACTCAAAACAAAAAAGAAAACTCTTTTATCTGTCACGTAAGCCTTGCAGTTGTTCGTGGTTCCGTCTACGTATACGTAGCCTAAAACCACTGAACCAATTTTGATGAAATTCAGCAGGATTGACTAAAGCTTAGGATAGGATATGGGATATGTTTGCTCATGATAACTGACATCCACGGGTTAACTGCGGGTATCAGCTAGTCTGTAATAGAAGCTACTAAGGTGCTGGGTCTCTAAACCCGGCACATTACTAGTTTTTATAACATATTATATTAGTGGTTTCCAGCAGATTGGAATTTAAAACGCCCTATCCTTTCTATGTGGTGTCTTACAAGGTGACTAAGGGATAGGGCTGTTTAACATTAGACAGATATATACAGCCTAGATTCAGCCTCAGATGCAAGACTCGAGGCATCAATAGTGCCCGGAAAACAGCAATAGGCTCATCCCTTATTACGTGCAACCGAATACAAAGATAAAATGTGATTGTTAATTTCACCTCTGCCTGATAAACGCGTGATTGTATATATGTATAATAGTGTATAATATTGAAGTATACCAGACAATGAATTCAATCATTTGATTTTGCGATAGCAACCTCTCTCAATAATGAAAATAACGATGTGGTTTAGTTCAACATTGCCCGACGTCGGGCCTCAAGTGTACACAATAGCTGGCCGTATCTGTGCTATTATTCTTATCTTATTATTGTGGGCAAAGTTATTAATCATTCACGCTCTGATTAACTTTTCGCTACTGCCTGGGGCAAAGTTGCTAAAGTCTGACCTTAATTATTTCAGAAGGTAATTAAGATACAATAATAATATCGAAAAATAACACGATCTTCAAAGTTAACTTAGTCAGAATTTAGTTTATGACGTTATATTATTTTATACCACTTAGGTGGCAGACAAGCGCACGGCTCACCTGACAGATAGTGGTTACCGTGGCCTATGGACGTGTGTAACACCAGAGAAGCCACACTCGCGCTGCCGGCCCTGTAAGCACAGAGTTTCTGTGCCGTCAGTGTAGAGGACAAAGCAGGACTAGTCTTTAGGCATCCCACTGACAGCACAAATTCTCCAGTGAGCTCCGGCTACCCTCATCACCACTGGGAACACAACACGAAGTTATTATAACCGCGGTATTCTGTAGGGCCTCCTTCCCCAGTCGGACTGCTCAATTGGGCGGGAATACCGGCGCCGACTTTTGTTTAATTTTGCTGCTCTGGGTCAGAGTTACTTCCGCAAAAATCAAAATATACTTTGAATTGAAATCAAAATATAAATTGAAATTAAACGTAGGAGAATGGGGCAAGCTGTGAACAGAAATAGCCTGTTATCATCACCAGGACTCCTCCACTTTCTGTAATTGAGATTTTTAAATATATTCCCACAATATTATTCCTCAGAATACGAACTCAGGACCGTACACACAGAAGGCGCACTCAATATCCAATACACACCACATAACAAGTTAAACCTTTAATTCAATTGAAGCATGCTACCGAAGTCGTCCGTAATGATTGCATTGCTACAGCTGGTTCTACGAGGCTACAGAACGCGTAGCCCGTAGCTCGTAGCGGCGTCTACGGAATTACCGAGATATTGGAAAATTTAAGCCGAGTGTGAAAGCTATTTCACTGGGAAATGGAAAATATAAACCGTATTTATGTCTGAATGTAACTAACATTTCAATTTTATTCACTTGTGGCACTACAGAGTGTTTATTTATTTAATAGAATTTTAATCTATATTGCATTTATTTTAATGCAGTGTTTTGCTATTTATTCGGTTTCATATTATTTGCTCTGATCCTGATGTTTGGCTGCTGAAAAGTAATCTAAACGATAGGATCATGATTAATGTTTCTTTTATATTTCATATCTATTATATATAAGTAATTAAAAAAATACTCTACAAATAGGTTTTTAACAAAATTTTCTCGAGCAAAGTCAAATCAGTTATTTTGTAATAGAGCATTGTATATAATATATGGTATATGGTATATGGTATATGGTATATGGTATATGGTATATGGTATATGGTATATGGTATATGGTATATGGTATATGGTATATGGTATATGGTATATGGTATATGGTATATGGTATATGGTATATGGTATATGGTATATGGTATATGGTATATGGTATATGGTATATGGTATATGGTATATGGTATATGGTATATGGTATATGGTATATGGTATATGGTATATGGTATATGGTATATGGTATATGGTATATGGTATATGGTATATGGTATATGGTATATGGTATATGGTATATGGTATATGGTATATGGTATATGGTATATGGTATATGGTATATGGTATATGGTATATGGTATATGGTATATGGTATATGGTATATGGTATATGGTATATGGTATATGGTATATGGTATATGGTATATGGTATATGGTATATGGTATATGGTATATGGTATATGGTATATGGTATATGGTATATGGTATATGGTATATGGTATATGGTATATGGTATATGGTATATGGTATATGGTATATGGTATATGGTATATGGTATATGGTATATGGTATATGGTATATGGTATATGGTATATGGTATATGGTATATGGTATATGGTATATGGTATATGGTATATGGTATATGGTATATGGTATATGGTATATGGTATATGGTATATGGTATATGGTATATGGTATATGGTATATGGTATATGGTATATGGTATATGGTATATGGTATATGGTATATGGTCTATGGTATATGGTATATGGTCTTGCTTGGTGGAGTTAGATTGAACTGGGTAAAGTCTTTCAAGTACTTGGGCGCTGGGTCACGGACGGGCTCAGGGATGATTTAGGCGTTGAAAGGGAGCGTAGGTCGCTGGCTATCAGGTGTAACATGGTTGTCCGGAGGTTTGCACGTTGTTCGAACACAGTCAAAGTGACTCTCTTTAAAGCACGTCCTTCTACACGTGCAGCTTGTGGATGTGTTACACTCTACGGGCATATAACGACCTGCGCATTCAGGATACTGTTGGGGCTGTCTTCGGAGATGCAGTGCATCAGGAATGTTTGCAGAGGGCCTCTGCATCACAGACGATTTCTATGCTATTATTAGAAAGCGTTCGGCCTCTGCCTTGGCACGACTTCGCCGCAGCTCCAACAGTCTCCTGAGTGTGTTTAAGGATAGGTGGGACTCCCCCTTGTTACAACACTGGATGACACTCCACACGTGCCACAGATAGTGGAGTGTTGTTATTCATTTGTATTTATTACTAACATTCGTTCTTAAGTTAAATTGTTACTAACACTATGGATCGATGGTCTGACAATAAATGAATTTTAATATATTTTTGTTGTCACACTAACAAATTGTTTGTTTACATAGAACTTATTGAAGCATTCTCCTTACCTGCGAGCCCTATATATTTTAAATAGCATAGCAGAGTAGATATCTTTTGTTGTTCAGTAGCGGAATGTGAGCGGCCGACATTCCAATGTTTAGAGTTGCGAAACTATAACTTTCCATTTGCTAAACTGGTTTATTGTGTGTGTGTGTGTTTCCTTTGTTATTGACGTTTTCTAAGTGCTGATTTAATGGTCTATGCAGTAATAAATGATTTTTGACTTTGACTATGATTATTAATGTTCCTAAAAGTTAATAAATTTTACAGGTATTATAAGGAATAATTCTGTACTACATTGTTATCTTGGATACAATCTGTAAAAACAATGTATGATTATATTAAATAAATAAATAATATAAAATAAATAAATAAAACTAAAAGACTGATGTTACTCGATATGCAATTTTAAAGAAAAAAAACTAAAATCTCATTTCTACGCCAAACGCTTTCAATAAATCAGTTTATTATGACTATTTTGTACCTACAGAAACAAATTAACTTCATTTATGTAACTTTGCCAGTGATTCTTACAATGAGGGACTAACGCTGAGTTCTCGAAGCCCTCGTCACTCACTAACTCTCTGATTGACGCCTTTATCGCCATCGATCGATGTCTCATCAAATCTCGGTTGTTGATCAACAATTTTAGTGCTCCATAAAATATGTAGGTAATCCAATGAAGTTACAAAACAATATTATTGATATTATATTATGTTAGTAAGTTAGTTTGACCTATTTTTTGGTAATTCAATAAGTGCAATAAGTGATATTATTTTCGTTTTAGTTTTACGTATTAGAATTAGGTTTTCGGCACAGTAGAATTTGATCCACCCATCTCTTCCCATGCGGTGTCATACAAGGCGACTAAGGGATAGGTCTGTTTAATATCAGACAGATGTATACAGCCAAGACTCCGCCAATTATCCAATTATTTTTTGTGTGATTAATTGTATGAAATTTCAAACACAATGTAATATTGTTTACTAAATAAATAAATCAAATCAAACAATAGTGCCTAGAATACGGCAATAGGATCACCCCCTATTACGTGGGTCCAAATACAATAATTGTTGAAATGTGGGTGTTAATTCATCTCTGACTAACCCTCCGGGGATAAAAGCGTGAGTATATGTATGTATTAGGATTTAAAAAAATAGACCACTTGTGAGTCAGACTTATGCATGTAGCAACCATGGTAGTTTGATATGGAAAATGATTTGATTATATACTGTGTTAGTATTTGTTGTTATAATGGCAACATAAAGACATCAGCTGTGAAAATTTCAACCGGTTAATGAGATACAACTCGTTGAAAGACAGATAAGCGGGCAGTGAAGTCTTAAGTGTCTCTAAAATTGTATGAATTTTAATAGAATATTGGGCCATTTAATCTCATTAAGATCGTTGGGCCTTAACTGAAGTCCATTTTAAACCGGTACACATTCTAACTGCCGATAATCATGAGGTGTACGAGGCTATAGCACAGAGATACGGAGGCCAGATGGCAGTCATTTCCAAAACAATTGAATAAAAGGAGAAGTAGGAAAGTGCATCCCGGACTCCAAAGTGCGAGCTTCCAGTGGTCACTCACGAAGTTGGGGCCTTAGTGAAGTTTACATACATACATACATACTTACAATCACGCCTTTATCCCCGGAGGGTTAAGCAAAGGTGTATTAACACCCACGTTTTACCAATCATTATATACGGTCCCACGTAATAGGGGGTGAGCCTATTACCGTTTATCCACTCAAAAATCATTTGTATCTATAGATATCTTATGTACATTTATAATCAAACGTCAGTTGGTTTTCGAATCGATTGCTCGCAACCGCTATATTTGCGCAAATATATTTTGTTTGAATTGGTTGAAAAGCAATTTTTCGCTTCAGTCTTGTTTGTTGATTTTATTCTACTGTGTATTTTACTTACTTAAATATTTAGATAGCTTAGTTTGTTACAGGTATTATTTATCTATCTCCAAAATAATAGTTTGTCAGGAAAATAGTAGATCTGCCGCCAAAATGTAGTTTCGAGTGACGTCGATGCTGTTTATTCGTACGTTGTCACACACGTAACCACAGATTACTTAAATAGTTAGGACAGATGTCTCACATCCTGGATATAATACGATTCAACTCAGTCAGATGCCTACTTGTCTACGTGACCAACGGCTGCACGAAAATATGTATCAATATAGATGACCATATGGTTATTATTACTTTGGAGCCACTTGACCTTGTTGTAACAATTGAACAAAATTAGGAAGAAAACCTCGAGATGCGGCGGCAAGGAGGCGAATATAACTCGTAAATACAAAGAGTGAGCCTGATCTAACGTAAGCTAACTAACTCTGCGGGACCTCCGCCAATCTCTTCTATCCGTATCGGGGCGCGCGGTGTCATGTTCTGCAGACAATAGACGATATATTTAACCGATTTACTATATTTGGTGGCAGATCTTTGCTAATAAATATATATATATATATATATATTTATTTTGTACCACTTAGGTGGCGACATGCACACGGCCTACCTAATGGAATGTGGTTATCGTGGCCTATGAACGTGTGCTAAACCGAAAGAGCCACACTCGCGCTGCCAACCCTGTAAGCATGGAGAGTTTCTGTGCCGTCAGTGTAAAAGACAAAGCATGATAAGGTTTTGGTCTTCCCGCTAACAGCACAAAAGCTCTCCAGTGAAGTTTGGCTACACTACTCACCGTCGGGAACACAACACGAGGTTATTATGGCCGCGGTATTCTGTAGGGCGGAGGTACATGCCCAGTCGGACTGCTCAATTAGACGGAAATACCCGTTTGTTATTGGTATAAAAGATAATCTGCTGTCTGTCGTGGAAGACTTTTCGTCCAACACGAAAATTATAGGTCCAATGTACATATTGTACATTCACCCGTAACTGCCGCATTTCCGCCTCTTCGATAATGCACACTAACAACTTAAAGCATCTAAAAGTGATTTACATTATTTTCTTTGCAACGTCATTTATATTAACAATTATTTTTTCCTTTTAGATAGATTACTAGATGCTCTCAACTGGTTGCAGCGACGTGCGGTTCGCATTATTCAGAATCCTGAATCACAAATACCCTGGAGCTTTTGCTGATGCGTAGAGATGTAGTGTCCTTAGCAGTATTTGACATGAGTTTTGATGAGGCCCTGAAAATCATATTAGGGTTTTGTACATCCTGCATTAGGTGTCACTGGAAAATAACAATAAGACAAATGTCTTCTAGGGATCACTAACTAATGAACAGAGTTTCATCACAGCCGTTTGTATATTTAGTATAGGAACACTTCGGGACAAACAGATAAAGAACCGAATGCCCGAGAGGAAGTGACGTAGTGTTCAATGGAGATAAATAGACAAACCGACGGGAGGTTTGTTCTTTCCTTGTATAATTGTTTCGGCGTGATGTTTATAGTTAGATAGTCCGTTATCTCATTTGATTCATTGTTTGGAATGAGTGCTGAAAGAAATCAGTGTTGTTTTTGTCTTTATTCTATTTTATAATTAAAAATATTATATTAGATTTTAACATAATAATTTAATTTATAACATAACATGAACTCACGCCTATATCCCCGAAGGGGTAGGCAGGGGTGCTAGCATCCACATTACGCCAGTTTTTTTATACCACTTAGGTGGCAGACAAGCACACGGCCCACCTGATGGAAAGTGGTTACCGTGGCCTATGGACGTTTGTAACACCAAAGGAGTCACAGTCGCGCTGCCAACCCTGTAAATACAGAGTTTCTGTGCCGTGAGTGTAGAAGATAAAGCAGGACAAGCATTTAGTCTTCTCACTGACAGCACAAATTCTCCAGTAGGCTCTGGCTACCCTACTCACCGCTGGGAACACATACCGAAGTTATTATAGCCGCGATATTCTGTAGGGCGGAGGTACTTCCCCAGTCGGACTGCTCAATTGGGCGGAAAAACCGCCGTGTCCTACCTCCTAAAAAATTATTTTAGGTCCCAATGTAATAGGTGGCGAGCCTATTGCCATTAACTGGGCACTTATAAACACTTTTTAGTTTGTGGAAATAATATTTATTTTACTTCAGTCTTGAATATATTACGTATCTTTTAATGTAATGTTCAAATAGTTACACCAAGATATTAAGCTTTGATATTGCTCATTTCATTCTCTACGTAGGTTCGCACAACACATAACTTTTTGGCAAAACACCAAATACTAGAAATAACTTAAAACTTAGCTACGTAAGTAGACTACACAAATGACTTAATAACTTAGAAGGCTATTCTGTATGTACTTACATAAATTGAACTAAAAAAGCAACATATAATCACGACTTTATCCCTAGAGGGTTAGGCAGAAGTGAATTAATACCCACATTTCACCAATAATTGTATTTGGTCCCACGTAATAGGGGGTGAGCCTATTGCCGTATTCCGGGCATTATAGTTGACTCGAACTATGCATCTGAGGCTGATTCTGAGCTGTATATTATCTGTCTGATGTTCAACAGCCCTATCCCTTAGTCGCCTTGTACGACACCGCATGGGAAGAGATGGGGTGGCCCTAATTCTACTCTGCCGGTAACCACGCGGCTATATATAAACTGTTGACATAATAATAGGGTGCCCACAATATTTTTTTTGGAGACAGATCCTATGTAGTCTCGAGCGACGTCTATGTGGCCGCATATCTGCCGACAGATATACCATTTTGAGTACCAATATTTGATTACAAATTTAAAACTATGTTAATAAAAAATGTATTTCACATAAAGAACAATATCTAAATTTATGATTTGAGATTAACGATGTACTGACGACGGCCGAGCTAGTTGTTACTGGGCAGACCATAATATCAGTTTACCCTCTTCCGCACTCGTTTTTACGTGCCCCTACTACTGTCTGCGTTCTCGCACTGTACTCGATTACGTTTACGATACACAACACTCAGTGTATCGACTCGCACAGGTTTTGAAATTGTAGTTTGCTCAGGTCTTGTGAACGTAAGAATCCACTGGATGCCAGACACTCGACAATTGAAACCCAATATCCCGATTAAAGTTCTTGTATTTTTTAGTTCAATTGCTTCTTTCACCATTCTGGGTATAAAGTGGCTTTCTGTTGAGAGAATCTGAGGGTTTTGTAACTCAATCCAGTGATTCGACTCTTGCTCCAGAAGGTGCTGTGCGATAGCCGATTTCTGTGGCTCGTTGTTTTGACCGTCCTAATGTGCTACCTGATCCGGCACGTTTAGTCTGGCCTACGTAGGAGCGCCCACATACAAACATGGTAAATATCCCGTTGATTTTTATCTATTAATTCTTAAACATAAAGTCCTTTCAATGATATAAATTTTCAACCTTGAATCTTGCAAAATTAAGCGCTTCTAAAACGGCATTCTACTCGACGCTAGGTGAGGTCAAGAATAAACAACAAGTATCAAACTCCAGCAACCATTAAAATGAAATATTATGTACCATTTCTGTGTTTTTGCCAATGGACTTAGAGCCCCTTCACACAATGCGATCAGGCAACATTGCGTCGACGCAGTCAAATGATAAACTTCGTATAAGTGACTAAAATCAATGTTTTTTAATTGATAAATCGTTTTTTTAGTAATTGTTACCTACGGCTTCGGTTTTACAAAAAAGTAACCTATGCAGCAGGTGATATCCGTTCAGTTATTTTCGCATGAAAGTGTAACAAACATACGCACATACACCTAGAAACACAGACAAACATGCTATTATACTAATTCTTAAATTTAAACCTATTAGTAAAACCTATTTAGCAACATACCGTGCAGTGTGAACCGGCTCTAAGTTAGTGATTCTCAGAATATGGACGCGATTGTTGAATAAAACTTTTCGCATTATGAAACGTTTAAGCGTCAGCTGAATTCGCGTTGATAATTAGATTAAAGCTTTCTTGTGTCAAACTTTTGAATATTATGGACTGAGATGGAATAAAAGTTTTAGGTTTGTTTATAGCAACTGCGACCTCTTTTCTGATACATTATAGATTAGTGTCGTCATCATCTGAGTGTCATTTTGCTTGAATTTTAAGCTTGTACTGAATACGGTGAATACCTAGGATGTAACCGGAATCAACAGTAAGATGTTAATGATAGCACGTCTGTTACTACTTCCCTGTGTCGTGGTAATTTAATCAAAAATACATCAAGGCAACATTATAGCAAGCACGTAAAGCCATCGGTCCCGATTGCAATATGAACATCTATGGTAGTTGTTATGCCCTGAAAAGTTCGACAACTGGTCTAACTGCAAGGCTTCGTATCGCATTTGTGTTATGGACGTCAAATGGCAGTCGCTTCATGGAAAATATCGAATATCAGTCAAATAAATTCACAGTAAGACTGGTAAATCGGACCCCAGACTCCGGGTGAAGATTATAAAATATTATATGAAGATGAAGATTATAAATTTAAAACTGGACATCGTTAAAACACTTACAACAATTGAAAGCTGACTGACATTTGACACGACATCGATTGGTATTGACTCAACGAGCTTTTTGGGACTAACAATAGATGATAAACCAAATTGAATATTTCGGTAAAATAAAATTTTATTATTATATATTGAATAATTATAGAATATATATAATATTAAATATATATAATAAGAATATATTGAAGAATTTTATATATATTGAATATATCAGTATAATAAAAGAATATATCAGTGCTGGTTTGGTTTGTATAAATTGTGTCAGGTAGCAAATCGGTCAACGGTTTACATAATATTTTAGGGCAACTCAACTGACAAATTGCGAGTACTTATTGCTCAAAAACGCTGCATCGTTGTTGCCGAAGGTGAGGTTGACAGGCATATCCCTCGCACCCCGGCCGACCCAGGGCCATCTCTAACGATCTGGCCCTCTTTTCGGGTGTGGGGACTACAGAGTCCCCAACTCGTCCCCGGAAACGGGGAGGCGCGCCAGGCGCGCCACCGCCTGCTTCTGCCAGGGTGACAGGCGGCTCCACCTGTCACCCCCAGGCCGGCGCTCATGGGAAGCGGAGGTCGTTCATCGACCTCTGACGCCCGAGTTGCCTTCGTACGCGGGCAGCTTGTCTTGCGATCCTTCGTCGCTCCCGCTGCCGCTCCCGCCCCGCCTCCTCCTTCACGAGCATTACTTGCTCGCCGAAGGAGGCGCCGGCTGCCCACGCATCCGCGCAGCGGACCATTGCCGCGAGCAAGGTGGAGAGCGTGAGAACCCTCACTCCCAGGACCGCCACAAGCTCCCGTCTCGGCGTCTCCCACGCCGGACACTCGGTGAGCGAGTGCGGACCTGAGTCCTCCCTCGCGTCGCAGTGATTACACTCGGACGTTGGCTCTTTCTCCATCCGACGCAGATACTTTCCGAAGCATCCGTGCTCTGTGATCATCTGCGTCAGATGGTACGAGAGGCTGCCGTGTGGCCTCTCTAGCCACTCCCCCATGATGGGTCTTACCGCCGCTACTACGGCGCGCCCTGCGCCTGGTCGCCCAAGTCGTAACTCCCATTTCGCCACCATTACCCTGTGGAGCCGGGATCTCACGGCCCGAATTTCTTCGGGCTCGGGATCGTGAACCCGCTCCCGCGCCGCCTTTCGGAACCGGTATAGCGCCGAAAGGGATCTCGCTTCCAGGATCCATGGTGGCGATCCTGCGAGGAGACTCGCCGCGTTGAAAGATATTGTGCGGTACCCCCTTATGATGCGGCACGCCAACTTCTGCTGCGGACGCTGCAGCAGGGGCATGTGCCGATCACTCAGGGTGTCCGACCACACGGGACACCCGAATCCACCTGGTACTAGGCGTGTGTGTAAATTAAAAATCGTGCCAGTACAACCCAGTTGTTATGTCGTAGTGTAATTTGTATGGCAACCTCTATTTACAACAAGATACTTGCGAGGATCCGAGTGAAAAATATTACCGTATTTAGGTGTAAACTAATAAGAACTTTAGCAGATAAGGCTTATATAGTAAGCCTAGAATTATCATTGAGGAATTCGTCAATGGTCAATGATGATTCTTTCGCATGTTAAATTAAAGTATTTGTTATTTATTTGATTGTTTATGTAAATTTAATTTGTGCACCATATTCCATGGTAGGACATGGCGCACTTTAATGTAACCTAGAATAAGAACTGTACACAAACCTATCATCCACAAATAAATAAATTGTATTGAATTGCAAAAGAATCAAAAATACATCAAGGCCACCTTATAAGTCATGTGTATAAATATTACCTACTTTTATTTACAAATTCTGAGAATTGGACACACGATTTCACACAATTTTACTCGACGGTTCACTTTCCTCGACTCGTATTCCAAAATGATTATAAATAAAACAGCATACAACCCACACAACAAGTGGTAAGGTAAAAATAGACCTATCATTTCGTAAGATTGACTTCAAAGTTCATTGGTGTCAACTGACGTACCGTCTCTCTTGCATTAATTAAATTATAGATAACGTCTTATTAGCTCGCTTTAGTCTGAGTACTTAGAGATACATCCCTTTAGCTTATTATTTCTTACAGTGGTTCGACTCGATATTTGCACGGGGTAACTATGTGGGGTACAGGGGAAGCGACCGGCAGATTTAGCGAAAATTTGCGCTCTCTAATCTGAAGGGGTGTGTTGCCGACAAAAACACAAGAAAGAGAAAGAGGGAGGTTCTCAATTTGTCGTAATCTTCATCAAGCTTTTTATAAACTTGCAGTGTATATTATGTATGTAAGTATAATTGCTCGGGACAAATCTTTCAACTCAATTTTGAAGCAGATATCGTCAACGGTTTTTAATGAAATTTTGCAAACACTTTCCATTTGGATAACAATACTTTAATATTGAGCTGTTCTGATGATGGAGTAGGAAGGTGACTATACGCACTCCAAAATTAAAGTACCTTTTGTTGCGACAAAGAGCCTTGACTGAGTTTCTGTGCGTAAAGGAATCGAATTAGGTACTCGTTGGCTTATAGTAGTAGTAATACTGTGCCTTTAGGGTCCAAGTCAAGTCTTCTAACCGGTCCACCTTCTGATTGACAAAAGAGGGTCTAGTGCAGACTTCCTCACGAGGTTAGGGTATGAGTGAGAGCACTCGCGCCCGTAAAAACATAAGATATTCCAAATCATTAGAAAAATTAGAAGTTCAAACCCAGGCCCCAGTGTACACGTTTGGATTGTTATAATATAGTACATGTTTTGTTTGTTATTAGGACTAACGTTATTTCAATGATGATGATTTCATAACTTGTTTTAATCTGATAGCAGCAAGTGAACATAGTTCCCCCGGCTGCAATATCTGCTTTAGAAACATAATGGCGATATCCTTTGCACGATAAGTATTGCACAGAATATACTCTTGCTATAACTATAATGTATCATATAAAAAATATTATAATTTATATTATTACTCGTGTTGCCCATTTGTAGTCGCGTTGAATCCCAATTTATAATTAAGTTTTCCGCTCCAATGAAACTTTGTTTATTTGCTCGAGGCCAGGTAATGGACTTTGGTTTATTATAAGGTCTTTTCGGAATATGAAAGTAGCTGTACGAGACTACCTGTCACCAACAGACGTGCTCTTTTTTTATACAGCTTAGGTGGCAGAATAGTACACGGTCCACCTGATGGAAAGTGTTTACAGTGGTCTATGGACGTGAGCTACACCGGGGGAGGCACACTCGTGCTGCCGACCCTGTTAGAATAAAGTTTCTGTGTCATCAGTACTGCTTTAAGTTCCCTATTCCCTAAATTCTGTCATATTATAAGCCTACGATTGAACGATCAGTACTATCTCCAGGAAGTCTATTGACTTTTATGGTGTTAGTAATGATTCCAAGAATTTAATTAATATCTTTATCGGTAATCGGATTGTGTATATTGTTGAGATCGACACAGTAATTAATTGAAATTTATATTTGATTAAGTATAGTTTTCTTTTGTTATTTTTTTATACCACTTAGTTGGTAGATAGCATACGGCAGTACGAGTAGAGAAATCACACTTGTGCTGCCGACCCTGTAAGCACAGAGAATTTCTGTGCCGTCGTAATATTCCTTGAAAAAATACAGATTGACAATACTCGGTAAGCAGTGGCGGGGCAACAACTAAATTTGATGTGGGCAAGACAGATTTCGCGAGGCCCTGTTCTATGGCGACCTGAAGACGGATTTTATAAAATAATAAAAACAAACAAAACAATTAACACTGCCAAGTTTTTATTCATAAAAATACAAATTAGATTAATAAGTATTAAATGAAAAATTACAAATCGTTAATATAAAGGTGGAGATATACATTTCTTAAAGTGTATCTTAAAAAACATTAGATTTCTTTATTAAAGGAACAGAAATTGCCTGCTTTTAACGTTACTAAATTCCTTAATTATGGTATCGTAATTCAGCCTAGATGCCAAATCTGATTCAATTGATAAAACAGCCAAAGCTGAAAGTCTTTCTTGGCTCATTGTGTTTCTCAAATAATTTTTTATTAATTTTAATTTTGAAAAACTTCTTTCAGCAGAGGCTGTACTTACCGGAATTGTTAATAAAATTCGGATGACAATGTAAATATTTGGGTAAATTTCTTTCAAGCTATTTTCTGTTATGTATGACAGCAGCTGTTTCACGTCTTTAATGAAGTTGGGTAAATTCGGGATCACTGTATTTAATTCTTCATATAATTCAAATGGTTGGAAGTCACTGCTCTCACCCACACGCAGGACGTTATGTAAATCGTTACAGTGTTTTAATATTTGCTCCTGTGGCATATTTTTTAGCGCGCTTAAATCATAGAGAAAACCAAAATCTTCAAAATGTTGATTTAAAGACGTAAATCTTAATTCCATATTGGTTATTATAGAATCAATCATGGCGTAAAAAAAATCTGTTTGATACCGGATTTTGGGAGACTGTATAGGTTCATCGCTGCTTTCATAATCGAACATCCTTTTCTTTTTGGCTACTCTTTTATTCTTAAACTCTTTTGGCAGGTCATAACAGCTTTTCTCAGTAAATTTCCGAACATCAGACAGGGATATCTCAAATCCAGTTTCCCGATACTCTTTTATCCATTCACAAAATGTGTGTAAATGTTCAAGAGCAATGCTTAAATGAATTTGTACTGATTGCCATAATTTACTTATTATATTAACACGCAATAATATCTCATACCACACATGTAAAGATACGATAAATTCTAAACTTAACATTTCATTTAGTATTGAATCGCAATCACTGAGAGTGTCTGATTCCTCCGTTAGATTTTTTAAGTTTTTTATGCATTCAATCACTTCATCAAATTGCAATAATACGGCCTTTACTGCTTCGACTCTACTTTCCCATCTTGTGTCTGATAAAGGTTTTATAGTAAGTTTTAATTTTCCTTTTATAAAATCCCAGCGCTTGCTTGATCTTGAAAATAGCAAATAAATTATTTGTATGAAACCAAAAAAAGTTTTTGCTACCATAGATGAGTTCGCTGCATCTACCAATAGTAGATTCCAACTATGACAGCCACAAGGTGTGAAAAATGCCCTAGGGTTAATATTCAATATTCGAGTTTTAACTCCACTATTTACACCTACCATATTTGCACCATTGTCGTATCCCTGGCCACGGCAGTCTTGAATATTTAAGTCATATTTTTCTAGGTGTTCCAGTATAGCATTGGCTAAATATTCTCCAGTTGTCTGAGTAACAGCTAGAAATCCCATAAAATGTTCGACTATTGTACCAGTTGACGTATCACAAAATCTTAAGATAACCGACATTTGTTCAACTCTATTACAATCTCTAGTGCAATCGAGCAAAAAAGAATAATACTTTGCTTCTTTAACCTTACGAATAATTTCATTGACAACTGTTTTTGACATCAATATGATCAATTCATTTTGAATATCGTGACTTAAATAATGGTGTGAAAGTTGTTTGTCACTAATGCGTTTCATGTGTTCACGTAAAGTAGGATCAAATTTTGATATCAGTTTAAATAAATCTATGAAATTACCGGAATTCTTAATACCGTCACCTGTCTCGAGAGATTCTCTGTGACCTCTAAATGCAAGATTATGAGAGGCCAAAAAGTTTATTATGTCAATTATTCTCTCTAACAAGTTGTGCCAATGTTTTTGTGATTCACGTATTAGCCTTTCGTTTTCTTGGTCTATTGTTTTGCCTTGATTTATTCCTTTCTCTAAATTTAACCATTGGAACATATGTGCCATATGTTCTTTGGTATTCTCATGTCTATGTAAAATGCTACTTAAATGTTTCCAGTCACAACACCCTCCTTGCACCACCTGAGTTTGTGAATTGCTAAATAGTCTGCATGGAAAACAGTAAACTTTATTTTGGGAATTGGAATACACTAACCAGCGACGATGTTGAGTTTCACCATTATTTAGTTTTCTCGAGAAATAGAAATTGGAAAAGTGTCTGTTATCATCACCTTTGGGATAATATTCATCACCGCTATTTAATTGCTGTGTGGGGCCGCTTCGAACTATGTCACGACGCTGTGTATCCGTTATGGGAAACGTCCACAATCCCGGATCCGAATTAACAAGTACTTGCTGAACTATGGCGCTGGCGTCGTCGCTGCGAATTGGAGAATCTATGTCAATCTGTTCTTCTTGATTGCTTGATGACAGCACAAGAGTTTCAGCGTCAATTTTTGACTGGCTAGAAGATGATCCAAGCTCTACGTCTAACTGACGTTCGCTCTCGGTATTCAGTGCATCTAGAGCATTTTCCAACGGTATCTCGGACGTTTGTTGTGTAGAAGTCGAAGCTATCGATTCAGAAGGTTCTGTACTACCAGATGCAGTTTGGTTGAGGAACTTCATCAAATTTAAACTCAAAACTTGGTTGGTTGCAGTTCTTTCAGCTTTTCTTTTTCTTTTTGCTGATCCAGACTCCCATTTTCTTCCAATATCTCTATCTCGGCCGGACATGTCGATAACGTCGTATCTATACACTGTAAACGAAAGCAATAGTTAACATTTTTTTGCAGTTTTATCTACATAATATTGTAAAACCTAAATTTAAATTAGTTTTCAAATAAAAATCTTTAAGATAGCTTTTACTACCTGCTAGTTTTAAAAACTTAAAAAGTCGATACGTTTTTTACCTTAAAGCTTTTTTGGTTTCCTTCAAGAGATATTATAAAGCGTATTTTATATACAAGTAATTACTGCGTTATATACTTATTACCAATTAAATATTTCTTACCTTATGTAAAATAGACGAGTACAGGTACCGGTGTGTTACAAATCACAAAGAAAACAAAAAAACAATTAAAAAAGTCACTGTTTTAAAATTTTGGGTCAGTTTACAGGAGCAATCAATATACCTAAACACTATCTATTTATTCACTAAATATTATTAAAACATTGAACACACTATTCTTATCAAAATAGGTACGTACAGTCATAAAAATAAACAATATTGAATAACACAATTATACGTTTCTATTGTTATGCGCCTAGCGACTGCGTTGCGTACTTTGATTTGATTGGTTGACTTCCTAGTAAAGAAAGTAAACAAATAAACCGGGGATTCCCCGCACTCTGGTCGGCGGCAAATGTTGCCAGACTAAGAAAACATGTTTCACAACAAAATTGATTTATATTTTTTTTGTTTTATTCTCGCTTTAAACATTTTTGAGTCGCGAGGCCCCTTGTACCGCGAGGCCGTAGGCGGTGGCCCACGTCGCCCACGCTTAACGCCGCCTCTGTCGGTAAGTAAGTTGTACACTGGGCGGTCTTATCACGGTCTACTAAGTATTTCTTGTAGCATGGTATTCTGATTGATTCCGGTTCCATTTATTACCATCGATAGAACCTGTTTTGAGAATATCAAGTCGGCGAACACTTGGAGCAAATCAAATTTCTAAATCAACACATTCAAAAGATACAACTGTTTATGGTATACTTTCGCAAGGGAATCAATATCTTAAAGGTAATACTTTAATCGAAGCAGATTTTGAGAGAAGCAATTTCAACGATCAATAAATCATTTTAATTTTGACTTCTCTCAACATTCCCCCTCAACACCCAATCCTCCGCATTTCACGGTCTGTTAATCCCAGCTACGTTTTCCAGGTTACTTTTATATGCATTCTACTAAGTGCTTATATCCGTATCTGTGCCCTTGAAGTGGTTTACCGTAGGGTATAACGACCGGAATGCTGGGGAGCGAGGATCCTGCGCGTGGTCGTGACGTAGGCGGGCGGCGACCGTGACCCAGTAAACCTGTGAATTTCCTCTGATATTTGTTACTGAGATGCTACTGAAGACGTACTTTAAATAGGTCAGATATTTAATAATAAATAAATAGTAAATGTTCGATCCCAGGTTTTAACATGGCACACACCAATGACTTTTCGATGCTTTTCGAAGTTATGTGTGTATTTGTCGTACGTTTATAAGTGCCCGGTTAACGGCAATAGGCTCGTCACCTATTACATTGGGACCTAAACATAAACTGGCGAAATGTGGGTGCTAGCACCTCTGCCTACCCCTTCGGGGATATAGGCGTGAGTTTATGTTATGTTAGTAAATGTATGATTTCGATATCGACCGCATACGACAACTGCCGACGCATGCAGCAGACACGCTTAATTCATTGCGGCTTCTTAATGGTATCTTTTATCTGTATTGAAGTTTAACAAGTAATGTATTTGCTACATGGGTGTGCAGTTATAGTCTGCAGTCGATATCGGGATCATACCTTTATACGCGATAAAATCCAGTAAAGTTAATTTTATTTCAACACAGAATTATTGTTACCAAGTTATTAAACTATGTAATAGGCATATTAAAGCTAAGGTAATAAATTTTACGCGTTGTGGTGCCGACGCTACAGTTATCAGGTTAATATCAATCGAGTTTTTACTGCGCAATGAACGTTGAACGTAAAGTAATTACATAAAGACGAATCTAGCTGTTTTATGGCTCGCCATTTGCTAATGACTGCTTAGATTTAGTACCTACAACAGTCTATCAAAGGGTTGTTAAAGGAGAAAGGTAACTTTAGGCTCTACTGTTAATTGATTGAACATAACATACATAACATAAACTCACGCCTATATTCCCGAAAGGGGTAGGCAGAGGTGCTAGCACCCACATTTCACCTGTTTATGTCTAGGTTCCAATGTAATAGGTGGTGAGCGAGTGATTGAAATTAGTATTAAAATATTATTAAATTTTCATGGTTATTTCTCTTCCTAAAATTTGAACCTACAAGTGAAGGAGTGAAAATTTCTTATTAATCGAATTAGACGGTACAGAAAAAGTGAGATGGTCAACAAAATTAACAATCAGTCAGTCTACCGCAGTCTACTGCTGGATATAGGCCTCTCCCAATGTGTGCCATGTCATTCGGTCCTTCGCCTTCCGCATCCATTCCGTCCCAGCCACCTTTATCAGACCGTCAGTCTATATGGCTTGGGGGTGTCCTACTTTCCGTTTACCTTCTCGCGGTCTTCGCTCTAGGACTCGTTTGCCCTAACGGCCATCGGTCCTTCGACAGACGTGGCCAGCCCACTGTCACTTCAGCTTGCTTATTCTGCGTGCTATATCGGTTTAGTAGTTTTAGTACTTTTTTTTTTTATATAGGACACGTCAATTGAACTTCGCCTTTCCTGATGGTAAGC
This sequence comes from Eilema griseolum, assembly GCA_963662185.1. Taxonomy (NCBI): domain Eukaryota; kingdom Metazoa; phylum Arthropoda; class Insecta; order Lepidoptera; family Erebidae; genus Eilema; species Eilema griseolum. Next base: position 20,815,626 of record OY759240.1, on the reverse strand, counting down.
TGAAGGCAAAGTCATAGAAAAGAGGGTCACCATTACTTACACATACCGTGTGACAATGGTGACACTCAGCTTGACGGCCTCATCATATGCTTTTTCACGCCCCGCTTAAAGGACCCGGGACTGTAGGAAGAAGGAAACACGTGAGCTGGTAATGAATTCCAGGCCTTTGTCAAATTAACTTAAAATTAACAAAATAACATTTATTCTTCTTATTTATTCTGCTTTTTCATAAGCGTGATTTAAAATTTTCGAAATCATTTATTCAATAGATCGAAAGAGGTGGGTCGGTCGGGGTGCGAGGGATATGCCTCCGGCAACCTAGGACTCACAGACAGCGTGCGTTTTAGTTGGTTCAAGTCCAACATAATCTCCCCACCGACTCCTGCGGGGTGCGGTGCGGGGGACGGGGAGGGGTCTGCTCGTTATCCGTGGGGGTAATGCACACGATAAAAAAAAGAAAACGGTAAGTACTTATATCGTAAAATTGGGTAACTGCTTGGCGTCATAATGATAGTGACAATGTGATTGATCGATATTACTTAAGGTTATTAGGCCACCAGTCAACGCTTTTTGGTAATACGACACGAATGTAAACGTGTCACGAAACACTATAAATACTTAAATAAAACACTATTTAGGTACTAGGATATACTATATCTATATATTCTATATCTATGCTATTAGTAGTTTGTAAAGTGATCGCCTCATGAAGGTCGCCGGGAAGCGCTGGATGCGGGCTGCTTTAGATCCGTCATTATGGAAGTCTGTGGGAGAGGCCTATGTTCAGCAGTAGACTATGTGTGGCTGACATGATGATGATGAAAGTGATCGCGTCTGTATATTGGAGATATTTAAAAAAAATATGGTCCGAGCGCCCGCAATCTCTATGATCGACGCTTCTCGTGACTCAGAGAATAAGCATTGACATACAAAGTGGCAATGCTGCTAGTCTTCTGGGAACGCTACCACAAGAGGCATGCGATGCGGAGGAATTCCACAACGCATTTTAATTTTTACTTACATGTTTTAGTTTCATTTAATCTTTTTTTTTTATCAATGTACATATTATTATAATTAATTTAAAAAATGTACTTGTGTTATGTTATATTAACAATACCACATAACATAATCCTAATACTGAACACAATACAATTTTTTTGGAATTTGTTGTGTATGCAAATGTACTGCATAGCTACACTGTTGTAAAGGTGTGTGAGGAGCGCGCTTGCAGCGCGCCCTACCACGCCCCGCGCGCCCACCGTGGGCATGTTGTCCTTGGTAATAAATTAGTGTGCAATTAACCCGTGTTTGTGTTGTACGTGTCCCCGCTTCCGTATCTAACAGAATTCTTGTCTGTTTGCATGCAAAACCTATTAAACGGATTTTAGTGCAGTTTTTTTGATCAGAAGGTCTTGGTTAGACTTATAATCTTACGTTTGATGGCAAGCAGTTTAATAGGACCGGATATGTGAGCAAAAGTAACGTTATCGGACATCCGCAAGGGCGGAGTCGCGCTCGGAAAACTAGTTATAAATATAACATTACTGAGATATAGATTGAAGTGAATTGTTTGTTTATCTATAAAACACTAATTGCACGTTGTCTTTGTATATATTCTTTGTTTGTTTATAATTATATCTACCTATCAAAATGCTAACCTAAATGTGGAGACTTGTTAATAATGATTTGATGAATTATGTACATCAATTGTTTGTACACTCAATTGTTGATAGCCTTCTTCAATAATAAAAAAATGTAAACCTCCAGCTTGATTACCAATATGAATATCCTCCCTTTCCATACACATGGTCTTCATATTTCTATATCCACAATTTTGAAACATCCAAATAAAGGTTGCCTGGCAGAAATCACTTAAAGCGATAAGGCGGCCCATTGTACTGATTCCGTTGTTGTAGACTTTAGTAATGATATATAAAAAGTATATGATAAATAAATAAATATTAATGCACATTTGTACGTTTGAGATAGTTTGTAGATTACGGTTTGCCTCGCGCTGAATTGTTATTTTATTTCTCTTATTTTTCATTCAATAAGTTTGCAAACGTTTAAACTTATCTAGGTCAAGTTAAATATCGTTTGTTATCCTCATAATGGCCACGATCATCGCCCTATTTATATACTTTTCAACTTCTTTAGAGACCTTTGGAGCAAAAAATTAAAAGTGATCATAAATGGACATGGACAATTAAATATTTTAAACTTTCCACGTATTTTCGTCAAGTCATTAATAGGAAAGAATTATTGTAGGACAAATATATTGTAGGACATTCTCATAGCGCTATCTAGACCCCTAGTAAGCATAGCTTAACAAAGTTTAAGTCTTTTCTCTTGTGACTAAACGTTCTCTCAAAATAATAAAGCTGTATTGAGAAAATCCACACTAAAATTTGAAATGCGAAAGTAATGCAGTCTGTCTGCCTGCTACGCTACCACTGAAGGTACAGATACAGATAATACCAAGGGAAAGGTGTCCGAGAAGAGGGCCAGATCGTGAGAGATGACCCTGGGTCGGCCGGGGTGCGAGGGATATGCCTGTCAACCTCACCTTCGGCAACCAAAAACGACCCACAGACTGCGTGCGTTGTGGTCGGTTCGAGTCCGACATAACCTCTTCCACCGGCTCCGGTGGGGGGTGTCCGTGGGGATTTTGCGCACGTAAAAAAAAAGACCTAGGGAAAGGACATCGGTTTGGTCACGATAATTGTCATACACGCGAATGTAGATGATCAATCGGAAGTGCTCTATAGAACATAGCAAGGCCCTCAGTATGTTTCCTAAAGTGTCAAATCATAAACCGGGTTCAGTACAAAATTTCCGATGGCAATCGTTGAGGGTAGTTTGGAACCCCAAAAAGTCCAGCAACTGGTCTAACTGCAATACCTTCTTTGATATCGTCAATAGGTCGTGGAGATCAGACAACTGGCAGTCGCTTCGCGGAAAATATTGTAGTTCAGTTAAACCCGCAGAGAGACTGGAAAAGTTAACCCCAGACTCCAAGCTTCGGATTCGTAAGGTCGATGAACGACCTTCGTCCCCCATGAGCGCCCTGGCAGAAGCAGGCCGCGGCGGCGGCGCGCCTCCCCGTTTTCCGGGGACGAGTTGGGGACTCTGTAGACACACCCGAGGAGAGGGCCAGATCGTGAAAGATGGCCCTGGGTCGGTCGGGGTGCGAGGAATATGCCTGTCAACCTTACCTTCGGCAACCAAAACGACCCACAGGCGGCGTGCGTTTTAGTCGGTTCAAGTCCGACATAACCTCTTCCACCGGCTCCGGTGGGGAGGTATCCGTGGGAATTTTGCGCACGTAAAAAAAAAAAGCTTCGGATTCGTATGCGACGAGAATTCTCGCTAGATTAAAGAAGTACAAAATTTCACATATACCACCAAGCAAATTAACACATCAAAACTACATAATTATACATACATACATATAATCACGCCTTTATCCCCGGAGGGTTAGGCAGAGGTGAATTAACACCCACATTTCACCAGTCATTAAATTCAGCCCCACGTAATAGGGGGTGAGCCTTCCGGGCACTACTTTTGGGTCAAGCTATGCATCTAAGTCTGAGTCTGAGCTGTAAATATTTGTCTGTCCCTTAGTCGCCTTGTACGACACCGTATGAGATGACTTCAGATGGTCCAAATACTACTCTGCCGGGAACCACGCGTCTAATAATAGATAATAATAATAGAGCTCAATGGCAAATTTGCGTCATGAAACTACAGACTCAAGGTCTAAAGGATTTAGATGAAAATCATTATGAATTTTACGAGCTTCCTAGCCATCATGTGGCGTTATATTACACAGATAATATTGAAATAAACGATGCATATCCTGCTTTAATAAAGTGCCTCGCGGCGGCAGGCGGCGCGGGTAATCAGGATAATCAAGCAGACTCAACTTTGCTAGTTTTTATAGCTATTCATAAGATTATTGCGACTATTTTTTTACGTTTTGACCTTCTCCATTCCTACATAGGACAACACGTGCAGGGCTGAGATATCACCCTCACACTGTGCAGAATATACGAGTAAGAACCAAGTCGTTCGGAGACTCTTTTCTTTACCGCACCACCAAGACCTTCATTATCAGCTCACGTGTTTCCTTCTTCCTACAGTCCTTTAAGCGGGGCGTGAAAAAGCATCTGATGGGGCCCCCAAGCTGAGTACCACCTATGTAACAATACTTAGTGTCTATAATGGTGACCCTCTTTCCTGAGACTTTGCCTTTAGCTTACCATGAGACGAGGTGAAGTCAAGTTGGCGTGTTCTAGATAAAAAAAGAATTGCCTTTTTTCTAAAGAAAGTCATGAATGATTTATACGTTACGTTTCTGTATGCTGCTATGAATTATAGGTGCGAGGATGTCTCAGATAATCTCACACAGTCGGCGTGCGTTTTAGTCGGTTCAAGTCCGACATAACCTCCCCCACTGACACTGGTGGTGGGGGTATCCGTGGGGATTTAAAAAGGTACTATTCATGTTTTGTTATGCTTCAGGATATCTTGTATTATTATTTTGATATTTTAAACTAAATGAAGTAAGTAATTTATCTTTACGAAAGATTTATCGTTTTGTTTGATATGAATTTTTGATTTGAATTTGATTGAAGTTAATTAATTGTGCTGTTTCAGTGCGCGTTTGATGAATATTTCATGAAATGTTGAATGATTTTGTAGTAGGCGAAGAACATTGAATACGTTTTGCCCGAGAAATGGCAGACAAATCCATGGGCAATAGCTATCGTATATTTATTTATTAATTTATTATTTATTTATTACCTTTAGGAATGCTTACAGACTAATAACAACAATATATAGATTACACTATGTTAAACATATTGCTAATTACAAGCCTATACATATAAATATTTATTTATTACGTTTGCTTGTACAATAATATAAATAAATATACCTAAAATACGATACATATTGCAACAAAAGGAAAGAAAATAAATAAGAAGATACAAAATACAAGAGCACAAGAATAGTCTGCAGTAGGTGTCACTACACTGAATGAGTTCTGTGACGGTGGCTAGCACCTTCCCCATAAAACTCGTCAACCATGCGTCTTTTAATTACATTCGAGCTTGTACAGAACAAATCTATGTCTAGGGGTATCGAGACCTCATTAAACTTTTTGAGACTGCGAATAAGAAACCCATTATGTTATTTAAATTCAGAACTTGGATTAACTAAAGGCTATCCTTATTACACTTGTAAATAATAAAGTTAGAAATATGAATACACATCCATACTTAATCAAAACCTTGAGTAAAAGTTATCCAACTAAATTGCTTTTTTTTCTCCTTTTCGTTGAACCTAAGTAAAGAAAGAATTTTCTTATGAATATAAAACATTTGGCTTACCGAAACCCAGAGGTAAACTTAATCAGGTTATAACTAAGGACATTATCTTGGACCTAAAGAGTGCTCTATACGCGGGGTACGCGTTTATTCGGTGTCTTTTAAGAATAGCATGGGTTGCTACAACGTTGAATGCGCTCAAATTCACCAAGCATAGATTAATTATTACAGAACAAACCGCGCACGTCAGGGCCTCGTGATTCTCGCAACTAAGGTCCAAGATATGTGTCTCCAGATATACGTGTAATGGATACAAAAAGTAAAGGTATTCATTTCATAGCTGATCGTAGACAGTAGCAGCACATATATAGTGTACCGTGATAATATAGACTTGAATGTGAATATTGTTTATTGTAATTCATTGCGGTTTCTCAATGATGCCATTTATCCATTTCGAAGTTTACTCAGTAATGTATGTGAATACATCTAACCGTACGTCCATAAAATTAAAAGAGTATCAGTCCCACAATCTGCTCATTGGTCTTTAACTACACATGTACATTTTTTCACGTACATTACTAGTTTAAAATTCTATATTCGATATTCAAGTATCATTGAGAAGCCGCAATGAATTAAAACAATATTAGCATATTCCCGGCAGAGTAGAATTTGGACTATCTTTTCCCATGCGATGTCGTACAAGGCGACTAAGCGATAAGGCTGTTTCACATCAGAAAGATACATCCAGTCCAGGCTCAGCCTCAGTTTCATGGCTTGAGTGAACAATAGTGCCCGGAAGACGGCAATAATCTCACCTCCTATTACCAAATTCAATGATTAGTGAAATGTGGATGTTTATTCACCTCTGCCTAAACCTCCGGGGAAAGGCGTGACTATATGTATGTATGTATTCAAGTTTATTTCACGACAAGCTGTCAGATGCGGTTCGCTACGAAATCATACAACAAAGAATGGTGGTAACTCCAAACAGATGCTTTTGTGTGTATGTTACGGCCTATTAGCGTAGGAAAACAATGAAATATGTTAGACGGCTCTTGACATTTAATTATGTTGTGTTTGTGTTCACTGTAGGGTCCCATTCTGAATGTTGCAGTATTAATTAAGTACGTTACTGAACGGTGTACGGGTAGAAGTAGATGTCGGGCTGCTGTTTCTACCTACCCCGGTGTAGGAATGTGTAAAGTAATTCATTTACTAGACAAAGACATTTTCAAGAGAGATCTCTTTTTTAGCGCTTCATGGTTTGACGACCTCCGTGGCGTAGCGGTAGAGCATTCGACTGCTATGCAGGTGGCGCGGGTTCGATTCCCGCTCAGTGCAAATATTTATATGCATGAATATGTTTATTTGCATTGGTCTGGGCGTTTCTATGTATAATATGTATGTATTTACAAAAAAAAAAGTATCTAAGTTTAAGCTTAACTAGCTTGTGTTATGGGATCTAGAATGCGGATAAACCCGCATTCTAGATCCCATAACACAAGCTAGTTAAGCTATGCTTACCATGGGTCTAGATAGCGTTGTGTAGAATGTCATGGAATATTATTTATTTATTTATTTATTTATGGTTTCACCTTGAGTGTACCGGGTCGATGGCGGGCCTGATAAAGGAATGTGAAGGTAGTTGTGGTACTTTGAGAGGAGGTAGGACACGGCGGTATATCCGCCCGATTGAGCAGTCCGACTGGGGAAGTACCTCCGCCCTACAGAATACCGCGGTTATAATAACTTCGTGTTGTGTTCCCAGCGGTGAGTAGGGTAGCCAGAGCTCACTGGAGAATTTGTGCCGTCAGTGGGAAGACTAAAGGCTTGTCCTGATTTGTCTTCTACTGACGGCACAGAAACTCTGTACTTACAGGGTTGGCAGCGCGACTGTGACTCCTCTGGTGTTACAGACGTCCATAGGCCACGGTAACTACTTTCCATCAGGTGGGCCGTGTGCTTGTCTGCCAACTAAGTGGTATAAAAAAAAAAAAAAAAAAAAAAAAAAAAAATTATAATTGAAACTGTGAGATAACTGCCATCTTTATTATCGCTATGACCATAACTGCTGAAAAGTAACCAAAACATCGTATTAAGTGCAAGGAGGTAGGACACGACGGTATTTCCGTCCTAATTGAGCAGTCCGACTGAGGAAGTACCTCCACTCTACAGAATACCACGGTTATAATACCACTCCTAATGTCCCCTCTTATTTATCATCTCATATTCACCTCCTTTTTTTTTTTTTATTACGTTCGCAAAATCCCCACGGACACCTCCCCACCGGAGCCGGTGGAGGAGGTTATGTCGGACTCGAACCGACTAAAACGCACGCCGCCTGTGGGTCGTTTCGGTTGCCGAAGGTGAGGTTGACAGGCATATCCCTCGCACCCCGGCCGACCCAGGGCCATCTCTCACGATCTGGCCCTCTTCTCGGGTGTGGGGACCACAGAGTCCCCAACTCGTCCCCGGAAACGGGGAGGCGCGCCACGCGCGCCGCCGCCGCGGCCTGCTTCTGCAAGGGTGACAGGCGGCTTCACCTGTCACCCCCAGGCCGGCGCTCATGGGGGGCGGAGGTCGTTCATCGACCTCCGACGCCCGAGTTGCCTTCGTGCGCGGGCAGCTTGTCTAGCGATCCTTCGTCGCTCCCGCCCCGCCTCCTCCTTCACGAGCATTACTTGCTCGCAGAAGGAGGCGCCGGCCGCCCACGCATCCGCGCAGCGAACCATCGCCGCGAGCAAGGTGGAGAGCGTGAGAACCCTCACTCCCAGGGCCGCCACAAGCTCCCGCCTCGGCGTCTCCCACGCCGGACACTCGGTGAGCGTGTGCGGACCTGAGTCCTCGCTCGCGTCGCAGTGATGGCACTCGGACGTTGGCTCTTTCTGCATCCGACGCAGATACTTTCCGAAGCATCCGTGCTCGGTGATCATCTGCGTCAGACGGTACGAGAGGCTGCCGTGTGGCCTCTCTAGCCACTCCCCCATGATGGGTCTTACCGCCGTTACTACGGCGTGCCCTGCGCTTGGTTGCCCAAGTCGTCTCTCCCATTCCGCCACCATTTCCCTGTGGAGCCGGGATCTCACGGCCCGAATTTCTTCGGGCTCGGGATCGTGACCCCGCTCCCGCGCCGCCCTTCGGAACCGGTATAGCGCCGAAAGGCATCTCGCTTCCAGGATCCATGGTGGGGATCCGGCGAGGAGACTCGCCGCGTTGAAGGATATCGTGCGGTACCCCCTTATGATGCGGCACGCCAACTTCCGCTGCGGACGCTGCAGCAGAAGCATGTGCCGATCACTCAGGGTGTCCGCCCACACGGGACACCCGTACAGGGCCATGGACCGCACGACACCCGCGTAGAGTCTCCTGCAGGAGTCCTCCGGGCCCCTCAGGTTGGGCAGTAGCCGCGCCAGAGCGTTGGCTGTGCCCGCCAATTTGGGGCCCAGACTTCGGAAGTGCTTCCCGAAGTCCCACCGGCCGTCGAGCACGAGCCCCAGATATTTCATCTGGGGCTTGATGCCGATGAGAGTGCCTCCCACTGTGAGACTGGAACCAGGTGGTGGCGTGCGCCGAGGCCCATGAAAGAACATGGCCTCGGATTTATGCAAAGCCACCTCAAGGCCCAGCCGCCGGATCCGTTCCACGACTTGAGCAACCGCGGTCGTGGCCCTCAGGATCGCTTCGCGGTGTGTAGCCCCGCTCGCCGTCACTAGCGTGTCGTCCGCATAGCACGTGACGGCGGCGCCGTCCGCAAGCTCACCGCGAAGCACCCAGTCGTATCCAATGTTCCACAGTAGCGGCCCGAGAACCGATCCCTGTGGAACACCGCACGACATCTCACGCCGACCGACGCCGGTCGCACTTGGGTAGATGACGGCTCTCTCCGTCAGGTACGCCCCGACTATGCGGCGGAGGTAGAGAGGCACACCGTGGTACACGAGTGCCTCCCTGATGCAACTCCAGGGCAAGGTGTTGAACGCGTTGGAGATGTCCAAGGACACCGCCAACGTCACCTCACCCCGGGCAACTGCCTCCTCCGCCAAAGTCCTCACGCGCATGATGGCATCCACGGTGGACCGCCACCGGCGGAAGCCATATTGGGCATCCGCCAGGTCCGGCCCCCTACCAGAGAGGTGCTCGACGAGGCGCTTCGCAATAACTCTTTCAAAGAGCTTGCCCACCTCGTCGAGCAACACAATGGGCCGGTAGCCGGACGGTTCGTCCGCCGGGCGACCCTCCTTTCGGATGAGGACCAGTTTCCCCGTCTTCCACATCTTCGGAAACTGGCCCCGCTCCAAGCATGCGCTGAGGAACCCTCTCAGTCGGGGTTCGAGACCGTCTTCTCCCAGAGCTAGGACCCACGCGCGGCCTGGAATGCCGTCGGGTCCCGGGGCGGTGCTCTTCTTGGCTCTAAGCCTTCGCACCGCCAGCTCCAGTTCTACCCAAGTGACCTCGGGGACTTCGTCGTCAACTACCACACTGGGCGCAACAGGCGACCGAGGTGGCGGAGTCATCTGCGGCGGAACGTGTTCCGCTCGCGCCGGGAACAGGGACTCGACCACTCCACCGAGCAGAGCTGGCTGGAGAACCCGGGTCAACGGCGGGGCCCGGGGGCGCAGCTTTCCTCTTACCATAAGGTAAGGCCGCCCCCATGGGTCCCGCTCCAGCGTCTCCATGAGCTCCTTATAAGCCGCGGCTTTCGCCCGCTTAATCTCCGCTCGGAGGGCATCTCTGGCCTCCCTGTATCCCACATGAAGCTCCGCCACTCGGGGCTCCGTATCTGCGGTTCGGCTACGCCTCCTACGGAGTCTGGTCCACCGGCGGTGCGCGATCACGCAGGCTTGCCGTAGCCTCGCGATCTCCGCAGACCACCAGTAGACCCGACGCCTTGGACTATAGGGTGGTGCCCTAGGCATACCCGCATCGCAGACACGAGTCATGGCCTCCCGGAACCACACCGCCTCATCGTCGATATCGACAGGCCTGTCCGGCGCAATGGCCCAGGCCTGTACGATGGCGGCCTCCAGGAGGACCTCCCGATTCAGTCTCCCAAGCACCCAGCGCGGCTCGCGTGGGGCCGGTATGACCGGCGCATCGCCCGCGGGGGGGGAGACATCAAACCGAACGTATCGGTGATCCGCCAGTGTCTCCACCCCCACAACAACACGCCAGTCCCGCACACGGTGCGACAGCGAAGCGCCTGCGAACGATAGGTCGATAATCGAACTGCGCTCCGCGGTCACGAACGTGGCTTCGGCCCCGCGATTCTGGAGAACTAGACGGTCTAGTTCTCCAGAATCGCGGGGCCCAGCCAGATTAGCGGCCCAGCTCTCCAGAGCCCTACCTCGTGGGTTCGTGTGCCGGGACCCCCAGGTCACTGACCAGGCGTTGAAGTCCCCGAGCACAAGAACCGGATGACACGATGCCACGACAACAGGGGGGGGGGGGGGCACCCATAGCGGCGTTGTACACCAGTGCCGCCGACCCGTCCAGGTCGACCACCCAGGCAGGCCCCAGGTGCCGGTGAGTGTACGGATCGGCGACAGCGGCGACGTGTACGGACCACTGTGCCATGCTCTGGAGCAGAAGACCCTGAGCATCGGCACCGTGACCCACGTTCGCCTGCAGGATGCGGAGCTGAGGATCCATTATGGAACCATCTCCGCATCCCGCCGCGAACTTTGGGTGGAGCTCCCGCCTTGCGGCTTCGGCTCCCCCCCGGTGCAGGCCTTGCTACCAACCCTATGGTCGGCCGGTTTGCCCCCCGCTGCACACCTGAAGCAGTGCAGCGGAGCTTCGCAACCACCGGCCGTATGACCGGGTTGGCCACAGCGGAAGCAGCGGTCACCGACCGTCACCGCCGCCGTGCACTGCACCCCCACGTGGCCGACCGACAGGCACCTAAAACACCTAGTCGGTCGAGCCTGCAGGAGCCGGACCTGCACCCGCACCACGCCTCCCACGGCGAGGAACCCTCGGTCGGCAGCCTTTTTGGCTGCTGCGATGGGGCAGCCGACAACTGCCGCCCCCAGTCCGTGGTGGCCGAAGCGGATTGCTCCGACCTTCACCGCCTCTAGGGGGCAGCCCCCGGCCTCCGCCACGGTGAGGCGGATTTGCTCCGCCGTGATGGAGTCGTCCAGGTCCGAAATGCGCATTTCTGCGCACTTGTTGGGCCTGGACACCCGGACGTCGGCTGCGTCCAGCGTGTCCCGAAGCCTAGCCGCTAGGGCATCGGCCTGGGGACCGCTTGATGCGCCGGGGATCTCGAATAACCGAGCACCCGTCCGAGTGGGTTTCACCCGGATGGGGCCCGGCATATCGAGTGCCCTCATGTCGACGCAGGCTCTCGCCTGCGTGACAATCTGGGCGTACTGCACGCCCCTCTCCGCCGCCTCCGCCGTCATCGTTAGCACGATGGCGGTTGAGCGGGGGACGCGCAGCCTCCCCGGCACTCCTCTCGCAGCAGCCTCGGCCTTCCTGGCCTTTTTGGCTGCCTTCCGGAGCGCCTTTCGCCGCTTTTTAGAGGCTCCGGCAACCTCCCAGCCCACCTCCAGCGAGGAGCTCGTGGTGGCAATCCCCGCCGGAGTCCGGGCCAGGGCTGGGGCTGGGGCTAGGGCCGGGGACTTCTTCCCTTTGCCCTTCCCCTTTCCCTTGCCCTTGGCCCGGGTGGCCTGCGCATCCTGGGGGGGGCTCCCAGCCCCCGCAGCAAGAGCAGTCCGAGTGGCCAGAACGGTAGGAGCGGCAGACGCAGCGGACGGGCTGCCGGCCAACCCCCGCGGGGACCCCGCCCCTACCGGACAGGTGGGGCCCCTCTTGACCGCCCCGGCATACCCGGCCGGAGCCGCCAGCGGCGGTCGGCGGCTGGAGTCCATAATGGACTCCAGCCAGCTCTGGGTGCGCTCCTCCTGCGCCACCCGCCACGCCCGCTGCTCCTCCAGCGCCTTCTCCTGGCGCTCCTCCATGGCAGCTATTGCCGCCATGCAGAGCGCCAACGGGTCCGCAGGACGAGCCGGCCGCAGCACCGGCGACTCCTGCCGAGCTGGTCGGGCCGGCGACTTCGGCGGCTCCGGCTGCGGCGACTCCGACGGCGCCAGAGGCTCCGGCCGCAGCGGCGATCTCGACCGCACGGGCAACAGCGGCCGCGCCGGCCGTCCCGACGGCGTCGGCTGCAACAGGGGCTCCGGCCGCAGTGGCGACCTCGATCGCACAGGCATCAGCGGATGCGCCGGCGGCGTCGGCTGCGCCTCCAGTCGCCGCCGCGCCGACCGCGTAACGCGCCCCGCCGGCAGCCCAGCGACAACCGCTTAGAGGTTCGCCAGTTCGGCCGCCATCCTCCCCATCTCCTTGCGGTAATCGGCCGCCATCCGCTCGTTACTCTCCAGGAGCTCCAGATGCCTCCTGCCCAGATGAGCCCTGTCGAGCCGCAACTCGGCCAACTCCGCCCTCAATAGGTCGAAGAACTCGACAAGCCGCATCGTCGCCTGCGTGACCCGGTGCTCCTCCGGCGTCGGAGAATCGGTGCGGGCCCCGGCCCAACCTTCTAGGGCTTCTTTCACCTCCTTTGACATTATGTCGGCGGGAGGCAAGGGTAAGGACGCCGCCGAGGTGGAGGAACTCGGCGGCGCTTCCACATCCTCCGGGGCCCTGAGGCTATCACCCCGCTGCAGCTGCGTGCGGCTGACCGCTAGCAACTTCGGCGGTGGTGGATGCAGCGTCTCGTCACCGTCGTGACTGCTGCTGGTGGAAGAGGAGTCGGTCAAGGTAAGCTCCAAGTCCGACTCCGTCTTCTGTGGTGGAGGGGAAGGAGGAGGAAGAGACTTCTTCCTGAATCTCCTCTTCCGCCGTACAGATTTCCGGGTCTGTAGGCCCACCGGGCTGTTCGCCCTACTCTTCTCCGTGGCGGTGTCGAATTCTTCCGACACCGCGGTTTGGGACGCGACCTTCGCGTCGTGGTGCTGCGCGACCTCCGCGCAGACTGTTCTGCTTGGTTTGGGTTTTAATGTTAATATTGAATTTTCCATGTAAATCCCACGAGTAGAACCGATAAAATTACACTCCCCGGGTGACGGCCATTCCGGGAAGCGGGGTACATACTACGGAGGTCCCCTGGTATCCGTAGGTTTTAAGCGACTTCGCTGTCGGGTTTTTTAGACTTTTCCTTGTCGCGGGCCGGCCAATTAAGGCAAGCCCCGCGGCCTTCAGAATATCGGCTTCCCAAGTGTGGCTAGCATTCAGGTCGTTGTCGATATCCTGGAGGTTACGCGACGCGGGAGAGCAGCCAACTCTCCCAGCACCGACGGTGGCACGAATGCCTGCCAGCCTCTGCGCGAGCAGTAGACCGGCCCGTCCCTGGATCCCATGGATCCTTGTGTCGCCCCCATGTCCCCTCTGAAAGCAGAGGGATACCGGGAGCGACAGGCTAGCCCTAAAAAGGGCTGTTTGGGATGGAAGGGATTCTACGAATCCCTTCCCGCGGGCCTTGCAGGTCCGCCATACCACGACCCCCTCAGGGTCAGCTAGCCCTAAAAAGGGCTTGTCGGGTTATTGGTCGACGGCTAGCAGAGCTCCTTCTCCTTGGAGTCAGAGTCTACTAACCGTCGTCCAGGGTGCACCAGCCTCCCCGCTTCCGTTCCCCAGGACGGCGGTCCAGAGGGAAAAGAAACAGGTAAGCCAACGTGGAGGTTACCCAACCCGCACCCCCATATTCAGCTACTTGGTTCTCACCACAACAGAAATCTGCGGTCAGCTGACAACCGTCTTCTCCACTGTCCTACTCATAGTTCCAGCCTAATTCATTCTTCTTTCCTCGTGCAAGCAATTCTCCTCTGGAATGCGCTTCCTCTCAAAATCCGGATGACCACTAACCGTGCAACGTTCAAGTACAAAGTACGTTAGCTCTACTACAGTAGCCCCTAGTCATAGTAATGTGTAAAACCTTAATGTTAGAAATATTTTGTCATTATGTATAATTATATAAGTATAGGTAAGTTTATATTATATATATAAGACAATTCGTCAGAATATCTAGGAATCTTTGAATTAATAAACGTGTTGTGTTGCTCTGAAATAACAAAGTGTAAACCTGAACTGTTTTACTCACAAACAAATAACTTAAAGAAATCTAATTTCTTTATATCTTCCCCCACAGGGTAGAAAATTTTCCCGAAAATTTTCGCCATAACACAACTTCACTCACATAGAAACCGGAATGAGCTTCGTGATATGAAATAAGTTGGATTCTAATTTCTTATGGCCCGTATTTATTCTGTATATAGTCTCCGATATTTTCTCTTCTATTCTATAAGGACCGATCCTCAGCTCATCCAATTTTCTTCTATTCAACTTATGACCATTCTCAACATATACCATATCTCCTGTATTGAAATTATACTGAATTCTATTCTTATCTATTATTTTTTTATTATTATTATGTGACCTGATAGAGTTTTCAAATGCTATTTTTTTAGCTATCATCCAGTCATCCGCGGTTTTAGATTGCTTTAGCTCTTCTGGCAGGAATGAAACCTCTGTGCCCTCTAGAAGGTATCTTGGAGTGAAACCAGTAACTGTATGCACAGTATCATTATACTTATCTACACAGGTGTGGGCTATTGTAGTCCATGCTGTTTTATTATTACCTTCATTTATTTTACATCGGATCTTATTCACCAGTGTCTGATTCAACCTCTCATTCAATCCATTGGAAAATGGCGAGTTTACTGCGGTGAAGACCAATGGAATGGATTTTTCATTCAAAAATGATTTAAATTCCTTTGAGTTTATTCCCGGATATTGGTCACTCAGAATCATGCCAATTTCATTATGATTGTTTATGTTATTGATAAGTTTTATAAAGTCTTTTGCACTTTGAGTTTTTGAGGTAAGTATATATGCATATCGAGTGTAATGATCCACCAGCAGATGCAGATATCTTTTCGTTGACCGTGTGCCGCCGAAGCCTCCAATTGTGTCTATTGAGACAATCTCAAAAGGTTTTGATGCAGGACCTAAATGTGACATTAGACCATATTTCCCTTGTCCTCTTGTTTTATTCTTTATACATACTTCACATTTCTTGCAAAAATCATTTATATTTTTTGTTAAGTTTTTTGCTGTATATTTTTTTCCAATCATCTTTTGCATCTGCTTTACACCTATATGACACATTTTATTATGTATTTGTTCTATAAGTCTGATACTGAATTCTTCTGATAATATAATTTTCTCTCGTTTATTAATTATTTTATAATAAACGTTGTGTCTGTATATTAATTTATTCTTATTACTTTGTATGTTTTCATTTTTTTCTTGATCCGTGACAACATCCTGTAATTGTATTAAATTAACTATTCTTAATTGTTCATCCACATCGTCTGTTGCTTCTAGTACCGGGTTCCTGCTTAAACAGTCCGCTTCCAAATTGTCCTACCCAGGTGCATATTTTATCTTGAAGTTATATTGAGAAAGGTAATACGTGAATTCTCCTAATTCTTCATCTATTCTTGATTTAATATTCATATTTTCCAATGGTTTATGGTCTGAGTACACAGTGAAAGATTTTCCTATCAGCCAGTACTGCCAATATTTAACAGCTTCCTTAATGGCCAAGCATTCTAAATAAATAGCTTTCTTCTTCTTCTGTGCCTCGTTTAATTTTTTTGAGAAATATGCAACCGGTTTTTCTTTTCCATTTGGTTGTATTTGCTTTAATATTGCTCCAATGCCTTCCAGTGATGCATCTGTATATATATTTATTGGTAAGTCTGGATCATATATTTCTAAGATTGGTTGTGAACATAATAGTTCTTTTATTTTCTCAAATGAATTTTGACAATCTGTTGACCAAATAAACTTTTGTTTTTTTTTTAGTAAATTATGTAGTGGTTTTAAAATTATTGTACATTTTGGTATATATTCATGATAGAAATTTACTTTTCCTAAAAATTGTCTGATGTTTTTCTGCGATGTTGGTATTGGAAACTCCTGTATAGAAATTAAATTATCTCTCAGTGGTCGAACTGTATTATTTTCTATTATATGACCAAGGTATTTAACAGAATTTGCACCAAACGTACATTTTGTAAACTTTAGTCTGAATCCTTCATTCTTTACTGCTTCCAGCAATTGTTTCAAGTGGTTAATGTGTTCATCATAAGTTTTAGAGAATACTAGAATATCATCAATGTAATTTACTGTGAATTCAGTTAATTTATGTTTTCTTAGTACATTACTTAATATTCTTTGAAAAATTGCTGGAGCTGTCTTCAAACCGAATGGTAGACAGGTCCATTGGAAATGTCCTTCCTGGGTAACGAATCCTGTTTTTTTTCTGTCTTCGACCCGTAGTGGAATAGACCAAAACGCTGAGTTTATATCTAATGTTGAGAAATAATTGCAGTTTCGCGTCTTCATCACCAGATCTTCGATTAATGGAAATGGTTGTGCTTGTGGCAATACTAACTTGTTTAGTTCTCTAAAATCAATACACAACCTTGTCTTCTTTTGATCTTCTTTTTTGAAAGCAAGGGTAACGGGTGCTGCAAAAGGACTGTATGATTCTTCTATTAAGTTTCTTTGGAGTAATTTTCCCACTTGTTCTTCTATTTCTTTTTTTTCCTGTATAGAGCATCTGTAAGGCCTCTTGCTACAATATCTATCAACTAGCAAATCAATCCGAGCTTCGTAGTCTTGTACCTTCCCAACATCGTATTTATCCTTCGCAAAGCATGATTTATACTCATCAATCAATTTATTTATTTTTGTTTTTTGTTGAGTGTTTAAATTATTCATATTTATTTTAAAATCTTCTTCCTTTACATGTTCGTTGAAATTTATGGAAATCTCATTTTTATTTTCCTTTTCTTTAGAACTATTCCTGTGACTCTGACCTTTATCTGTGGATGTTTCTTCTCGTTTCTGAGTAATATTTAAGTGCTGGTCTTGAACCAAATAAAATTCTTTTATGATGTCAAGTCCAATTAGAAAATCATATTGGAACTCGTTTCCATCCACTATGTAAACATCAACACTTTTTTCTATATTAAATTTTTTTATCTTAATTGTTGTCAAACCTTGTGTCCTTTTTACACCATTAATTGTTACTAAATTTGCATTTTTTAAATCACTTTTATTTTTTTTCTTTATATTTAACAATTTGGAATTTATCAGTGAGACATTAGAACCTGAATCATATATACCAAATATTTCAACCAGCTCATTTAACGTTAGTTTGACTTTAATTAATGGTGTAATTACTCGTTTTTTTGTTCATCATCATTTAATTCAATATCCAACACAGTATTGTTTACATTTTTGATATGTTTTTTTCTGTTTTCATATTCATCCGTTTGTTTAAACCAACATTTTTCCTCTGGGTGGTAACGGACTCCTTTGTTTAATTTTTCACATATTTTACATGACATCTCTTTTTGAAATTTGGATTTATTGTCAGGCATATTCTTCTTAAAGATAAAATTCTTTTTAGTAACTGCATACTCTTGTTTGCCAATTTCATTGTAAAGTTTTGTAGTTGATGATACTAATGCCCTATCAATTTTGTCAATGACATAATCCGGTAAACCCATCACAATAAGATTTATCATTGTTTGAGTGTCAATATTTTTGTTTACCTCCAATAATAGGCGTTCTTTCTTTGTGGCATATTCTAATAAGGAACCTGTTTGATATCTGAATGTATATGCATATTTTACCTGAGACCATCCTTTATTACCGTATGTTTCACAAAAATTATCTTTCCACATATTCCATTCTGACTTAGCGGTAAACTTTATTAACATACTCTTGTACCAGTCTAAACATTGTTTCTCAAGAAGGTGTTTTAAAATCTCAATCTTACTTTCATCCTGTAGTATCTCGAATCTTTCACATTCAGTTTCAAATTCTTCGATCCATTGATTCACATTTGATGTTTTTCCTGAGAACTTCTCTAATAAAAACTTGTCTGCAATTTTTACAAAATTTTTATGTTCTGATTCAGATTTGTTATTCTCCTTGGAGGATTTGGTATTTTCTAAAATTTCATCCAGATACTGATCACCAAACTGCACATTTTCGCCGGCATCTAAGTAAATTTTCCGTAATTGATCTGTCAATGGGATCCATATTTTTCGTGTCTGATGTCTCTTTTTTAGCGAGTTCTTAATTTTTGCATAGACTTCTAAACTAGTTATGCCTGTATGTTTGTTTGCATTTTTTTGTTCATCAGGTACGTCGTACACATGTCCATCGGGTGTCTCAATTGAGGTTATGCAAATCAAATTAGTTTTACCATCACTTGCGGCTAATATCGCGAAAGTAAATCTTAATTTTTCCATTTTCCTTCGTTAATAACTAGAAATGTCGTTTTATAAGACAATTCGTCAGAATATCTAGGAATCTTTGAATTAATAAACGTGTTGTGTTGCTCTGAAATAACAAAGTGTAAACCTGAACTGTTTTACTCACAAACAAATAACTTAAAGAAATCTAATTTCTTTATATATAAGTATATATTATACGAATATATATAAGTATTAAATATATTTAAAAGTTCTTCAGGGCTTCAGGGCACTTTAAAAGTATTTCTTGAAATAGCTTCTAGAGAGTTCAGGGGTTTGTTTTCCTAAATCCTATTTGTTAATACGTTGAAGCGTCGGTAGCTTTATGGTTAAGGAGTCAGCCTTACGACGAGAGGTCCCGGGTTCGAGTCCTGGCCATTACGCTACCGGCGTGAACCCACTCCTATCTCAAGCAATTTAACTTAGCTGGAGGGGTTAGAGGGCCAGATCTAGAAAGATGGCCCTGTGTCGGCCGGGGTGCGAGGGATATGCCTATTAACCTCACCGTTGGCAAAAAAAACGACTCACAGACGTCGTGCGTTTTAGTTGGTTCGAGTCCGACATAAATGCTCCGGTGGTGGGGGTATCCATGGGGATTTTTCGTACGTAAAAAAGAAAGGGTTTAGAAGGAATATTAGGCATTTCGGTTGCTAATATTTAAAAAAGAAAGTACTGACCTTTTCCAAGGACTTCGTTTTACATACATAGACAAACAGATACATTCAGAAGTCAGTTTGAAGCGAAAGGTAGAGTACGTGCCAAGAAATAAGTCCCTTGGCCGCGACGTGGCAGTCGCAACATCTAATGTTGCTAGTATCGTCTTTTTATTTTTCCAGATCTTTCTTTGTTAATATGCGAATGTTATAGTTCTTAGTTGAACTGCTGAACTAACACTAACTACTAACTAACAGAAGATAAAGGAGTGAAAACTTTAGCCAAATTATATAAATAAAAGATACTCTTGGAGCGCGTTGTAAGACCTCCCAGCAACACACTTTAATGTGATTAGTGGGTTTGAGCTCGTTCGCCGCCGTAGAACCTCGTGCTGTCCTCCAAAAAAAAAGCGTATTGTGCATTTTATAGTGTACATGATGTAACGAGATTGGGATCAATATTTTTTTTTTATACCACTTAGTTGGCGGCTGTAATAACTTCGTGTTGTGTTCCCAGCGGTGAGTAGGGTAGCCAGACCTCACTGGAGAATTTGTGCTGTCAGTGGAAGACTATGGGCTTGTCCTGCTTTGTCTTCTACTGACGGCACAGAAACTCTGTACTTACAGGGTTGGCAGCGCGACTGTGACTCCTCTGGTGTTACAAACGTCCATAGGCCACGGTAACCACTTTCCATCAGGTGGGCCGTGTGCTTGTCTGCCAACTTAGTGGTATAAAAAAAAAACAATACAACATGGTAAACAACCCGATCACTTTGATACTTATATTGACGTGTTCTGTACACATGCGTAAAAAAATAAATGTCTATTTATTTCTTAAATACGTAGTAATAACATATTTTCGATATTATCCTTGACCTTTCAAGAGAACATTTGTAAAATAATATGTAAAAGTAAGACCCTTTATTTTACCAATGCCTCGTACACGTTTGTTTCAAAAAGCATTATGGGATTATTCATTTACTTTTCACGGATTTGCCTTCGGGCCTTTTTATCTCCTTTTTAATGTTCGGAAATCTTCCCTAAATCTTTAATCTTCAATGTAAGTAGGTAGGTTTATCTTGCATTATGTAGTGTACCGGGTCGATGGCGGGCCTGATAAAGGAATGTGAAGGTAGTTACTTTGAAATAATTTATAATTGAAACTGTGAGATAACTGCCATCTTTATTATCGCTATGACCATAACTGCTGAAAAGTAACCAAAACATCGTATTAAGTGCAAGGAGGTAGGACACGACGGTATTTCCGTCCTAATTGAGCAGTCCGACTGAGGAAGTACCTCCACTCTACAGAATACCACGGTTATAATACCACTCCTAATGTCCCCTCTTATTTATCATCTCATATTCAGCTACTTGGTTCTCACCACAACAGAAATCTGCGGTCAGCTGACAACCGTCTTCTCCACTGTCCTACTCATAGTTCCAGCCTAATTCATTCTTCTTTCCTCGTGCAAGCAATTCTCCTCTGGAATGCGCTTCCTCTCAAAATCCGGATGACCACTAACCGTGCAACGTTCAAGTACAAAGTACGTTAGCTCTACTACAGTAGCCCCTAGTCATAGTAATGTGTAAAACCTTAATGTTAGAAATATTTTGTCATTATGTATAATTATATAAGTATAGGTAAGTTTATATTATATAAGTATATATTATACGAATATATATAAGTACCAAATATATTTAAAAGTATGTGTATGAATTTATTATGTATTATAGTGTGCATGTATAATGTATGTATTATTATTGTGAACATAGTGCACTGCACCTACCTCAATATATCTCTGCATCACCCTAAGGTTGACTGTTAGATAATGCCTTTGGCATTAAGTCCGCCTTTGTACAAAATTACTGTGCATAAAGTTGAATAAATAAAATAAAATAAAATATAATATCCTTGTGTTGTGTTCCCGCGCGGTGAGTAGGGTAGCCAGAGCCCACTGAAGTTGTGCTGTCGGTGGGAAGACTAAAGGCTTGTCCTGATTGTTTCTTCTGCACCGACGGCACAGAAACTCTCTGTTCTTACAGGGTCGGTAGCACGGGTGTGACTCCCCTGGTGTTGCATACGTTCATGGGTCACGGTTGCCGCTTTTCATCGGGTGTTTGCTTGTCTGCCACCTAAGTTGTATTAAAAGAATAATAATAATAATATCGTAATTAAAAAATATCTAATAAATTTTGTCAAAAATCGTCCAAAATAGTTTTATTTCAAAGTGTGATTTGCGTAAACTTCTGACCATTTCTTTACACAAGTTACTGAAGTTGCAATATTGTGTAGAGATGGTAACGTGATGTAGTGGAAAGAGCTCGAATTACGTAATCAGCACGCTTCAGGGCACTTTAAAAGTATTTCTTGAAATAGCTTCTAGAGAGTTCAGGGGTTTGTTTTCCTATATCCTATTTGTTAATACGTTGAAGCGTCGGTAGCTTTATGGTTAAGGAGTCAGCCTTACGACGAGAGGTCCCGGGTTCGAGTCCTGGCCATTACGCTACCGGCGTGAACCCACTCCTATCTCAAGCAATTTAACTTAGCTGGAGGGGTTAGAGGGCCAGATCTAGAAAGATGGCCCTGTGTCGGCCGGGGTGCGAGGGATATGCCTATTAACCTCACCGTTAGCAAAAAAAACGACTCACAGACGTCGTGCGTTTTAGTTGGTTCGAGTCCGACATAAATGCTCCGGTGGTGGGGGTATCCATGGGGATTTTTCGTACGTAAAAAAGAAAGGGTTTAGAAGGAATATTAGGCATTTCGGTTGCTAATATTTAAAAAAGAAAGTACTGACCTTATCCAAGGACTTCGTTTTACATACATAGACAAACAGATACATTCAGAAGTCAGTTTGAAGCGAAAGGTAGAGTACGTGCCAAGAAATAAGTCCCTTGGCCGCGACGTGGCAGTCGCAACATCTAATGTTGCTAGTATCGTCTTTTTATTTTTCCAGATCTTTCTTTGTTAATATGCGAATGTTATAGTTCTTAGTTGAACTGCTGAACTAACACTAACTACTAACTAACAGAAGATAAAGGAGTGAAAACTTTAGCCAAATTATATAAATAAAAGATACTCTTGGAGCGCGTTGTAAGACCTCCCAGCAACACACTTTAATGTTATTAGTGGGTTTGAGCTCGTTCGCCGCCGTAGAACCTCGTGCTGTCCTCCAAAAAAAAAGCGTATTGTGCATTTTATAGTGTAGATGTATGTAGATTGGGATCAATATTTTTTTTTATACCACTTAGTTGGCGGCTGTAATAACTTCGTGTTGTGTTCCCAGCGGTGAGTAGGGTAGCCAGACCTCACTGGAGAATTTGTGCTGTCAGTGGAAGACTATGGGCTTGTCCTGCTTTGTCTTCTACTGACGGCACAGAAACTCTGTACTTACAGGATTGGCAGCGCGACTGTGACTCCTCTGGTGTTACAAACGTCCATAGGCCACGGTAACCACTTTCCATCAGGTGGGCCGTGTGCTTGTCTGCCAACTTAGTGGTATAAAAAAAAACAATACAACATGGTAAACAACCCGATTACTTTGATACTTATATTGACGTGTTCTGTACATAAGCGTAAAAAAATAAATGTCTATTTATTTCTTAAATACGTAGTAATAACATATTTTCGATATTATCCTTGACCTTTCAAGAGAACATTTGTAAAATAATATGTAAAAGTAAGACCCTTTATTTTACCAATGCCTCGTACACGTTTGTTTCAAAAAGCATTATGGGATTATTCATTTACTTTTCACGGATTTGCCTTCGGGCCTTTTTATCTCCTTTTTAATGTTCGGAAATCTTCCCTAAATCTTTAATCTTCAATGTAAGTAGGTAGGTTTATCTTGCATTATGTAACTTTTACTTTATGGTTGTGTTAAGTTTGTAACAGCGTCACCGGAATTTATTTTCTATGTATGTATAGTGCCCGGCTTTGTGGGACTCGTCAGTAAGTGGTAACCGAGTAGGTTAACATATTGCGAGGGTAAGTAACACTAGCTAGGTAAGTCTTAAGATAGGGCGACCATTCTTAAGACATCGAGACCTCTTCGTGCGATACGAACATCTATAGAAGTTATTACCCGAGCCCTAAGAAGTCCGATAACTGGTCTAACTACACAACTTCGATAGAAATGTTTATATGGCAACCAGCCTCACTAGACAAGTGGTAATGTGTAGAATGAAATGACAAATGCATGAGATTACACATAGGGAAAAGTTGAGTAAATTGTACCGGAATTTAAATCGCACCATCTCTAGATATCTCATTAAATGACACTTTTTTCTACATTGGCAACACCAAACTATGCTTTAGTGTCGCCTCTAACTACCCACCAGTTTAAGTTGACATGTAAAGAGAATTAAGTAAAAGAGGGAAAAAAAGAGTTATGAGTGGTATTTGTTAGTAATTTTCATACTGGTTTGTAAGGTCATAACCCGTGATATAAGTATACTACAACTACGCAGGCTACGTTATATACCTACAAATATAATATAGATATTTGTGCATCAGTGTGGTTGGACTAGGTTGTGAAGTTATGTCGTTGCATTTGTTTAACTCAAAATTTACCT
Organism: Eilema griseolum; assembly: GCA_963662185.1. Lineage (NCBI taxonomy): Eukaryota > Metazoa > Arthropoda > Insecta > Lepidoptera > Erebidae > Eilema > Eilema griseolum. The sequence continues at coordinate 20,791,728 of OY759240.1, read as the reverse complement.
GGTTCGTTAAATCGTATAACAATGTATGTTGTTTCTAGCAAAGGAACGTGCGCTAGACTGATCCAAAATAAGCTGTTTTATGTAGTATTTTATTGCCTGGTCCAATGTAAATACATATGGTACATATTAAACGACTAGTCTACCAAATTGTACTGGTAGCAAACCTTCGCAAAAACTATATCTAACCTAACGTAGAGGCAAGATATTGTTCTTTTGTCATATCATAATCAAGACATTAAACTTTATTTTACATGTCTATTCATATATGTAAGTCCTTTTATGAAATAAATATTCAAGTCGAAGTCAAAAGTGGTCCAATATAACCGACTTTCTCACATGTCATAAACGTCAAACCCAAACATTCTATTCTACAATACGCCGGCCAATGAATAGCCACTTGTCTAGAAGACAGGACCGATGGCTTAATGTGCCCTCCAGGGCATGAAAATACTAGGACCTTGGACTTGGATATTCATGTATACAAATATTTGGATTGAGAGGGAATCAAACTCGCGCCCCCTGTGTAGCGATCACCACCGTCACACCGCCAAGGCTGACAATGTCAATTTTGAGTGACAGACACACAGACACAGTGAGTATTATGCTATCGCAGTATGAACTGCAATGTAAACAGTTATATATCGCAGTTCATACTGCGACAGCATAAAACTCACTCTGTGTGAGTCATCATAACATACTACGAAGGCATAAAACTCACATGACAACAATAAGGCAATACTTTAATCTAATATGAAAAATTGGCAAGATAACTATCCGACGCAATGCAATTCCATAAATATAAAGATAAGAATAAAACGGCAAGGATTAATCGGATATATCCAACTAGGATCGAATACTGTAATCCTTTTAGCGGGATCCAAACTCGTAGTTTCTTTTTAAGCCCTTTGTTGACAACGAGCCTTGTGTCACGAAATTTAATAAATGGCTTTTATTGTTAGAGAGAAAATAGATGTCTAATTTATTTATAGAGTCTACTTAGACAATATACTTGACTAATATAACAGAATGGATGTTATAAAATAAGATACGATTATTATCTGCTCAAAAAAGAGTGTAGTGTTTTCACGGTTTATTTGTTTCGGCTGTGATAGTAATGGTTATGCAAAACAAATCAATATGAGAGTGATTATAGTGGTTATTCTGAAACAATAACTATTTTGTAATATTTAAAGTAAATATTTACATATTAACTTGTTTTGTTTTGATCATATTTACCATTACATATAATTTTTCAGCTTCGGTGGTCTAAATTCAGTTTTGGTGGCCGACAACTTCAATAAGTAATATCTCTATAACTACTGTGATTGTTTATTATGATAATTTAAATTAATTTCTCATAAAAAATAAATTTCATTATTTAAGTTAATTGTACACAACATACATCCATACATAAACATAAACTCACGTCTATATCCCCGAAGGGGTAGGCAGAGGTGCTAGCACCCACATTTCGCCAGTTTATGTTTAGGTCCCAATGTAATAGGTGGCGAGCCTATTGCCATTAACCGGGCACTTATAAACCTGCGATAAATACACACATAACTTCGAAAAGCATCGAAAAGTCATTGATGTGTGCCATGGTAAAACGTGGGTTCGAACCCGACACCTCGTCTCAGCAGTCCATTACCCTTACCACTAGGCTACCTTCTAAACATTAGATTTTTAATATCTTTTGTGTTTACATCTGTACAGTTATCATTCTCTCTTATTTTGTTATTGTTCCGTTCATTATAAATTGAGTAATGAATTAATTATTAATAGTGCAGACATAAATCTTGGGAACAACGCAATATTTTAAACCTTCTTTTTAGTGGTTAGCGTTTTCCTGTTTGAACGTAACAGAGATGAATGCACATCATTACCAGGGGTTATACGGAATAGCATTTATACGATCCTACCAAATAGATATAAAACTGTCACTTGAAAAAAATATTCCAGCCAAACTGACAAGTTTATGAGGGTATTTAATGTAATGCCAGTTTCCGAACGCGCAGAAAAAGGTCCAATGAATTTGAAACATCTTTAATATATGTAGGTAGGTGCGTGTGAAGTAAGATGAAGATGAAGAGAATAGGCATCTTTCTGGCAATATTTATGTATATTTTGGTATGAAAATGGTTTGACAATTAAAATAATTACATGAACACATAAGAGTCAACGCCAGAAAATAAGTACTTATTATAAGGAAAATTAATAATGACATCGACAGTGCCATACTGTGTGTTGATTGGTTTAGGCCATGACAGTACGGTTTAGAGTTGCCAGCACATTTTGTTATTATGTACTAGGGTGAATTATAGTTTCAGGCATATATATATTGCTCAATCTTCTTACGAAGTTCCCATATTATGGACTCCCCGAGGGATTGTGCGAATGGATCTCCAGCTTTTTGTCCAACAGAAGCATCCAAGCCGTCGTCGACGGCAGCTGCTCGGACCGCATGAACATAAACGCTGGTGTCCCACAAGGCTCTGTGTTGTCTCCGACGCTGTTTCTGCTGCATATCAATGACATGCTGTCTGATGGCTCCATTCATTGTTATGCGGACGACAGAACCGGGGACACGTGTTACACGGGCCGTGCAAATGTCCCTCAGTCCGAGGTGGAGAAGAGTCGCGAACAACTTGTGTCTGAAATCGAGACTACTCTCTCTGGAGTGTCCGATAGGGGACGACTAAACCTAGTCCAATTCAACCCCACTAAGACACAAGTATGTGTATTCACCGCTAAGAAAACCCCATTCATTGTAGCGCGGCAATTCCTAGGCACACCGCTTACGATCTCCCCGAGTATCGGGATCCTTGGTGTCGATATCTCCAGTGACGTCCAATACCGAAGTCATTTGCAGGACAAGGTTAAGTTGGCATCAAGAAAGTTCGGAGTGCTCAACAGGGCGAAGCAGTATTTCACTGCGGGGCAGCAACTCCTTCTTTATAAAGCACAGGTCCGGCCTCACATGGAGTACTGCTGTCACCTTTTTGCTGGAGCACCTGCATACCAGCTTGACCCCTTCGACTCGTTGCAAAGACGGGCATTGAGGCTGGTTGACAATCCCATTCTCACAGGTAGAGTGGAACCTCTTAGCCTTAGGAGGGATTTTGCCTCACTGTGTGTGTTCTACCGCCTATACAATGGTTTGTGTTCAGATGAATTGTTTGACATGATGCCCGTAGCTACATTCCATCATCGCACCTCTCGCCATAGGCAGGGAATTCATCCCCACACATTGCGACCTGAGACGGTGCGCACTGTGCGGTATGAAAGAAACTTCATCCCACACACACTCAAGCTGTGGAATGACCTCCCTGCTACGGTTTTCCCAAGCGCCTACAATATGGGGTTCTTCAAGAGGGGCATCAGAAGGTTTCTTCATGGTTGGCAGCGCGAGTGTGACACCCCTGGTGTTGTATACGTCCATAGGCCACGGTAACCACTTCCCATCAGGTGGGCCGTGTGCTTCGCGGTATTCTGTAGGGCGGAGGTACTTCCCCAGTCGGACTGCTCAATTGGGCGGAAATACCGCCGTGTCCTACCTCCTCCTAGATTGTTTTGAGTTTCTGATATTTCGGCGCTGTTGCAAGCATCATGATCACGAAGGAACTGCAGTATTGGTGGTGAACAGTGAAAAAAGTTTTTTAGGAGTAAATATATCGATCTACCCTCTTTCGAGTTCTGTTACTACGCGTATCTGCGCCATCACTGGTTTCACTCTCACTAAAAACTCGAATCCGATCTCGATCACGTTCACGACACACGATGCTTACTGTATCCACTCGCGATTTTGTTTTGACTTGTTCCCCGTTGTTTTTGCAAAGACAACATGGTAAATATCCCGATTACTTGGTATTAATGTGAGTGACCATAATAGTTTAAATACCTATAACGTCAAAATATGTTGCCTGATGGCTGTGCTGTTGGTAATCTGAAGGCAATGTCTTAGGAAAGAGGGACACCAATAATCTTACATTGGTAGCCCTTAAACTGACGCCTGACCGCATACTTTTTTACGCTCCGTTTAAAGGAGCCGGTACTGAAGAAAGAAGTTTATATTTGTGTTAGTAAAGAATTCCAAGACTTTTTGGCGCGGTAATGAAAACAGTCCCCGAACCGCTTTTGATGGAATTGTTTAGACCAGTGATGGGCAAGGTACTCCGGCTCACGCAAGCATTTAATCCAGCCCGCCGACGACGGTCCTTTGACACGAATAGTATACGGCCAGCGATAATTATATTTGGGAAGTACAATAGTATAAAGTAGTATATTATTAAAGATAATATGTAGATGAATAGGCAAAGAAGTGTGATGAAGAGACTATATTGACATACCGATTTTGCATTTTTTTTACCGATTTGCTAGAACAAATTCTTAATCACTCATACTTAATCGCATTGCGGCGGGCCAGAATTTATATACTGGATACACCCCCAGGTGCATCCAGTATATAAATTCTGGCATTTATTGTGGCAGTTTTTAAAATTTCTTACACTTTCTGGCTCCCCAAAAAAAAGTTTACCCACCACTGGTTTAGACCGGGTGGGAGAGATTAGGCCCTTATTTTTTCTATTATAAGTAATTATATAAATTCTGTACCTCCTTTAACATTTCTTACATTTTCTGCCTCTCCATAAAAAAGTTTGCTCACCACTGGTTTAGACCGAGTGGGAGAGATTCTGCCCTTATTTTTTCTATTATACTTCGCAGATATCTCAATATTCAGCAGTTAGAATTTTAAGTAATGTACAGACCTTTTTATAATCAAAGCTTTTAATAATCATTCTAATATTACTTTCGAATGTTTTTTTTACTAACAAATACGTAATAAAAATGTAAACGTATTGTCTGTTTATGTATTCCCGACATGGAATAGCTTTTCCCCCGAGTACAATGGTTATTGAAAGTGAGGTGACAGTACGGAGCAACTTTTTAAATTAATAAATTGTCTGAACCCTTGTCCCAACACAATACATTTGGCATATTCATATTAATTAGTCACGAAAGCCCGACATAGAACGTAATATATTATAGATACGACATCCGATCAATCATTGAGGATATTATGTGCTGGTGCTGTCTTTAGTATATAAGTTTATCTCTTTATGTTTTATTCTAACACTGTAGTTACATTACTATTGAATTCTATTAGTACATACATATACATATAATCACGCCTTTATACCCGGAGGGTTATGCAGAGGTGAAATAACACCCACATTTCACCAATCACTGAATTCGATCCCACGTAATAGTGGGTGTGCCTATTACCGTCTTCTGGGCACTATTGTGGACTCAAGCTATGCATCTTATTAGCCTTGTTTGTGAATACTAATTAATAATAATGATCTGAGGCTGAGTCTGGGCTGTATTTATCTGTCTGTATATATTTTGGACTAGACACATCTAATGTCACTGAAACTTGCCATCGGCTCGACGGAGAAGAATCGTGATTAGAAGGTTTCTTCAAACAATTACGTTACAAACATTTTTTTTAAACATGATTTTAATTGCATGGTGATTAAACGGTCAGCCCTACGATCAAGAGGTCTCAGATTCTTCTACTACCATAATGAACCACTGATATAACACAAGCAACTTAACATAGCTGAAGGGGTTACTATGAATATAAGTAATTTCTGTTACTATATTTCATATAATAGGATAGCCGTGTTCGTATGCCACTTTTTCCTACAATGTATTGTTTTGTTAAACTAAGTGGCATATGACCACGAATATCCTTCATATTTTTTTATTTAATACTTTTTATAGCGTGATTTTTCAGTAGTCGGATTTTAGTTTTAAACTTACTTTCTAATTTGTTTTATTTTGGGGCAAGCAACAGCTATAATTTATACATATTTGTAATGAACTAATTAAGCCCTTTCAGATGATACCAAACACGGTATATTTATCACAAGTTTATTTTTTAACACAGCACTTTATGACCGCTAGAGTGCGCAACATTAGATTCAGCGATATGTCATATAGCCTATAACCAGCGGACTACTAAGACGCTTGTAATGATACCTCATTTGTCCAGTTCTAATAAGTAGTTCAGGAGTTATAAGGGAACAGATGAACCTACGTACATGCATACACACATACGTAGCCAATGAAAATCATAACTCTCCTTTGCTCTGCCATAGTCTTGTAAAAAACTGAGAACTATAGGTAAAGTACATAAAATAAACTAACGTTAACTATGTAGCTAAATATATAGATGAGTGCCACCATTGTAACATGCTACGTGTCTGTAATGGTGACCCTCTTTCCTGTGACTTTGCTTTTAGCTTACTACCAGGTGCAGTGAAGTCAAATTGGCGTGTCCTATAAAAAAATGTAAATACATAGTTAAAACAATCAGTTTATTTAATTTTTTTTTTTTCCTGTAAATATTTTCGTTTATTTTTAATTAGTTGTATATCTTCTTTTTCCTTTTAGCGTTAATTCCAGTCGCATCCGAATTTCACACTTCGGAGTCTGGGTTCCGCTTAACTGGTCTAACTGCGGATTTGGTTAAGCTTTGATATTTTCCGTGAAACGAATGCCATCTGACCTCCAAACCCCAAAGGCGATATCGAAGCATTGTAGCTAGATTAGCTGTTTTTGGAATTTTTAGGGCTCCGACTACCTGTAAAGACTACCATGGATGTTGATATGGCAACAGGAACCGACGGCTGAACGTGCTCTGCGAGGCACGACCAGGCCAATGCAAATACCTATATTCATACAGACAAATATTTGCACAGCGCCGCACCGCGAACTAACTGCCAGGCCACAGAGGCTGTCTTATATAATATTATGTAAATAATAATGTTTTGTTAGTTGTATATAATATGTAAATAATAATGTTTTTAAGAAATAAATGTACTTTTTTTTAATTTATTTATATATTTATCTATGTACACTTAATGTATTTTAAAGCTATGCTAATATTGACATTAATAAAAAATAATAATTAAATAAAACAAAAGTTAAAATGCCACGTGGAATTTCTCCGCATCGCATGCGTCTTAATAGAATAGAATAGAATCGTTTTATTTGTTCAAAACATGTGTGTACATACAAAAGCATGCAATAGGTTAGTAATAGTTTATATAGTCCAGTCATGTTTTGCCCCATATAACGGCGTACAAATATATGCGTAAGGAGACGCTTAGTCATAAGATGCGCATTAATTGCTTTCAATTTTCATTAACAGTTCAATAATCATTATGTAATGTAATGTCGAATGGATTCAAAAAGTAGAAATGTCAATATTTTATCAATAATCATGTCAAATAGATTAAAATACAATAGAAAATGTACTACATATCAATAACAATGGCAAGTATATATTAAGTTAGTGGTCAAAATACAGTCAACGATGTCAAAATATTAGGCGTACCTAATAAGTAATTTGCTATAATTTATATAATAGCAATATTTACTAGTTAATGCTAGTTAGTTAATACTATCTGCCAGGAAGTCTGTTATGCTATAGTATGCCTTTTGCAGGAGTAGGCCTTTAATTTCTTTTTTGAATGAACTGGTGGTAAGTTCCTTCCAGTTCTTAGGTAGCTTATTAAATATAATTAGCGCCATGCAAAAGATACTTCTGCGCATAAGTGCAGTTTGTGCTTTGTGGAGCCGAAGTCGAGTGTTATCACGTCTATTTCTTGTGGTAGCGTTCCCAGAAGACTGGCAGCATTGCCACGTTGTATGGCAATGCTTATTCTCTGACCTAAGAAGAGGTCTACCCACTGGTCACAAGAAGCGTCGACCATACGCTTCGCAATCTCCCTGAAGAGATTGCGGGCGCTCAGAACCCACGGCCCAAACATATAATTAGATCTTTAGGATAATAAAGATAACAACGAACCGTAACTAAAAACAGAAGAAAACTTATAATCCAATTAGCCACCATTCTTTATTTAACGTATACAGCAAAGTATTTAACTAGGTAGAATCTATGACTGTACTTGCAACAATGTTCGCTTTACTCGTTAGTTTTTGCTCCCTTGGTGAATTCATAAGTTGAGAACTTTGTCATGTAGTTATATAGCAGCCGCTGTGTTCTCTTGTACGTGGATAATGTACAAAGCGGGTCTTTGGGACATGTGAAGCATTTAATTTGTTTTATGAATCTCAACTATAGCTCTGTTTGAATAAGTTGGCAAGCTATCAAAGTTCTATCAATGCTATATATACCTAACGTTTATATACTGGTATTAAATATGAGAAATAATATAGATATAAAACCTTGAAGTCTAGTCTGCCGCCAAAGTGTTATAATAAAAACCTTTCTTATTTTTTTCTTTTTATAGGCTGCTATGCTGATATGATGTAATTTTCGCTTAGTCAGTTTACTTATATAAGTTGATAAACCTTTTAGAACTGATTATCTGGGGCATATCGGGACCACCAAGATTTTCATCGTCCAAGCCAAACTCAGCAGCTAAGGCCTGTGCAGAGTGTGAGTGTGGTCAGGAGGAAGTGGAGGTAGGACACGGCGGTATTTCCGCCCGATTGAGCAGTCCGACTGGGGTAGTACCTCCGCCCTAAAGAATACCGCGGCTATAATAACTTCGTGTTGTGTTTCCAGCGGTGAGTAGGGTAGCCAGAGCTCACTGGAGAATTTGTGCTGTCAGTGGGAAGACTAAAGGCTTGTCCTGCTTTGTCTTCTACTGACGGCACAGAAACTCTGTACTTACAGGGTTGGCAGCGCGACTGTGACTCCTCTGGTGTTACAGACGTCCATAGGTCACGGTGACCACTTTCCATCAGGTGGGCCGTGTACTTGTCTGCTAACTAAGTGGTATAAAAAAAAAAGTGGAGGAAATAGCTCCTCACACACGAGCTCGAATGTACCACACCTACTACTAAACAGGAACAGGGAGTTAATTCCACAGCAATTATGCAAACATAGAAAAAGCAGACCCTGGGTTATATCCGTAATGTCATGCATATGAAGGTTTAAATCACGTTTTCCGACCAAGATTCCTACAATAGTTAAACTCAAAAATCAAAATCTCAGCTAAAGAAAAATGTTTATTCAAATCTAAACGCTGTTTCCGAGATACAAATGATTGTTGTACCTTTTTCATGTCGAGCAAAGCCGCTAAGCTATTATTTACTTGTCCACATACATCCTGCGTAAGCCTGGCTTCAGTGCGGCTACAACGTCAAGTTACCAGCCAGGCAGCCAATGACCCCGTCCGGGGAAGTTGAAGTAGGTTAAGTGCTGCAGACATTCGAGTGGAATTCTTTTAGATTTTCATTACACCGCTGACGCAAATTATGGGGTGTGTACTATAAAGTATTTGCTTACGTGACCACACGAACATCAGTTTGTGAATTATTGAACTGTGTGCTTTGTAAGGCGCCAAATAAATGATAAATTTTACAGTGCCATATACCGTTTGTAGCGTAGTTTCCGGCAGAGTAGAATTAGGGTCAGCCCATCTCTTCCCATGCGGTTTCGTACAAGGAGACTAAGGGATAGGGCTGTTCAACATCAGACAGATATATACAGCCCAGACTCAGCCTCAGATGCATGGCTCGAGTCAACAATAGTGCCCGGAATACGTCAATAGACTCACCCCCTATTACGTGGGACCGAATACAATTATTAGTGATATGTGGGTGTTAATTCACCTCTGCCTAACCCTCCAGGGATAAAGGCGTGATTATATGTATGTAGGTATACCGTTTATGGTACCCAATTAAGATCTTCCGGCGTCCTATCCTACTTACAACTACTTTATCTTCTACACTGGCGGCACGAAACTCTTTGTGGTTACAGGGTCTGTAGCGCGAGTGTGACTCCCCTGGTGTTGCACACTTTATTGGTGTTACTGATCACATCAGACGGCACAGAAACACTTCTTACAGGGATGGTAGCACGAGTGTGACTCATCCGTAGGCCACGGTAACCACTTTCTATCAGCTGGGCCGTGTACTGGTCTGCCACTTAAGTGGTCAAATAAAACTAATAAATGTAAAAGTTTTTGAAGATGTTTGTTATTCTATCACGCTCTGACGGCTGAACGGATCTAGCTGAAATTTGATACAGGAAAAGATTTATATATCCCGGGAATAGGTTCCCATGGGCAGCGCGAACGTGATTCAAATTGCACACGGGTGGCGCCGCAGGCTTCAGCTATTGCATAATGCATGATAGCGAAATATATTGAGTATACAGCATACATAGTGTAGATCTAGCCTGTCTTAAAATCTTCCAAGTTGAATGTAAGTAAGTATTATTCATTGCGTAATAAAATACATTTCACTTGGTCTACAATTAGGTCACGTACGTAGGGTAGAAGTAGGTACGTGAGATTGCCATTTTTCTCTATTAAGTAAATGCTTAGATACACCAAGTAGCGGAGTATAAATAATGATATCAATTTTCTCCGATAATTAAGTAGGTGCATGGGCACTTATTTTGCCTTCCATTAGTTATGGCACGCGACGATGGCAAGAGACCGGATGGCAATTCGTTAATGACATGGAAAATTTGTAGGACTCTGGTGTGGGACGCCACATGCGCTTAAACCATTGCTCATATCCATATAACTAGCACGACTGGTTGTACTGGTGCTGCTGCTGCTTCAGCAGAGGCTATCAAACGGCGCAAATACTCCAATCTCGTCGGAGATTATGAATTTGTGCCGTTTGGAGTCAAAACTTTGGGGTCATGGGGTCCGAGCGCTCGCAATCTCTTCCGTGAGATTGCGAAGCGTATGGTCGACGCTACTCGTGACCAGAGGCCAGTCGGCTGGCCTCTTTTTAGTTCAGAGAATTGCCATATAACGTGGCTATGCTGCAAGTCTTCTGTCAACGCTACCACAAGAGGCACGCGATGCGGAGGAATTCCACGACGCATTTTAATTATTTTTATCTTTTAGTTTTATTGTACCTAATTTAGTTATAATATGTGTTCATGTTCAATCATGACAATTGCTGGTTATTTGAAAACCGTGATCGTGAATTTTTATTTCCAAGCTTTAACTTTTCCCATTTATAACAGAACAGGGAATTATCAATTATCATTTATAAAGAATTTGAAAGTTGATCAGGGTAGTTCGTATTCAGAAAGACTTTTCAACTATTATTTATTTATAGTTTTTTAGTCATGTCACTAAAGACATAATATACTTCGTATTAATACTACACCCGCGTAGTTCCCGGCAGAGTAGAATTTGGACCACCCCATCTCTTCCCAAGCGGTGTCGTACACCCACCGGCACCTGGGGCCTGCCTGGGTGGTCGACCTGGACGGGTCGGCGGCACTGGTGTACAACGCTGCTATGGGTGCCCCCCCCCCCCCCTGTTGTCGTGGCAAGGGAGCATGGCATCGTAGCGGCGCGTGTGGGGGAGATTGCGGTCGTGGCCGTCTACTTCACGCCGAGCCTACACCGACGCATAGGGGAGTACCGGCGGTCGCTGGAGCGACTGACCGACGTCGTCAACGCCTGTCACCCTCATCCGGTTCTTGTGCTCGGGGACTTCAACGCCTGGTCAGTGACCTGGGGGTCCCGGCACACGAACCCACGAGGTAGGGCTCTGGAGAGCTGGGCCGCTAATCACGGTCTAGTTCTCCAGAATCGCGGGGCCGAAGCCACGTTTGTGGCCGCGGAGCGCAGTTCGATTATTGACCTTTCGTTCGCAGGCGCTTCGCTGTCGCACCGTGTGCGGGACTGGCGTGTTGTTGTGGGGGTGGAGACACTGGCGGATCACCGATACGTTCGGTTTGATGTCTCCCCTCCCGCGGGTGATGCGCCGGTCATACCGGCCCCACGCGAGCCACGCTGGGTGCTTGGGAGACTGAATCGGGAGGTACTCCTGGAGGTGCCATCGTACAGGCCTGGGCCATTGCGCCGGACAGGCCTGTCGATATTGACGATGAGGCGGTGTGGTTCCGGGAGGCCATGACTCGTGTCTGCGATGCGGGTATGCCTAGGGCTCCACCCTATAGTCCGAGGCGTCGGGTCTACTGGTGGTCTGCGGAGATCGCGAGGCTACGACAAGCCTGCGTGATCGCGCACCGCCGGTGGACCAGACTCCGTAGGAGGCGTAGCCGAACCGCAGATACGGAGCCCCGAGTGACGGAGCTTCATGTGGGATACAGGGAGGCCAGAGATGCCCTCCGAGCGGAGATTAAGCGGGCGAAAGCCGCGGCTTATAAGGAGCTCATGGAGTCGCTGGAGCGGGACCCATTGGGGCGGCCTTACCTTATGGTAAGAGGAAAGCTGCGCCCCCGGGCCCCGCCGTTGACCCGGGTTCTCCAGCCAGCTCTGCTCGGTGGAGTGGTCGAGTCCCTGTTCCCGGCGCGAGCGGAACACGTTCCGCCGCAGATGACTCCGCCACCTCGGTCGCCTATGGCGCCCAGTGTGGTAGTTGACGACGAAGTCCCCGAGGTCACTTGGGTAGGCATTCCAGGCCGCGCGTGGGTCCTAGCTCTGGGAGAAGACGGTCTCGAACCCCGACTGAGAGGGTTCCTCAGCGCATGCTTGGAGCGGGGCCAGTTTCCGAAGATGTGGAAGACGGGGAAACTGGTCCTCATCCGAAAGGAGGGTCGCCCGGCGGACGAACCGTCCGGCTACCGGCCCATTGTGTTGCTCGACGAGGTGGGCAAGCTCTTTGAAAGAGTTATTGCGAAGCGCCTCGTCGAGCACCTCTCTGGTAGGGAGCCGGACCTGGCGGATGCCCAATATGGCTTCCGCCGGTGGCGGTTCACCGTGGATGCCATCATGCGCGTGAGGACTTTGGCGGAGGAGGCAGTCGCCCGGGGCGAGGTGACGTTGGCGGTGTCCTTGGACATCTCCAACGCGTTCAACACCTTGCCCTGGAGTTGCATCAGGGAGGCACTCGTGTACCACGGTGTGCCTCTCTACCTCCGCCGCATAGTCGGGGCGTACCTGACGGAGAGAGCCGTCATCTACCCAAGTGCGACCGGCGTCGGTCGGCGTGAGATGTCGTGCGGTGTTCCACAGGGATCGGTTCTTGGGCCGCTACTGTGGAACATTGGATACGACTGGCGAAGCACGCGGTGAGCTTGCGGACGGCGCCGCCGTCACGTGCTATGCGGACGACACGCTAGTGACGGCGAGCGGGGCTACATACCGCGAAGCGATCCTGAGGGCCACGACCGCGGTTGCTCAAGTCGTGGAACGGATCCGGCGGCTGGGCCTTGAGGTGGCTTTGCATAAATCCGAGGCCATGTTCTTTCATGGACCTCGGCGCACGCCACCACCTGGTTCCAGTCTCACAGTGGGAGGCACTCTCATCGGCATCAAGCCCCAGATGAAATATCTGGGGCTCGTGCTCGACGGCCGGTGGGACTTCGGGAAGCACTTCCGAAGTCTGGGCCCCAAATTGGTGGGCACAGCCAACGCTCTGGCGCGGCTACTGTCCAACCTGAGGGGCCCGGAAGACTCCTGCAGGAGACTCTACGCGGGTGTCGTGCGGTCCATGGCCCTGTACGGGTGTCCCGTGTGGGCGGACACCCTGAGTGATCGGCACATGCTCCTGCTGCAGCGTCCGCAGCGGAAGTTGGCGTCCCGCATCATAAGGGGGTACCGCACGATATCATTCAACGCGGCGAGTCTCCTCGCCGGATCGCCACCATTGATCCTGGAAGCGAGATGCCTTTCGGCGCTATACCGGTTCCGAAAGGCGGCGCGGGAGCGGGGTCACGATCCGTAGCCCGAAGAAATTCGGGCCGTGAGATCCCGGCTCCACAGGGAAATGGTGGCGGAATGGGAGATACGACTTGGGCGACCAGGTGCAGGGCACGCCGTAGTAACGGCGGTAAGACCCATCATGGGGGAGTGGCTAGAGAGGCCACACGGCAGCCTCTCGTACCGTCTGACGCAGATGATCACCGAGCACGGATGCTTCGGAAAGTATCTGCGTCGGATGCAGAAAGAGCCAACGTCCGAGTGCCATCACTGCGACGCGAGCGAGGACTCAGGTCCGCACACGCTCACCGAGTGTCCGGCGTGGGAGACGCCGAGGCGGGAGCTTGTGGCGGCCCTGGGAGTGAGGGTTCTCACGCTCTCCACCTTGCTCGCGGCGATGGTTCGCTGCGCGGATGCGTGGGCGGCCGGCGCCTCCTTCTGCGAGCAAGTAATGCTCGTGAAGGAGGAGGCGGGGCGGGAGCGGCAGCGGGAGCGACGAAGGATCGCAAGACAAGCTGCCCGCGTACGAAGGCAACTCGGGCGTCGGAGGTCGATGAACGACCTCCGCCCCCCATGAGCGCCGGCCTGGGGGTGACAGGTGAAGCCGCCTGTCACCCTGGCAGAAGCAGGCCGCGGCGGCGGCGCGCGTGGCGCGCCTCCCCGTTTCCGGGGACGAGTTGGGGACTCTGTAGTTCCCACACCCGAGAAGAGGGCCAGATCGTGAGAGATGGCCCTGGGTCGGCCGGGGTGCGAGGGATATGCCTGTCAACCTCACCTTCGGCAACCAAAACGACTCACAGGCGGCGTGCGTTTTAGTCGGTTTGAGTCCGACATAACCTCCTCCACCGGCTCCGGTGGGGAGGTATCCGAGGGGATTTTGCGCACGTAAAAAAAAAAAAAAAAAGCTGTGTCGTACAAGGCGACTAAGCGATAGGGCTGTTTAACATCAGATAGATAGGCATATACAGCCCAGACTCAGTCTCAAATGCAAGACTTGAGTCAACAATAGTGCCCGGAAGACGTCAATAGGCACACCCCCTATTACGTGGGAGAGTTATTGGTGAAATGTGGGTGTTTATTCACCTCTGCCTAACCCTCCGGGGATAAAAGCGTGATTATATGTATGTATGTATGTAATACTACAGACCCATTCATGATCGCTCCCGGTGCAAAGGTGCCCATCACAATTGTCTCACTTCCACACTGGATAGCCAGCCTTCTGCAACGATCTGGAGCAAGAGTCATCAGTAGTCTCTACGAGCCTACGATCATTCGACCTTACCAGGCTTCTGGTCTCCTTACCGCAGCTCCCCAGGATCTCCACTGCTACTGGCACGAAGTGGCTTAAATCTATACTTTATTTATATTATTATGAAGAGGTATAATTTGTGGCATTGTAAGGGGTAATCACAGAGTACTTTATTAAAGGGGTAATCTCTAGATCTATTGGACGGATTTTGAAAAATCTTTTACCTATAGAAAGCCACATTATTTGTGACATCAGCCATAGATCCTCACGCTATCGGAGATGATCAGCAGCGGGAATGGAATCAGAAGTACACGCGGAGCTGCGGGTAACAGATAGTAATTAATAATTTGATTTATGTTCACAGACTTCTTCAAGCGAATCTTCAGCTTGTTAATTAGTTTGGTTCTCGTTTACTGAACAATTTGATAAGTTTGAAAACTTATAGGGCTTCGTGGCCGCGACCATGGAGCCTCTCAGCTGAAATCCAACACGTCGTACAATATTAATTATTTAATTACTTGTACCAATTACAAAGTTATATGAACTCGGGATTGCCGTGAACCCAAAATCGGTGACAAAGTGAGCACCGCGTTTGGGAGGTAATTAAAAGTTTCACAAGGTCTCACTTTTGTAATTGTGAAAGTTTTTCATTATATGGAGATGTTTTATATTTTATATGATTACAGTATACACGGCTTGTGCTATTTAAAGTAATTGATTGTGAATATTGTAGACATGGTTAAAATAACATGTTTCATTTTAATTCTATCGGTAATGTTAAATATAGTATATCAGTAGATGGTTCACACTGTCTCCGTAAGACGGATATATGTAGAGAAGAATTTGGATGATATCAGGCGAAGGTTCGGTGGCTTAGTGGTCAGGAAGGGAAAGATCGTGAGTTCTAATCCCGTCTGGACCGTTTCAATTTTTTCTATATTTTAATCAATTTGAATAGTTAGCTTACTAAAGGCTTTAAAATTTCATTCAAATGTTATTCTATTTTTAATGTAGATGTATTGTAGAGCAGGTTAACTAATACCTACTAATAATGTATTTATAAAACTGAAGAGTCTGTTTTATTTATTGTTTGTTTGGTTAGTTGAAGCGTTAATCTCAGGAACTGCTGATCCAAATTCAAAAAATATATTTGTGTTCAATAGTCCGTTTTCAAGTAATGTTATAGGCTATATGTTATCACGCTACTACTCATAGGAACGGAACATAACATTAATCATAAATGTCAATAAATTCGACAGATTCCCACACGCTATGTGAAAATATATAAAAAGGGCTTTCGAATATGCTACGGGCAATGCAGGGGGGGGGGTCAGCTCATAGGGGCCGTTGGTTTTACTGTCTGTACCTAAGTTTAAAGACGGTGGACAAAGACTACCGTGAACCATGGTAATGAACTGGACTCGAAGCTGCGGAAAAATACTAGACAAGTGGTAATTTTACTGAAATCAGTAAGAACATTTTGTTATACCTACCGTAAATATATATAAATAATAAATAAAAAATATAAATATTCCACAACATTCCATTATTGGTCATGTTGAGAAAATGAATGAAAGAAGACTAACGAAACAGGTGTATGAGGCGAGTGTGGATGGTACCGTCGGAAGGAAAGACCTAGGCGCACATACCTGGACCAAATCGGAGAAGTTTTAGAAAAGGGGCAGGTCAGGAGTACTTTAAACCGACGAGCATGCATGAAGAATGTAATGAGAGTGAATGAAGCGAGAGTAGTATGTCAGGATCGTAGCAAGTGGAGATCCGTTGATCCGTGATCTCTGCCTACCCCTATGGGAAACAGGCGTGATTTTATGTATATATGTATGTATGTACTACATTCCACACATCGCTATCTAGACCCATGGTAAGCATAGCTTGTGTTCTGTAATCTAAAATGCGGATAAACATACTTAGATACTATATTTTTTTTGTAAATACCTATACATACACATCATACATAGAAACACCCAGACCAATGCAAATATACATATTCATGCAAACAAATATTTGCACTGAGCGAGAATAAAACCCGCGCCTCCTGCGTAGCAGTTGAATGATCTACCGCCACGACACAGAGGCCGTCATGTGGGTGTATCCACATTTCACCAATAATTGTATTCAGTCCCACGTACTAGGGGCCCTATTGCCTTATTCCGGGCACTATTGTTGACTCGAGCCATGCATCTGAGGCTGAGTCTGGGCTGTATATATCTGTCTGATGTTAAACAGCCCTATCCCTTAATCGCTTTGTACGACACCGCACGGGAAGAGATGGGGTGGCCCTAATTTTACTCTGCCGGAAACCACGCCGAAGAATATAAAATGATATTATGTATATGAATACTAACGTTCTTTAAGTGCGCATAGAGTGATCATGAATAAATCATAAAAGTGAACATTTCCACTTCGGAAATGAAAATATTGAGACACATATAATTAAGGCTTAACTTGGCTTTAGGCTGATGTTTACGTAATGTTTTCAAATCCAAGAGAATATTTTTAGTCATTTTATGCCATTTGTCGAATTTATTCTACTGCCTGCTCTGGCCAAAAATGTCTGCCTATTGCCTAGTGTAGAGTTTGGTTCAATTCCTTGAGAAACAAATATTGAAACTCCGCCAAATCAGCAGTTAGACTGGTGAAGCGGACCCCAGAATTCGAAATGAAAGCTTTGGTTGCAACTGGGATTAACACTAAGAGGAAGAAGAAGCCTCCAGAAACAATGATATTGCAAGGTATACTAGTAAGTAAGTAGAAACATGGTTAGGTATAAAGGTGTTTACATATAATGGTGTACAACATGTCTCACAGAAATTACCGCATACAACATTGTTTATCTAATCAAACTATAAATATGAAAAATTAATGCAAACATGTCAAGGTCAAAATGAGTTTAAAATAAAAAATGACAAAATTACATATTATGCCGAGGATATTAAATAAACATGAGAATTACAAGCAAGCATGTCAAAAGTTCAAAATCAAAATGTCAAATTTACATATTGAGACCAAGATATCTGGTGGCGCTATTCTCATGCCACCTGAGCTAGTGGACTGTATTATGCGGGGGATAAGTTAACTGTTCCATTGACGCTTTACACAACAAACAAGACAGGTGATCGGGTTGCCGCGGATGTGGTTTAGGCATTGAATGCAACCCGAGAAATTAGGAGAGGATGCACTAACCTTCACGGGGCCACGTGCCGTCGCAGCCGGTGCACCGATCTTCTCTTCCTGGCTCAGGAGTTTCCGCCCACATCACTAAATCACTTGAGGGACACACGAGAGGCACAATCCGATCGGTAAAGGTCTATGAAAGCGGTTAAAATCCAACAAACATTATTAATTTCTAAGAGTCGCGTGCGCGGCCGCCATTGTTTTACTAGTTCAAAAAGCGAAGTGACGATGCGGCTACTCTGACCATTGGCGGGCGAAACTATTGCTATCTTTCACTTAGAGGTAGTGCGGGAGGGAGATGGGTATAGGGAGCGTGTGTTCAGCGCCAACCAATTGAGACGATTCGAGTATGCTACTACTGGCGCCACCATTCCCCCCGGCTTGAAGGGTTACCTTCAAAACGAAAAGTGCGGAACAAATCTAAAGTCTAATCTAAATCTAGGTTTGGGAAATAACAACTAAAATATAAACCTAGATTTGAACTCGTGCCTACTGCTGGCTAGGCAGAGGGCAGAGGCGAACAACCGGGCGCAGATACGATCCGGTTGCGGTTTTAACCCGTACAACACGCGCGTCAGGCGCGATAAAACGCGGGCGGGGTTTAAAACAAGGTACACATCTGCGTACTCTAGCGCGAATCAAATTACGAGCGGAAATTATCCAGTATTTCTGTCTCAAAATAGACATAAACAAATCGGGACCAGCGTGACAATTCACCTTATGATGATAATCTACTAACAAATCTAATACGTGGTCCCTACGCGGGAGAACTACTGGATGCTTTTGTTCAAATCCTAAACTTGAATTTCTCAAACGACCACCTACTCGAATGAGTCCATCTTCCAAAAATGGTTTCAAGTGTCGGAAAGAACGACTACAAGGTTTGTTAAATTCTAAATTTTTAAATTCAGAAGCAAAATAACATTTCTGCAACTCGCGAAGTATGACCAATTCAGCTTTATCTAAATCAGCGGCGGTTATATGACCGCGCGTAGATAAAATTCTCAAAAATCGGCCTACATAAACAACACAACGCAACAGTCTCGACCAAGACGAGACGCGATTAGCCAACAACAAAATAAGGGACTCTTCACGTGGGACCGATACAACAAGCGAGTGCTTCTTCTCCTCAGGTAGTTCGGAAACCGTAGTGGGATTGAATTGACTAACTGGCCACTTATCTAACGCGGCATGAATCCAGGACGGTCCACTAAACCATAACGGGTGATCTAAAATTTGCGAAGGAAGCAATCCACGAGAGAGACAATCGGCTGGGTTGTCGGTGCCAGCAACGTGAAAGAGATTTTGTGGCGCTAATTCAGATTGAATTTTTGCCACTCTATTAGCGACGAATGTGTCCCAACGATGGGGCGAAGAGTGGGCCCAACACAAAGCGACTGTTGAGTCCGAAAAAGCTAAAATTCTACTAATATTAATGCGAAAATTTACAATTATGTCAAATAAATTACCTTAAAGATTTTGACCACAATACAAAATGTCATTAAGCGACACGGAAGTGCTAGTCTTAGCACTGCCATCTAAAACTACGCGGAGTTTAGTAGTAAGCTTATCTTCTCTAATAACTCCGTGGTGCGGGATAATGTACGAAGGCTGGGTCCCGCCAGTGTCCGCAGGCGCAGGTGAGATGCAACCTTTATCTAAATATTCGTTAACAACCTCATCACAGGCCCGCTTCAACTTTGGAGACGCCTGCATCTTTCGTTCTAAACAAAGAAAGCATTTTTCAGCGGATACACGGGAGTCACCGAGCGAAAAAATATCTCCCTTGAAAGGGAGCGCGACAACATAACGACCCTGCTCATCACGAGTAGTCGTGCGACAAAAAATCTCCTCAGCCATCTTGTCATCAGGGCTTAGGATCGGTGGGACATTGACCTCTTCAATTTCCCAAAACTTGCGGATGGTAGACTCCAGTGGCGGCTCGACGGTGCAACAGAACGAAGCAGTCGAGTGACTAAAACTATCTATAGAAGCGGGTGCGGAACCAATTATAACAAAACCTAGAACTGTTTCCAGTGCGTGCGGAGCGGGGTACGTCGGTCCCCCTTGAACCTTACGTGATAACTGGAGGTGCGGGAGAATCGAAGCGCCGATCAATATATCGACGACTCCAGGAACAGCGTAAGTCTCATCTGCTAAAGGCAAGTCTTTAAATTTCGTTAATAAAGACGTGTCAACCGGGACGGTAGGCAACTGTTCAGTTATTTTATCTATAACGAGCGAATCCATGTCAAACCAAATATTATTATTAAAACGAGATCCAAACCTTGTTTTAACGGTGCCATGAACAGCTGACTGTAAACCTCCAAAACCCTTCACCACTGAGCGGGTTGAACGCTTATTAACATTGAAACCAAGACGTTGACAACAATCTTGAGTAATAAAATTACTTTGCGAAGCGCCATCTAATAGCGCTCGAACAATGTGCGGTTTACCTAATGCATCGACAACAATAACGCGAGCAGTCGCGAGGACAACAGTAGTGAGCGCAGTACTAGCGGACAACGAACACAAGGTGACGTCATTCGCAGCGGTCACCGGGCGGGCCGGAGCGCGCGCGAGCGCGGGCTGCGGCTGTGGTGCAGGCCGCCGTGTGTCACCGCTCGACGAACCAACTGTGCTCACATTGGATGCGGCATTACTATTTTCAAAATGAAGTAAAGTATGGTGTCTCGCTTGACATTTGCGACAACTATTGCTACTATTACATAAAACAACGCGGTGTTTAGTACCGAGACAATTAAAACAAAAATTATTAGCGCGAACAAATTTATAACGATCATTAGGCGATAATTTTAGGAAACCCGGACACTTGTACAATTGCGAATGATGAGTATTACACAAAGAGCAAACAGATGATTGTACACGTGCTGGTGCGGTATTAACATAAGTATGAGTTGACCTCAGTGACTTCGATGACACATCTATTTTGCGTTCAGAACTAACAACTTTCTTCGCGCCTTCATGTTTCGATGAAGAGCGTTGCAATATTTTTATATGCTCGCGAACAAAACTTTTTAAGTCTTCGAACTTAGGAATTTTATTGCCGCGATGATCCGACTCAAATAAACGAATGGTTTCGGAATCTAATTTCTTTAAACCCATATACAAAAATAAGAAGTCGCAGAGGTCATCGATCTTTAGGTTCTTTACGGCGCGAACAGATGATGCGAAAGTATCTAGAAACTTCTCTAAGTTTTGATCGTTACATGCCGTAATGGGTTTCAAGTCAAACATCTGATCCAAATATGCGTTAGCTACCGATCTTTTATCCTCATACTTAGCTTTCAAAGTATTTAAAATTAAATTATAATTTTCGGCACTAAACGTAATTCCAGCGCAAACGGTTATAGCTTTACCAGTTAATTTTTCAACGAGATAATGCAATTTTTCGTGATCTGTCAACGAATCGTTCTTATCTATTGTATTCTCAAAACTATCTATAAATAAACACCAATTGCGAATGTTACTATCAAATTCGGGTATTTGAATTGGTGGCAACTTAGGTCGGTCGCGAGTGGGATTGGGTCGGTCAGACGGTTTCTCCAAACTCCTAGCGACGCGTTTGATACGACAATACAAATCGTCAAACGACGACAAGGCCTGATAACTCACTGAGTAATCGGGATTTAAATTTAACTCTAAAACGTTGATGTCATGTACTAAAGACTCGAAATCCGCGCGCAAACTATCCAAGTTTTCTATAGAACACAAGAACGAATCTCTAATAGCCAAATCAGAGGTTTTAAGTGCATTATCACAAATCGATTGTACACGAGAGTAAATCATTTCTCTTTTAGCGTATAAAAGTTTCAATTGAACCCCGCTACCGGTACTACCAACCTTTGGGGGCATGTTTACAATAAAATATCAAACTAAAGTGCGGTAAATAACAAAATATGAAATGACTTAATCTTAGCGGTACCTATAGAACAGCGACGCGGCGCGAGCGATATTTCGTAGGTAGGTAGGTACTTATAACTGCGAGGGCAAGCTTGAACAAACGCGCATAGCAACAAGATCGTACCTACGCGATGGTCGCTGTCTAGGTTCAACTATTATTTCAGGGATTAAGTATTGCGTAATATCTATTCAAATTAAAATACTTTCGTATGAATTTGAATGAAATGCGAGCGAGGTACAACTGTGTACCTACCGTATTAGGTAAATACGATGCGAGCTAGCGGCGAACGGACAACTTAGAGATTGAAACAAATAAAAACAAAAGCCAAATGCGTTAGGTATTACACTGTGCCTATGCACTAGGGTGTCTAGGATACCTAAGATCTAAACCTAAATGCCTAGATGCGGGGTTTTCTACTAAAATAACTAGGTATTTAGGTGCGGTGCGTTTATTCTCAATAGAATAATAACAAATGCGAAACTACGACCAAGGATTGATACGATAAGAGAAATGCGAGCGAGGTATAGCCACGTACCTAACCTATGTATGTATTAGGTAAATACGATGCGAGCCAGCGGCGAACGGACAACTTAGAAATTGAAATAGCCAAATGCGTTAGGTATTACACTGTGCCTATGCACTAGGGTGTCTAGGATACCTAAGATCTAAACCTAAATGCCTAGATGCGGGGTTTTCTACTAAAATAACTAGGTATTTAGGTGCGGTGCGTTTATTCCCAATAGAATAATAACAAACTACGAACTACGGCTAAGGATCCGGTTCGATCAGGACCAAAAAGAATGGTGGCGCTATTCTCATGCCACCTGAGCTAGTGGACTGTATTATGCGGGGGATAAGTTAACTGTTCCATTGACGCTTTACACAACAAACAAGACAGGTGATCGGGTTGCCGCGGATGTGGTTTAGGCATTGAATGCAACCCGAGAAATTAGGAGAGGATGCACTAACCTTCACGGGGCCACGTGCCGTCGCAGCCGGTGCACCGATCTTCTCTTCCTGGCTCAGGAGTTTCCGCCCACATCACTAAATCACTTGAGGGACACACGAGAGGCACAATCCGATCGGTAAAGGTCTATGAAAGCGGTTAAAATCCAACAAACATTATTAATTTCTAAGAGTCGCGTGCGCGGCCGCCATTGTTTTACTAGTTCAAAAAGCGAAGTGACGATGCGGCTACTCTGACCATTGGCGGGCGAAACTATTGCTATCTTTCACTTAGAGGTAGTGCGGGAGGGAGATGGGTATAGGGAGCGTGTGTTCAGCGCCAACCAATTGAGACGATTCGAGTATGCTACTACTGGCGCCACCAATATCAAAGGAACATGAAAATTAAAGTAAACATGTCAAAAGTGAAAATAGTCAAGCTCGAAATGTCAAAATTACAAATTATTATTCCACACATACACTTTTTTTTTTATGTGCGCAAAATCCTCACGGATACCTCCCCACCAGAGCCGGTGGAAGAGGTTATGTCGGACTCGAACCGACTAAAACGCACGCCGCCTGTGCGTCGTTTTGGCTGCCGAAAGTAAGGTTGACAGGCATAACCCTCGCACCCCGGCCGACCCAGGGCCATCTCTTACGATCTGTCCCTCTTCTCGGGTGTGGGGACTACAGAGTCCCCAACTCGTCCCCGGAAACGGGGAGGCGCCAGGCACGCCACCACCGTGGCCTGCTTCTGCTAGGGTGACAGGCGCCTCCACCTGTCACCCCCCCCCCCCCCTATATCTATCTATCTGATGCCTCCGCCAACATGAAATTTTAATCCAGTTACCGCTTCCCACGGGAACCTACATACATATAATCACCCCGTAGGCAGAGGTGAGTTAACACCCACATTTCACCATCATTGTATTCGTTCCCACGTAATAGGGGGTGAGCCTATTGCCGTTTTCTGGGCACTATTGTTGACTCGAGCCATGCATCTGAGGCAAAGTCTGGGCTGTATATGTGTATATCTGTCTAATGTTAAACAGCCCTATCCCTTAGTGGTCTTGTACGACACCGCATGGGAAGAGACGGGGTGATCCAAATTCCACTCTGCCGGAAACCACGCGGCGGTTCTACTCTGCCGGAGACCACGAGAACCTTATCATTCCAGATTATAAATCTATCCCTGTACCAAATTTCAGCTAGATCCATACCGTCGTTAGAGCGTGATTATAAATTGTAGAGATATATAGATAAAAAGACCGGCAAACAACTTGACAATGTAATCTAGACGCGCAATAACCATATTTAGGTCTCTTTGGTAGTAACGCGAGGCGAGACGGTAGTGTATTTGCGCGTTTAAACAAACAAACTCTTAAGTTTTTTAATGTTAGAATAGATTGAACGTTCTTATAGCGCACTTATGCGAAATTTCCGACTTAGGTATATTCAAGATGTTTGCCGACCAACCTATGAAAGAAAGTAATTTTATGTTTTCCATCTTCCTGTATGAAAAATATTTTCTCACTCATATTTTCTTTGAATTATCTCAGCGTTTTACGTTTCGTATTTTTTGTATGGTTCATAATTTCTCACTCATATTTTCTTTAAATATTCTCTTGGAGTTGAAATTCTTTACTACTTAGTGAAATTATTATTTTTATACCACTTAGGTGGCAGACAAGCACACGGCCCACCTGATGGAAAGTGGTTACCGTGGCCTATGGACGTTTGTAACACCAGAGGAGTAACAGTCGCGCTGCCAACCCTGTAAGTACAGAGTTTCTGTGCCGTCAGTAGAAGACAAAGCAGGACAGGCCTTTAGTCTTCCACTGATAGCACAAATTCTCCAGTGAGCTCTGGCTACCCTACTCACCGCTGGGAATACAACACGAAGTTATTATAGCCACGGTATTCTGTAGGGCGGAGGTACTTCCCCAGTTGGTAAATAAAAAAATAGGGTAAAGTTTGAAGTCCCTCTAGTACTATTATGTTCACGCGAGTAGATTCATAACACTACATAAACAGTACTTCTGGGAACAATAAAGCGGCTATTTATAGTTAGAAACAATACAATTTCATAAAGTATGAATATATTATTATATTAGGTGTATAATAAAATGTATCTAATATTATAAAGAGGTAAAGTTTATGAGTTTATAAAGTTGTAGAGGGTAATATTTAATCCACTGATTCGATTATGAAAATTCTCTTACCAATAGCCACATTATTTGTTAATATCATCACGGTTCTATCCAAGGGAGTTTAGCAGTAGCCATAAATTAAATCATTTGACCAAAACTAAGTATGACGTTTTTTTTTTTTATACAAGTTTCCTTAAGCCTCGTCCTGAGCTCATGTTTTTCGCAACAAATATTTAACAACAAGCACCTTAGAGAAAGCATTTTTTCTCCAAAGTGCCAAACATCATAAAAATGTGAATAAAAACCATACAGATGTTCCTATGTTTTGCTCTGTGTTTTTAGTGAAAATGTTGCGAAAAACATGAGCTTACTATTTTGGCGTTTAGTAAAAAGTAACTTATGTGACTTTACTAAACTAGACTAGACAGTCAAGTACCCAATTTACCAAGATAGTAGTCTCTGCCATAAAAGAGATTTACAACTTTATTTTCAGTCTCGCCGCAAACTAAGTACCTACCAATTACAGAATCGCTGTCGGTACCAATGAATTGCTAAAATAAATACTTAAATAAAATATTCATGTTGCAACCTGGCACTACGAATGAACTTACGTGACTAATCTACGTGTATTACGGTGCAGCTCTTTGTGTATTAAATCGAGTGAAAATTGAAATTCAGTCTTATATAAACAGAGTTCCTGGCAGAGTAGAATTAGGGCCACTCCATCACTTCCCATGCGGTGTTGTACAAGGTGACTAAGGGATAGGGCTATTTAACATCAGACAGATATATACAGCCCAGACTCAGCCTAAGATGCATGGCTCGAGTCAACGATAGTGCCCGGAATACGGCAATAAGCTCACCCCCTACGTTACGTGGGACCGATTACAATTATTGGTGAAATGTGGGTGTTAATTCACCTCTGCCTAACCCTCCAGGGATAAAGGCGTGATTATGTGGAAACGTGGATACTTACAGTGGGGCTGGTCCATAGCTTAAAAGTCACGCAGCAGGCTATGTAGCGAGCTATGCTTGGAGTATCTCTGAAGGATAGAATTCGGAACGAGGTTATCCGACAGAGAACTAAAGTTACCGACATAGGCCACAGAATAAGCAAGTTGAAGTGGCAGTGGGCTGGCCACGTTTGCCGAAGGACCGATGGCCGTTGGAGCAAACGAGTCCTAGAGTGGAGACCGCGAGAAGGTAAACGAAAGGTAGGACGCCCCCTAGCCAGATGGACGGACGACCTGAAAAAGGTGGCTGGGACAGACTGGATGCGGAGGGCGGAGGATCGGAGAAAATGGCGCACATTGGGAGAGACCTATGTCCAGCAGTGAACTGCGGTGGGCTGATGGATTGATTGATGTAAACAAATTCGGTGGCCATCTTGAGAGTAAAACAATGTTAACGGTAAATAACGCGATCATAGTTAATTCCCGTTAACGTTATTGTATATCGTGGAACGAGATAGTCTAAAAGTTATCATTTTGAGAGTTTCTAGTAATGGTTCAGTAGAAAATGTGATAGTTCTAATGAAATGCTTAGATCTACATATCATATCATCTCAATATATATATAGATTTTCAGGGTTTGGTAGGTAGGTTTGTATTGCTGATAGGTCACCTTTTTTTATACCATTTAGGTGGCAGACAAGCGCACGGCCCACCTGATGGAACGTGGTTACCGTGGGCTATGGACGTGTGCAAAACCAAAGGAGTCACACTCGCACTGCTGACCCTGTAGGTAAGCGCAGAGTTTCTGTGCCGTCAGTGTAGAGGACAAAGCAGGACAAGCCTTTAGTCATCCCACTGACAGCACAAATTCTCCAATGAATTCTGGCTACCCTACTCACAGCTGGAACACAACACGATGTTATTATAACCGCGGTATTCTGAAGGGCGGAGGTACTTCCCCATTCGGACTGCTCAATTGGGCGGAAATACCATACCTCCTATAAACCCCTATAAGTCCTTAAGCCTCAAAGATGATGATGTTGATAGGATCCTAAATACCCTTTGACCGAGTATAGATAAATATTTTTGAAAATAGGAACCTTACGTAACTTGATTTAATACACATTTGAAAAAAATCTAAATCAAAAAGAATTAAAATTTCTAAAGGAATTAAACAAGAGGTAGGTACTATCTCCCTAACCTAAGCATTCACCCAGTAGAACTGTATTGAAATTAAAACTTTACTGAATTAAAATTGAAATCGGAGAAAATAATTACATTTCGTAATAGACCTGGCTCAATCAAAGTCCAATACGTGGCAGAATTCAACAAATTTATTCGACGTCGAAGCGAAGTCGTTTCGCCATTAAGTGCTTACGTCTCGATGTTCAATCAATTGAAATAAAAATGTTTCTGTGCTATTTCAGAGACCGCGGTGTATTTTGGGGATAAACATTTCCGTGATTGCTCCTTGTTTAAAAATTGGAATAAAATTAAAGGATTTTTTTATACAGTAGATACTTCATGATACTATTCAATTAATTTTTAAAGCATTTAGTAACTATTTATTCGTCACCGTAATAATAGGAGGTAGGACACGGCGGTATTTCCGCCTAATTGAGCAGTCCGACTGGGGAAATACCTCCGCCCTACAGAATACCGCAGTTATAATAACTTCATGTTGTGTTCCCGGCGGTGAGTAGGGTAGCTAGAGCTCACTGGAGAATTTGTGCTGTCAGTGGGATGACTAAAGGCTTGTCCTGCTTTGTCCTCTGCACTGACGGCACAGAGACTCTGTGCTTACAGGGTCGGCAGCGCGAGTGTGGCTTCTCTGGTGTTACACACGTCCATAGGCCACGGTAACCACTTTCCATCAGGTGGGCCGAGCGCTTGTCTGCCACATAAGTGGTATAAAAAATACGGATATATATAGGAAGAATTGGATGGCCTCAAGGGAGGTTCGGTGGCTCAGCATTACCCCTGTATGGGGAAGATCACGAGTTAGAATCTCGTCTGAACTGATTCAAATAAATTCCTATCTAAATCGACTTCATAATGCTGTCAAAAGTTCACGGGTATATCACTTTTTATACCGCTTAGGTGGCAGACAAGCACATGACCCATCTGATGGCAAGTGGTTACCGTGGCCTATGGACGTGTGCCAAACCAAGGGAGTCACACTCGCGCTACTCTCTGTTAGCACAGAGTGTTTCTGTGCTGTCAATGCAAAGGACTTGCTTTTGGTCTTCCCACTGACAGTACAAAAACTCTCCAGTGAGCTCTTTCTAATAACGTCTTTATCCCCGGTGGGTTAGGCAGAGGTGAATTAACATCCACATTTTACCAATCATTGAATTCAGTCCCATGTAATAGGGGGTGAGCCTATTGCCAACTTCTGGGCAATATTGTTGACTCAAGCCCTGCACCTGAGGCTGAGTCTGGGCGGTACTCGTATATATCTGTCTGATGTTAAACAGATCTGTTCACCACGTGAACAAGGGAGGAAATAAAAGCAGATAATTGGTTTGAGGTCTACTTATTTCCAGAATAACTGTTGGTACAATATTTCTTAAGATTATAAATAATTGATGGAAACAAGTGCCAAGGAAGGTGGCTAGCGGCAAAGTGAGTTGGTACCTACATTACGAAGCGAAGGCGCTGGAAATGGCAAACTAAGTTTACACAAACAACAATGAATCCTAAGAACTATGACATACAAAATAGTTTTTAATGACGCGGGCGCCGCGAATCCACATGATTTATACAAATCAAAATAAATAGTTTGTAAGGCGCGGGGACCGCTAATTTCTATTTAACAAAAATAAATATATACGGCAAAGGCGCCGCTAAACTATGTAGAATAAACTAAAACACTATCCGTAATAATTGTTATACATATTACTACTTAAAATAAAAGTCTTATAAGGCGTAGGCGCCGACATCCTCCCGCCGGTTGAAAGCTCCGCAATAGCTTTCAAGCTTCCCTGAAGTCCGCAGGGGGCAGAAGACAAATGCGGTTGAGAGCTCGCCGTACTATCCCGCGCGCCGTGGAAATGTCGGCCACACGCGGTACACCGTCGGAACCAGGGAACAGCTTGCTGACTCGGCCTAGACGCCAGCAGAGTGGAGGTGCGCTGTCGTCCTTCAGCAACACCATGTCGTCCAGCTTCAAGTCTTCCTGCCTTGTGCGCCATTTGGTTCGCTGTTGAAGCTCTCCGATGTACTCTTTGGACCAGCGCTGCCAAAAGTGCTGGCGCACCTGCTCGAGCTTCTGGTATCGGTCCCGCTGGTTGGAGTTGCTATCCTCGAAAGCGGGCGCAGGCAATGCAGTAAGTGGCCTGCCAATCAAAAAGTGTCCCGGGGTAAGCGGCTGTAGGTCATCGGGAGAAGGACTGAGAGGACATAAGGGACGGCTGTTGAGGATGGCCTTGATTTGCGAAAACAGAGAACATAGTTCCTCAAATGTTAAATGTGCCTGCCCCATGACTCTACGTAAGTGAAATTTTGCAGATTTTATACCTGCCTCATGATACCCACCAAAGTGAGGAGCGTACGCGGGGGTAAATATAAACTCAATGCCTTGCTGAGCTGCGAAGTCCAACATAGTACTGCGATTATCCTTAGAATCAAAAAACTCTTTTATTTCGCGAGCTGCGGCAATAAAATTTGTGCCATTATCACAGAATATTTTCTTTGGCAAACCCCTGCGTGCGATAAAGCGCTTGAGCGTTAACAAAAAGGCTTCCCTTGAAAGCTCACTGACTGCTTCCAAATGAATGCATTTATAGTTAAAACATATAAAAATGCACAAGTAACATTTAGTTATTTTACATCCCCTGCCCCTTCGATCGGTTATAAGGAATGGCCCGGCGAAATCAGTGCCAACGTTAATAAAGGGAAAATTAGGCATGACTCTCTCCGGTGGCAAATTGCCCATAAGATTGTTCATTGACTTGCCCCTAAAACGACAACATACGAGGCACCCTCGAGCAATGCGTCTGGCTAGACTTCTCCCGCCTATAGGCCAAAATCGATCTCGTATAGACGCAAGAAGCAGCTGTGGACCGGCGTGCATTAAACGCTCATGTTCCCGCTGAAAGAGCAGGGAAGCAAAACGACTGTGTGCATGTAGAAGCATAGGGTGTCGTTTGTCAAAATCGTAAGTAGATGTGGCAATGCGTCCACCCACACGAAGTAGTCCCTCTGAATCAATGAAGGGATTGAGAGATGCAATATTTGATTTAGGTTTAAGTGGCTTGTTCTGAGACAACACATTTAAATCTGTCTGGAATGAATGCTGCTGTGATAGTTTAATCAAAATATTCATAGACCTTTCCAATTCTGAAGCCTGTAAACAGCCAACCAATTTGTCGTTTTGGTTTGCCTTTTTGGCATTATGAAATAATCTTAGAATGCGAGCATACGCGCGTTGAGCTATCGATAACTTAGAAATCCGAGAGAGATCGAACGGATTGATGACCGCCTCCCCCGTCAAAGCGGGATGAGCCTTGACCTCCGGTATCTCAGCCTCATTACAGTGCTCAAAGGATGGCCAACGTGACTCGTCCTGCTGCAAAAATGAGGGACCTGACCACCAAAGGGGTAAATCGGCAAGTTGATCCGGTTCAACACCACGCGAGACCAAATCCGCTGGATTTTGAGACGTCGGTACGTAACGCCAAGAGGCACTGCAAGTAAGTTCAGTAATTGCGCCAACTCTATTAGCCACAAAGGTTTTTAAGTTTTTGGAAGTCTGTAGCCAACACAATACTACCTTAGAGTCAGTCCAATAAACTTGGCGGTTTATTTCAAGCCGCAACGCCTGAATGACAGCAGAAGTCAGTTGCGCTCCCAATAAGGCCGCGCATAGTTCCAAGCGAGGAATTGTTGTAGGTGCAATGGGCGCTACGCGCGATTTTGCGCATAGTAGGCACACTCTTGTTTCTCCCTTCGCGTTTATCGATTTCAAATAAATACAAGCTCCATACGCTCGCTGAGAAGCATCACCAAAACAATGCAATTCGATATAAATAAAGTTATCTATTAAAACATGTCTTTTAATTTGTAAATTTGAAATACTCTTCATGCCATTAGCAAACTGAAGCCATTCCGCTTTAAGTTTATCTGGAGCGGGATCGTCCCAACCAAGGTTAGGCTGTGTCCACAGTTGCTGAATAAGCATTTTAGGCCTTATAGTGCAAGGAGACAGAACACCTAAAGGATCAAATACCTTGAAAGTAGAGGACAAAATAGTTCTTTTAGTGACAACTTTAGTTGTTGCTGCCTCGATAGGGAAATAAAGCTCGTCTTTAATGGGCAACCAGCCGATACCTAACGTGCAAGTAGAGTTGCTGAGTACGAGTGAAT
Source organism: Eilema griseolum (assembly GCA_963662185.1). Classification (NCBI taxonomy): domain Eukaryota; kingdom Metazoa; phylum Arthropoda; class Insecta; order Lepidoptera; family Erebidae; genus Eilema; species Eilema griseolum. The sequence goes on along the minus strand of OY759240.1, from coordinate 20,760,265 downwards.
CATTAGAACTCTCTCTTAAGCAAGATTGAAGTGCTGTAGGCAAATTAGAGCGATATTTTCCGAGGTGAAAACCACCTTTAGCGAGCACTTCTGCTATAGACTGCCTTAAGACGAGTAACTCGCTCTCAGACTGAGCACCAGTAACCAAATCATCTACATAGAAATCCTTCTTGATTATCTCCTTTACAAGAGGATCCTCGCACTCATCACCCAACTGCCAAAGGCATCGAGTAGAAAGAAAGCTAGCGCTTGAAAATCCGTAAGTAACGGTATTCAGTTTAAGAGTGCGAAGAGGCAGCTGTTTTGGAGGGCTGTTTCCTGGGAAACATGGAACCCGCTACCAGCCATCCTAACTTAGAACTTCTTAAGATCGGACTATCCTCTCCTAGTGAATGTTGTTCGGAACCTACCAGATCCCAGAATAGATCGGCACCGATGAGCATGTCAACGACAGAAGACTTATTAAAATTAGGATCCGCCAACCTGAACCCTTGTAAGTTCAAGTGCCTTATGCTAAAAGAGGCTTTAGGCATCTTACCGGAAATAGTCGGTAAAATTAAGCACGATAGAGTAGCGTTGAATGATGTAACCTTCGACTGAAGATGAACGACACACCGTTCAGGAATAATCTTCAGTGGAGCTTCGCCGATCCCGGCGACCCTAGTACTGGAAGGCTGAGGAATCATATGCAGGACTTGCCTTACGCGCTCTGTGACGAAAGACGACTGACTCCCGCTGTCCAGCAGCGCTCTCACTGTCATGTTTACATTATTAGTGGGATTTATTAAGTTTATTTCAGCCGTACACAACAGTACCTCTGAAGACGACAAAGCAGACAAAATGACGGCCTCACCCTGAGGGCCTTCACTATCAGTGCCAGCTTTAAATAAAGCTTCATGAAGCAAATAGTTGTGACGCTGTTTACACTCCTTACACACACGAGGGAGCCTACAGCGGCGAGAAGGATGGCCGGTCCTGAGGCAATTGTGGCACAACTTCCGAGTGTTTACAAGAATCATTCGATCACTAGATGATTTAGCCATGAACACAGAGCAATCATAAATGCGGTGAGCACCCTTACAGCATAGACAAAGCGGAGAAGACGGAGCAGATGGTTCCTTAGAGGAACTAGAAGAGACTGTCATAACCTTCGTTTGTGTTATATGACGTGTATTAGACTGCTCTGCTTGTGGGGTGTGTTTAGACGTAGCCTTATTACGACTCATAGTCTCGATTACGTTAGCGCGACTTTTCAAAAAATTGAAAAACTCCTCAAGTGTTACAATCTCACCTAACGAATTCTTATGCTCTTCCCATTTAAACTGCGTTTTTGAATCCAATTTTTCTACAACTAAATAAATTATAATCATATCCCAACCATCAGTGGGCAAACCCAAAGACCTAAGAGCCCGTAAGTTCTTGGTCACGTGGTCTATAATAAACCGCAAAGACCTTTCAGTTTCCCGCACTGATTCAAAACTAAGCAAGGATCTTAAATGATTATTCATTAACTGACGTTTGTTGTCATAGCGCTCACGTAAAAGTTGCCAAGCTTCGCTATAATTCTGCTCTGTAACCTCCAAATTGCAAATAACTCGCGCTGCTTCGCCTTCTAAATAAGAATTCAAATAGTAAAATTTGTGAATATCCTTAATTTTAGCATTTTTGTGAATCAAGGAAGAGAACGTGTCCCTAAACTCAAGCCACTTAAAATACGTTCCGTCAAAATTAGGGATCCTTATAGTGGGTAGCTTGAACCCGAGAGGCCCACAGTCATATTGAAGCGGGAGCAATAGGCTAACATATGACAGTATAGCACGAGTAGGCACTAAATATTAAATAAAAACTAAATAGGTAGGTATTATTTAGGCAGACAAGCGTGCTATGGGGTACAAACATGTGCAAATAAAGCTCGCAGCTTATTAAAGCGGGAGCAGTAGGCTAACATATGACAGTATAACACGAGTAGGCACTAAATATTAAGGAACCAGTCCCCTGAAATCACAAATCAATAAGAACACAAAGGAATAGAAAAGGAACGGGCTCACTTTATGATTAGGCAGACGATGCGTAGGTAGGTCTGTCCTCTCGGAGCTCACGATCCGCTTGATGACGATGCCGAGGGAGCTGGATGCCTCCCGTTGAATAAGCCAAATTCTTCCTAGGCGAGAACAGGTTCAGACTGCACGCACTTCACACACGAAGCTGGATAGTCCTTACAAACAGGAACTGCGAAGCAACGTGGCACGCGTGGCGGTCGACCTTCGTTCACCTTGCTCGAGAATATTCTACCTGCAACGTAACTTCGAATTCGCGTTTAATCAGGCAGGTCCTGTCACGGTCGCCAATTTGTTCACCACGTGAACAAGGGAGGAAATAAAAGCAGATAATTGGTTTGAGGTCTACTTATTTCCAGAATAACTGTTGGTACAATATTTCTTAAGATTATAAATAATTGATGGAAACAAGTGCCAAGGAAGGTGGCTAGCGGCAAAGTGAGTTGGTACCTACATTACGAAGCGAAGGCGCTGGAAATGGCAAACTAAGTTTACACAAACAACAATGAATCCTAAGAACTATGACATACAAAATAGTTTTTAATGACGCGGGCGCCGCGAATCCACATGATTTATACAAATCAAAATAAATAGTTTGTAAGGCGCGGGGACCGCTAATTTCTATTTAACAAAAATAAATATATACGGCAAAGGCGCCGCTAAACTATGTAGAATAAACTAAAACACTATCCGTAATAATTGTTATACATATTACTACTTAAAATAAAAGTCTTATAAGGCGTAGGCGCCGACAGATCTATCCCTTAGTCGCCTTGTACGACACCGCAAGGGAAGAGATGGGGTGGTCCAAATTGTACTCTGCCGGGCACCACTAATTGAACATAAACCACTTTTTAACGGATTCCAACGCAATTTATTTGGTTTTAGTTTATTATTTACACCCATCCCAACGTTTCAACTTTTAAGCTGCCTTGATTGCGGAGTGCCTAAAGATGGTAGTTTTCACATAGTTTGACGTGTTAGTACTCTCAAAGTACCTATTCTAACTACCATTGGTCTTGTTGTAATTTTCATTTTTTTTAGGTTTAATAAAGTTAATGATGATGACTAGATGCCAAGTTCCAACCATATTTTCTATTAAAATGTGACTGTTCTTTGCTGCACTTATGGTAGAGTAGAAACTATGAAGTTCAGATACAAATAAACCACCATCCATCCAAAATAGTGGTTGACGCCCACGACAGAAAGTAAACGCGTATATGGGTAGGATAACATAACATAAACTCACGCCTATATTCCCGAAGTGGTAGGCAGAGGTGGTAGCACCCACATTTCGCCAGTTTATGTTTAGGTTCCAATGTAATAGGTGGCGAGTCCATTGCCATTAACAGGGCACTTATAAACCTGCGATAAATACCCACATAACTTCGAAAAGCATCGAAAAGACATTGGTGTGTGCAATGGTAAAACCTGGGATCGAACCTGAGATCTGGTCTCAGCAGTCCATTACCCATATCACTAGGCTACCGCGGTCACGGTACGCGGTATATGGGTAGAATATTAAAAATAAATAAAGAAAGAACCGAACCATTCAGTTCAAGACGATATTGTACCGAATGTGGGCTAATGTGGGTGGCCGAACAAACTGGCACGTGTTATTTTGTATAGAAAAACGATATAAATAGAATAAACATTTTCATGACTCATTTCTCATGCATGACATTGTAAAAAGTTATAAATTATGCTAAACATGATTAAAGAAGCTTTTTTTTTATACCACGACATACGAGGGCACGGCCCACCTGATGGAACGTGGTTACCGTGGCCTATGAACGTGTGTAACACCAGAGAAGCCACACTCGCGCTGCCGACCCTGTAAGCATAGAGGTTCTGTGCCGTCAGTGTAGAGGACAAAGCAGGGCAAGCCTTTAGTCATCCCACTGACAGCACAAATTCTCCAGTGAGCTCTGGCTACCCTACTCACCGCTGGGAACACAACACGAAGTTATTATAACCGCGGTATTCTGTAGGGCGGAGGTACTTCCCCAGTCGGACTGCTCAATTGGGTGGAAATACCGCTGTGTCCTACCTCCATAAAAGCTAGTGCTTTATCAAACACTAAAACGACTCGTATTAGAATGAAACGACTGATGAATTTTTTTTAAATAAATTCACAAAAAATAATACTGTCATAACACACATTAGCACACCTTAAACCACTGGGGGTTTGTCTGGTATCTCACTAAATAAGCTAATATGATTTTGCTTTATTGATTGAATGAATTAAACTTTTACCTGAAGTTTAAATAACTGATGACTTTAGACTAGTACCATACTTAGCTCTGTATTTAAATTAAAGATCTTGGGTCCGTGGGGTCCAAGCGCGCGCGCGCTATTCAAAGAAATAGCGAAGACTAATCGACGCTTCCCGTGACCATAAGGCTGGCCTTTACCTCGCTCAAAGAATTGCCATCGCCATTCAGCGTGGTAATGCCGCCAGCCTGTTGGGCACGGTACCAGTAGAGATCGATGGGGAGGAATTTTTCGATGCCTAAAATTACAGTCTCCCTCTTTTTCTCTATCCCATTTTTGTATATATTGTATAGTTAGCATAGTTTTATATAAATTTGTAAGTAATTGTATATTATAATTAAAGATATGTCTATACAATATCCTTCGTATTTTCTTTTTTTTTCATTTAAAGTACAGTATTATACAAACCTCCTCAGTTTATTTTGTTCCGGACTACCTGGTCTATCTCAAAGGATTTTCATGGGCGTGTTATGTTTACTGTGCTCCTTTTACCCGTCACAACTTTGAAATTGCTTCTTTTATCGTCACTCTATTGGTGACTTTAGACGTTACTCAAATTCTGTGCGTTTAGTTTAATTTTGTTTTACTTTAGAAACTTTGAATTTACTGTGTAACTTTAACGGCATTTTTTTTCCTTATGGTAAGTAGTAGATGTATGCCAATGTCAAGTTAAAAACGGGGAAACGTTTATATACAATGAAAAACGAAACGTTAGTTATTTTTTTTTTTTTTTTAAAAAGCTGAACTCAACATACAAATGCAAACTACAATTTAAGATCATTATGATTAATAAATACATATTATATAGCTTCCAATACTTGCATATAAAAAGGAACCATAAGTAACAAAGGAACATGAGTAGGTAATGGAATACAGGAAGGCAGAATATCAAAAAAATTAATACTATTATGATGGCAAGCCAGAAAAAGGTGATTTAAGTCACCCACTTCTGCACCGCAATCACAAATAGGGCTGTCTCTAATCTTTATTTTGGCAAGATGGGCAGGAATGCATGCATGTCCCAAACGCATCCTTATTAAACACGTAGTTAATCTTTTATCTAAATTTAAAAATGCAAACCACGGCTTAATTGGAATTTTAGGTTGAATGTTATAGAAAAACAGTCCCTTCGATCTACTGCTACGCTGCCAAGCTTCATTCCATGAATCGTATAGATATCGTTTCGCACCACAATAAGCATCTTCGCCGAAAATTTTGTATGGAACCATATCTCTACAGGAAACAGCTTCTTTAGCAATTTTATCAGCTATTTCATTACCTACAATATCGGAATGACTCGGAATCCAGACAAACTCAACTACAAATTGTTTACAGTAGCATTCATATAATAAGTTTTTAATTCCAAATATTATTGGATTATTTGCGGCTTTAAAAGGGTTCTTTTTTAAGGATTCCAGAACAGAAAGAGCGTCGGTTAAAATAGTTGAGTTTTTAAGTTTTGCAATTAATGTATATTCCAAAGCCTTAAGAAGAGCGAAACATTCGGCATTGTAGACAGAAGTCTCTGGAGGCAATTTAATTTTTTGAACAATATTATAATTCATGTGATACACACCCACCCCTACTGGTTTAGGGAACGTGTGTTTGGAAGCATCAGTAAATAATTGATGAGAATTTTATTGACTTGTAAAGTCTGTATTACAGTTTAAGGTATCTTTGATGCTAGGATACATCATTAAAGTTTCATAATTAACGCTAAAAAGAGGTAATAGAGGAGACTGGTAAATTGGCGATGAAAAAGATTTGAATTTTAAATAGCTTTCTAAAATATAAGGTTTTCTTTTATGACGCCAGTATGAGCTATTGTTTATATACTCTGAAAGATTAAGTAGTTTTGAATGAAGAGGATGATTTGAATTAAGAAGTGCTTTAAAAATAAATCTATCGGCAAGAAATTGTCTTCTCAAATTTAGTGGGATTCTGACACTTCAACCTGTAAGGCATTAATTGGACTGAATTTCATAGCACCAGTAATAATTCGAAGAGCTTTAGCTTGTATGTTATCCATTAATTTAAGACTTGATTTACTGCACAGACTGAGCAAATATGTGCCATAATCTAGAACACTTCTAATAATGGCATTATAGACTAATTTTAACGAAAAAGGGTGTGCGCCCCACCATACGCCAGAAAGGCATCTAATAATATTAAGAAGACGTTCACATTTATTAATAATATACTTAGTATGAGCAACTCCATTCAAACGAGAATCAAGAATTAAACCTAAATATTTGACGTGAGGTTCTACCGGCAGGACCATGTCATCGTAATACACGCTAACAGAAGGGATGTATCTTTTCCTTGTAAATACTACTGTGGTACTTTTAGAGGTTGATAACTCCAGACTATTAGAATCAAACCATTGTTTTAAAGAAGATAAAGATGCAGACAGCATTTCACAAGCTAAACCAGTGTTTTGATCTGAATAGTATAACAATAAGTCATCGGCATATTGTAGTATACGAACTGAATTTCCTAGAAATGTATCTAAATCATACGTGTAAATATTATAAAGCAAGGGGCTTAAAACAGATCCCTGTGGAAGACCTTTTCCACAATTCTCAAAAAAAATGTATTTTCATGGGCTACTTCAATTGTTCTATTTATTAGTAGATTACAAATAAAGTTCGTCAATAACTCAGGAATATTCAAGAGAGTCAATTTCTGTTTAAGAATTGAAATAATAACGTTATCGTATGCAGATTTGATGTCTAAAAAAGAAGCGACCACAGATTGATTACATGAAAACGAAAGTTGGATGTCCGTTATAAAAATGCTAAGACAGTCCATGGTGGACCTACCTTTCCTAAAGCCGAACTGATTATTTGAGAGAATACCACTGCTTTCTACAATCCACTCCAGTCTATTTTTAACAAGATGTTCAGCAATTTTTGTAATAACAGGTGAAAGTGCTATAGGTCTATAAGAATTTGGGTCATTTGGATCCTTATCTTGTTTTAAAATGGGAATAATAATCTGAGATTTCCAAGAAGGGGGGATAATACCTGAGATTAGGGTAGAATTAACAAGATCCAGATAATAGTGTAAGCTAACATCACCAAGATTACATAAAAAGGAATAAGGTATACCATCTTTCCCTGAAGAGGAATCTTTCAGTGTGTTTAACACAGATTTTAATTCTTGAAAAGAGAAGAGGGAAGATACCATTGATGGAGAATTGGGCATAAGAGAGCTTAAATATGTCAATTCAGAAACAGAAGGAGGAGCAAGAATATTTAAGAAATCGTTAATGATTGTGGACGATATTGTATTTAAAGAGGGTTGTGTAAAAGCTGAGCGGAATCGTCTAATGTTATTCCAAACAACTGAAGGACTAGAATTAGGGCAGAGAGAGGTACAGAAAGACCGCCAGGAAGACTGTTTCTTATTTTTAAATAATTATTTTGTTTCAAGGATGACCTGCGATAAAATTTCAAAGTTTACCCAAGACTTAAGATGTTTGTAGTTCACTTCAGCTTCTTTTCTTTTTTGAATGGCAACTGTACATTCTTTGTCCCACCATGGTGGAGACGGTATACGATGGGGGGTATCCTCTTTGATGGGAAATGTAACGTTAGCTACTTTTAATATTAAATTGGAAAATGCTTCCGTGCAAACAATTTCATTTCCATGGTGAATGTCTGGCAGATGCTGTATTTCTTTTTCGATTTTAGATTTAAATGAGTCCCAATCGGAATCGGAATTAATCTTGTGTCTTAATAGAGAACGGCGTTTATTGTGAGGAGTTATAGATAAAGGTACTGTTATAATTAAGGGAAAATGATCACTGCCGGAAGAAGAAGATAATGGTTGCCAGGATAGTAAAGGAAATAAAGTTGGTGAACACACAGACAAGTCGACTGCACTAACTCGTTGCCCTGGCTTTGATCTGTGAGTAGCAACTCCTGTATTAATTAAGTATGCATAAGTTGTTCTTATTAATTAAGTTATATAGTTCAACTCCATTAGGGTCCGTTTTGCAACTTCCCCAAATAGCGTTTTGCGAGTTAAAATCGCCTAAAAAAAATTAATGGTTGAGGAAGGGTTTGGATAATACTGTCTATTTCCTGAAAGATTAAGTCATAAGTCATAAGTATTTTATTTCATAACAATTTTACATTGTGTTGAAAATTTGTCAAACTACATAAATAAAATAACAACTACGAAATAATAATAAAATAATTACAAAAAAAATAATTAAAGTTAGATAGTAGTACCAATATATATAGACATGGGACCGTCAAAATTTTGAGTTTTATAAAATGTTCTCTACATGAGTCTGTTTGCTGGAGGCGAAGCATTGTTCTGACAGCCCTTTTTTGTATAATAAATGTCGTACTTATATTATATTTATAGCTATTTCCCCAGAAGACAATGCTATATCTGAGCTTACTCTCTACTAAAGCAAAGTATACCATCCTAAGCTGTTCTACAGTGAATTCTTCCCTCAAATTTCTTATTGCATAGCACGCAAAGCTAATGGACTTAGTTCTTGCAAGTGTTTCTTGCTTCCAGTTTAACATTGCATCCACGTTAACGCCCAGAAACTTAACACTATCTACCACCTGAACCACATCACCAGAGGACACCACCTCAAGACTACTATTTTTTCTCACCGTAGATTTAAATAATAAACATTTTGTTTTGTTTATGTTTAGTTTTAAATTATTTATACCAAACCATTCTTCGAAAGCTTTTAGTGCTTTATTGACCTTTGATTCTAAATCAATTATATTATTTGCTGATATTATGGCGTTTGCATCGTCAGCGAAAACAATGAATTTAGTGTCGGACATGCAGTCTTTTATGAATGGAATCAAGACATATTGTCGCCTGTTATATAGATAGAATTTAAACAATTTCAAGGCTACGTCTCTAACACCATAATGTTCAAGCTTATCCAAAAGTATGCGGTGGTCGACGGTATCGAACGCAGAGCTCAGATCCAAGAAATTACCTGCTACTTTACGCTTGACGTTTAAGTTACAGATGACTTCATCAATTACTGCTTCTATAGCGTCAGTAGTTCCAATTGATTTTTGGTATCCGTATTGCTCTTTATTTAATATGCTATGGGATCTTAAATGCCTCATGAGTCTATCCATCATAATTTTTTCTAATAGCTTCGACAAAACCGGTAATAAGGAGATTGGTCTATAATTGGAAGGTTCTGTCTTTTTGCCTTTCTTAAAAATTGGGAGGATCCTTGCAATTTTAAATTGATCTGGAAATAGACCTACCGCAATGCACTCATTAAAAAGTTATGCTAACGGCTCTGCTAATAGATCTATATTATCTTTAATAATAGTCAATGGTATTTCGTCAAAGCCAACCGATGACTTACAGGCCATCCTGTTTACCATTGAGTATATTTCAGAGGCAGTCACTAGATCAAGGCTCATATTTGTATTGTCATTGATTGAGTGATTGGAGACGAAGCGTAAGGAATATAAATTGAGACAAAACAGATATGTTGAATTTGAACGGCAACAATTTCAAATTCATCGCTGTGAACAGGAATTGAGACAACTGTATATGGTAAATTATAATTTACCAGTATGGCAACACCACCGAATCCGTGACCATCACTTTTGTCTTCCCGAATACAAACATATTTTGATATTCTAAAAAATTGATTTGGTTTTAACCATGTTTCGGATAGTGCAATTAAAAAGGGGTTATATTCGTTAATGAGACTTATTAGTTCTCTTTTCTTGCTGACTGCACTCCGGCAGTTCCATTGAAGTATGGTTTGATCCATTGCCAGTGTACAGAATTTTAGCGGCGTGATCTATAATATGGGCAGCGTGGGACGGTGAATTATTTGATTTGGATAACGATTGTAGTAACTGTGTAAATACTTTCGTTCTTTGCAGAGGTATCAATATCGGTGGATTTCTCAAGGGCACAGCCATTAGCTGGTTCAGGCATCCTATACTCATTAATAATAGCCTTGTGAGAAGCTTTATCATACCCATTTTGAGACATTGTTGTATTTCTGGGTTTAAGAAAAACAGTTTTCTTATATGAAGAGGTCTTAGGTAGAACTATATGATGACGAGGAGTAGATGAAGAGATAGTAATAGGTGAATGATTAGAAATAGTTGCATCAGCATATGATTTGGAAACCTTTGGGAAGTGTTTCTCAGCTTCTGCATAAGAAATACAGCTCTCTGCCATTGTTTTTTTAATCCTCTGTCGACTGAATTCAGGACATATTTTGTTTGTTGCAGAATGATGACCTTGACAATTAATACAAAAGAAGCTGTCTTCACCTATTCTACAAGAGTCAGCAGTATGGTCTTGACCGCATTTGAAGCATCTTGGCTTGGAACGGCATTGAACTTTAGTGCGTCCATAACGGCAGCAATGGAAACACTGTATAGTTGGGAAGATATACAAATCAAACTCTTTTTGGTACAATTTGGCTATCAAATGTCAGGACAATCGACTCTGTGGGTTTCCAAGAAACATTTTCATTGACTTTAGTTTTGAAATTTAATCTTCTACTTTTAATAATGGCACCACATCCAATTGGAACTGTAATATTTGACAATATATCTTCTTCAGATAAGTCTGTAGGAATGCCACGTACAATACCCATACGGGTGGTATGGAATGTTGGGATAAATGCTTGTAAGCTATTGGACTCTAAATTTTTATTATTTACAAAATCATTGGCATTTTGGAAACTTGTAAAAGCTACAGATATTCTGTTTCTTCCTATTCTTTTTATGCTACCATTTACAATGTTTTGTTGTTTATTGTTTTTGAGAAAGTTTCCAAAAGTAATAGGATGAAGAGTGGTCCCATCATTTGGAGTGGAAGCTATTTTTTGAACATGAACAACATATGGAGCAGAATCATGTTTTTCGCATAACTTTCTACCAATGCCAATTGGCCGTGGTTGCTATGTTTTGGATTCCTTCATAACTAAAAGAGAAGTGTCCATAGCATCTACCAATGAAGCAATTTCTGTAATTTTATTGCAAATACAAATATTGCCTGAATCTAAATTAATTGCGTTTTTTTTCCTTCGTTTATTGCACAACTTGCACAATTTGGATGTTTTTAAACGTTTTCTGCTTCTGGATGCGGATGAAGCATCCGAATCCAGACCAGATTCGTTGGAGATAGTTACGTTCGCACCCACATCTAGAGGAAGTGACCCCCCTGGGTCAGGTGGCTCATTCATGTTAAAATTAACTAAACTACTTACCTAAATTAATGTACACAAACAATATATATGAAAAAAATATATATACAATATACAACACTCAAATGATCACTAAAATTAATATTATAAAAAAATTAATTCAAAACACTCCCGCCACCGAGACGTTTCCCGCGCTTTTTTTCGGCATATTTATTATACATCAAAATTCAATATAGTAATCTGAAAAGTGTACAAATGTCAAAAAGCTACTGCACGTGCACTGACTCGCCAACTGTATAACCAATAAAAGATCTGATCAACATATGACCGCTTTGAGCCCGTGATTTGATTGGTAGATGGTGAACCTGGTTGGACCAAAAACGTACTCTACGCAGCCTGTGTACCTACATTGTCACCAATTGCCGTTCCTACTTTCTGCGTGCCTAATTCAGTCAAAATAGATGAAATATATGTAAAGGTAAGCTTGCATAAATTCGTATAAAGCATAACATCATGATTTCAGAAGTTCCCATCGATCTGCACGTACCACAAAACTTGCATCTCATATTGTTATGTAATATGTTATTGGTGTACAATAAAGACGTTTATTATTATTATTATTATTTCACGGTTCCATGACTCTCGGGACTATGGAGTACCGGGCCTTTGGAAGGCGTGCGTCAGGCCGAAATCAAGACGTAGAAGCCCTTTTAAGAGAATTGAATATGCTAGGAATACACACACATGGCGGATACCATCCCCGAGCACACAATATGATACACCGGAAGATGGTCCCCGCCAGGTGCAGAGACTATTGCTGTGCGGTGCTATAGCCGCGATGGAAACTAAATTATGGGCTATGGGATTGAGTATTGGATGGATTGGATTCACCAGGAATGGCCTATGGAGGGAGACTAACGGACGCCTGCCGTGACAATAAGTCTCAAAATTGTAAAAAGGCAGGCGGTGACTTGCCAACTTATTATTATTATTTATTCCAGGTCGCAGGTCAAACATAGGACTCGCATTTTTCTCGTAAACAATACTCAATACTCAATACTCAATACATTTATTGCATTCCATAATGTGATAGGTACAGATGTCAGATTAAGATAAAGTTACAATTATGGACCCTGTCGGGCACAGCACAATGTTTGGAGAGAGGGATAATTTACTATTATACAGTTTCATTACAATTTTAATTTTAGATATATATTAAGTTTTTTATACCTTGTCATTTGAAGAGTGATGATATGATACTGATAATGATAATGATGTGAGCAGAAGTTTTAATCACTGTTCAAGAGTAGGTATATACAATAAGGGAATTTAAATATAGGCAATATTAACTGATAATAATAAATTTAGTTCTATGTCGCATTAACTTTTTTAGTTTCATTAAACAACATTAAACATGCAAAGTGAACATGAATTAAAAAAAATAAAAATAAAATGACAGTATTAAATAACAATTTAGATTTCAATACAAAATATAAAATGTCCATATCAGATGTCAAAGAAAATACCATCAAAATCACATCAAAATACAAAAGTCAATTAGCAACGTCAACATAGAATACCAAGGTCAATTTCATATTTATATTTTGAACACATGCAAAGTGAACATGATTATAAAAAATGACAGTATTAAATAACAATTTTAGATGTCAATACAAAATTGAAAATGTTTACATCAGATGTCAAATAAAATACCATTAAAATCATATTAAAATACAAAAGTCAATAAGCAATGTCAACATAAAATACCAAAGGTCAATTTCATATTCAAAGTTCAGTATACTAATAAAATTTTAATTTATTCGATGTCAATATTATATTAATAAATAATTTTTCGTTCTAGTAATAACGTTAATAATAATATGTTTGTGTTAGGATGTATAAAATATTTAATGTGATCAATGTCATTCTGAATTTTATTGACTATTTATTTATTAGGTATATTTTAGGGTTGTGACTAGTTTTTATCATCAAAGTATTCCTGTAAGCTGTAGTAGTTTTTACTTGATAGGAAGTTTTTTAACTTATTAACAAAAATGCTAAATTTTTCCTCATTTTTAATGGGCTCGGGCAACCTATTATATATTTTTATTGACATGACCAAAGGACCTGAAGAATGCATTTCGAGTTTGGGGGTAGGTAGATTCAGTCTATTTTTATGTCTCAGTGCATACCTAGTTTGTATATTTTCACGTGTAGTGTAGTGTTCTGGATATTTCCGGACAAACTTACATACCTCCAAAATATACATGCAAGGCAATGTTAATATTCCCAGGTTCTGGAAGTGGGGCCTACAAGTGTCTGTCTGTTCTATATTTACTAATATTCTTATTAGTTTTTTTTGTTGAGTAAATATAGTTGGTGCGTCTGTACTGTTTCCCCATAAAATGATGCCATAGGTCAGCCAAGAGTATGCATAGGCGTAGTAGGTAACCAAAGCCGTTGCCAAATCGGTGGTCTTCTTAACTTCCCGTAGGGCATAGGAGAACCTTGATATCTTGGCTCTTACCTTTTTGACGTGTGGCTTCCAACTAATGTGAGTGTCTATGGTTAAACCAAGCAAGTTGAATTCTCTAACAGCTTCTAATTTTATATTGTCATAGGTAAAATCTACAGCCAGTGGTGGTTTTTGGTGAGGGTGGAAAGGTATTAGTTTAGTCTTTGTATAGTTAATTTCTAATTTATGCTCAGTCATCCAAGATACCGTTTTCTTCAAAATATCATTCAATTTCTCATTGAGGTTTAAGTGACTTTCACATGTGATAAGTAAAGAGATGTCATCCGCAAACAGTACACATGGTCCCTCAATGGCTTTAGGCAAGTCATTGATGTAAATTAAGAATAATAAGCACCCCATCACGCTACCCTGAGGGATTGAGGCTTTCACTTCCAGTTTATTGGACTGAATTTTTTCTATTTGATTATTAGTTTTGTTAAAAGATTCAATCTCTACCAGTTGTTTCCTGTCTGTTAGGTATGAAGAGAGCCACTTGTGAGTTTGTCCCCTTACACCTATTCCATATAGTTTGCCAAGTAAAATATTAAACTGCACTTTGTCGTAGGCCTTAGTCATATCAAGCAGCAGACCTACTGCGTATTTCTTGTTATTTATAATGTTTAGAGCCTCTTGTATGTATTTATAGACAGCCAAGGTTGTTGATTTATTTTTACGAAAGCCGTTTTGACTTTCGTCGAATATCTGAAATTTCTCACAGAAGGAATATATCCTACTATACATTGCCTTTTCGAAGATTTTTGAGGCAGTAGGCAATAGGGCAATCGGGCGATAATTACTAGGCTCAGTTTTTGAGTCTTTTTTGTGGACCGGCTTTATGACTGCGAGTTTCAGTTGGTCTGGAAAGGTGCCCTCTTCGAACGACTGGTTCACCAATATATAAAATGGCAGTGTTAATTCTTTAGCACAATATCTAAAGAGGCTGGGTGGAAACTCGTCGATACCATGGCTCATTTTACTACTTAAGTTTCTTAAAATTGTGATAATTTCGTAAGGCTCTACAGGACTGAGAAACATAGTGTTTTCTGTAGGGTGGAGCACTGATGTGCCATTTGCCTCTCTACTTGATATAGAGGTGGCTATGTCGCCAATTGACGCGAAAAAGTGATTAAAGTGCTCGGCTATCTGTTGGGGTTCACATATAAGGCTATT
The DNA here is from genome assembly GCA_963662185.1 of Eilema griseolum. Classification (NCBI taxonomy): domain Eukaryota; kingdom Metazoa; phylum Arthropoda; class Insecta; order Lepidoptera; family Erebidae; genus Eilema; species Eilema griseolum. The sequence goes on along the minus strand of OY759240.1, from coordinate 20,745,072 downwards.
GTTAGTTTTTAATTCTATATTCTGATTTTCTTTTTTAGTTTTTTTATTGGTTCGCTCATTTATAATACTCCACATTGCTTTAGTTTTATTAATAGATTTTACTATCTTATTTTTGTAGTGAAGTTTTTTCGAAGTCATGACTACCTTTTTTAGTATTTTTTCATAGTTCTTATAATATGTTTTTAGTATTAGATTATTTGTTTTTTGTGTGAGCAATTTGAGGAGTCGTTTATTTCTGCAAGAAAGCCTAATACCCACTGTTAGCCAATGTTTTCTAAATCGACTTTTTAGCTTTATTTTTCTCACTGGCATGCATATATTGAGTATATTAGTAAGCGTGTCTTGAAAAGCATTATAGTTCTCATTAATATTTTTATTATTTGATATAATGCTATGCCAGTCCTGTTCATTAAGTTTAGTTTTGAATTTTTCCATATTTGTCTCACTAAATATTCTTTTTTTTGTATGCCATCTAATCGGTTGTGTTTGAAGTAGTTCAAGATGAATGCTAGTCCCATTGTGGTCGGAAAAGCCTAATTTTTCTACAGTGGTATAAAATTTTATGTTGTTAAAATTTGTGAAAATCAGGTCTATGCAGGTTGAAGTGGTTTTCGTAATGCGTGTGGGATATTTTATGTGTTGCGTGAAATTATACTCTAGCATGAGATCAAAAAATGCATTCGTTTTTGTCGTTTTTTCAAAGTAATTAATATTGAAATCTCCACCTATAATTACATTTGATGTTGAGTATTTATTATTTATATATTTTAAAATTTGTTTCAGCTTACTTGTGAATGTTTCTTCCTCTCGTCCATTCCAATATAAAGATAATAACAATAAATTTTCTAGTGGTAACTCGCACGCACACACCTCTATAACATATTCCACAGACATGTTTGTTATTGATTGAATGTTTACATATTGTATGTGTTCACGAAGTAGAATGCAAACTCCTCCGCCATTGTAGTTAGTTCGGGTATATGAGGATGCCACTTTGTAGTCGGTGATCTGGATAGTTTCTAGCTTTTCACTTGTTAACCAGGATTCTGATATGCATATAGCCATATAGATCGGGTGATCTGTTATGAAGGCTTCCAGGGTATGTTGTTTGTTGTAGATACTTTGCATATTTTGGAAGAGTATTTTAAATTGTAGGTCTGTTTTTACGAAAGGAATGATTTGGTGCCTCGTAATTGGATTCTGTTTGTAAAGTTTGATTGATTTGTTCTTCTTGTAAAGTGCAACTTTGTCCAATTGTTTGAATATCTTTTTTGTTTTGTACGTCACTAATAAGCTTTCCGTCTATGAAAAGTTTATTATTGCGGATTATCGCATGTTTGCCTTCCTTTCGGGCTTTTATCATATCTTGCCTTAGTATATATCTCTCCTTACGGTCGTTTTCGCTCAAGAATTCTGATATAAAAATGTTGGTTCCTTGGAGACAGTGGCTATTCTTTATTATATAAGTTGTCAATCTTTTACTTAAAAATTCTATAACCAGCGGTCGGTTGTAATTGGTTTGTCTACCTAGTCTATACATTTCTTCTATATAGCCAGTTACGTCGAGTTGCATGGTGTCATTGAAGAGTTCTATGAGTCGTTCGTGTAGATCGTATTCCGGCTCCCTATAGTACTCCGCAAAGCCGTATATCACTATCTTTTTGGTATTGTTTTCCGTACATGGTGTTGCAGGTGTCGTTTCTTTTGGTGTTGATAAGTTTCTAATCCCTCTTTTCAAAGATTCGTTCTCGGTCTTTAATTTGTTTATGTCATCTTTTAATAGCTCAATATCTTTTATTCTTTGGTCATTTTGTGCATACAAATACTTAAATTTTCTATCTATGTCTTCTCTTAATAGACTGACCGCATTTTTAATCTCAGCTTGAATTGTACATTGTAGTTCTGATATTATTAGATTGTTGTTTTCCTTCAGGCGTTGTATAATGACCTCATTCAAATTTAGGAGTGTGAGTGTTGTTTGTACATTTGTTTCCAACGACCCGCCTCCTTCTTCAGTCTGTAAGGTATCTCCCAATACACTTTGGTCGTCAGAGTCTATACTAGTGCATTTTGTGGTTGTAACTCTTTTCCTGAAGGTGATATTATTTTTTTCCTCTGTGGGTGTGTTAAAAATTAGGGATGTCTCGGGTTCCTGCTGTCGTATAGGTGTATTTGTGTTATTTACCTTTGGCATTTTACAGCGACAGGCTTGGCATTTCCATGTTTTTTTGTGTTCAATTGTCATTGCAATGAAGCGCTCTTTGGTGACATTCGCGCACTCCAAGTCGTAAACGCTCTGACACAGCGTGCAGACTAAACATCCTTTGTTTTGTAGATTATGTTTACACCCTGCACATATAGCCATTTTAGAGGTAAATATTAGATGTCACTTATCAATTTCAGTTCTAACAAATTTAGTCAAACTCAAAAAGTGATTTCGAGTACCAGGATCGATCTCAAGATCTCAGTAAAACATTAGTTAAAACGGTACGCTTTGGCACTACGCCACCACGCCAGTTGCAAAGTTAGGTGAAATATGTGAATACTATTGATTTGAGCTGCTATGCGATGATTAGACATAAAACAAATTCATTTGAGCTCGGCTGTTTCTTTTGTTCGTGCTTAATGGGTTCAAAGTTCAATTTTAGCAAAATTTTTGAATTTTGTACGACCGTTTAACTTTTATTTGTGTTATTTTACGAGTTTTACACGTTTTTTCCACTTTCAATATGTACTGTTTTTTCACTTGTGCACTCAGGTTTAGGTTTATTTATTTATATTTACTGTAGCACCACTTTTTGCACTGTTTTTAGAATATAACATGAATAAAAATTTGTAACACGTCCGCTCACATCAACGCCGCAGTGGGTCTTTTCAGCAAAAATGTTATCACAAAAGTAGGTTGGACAAAATTGTAGATCCATTCAATCACTTACAAAATAAGTCACATTTTTTTTTGTACCGATCACCATTGCACTGCAAATTGAATGGCGACTGATTGTTAATGATGCGTCGTTGTATTAAATTTTGTTATTTGACTTATTTATAATGTCAAGGTGTTATTATTGCGAATTAGAGGTCACCACTGTTGGGACTGACGGAAAGAAATGATGATTCTTTCTTTTTATGTCGCCATTTTTAAGTGTTGTATGTATTGTTCTGAGATCTGTTGTTGTAATCATGCGTCACTGACTCGCTTTGCGTGGCGGCGGAGCCACTAGCAGCGCCATCTGAAAACCAGCGCTTCGCATACCCTGGTGTGCGGGGCATTCATGCTGAGATGGTGGCCCATTTGGGTGCGCACGATGTGCAGTGAGTGTATTCTTGTTGTGTTACTCTCTGTAAGTTGTGTTCTTAAGTAAATGTTTTTTCTTTCTTTCTTTCTTTCTTTTCTTTCTTTCTTTCTTTTCTTTCTTTCTTTCTTTCTTTCGTTTCGTGGATATCGCGATTTTAAAATGGCGCAATTAAGACCCCCACCAATTTTCAGCTCTATGTGAATTTATGCAAGTTCAAAACTTTATTTTGTATGGATAAATTCAAAATTCATTTCCAGTCCACCTAGAACTTTGTTCTAACTCGGGAATTTTGTTCTAAATACTTATCCAGTAGTATAAATATCTATCAATAGAAATCATTGGACCTTCCCATACATTATGGAATAAGAAATCCATAAGTCATCGTCCATTGTGTTCTGCCAAATACAAATATGTTGTGCCATATTTATACATAGAATCCTCGACATCCGCATTACACAAAAAGCCTATCTCTCCGTTTATTGAGGTCTCCAGATTTGACGGTTTTACTATTAATTCACTAAAGCTTTCCATTTCCAACACATTGGGAATAGAATACTGCTGAATAGACCTTTCTGTAATATATGAGAGTGTTTGGACATGACATTTATTGGAAAGGAGATTGGTTATAAAGTCCACATATCCGTTATTGTTCAGAACCTATATTTTCACAGGAGGCGTGCGTTTTAGTCGGTACGAGTCCGACATAACCTCTTCCACCGGCTCCGGTGGGAAGGTATCCGTGGGGATTTTGCGCAAGTAAAGTACCCATATTTTATCCAATCCATCCCAGGTCCCAGCCAATGATATACTTATAAACGAATCTCATTCACTAACACTAACATCGCAAACTATAATCACATAAAAAACCGCGGTAGCCTAATGGTATGGGTAATGGACTGCTGAGACGAGGTCTCGGGTACGATCCCAGGTTTTACCATGGCACACACCAATTACTTTTCGATGCTTTTCGAAGTAATGTGTGTATTTATCGCAGGTGTATAAGTGCCCGGTTAATGGCAATAGGCTCGCCACCTATTACATTGGGACTTAAACATAAACTGGCGAAATGTGGGTGCTAGCACCTCGACCTACCCCTTCAGGGATATAGGCGTGAGTTTATGTTATGTTATGTTATGTTTTATAAAAGGTCCCGACGGTATATCCGTCCCAATCGAGCAGTCCGACTGGGGAAATACCCTACAGAATATCGCCGTTTAATAACCTTGTGTTGTGTTTTCGGTGGTGAGTAGGGTAGTCAGAGCTCACTAGAGAGGTTTTGTGTTGTCAGTGGGAAAACCAAAGGTTTATCCTACATCTTTTGCGCTGACAACACAGAATGTCTCTGTTCTTACAGGGGTTGCGGCACGAGTGTTATTCCTCTGGTGTTACACCACCCCCCACTTACCATCAGGTGCTTGTCTGCGACCGCGTGCTTGTCTGCGACCTAAGTTGTATAAAAAAAATACTTCAAAATAATCGTTTCGACGAGTGTATCGATATGTTTCCAAGAAATGTTAAGGTATATTATCATTTTACAGTACGGAATCTGTTCTTCCACCCTATATGTCGATTTGGGCGACTGCCACCTAACCCCAACCCCGATTGAAAAGCCTGCGTCAGACCCTTGTTCGTCAGGCTGCAAATGTGCCGGCTTGCAGGCCCTTTTTTTTTGTGCGCAAAATCTGCACAGATACCCCCACCACCGGAGCCGGTAGGGGAGGTTATGTCGGACTTGAATCGACTAAAACACACGCCTACTATGTGGGCCACAGGTTGCCGGAGGTGAGAATATCTGAGACATATCCCTCGCACCCCAGCCGGCCCAGGACCGACTCTTCTGAGACGGCCTCTTCGGTTGGGGGAGGCCACGGTGTCCCCATCTCGTCCCCGGATATGGAGAGACGCGTATCGCATGCGGCCGCCGCTGCCTGTTTCTGCTAGGATGACAGGCGGCTCCACCAGTCTCCCCACTCGTGAGCCTTGTGGTTTGTTAGTCTCCTTCGCTCCCGCTCCGCCTTCCAGCATTACTTACTCGCAGAAGGAGGCCGGCCCTCGATTATACTATAGAAATCATCAAATGTCACAACAACAGACACTGCAAAAAAAGACATTAAACTTTATTTCTACACGGTTAAAGTTCAAAATTAAATGAAAAGAGTTTAATTACACTTTTTCATTAACTTTCGCACTCAAAAGCCTTTTAATTTTGAACTTCAAACGCATTGATTTCAAGTCTAAAATTAAATGAATTTTTAAACAGTATCCTTGGTGTGACAGTGTTTTTATATACTTAAGGTATATTTCTTTCTCTTCCGTGTTTTTTTTTTGTGACAGACAACATTGAACCAGCCACAGAACCGTTACGTGCTAACTAAACGCATTGACGACTAAATGTATGCGTTCGCAAAATGCAAATTAAATTAGTAGTGATAATATAATATATTACTAAGTACAATACTTTCACTTAGTCCTGAATCTTATGTCATTATGTGAAGATAGATTATATATCAAAGAGGATATAAGGATTGTATAGACCGATTGACAGTTTTGACAGATTGTCTATGCAATTTGTCCTTTGATAAATCGAGATAAAGAACTGAGTACCACCATGAGGGAAAAAAAACTGAGTACCATTATATAATACGGGCCGAAAATGTGAGTAAAACACCTGAATGTTGAAGTATATTATTTACACAAACATCATCACAAACCATAAGATAATATTGGTACTAATATTTGACAACAAATCTCACAATTACCAGCACCTATTTCAGTACGGGAACATTAAATTATTTTATTATATCCCAAGATCAACACGTCAGAGACACTCGAGTACTGCCACGCGCTCAATGGGCATAAATATTGTGATAGCGAGATTAATTTTCGGGGAATAAAGAATGAAAGATAAAAGAATTAGAGATTGGATGAGGTATTCTCTCATTTTTACATAATGTTGGATTTGTTTATTAATTTATGTCACCGATTTTAGAGCTATCTATGCTTATTTTAATATATACTTTTTTATAACATAACATAAGTTTTGAAATTCCAGTTTTACTGAATTGGACTCCGTTCCTTTCTGTATATCTTGAGAAAATAAATTATTAGTTGTCCTACTAAAGTCCCAATAAAGCGAGATACATACATACATATAAACACACCTTTATCCCCGGAGGGTTAGGCAGAGACGAAATTAACAACCACATTTCATCAATCATTGAATTCGGTCCCACGTAATAAGGGGTGAGTCTATCTCTATTGCCGTCTTCCGGGCACTATTGTTGACTCAAGTCATGCATCAGAGGCTGAGTCTGGGCTGTATATATCTGTTTGATGATAAACAGCCCTGTCCCTAAGTCGCCTTGTACGACACCGCATTGGAAGAGATGGCGTGGAACCACGCGACTATATATATAAAGCGAGATGTACGGCACATTCGTCTTTTTGGTCACGTTTTCATAAAAAAGATTCTTATATATATATTTAATAAAAATTCTTCGAAGATGGTGCGCTGGAAATGAAAGTGCGTCTTTTTAATTCACGAGCTCAACGCGTGATGTGCCTATATACAATTTCGACTGCTGTCTAAAAGATCGAAATACATTTGATAGCAGGCTGTGCCAATTTGCCAATCAAAATAAAAAAAACATGGGTTTCGCCTGCTATTAATTTTGTTTCTATCTTTTAGAACGAAATCGGGATTTTTAATAATTTAGTTTTATTGCACATGAAATTATTACTCTATTGATGGAACGTTTAGATCACAGATTTTTTACTATGACTAAAACGCTCAAATTTATATAGCTGTCATGCAGACAACAATACAAAATGTCAAACTATACAATGTCAGGTACCAATATGAGAGTTCACGCCAGCAAATAAGTCTCGCGGCAAATCTTTGAACTAAAAATGACATCACCGCGAGTCAAGTAGTAGCTACTTATACATTGAAGCCATTGTCTTTACAGCATTATGGCACATGAGCAATGGACGATTTCCTCTTTATTCAATACTAGCTGTTGCCCGCGATTTGGCCCACATGGTATTTTGATAACGTTCCCGCAATCCATAGGTACCCAAAGCGGGAAAAAAGCCTGTTATTTTAGACTATACTCTATACCCAGCCAGTTCTGTTCAACTGTTAGAACGTGATTGAATAATAAACATCCAAACATTTTTATAATCTAGCTCATTTATTATAGATATTAATAGGAAAAAGGATTTTGTCGGTATACGTATTATAAAAAATACGTAATAATAGAAGGAGTATCTCATTAATGTTCATTTGTCGCTGTCGTGTCATAAGACACCGTTGCCTTGGGGACAGCCTCAGATCAGTTCACACCGAGGTATAAACCATGCTCCAGTTTCTAACGCTCGCCCTACTTACAAAACCAATGATCACGGTAATAAATGACAATGGACGGTATATCAAAAAGTAATAAACTCGAAGATGCTCGAAGACGACAAAAGCGATGCTAATATCGACATTTTGAAAATGGAATATTTTGATAGACTGTTCTTTTTTTTTAATTTGAATTAGGAAGCACTCTCATTATATTACAGCCTTGGCTCCTTTACATAACTTTGAATGACTTTTGTTATTTTTTTTTTACTAAAACTGATCCTGACGTTTCGATTGCTTGCCAGCAGCCATGCATACAGGGAAACTAAAGATGATTGTCTCATCTCAAAAAGTATTAGTAATTTTGAAGTATGCGAACTAAATTGAATTGTTGGTGTCACTATTCACATCTGATCGCACAGAAACACTGTTCTTACAATGACGGCAGCACGAGTGTAACTCCACTGGAGTTGTCACTCGTTCATAGGCTACGGTAACCACTGTCCATCAGGTGGATCGTGTGCTTGTCTGCTACCTAAGTGGTATAAAAACATATCTGGATTAAGAAGTATTCATCCATACATGACTAACAGGTTTTTTATAGTGCTAAAATTTGTGATTCCATGAACCATGTTTCACGTGGTTCCCGGCAGAGTAGAATTTGGGCCACCCCATTTCTTCCCTTGCGGTGTCAAACAAGGCGACTAAGGGATAGGGTTGTTTAACATCAGACAGATACATACAGCCCAGACTCAGCCTCAGATGGATGATTTGAGTCAGTAATAATCTCCGGAATACGGCAATAGGCTGCGAAAGGAACGCGAAATCAGTAATTAAATTAAAATTAAATTAAAATTCGTTTATTGTCAGACCATCGATCCATAGTGTTAGTAACAATTTAACTTAAGAACTAATGTTAGTAATAAATACATATGAATAACAACACTCCACTATCTGTGGCACGTGTGGAGTGTCATCCATTGTTGCAACAAGGGGGAGTCCCACCTATCCTTAAACACACTCAGGAGACTGTTGGAGCTGCGGCGGAGTCGTGCCAAGGCAGAGGCCGAACGCTTTCTAATAATAGCATAGAAATCGTCTGTGCGGGCCTCTGCAAACATTCCTGATGCACTGCATCTCCGAGACAGCCCCAACAGCATCCTGAATGCGTTATTATACTGAATGCGCAGGTCGTTATATGCCCGTAGAGTATAACACATCCACAGCTGCACGTGTAGAATGACGTGCAGAAGGCTTTAAAGAGAGTCACTTTGACTGTATTCGAACAACGTGCAAACCTCCGGACAACCATGTTACACCTGATAGCCAGCGACCTACGCTCCCTTTCGACGTCTAAATCATCCCTGAGCCCGTCCATGACCCAGTGGCCCAAGTACTTGAAAGACTTTACCCAGTTCAATCTAACTCCACCAAGCAAGACCTCCGGCACGTCTGAATGCTTTAGTGGACATGACCTAAACATAAGGAGCTCACTTTTCTTTACATTGTACTTGAGCCCATGAGAAACACAAGGCTATTAGCTTCCTGAGGCCGCCAATCGATGGACTCAGCAGCGCCATGTCGTCAGCATAACTCACATTATTCATGCTAACCCCATCAATGTGACAACCGACACGTGCGCTGCTGAGCTCACCGATCAAACGGTTTATGTATAAGTTGAACAGACGGGGCGAGCTTAGCCCTCCCTGCCTCACTCCACACTCCAACCCATACACATCAGACCATCTTACACAATTTTCCTGGTTATTATACCAGTATCGAAACACAGACACTACATCATCTGGCACCGTTGTATCTGCCCGAAGTTTACTCCACAGTACCTCGTAGGATACCAGATCGAATGCCTTCGACAGATCCAGAAAACAGGCAAATACAGGTGTTTTTCTACTCGTATAATACTGAACAGTTTGCTTGAGACACAGAATTGCACTCTCCGTGGACAAACCTGGCCTGAAACCAAATTGAGCATCATGGAGTTCAATGTGTTCGGCCAGCTGTTTATCAAGCAGACTGTCCAAGACTTTGGCAACTATTGTGGCCAGTGAAATTGGCCTGTAGTTAGAAATGTCGGAGGCATCCCCCGTCTTGTCCTTGATAATAGGAACTACCACAGTGTACATGAGATCCCGTGACAGGTAGTGATGGCTAAGACACAGATTAAGCAGCAAAGAAAGAACACTGTATAACTGATGCCCTGCATATTTTAGGTGTTCAACACTCAGGTCATCATGGCCTGGCGATTTGCCTTTTGTCATTTTATTTATTGCCGTAGCAATTTGCTTAGCTGTGAATCTTATAGACTCTTCACCCCCCATTCCACTCTGAACATCAACCACCTTCTGCTCAGCCCTCAAAGTGTCAAACCTTAAACCTTAAAGTGTCGAACAAAAAGATTGGCTATACCTTTTGGGTCATTTTGACCCGCAACACTCACAGGAAGGCTCGGCCTCAGATTTAATTTATTAGTTTTTTTATGACTTATGCTTTCCATTTCCACGTTCGTCCGTTAACCTTTGGACTTCACAAACAAAATTAAGGTACAAACCCTAGAATAGTAGAGATATTTACATATTTTAATGTTCAACTTGCCGTAAGAATGCCTAGATCAAAAGAGCTCTTTCAACTAAAATAAATACATGAACTAAATTAATTTCAGTCTTAAGTGACGCCAGTACGGCGTCTAGCCAACTAGCTTTGTGTTTTATAATTCTATTATGAAGTTTGTAATTGTTCGTTAGTGTTCTGTTCATAATTGTTTGTTTAATATTTAATAGTTTTAAACAATCTTGTGATATGAGATTCAAATTGACCCGACTAAACCCGACTAAGGCAAAGCAAAAGTAGGGTTAAAATTTTGACAGGCTATGTATGTGTGTTTGTATGTAGGTTCATCTGTTCCCTCATAGCTTCTCAATCACTAATTAGAACTGGACAAATGAGGTATCGTTAGAAGCGTCTTAGTCATCCGCTGGTTATAACTATATTGTGTTGCCCTCTAGCGGCCATAAAGAACTGTGAAAAAAAAATGAGATAAATATGTCGTGTTGGGTATCAACCGAAAAATCTCAATTAGCAAATTTCAAATATATAATAATAATTATTTATTTATTTATCAAAGAAGACTTTACAGTATATATCAACAATAGTCTTATATTTATGGCCATAAGCTTATTATGGTGCTACTTATATTAATACCATACTCAATAGGTAGGTGTATAGCTGCAATAAAATAATGTTTACAGGTACAAGAAAAATTTTAAAAATATATCTACTTTACATATTTCTTACGCCCTGCCTGATCTAGGTTTATGCAAACCTGTGTTTCAGGCCATGTCTTTTCAAGGTTAATTTATGTATAAATTAACTATTGCTTGCTATTGCTTGTATTGCTAGCTATTGCTTGCACCAAAATAATATAAATAAAAAATAAATTTAAAACTAAAACCCGACTACTGAAAAATCACGCTATAAAAGTTTTAAATAAGAAAATGCCAAGGACAGCCGTGGCCGTCCACTTTTCCCTAGAATGTATTGTTTTGCTAGACTAAATCGTCGGGTTTTATAAATTATCTCGTTGCCTGAAGGAATCATTGTCCTTTATAATATCGACATACACAATCATTGTCCCAATAGTCCCGTTCGCATTTTAGAAGAGAAAGAGTAATTTTCACTTGATTTGGCTTTTACAAGAGCGACTGCCGTTTGACGCCGACATTATTATAATCCACAATACTTTAATCAATTTGCCTATTGCAATCGACCGCTGCAAATAAGTCTCCTCTAATGCGCTCCATAGTATCCGATCTCCCGCTTTCCACGTCCAGTTTATTCCAATTACTTTTTTGAAGTCATCATCCGGTTCCATTTTATGTTACCCGATACACGATCTCCACTCGCTTGAATATTCCCTTCTCTTCTATCTACCCCTAGTTTCTGACCATCCAGAAGTATGGTATCAATTACAGGCCGTATTTAAACATATAAAATAGAATACATACGCCTTTTTGTACTTAATAGTCACACCCAATGTGTCAAACCATTAATAGTGTAAAACTCGCTGGGGTATTTACCATGTTTATTATTATTGCAGAGTAACCGATATTTCGGCGCTGTTACAAGCGCCATGATCAGGGTGTACTTGTAACAGCGGCTAAATATTGGTTACTCTGCAAAAATAATAGACATGGTAAATATCCCGACGAGTCTTACACTATTAATGTCAATGACCATGTCAATCTCAAATCATACAGTGTCAGACCATGAAGGGTAGCGAGGGCTTACTGGAGAGATTTTGTACTGTCAGTGGGAAGAGCAAAAGCTTGTCCTGCTTAATCTTTTACACTGACGGCACAGAAACTCTTGTGTTTACAGGGTTGGCAGCGCGAGTGTGACTGCCTTTGCGTTGCACACGTCCATAGGCCACGGTAACCACTTTCCTTCAGGTGGGCCGTGTGCTTGTCTGCAAACCAAGTGGTATAAAAAAAATCACTGACAGCACTGATTCAACTCACCACTTCTTCATCGTGACTGTAAATCGAAGTGAAACCTTTACACCACTCCACTTGTATGCGACAACCTCACACCGCCAACGTAGGTACACATACTTAAAAGTGTTTGCATTTATTTCGTGGTTTTAGCCCAAGGGATGAGTACAATACCAACAAATAGAGATCACTTTTATTTAGTTAGGTACGTTAAGCTAGAAGAATCACCTCTAGGGAAATTTGAGCTCGTGTTACAGGAAGCGTAAGATCCATTTGTTGATTGAACACTTCTTAGTTTGTTTGTTGAGTAGCAGCTAGGTAATTGGTAAAATGAATTCCGCAATACTTTTACTTACATACATATAATCAAGCCTTTATCCTTGGAAGGTTAGGCAAAGGTGAATAAACACCCACATTTCACCAATCATTGAATTCGGTCCTACGTAATAGGGGCTGAGCCCATTGCCGTCTTCCGAGCACTATTGTTGACTCAAGCAATGCATCTGGGGCTGTCTGGGCTGTATATATCTGTTTGATGTTAAACAGCCCTATCCCTTAGTCGCCTTGTACGTCACCGCAAGGGAATATTTGTATACTGAAAGCTAATCGCGATTTATAACTACAACTTTGGCTGCTCATAAGTAGCCAAAACGTCAAAGCAGAAGGTCTAAAAAGGTCACATTGAGCGATTATGCGCAAAACTTGTAAATATTGAATTTCCAGTAGATCTCAATAGATTCCTATATAATTCGTAAAATGGCCACTCGTATGAGTAGAATAACAACAATTCTTTTACTAAGCAGGTTCTAATTTGGTGTAAATATCACTGCAAGACAAAATATGATCCTAATACGATTCCAATAAAGTGGCAATTTTAGACCTTCAGGTCATACACCAAAGTAGCTAGCTTACAGCATATATGTTTATGGAAGCAATTAATGCGCCCATATCCTATGATGTTTTATAAAGTACAGATACGTCATACAGGAACATCACAGCTTCCAAAAATGGCGCAAACGCTAAAAAAATATAGCTACTTACTCACCTGAAGAAATAATACGTGAATTTATGTGAGTTTATGTGAATTATGAATTAAATATAAAAACAACTTGCCCATCGCAGTCCACTGCTGGACTAGGCCTCTCCCAATGTTGGGAGGCTTTAGCCTACTGCTTCCACGCTGGCCAGGCAAGTTGGTACAGGATTTTATTTCAAGTTTTCCTTCTCTCGCAGTTATATCGTCTGCGTATTTTTTCGCTGGTCGCTTCTTACGCACCCCATCTCATCCGAAGGGTGATACTTGTATTCTTTCTCCATCACCACACGGATAATGAATTCAGTATATTATTATACTATAGAAATATAATTAATTAACATTATTAATGTACACAAGACAAAAACGATAGCCTATCCATCTATTTATGATCTGGGTCAAGTGGAAGCACCCGTATGTTTTACATATGTGTGTGAACAGTCAAAAACAATAACTCATTGCTTTGAAGTCACATGTGTGCGTCATCGTTACAGGCGTATTAGTGTATTATGTTTATGTGTGCCAGTGTGCACGATCATGAATCGTGAACGATTGAATATGTGTTAGTGAGTGATTTGCCTGCCATCGAAAGAGAAGGTAAATTTCATGATTCTAGCACAGGCTCACGTAGTTGAGTGGTATTATAGGCGTAATGGCATTATCAAGGTAGCGAGTTCGAACCGCAACTGTATTGATGTAGTAGTTTTGGTTAATAAATAGTTTTGTTTTTGTTCTTTATTTTGTTTGTTATATTAAGGAACCATACAGTTGACTTTTATACTTAGTGTTCCGTAGTCTCAAAAATAATATGGAAAATAAAACAACATCATTGTTTCAACGATATAATAATAAAGTAAGATTGTTCAGTAAATAAATAATTTAGTTGTGTTGTGTCGTAGAACTACACATATATATATATATACGTGATTTTTTAGATACTTATATATATATATATATCACAGTTATCATGCATATATATATATATATATATATATAAGTATCTAAAAAATCACGTGTCACTAAACTGTTTGTAACTAAACTCCTTCTAAACAGTTAGACAGATTTTGATAAACATTTTTGATAAATAGTATTTAGAAGACCTAAGAATAGTCATATGCTATTGTTCGGGATAATTGAAATCCATGTGGTCGTAGCCGAGTGCAACAGGTTTAGGTTTATACATTACACATTCTTTATATAATAAGTAGGTTATTCAATATTATCCCTCTGGATGTTTAAATCAGACAAGCATGGACGCAGGTAAACTAATTAACTTTCAGTAACTAAAGTGTAGTGAATCACCATGTTAACGTTTAGAAATTATACTATATGCAACTATAATAACTTCTCATTTCGTTAACAATAACATCACTCACTTATTTTCAGTTCAATTTCTTTATTTCTCAAAATGATGCCACATAATTACCTACATCTTTTAGTTCCTAGGCACTAGTGGAGAAGAAATGGCGCAACAAATTCCAACTTTTATTATAAATATGAACAATAAAATAATAGATAATAATAGTCATTTATTTGCTTAAATTTGCCTATATATTAGATAGTATATAGTGGTTTTAATTATTCCAAGTTACCTATACCGAAGTATATATACCAAGTATAATTGAAACTACTAAAATTCAGATTTGCAATATAATTAAACAGAAATAATTCAATAGTGAATAGGTCCACCTTCATTATCTATTACTTCTTACATAGATTCGAACTACGAAAAGTTCCCAAGTTGAGTTAACTAATTCATCTAAGTAAGCTTTAGACCTCACACTCGAAGGATCCCAGTTAAGCACCATGTGACCCCATAAATTTTCAATGGGGTTTAGATCGGGACTTTTAGGAGGCCATTTAATAAAGGTCAAGTTTTCTTGGTTATCTAACCAATTTTGCACTAGACGTGCACGATGCACAGCTCAGTTATCATGCACAAAATAAATATGCTCGTGTGGATAAGCAATGCGCACAGTTGGTAGCATGACATCTCTTAATATTTCAAGGTAACCTTGACTATTATTACGATCCCCTACTTCAACCAACTCACCAGGACCCATCGAGGACATCCAACCCCAATACCCTCAAGTAATATGACCACTAGACCTGCACGGTAGAATATTTTTTTGGCAATATCGCTCACCTGTTTTTCTCCATAAAATTTTGCGTCCATCCCTGTCTGATTTAAAACATTTTTCGTCACTAAATATTACTATATTGTTGCACCAGTCAAAATTTAAATATCCCCTGGCAAACCTAAACCTACTTCGACGATGAAGATCCGACGTCAAAATTTTTCTTGCCGGTCTGCGACATCTGATCCCAGCCCAGCTGCCCGAAGATGGTTCCTTACTGTTTGCAATGTAACATGGTGTTTGGTGGCCATAACACGGGTGGAAGGGGTTTTGAATATGTTTTTCAACCACCTCTTTATGCAAAGAACACGCATCGGTTTAGGCAAAGGCAAAGGCTTTGGGGCCAGGCCGAAGACGGTCTATGGTGCCTGAATCGCCATATCGGCGCACCCACCGCTGCACAGCTTCCCTCTGTAATGAAAAAAAAGTAATAAAATTCCTTGTTAAAATTCTGTAAAATTTATATGCCTACTTATATATTTTTGTTTATTATTAGTATTGGGAGATATATAGATTCTCCAGGATGATGATGATTATAAGATCAAATAACTTTCATAATAATAAATTGCAGAAAACACTACTTACCGAATATGTTCAATTTTCGAGATATTTCATGTATTCAAATATTTTGCTCATGCAAAGTAATAATATGCGCTCTCATAATAGTTGTAAGTTGTTGATTCATTTTTATAAATAAAAAACAATAAATACAAAAGTTGTTAATTAACCGTGTGGAAAGCACAACACATCCAATTGTTGACAGATAAAAATAAAATTATCATGTTATGTTTAATCATGAGAATGAGGGTAGCATAAATTCCAATACGAGAAACATTCATGCAATGTGTGTGCAACAATACTCGCTCAGTAATAATAAAAATACTACTGATTTAAGTTGCTATAAAATTATAACTAAAATATCAAGATACTTTTGTGATGTTACCTCAACATTCCCTTAATAGGTAAGTAATTAACATGAAGATATACAAATATTTAAAAGTTCAAAAAGTAAAATTTGACTGTGAATCGAACTCAAAACTTTGCGATATTTTAACTCTCATAAAACGAAACTGTAAACCTCGAGGTCACGGAGACTTACTAAAATTCTATCAAAAATTACGTTCATATCCTAGTAATAAGAATTTTATGAGTTATTCTTATTACTATAGAAAGTTTAACTGATGGATGATAAATAAATACGAATGGTTTTGAATCAATTGTAATTTGCAAGTGTGTAAGTGTGTGTGAGTGAGGAAACGAATTATTGTTACACACACATATATTTAGAACATACTGGTGACCTTTTCTGCTTGCCAAAATCAATATAAAGATATGTATAATACTTATATCACTAGACAGGCTATCGTTTTTGTCTTGTGTACATGGGACTTATCTAAATTAAAATACAAAAAATACAATACAGAATATATATATCAATCATAATAATATTAGTTCTAATTTATAATTAACGGCATATTTTATTTTGTGTAAAGCACTGTCGCATCTCTAATTGGTGCGTAAAATGATACAAACGTCATCATTTATTTGTCCTCATTTTAGAGTTCTAGAGTACGGACTACTTATCTATAATTTACTAGCTGACCCGGCAAACGTTGTTTTGCCATATAAAATTTTTTTCGGTAAATATCTAAAATTTAAAGAAAAATGTTAAGGGTGGACAACCCTTATCACTAAGGGGTATGAAAAATAGTTGGCCGATTCTCAGACCTACTCAATATGCTCACAAAATTTCATGAGAATCGGTCAAGCCGTTTAGGATGAGTACGGGAACGAACATTGTGACACGAGAATTTTATATATAAGACTAGCTGTCCCGGCAAACGTCGTTTTGCCATATAATGTTAAGGGTGGACTACCCTTAACATTTAGGGAGATGAAAAATAGATGTTGGCCGATTCTCAGACCTACTCAATATGTTCACAAAATTTCATGAGAATCGGTCAAGCCGTTTCGGAGGAGTTCAAGTTCGAACACGTGACACGAGAATTTTATATATAAGATAATACATAATTGCCCATACCTATATTTACAAGCAGTTAAAAGTCGAGATGCATAAAACAAACAGCTTGCTTGCTGCTTCGCTTCGCTATAGGATCCGTTCAAAAGTGGTTTTATTTCAGTGAGTGAATTTGATATATTCGCATAAACTTCCTACAATTTCAATGAATTTATTTCTACCCACAATTATGAAAATGAGAAATATATTTTACACCAGTGTCGAAATATCGCTAAAAAAATCACGTACGCTGTACGCGTTGTTCAAATGTTGTTTTACAATCTAGCGAGCTTGTAATAAAATATTGCTACTTATATTTTACCTAATCTAATTTAATGTTTCCTCGAGTATTGCCGTGATTGGCAGAAGCTTTTGTTGTTTTACTCAGTTATCTCAGATAACAATAATTATGTTTTTAAATCATTAATATTCAACAATGCTGTGATCGAAGGCGAGCGCGTTCGCCATTTATGAATTGGGTAAATATTTTTGAACTTTCTAGAATTGAAGACAGAAGGTATACTGTTGTATATTATTATGGACGACGCAACGCCATCTATGAGCGAATGCCAGAACTGTCAGAGCTAGGGTGAAAGATGCGTGGATTAAGTAGATTATAATTCGGGGCTTTTACCATAGAGAGAGGTCAGTTTGCGTGTGTCTAAAGTGACCCCTGATGCCGAGTGGCAAAATGGCGTGGATAGATGGTTCTTGAGACATGACCAGGTGAGGAAGGTTGTAGCAATAGGTACGAGTATATAAGTCTGACACCGAGGGCCAAGGGGTCACTCGATATTTTTCTCTGAGACGCTGGTACTCTTATATACAGCCATCTCTATCTCCAGATAAGTGGCTAGCCTGCTCTCTAGTGGCAATAGCCCAGGCACTGCTTCTTAGACAACCTAGGACTCACCCTGAGATTCTACTTCAGACATATTTAATTATCCAAGGTTACAAAGGTAGAGGAAGTACAAAACAATCTTAATAGAAGATCTCTCTCTCTCTCTTCAAGATTTAAGACTTTAATAGCATGTAGGGTGGGTGGAAGATGTTGACCTTACCTGGAGGGGAAGTAATTTAAATACTGGAGATAACTAACTTTATTCAAAGGAAACATTCTTAAATTTTTTTTTTAAAGAAACAAAACTCGCTTGACACAAAATCGAACCGACTAAAACCCGAATTTTTTTTGTATTTTTAAGGCATCAATGAATAGTGTCCATTATAAGGATCAAATTATTCTTACAAATATAGTAAATTAAAAGCAAGGCAATCCCTGAAATCTAAACTTATAAATTCAATGCCAACAGACATATCTCATTGCACCATGCTCATGCAAAGTGAAGAAATAGCCGACTGGTACTCTGTCTACCCTGTAGGGAGAACTAGTACCAGACTCTCTTTCTATCAACCATTTTACTACATGAACTCTAAATAATGATCCCGTAATGATCTCGTCTCATCTCTTAATTGTACTAGCTAATTATAATTAACATTAGTAGTTTTAATCTAGTATTACCAACTTCTACAAACAAAAGGATACCTAGGGGCGTGGAAAGCCCCAGTAAAGGCAGTAAAATATAAAGGGAAAATTATAGAATGAAGGATAAAAAGCTACACGTTTTTCATAATTATGTTAAATTACTGCCTCAATGGCCATTTATTCTAGGCTATGCTGGATTTGTACCATTTATAGAGAAAAAAGTATATTATGTAAAGAGTAGCTCAAAAAGTATTGAGTAGCTCAAAGATTGTTAAGTTATTATTAGGCATGCCTTTGAACGCACAAATTTTCATAGCACCAAAAGTAGGTATATATATATAGTGCACCAATTTGAGGAATTAAGAAGAATGGGGTCAGTCGCGAATCCCCCGATTTATTTTGTCTAATAATAAAAATAACGTGCTATTTTTAAAACGAAAATTTTTCGGGCGGAATCGCGACACACCCGAAAAATTTGCATACCTTTGGTGTGATTTGAAATACCATTCAAGTTACGTTGAGTTTAAGTTTGAGTTGAGTTTTTAGAAATCAAGGCAATATACTATCTGTGTGCCCATTATCATCAAAGAATCAATTTCATTTATTCAGTTCAGGCACATAAAGAGCACATATGAATGTTAAATTTTTTATAATTATGTCAAGAAATAATATAACAAAAAACAACTCCCAAAAAGTCGAAAATAAGATAGATAGATAGATAATACTTTATTGTACACCAATACATTTACAGCTGAGACAAGTAGGTTATTGTTGTTATTGTTGTGTTAGTTAGCCCTATAACTTTGATATACCTAGTAATACATATTTTGATTCAAGCCTTGTAATGTCATAATATAAAATAATGTAAAAATAAACCGTTGGAAAATGATTATTTCATCTTTATCCAGTTTTATATTAGTATTTATATTAACAAGCATGCAGTTAACATTTGTAAAAAGTTGGATTATTACCTCATTGGCTGCTACGTACCTATTCCTATTAGTAACTTAATTCGAAGATTGGCTGGTACAGAGTGCTTTTGGCGATACGAATGACTGATTGTACCAATGTACTCTTTATTGACTTATACGTGTGGAGACGGAGAAAGAGTATAAGTATCACTACCCCAACTCATCCGAAGGGTATCGTAAAAGGAAAAATACGCAGACGATACCACTGTGAGAGAAGGAAAACTCGAAATAAAACTCTGTACCAACCCTTCTGGCTAGTGTGGAAACAGTGGTCCAAAGGCTTCCATAATTGGGAGAAGCGTATCTTCAGCAGTGTAATAATTTATTTTTAACTTTTTGGAAGTTATTTTTGTGACGGGTTTTTTTTAAGTTTTATACTTTAGCAGAATCAAGGCCCATGTCAATACGCAGAAGTTTACAGCTTTAAAATTCTAATTTTCCAATTCATGAAAATGTAAAGCCACTAACAGAACAATAGGTACTTTGTATATTTGTTTATGTATTAATCTATCATTATAAACGGATGGCTCCAGCTGATGTATATTAATCATCTAGATGTAATTTCATGTTCCACAATGTAATCGCATCAGACTCGACAATGGGGATTGGGAATACTTACATCGATAAATTTTGTAGCTAATTACAGAGCAAACTCGTCACCAACTGCAGACTTTTGCCTGCAAAGTCTGAAGAGAATTGAATATTTAATTATTTCAGCACTTATCTAGGGTTTATCAACACAATTACTTGGCATATAGAAAAGTATGGTTGACATACGAATGTCCATGATATTCGTAGTCGAAATTTTTAGGGCTCCAACTATCCGTTAGTTGTAGGTCTAAAAATTTCGACAACTGATGTAACTGACGGGCTTCGATATCATCAATGGTTATGGAGGTCAGATGGTAGTACACGACTTCACTGGCGGTAACGGAATTGAAGTTCAGCGGCGTCGCAATTAGACTAGAAAAAGCAGACCTTGGAGTCCGAGATGTGATCGCGATTAGCGGATCTAAGATGATGATGACAGTTAAATATGGTCAAGTCCTCGAAATTTTCTTGTCTTAGCATAGGACGGTAGGGTCACCGTTCTCGTTCTCATCCTTTAGATTTGGTTTATCTTGGCTTTTATTAGAGTCGATCAGCAGGTTAACCAGAATATTTTCTTTATTCATATGTTTCAAGCAGGTAAGGTTGGTTTACGCTTTGACATTTTGATATAGACCTGGGTATAGAAAATTAATTATAAATTAATTATTCTTTAAAACCTTTTATATAATAAAATAAATATTTTAAAACGCCACTGAAAATAGTCCTCAAGACGCAGGCATCGGGGTAGTCTGATAGAAACATATATGATACCAACTACTACAATGTCCCAGGAATGAAGAATATATTTCTAGAAAATGAAACATATTTTGGTAATATCTTCGTGGGCACTCATTAAAACTATGTAGAAGATATACACCTTAAAAACATTTTTTTCTAAACCGGCGACGGTATTTCCACCCAATTGAGCAGTCCGACTGGGGAAGTACCTCCGGCCTTCAGAATACCGCGGTTATAATAACTTTCGTGTTGTGTTCCCAGCGGTGAGTAGGGTAGCCAGAGCTCACTGGAGAATTTGTGCTGTCAGTGGAATGACTAAAGGCTTGTCCTGCTTTGTCCTTTACACTGACGGCACAGAAACACTCTGTTTACAGGGTCGGCAGCGCGAGCGTGGCTTCTCTGGTTTTACACACGTCCATAGGCCACGGTAACCACTTTCCATCTGGTGGGCCGTGCGCTTGTCTGCCACCTAAGTGGTATACAAAAAAACCAAGTGATCGTTAAGTGGAACAGTTTGCACAAAAATAGGCTAGACAATGTCTTTAGATCGAAGGATAAACATGCATCAGCTCAATGAGCAGCTAATGTGATTTACAAATAACAATAACAATAATAAAGTTAGTAATAAGTAATACCAAATATGTACTTAGATAAGTCACTTGAACGTGAGCGAGACTCAGGGCTTACGAGATTACGAATGAATATTTGATAAGCTGGATATATTTTTACAACACCGCATAAATAAATGTACAGAGAACGTATTGCTTATACTTATATTCATACGTATCCCGGTATCCCCATCTGAATTTGTTGTACGATTGTACATGTGATTCATAATATCTGTAGTGTACACCTCAGACTTTAAGTTAAGTATAATACTTTAAATGTAATTCATAAATCAAATCTATTAAATCAGCACCATATTCATAGCGATGGTTCTAAATACATCCAAACCTTTTAATTCCGGGTCTCTTGTTACTCTTTTTTTAGCTTTTTCTGACCTTCCAAACCCGAACCAAAGAACCGCGGTAGCCCATGGGTAATGGACTGCTGAGACAAGTTCTCGGGTTCGATCCCAGGTTTTACAATGGCACACACCCCTGACTTTTCGATGCTTTTCGAAGTTATGTGTGTATTTATCGCAGGTTTATAAGTACCCGGTTAGTGGCAATAGGCTCGCCACCTATTACATTGGGACCTAAACATAAACTGGCGAAATGTGGTTGCTAGCACCTCTGCCTACTCCTTCGGGTATATAGGCATGAGCATTGCTATGTTATGTTATGTCCAAACCCAAAAGAAAAGCCTGCAATATCATACACTCGACTACTTCGTGTGGTGACGGAGAGAGAATACAAAAATCAATACCCCGGCTCATCCAGAGGGTTTCGTAAGAGGCAACTAACGGCATAATACGCTGACGATATCACTGCGAGAGAAGGAAAACTTGAAATAAAACCCTGTAGCAGCCTGTCTGGCCGATTAAGGATTTAAACTGTACCATTTATTACAATAGTGGCTAAAATTCCACGACGCTAGATAAAAACAGGTTGTCATTTTTCCAAAACTATCCATCTTAGGTAAAACACATACACAATCATTATGACGGTAGGTTCGCAAGATAAATGGTCCTAGCGGTCACGACCCCGGGATGAGAGATCGGAGACATATCTCGTAACAAATAATGTTCATCTATCGCTGTCGTGTCACAGAGACCGTGATACTGGAGACAGCCGGTCGGAACAGTTCAAACATCCTGTATATATACGGTGGCCGTGCTCCTATTTCCGCAGTTCCATGACCTATTTACATAAAGTAATGATGACATTTGGATTGTGCTCTTTCTATTTGTACCAGATAGTAGTATAAAAAAGAGAATAGGTACCTACCAATATTGGTCATTTGCAAGAAACATGGTAACGGGCCAAGTTGCGGGTGCATCAGCAAGTGTGAAAAATGCGAAAGTATGAATAGATGAATGTTTATTATTTAATCACATCAGTACGGCTGAAAGGTTGTTGCAGCTGGAACGAAGGAGAATCACAAACCGTGATGCTTGCGTACTTAGGCAACTCGTGACGAGCTTGGGGAAGACGGGTGGAGCCGAATGTCACTCTGGCAGAAGCAGGCTGCGGTGGCGGCGCCCATTGCGCACCTTCCCGAGGAAGACCAGATCGAGAGAGATGGCCCTGGGTCGGCCGGGATGCGGGGGAAATATAGATACCTCACCTCCAGCAACTAACAACGATCCACAGACGCCGTGCGTTTTAGTCGGTTCGAGTCCGACATAACCTCTCCCACCGGCTCCGGTTGTGGTGTTGGGGGGCACATAAAAATAAAAAGCCGGTCAATTGAGAGTGACTTCGCACACCGAGGCTTCCGTACAAAATTAGATTCAAGGAAGAACTTTTGATTGCGTTGACTTAGAAGTTTGATTTTTGCACAGTTTGTGACACTGCGCACTGTCTCCGCTTGCAACGAATCCCACCTGTAGCGAGAGGTGCTAAGTTAGAGTGTGTGTGTGTGTAGTGTTAAACCATTCTTCCAAACACACCACGGTACAGACGGTAGAACACGTACAGCGACCTAAAATCGCCCTGTATTTCTAAGTATAAACAACATCCACGGTGATAGCTCCAGGCTTCCTCTATCATCTCATTACGCGTCATTCCTGTTGTATTGTTTACCTTTTATCTACAGAGCACCCGCTGAGCTGGCTTCCGACCTTGACTCTTAAATACGAAGCGTTTGATATTTTATTTTTCTTTTTTCCGCATTTGAGAGTGTAACTAAATACCCTTGAGTTGTGAATTCGCATAGAAAATATACGATAGAATTTTTGGAGCTTGGGTTGAATTTTTGTAAGACTACTGGTAGGAAACGCTCAGATTGTTTATTTGATTTCTTTTTGGGACTATATTATGGCAAGATTACACAAATATTATAACTAGACCTTTAAAATATACCTGCCAATAACTGGTTCTAAATCTTATCAAGAATTTAAAACTGTCCTAGCCAATTTTGAAAAGTTTAAAAAAGAAACATTTTTATCTAATTAATTAATTTGTCTGCATGTCCCCTAAGGATTTTGCAGAGAAATGTTTAATACCTACAGCAGCGTTTTGTATAATTATTCATAAAAAATGTAAACCTTAATTAAGCTCCGGATAGCAACGCATACATAGTTCATCAGACAAAGCTGCAAATGAGTGTATTCTAATAGGACAGTCAGAAATACTTTCAACCGATTAATAAATGACTATAGGTACAATAAAAAAATTAAAGAAGGTAGGACACGGCGGTGTTTCCGCCCAATTGAGCAGTCCAACTGGGGAAGTATCTCCGCCCTACAGAATACCGCGGTTATTATAACTTCGTGTTGTATTCCCAGCGGTGAGTAGGATAGCCAGAGCTCACTGGAGAATTTGTGCTGTCAGTGGGATGACTAAAGGCTTGTCCTGCTTTGTCCTCTACACTGACGGCACAGAGACTCTGTGCTTACAGGGTCGGTCGCGAGTGTGGCTTCTCTGGTGTTACACACGTCCATACGCCACGGTAACCACTTTACATCAGGTGGGCCGTGTGCTTGTCTGCCACCTAAGTGGTGTAAAAAAAAATTTTTGGTTCATAAGGTTTTATACTATTAAATTCAAATACAATTTATTTGTAAGAATATGGCAGGTACAGGTGATATTCAAAATATAGTAAGGATCATTCATATTCTGCCATATGATGACATATAAAATACATATTTTGTAAATTAATTTACATTTATAATCATAACATTATTAACATCTTTAATAATAATTAATAATAGCCGCGTGGTTCCCGGCAGAGTAGAATTTGGACCACACCATCTCTTCCCATGCGGTGTCGTACAAGGCGACTAAGGGCTGTTTAACATCTGAAAGATAAGCAATAGTGCCCAGAAGAGCGCAATAAGCTCACCCCCTACTACGTTGGACCGAATTTAATGTTTCGTGAAATATGGATGTTATTTCACTACACTCTACCTAACCCTCCGTGGATAAAGGCGTGATTATATGTTATTTTTCTTAAAAAGAATATTAGAACCGGAATTACTAATATTCCCTCTAACCCCTCCAGCTAAGCTAAATTGCTTGTGTTAGGAGTGGGTTCACGTCGGTAGTGTAATAGCCAGGACTCAAACCCGGGACCTCTTGATCGTAACTCCATCTCTTTAACCACTAAGCTACCGACGCTTCTATGTATGTACGTATGTTTGTTAATAATTATAAGGAAAATGAGCTCCATACGTATTTGGCCTCTGATGACAAGAGACGGATTATCTTCTTGTATCATGTAATGTCGAGATTTGTCTCATGGCCTTTGTCAATTTTAATGACTTACTACTATACTCAGAACTTTAACAATGCCTGTAGGATATTTAACAATTATCTAACTTGTCAAAGGTCTTTGTAATTATTGAAGATTGTTCGATATTTTTTTTCTGCCAACATATTTAAAGAGCCTGAGGTTGAGCAACATCATTATTTCAACAACTACCTACATATTTTGATCCCAATACGAGTGAGTCTATTGCCATCAGTCGGGTACACGGAGTCGGGTATTTGTAGCAAATTCAATTCATAGTCTACAAGAATGAAAAGCTGTACACTGTTTGAATGAATCCCAGTTTAAAATGATAAAAGCCCTGGGGCTACAAAGGTAACACAATAGTGCAGGCGAGTGGCAGTCCTTTGCAGTACACAAATGCAGAGCTATGACAATTAAAATGAAAAGGGTTTTTTTTTTTGATGGTTGGGTGGGTCATTACAGTATTTTGCCCTAGCGTTCTGTGTTCTAAATTTAAATTTAAAAAAGACTTTTCATAATACTGCATGCACATTTTCTTTGTTTTTTTTTTTCCTTCAAGTTATAATTCAGTACGTTCTTGTACTCAAAATAAATTATTTAACTGAGCTCGCTCATTAAATTAAGAACAGTAAGCTGTGAAAGTTGCATCTGTTTTCATTTAATTGTTTTAATTTATTTTTAATTATTCACACAGACAGTAGGGGCATTTTTAACGATTAAAATTATGAAACAAATATTTTTATTTCATACTAGTTACCTAAGAACACAAAGTAAAAAGTAACTTGAGTCAACACCAGAAAATAAGTCCTGCGGTCAAACTCGGAATAAAATGACATCGCCGCCATACTCAGCCATACTCAGTACGGTTTAGAGTAGTCAGCATATTTTTTATGATGTACTAGTGGTAATTATAGTGCCTGGCATATAAATTGATCCCAATCTCGTCACAACATGTACACTATAAAAAACACAGAACGCGTTTTTTGGAGGATAGCATGAGGTGCTAGGGCGGCGGAGGAACACAAACCCATTAATCACATTAAAAGCGTATTTCTGAGAGGTTTCACAACACGCTCCAAGACTGTCTTTTGATACACTTTGGCTGAAGTTTTCACTCTTTTAACTTCTTAAGTTCAGCAGTTTAATTAAGAACTATTACATTCGTATTTGAACAATGAAAGATCTAGTAAAATAAAAAACGATACTAGTTACATCACATATTGCGACTTCCACGCTGCGGCCAAGAGACTTATGTTGTAGCGCGTACTATAATTTGACTAGACAGTCAGGTATCCGATTCTGTTCATACTTCGTATGTTATGTTGCATTCTCATTTCAAATGTATGTTGAATATTTCCTCCAAAGATATTGTCAATTAAATAAGGTTCACGAAACAAACTAAAGTGTCATCTGATTATAAAATGGTGTGGGGCGCGTCATTTCAGTTTAGAGAAGCTATAACCGCTTTCGATCAGATAAGCGGACCCATATTTGCATATTTATAGCCTTAATCGCTTGAAAACTTGTAGCCTATGGACGCTGGCAAGAATAGATTAGTATTCATAAAACATTCTTACTAGAAAGAAACCTATAAATGTAGGCAGTAATATTTCATGCTTGATAGCAATTAATGCATGACCTGCGCTTTTGGCTATTGAATATTTAATAGCTTTCAGAAATATTCGGTCTCGTGGGCGACATCGTTTGTTTGTGTTCTTCCAACAGATAAAAAGTGCCTCACGAATGAGGTCTACGTTGAATCGTTTCCGCTTGACTCTACACGGCATTGTTGCTCCATCAGCGTACCGTCAGCGACAAAAGTGGTTTCACATATCGTCGTTTACCACACATAATGACAATTTTCTTTTTGGTCTCAGTGTTGGAGAATCAGAATCATATTTTTTTTCAGAAGCAGAATAACATTTATTTGCCTACTTTGTGTTACAGAAATGTCTCCAAGGTAGATGAAATTTTGATCTGATTCTGTTTGGAGAGGCAGATATGTGAAGGATATTCCGGGCGGGAGGGGTATGCCTCACCCTTGGCAACTGATGACCCGAGATAGAGAGCGTTTTTAGACGGTTCTAGTCTGACATAACCACCCTCGCCAAAGGGTCAGAGGAAAATTGCCACAGAAACCAATCTTATCATGGAACGGACGGGAGGGTTCAGAGTGCAGGCGAATCTGGATGATGATTAGAAGGGAGGATAGTCAACGAGAATTATAGCAACGTGGCATACCTAACTGCTAGTTTAAGCATATATTAAGCGAGCCGGCCATGCTTTTCAGAAATTGGGTTAAGTGGTAATCTCGTTCAATACTGCTGCATTGTGTGATTAGCAGGTAATTTAATTAGAACGTTAAAGCAGTAATGCGATCAAGATAGAATCGTACATACCTTTAGGCAGCGTTTGTATCAGGAGCCTGCGAGGCAATTTCTTTTTTGGACGATTTTTTATACACTTACCAAGACTTCACTGTTCGTCTGTCTCTCACCAGGCTGTATCTCATAAACCGTGATAACTAGAATGTTGATTTTTTACAGATGATGTATTTCTGTCGACACTATAACAACAACTACTAATATTATAAAGAGGAAAGATTTGTATTAAAAATGTTAGTGAAATTATTAATAATATTTGTATTAAATTTTCTATTAGAAAGTTACATTATCAGTATCACTGACTAAGATAGGCTATTTTTTTATAATACTTAGGTGGCAGATAAGCACACGGCCCACCTGATGGAAAGTGGTCACCGTGGCCTATGGACAAGTGCAAAACCAAGAGAGTCACACTCGTGCTGCCAACCCTGTAAGCATTAAGAGTTTCTGTGCCGTCAGTGTAAAAAACAAAGCAGGACAAGCTTTTGGTTATTCCACTGCCAGCACAAAAACCCTGCAGTGAGCTCTGGCGACCCTACTCACCGCCGGGAACACAACACGAGGTTATTATTATTTTATACCACTTAGGTGGCAGACAAGCTCACGGCCCACCCGATGGAAAGTGGTCACTGTGTCCTATGGACAAGAGCAAAACGAAGAGAGTCACACTCGCGCTGCCAACCCTGTAAGCATCGAGTTTCTGAGCCGTCAGTGTAAAAGACAAAGTAGGACAAGCTTTTGGTCATTCCACTGCCAGCACAAAAATCCTTCAGTGAGCTATTACTACCCTACTCACCGCCTTGAACATAAAACGAGAGTATTATGGCCGCGATATTCTGTAGGGCGGAGGTGCTTCAACAGTCGGAAAGGATACCTATTTAAAAAAAAAATAGGCATACTTTCTAAAACTCGGTATAAGCTTTAGGCAATTTGAAGACCTTAGACGCGGCGTGCGGTTTTAGTGGGTCCGAGAGCGACATAATCACCCCGAAAGCCGAACGAAAAAACAATTTTACAGGATCAAAATTCCACGCTGGCGGAGCCGCGGAAGAAAATATATATAAAATAGCCCCTATATTCACCCCGCCTAATGTTAAGCTGTAGGTTATGCCACATAGACATCGTGTACCCCCGGTTGATACCTAGGTACTCCTACAACGTTATTAGTTGAACAATCGGTTTTTAAAACAGAGCAAAGAAGAACCACTTTTAATGTAGGAAATGAAGACTGATAGTTTCCTGGAAACGTAAAATAAAATATAACAGAAAGAGCATTAGCCGCTTGTTTGTAAAGAGTCCACTAAGTAGATTAAGCGATGAAAATAGCCTTCGTTTGCACTGGAGTTGTTTGTGCAGATATTTTTTTAAGAAATATCTCGTATTATTCCTGGTACACTTACATTATTATTTTACTGTTTTCGTATTCGATGTTTTAGTAACCGAGAACCTATAAAATGTTTTTTTTTTTTAAATTACCACTGTTCATATCTGACATAGAACACAATAGAATGAGAAATGAATTAGATCCGTATAGACATACCTAAACTTCGGAGTGCATGACTCTGTCAGTAAAAGAAGACTAAACAAAAGGAATATTATCAAACGCTTTATACTGTTAATTGATGGCACTTGGTGGAATTTCTTGTTACACATAATTGATAACTCACTTGTACTTTTCCACATTACTTTAAATATTTATTAGACCTGACTGATTTATATATTGTAAAAAAAATACATTTCTGATTTCAAAAGTTATGACAAAATATTATGACAATTATTCATTATTTACAATGGAAACACTTCGCTGCAGATGTGCCACGATTTGCAACGAAACTACGCTGCAAATCGTGGTACATCATTTTACACCCTTAAAGTGCACCCCATTACACCCTCGTACTTCATAGCAAGTTCAATGTATTTTTCCCATCATTTTGACCATATTTCTTTTTATTTGCAACCCATTTTTCCCATTTTACTCATTTTTGACGTTATCTGCACCGGCCTATTAGGTTAGGTTACACTAAAAGTTTCCGGAACTGGCCACTTACATAAACAATATTTAAAAATGTATTACAACATTTGAAAATAGAACTCTTTGGCTGTAGAATACAGTTTGTTTCATCTGACTGTCTTTTGTTTTACCTTGTGGCGCCATTTAAAAAATTGTGTGTCTGCATCAATATGGATTTAACTCGGGAAAATTTTCGTAGTATGATTTTCTACGATTTTAAGTGTAATTTGACGGCTCAACAGAGCATCGCTCGGCTTGAAACAGCTTTTGGCGATGAAGCTCCATGCAAGACGACTGTTTATAGCTGGTTTGCAGAATTCAAGCGTGGTCGTATCAATCTCAGTGACGAATCTCGCGATGGTCGGCCGTCCACCGCTGTGACCAACAAAAACATCGATGCTGTGCGCCGTATGATTGAAACAGACAGGCATGTGACCTACCATGAAATTCGCGCATCCTTAGAAATAGGCATGAGTCAAATACAATCAATCCTACACAAACATTTGGGTGTGAGAA
Source organism: Eilema griseolum (assembly GCA_963662185.1). Lineage (NCBI taxonomy): Eukaryota > Metazoa > Arthropoda > Insecta > Lepidoptera > Erebidae > Eilema > Eilema griseolum. The sequence goes on along the minus strand of OY759240.1, from coordinate 20,714,706 downwards.
AGCTGTGCTCGCGGTGGATCCCACATAACTTGACCGAGGATCAAAAAACGGACCGCGTCACTTGGTGCAGTGCCATGCTTACCAGATTCAACGAAGGTGCGTCAAATTTGGTGTGGGACATAGTAACAGGTGACGAAACATGGATTTATTGCTACGATCCCAAAACAAAGCAGCAATCGAGCGTATGGGTCTTTCAAGATGAGCCGAAACCAACCATGGTGGCGCGCGTGAAAAGTGCATCTAAGCGGATGATTGCTTCTTTTTTTAATAAAACTGGACACGTGGCTACTGTTGCTTTAGAAAATCGTCGTACTGTGAATAGTGACTGGTACACGACCATTTGTTTGTCGGAAGTTATTGACGAACTCCGTAAAAATAACCGTAAACGCCGTATCATCCTGCACCACGACAATGCTAGTTCTCACACGGCCAGACAGACAAACGACTTTTTGAAGGCGAAAAATGTAGAACTCATGAGTCATCCTGCATACAGTCCCGACCTGGCACCTTGTGACTTTTATCTGTTCCCAAAAATTAAGAACCAATTACGCGGCCAACGATTTTCATCACCAGAAGAGGCTGTCGAGGAGTATGAAAAACACGTTTCAGAGGTCACCACAGAGGAGTGGCACAAAAGTTTTCAAAACTGGTTTGATCGAATGAAAAAGTGCATAGACGCCAAGGGAGATTATTTTGAAAAACAATAAATTAATTTTGTACCTTTAATAGTATTTTTTCATATTCATTCCGGAAACTTATAGTGCGCCCCACGTATTGGAAATTGAAATATTTACGGAATCGAAAATAAATCGATAGATACTATTATTGTTTAATTTGCTTGTATTTTACATATAAACGGGACCAGGGAAATTAATAATAATAAATAAATAAAATAAAATAAAAAGCCTTTATTGCTGTTCTTAGTTTTACAAACTATATCAAATTACTTAAACATGCCAAAACTTAAATACTAAGTTCCTTATGGAATTAAATTAATATCGGCAAACGGTGGTTGTGGTATCGCAGCTTGTCCTTCGACAAAGGCCTCCTCTAAAGATTTCCACTGTGTCCTGTCCTTTGCTGTACGCGTCCATGTAGTACCAGCTATTTTTATAATGTCGTCCTCCCATCTTTTAGTCTGTCTACCTCTATTCCTTTTACCATCTCGTGGATACCATTCAGTTATTAAACTGGTCCATTTCTCCTTTTTCTCTCTGATCATATGTCCAGACCATCGCCATTTTAGTTGTTTGTAAGTTGTGTATGCGTTCTTAAAGTTTGTCTTGCTCTTTATGTCTTTTAGTTTTATTCGGTCTTTTCTTTTTACGCCTATTGTACTTCTCTCTATTCCGTTTTGACAAATTTTTAATTTGTTTGATAGTTCTTCTGTCAACGCCCAAGTTTGACACCCGTACAGTAAGCATGGAAGAATACACATATTAAATACTTTTCTCTTTTGTTTTATAGGCATGTCTTTATTTTTCATTACTTCGCTTAGCGACCAGAACCGTTTCCAGGTATTAGCAATTCTTCTTTCTATTTCCTTTTGCATGCAGTCTTCTTGAGATATAAGTTGTCCAAGATATATATATTCTTGTACATATTCTATTACCTCGTCATTTATTTTTATTTCTATATTTGTAGAATTTGACATTATTTTAGTTTTTGTTAAGTTCATTGACAGGCCTGCTTTAATACTTTCATTCGATAGCTGTTGCAACATGCTTTCCAGAGTTTTTGGGCAATCCGAAAACAAAATAATGTCGTCTGCAAAGCGAAGATGACTTAGATTTTCACCATTTATATTTAGTCCCTTTGTCCATTTTAGGTTCCTAAATATCATTTCAAGAACGGCTGAAAATAATTTTGGTGATATAGGGTCTCCTTGGCGTACACCTCTTTTAATAGGGAATTCGTCTCCTGTCGATTCTAGCTTCACTCGAGCAGTGCTTTTTGTGTAGATATTTTTAAGTATTCTAATGTATTTTGTTTCGACGCCTTGTGCTTCAAGTGCGTTCCAAATAAAACTGTGTTCTAATGTGTCGAATGCTTTGTTAAAGTCAATGAACCCCAGGTAGTAAGTTTTGTTATATTCTTTAAATTTTTGTAGTATCTGTCTCAAAGCGTGAATGTGATCTATAGTTGAAAAATGTCTACGGAATCCAGCTTGTTCTTTGGGCTGATTTTCTTCAAGGGTATTTGTAATTCTAGAAAGTATAATTTTTGAAAAAACCTTGTAAATATTCGACATCAGGCTAATGGGCCTATAATTTCCTATGTCTCCTTTGTCGCCTTTTTTATGGAGCAATATAATTGTTGATTTAGTCCAATCATCGGGGATGTTTTCCGTGTTAAGTATTTCATTAAATATATCCGTAAGCTTTGGAGCAATCACTGGTAATGTAGTTTTTAGAAGCTCGTTTGTGATGAGATCTGCTCCAGGTGCTTTATCAAGTTTTTGTGTTTTTATTGCTTGCATTGTTTCAATAGTTAGTATTTTCGGTGTCTGCTCTGCATCTGTTGGTATGTTGTATTCTTTTTGAGTTTGTTCAAATCTTTGGCTTGTGTACAAATGGCGGTAATAATCCGTAGCAATCTTTAGTATATCGAGTCTGTTACCTGTCGTTATACCATCCTTCTTCTTCATCCTTGGTATCCACTCTTTCTTGTGGTTTAGTTCCTTCCTTGCCTTTTTTATTCCTCCAGTTCTTTCTATAAATTTTTCTATTGTAGATAGTCTTTTTGTTTTCCTTTCTTTTCTAAGTTGTTCACTTATCTTTTTGCTTATTTCTGTAATTTTTTGGCGGATTTCTTTACTTTTCTTCTGTTGTATAAGTTCTTTACGTTCTTGCAGCAAATGTTTAGTTATGAGTGATATTTCTTTCTTATTGTTTGTGTTGGTTTTTCTTGTTACAGTTTTTAGTTGGTTGATTAGTCCGTTGTATTTTTCTTCAGTTGATGTAAGTTCTTTTTTCCCATGTCTGTCTTTCTTTAGTGATGTTTGGAGGTTTTCAAGAAGTAAATCTGTATTGCCTGTATATTCAATAGTGGTACACTTATTGTGAAATTTTCTTAGTTTCTTGGGACGTCTTCCTGTCAGTGTTACCCGAACCATTCTATGGTCTGTGTTGAAATTCAGATTGTTTATTATAGTTATGTTTTGGAAAAGTTTTTGATTGTTAGATACAATGTAGTCGATTTCGTTCTTATAAAGCCCACTAGGCGAGATCCACGTCCATTTTTTCTGCGGTTTTTTTTTATAAAAGCTATTCATAATGCTTAATTTGTTTTCAGTTGCAAAGTTTACTAATCTTGTGCCGTTTTTACTTCTGAAGCCAAATCCATATCTTCCTATGATGTATTCTTCTCCATTTTTCTGTGTACCTATCTGACCATTGAAGTCGCCCATGACAATTTTATTTTTGTGAGCGCTTTCCATAGTATTTTGAAGATCATTATAGAAGTTTTCTATTTTTATTACATCTTCCTTTTTGTCCGATTCAGTTGGAGAATATGCCTGAATAATCGACCATTCTTCATCTTTTCCTTTTATAGATAGTTTGATATTAAGGATTGCAATACGTTCTGAGATTCCTCTGAGCTCTTCTATATTGTCTGCAAGATTTTTCCTGACCATGAATCCAACTCCATATAGTCCAGGCGTCTCGCCTATATAGTGCAATATGTAGTTTCCTCGATCTTGTATGCCCTCACCAAACCGTCTCATTTCACTAATCCCAATAATATCCCATTTTATTTCTTTTACTGCCAGTTCAAATTCTTTAAGTTTTTCTGATGTTCTTAGTGATCGACAGTTGATGGTTGCTATGTGAATATGTTTTGCCTTTATTTCTCTTCTCTTTTCCGTATCTATGATATTCATATCTGAGTGGTTTGAGGTATTTTTATCCATCATTAGAGGGTCTTGGTCATTTTCCCCCACGAGGACCAGTCGGCTTGGGGGAGAAGGGAAATTAATATACACTAAATAAACTTCCAACGGTCCTGGCGAGAGCCAGGACCGTTGGGCAAACTAAGTTCTTTTAATACGAGTATTTTATCCTAAATCTGTGTACATAGGTTCAATTTTTATTCAATTTACAGTATCTTTACTGTAAATTGATACACAGATTTAGGATAAAATACTCGTATTAAAAGAACTTAGTTTGCCCAAGGAAATGGGATTTTTGTAATAGCTTAGATTAACATAACTAGTGGAAAAATTTTCAGTGAGTTCCTCGTTTCCACCAAAAAACAAGTTGTAAACTTGTTTGATATAAAACTTGTTAAAAACTAGTCAAAACACAGTCTCAGATACTTTTTCGTTCACATAGTATGTATAGCCAACAAGTTGTAAACAAGTTTAAAACACTATGCGTTCACACTAAAGCCTGTGACATACTGCAACTTGTCAAATATATGTTTTATACTTAGGTGAAAACGAGGGGTTAGGCTCTTATTCCAGCAGGTTTAAAAAGGGCACTTTATTGGAACTATATTAGGATAATATTTTGTCATGCGGCAATACTTACAATTACAATTTAGAATCTGCTAAGTACCTAAATGAATTATTTTGATTCTACTAATATTGGTGACTATTATACTAATTTTATAGGAATCTATTGAAATTTACTGGAAATTCATTTACCCGTTTTTAGTGGAATCGCCCTGTATGACCTTTTTAGACCCGTAGAACAACGCTCATTGTGAATCGATTCTGACAATGACATTAGAACTGTCATCTAGAATACAATCTGTCCACAGATCTAGTTATAAATCGAGATTTAGGACTGAGTCTCTTCGGATCTTAATGATAACGAATATCCAAATCATAGTTTACTCGTTAGCGATCGATTAGGTGTTACCTAATCGAACTCACTCTTGTTTCTACATGTTCACTCGTGCAAGTGACGTGGAGAAACTACACTCATAACTCAATGAATTTTAGGTACTCAAACATTCGGGATCTTAAACAGATTAACCAAAGTAGTACTATTATCTGTTCTGTGCTCAAAGGACTTTCTCAATACGTCTTTCATCAAAAATTGTTTTACTATTTTAATGATAAAAGAGGTGTGTTTGTCCTTGAGGTATATACTTACTTGCTCACAAAAAGTCCCGTAGCCCGTAGCTCCGTCCACGTGAATGGTTTTACTACGGTTGCGATCAAGTCTGACCAAGACCTTGCAAACCACATCAAAGTCAGTTCAGTAGTTTTTTGCGTCCATTGCGAACAAACTGACAAGAATTCCAAAGAAAAAAAAATTATGTTCTTTTTTGTTAATTTAGCATAACCCAAGCATTTTTTTAACATCTTCAATACACAGACACGACTACTGTACAAATATAATAAGTACTCTATACATTTATTGCGTATATAAGGATAAAAGGAAGTATACAAGGATTTGCAAAAGATAGAGAGACCAAGTTCTAAGTGGATTCTTTTTATTTATATCATATCTGTATACTCTTCACTGCTCTCCCACGGGACTAGACACAACACTCACTGAATGTTTGGTAATAAGTTTGAAACTCCCAACACTGCGCAAGCAATACATACTGATTTGCAGAACATAATGTTTGATTTTATATCAGCGTACGGTAGGTACACAGCGAGACAGAGTAAAGGTGAACCGGCACTAGCGCGACACTGCAGCAGAGAAGCGCAGTGCGTCAAGGAAATATTCTTATCACTGTTTCTTATGAAGGAAAACGCACTATAGCGGTACTGCAGCGTAGTGGTGCGGCGCTTCGTAGCATAGTAGACTCGTGGTTCGCCGCGCCTCTGCAGTACACAGTGAGACAGACTAAAGGTGAACCGGCACTAGCGCGACACTGCAGCAGAGAAGCGCAGTGCGTCAAGAAAATAGTCTTATCACTGTTTCTTATGAAGTAAAACGCACTATAGCGATACTGCAGCGTAGTGGCGCGGCGCTTCGTTGCATAGTAGACTCGTGGCTCGCCGCGCGTCTGCAGTGCACAGCGAGACAAACTAAAGGTGAACCGGCACTAGCGCGACACTGTAGCGGCGCGGCGCGGCGCGGCACGAGTATACTATGCTACGAAGTGCCGCGTCGGTATCTGCCGTACATTGGTATAAAATCAAACATTATGCTCTGCAAATCAGTATGTATTGCACTGTACTGCAGTGTCGTTTTGGTTTCGTAGTGCGTTGTCTCTCTCGCACTTCAGACTGAGATACCAAATACCTTTGTAGAGTAATAAAACCGTTTACTTTTCATCATCATCTTCATAGACCTTAGAATTCAGGATTCGCTGATAGAAAAAGGGGGAGAGCTTCTTTTTATATGGGAGCGACTACCATTTAACCTCCCAATCCAGAGGAAAACCTGCGCCAGAGACTCGTCTATCAATCAGCAGGTTTATCGTCTTATGTTGGCACTTCACATGACTAAGGGCATTAGGTAAAAGTGGCGTCGTTAATGAATTTCCGCGACCAGTGATAAAATTATTACCACTATTTAGTACACACAAAAATATGCAACTTTTAATACTACAGTAACTTTCTAAAGTAAATCGGAAGCGAGATATTCAACTGCAAAATCTTAAAAAAGTCGTCCAGATTTATTAAAGTATAAGACTTCGCCAACGTTTTTTTTTAATTATTTTAACGAAAATCTAAAGTTGGTAGGCAATATGCGCGCTCTTTCGTGAGTCTCCTCGGAACCCGATACATTTATGCCAACCAATAATCTACACATTTATTAGATTTCAACTGGCAAAATGTTGAAGAATGCACTCGTCGGATTTTTAGGGAGTTTTCGATAGCTCAAATAAAAGACGAGAGATATTTTAAGAACGCGCAAGGTGTATTTAGACTTTGATAGGGTATCTAATATCAACAATGCCGTTTTTCACTATTATATCGAATTTTCAAAGTCTCAATTCACGGAAATCTTACAGAGCACACCTAGTATTGATCAAAGGCATATGAAAACAGCTGGAAAAGCGCTTGCCACACTGCTTACAAAGCTACACACCGGGACTCAAATGAGAGATTAACAGCAATATTAAACATGACAAGAAAACATTAAAAAGACTATGCGTTTGGTGAGACAAGATTTGCTGTTCGAATTTGTGCCAAGACATCTGGGTTTTGATCACATGAGTCGTGAAGATATCATTTCTCGTTGTTTAACAATTCCGAACACACTTTACGGGAAGCAGACAGAAGACATTGCAGAAAGAAATACCATTGCCATCATGGATAGGACATATATGTATTTACAAAAAAGATCAGAATAGCAGGTGCCTTATTGAATGCGTTTGGGAAGCCCTTGCAAGACCACAGGCTAATTGCAGATATAGTACGAGAAATTGCTCCAAGATCAGGTGATACCAATCCGTTATGTGATTTTATAATTGCAAATAACTTAAACCGGAGAAGGACACGTTTTCAGTCTATTACATTTATAAGTCATTACGTTAAGTGCTGATGATTTGATAATATATACTCTTGGTACGTACCAAAAAGTCCAAGCACGAAGCTACTACGGGGAACATATCAAACAAGGCACTTATTTATTAGAACTATGCAAGGATCTGAACACCAACCAATTGCAACATCGCAACCCTAGTGCCACTTATCCATGGCTACTACGAGGTCGAATACAATCACGACATACAAACAGGCGAACATATTGGTACACTATATATACTATACTAGTCGAACGAGAAGTTCAATGAAGACAAGCCATATTAGGACATTTTTGTACCTGTGTAGTAGGGAAACGCACTTTGGGGTGTTGTGCCCATGTAATGTATGTTATATGGTACCTGGGGTGGGGACGATACCAAGAAAATCTATCTCCCCCTGCACAATTCCTAGACCTGATAATCTGAAATGAGGTAGAAATCGAAGCTTACGATGAATTGTAGTCTGCTTTTTCGCAATGGACGAAGCCACTGGCATAGGCTAGTTTAAAATAAACTATTAATAACAGAAAATGTCTTTTTATTTCTAACTAGCCTATTCCATGAGTAAAATAAGAATATATTTACTTTAAAATGCATTTTGTCCCTCACTTGGACGGTATATTTTTCTGATTTCAAAGTCGAATATTTACTTACACCGAATTTTATTTTTTATAATAAACTCACAAATGGATTACTTATATTTAGTACATAAGGCATCAGTGGTCGCTTAAAAAAAATGACGCCACGACTCCATACAAACTTACCCAAACCCCTTTGTGTTTGCTATCGGGCGTTTGTTGTTTTGGAAAAATATTTGACGCACATCACATGGATACATACAAATATGCTAATGTGAGATAAATACAATTTACTTCACCAAAAAGTATTCACTTCAAAAAGATGTCACATGTGAATTGTCACATTTTGTCTACTGCTAATAGCTACATACTACTGGCCATATAGACTTAAAAATTAAATAACTGGTCAATAGACTATTTGACTATTTTTTAGACTCGCTTATTATATGTATAATAATATTATTATATTATTATACTTATTATAATAATAAAGACATAGTTTCAGTATAGTTAGGTAATATCTTATTTTGTAAGGCATTACCTAACTATACTTACATACTAAGCAGTATCGGGAAGTATTGGACGACCTTGTCAAGAAGTCCATTGTACGTATCTGGTATTGGGCATATTTGCACCGACAAGGCCAAGGTTTTGTCAAATACATTGTCCATACATGGTAAATGTTTGTTAAATACGCTAATACAAATAGACATGTGAAGTGCCACCATTACAAATGAGGTTGGTTTTGTGTTTATGAAATATTAGAAAACTACAACTACGGTTTTAGCTACTCTGAAAAGATCTCAAGCTCTACACGTGATTTATATACCATAGAAATAACATTTTACAATATCAAAGTAAGCCGTTTCTTCCCAACACGTGTCAAGGTTAAGTTGAATAACCCCTCAGATATTTTTCATTTCATCTTAAAATATTTACGAAGATTTATGTTAAACTCAAAGGGTCTAATTCTTCTGACACAAAAAGGCCTGTCTTTAATTGAACTAAATATGAAAAAGAATTTACAAATTTATTTGGGGTAATTATAACGCAGATCTAATTACTTTCGTTATTAAATGGCGGTTTAACAACTTGAGGTCTATTTTGGATTTAATATAAGGCACGTCAGCTACCTGACCTTGTTTTAAACGCCAACTAGTATTTCTTTTTCATCAAATAAAAATAAAGTAGCCGAAATTACTAATAATAGACCGATGCAAATAATTTTTTTTTATAAATAATTAATAACTGCATGTGACCAATCAAAGGAAATATGGTCAAAACAACGGGAAAAATAAATTAAACTTGCCGCATTTTAAGGGTGAAAAATGGTTTACCACGACTTGTAGTGAATCTGAACCTCCTATCGAAAAAAGCAAAATAGTAAAAATGTAGATCTACAACTTTTGAAGATGGTATAAGAAGGAGTAGGTGAACAGACCCCGGGCTCCTAAAGTGTAAACTTTGGATGCGACCGGGATTAGTACTCGGATGAAGAGCGGAGAAAAATAAAGTTCATACAAAACGAAATCATGCGTAAAGTCTCGTATACATTAGCAGTGTTGCTCAACAAGTTCCGCAACGTTGCGCAACACACGTGATGTTGTCAGCTGATGCGCAAGATATTCGGTACCTTGTTGTTTGTTTGACGATTGCATTTCATGGACCGACAACATTTTATCCCATTAACTGGGCAACATTGTTTTTTTTATACAACTTAGGTGGTAGACTAGCACACGACCCACCTGATGGAAAGTGGTTACCGTGACCTATGAACGTGTGTAACACCAGGGGAGTCACATCCGTGCTGCCGACCAGAAATTTTCTGTGCCATCAGTGCTGAACACAAAATCAGGACAAGCCTTTGGTCTTCCCACTGACAACAACAGTAATGTTAAATAGGCTTAAATTGGCGAATAATCCTTAAAGGAATCTTAAACAAAAACTTCTTTCACGAAACATAATAAAATTTTGTGGCTGAGATATATTTGAGTAACGTTATTGAATTAAGCGGCTATGAAACTCTTTTGTTGGTAAAAAAATGTGTTTCGCCATTTTATGTCTTGTTTGTTATTTATATTGAAAGTAACTATTGAATAAATATGAGGCCCAGAAACCCTAGTGTTATTTTTCAATCCTAAATGACTGTTTTTTTGTTACCACATAATACTCAACACTCTGTAATCTTTCAAGTTTAGTCCTTCTGACCTGCGCTTTGTCAATACAATATTAATTTGGTCAATGTATGTATGGCTGGCCTGTCCTGAAAAGTCAGCGTCATGCCATGTTTTATAGAGATAATACATAACGGTATTTCCATCCAATTGAACAGTCCGACAGGGGGAGCACCTTCACCCTACAAAATACCGCGGCCATAATAACCGGTTCCCGGCGATGAGTACCGTAGCCAGAGCTCACTGGAGAGTTTTAGTGCTGTCAGCGGGAAAGCCAAAGACTTGTCCTGCTTTGTTTTCTGCACTGACGGCACAGAATCTTTCTGCTCGTGCGGGTTCCACAGCGCGAGTATGACTCCTCTGGTGCTGCACACGTCCATACATAGGCCACGGTAACCACTTTCCATCGGGTGGGCCGTGTGCTTGTCTGCCACTTTAGTGGTATAAAAAAATCTCAAAAAGTACTTTAAACTTTTACTAGTAACTAAAGAATGAAATGTAATTTTTCCAACCGCGTCTCTGGTAAAATGTGTCAGACTCAAATACGTGGTTGTTATCCACTGTAGCGTCCACCCCGCGCGAACGACACTCGCCTCACCTGTCCGCGCGATAAACGTCCCTTTCGTTATTACAATCGCGCGAGTCCCTCTCTACAAAAACAATTACTACTAAGAAACTACTATAGCTACACTCGATTCCATGGACAGGCAATGTAATATTTTTTTTGGTGACTACAGTTCCCGTGAAACAATATTGTTAATATTATAACAATTTACTTTACAGAATTTTTATAACGAACTGCTATTGTTTTTCAGACAAATTGAATAATGTAATAAATTATTCAATTTAAATAATACGATAACAGACTCGGAAATTCATATTCATAAAAACCTAATTTCGTATCGCAATTTGAGCGAAATATATACGTGTTATTATAATATATCATAACTGTATACTTCGTTATATCTATTCCCAATGGTCTCATGGGTGTATGGGGTGTTATGAACATCTTTGGGGTTCAAGCCTACCTCACCTGCCAGCCTGTACAGCGGCAGTTTAACGGGTGAAACCCTGGCCTAGGCTTCCATAGGCTTGGGTCAGCTAGTTGGAGTATAAAATACGAAAGAAAGAATTTACTCGTATCATCTTTCGCCAACCCCATATTATACTTACGATCACGCTAGGCTCAAAGGGCCTAGGGTAATGTTATTATGAATAATACAGATTCTTCGCTGAAATCGAGAGTCTCGTCTCGACTCAAACTCATTATTATAACTCCGGGAAATAAATTTAGTTAACATAATAGCGACATATTTCAAATTAATAGACCATGTTAGTACGGTAGGTAAATATTATACTTGGGTGTTCCTTAATGTTATTACAATATTCATGACGCGTTTGCAAGTATTTATGTTTATACAAGAGGTTTATAGTACATTAATTTTCTGCTTCGTCTGTTGAGGTTCCGTTTTCAGATAGAAAATTATGGTGAGTTTAATTTTAATTAAAGCGGTCGCGTCGGTAGTTTAATGGTTAAAGAGTCGACCGAACGATCAAGATGTCCCGAGTTCAATTCCTGGCCTACACTACAGACGCGAATGATTGTTTCAAAATCGTTACCGGTTTCACCTCAATCAAAGAATCAAAGAATCAATTTCATTTATTCAGTTTAGGCACACAAAGAGCACATCGCACGCTTAATATTAAAATGACCGAAATCAAAAAACCTCTTTTTTGGTAAATTGCAAAAAACAATTTACAATTAGAACATGGGTAGTTTATTTTGTTATAAATGCCGCAGGATGATAATTGTAAAGTTCGACTTTGTCGTTTATAATAGTATAATAATCAAAGTTTTAGATGTAGTAATTTTTTTTTATTATATATTATTTATTTTCTATTTTACTGGCTGTAGAAAATGAAATTGTAGTTTTAGGTCTTTTTAATAGTAAACGGTGGGTTATTTGTCTAAAAGTATAGCGACTCAATTTATTTTGTGCCATTTTAATAGTAAACACGTATACTTAATGACTGTCTATTTTGTGTATAAGTCAAATTATTACTAATAATGATAACAGTTTTTTTCAGTATGGTCTCTTTTAATAGAAAAATATTATCAACATTAAAGAAAAAGTGTATATTACGTCAAAATAAATTAACAATAGGCATTGTTTTTAATATTTTTACTCAATAAAGGCAATAATCTATATTTACTGAACATTATTAGTTTTTAACTGCTTAATAAATTCTGAAATTAGGCCGTCTACAATACTTTTAAATTAGATAATAATCAGTAAAGCTACCATAAGTTATAATTTTTAATTATGATATTATCTGTATCACAATATTCTTAATTAATAAGCTTTGGTTTAAATCATTTCCATGGGCCTCATTTATCAAATTAAACATTTTGAAGCCTTTCCATATAAAGGTTTCATAAAAAAAAATAGAAGATATAAATTTAAGACAATAGAAATTGATTTTAAAGTAATCTTTTATGTGACTAACAAAGTGTCACATTTTGTGTAGCAAAACAAAAATAGATTAAAATATTCTTAATAGTTATGTATACTATAGCAGTATAAAAAAATCACAGCTCCATATTAGTCTTACATCATTATTCAATAAAAAGTGCCACAAAATGTAACATTAGTTTTATAACATATACATTTTAAATCAGTGTTCAAGTTCATGATTTCTGTGATTCCATTGTGTAAGATACATTATAGAATGGAATCATAAAAATCTGAATAAAAACTAGGTATCAGATTCTTAACAATTAAGTCGCGTAAATTTCTAAAAACACTTTAATCTGCAAGTATTATTACATGGTGGTTGGAGTTGACGAGCTTTAGTTTATTTTTTGCTATTAATATAAGATTTACCTAAATTTCTCATCTTTTTAGATTGATTTTGTTTCCAGTTTTCCGGTTGTCTAGTGCGTTTTCTACCTTTACTTTTAGTAAGAACTGCTGAATCCGCTGCTGAAGTTGACTCTTGCATTGAATTATGTTGGTTCTCACTTGTTTCTGGAAATGATGGCTCAAGAGTAGTATTATCTTTGTCGTCAGGATTATGATCTGCCACAGGCTCATCACTAGAGCTATCAGATGAACTTGAGCTTGATATTGAAGAAGAATTACTACTAGAACTAGAATGATTAATAGGTAAAATAAGTAATTTACCCCTTTTTCTTTTGAGTTTGAAAAGAAGGATCACCCGATGGTGATCCTTCTTTTCAAACCCAAAACGAAAAAGGGGAAATTCCTGAAGAAAGCGACGCAGATTTAAGCGATCTTAAATCTGCGTCGCTTTCTTCAGGATTAATAGGTGAAACGCGATAATCTATAGAAGTCCTTTTACGGCTGCCACTAGCTTCAAAATACGCTGCTGCATTTAAATATTGTTGATTTTCAGGTTTATTTTTAACATTACATAGCATCTGAAAGTAAATTAGATATGTAAATAAAATATAAATACACATAAACATTAAGATAAGGTAGTTAAAAAGATTGAATTAGATTCACTAAAAAAAATATTACGTTAAAAATACTATAAAATATAAAGAAAGTACTTACCTGGACATCAATACTTGTTTGAAAATTTTTGGGTTTTAATATTTATTATATATAAAGGAAATTCATAAATTTCTTGTAACCATAGATGAAGAACCTTCAATTTAATGATTACTATCCTGGTCTACTAGATTTTGAGGAGGACTATAATTATTTTCAGTCTGAATGAAAACAAGAATTTTTCGTGACCTCGAAGACATTCTACAAAAGAAAACGTAAATAAGTCCAAAACCAAAATAAACTGTTAACTATTTAGTTTTAATATGACCCAACTTTGAACACAACAATATTATCATAAATTAAGTTAGCAAAATATGCATTAATATTAACAAAGTACAGACTCTTTACTAAGAAGGACTCTAAAAATATTATCGATTTTTGTAATAAATAGACTTGACACTAAGTTGTACGCGAATACAAATAATCTTGACTTCATTTTTACTAACAAATAGACTGAATTACTACTATGGTTACCAAACATTATTGTTATTTAGTTTTGAATAGACTTAAAACTGAAAACGTTTTATAATTATAAAAGAAGTTTAATATTAAAAAGTTTCATTGCATAAAGGGTCAAGATATTACAATAAATGTGCACAAAACTTACCTTGCATATCACTCTTAAACTAACATTAAAACTAATAAGTCACTTTTAAAATAAACGAGATAGTGTTTAGTTTGTAACGGTTGAACGAACACTGAATGTGTCAGTGTTATGTCAAATGAGGTGATCAAGGTCACGAGTGTGAAAGAGACCGAAATTTTATAAAACCGAGATAACACTACATTTGGTTTAGTTTCTTGACGTCATGTCATAGATGGCGTCGTTATAATCCTGCAAGTGTATGTAACTCATTTTAGACTTATTTTGAATTAGACCACTTTAATACTAAGCGTGCGACATATGAACGTCAAAATTTTACAATTGTGTATGTCAAGAAAGAATATAAAAATATTAAATAATGTGAAAATAAACCATTGGAAAATGATTCTTTCTCTTGTTCGGTAGGTTAGTTCTACTGAGAAGATACCAGCAAGAAACTCAGCGAGCTATATTAGAACTAGATTATTTTTCTTTTTTAAATTTGCTGTAGTTTACAATTTTTTTTGTGCGAGATAGCAAGAGACTTATGTTGACCACGCATTAACATTATTAAGATACTCATCCACTTTATAGTAACCTTTACTCATAAAAGTTTTTTCACTTCTATTTTAAATTTACATTTTATAATATTTAAACTTTATAATATTTAATAAAATTTCTCAGGATTTGATTAATATGCCAATATTAATCAAATCCTGAGAAATTTTATTAAATATTTTTATGCAGCTGCCTACAAATGAATCACCAACCTTGTGAAGCCTAAGTTTTGGTACAACTAGTTTATTTTTGTTACTCCTATTAAAATTGTGTACATCAGATAGTTTTTCGAAAATATTTAGATTTTTTCGTACATATAAGATATTATCATAAATGTGTTGAGAAGCAACTGTTAAAATATTAATTTCTTTGAAAACTTCTTTCAGCAAGTCATGGGGTCTGAGGCTATAGATCGCTCGTATAGCTCGTTTCTGTAGTACAAATATAGTCTCAATATCGGCAGCTGAGGTCCACAACAGCAGACCGTATGACATAACGCTGTGAAAGTAGCTAAAATAAACTAATCGTGCAGTTTCCTCTGATGAGGTTCCTCTGCGAAACTGGTCAGGTATAATAAAAAATACTGTGGAAGAAGAACAAGTGTGTTTTCAATATGTGTAATATGCATTTATTTTTCTCTAATTATAGCCTGATTTCGAGCCCTGTATTTTTTCTTTAATTACATCTCCTCATGAGCACTAAACGGTTCTGAGATACGTTCAATATGTGTACTGCTAAGAATTGGAATACCCTGCCTAAATCTGTTTCCGGAAAGCTTTAACCTGGGGGTCTTCAAGACTAGCTTGAATTATGTTACTTTTAGTTTTAGGCAAGCGTGCTCCACATTTGGCCACATCATCACTTACCTACAAGTGAGATATTAGTCAAAACGCTTATTAACCACAAAAACTATCATCATAACATATACTAGCGTAAACTTTATTAGGTATATTACGTGCCAGTACCTTTTTTCTCGCAATACCATTATCAGTCACTCAGGGCAAGGAAAATATTTGCTCTACAGATTCCATTCCTCTCTAGTATCCTGCCTGCGCATCTCAAACTTTATCATCGATCACGCACACCGACCTATCAATCAGAATATTGGCATACAATTTCCGCACCACACTTGGGAGGCTGATACCCGATAATGCCGACATTTTTGCTGCGCGCCTTCGCCTTTGTATATTGAGAATATAATATCAGTATATTCTTTAACTCTGACGTCGAAAAACGATTGGTGTCAAAAAGTTAAGGGATAAAAATGATGAAAATAGGTATAGTTACGGTATGGTAAAAATTGTTGGCTTACGGATAAAAATTTTACACAAAATGTACTTAGAAATATATTTTTATAGTGTGTGTTTGATATTATTTTAATGATAAGCTGTAAAGAGTACATAAAAATTTAGCACTTTATGGTAAAATTTCACATGACTAGTATTTGCGTATTTGAAAAATAATTACCATGTGTGGACAGTGTATTTGACAAAGCATTTGCCTTATTACCTATTTGAGAAATATGTCCGATACCAGACACGTACAACTGACAAGTTATTTGGTTTTAATTTAATTCTTTACGGCCAGTAAAGTAACAGTAGACAAAAGGTGACAATTCACATGCGCGAAGAAAATTGTGCTTGTCTATATTTGCATGTTTGCATATACGACAAATATTTGGCCAAATCAACAAACAGCCAATAGCAAACACAAATAGCCATTTAAAGTGCCAACATTAGAGTTTAGAAAGTAAGCAATGTTTGATTGTTGGGATGGACTGGTTGTGAAGGGCGGAGAATCAGGAACTGTGACACATATTGGGAGAGACCTATGTGTACCATAAAATTGTATGCAGTAATCTTCATGAGTATCTCGTAAAGTAAATGTAAATTTGCAATACTCCAATAGGTACTCTTGATCAGACAAATGATGGGTTTCACAGAATAAGTAACGCATGGGTGTTCTGTGATCATATTGTTTTAACTCTACTTACAGATAAAAGTGAGCTTAACGTTCAAATGTACTAATACCTTCGGGTTCTAGTTCAAAGTGTTTATTTTTAAACAAATGTTGAATAAAATCTAGTCTATCTTAAAAATATTGTATTGTGAATTGTTTTTTTTTTTTTTTTTTTTTTATATAGGACACGTCAATTGGACTTCGCCTTGCCTGATGGTAAGCTGAAGGCAAAATCCCAGAAAAGAGGGTCACCATTACTTACACATACCGTGTGACAATGGTGACACTCAGCTTGACGGCCTTATCATATGCTTTTTCACGCCCCGCTTAAAGGACCCGGGACTGTAGGAAGAAGGAAACACGTGAGCTGGTAATGAATTCCAGGCCTTAATGGTGCGACAGAGGAAAGAGTCTCCGAACCGCTTGGTTCTTGATCGGATGTTTTGCACCGTGTGCGGATGACATCTAAGACCTGCACGCGTTGTCCTGTGTAGGAAAGGGGAGGGTGGGACTAATTGGAAGAGCTCATCAGAACACTCCCCATGGTACAGACGGTAAAATACAGCCATGGACGCAACATCTCTACGCAGCTGTAAAGGTTCTAGGGTGTTCGTGATCTCGGGATTCCCAATGATGCGGATCGCACGTCGCTGCAACCTGTCGAGAGCATCTAGTAAGTACTTTGCTGAACCATCCCAGAGATGCGAGCAGTACTCCACACAGGAGCGAATTTGTGTCTTGTATAGAAGACACCGCTGCTCCGGCGTGAAAAATCGTCTCACTCTGTTCAGGACTCCGAGTTTTCGTGAGGCTGTTTTGATGATGCTTTCGATGTAGTTTTTGTTATTCAGGTTGCAGCGAACATCCATACCTAGGATATTGAGATTGTCCTGCAGCGGCAGTGGCGTGCTCTGAAGAGTGGGGAGGGGAAGGAAAGAAGATACTTTTGCTGTAAACGCACATGCCTGCGTCTTCTTGGCATTGAACTCAACCAGGTTCTCAGAGCCCCATTGAGAAATGTGATTCAGGACCCCGTCAAGCTCAGTGACAAGAAGCTGCCTTTTCTCTGCGATATCTGACTGCTTGGCCGCTGGATGTCCATGATAACTCCCATGTAAAGTGCTATCGTCTGCATAACAATGAACATTGCCGGTAGACAGCATGTCGTTGATATGCAGAAGAAAGAGAGTGGGTGATAAGACGGACCCCTGGGGCACGCCAGCATTAACCTGCAGAAACGCCGAAGCTCGTCCGTCACAAAGGACGCGAATACGGCGCCCCTGCAGGAAGCTAGCAACCCAGTTGCACAGCCTAGAAGGCAGACCAAAGGCAGGTAGCTTAGAAAGAAGCGATTTGTGCCAGACTCTATCGAAAGCTTTGGCGATGTCAAGACTAATTGCCAGTGACTCGCCGTGCTTGTCCATAGCCTCACCCCAAAGATGGGTAACGTATGCTAGAAGATCACCCGTTGACCGTTTCGGTCTGAAGCCATATTGCCGGTCATTAATTAAGGAGTGATCCTCTAGGTGCCGCATGAGCTGTTTGTTAATTATGTGCTCAAACACTTTGCACAGCACTGAGGTGACGGCTATGGGTCGATAGTTGGCTGGCTCCGAGCGATCCCCCTTCTTGGGAATCGGCTGAACATTCGCCTCTTTCCAAGGCAAAGGCACTGTACCCGAACTGTAGGATAGCCGGTACAGGCGCGTAAGCATTGGAGACAACTCCGCTGCACATTTTTTCAAAACTACCGCTGGAATACCATCCGGACCACTGGCTTTCCGGACATCGAGTGATTGCAGCACTGCACGGACATCGCGTTGCCTGATATGGATATCAGGCATCGCGTGGTCACTGTCGGGTAGTGTTGGTGGCTGCGTACCACAATCATCGATTCGGGAGTTGGCCGCAAAGAGATTAGCCAGCAGATTTGCCTTCTCTTGCGACTCATGGGCCAGGGATCCATCAGGGTTACGCAGCGGAGGCAGCGAAGGCTGACAGAAGTTGGCTTGCACGGCTTTAGCCAGTCGCCAGTAGCCACGGCTTCCCGTGGGATGCATCACTAGCTCTTGACCAAGCCGCGCTATGCGCAGGGCATCCGCTCTGACATAGGCCCTTCTACAGACCTTTGTGGCTCTGTTGTACGCTGCCTTGAAGTGGCCCAGATTGGTATGGCGCGTGGCGCGCGCCCTTACCCAAGCGCGGTACGCAGACTGTTTTTGTTCAACAGCTTCCGCGCACTCGCGCCCGAACCAAGGGCGCACCCCGCGGTCACCGGTGACATCGGTGTATGAGATATAGTATTCCATACCCAGACCGATCTCACCGGCGACAGCAGTAGCACAATCCGATGGGTTCTTACCTTCAAAGCAGCGCTCAACCCACGGGATGGACGCAAAATAGTCACGAAGTCCATCCCAGTCCGCTGACGAGTAGTGCCAGAGACGCCGCTTCCCCTGCACGGGTCGTGGGGGCGCCATAATAGGCACCGTGGAACAGACCAGGCAGTGGTCAGAGTTGCCTAACGCGGCTCGCACCGATACACTGTACCGGTCCGGATCACTCGTCAGCAGAAGGTCTAGCAGAGAAGGTGCTTGGCCCGACCTTCTTGGTATCCTAGTGACCTCGTGCACCAATTGGGTCAGGCCGTGCGCCAGAGCAAATGCGTGGGCGGCTCTTCCCGCATGGTCTGTTTTGGAGGAGCCCAACCAGATCTCGTGGTGGGCGTTAAAATCCCCCAAAAATACCATTTCGGCATTCGGAAATCGCTCCTGCGCATCATCTGCCGCCTGACTCAGATATTCAAAGAGTCGAGTTGTCTCAGCATCTCCTGTATGGGAACGGTAGAGGCACACATAGATCTGACTCGTAGGGCCATGGTCTACGTGTACCCAAAGGACGGAGAAGGATGGGTCCTCTAGGCAGCGCAAACGGCGACAGCAAACATCCGCCCTAACAAACACGCACACCCCGGCTTTTGCACGAAAACTTTCCTCAAGAACATAGCCAGGGTAGAGCAAGTAGGTCGTGTCGTCAGGGCGGTGTATTTGCGTCTCCGTTAGAAAAAACATGGCAGGTTTCGCCGTCTCTAGGTGTTGGTGGACGGCGTTGAGGTTTGCATGGAGCCCACAGATGTTAGTGGACTCCACCTCAAATAGCAAGCTTTTGGGAGTGTGACGAGCCGCTGTGTTGCCTTTTTCTATAAATTGCGCTGCCATGAGTTTGGGTGGGAGAAGGCGTGAAAAAAAAGAAGTGATTGCCGCCGCAGCACCGTGTGACAAAGCGCGGGATATTGGTTTTATCTATGAATGTGAGGCATGGCGAGAGCCGACGCGCCGAACGGAAGGGCCCCCGTACCCCCCCGAGTATGGTCGCCGGGCTCCCAAATCCGGTCACCAACCGGCACGACGAACCATATCGGGATTATGCGCGGCCTGGTGAGGCAGCCTCCCAAGGTGGTTAACCCCAGTTGGGCCCCTGTACTATACCGCGGGCGGCCAGCGGCACCACCGTTTCTACAGGTCTCCCTGTTCGGCGCATCGCCCCGCGCCATCCCCACTAGACTACGCCAAGACCCACTGGTCCCACTAGTGCTGCGACAACCACCACCTCTGCCCGGCTATGCACATGCTGACCCCTGAACACAATCCAACCGAGATTGAATTGCTATGGAGGGTTTTTCGCAATAGTGCACGGTGGTACCTACCCGGTCGAAACTTGAGACAAATTTGTGCCACCAAGTTTCTACTACTCTACAGCGTTCATTGTTGCTCTTCAAATGTCCAGAGTGAATAATAGAGCAAAATGGACAGGGATGGGGCCCTGCAGGATCTTGCGACCGGTCGAGATAGCCCTATTTTCCCTGAAACGGTCAGTTATGTCGAACTCGAACCGACTAAAACGCACGGCGCCTGTGGGTCGTTTTTGGTTATCGAAGGTGAGGTTGACAGGGATATCCCTCGCACCCCGGCCGACCCAAGGCTATCTCTCTTGATCTGACCCTCCTCGGCTTGTCTATCTAGCTATCTAGCTTGTCTATTTACAATCCTACATACAATAATCTACCGTCCTAAAGTAGTAGTAGTAGCTTTAGGAGGTAGGACACGACAGTATCTCCCGTCTCAAATTGAGCAGTCCGTCTGGGGAAGTACCTCCGCCCTACAGAATACCGCGGTTATAATAACCTTGTGTTGTGTTCCCGGTGGTGAGTAGGGTAGCCAGAGCTCACTGGAGAGGTTTTGTGCTGTCAGTGGATAGGCCGTAGGCTTAAATTGACACCACTGACTTGAAGGGGCGTGAAATGTTGGCGCGGCGGTCAGGGAGACCCGGTGAAACGGTTATCCGCTGGCCGCCCGCAGGTTGTACGGTTCCCGAACCTGGGGATCACTTAATCTCCGCCCCAGAAGGCTGAACCAGCAGCCTGTGTAAAGTGCCCGATGCTGTAATCGTGCCGGAGGAGGAAACCGGAGTGGACTCGGCTACAGTATTTGGGAAGGGACCGGGGGCCCTTCCGCCCGCCGCGCCAGCCACTCACACAACCCCAGCTTTTCAGTGGTGGTACGAAGCCTAGCTTTGTCTTCTGCACTGGGAGCACAGAAACTCTCTATACCTTCCTCCCCCCCACCCCCCACATAGGTCATGAAAGGAAAAAATAAGAAGAAAAACGTTACTACAGCGGTACCATCGTCCACAGTACATGTGGATTCTTGTAACATCAGGGGCCTACACACCAACCTCAACGCGGTCCATCTACATTTAGAGACCACGCAGCCCACCTTGTTTTTTCTGACGGAGACGCAAATATCATGCCCAGCCGATACAGCCTACTTAATGTACCAACTCAAGCATAACTTAACTTCCTGAGTCGCGCCGGGGTATGCTTGTACGTCCGGGATGATATTTGCTGCCGCCGTCTTCAAGGCCTTGAAGACAGGGACCTGTCAACTCTTTGGGTACGTACGGATCACGGTGGCCACACCCGTATCTTTGCGTGCCTCTACAGGTCTCATAGCGGTGACTTGGGTACAGCTCAATTGTTTGAGCATCTGCAGCTGTCTGCGGACAAGGTAATTGAGCAATACCCTACCGCGGATTTAGTATTCTTGGGGGACTTCAACGCTCACCACGTAGAGTGGCTGGGGTCTCCTAGAACTGATTTTGCGGGAAGGGCTGCTCATGACTTTGCACTGACCTATGGATTCTCTCAACTGGTGCATTTTATTACTAGAACACCAGAAATAGAGACCCATAGAAGCTCTATACTGGACCTTCTGCTGACTTCACGCCCAGACGAATACTCAGTAACTGTGGAAGCACTTCGGACCACAGCCTCGTTCGGGCGCAAGTGACTCTCACGCGGCCTGAACCACCGCGGCCACCTTAATGGCGGCATGTCTGGCACTACAAGTCGGCAGACTGGGAATTGACTGCGAGAATTCTTCGCGTCGTACCCGTGGAGGCGGCTTTGCTTCACTTCAAATGATCCCAGCTCCTGTGCAACAGCAGTAGCTGATGCGATCCTAGCGGGTATGGAATGCTATATTCCGAACCGCTGGATCGCAACAGGAGAGAGCAAACGCCCTTGGTTTAATAGGCCCTGCAGAGAAGCAAGAGACCACAAGCAATCTGCATACAGGGCTTGGACCACGGCTCTTGCCAATAAAGATCCTAATATCACTGAAGTGAAGCGAAAGTTGAATGCCGCCTCGAGGTCTAGTAAAAAAGCTACGGCCAGGGCTAAGTTTGAGTTCATCGGCAGAATTGGCGAGCGGCTTGCGCGCTACCCATCTGGCAGTCGTGCATTTTGGTCGCTCGCCAAAGCTGCCGAGGGAAACTTATGCCAGTCTTGCCTTCCACCGCTGCAAAAATCCGATGGTAGTCTGGCCCATGGCGCTAAGGAGAAAGCCGATCTGTTGGGTAATCTCTTTGCGTCAAACTCGACTATGAACGACGGGGACGCCGAACCACCCATAATTCCCAGCTGTGGTGCTTCCATGTCTGAAGTTAAAATCACGCAACGGGCGGTCCGGCGTGAGCTTAAGTCCCTAGATATTTGGAAGTCGAGTGGGCCGGATGGTATACCGGCGATGGTGCTTAAACACTGCGCCCCCGAGCTGTGCCCTGTACTTACACGCCTTTTCGCACTCTCATACTCCGCGCGGCAGGTCGACCGCATTCGTGCACCCTGTACCTAAGAAAGGTGACAGGACAGATCCGACCAATTACAGGCCTATCGCTGTAGCCTCCCTGCTCTCGAAGGTTATGGAGCGTGTCATTAATACACAGCTCCTCAGATACCTTGAAGGAAACGATCTACTGAGCGACCGACAGTACGGCTTTCGCCACCGTCGCTCAACCGGTGACCTTCTTGTGTATCTCACAAACCGGTGGTCGCAAGCCATCGAGAGTCGGGGTGAGGCACTAGCGGTCAGCCTCGATATAGCAAGCCTTCGATCGGGTCTGGCACAAAGGTCTTCTTGCGAAGTTGCCGTACTATGGACTCCCCGAGGGACTTTGCGAATGGATCGCCAGCTTTTTGTCCAACAGAAGCATCCAAGCTGTCGTCGACGGCAGCTGCTCGGACCGCATGAACATAAACGCTGGTGTCCCACAAGGCTCCGTGTTGTCTCCGACGCTGTTTCTGCTGCATATCAATGACATGCTGTCTGATCTCCATTCATTATTATGCGGACGACAGTACCGGGGACACGTGTTACACGGGCCGTGCAAATATCCCTCAGTCCGAGGTGGAGAAGAGTCGCGAACAACTTGTGTCTAAAATCGAGACTACTCTCTCTGGAGTATCCGATTGGGGACGACTAAACCTAGTCCAATTCAACCCCACTAAGACACAAGTATGTGTATTCACCACTAAGAAAACCCCATTCATTGTAGCGCCGCAATTCCTGGGCACACCGCTTACCATCTGCTCGAGTATCGGGATCTTTGGTGTCGATATCTCCAGCGACGTCCAATACCGAAGTCATTTGCAGGACAAGGTTAAGTTGGCATCAAGAAAACTCGGAGTTCTCAACAGGGCGAAGCAGTACTTCACTGCGGGGCAGCAACTCCTTCTTTATAAGGCACAGGTCCGGCCTCACATGGAGTACTGCTGTCACCTTTTGCTGGAGCACCTGCATACCAGCTTGACCCCTTCGACTCGTTGCAAAGACGGGCATTGAGGCTGGTTGACAATCCCATACTCACAGGTAGAGTGGAACCTCTTAGCCTTAGGAGGGATTTTGCCTCACTGTGTGTGTTCTACCGCCTATACAATGGTTTGTGCTCAGATGAATTGTTTGACATGATGCCCGTAGCTACATTCTATCATCGCACCTCTCGCCATAGGCAGGGAATTCATCCCCACACATTGCGCCCTGAGACGGTGCGCACTGTGCGGTATGAAAGAAACTTCATCCCACGCACACTCAAGCTGTGGAATGACCTCCCTGCTGCGGTTTTCCCAAGCGCCTACAATATGGGGTTCTTCAAGAGGGGCATCAGAAGGTTTCTTCATGGTCGGCAGCACGAGTGTGACACCCCTGGTGTTGCATACGTCCATAGGCCACGGTAACCGCTTCCCATCAGGTGGGCCGTGTGCTTGTCTGCCAACTTAGTGGTATAAAAAAAAAAAAAAAAGGTACCGTCACTTATGACCCCTTGATGGGCAAGAAAACATATTATCTCAAAAACCATTATAATATTTTACATCAAAACGTGACTAATCGCTTAATCACCTTTGAAAATATTCTAAAAGGTGGTTTAATTAAATTTTCCTCAATCTGTTTCCTCTCTTTTATCGACAAATTCAACGTTGTTAAAGTCCTTTACTTGAACGCGATGGCTTGATAAGGGCCACGGCAGACCATTGTTAGGGACACAACGAAAGTATCAGTGGATTATGGTATCAAGTATTTTCCTTAAGTAATACTTTTGTTTTAGCTTCTTTACTTCTTTCTCTCATTCAATACTTTTGATTGCATTAGTTACAACTTTCGTTGCAACGGCGGGGTGTTATAAGTTTGACGTGTCTGTGTGTGTTCGTGTGTATGCGTGTACACACACGCATACACACGAACGTGTGTGTATTTGTGTGTGTGTGTGTTTGTGTGTGCGCGTGTTTGTGTTTGTGTGTGTGTGTGGCACTGTAGCTCCTGAATGGATGAACTGATTTGGATTTAGTTTTTTTGTTTGAAATGTAGATATATTAGTCAGGAGTTTTCTTAGCAATGTTTGAAAAACACAGTCCAAGATGGCCGCCGCCACGATATAATGGAGTACTTGCATATTTTTTCACAACTTTGTCAATATGGGTATCAAATGTTTGACTAGTTGATCAATTTAAAAAGGGTAAAATAAAAATTTAATTTAATTTTTGAATAGCCCTCGTCACAAAAACTTCCCCCAAAAAGTTAAAAAGATTCAAGCTTTATCATGTCGGGAGCACCTTAGGTCGCTCCGATAATATGATGGAGTACTTCATCAGTTAAAATCCGCGGTATGGCAATGCTTGAATCAAATATTACTAGGTACATCAGAGTTAAAAGGTTAACCAATACCATTTATTTTAAACTTTTTGGGGGAAGTTTTTGTGACGAGAGTTTTTTAAATAATTTAGATTTTTTACATTTAGCTTGCTCATTTTTTTTAGTCAGTATAACGCTGTGGTTATACTTACTGCGGTAATGCCTGTGCACTGTGGTATAACTATGAATTTGATTGCCCCTAACCTCTTTGAAGAACAATCGTCATCATCATCTGAACAATGTTCCTTGTTGCCTCCGAGGCCTTTACATTGAAGTCTAAAGTCCGTTTTATTTCTCCTGTGTGTCTTATTTTTAGCCTAAATAACAGAAGCAACTGCTTCTGACCTCTCACTCAGACTCTGGTTGCTGTCTGACCTCTCACTCAGACTCTCGTCCGGCGATCAGCATGTATACCTACCTGCTAGCAGTTAAAATTGATTTAAATCCTGAAGATGTTATTAGACCTTCATGAGCGTGCTTCAAATAGAAACTATGCGTCAAAGACAAAGCGCGTACGTGATTAAAATTATAACCATCACAACAATGTCAGCATGTACCTATTTATACAAGTTTGCTCCTCAGAACAGTATCAAAATAGTTATTCAAAACCACAATATATTAACGTCTGTAGAAGGTAGGGTACGGCGGTATTTCCGCCCAATTGAGCAGTCCGACTGGGGAAGTACCTTCGCCCTACAGAAAACTGCGGCCATAATAACTTCGTGTTGTGTTCTCAGCGGTGAGTAGGATAGCCAGAGCTCACTGAAGAATAAAGACTGGGACTGGAAAGATTAAAGGATAATCCTGCTTTGGCTTCCACACTGACGGCACAGAAATTCTGTGCTTACAGGGTCGGCAACGCGAGTGTGGCTCCTCTGGTGTTACACACGTCCATAGGCCACGGTAACCACTTTCCATCAGGTTGGCCGTGAGCATGTCTGCTACCTAAGTGGTATTAAAAAAAACTTTCATTGATTAATCTGTAAAGTTTGAGGATCGACTGGAACTTAAGTGTTTCTTCAAAAGCATTATATCAAAGTTAAATTCACAACACAAAGAAACTTTTTTAATGGTTTACTGAGTATTTTGTGATTGTCTTCCATTTCAAAGGCTTCCAAATGGGTGCTTTAGGGAGTTTACCTATTTAACATGCCCAAAAGTTTTATATTTTGAAGCAATTAAATATGGATACAGAGGATACTTACAATAAACATATCACGTGACACACACACACATGAGTATAAATATAAGCCTGCTAGATCCGAAGTAGTTGACCGAAGATTCGGCTTGTTAATACTACGTTCCCGTTATCGAACTCAAAATTGGTGGATGACACTTCGTTCGTTAGTTTTAGAACGAAAAAAACACGCTTCCTAATGCTATAGATATTTCGTTCGTATTTTTTTGAAATATACTCAGTATTTGATATTTATATCATCTTGATATCTCAACGCGTTCTTAAGAAACAGCTATTGACGAACATACAGACAGAAGAAGAGTTCATGACCGGCATTCTTCATGGTATACAATAATCCGTTTGTGTTTATAAAATATTGTAATCAGTTCAGGCGGGATATGAACCCGCGATCTTTCCATTGCAGAGGTAATGCTCTGACCACTGAGCTAGAACCTCAACTGAAGCCATCCAAATCTTCCTATATATATCCTCCACACCAGCCATCGACCCACCGTCACCGTTCGAATCCTGCCTGAACCGATTAGAAAAAATCCTATCTTAATCGATTTGAATACTAAATACTTAAAATTTTCATTCAATTGTAACTATAGCTTAGGTTTTAACCACTCTAAAAATATATCAAGCTGTAGATATGTGAGAAATAGAGAAAGCCGGTCACCGTCGATTTTGTTAAGAGTCCTCTTTAAAATACCAAAGGAAGCTGATGATTACTTTACAAGTGTACATTCCAAAACAATACCAGACAATACACAATAAGATACTTAATTTCCGTGAAATAACTTATTAAAATTCAGTCCATTGTCTTAGCACTGAAATAAATGAGGTTTTCGCAACATTTAAATTAGAAATGAAATAATGAATCTTGTTAATAAACTTTTACAAGAATACAAAAATGATATTTTAGCCGTAAAACCTGAGAGACAGAGACAGTACAATAAATATAATAAGATTGAAAGACAGAAGATAGTGCAAAAAGTATTACAAAACAAACTGGAGTATCTTAAACAAAGGAACTTTTCTTCTTAATAAAGAAAGCTATTCGCAGAACAATTGCTACTGGTATTCATCAAATCAAAGAATTAAGGAATCAATTTCATTTATTCAGTTTAGGCACATAAAGAGCACATATGAACGTGAAATAATATAAAAATATTAAATAATGTAAAAATAAACCATTGGAAAATGATTCTTTCGCTAGTTCGGTAGGTTAGTTCTTCTGAGAAGATACCAGCAAGAAACTCAGAGAACCATATTAGAACTAGATAATTCTTTTATAAATTTGCTTTAGTATACAATTTATTTTACGCGAGCAAGCAAGAGACTTATGTTGATCACGCATTTACATCATCAAGATACTCATCTATTTTATGGTTACCTTTATTCATTAAAGTTTTTTTCACCTCTATTTTAAATTTATTTATTGGCATGTTAATCAATTTTATTAAATATTTTTATACAGCTGCCTACAAACGAACTACCATCTTTGTGAAGCATGAGTTTTGGTACAACTAGCTTATTCCTGTTGCTCCACCCGCAAGGCGTTCTGATTCCATGAATGAAAATTAACCTTGCAGACTACAATATGCCTGTACTTTTACAATCAGTCTCCCAAGACAAGTGGCACAATTGTTATATAGTAGAATATAATAATATATGACAAGTATTTTGACGTTTATGACAGTCGTAAACCACATATACCGACAAGTGTACTTGTCTACAATATTTTTCACGTAGCATGGGTACGGTGACGTTTGGGATTTGAAGTTACTAGAGATGTAGTCAAGATAAAATCGCATGAAATAAAATCGATTATATATCTTATCGAGATCATTTATTAATGAAGAAGAAATCGATTCTATTAACTAATAATTTTGAAGAAAAAAAGTAAAACAAAATTGATAACCTGTTTAATTATTTATTAAAAATCAAACATGTTCATCATCTTCATCATCATCATCATCATCATCATCGTCATCTGACTCGTCGACGTGAATAATTATTTGGGAATCAATTATGCAGTCTATTCTAATGTCTCGCTCCCAGTCATGTAAGATTAGATTTTTGATTTTCTCCACTACTTTCTTCCAGTCATCGCCAGTGACATTTTTGCATCCCTCTTTCAATAACCCCATCATTTTTGTGGCTGTAAAAGGCGGAGCTGTATTTTTTCGTGCAGCGTATCCTGAAACAAGATAAAAAACAAATTGAGTCATAGAATTCAAGTAATAAACATAATCATATTTTTGTCAGTATGTAAATAGACTATGGTTAAACAAGTTACCTTTGATTTGGGCCCAAATTAATTCAATGGCATTGTACTGACAGTGGTACGGTGGAAGCCTCAGGACTTCGTGACCATATTCGTTTGCCATCATATCTAATTTGTATGTCGTTTGGGGCTTGTGCATTTTTACGAGCTTCACTAGCTCCACCTTTAATTTCGTCTCATCGGCTTCCACATTATTGGCTTGGAGCCACTCGATCAACTCGCTCTTCTTATTGGAAGAAGTCGGCGGTTTGTTCAATTGCACGGAGTGATATGGGGCATTGTCCATAATAATTGTGCTGGGTTCTTCTAAATTGCTAAGCATATTTTGAAACCACTCCGTGAATACTTCCGCATTCATATCTTCGTGATATTCTCCCGTCTTTTTCGATTTAAAAGCAAGTAGCCCATTTTCTACAAATCCTTTCGATGTGCCTGCGTGACAAATAATCAATCTCTCCCCTTTTCCTTCTGGCACTTTGGTCGAGGCATGAGGTGTATCGTCAGTCCACATTTTACCGACCGTATGATTGGCATTCAGCCAAGTTTCATCCAGGAAGACGACATTGCTCCAATCGGTAATCGCTTTAGCCTTTTTCAAAAAGGTAACCCGCGCAAGTACTATATCGCCCCTCTCCATGACAATTTTTCTTTTGTTTACTTTTTTGAATTGGAAACCAATGTCCTTCAATACGCGCCACAAGGATGTAGGACTTCCAGTAAACAAATCAGCATCTTTTAAAGACTTGACCAGCTTTAGAAGCGTCGGTAATTCTTTATTCTGGTAATAGTTATAAATGTGGCTCCGTATAGCATCGGCCGCAAAACTGTCTACATCTGTTACAGATGCCTTTTTGGTTCGCTTTTTATTAGGGGTGGACAACTTATTTTCTTCTGTATCGTGAGCACCATATTTTTCTCGAGTGATTCGAGAAACCGTGTTCCGCCCAATGTCTAACGCATCTGCCACTCGATCCAAAACGTTGGACACAGGCAATAGCGTTCCGCCATTCTCACGTTCCCGCTCAAAGTAATCCCGCAATCGAACTACAAATTCACGGGCTTGACTACCAAGCACAGTCTTTTTCGTTCTTTTTGGCATTTTGCCAAAAAAAACAACAAAACAAAAGTCAATAACAAAAAACGGTAACGAAAACAACAAAGCACAACGATAGTCAATAACAAAAACAAGTAACAACAAGCTCAAAACAAAGAAAACAGACCGCATACAAGGCAGACGCACTCGTACTGAGTTGATATAACAAGATGGCTGCCAGCTCATGCTTAAGCAGTGTTGCTATATTATAATAAAGCTCCACAAAGACAAAAATGCTTTGTTTAAAGTTTATTATTAGATAATTATATTTTATAATCGTATTTTAGTTAAAAATACAACTAACGATTTATGATACTTTATTCGACAATTTATCGATTATAACGATTTTACTATGTCAATCTCTAACGCAACCTGTTCCGATTCACGCATCAAGAATTATGTATTTGGAATGTTTATATTTAAAGTTTAAATAATTACGGAGAAATAAAAATAGTTTTAAGTTAAAAATGCAAAATAAAACAGTTTTCTTTTTATCTTCGTATTAAGTGTTGTTTCCTGTATTCCGCGTTAGGTAAATTGTTTCGAAATGAATCATGCATGAAATGGAATTAGTCAAATGTCACCGTACCCATGCAACGTGAAAAATATTATAGGGGAGCATCCCTCAAGACAAGTGGCAATTCGTTGGCCAGCGTATTGTAGAATATAATGACGAAAATATGGGGTTTGACGGTTATCACATGCGTTGACGACTGTCAAATACGTCAAATCGCATACATTTGTACAACTATCTTGACAAACTTCTATTTTTTTTTAAATCTATCAGGCGAAAGGAAGTCAATCAATCAATTAGCCTATCGAAGTCTTCTGCTGGACATAGGCCTCTCCTAATATCTGGAGGCTTTGGCCTACTGTTACCATGCTTGTCAGACGGGTTGGTACAGGGTTTTATTTTGAGTATTCCTTCTCTTCTGTGATATCGGCTGCGTATTTTTCTATTAGTCTGTACTGTAGTCATACTATTTATACTGATGATTGATGGCATTTGGTGGAATTTGTTGTTTTAGGTCTTGAATGTCATTGTAAACCTTTGAGGATGCCGTAAGGCGAAACCGGTCTAACAAATAATAAAAGTAATGTGGAAAAGTACAAGTGATTTATCAATAAATGTAGTCATATTGATATATGTACTATATAAAAAAATTGTAGGATCAGAATAATTCTTTTAGAACATCTCTTTTTGAAAACCGTGGCAAGTGAAAAGTGTTCAAATAAAATAGTAAACAGTAGATCCCTGTTATCGTCATTCAACTGAAATAAATATTTATCTAAGCATTTATGGGGTCGACTGCCGCCTAAACCGCAAACCCCGAGAGGGAAACCTGCTTCAGACCTCGTCCGTCTATCAGCAGGTATATCTTGCAAGTGAGGTTGGGTCCCAAGAGGGTCATAGGTCATATTCATCCTTTCAATCAAATAACAATTGCATTACAATAATGTATGTAAATCCAAATTATATATTATAATCTAAGTTAGTACAAGTCTATAATATTGATTTCTGTAGCAACCGTTGTACCGTCAAGGTAATTTCTCTTAAATGAAGCATACTTTTATTACGAGGGAATTTCTTATCTTACAAAGGTACATATTCGGTGAATTTGCCTTGAAGGCTTGTGAAAGTATGTTCCTTATCCATTTCACTTGGTATTCGCAGTAACCTTGAGTATAAGATTATTTTAATAACAGGTGACACTCGATACTTACTGGATAAGAACAGATAACTAAGTAATGAAAATAGCGTTTGTTAGATTAATATTTTTTAAAAGAACATGCTAATTATAAAGTTGTTTTTGTAAGACTACAATCAATCTTATGGTTGTTAAGTTAGAAAAAATTGTGTAATTCATATGGACCTTTAAAAAATACAGACTGTCTCGCGTATAATCTAAGTGAAGCTAAAAACTCGGTTGTTCTTAATGGCAGGAATCACTAAGAAAACACATCCTAAATATATCATCCTGCGGGATTTAATTTCGCCATAACCGTAGTTGTTGGGTGCGATACGGAGGTTTTCTTCAATAAAACGACTTTAGTGAACTTTGAAACTGCTTATTTAGTACCGAGAATAAGACGTGTGCAAATAACGAAGGAAGTTTTTGAATAATGTTGTACCTACAAAGACGGTGACAGATACACAATATATATAACTTATCCTAATTAATTATATTGCCGCGCAGATTTGCTGTCGCTAATTGCGTAGGCTGCGCTGAAACAGTAGTGGTTTGCAATGAAAAACGTCCACAGCCGTTTATTTCGTGTTTTTATATCAAAATATTACGAGACATTTTAGGAATATTTTTTCTTCGTGTGTTACTGAGCAACGCTGATGATAAAATGGGAAAATTACCCAACAATCTGGGAGATAGTAATTTTATGATATGTATGTATATTTAAAAGAAACTGAAATGAAGAAGAGTGTAGTGAATCCCATTAAATCTACTGTGGTTTGTCCTGCACATTTTAAAACTGCCGATTTGTACTGTGGCCGATGGCGATACGTTATTTGATTTTTTTTTTTTTAAACCACTTAGTTGGCAGACAAGCACACGGCCCACCTGATGGGAAGCGGTTACCGTGGCCTATGGACGTATGCAACACCAGGGGTGTCACACTCGCGCTGCCGACCATGAAGAAACCCTCCGATGCCCCTCTTGAAGAACCCCATATTTTAGGCGCTTGGGAAAACCGCAGCAGGGAGGTCATTCCACAGCTTGAGTGTGCGTGGGATGAAGTTTCTTTCATACCGCACAGTGCGCACCGTCTCAGGTCGCAACGTGTGGGGATGAATTCCCTGCCTATGGCGAGAGGTGCGATGATAGAATGTAGCTACGGGCATCATGTCAAACAATTCATCTGAGCACAAACCATTGTATAGGCGGTAGAACACACACAGTGAGGCAAAATCCCTCCTAAGGCTAAGAGGTTCCACTCTACCTGTGAGTATGGGATTGTCAACCAGCCTCAATGCCCGTCTTTGCAACGAGTCGAAGGGTCAAGCTGGTATGCAGGTGCTCCAGCAAAAAGGTGACAGCAGTACTCCATGTGAGGCCGGACCTGTGCTTTATAAAGAAGGAGTTGCTGCCCCGCAGTGAAGTACTGATTCGCTCTGTTGAGCACTCCGAGCTTTCTTGATGCCAACTTAACCTTGTCTTGCAAATGACTTTGGTATTGGACGTCACTGGAGATATCGACACCAAGGATCCCGATACTCGAGGAGATGGTAAGCGGTGTACCCGGGAATTGCGGCGCTACAATGAATGGGGTTTTCTTAGCGTCGAAATTACTAAACAAACTGCTTAAAGGGGTAATATGAAGTTTCGAAGTCTACCACAGACAAGCCGGGATAGACTGGCTAGTACAAATATAATAAGTACATCATGAATCTCAATTATGGACACTAAATTATAGTGCAATTCAGTTATGGAAAAAGTTATAATGGTGTAAATTATATTATTTTCGAATTATATTTGTTCATATTATATTAGGTCCTATATATATTATAATAGGTACCCATGAAACTGCCGAAAGTTTCTTACAAATTCATGAGTTTGCTATTCCTGTAATTTTATAGCTATTTCCATTATTTATATTTTGTTTGAAAGTTGATTTCAAGATTTTACAACTCTGTTTTTAATTTTTGTTTTTATTGGCCGCTTGATAAATTAAATTCGATCTTCAAAAACAGTACTTAATAAATGCTATCCATTTTGATGATAAATTTCGTATTACTTTTTTACAGCACTCACTTTTAAAAAATGTAATAAAAATGTTTGTTAGCTTAATGTTGTCTCATTCATACACAAAGAAATTCATAAAATTTGTAATAACAAAATTCCTAAAAAAAATACAAAAATGTTAGTACTGAAAATTGGGATTCCTCCAATTTCTTCAAAAAAAAACGGCAATTTCATATTTAACGACCAGTATTATTTGACAGTACAATTTTATTCTTAGTAAACAACATTACTATGTAACCAGTGCTCATTACTACAAACGTAATCGCCGATAATTCGGATACTCCGTACGTATTTTTTATAGGCAATTCATATAAATATACTTATGGGTCTTTTACCTTCTTTTATCTTTTAGTTTCTTTTAGTTGGTTGTCATTTTATTGGTGGTGTCAAGGTGCAGGGAAGACAGAAGATCTTAATGAGGTGCCATGCACTCTCAACCACGCCATCGCTGTTTATTAATATTTTGTAACTCAACAATCACAATAAACTCGGATTAATGTGAACCCAATTAAATAATTGTGGTTTAGATTACATGCCTTTCATGTACCAGGCATTCAACTAAAGGCGCTATGTATCTTCACAAAAATATGGCTATATTTAAATGCTTCCCATCTACTCAGGCTTTTTTTTACGTGCAAAGAAATCCTCACAGATACCCCCCTACCGGAGCCGGTTGGAGAGGTTATGCCGGACTCGAACCGACTAAAACGCACGTTGCCTGTGGGTCATTGTTTGTGGCCGAAGGTGTGGTCGATAGGCATATCCCTCACACCCCAGCTGACCCAGAGCCATCTCTCTCGATCTGGCCCTCCTCGGGTGCGGGGACCACAGGGTTCCCAACTCGTCTCTGGAAACAGGGAGACGCGCAACGCGCGCTGCCACTGTGGTCTGCTTCTGCTACGGTGACAGGCGGCTCCACCCGTCACCCCCAGGCTTACGCTAATAGGGGGTGGAGTTCATTCATCGACCTCCGACACTCGAGTGGCCTTCGTTCGCGGGCAGCTTGGTTTGCGATCCTTCGACGCTCTCGCTGCTGCTCCCTCAACTATAGGCTTTTGATTAGATTTGAATTTATTTTATGAACAACTTAAAATTGTGTGTGAAAAATACTTATTTACTACATAAAAAATGTTTTACATAATCAAAAGATTTTGATACAAAAATATGGTAACATTTCTTGATAGTTCCCATCTGCCAGGCATCCAACTACGCGAGTATTTTTACAAGAACGCGATATTATGTCTTTGTAGCAGCAAGCCTGATTAACGATCTCCACATGTGTTACACCAAGGTCGAATGTTGACGTTGTTAAACTATGTCTCTACTTCATGTTTAAGCGGAATAGCAAACATTGAAGACTGAGACTACCATGAGAAATACATACGAAATTTCGGACGCTGAAATAAAAATGAACGAAAAACATTTTTTTTATACAACTTAGGTGGCTAGGTGGCACACGGCCTACCTGATGGAAAGTAGTTACGTGACCTACGAACGTGTGCAACACCAGAGTAGTCACACCCGTGCTGTCAACACTGTACGAACGGAAAGTTTCTATGCCGTCTGTGCAGAAGACACAATCAAGATAAACCTTTAGTCTTCCCACTCACAGTTCAAAAACTCTCCAGTGAATTCTGGCTACCCTACTCACCACCGGGAACACAATACGAGGTTATTATAGCTGTGGTATTATGTAGAGTGGAGGCAACATT
Organism: Eilema griseolum; assembly: GCA_963662185.1. Lineage (NCBI taxonomy): Eukaryota > Metazoa > Arthropoda > Insecta > Lepidoptera > Erebidae > Eilema > Eilema griseolum. Next base: position 20,679,287 of record OY759240.1, on the reverse strand, counting down.
TTGAAACAGCATTTAGGTGATACGCGTGATAGTGCACCTGGTCCTCGATTCTTCATCTCTGTCATCTCTCTGTCTGTCATATCACAGACACTGCAAAAAATTACATTAAATTTTTGACTTTATTTCTATAACTTAAGGCCAAAATTCAGCATTACTCAGCAAAAAACCTTTTAATTTTGAACCTTAAGAGCATAGCTTTAAAGTCTAAAATCAAATGGATTTCTTGCATTGTTCGTGGTATAACAGTGGTTTTGCTTTAACAGAATTGAGGCCCTGGGCTGCGACGAATTTTGATATCGCTATTGGAGTGTGAAGATCACGTTATCGCAATATTGAATTTCGGCCGTTTTGTAATCAGACTGAAAGATAACAAATGAGTGGCCAAAATGTTCGAAGGCTGATAAAGTTACTTCAGATTTCTTATCGTAGAGTTTTTAGGCCAAACGAAGTGTCTGAACGTGATGTCTTCGAGACCAATTGTGGAATTTTGTTTCATGAAACAAATTATCCCAAAATTATTCCACAACTTCATTTCATAGTAAACTTACAGTTTTGAAATCCTGGACTGTTAATGCGCAATTCAGAAATTTTCATTCATACTAATGGTTCTCGGGTGCTTCGGTTTCGAATCGCAAATACAGAACATTTTATTGCAGTAAAAGTTGAAACCGCTTTCGTTTGGTTTGTCGAGTTAATCTCGTTAAAAGTAATAGGCGACCTCTTCTCTTACATGTATGAAAGCAAAGTTTTACAAGCATTTATCCTAACTAAGTAATATGATAAAGAGGAAAGTGAGTTTGTTTATTTGTTACTCAATCATGCGAAATCGGACGAATAGATTTGGTAGATTTTTTTTATACCACTTGGTTGGTAAACAAACACACGGCCCACCAGATGGAAAGTGGTTACCGTGGCCTATGGACGTGTGCAACGCCAAGGGAGTCACGTCACACTCGCGCTGCCAAACGTGTAAGCACAAGTGTTTCTGTGCCGTCAGTGTAAAAGACAAAGCAGGACAAGCTTTTGGTATTCCCTCTGAGAGCACAAAATCTCTCCAGTGTGGTCTGACTACCTTACTCACCGCCGGGAACCCAACACGAGGTTATTATGACTGCGGTATTATGTAGGGTACGCAGAGGTAGGGAAAAAGACATAGACGTTTTAACCCGGGGATAGGTTGTTGTGGGTTGAGCGTTGGTTATATTGTAAGAGGCCATGTTAAAGTCTTCTGGACTAAAGGACTAAAGGATAAAATAATCCCGAGAGGCCAAAGTAGAGCTAATTTACAAAAAAATACTCTGGTGATATTGCGAAATGGCGTGATAAATACCGTCTAATTTAACTCGATCCGCACGGCCCAACCAATTACGTTTGGAATTAGATATTTTTTGATGAAAATTTAATCAAATTGGTTCGTTAAAATTTGCTGAAGCACAGTCTCATTTAAATAGTTATTACTTGAACATGCGCGTGGAATAAAATTATTAATAAACATGTGTAATGCCTCACGTAATTTGAAAGCGACCGTGTGTTTACAGACTCTATTTTGTTATTTATTGTACAGTCACACGCATTTATGATCGAAACTATTAGCAGTCATAACTTATAGTAATGAAGGTGAATAGTTTTGACTCCCTACGGGCGCGAGCATAGCGTATACGGGCACACTACGCGTCCCTATTTGATGTATGCATGATGTATTTAATAAGTGATATTAAGTTGTAACTTAATATCACTTATTTTTGCCTTTCGTGTAAGTTTATTTATAATACTACAACAAGAAATCATATATATAATAACCTGAGTGCCGGAATGTGCGCGTTCGCCGAGCCATCGAATGTTTTACCTATAGCTCGACTTGATGCACCATGCTCACTTCGCTCGCTCCGGTGAGTCAAAACTACTTGAAAATAAGCACTTTAATCAATCCATCAATTAGCCCATCGTAGTTCACTACTGGACATATGTCTCTCCTAATGTTGGGGGACTCTGGCCTACTGTTTCCACGCTGGCCAGACGAGCTGGTACAGGGTTTTATTTCGAGTTTTCCTTCTCTCACTGTGATATCGTCAGCGTACTTTTCATTTAGTCACCTCTTGCGATACCCGCCGAATGAGATGGGGTGGTGATACTTGTATTCTTTCTCCGTCACTACACGCATAAGCACTTACATATACTATGTAAAATTAAAACTAGCGTCTAAAAGGTCTTAACTATTCTGAAGTGCCATCTGCTAGAAACTGAGTCAAAGTACATTTTTTGTAGCCAGAGGCAAGATCATCCCTACACTTGATTTTGTTAGGTAGATTATAGAGATAACAATAAGTTTGTCCCTTTCCGATAGGCACGTTTACGCTTATGTGTTCACGTTGAAAAAAAGGTTTCACTACTAGGTACTGAGTACAACTGTGATGTCAGCAATTCGTGTATTTTGTAGAGGACAGGAAATTGATTAATTTGATATACCATTATTGTTCTTATTTTATCGTTCGTCATTTGTTTTGATATCATTCTCAGAAGGGCTCCAGAGTTCTTCCGCTGTTGGGCAAGCAGCGTAATTGGGCCATAGTATATGTATTAGCCCCACATGATCAATTGCGATACGTTTGCGAAAGTTTATGAGTGATAGCAGTAAATGTACCAGGTGTGCTTGTACTTTGGAGCCGTCAGTCAGCAGGTGTAGGTACTGGTTTTCAATTACAGTTAGTTTTAATCCCTAATATCTTTGTGAGACCGCATTCACGCCCATAAAACAGTCATACGTAGCAAGGCAATGACGTGATTAACTAGACCTTACAGTTAGATTTATCACCGCTAATATATATATTAGGCCACAAAAACATAAAACACCCACTAGAAGAAACACTACTAATATATTCGTATTTCAACAAAAAAAAATATGTTCATGCTATAACAATTTGTACTTAGTTTGGGTGTATATAGTACACCAGGCGAACAAATATACTTAAATAAAACCACTGAGGCAAAGAAAGCAGTACATTGGGCAGCCTTATTGCTTGAAACGATATCTATGAGACAAGCTTTGGATGGTAATATATGTTTATAGGAATCAGCGGTAGATGTTTACAATAATTAAAATATAAGTACAATATACAAATATATTTATTGACATATATATTTATATTCATCATGGGGGAGTGGCTAGAGAGGCCACACGGCAGCCTCTCGTACCGTCTGACGCAGATGATCACCGAGCACGGATGCTTCGGCAAGTATCTGCGTCGGATGGAGAAAGAGCCAACGTCCGAGTGCCATCACTGCGACGCGAGCGAGGACTCAGGTCCGCACACGCTCACCGAGTGTCCGGCGTGGGAGACGCCGAGGCGGGAGCTTGTGGCGGCCCTGGGAGTGAGGGTTCTCACGCTCTCCACCTTGCTCGCGGCGATGGTCCGCTGCGCGGATGCGTGGGCGGCCGGCGCCTCCTTCTGCGAGCAAGTAATGCTCGTGAAGGAGGAGGCGGGGCGGGAGCGGCAGCGGGAGCGACGACGGATCGCAAGCCAAGCTGCCCGCGTACGAAGGCAACTCGGGCGTCGGAGGTCGATGAACGACCTCCGCCCCCCATGAACGCCGGCCTGGGGGTGACAGGTGGAGCCGCCTATCACCCTAGCAGAAGCAGGCCGAAGCGGCGGCGCGACTGGCGCGCCACCCCGTTTACCGGGAACGAGTTGGGGACTCTGTAGTCCCCACACACCCGAGAAGAGGGCCAGATCGTCAGAGATGGCCCTGGGTCGGCCGGGGTGCGAGGGATATGCATGTCAACCTCACCTTTGGCAACCAAAGCGACCCGCAGGCGGCGTGCGTTTTAGTCGGTTCGAGTCCGACATAACCTCTCCCACCGGGTCCGGTGGGGAGGTATCCGTGGGGATTTTGCGCACGTAAAAAAAAAAAAATATATTTATTGACGATTCTTCTTCAAGACTTTGCACTCAGCTTACCATCAGGCCGTAAGACGGATATATGTTTAGAAGAATTTGGATGGTTTCGGGTGAGCGTTCCCCCTGTAAAGTAAAGAGCGCGGGTTCGCGGGATCTTAATCGAGGTGAAAGTCATATTAGCAGCGGTAAGACCCATCATGGTGGACTGGCTAGAGAGACCTCTCGGGGCCTCACGTACCGGCAGACGCAGGTGCCATCCCTGTGAAGCCGGTGAGGATACAGGGTTGCACACACTGACCGAATGCCCGGCGCGGGAGACCCTAAATCGGGTCCTTGTAACGGCCCTGGATTTGGGTGTTCTCTCGCTCAACACATTGCTCGCAGTGATAGTGCAAAGCACGAGCGCGTAGGCAGCCCCGGACTCCTTCTGTGAGCAAATAATTCTCGAGAAGGAGACGGCGTCTCTGGCGTTGGTGCTCATTAAATGACCTCCGTCCTCCATGAGCGCAGGCCGAGATGGTGGCGTGAATTGCGTGGGCATTCGTGATACAGGGTTCACCTAGTACGAATGCCTAAGCACTCCTTATAACCTAATTTAATTGTATAGCATCTAACTTTTACCTACACTCCAGGACTGTTATAAGGAGAAATTTATAGTCTACCTATTGAAATAAATTATTCTTATTCTTATTATTCTCCTTTTCTGGGGAAATATGTGGACACCGTAGTACCACACTTTATGAGGCCTTCTATAGCCCTGGGTCAGTCGGGGTGTGCCAGAGGCTACCGCACCGCCGTCCGAGAAGGCCGAGAGGTTTTGGTCGGTTCGAGCCCGATATTACCACCCCACTGCCTCGGCGGGGGGTATTTGTGTGGGTTTCCACACGTTAAAAAAAGGTGAAGTCATATTCATATATGTCTTATATAAAAAAGAATAAATATGCTGTCCTTATTTTTTCTTTTTCTTGCTAATGTATTTAATTAAAGAGCGCTCACATATGGCAACAATTCTATAGTACATTTATTATTGCGGTCAAAGTAATGAATCATTCACACCCTAGTGAGCCCCTTTTCGCCATAATCTCGGAGAATTAGAAAAATCTGACCTTAATTATTAGAGTAGATAATCAAGACACTTACATTATCTTTATTATATAAATAAAACCAGCCAAGTGTGAGTCGGAATCGGGCACGATCATCCGTACCATTCTGGTTCAGTTGAGATTTGTTATTATATCGGTAATAGAAATATATCATCCGTGAAAATTCCAACTGTCTAGTTACTACGGTTCATGAAATTAAACTTGGTAATAGATAGACAGACAGACAGACAAATAGTGGAGTCTCAGTAACAGAGATCCGTTTTCAAATTTTTAGGTAGGGAACTCTAAAAAACAATATCTGTTTGTTCGTATTTTATGCGTTACTTAGTGTCTGTAATGGTGACCCTCTTTCCTGAGACTTTGCCTTTAGCTAACCGTCAGGCGAGGTGAAGTTAAGTTGGCGTGTCCTAGATAAAAAAAAGGAAATTACTACATCTGGTGGCACTGACTGCACCTCAGTTTTTTACCATCTAGCGGGGTGCAGTCAATGGACTGACCAAATATATTAAAAAAGGTACAATTTTTATTGAAAAAATACGTTATCGACTGATCGCAATAAAAGTATTTAAAAAAACAATCGTAATCAGCAAGTTTCATCCTATTAATATTATGAATGTGAAATATTGTGAAGATGTTTTAAAATTTAATATTCAATCACGCCCTTACGACGTAACTAATCTGACTGCAATTTGGTGATGTAGTCTGAAAAAACACAACATTTTGAAAGATGATTATTATTGCGTCGTTAAACAAACGGCTCACGAAACACCTATTAAAATTAGACAGAACAAGTCTAAAAACACTTATGGAGATAAAAACGGGCCACTGTCTCCTTAAGATGCACGTACACACCATCGGTGTTACGGACAGACCCCTTTGCAGGGCGCGTTTCGATGCCAAGGAAACGGCCGCCCACGTAATACTTTAATTCTAGGCAGTAGCCTCTCAATGATCACAAATCCTCAGCACATTGAGGTGGCACCGCGAAGCCTGTGAAATCCTCAGTAACCTTCTGCGTGTCTGGACGGAGCTTGACTTGCTGCTCTAGCCAGTAACTCTACAATAATGGCCTAAAAAAGGAGGCTATGTGCGAACAAAAGGGTCCAATTCCATTTCAACGCTTATACACTGGAATCATTTAAAGCCTTCTTATCCCGGGTATAAGTTCCTATGGGAACAAGATGGGATCAAAAGCTATATAACTAGTGTTGAATAATTCAAATAAAGAGTGAAAGAGCTGCAAAACATAATGAAAGTTGCAAAACATAAGCATAAACCAAGTATAAACATATATTGTGTGTGTGCGGCAAATATTACTTTTATGACGGATGGCCTCGCGAGCTAGATCATGCTTGGTCGTCTAAGATACTATTTATTTAAGAGTTTTCCCAAGGGCAAACCACGTATGGAATAATGTGACTCTCCAGTTTTGCTGTAGCTATGTTAGGGAACATATTTAAGGATTTAGGAAGTCATTTATATAATTATACATACATACATAAAATAACGCCATTATCCCCGGAGGGTTAGGCAGAGGTGAATTAACACCCACGTTTCACCAATAGCTGTATTCGGTCCCACGTGAGCCTATTGCCGTATATCGGACACTATAGTTGACTCGAGCCCCGCATATGAGGCTGAGTCTGGGCTGTATATATCGGTCTGATGTTAAAAAGCCCTATCCCTTAGTCGCCTTGTACGACAGCGCATGGGAAGAGATGGGGTGGTCCAAATTCTACTCTGCCGGGAACCACGCGGAAATATAATTATATTAAAGCGAAACACCACTCATTGATTAATCATGAAATCACAGAAACTACAATACCTACAAACTTGAAATTTGGCAAGTAAGATTCTTATAGGGTGCAAACATCCACTAAGAACGGCTTTTACGAAGCTCAGTAAGAGGGTGAAACGGGTCCACGTGTACGAAGTCGCAGTCGGCACTAGTATCTTTATAAGCTAAATTAAAGTTTGTTTGTAAAATCTATTCTAAAAGCTTAGTACACTAATAAAATCAGTGTTTTTCTCGCAATAATGTCTATTACTGGTATATTTACCTTTAGTATTAACTACGACTGAAATCTATTCTACGCGGTTACGAAACACGTAGATCCGTAGCTCGTAGCTCATGGCTCGTAGCCGCCTACGGGCATTACCTCGGTATTCGAATTCAATTTCAAAGAGATATCGGTGAAAATAAAATTATATTATAAGTCTGTGTGAATAGGATGCTATTTGTGGAATTCATAAAAAAATATTAAGGAATATTTATTTTTAGTAACTGATTCAGGCTGTATTTTATTGAATTACTCAAATAAAATTCGTTGAGCAAATGTGGTAATACAATTTAATTATCCTTCATTGTGATTGCTATCATTGAAAACATGTATGCTCAAAGATGTAGAGTATGTATGATTTAGACTTTTCAAAACTGGACTCGACTTGGAGTCTTAAGATCTAAAATTCCCGGGTTTGAATCCTGGTCATTACACTACCGACGTGAACCCTCTCCTAACACAAGCAATTTAGCTTAGTTGGAGGGGTTAGAGGGAATATTAGTAATATTCGTAATATAATAATAATAATAATCCGTTAGTCTCCCCCCATAGCCCATTCACCAGTCCATCCAATTCTCAATCCCATAGCCCATAATTCAGTTTCCATCGCGGCCACAGCACCGCACAGCAATAGTCTCTGCACCTGGCGGAGATCATCTCCCGGTGTACCATATTGTGCGCTCGGGGATGATTTCCGCCATGTGTGTGTATTACTAGCATATTAAATTCTCGTAAAAGGGCCTCTACGTCTTGGCTTCGGCCCGACGCACGCCTTCCAAAGGCCCGGGACTCCATAGTCCCGGAAGTCATGGAACTGAGAAACAATAATAAAATAAATAATATTAGTAATATAAAATAATTTCGGTTCTAATATTCTTTAAAAAAATATATTGATTTCAAAAATTGTTTTGTACATAGAAAGTAAGAAAATAATAAATTATAGATATAATTAGTATTGTAAATACACTAATAATATATGCATATTTTTTTTAAAGTTGTTATAAATTTTTCAAATATTTTAAACTTCAACATAAAAAATACAATATCGTTTTTGAAGTCCATTGAAGTCATAAACATAAGTCGTCTGCAGACACTCTTTTGCAAATACACATTTCATCCAGCTCTATCTAATCCTCTCTTTGAAAGAATCCCTTTGAGAGTACAACTTCGTAACACTTACTTCAAAGACCACGACTGCTTTTCATTTTAAACTGCCAAGCACACCAAGTTCTCACAAAATTATATTTCAATTCAATAGAAAATGACAAATATCACAACTCAAACCCTTCGCGTGTTTGAAATTAAATATGCCTGATACTGGTATCAAATCTGTTTTTCATTTTCACTAAACTGAAGTCTGTTTTAAATTTGGATTTTATCTCGTTTTGCTTTTTTAAGAATATTTTTAAAGCCGCGTGGTTTCCGGCAGAGTAGAATTAGGGCCACCCCATCTCTTCCCATGCGGTGTCGTACAAGGCGACTAAGGGATAGGGCTGTTTAACATCAGACAGATATTTACAGCCCAGACTCTGCCTAAGATGCATGGCTCGAGTCAACAATAGCCCGGAATACGGCAATAGGCTCACGTGGGACCGAATACAATTATTGGTGAAATGTGGGTGTTAATTCACCTCTGCCTAACCCTCCAGGGATAAAGGCGTGATTATATGTATGTATGTATGTATTTTTAAACTCGATTAAGATATAGAAAGTGTGGCTGTTAGTTATGTCCTATCCCAAGGTCTTAGGCGAAAGTCTCCATCTAATAATTGAATTATCTAGTATTAGTAATTGAAGTTTTAGCATGGTTTATGAATGATTTGGGTATGAAAGCGTAACAGATAGACAGACAGAGTTACTTTAGATACCAATGATCATTACCGTAGATAGTTTTGTCAATTTGGAACATATATAACTAAATTGGCATTAAATTCAACATAAAATGTAGATTTTTTGTTCAGTGAACAAGGAACAACAGAATAGAAGCCAATGTCAAAACTGAGCAAGCAATTTTTATTCGCTATTGCTTTAGGGGACGCAGTTATTGTGAGACAAAAGTTTTCGCATTATTGCGCGTAAAACTTCAGCAGAGTTTGAGTTTTATAAAGCCATGGCCAATTTACTTGGTAGATTGGATTGGAACTGTACCCATAGCGCCGACAGAATACAGAAATGACATTTTTTTTTTTTTTTTTTTTTTTTTTTTATATAGGACACGTCAATTGGACTTCGCCTTGCCTGATGGTAAGCTGAAGGCAAAATCCCAGAAAAGAGGGTCACCATTACTTACACATACCGTGTGACAATGGTGACACTCAGCTTGACGGCCTTACCATATGCTTTTTCACGCCCCGCTTAAAGGACCCGGGACTGTAGGAAGAAGGAAACACGTGAGCTGGTAATGAATTCCAGGCCTTAATGGTGCGACAGAGGAAAGAGTCTCCGAACCGCTTGGTTCTTGATCGGATGTTTTGCACCGTGTGCGGATGACATCTAAGACCTGCACGCGTTGTCCTGTGTAGGAAAGGGGAGGGTGGGACTAATTGGAAGAGCTCATCAGAACACTCCCCATGGTACAGACGGTAAAATACAGCCATGGACGCAACATCTCTACGCAGCTGTAAAGGTTCTAGGGTGTTCGTGATCTCGGGATTCCCAATGATGCGGATCGCACGTCGCTGCAACCTGTCGAGAGCATCTAGTAAGTACTTTGCTGAACCATCCCAGAGATGCGAGCAGTACTCCACACAGGAGCGAATTTGTGTCTTGTATAGAAGACACCGCTGCTCCGGCGTGAAAAATCGTCTCACTCTGTTCAGGACTCCGAGTTTTCGTGAGGCTGTTTTGATTATACTTTCGATGTAGTTTTTGTTATTCAGGTTGCAGCGAACATCCATACCTAGGATATTGAGATTGTCCTGCAGCGGCAGTGGCGTGCTCTGAAGAGTGGGGAGGGGAAGGAAAGAAGATACTTTTGCTGTAAACGCACATGCCTGCGTCTTCTTGGCATTGCAATTGCGGCAACTCAACCAGGTTCTCAGAGCCCCATTGAGAAATGTGATTCAGGACCCCGTCAAGCTCAGTGACAAGAAGCTGCCTTTTCTCTGCGATATCTGACTGCTTGGCCGCTGGATGTCCATGATAACTCCCATGTAAAGTGCTATCGTCTGCATAACAATGAACATTGCCGGTAGACAGCATGTCGTTGATATGCAGAAGAAAGAGAGTGGGTGATAAGACGGACCCCTGGGGCACGCCAGCATTAACCTGCAGAAACTCTGAAGCTCGTCCGTCACAAAGGACGCGAATACGGCGCCCCTGCAGGAAGCTAGCAACCCAGTTGCACAGCCTAGAAGGCAGACCAAAGGCAGGTAGCTTAGAAAGAAGCGATTTGTGCCAGACTCTATCGAAAGCTTTGGCGATGTCAAGACTAATTGCCAGTGACTCGCCGTGCTTGTCCATAGCCTCACCCCAAAGATGGGTAACGTATGCTAGAAGATCACCCGTTGACCGTTTCGGTCTGAAGCCATATTGCCGGTCATTAATTAAGGAGTGATCCTCTAGGTGCCGCATGAGCTGTTTGTTAATTATGTGCTCGAACACTTTGCACAGCACTGAGGTGACGGCTATGGGTCGATAGTTGGCTGGCTCCGAGCGATCCCCCTTCTTGGGAATCGGCTGAACATTCGCCTCTTTCCAAGGCAAAGGCACTGTACCCGAACTGTAGGATAGCCGGTACAGGCGCGTAAGCATTGGAGACAACTCCGCTGCACATTTTTTCAAAACTACCGCTGGAATACCATCCGGACCACTGGCTTTCCGGACATCGAGTGATTGCAGCACTGCACGGACATCGCGTTGCCTGATATGGATATCAGGCATCGCGTGGTCACTGTTGGGTAGTGTTGGTGGCTGCGTACCACAATCATCGATTCGGGAGTTGGCCGCAAAGAGATTAGCCAGCAGATTTGCCTTCTCTTGCGACTCATGGGCCAGGGATCCATCAGGGTTACGCAGCGGAGGCAGCGAAGGCTGACAGAAGTTGGCTTGCACGGCTTTAGCCAGTCGCCAGTAGCCACGGCTTCCCGTGGGATGCATCACTAGCTCTTGACCAAGCCGCGCTATGCGCAGGGCATCCGCTCTGACATAGGCCCTTCTACAGACCTTTGTGGCTCTGTTGTACGCTGCCTTGAAGTGGCCCAGATTGGGATGGCGCGTGGCGCGCGCCCTTACCCAAGCGCGGTACGCAGACTGTTTTTGTTCAACAGCTTCCGCGCACTCGCGCCCGAACCAAGGGCGCACCCCGCGGTCACCGGTGACATCGGTGTATGAGATATAGTATTCCATACCCAGACCGATCTCACCGGCGACAGCAGTAGCACAATCCGATGGGTTCTTACCTTCAAAGCAGCGCTCAACCCACGGGATGGACGCAAAATAGTCACGAAGTCCATCCCAGTCCGCTGACGAGTAGTGCCAGAGACGCCGCTTCCCCTGCACGGGTCGTGGGGGCGCTATAATAGGCACCGTGGAACAGACCAGGCAGTGGTCAGAGTTGCCTAACGCGGCTCGCACCGATACACTGTACCGGTCCGGATCACTCGTCAGCAGAAGGTCTAGCAGAGAAGGTGCTTGGCCCGACCTTCTTGGTATCCTAGTGACCTCGTGCACCAATTGGGTCAGGCCGTGCGCCAGAGCAAATGCGTGGGCGGCTCTTCCCGCATGGTCTGTTTTGGAGGAGCCCAACCAGATCTCGTGGTGGGCGTTAAAATCCCCCAAAAATACCATTTCGGCATTCGGAAATCGCTCCTGCGCATCATCTGCCGCCTGACTCAGATATTCAAAGAGTCGAGTTGTCTCAGCATCTCCTGTATGGGAACGGTAGAGGCACACATAGATCTGACTCGTAGGGCCATGGTCTACGTGTACCCAAAGGACGGAGAAGGATGGGTCCTCTAGGCAGCGCAAACGGCGACAGCAAACATCCGCCCTAACAAACACGCACACCCCGGCTTTTGCACGAAAACTTTCCTCAAGAACATAGCCAGGGTAGTAGCAAGTAGTAGTAGGTCGTGTCGTCAGGGCGGTGTATTTGCGTCTCCGTTAGAAAAAACATGGCAGGTTTCGCCGTCTCTAGGTGTTGGTGGACGGCGTTGAGGTTTGCATGGAGCCCACAGATGTTAGTGGACTCCACCTCAAATAGCAAGCTTTTGGGAGTGTGACGAGCCGCTGTGTTGCCTTTTTCTATAAATTGCGCTGCCATGAGTTTGGGTGGGAGAAGGCGTGAAAAAAAGAAGTGATTGCCGCCGCAGCACCGTGTGACAAAGCGCGGGATATTGGTTTTATCTATGAATGTGAGGCATGGCGAGAGCCGACGCGCCGAACGGAAGGGCCCCCGTACCCCCCCGAGTATGGTCGCCGGGCTCCCAAATCCGGTCACCAACCGGCACGACGAACCATATCGGGATTATGCGCGGCCTGGTGAGGCAGCCTCCCAAGGTGGTTAACCCCAGTTGGGCCCCTGTACTATACCGCGGGCGGCCAGCGGCACCACCGTTTCTACAGGTCTCCCTGTTCGGCGCATCGCCCCGCGCCATCCCCACTAGACTACGCCAAGACCCACTGGTCCCACTAGTGCTGCGACAACCACCACCTCTGCCCGGCTATGCACATGCTGACCCCTGAACACAATCCAACCGAGATTGAATTGCTATGGAGGGTTTTTCGCAATAGTGCACGGTGGTACCTACCCGGTCGAAACTTGAGACAAATTTGTGCCACCAAGTTTCTACCACCAGTAAAATACATATCGCTGATATACAAGTGAATACAGTAAATAAATGAAAATAGTCATAAGAAGCGAGACATATACTGTTGAAACGTGTTTTCTTAGCCTACTCTTAGCTCTACTAAGGTTAGGCTAGAGGCATGATATTATGTATGTATATGTAATAAGCTTTGAAGGTGGATAAGGTATTTCCTTCACAGTCCGGCTAACCAAGAGCTACTTTGCGTGGAGGCGACTCAGCGCGATACGCGCCTATCCCTATCTGGGGCCAGATGTGGAAACCGTGGTCCTACACCCTCGAGATGGCCCTTAATTAGTTCGAGTCCGACATAACCACCGTCACTGTTTACAGCAGTCGTGGAGACTAAGGGCATGAATGGATTTTTTTTTTGAATGGAGGACCTGGTCCGAATATCCTGCAAACCAAAGGTACAGCTTAGGTGGCAGACGAACACACGGTCCGAATTGATCGAAAGTGATTACCGTGAACGTATGAAACACCAGGGGAGTCCCGCCCGTGCTGCCGACCCTGTAAAAAGAGGAATTTTCCGTGACGTCAGTGCATAACACAATATCAGGACAAGTCTTCCCACTGACCGCACAAAAACTCCCCAGCGAGCTCTTGCTACCCTACTCACTGCCGGGAACACAACACGAGGTTATTATAGCCGTGGTATTCTGTAGGGTGGAGCTACTTCCCCAGTCGGACTGCTCAATTGGGATGGATATTATTGCGGAGGTGAGTAAAAGATGGTTTACCAGTTGGAACAAGATTAATTTATTTACTATTTACACACTCTTATATACTAATTATTCTACATGATTTTACTGAGATTAAGAGTGGGGTTTTACTCATATAAGTTTAGTGCTGACATTATTGTTTATTGATACGTGCTGTTTATATAATATTATTTCCTAGTTATAGTGTACTTTGCCTATGACGCATAGCACGTCATAGTACTCCCCCCTTTATAAAAATTCTAGTTATTATTTGCTGTGGTGCGTCGACCTTGTCCGTGCACGCTGTTTGCTGAGTTGTACTTTTTCTGCAGTTGTTTACACTTGTTGCATTTCCTTGATTATTTTGTTTATCTTTTTGTCCATGACTTTGTTAGTTTTCCGTACGAGTCTGGTGATTGTTATTATTATTGCTGCTAGTATAATTATAGCGATGAGTACTCCGATCCAGATTTTTATTTTTTCAATTTCTGCTGCCATGTGTGTGTTCTTTTCTGCCTTTGCTGCCAGGTTATTGTTCTGCACCATGTTTATTTGCTCCTTTTCGTGGGTTTGACTGCTTCCCATCTTGTGTGTTGTTTCTTGTGGCTTGCTGTGGAGTGACTTTTATTTTCATTTTGCCCTTTTTATATCATTGTTTGAAACGGACCGTGGGTCGTGATATTCTTCCCGAACGTGTTCTTTTTATGTTTTGAATTTGCTCTGCCTTATCTTGCTCTTGATTTTGAGCTTCTATCTTGTCGTCGCTCGTCGTGAATGCTGGCTTTAGCCTGTCAATCGACACGTTCACTTCCCTGCCGTTTCGCTTGATCGTGACTATTTTGTTGTCACGTTTGACTACGAGAAACGGTCCGTCGTAAGGTGTTGTGAGCGTAGGACGTAGCTTATCGCATCGTAGAAACACGTGTGTACAGTCGGCTAAGCGTGGGTGTACGAATATGTTTTTGTTTGAGCTTTGTCGTTGTGGAATTGACGTCATGTGCGTTATGTTATCTTTAATTTTCTCCACAAACTCTGCATACGTTGTGTTTTTAGAACAGTCGCCAAAATATGCTGCTGGTAATTTTATTGTTGTTCCGTAGACCAATTCGGCTGCTGAGTATCCAGTGTCTTGTCGAATGCTGGTACGTATCCCGAATAATACCGATGGTAATTCTTTCGTCCAATTTTCGGTATTTCCTCTTGCCATCAAAGCTGCTTTCATGGTTCTGTGCAGTCTTTCTACTTTGGAGTTTGATTGAGGGTGATATGGTGTAGTACGGATTTTTTGTATACCCAGGAATTTGGTTAGGCTTCTGAATAGCTCAGACTCGAATTGTCGTCCTTGATCCGTTGTTATATAATTGGGGCATCCAAAACGTGTGATCCAGCCATCGTATAGGGTTTTGGCTACAGTTTCTGCCGTGATGTCCGAAATAGGATATGCTTCTGGCCATGACGTACAACGATCGATCATAGTGACGATGTATCTTTTGTTTTGTGATGTCGGTAGGGGGCCCACAATGTCTATGTGTATGTGGCTAAATCGTTCTGCTGGCATAAATTTGCCCAGGGGTGATACTGTGTGCCGCTGAACTTTTGATTGCTGGCATTGTAAACATGTTTTGCACATTTCGTAAATGTCTTTGTGCATGCTAGTCCAGATGTATTTTGCGGTTATCAACTTTTTTGTTGTGTTTTTCCCTGGGTGGCTCATGTTGTGAAAACTATCAAAAATTGTTTTTCTGAACTTTTGTGGTAGGTATGGCCTTGTTGTACCGGTGGATATATCACAATAAATTTTGGTATTATTGTTTTGTACTGGTACCTGTGTTATTTTTAGTGACCTATTTTGTTTTAGTTTTGTTAACTCCGGGTCACAGTCTTGGTATTTTTTTACCTCTTGCCAGTTGAGAATTTGGGGTAGTTCTATTGTTTCTATTACCCGTGATAGTGCGTCGGCTACCACGTTTTCGCTGCCCGTGACGTGCCTTATGTCTGTGCTGAATTGTGCAATATATTCTAGGTACCTTATTCTTCTAGGGGATTCATCCACTGATTGCTTCTTGTCGAATGCATGAATCAGTGGCTTATGATCAGTGTATATTGTAAATGTGCGACCTTCTATTAGTCGTCTAAAGTTTTTTATTGCCATGTAAATACCGAGTAGTTCTCGATCGTATGTGGAATATTTTGTTTGTGTCTCGCTTAACCCTGTTGAAAAAAATGATATGGGTTTCCATTTTCCTTGAACTTTTTGTTGAAGTACGGCGCCTACACATTTTAAACTAGCATCTGTCATAATGGCTAGTGGTGTGTCTGTTTCCGGAAATGCGAGTGTTGTGACATCTCTTATGTCCTGTTTGCAGTGTTCGAATGCTTGGTTAGCTTCCGTATTCCACTCGATTGGCGTATTGTCATTCTTTTTGCAGTTTATTAAGTATTTGTTGAGCGGAGCTTGGTGTCCGGCGGCGTGTGGGATGCTACTTCTGTAGAAATTCATCATTCCCAAAAATCGACGTAGCTCCTTTACCACCTTTGGCTTTGGGTATTCGTTTATTACTCGTACTTTCTCAGACGTGGGGGTGATTCCTTGGCTCGTTATATGATAACCTAAGAAATCTATCTCTGTCTTTTCGAATTCGCATTTGCTCGTATTGATTGAGATGCCGTTTTTACTTAGGCGAGTGAATACTTCCTCTAGTTGAACGTAATGTTGTTCGGTATTTTGACTTGCTATGAGTATGTCGTCCACGAAAACATATATATAGTCCAGGTCTCTAAACAGGGAGTCCATAAACCTCTGGAACGTTTGGGCTGAATTTCTGAGGCCAAATGGCATGTAATTCCAGTGAAATAAACCCATTTGCGTGATTATTGCGGTCTTTTCTGGTTCCGCAACAGGGATTTGGTGGAACGCCTTCTTTATATCAATTTTGCTGAATATTGTTTTTCCACTTGCGATGTATGTAAAGTCTAACAGTCTTGGCAAGGGATATCTGTCGGGAACTGTTATTTTATTTAACGCGCGGTAGTCTCCGCATGGCCTCCATTCCCCATTCTTTTTCTTTACCATGTGGAGAGGCGATGCCCAAGGACTACTGGAAGGTTCTAATATTCCTAAGTTTATTAGCTCTTGGAATTCCTTTTTTGCTGCCTTATATTTGTCGGGTGGTAGTGGGCGCGCGCGGGCATAAACTGGAGGACCTTTTGTTATGATGTGATGCTGTATTCCATGTTCTGTGGGTTTTTTAAGTGGTGTTGGTCTAGTGACGTTTACGTATTTCTCTAGCAGGTGCTTTATATGTTCGGGTAATTTCGCGTCGATGGATCTAATTGAAGGCATGTGTGTTGCTCTTGCAATTTTCGCATGCGTCGTTAATTTGTTTCTTGGTCGATCAGCCTTTTGCCGTATAGATCCACTAATAATCTGTGGTGCTCTAGGAAATCAGCTCCTAAGATAGGCATTTTTACATCGGCGATTACAAACGTCCAAGTAAAAGGTCTGCGTAACCCCAGATTTAGCGTTAATGTGCTTTCGCCATAAGTTTCAATAGTTGACCCGTTTGCGGCATACAGTTTGTAGTTGCTTGGGTTTTTCTTACCCTGTGCGTTTTGTAATACAGAAATATTTGCTCCCGTGTCTATTAAAAACCTATAACCACTGTTTGAGTCGGTTATAGTTAGACGGTTGGCGGGGTGTATGGCACAGAGTCCCGTCTTATTCTGCGCTAGTTCTCGTTTCCCGAATTTTTATCGGTTTTATTTAACCACGAGCACGGCTGATCGCATTTATATGCTTTTGTTTTGAATCGTCTGTGATAATAACATAGCCGTGTACGTGACCGTGAGCGTGATTGCGACCTTGCTCGGAATTTGCTGCGTTGCATCGGTCGGCGATTACTCATACCGCGGAGCTCGTTTATTTCAACTCGCATAGCTGCAATTTGTGACGTCAGCATTGTTATTAAGTTAACGTCGGCGGATTCCTGTGACGAGTTGTTTGTTTTGGTTTTATAGCGCATATTTTCATAAATTCGGTCCGCCATTTCGCATAATTTTGTGAGGTCGAGGTCTTCGGAGACTGCCAATATGGAGGTGATTGATACCGGAAGCTGTCTGAACCATAATAATCTGATGGTATCTTCGGTCATTTTGTCGCAGCTGGCTTCTTTCATTTTTCTCAACAGCTGTGATGGTGTTGAGTCACCTAGGTCCATCTCCGAAAGCAATTTGTGGAAGCGTCGTTGCTCGCTTTCCTCATAGCACGCAATTAATCTTTCCTTGATTTTAAGGTACTTGTCTGCGTTTGGCGGTGACGTCAGGATGTCGCTGACTTGATGTATGACCTCTTTTGGTAATTTTGCGATGACGCTGTTATATTTATATTCGTCACCTTGTTTTTGGGAGGCTACGATGGCCTCGAATTGCGCGAACCATAAGCGCGGTGAATCTGTCCAAAACGCTGGTATTTTCTCCGTAATGCTAATTGCAGCCACCACCTGGCTGTCGCTGATTGATTCAGCCGATGTACCGGGGTTTTTTTGAGGTGTCCCTGGAATTATCGGTGCCATTTTTCTAGCCTCTTGATATTTCAGCTGGTTTGGACCCGCTTGTGGGAAGTCAACTGAAATGTGCTATTTCGCTATTTCGCTGATGGTGGTGGTCAGTAAGCTGGTGGGCTGTTGGGTAAATTTTTCCTTATATGGCTCCACCGTTTCTGTGATAGTTCCTAGGTTTGCTGCTGAAAACCTTTTCAGGGCTGCAGTTGGCCTGCAATTATATCAGCACTAGGAGATCACGTCGGGGTCACCAATATTGCGGAGGTGAGTAAAAGATGGTTTACCAGTTGGAACAAGATTAATTTATTTACTATTTACACACTCTTATATACTAATTATTCTACATGATTTTACTGAGATTAAGAGTGGGGTTTTACTCATATAAGTTTAGTGCTGACATTATTGTTTATTGATACGTGCTGTTTATATAATATTATTTCCTAGTTATAGTGTACTTTGCCTATGACGCATAGCACATCATAGATATATTTACACCAAAAGATAGTTTATCTTATACGTCTGTAGGTAGTACGCAATTAACTTAACAAGATGCCGTACTAATGATGCTGAATGCTGCATTTTGCTATTGCGATATTATGTGGTACATTATGACTTCTGAGCTCGGGATTATAACTCAACATGTCATCATAATTGCCACATATATAGTTGTCTTTGTACTATGTAATCGGCTTGTACTTCAAGCTCGCGATGTAAGGTAGGTAGGTAGTACTTACGCCGGTAATAAAAGTTCGAAGGAGTTCTAAAGAAGTATAATAGTTCGTAAGCACAGTATACACAACACAGAAGTTAACGATAGCACAGAAGATATAGAAGTAGGATAGAGAGAATAGCACAGTGATAGAAAACAGAACATACAAATTACTATTATCAATACGCGGTAGGCGGTAAAAGTATTTCTCATCCAGGGACACAGTGTACCGTGAAGATAGGTGCGGCTAGACTAAAACTCGAGTCGGCCACCGCGCGGCGCTGGCGCAGCGCGGCCGACCGGGCTAGTGTAATGGTTCCCTCGTTCGTTCAATGCGCATTTCCATAGCACGACAATGCCGACACAAAAGTCCACTACTACGGATGCAAACTTTTGTGTAGGAATGTTAGTGTAAATAGTAAATAAGAAATGTATGTAGGTGTTTGTATGTATGTTCGTGTATTGTTGATTTGAATGTAATTGTATATAATATATTGTGTATATGTATTATGTGTGTACCCCACACATATATTAATAGAATGTGTTGGTACAGTAAATGTACAGCGTTGTTGCTTGTATGTCATTATATTATTCATAAAGTCTTAACTCATTCTACATGTTATTTGTTTGATCATTCTAGTACATATAGAAAAAATGGAATCAGTTTCTTACAGGGGGAACGCTTCGACCACTAAGCTACAGAACCTTCGCCCGAATCCATCCAAATTCTTCTATACATATATCCACCTCAGCGCAACGCCTGAATCGATTCCATTTTTTTCATACCTTATCGATTTGAATAGTTAGCATACTAAAGGCTTTAAAATTACATTCAATTCTAGTACATGTTTATATATAAATAAAATAAAAAAACATTTTATTTCAGCGGTTTATTGTAGCGGTAGAGCATTCGACTGCTATGTAAGGGGCGCGGGTTCGATTCCCGCTCAGTGCAAATATTTGTATGCATGAATATATATATTTGCATTAGTATGGGTGTTTCTATGTATAATATGTATGTATTTACAAAAAAAAAATTCTAAGTATGTTTATCCGCATTCTAGATCCCATAACACAAGCTAGTTAAGCTATGCTTACCATGGGTCTAGATAGCGTTGTGTAGAATGTCGTGGAATATTTATTATTATTATTATTATAGTATTAGTAACAATATAACTTATAGACTATGTTAGTATAACAAATAAAATGAAAGTAGGTACATAACACCACTCCGGGGGAAGGCTCACCGAACTTTTTTAACATGTAGCTGTAGATGAACCTACCAACCAGGACCGAATCAAGGCGTTCACCAACCATCCTCAGGACTCCGCTCGAGCTCCACCGCACCCTGTATACCAGCGAGGCAACCTTTTTGCGCATATATATATATGTTTATTAATATATATAATAAATATATGGGACACGGCAATAACTTGACCTCGCCTGATGATAGCTGAGAGCAATGTTTCACCGTTACAAACAACTACTGTATTACAGTGGTGGCATGAGAGTACATGAGATGCTTTTTCATGCCCCGCTTAGAAGATCCGGGACGGTAGGAAAAGAGAAATATATTAAAAAAGTATGTGTAGCCCACCGACACCTCTGAGGTTCAAACCATCGTCACCACTAGTCAGTATACCACCAATACAGTGTACGAGGACCAAGTATAGGGTTTCTTCTAGGGTTTGGGAGTTCAAATGGCTGTTGGACCCGGAAAGCCCGCATAAGGAGGTAATTGAGAAGTCCGACTGAGGGAGTACCTCTACTCTACAGAATACCACGGTCATAATAACCTTGAGTTGTGTTCCTGGCGGTGAGTAGGGTAGCCAGATCTCACTGGAGATTTTTTGTGCTGTTAATGAGAAAACCAAAGGTTTGTCCTGCTTTGTCTTCTGCACTGACTGCTCAAAAAACTCGTTTACAAGACATACGAGCGTGACTCCTCTGGTATTGCACACATCCATAGACCACGAAAACCACTTCCCATTAGGTGGGCCGTGTGCTCTTCGGCCACCCAAGTGGTATAAAAAATATGTGAGTACACGTTTAAATGTAACTTACCAACCTAATCGAACCTAACCTAAAGTATATAATTACACAATTTCTCAAGTCAATAACAGCTCTATCTTACACAGATATTACTATACAAAGGTTTCATTTATATCTCAAACTTTTGAACCCTTTGTTAACCATATATTTGAAATATATCATTAGATACAAGCCCTATGGGGCATGAAATATAGCATGTGAGTCACAAACAGAACTTCAAATTACGTTCAGACGATCGTTGGAATCGTGTGGTATGTAAATTGCTTTTTAGTATTCGAAGAATCTCTCAAATGCTGTAATTGAGTAACCTCAAGCTAGTAATTCAATTTCTAGATAATTAATTAAGAATACTAATTATACTTACTATTGTAATAACTATTATTTTGAGCCACAGTAGCCTAGTGGTATGGGTAATGGACTGCTGAGACGAGGTCTCGGGTTCGATCCCAGGATTTACCATGGCACACACCAATGACTTTTCGATGCTTTTCGAAGTTATGTGTGTATTTATCGCAGGTTTATAAGTGCCCGGTTAATGGCAATAGGCTCGCCAGCTATTACATTAGGACCTAAACATAAACTAGCGAAATGTGGATGCTAGCACCTCTGTCTACCCCTTCGGGAATATAGGCGTGAGTTTATGTTATGTTATGTTATGTTATGTTATTATTTTGAAGATCTCTGTAGCGGTAGAGCATTGAACGACTGTCAAATTTAACGGGTATAGATTAAATGTTTGTCTTGGAATTCTTTACCATCACACATGTTTCCTTCATTCCTGCAGTCCCAGGTCCTTTAAACGGGGTGTGAAAAAGCATCCGATGAGGCTGGCGGCCTCATCGGATAAGCGGCCTCATGTTGAGAGCTACCATTGTAATGCTAGAGGTGTATGTGATGTTGACTCTCTTTCCTGAGACATTGCCTTCAGCTGATGTATCATATTTAAAAAGAACTTGTGTAAAATAATTATAGTAATCACAAAATTAAACACCCGCTATGATAGTTGTAATCTAGGGTTGGAGTGACTCCCGAGAAGGGCCAGATCGAGAGAAATGGCTCTGTGTCCGCCGGGGTGCGAGGGATATGCCCGTCAACCTCACCTTCGGCAACCAACAACGACCCACAGGCGTCGTGCCTTGTATTCGGTTCGAGTCCGACATAACCTCGGGGGATTTTTCGCACGTACAAAAAAAAAATCACTTTCTGCGCTATTTTTGTTTTCATTATCGTAAATAAAAAGCAATAATAATTCGTTTTCTCTAGTATGCGATCTAAGCAACATTTTAAGTTAAGTAACATAAAAAAAGGTAAAAGTAACGCAAAATGTTACAAAAGTTACATTCCGGAATAGCCAACTAAAAACGTAACGAGTAAAGATAATCTCTATACGATAAAAATGTTACAACTAAAGATAGAAAAATTGAAACCATGTAACGTTGTTGTCTTACGAGGTAAATATAGAATCACATACATACATACATACATACATACATACATATAATCACATCTTTATCCCCTGAGGGTTAGGCACAGGTGATTTAATACCCACATTTCACTAATCATTAAATTCGGTCCCACATAATAGGGAGTGAGCCTATTGCTGTCTTCCGGGCTATATATAAACACCTCAACAAAGTCTAGGGAACAAGATGACCCCAATTATTTTTTTTCGTGTAAATCTTGTTTTGCAAATAACTGGCAGCAAATAAATAAAAATAGAATAAAGTAGATTACAGAGTTGTTCGAAATTTAAAAATAAATTTAAATAAGTAATGATTTTCGAATATGGAGGGAAAACTTTTAAAAGTGTTTGATTGTGCAGTTTCTCTGAGGCAAAATAAAAATTATTTTTTTTGATTGTAAATAACGTTTATTATCAATAATACGTCTTTTACGTATGGTTTGTGCATTTTTGTGACTGTAGTCATCATGTCACGTCGTCATTTAAGTCGCTAAGAGATGTTAAGGGCTGTTGGTATGCTGCAAGCTGGACGAACTCAACGCGACGTAGCGGATGCTGTCAACACCCAACCAAGCGTAATTTGCAGATTATGGGCACGCTACAGGTCTACAGGGGATGTTGCCAAACGTCACAGGGGACGAAATAGGGTTACTACCCCGCGACAAGATCGTTTCTTGCAAAATTCCGCAAGGCGGCAACCCACGATTACTGCTTGTCAGTTGGTCGCAGGCCTCCAGTCTCAGCATCAAGTGGTTATTAGCGATCAAACTGTCAGAACAAGACTACACGAAGCCAATCTTTATGCTCGCAGACCGCTTAGGGTTCCAGCTCTTCGACGTGGAAATCGAGATCGTCGCTTATTGTGGGCTAACGCACATTTACAGTGGACCGACCATCAATGGGCACGAGTTCTGTTTTCCGACGAATCTTGCTTCGGTTTCCATCCTGATTTGAGAAGAGTGCGTATATGGCGAGTTCCTGGACGTCGGAGTCGTCTCCAGAATCCGCAAGAAGTTCATCCTTACCAAGGTGGAACAATCATGGTATGGGCTGGAATTCGCCTTGGTGGAAGGACCGACCTCGTTTGGATACGGGGCAATTTGAATGCAAACCAATACATTCAGGAGGTTATACACCCCATGGTAATCCCTCATCGACAGCAGTTCGGTCAAGATTTTATGTTCATGCAAGATAATGCACGGTCACACACCGCGAGGGTAGTGGTCAGTGCGTTAAGCGAGCACAATATGACGACGCTGGAATGGCCTGCTCAGTCTGCCGACCTCAATCCCATAGAGCATGCCTGGGATTTGCTTGGGAGAAGAGCTTTCAGTGATTCTTTGGACAATCTGAACACTGAAGAACAACTTTTTTTACACCTTCGCAGTGTATGGAGCCATATTCCACAGACGATGATTGACAATCTCATACTAAGTATGCCACGCCATTGTCGAGCTGTTGCTAATGCTTTAGGAGGTCCTACAGATTATTAAAAACGTTTAAAGTACTGTTAATTACTGTATTTCTTACTACCTCGTTATTTTTGTGCCTAATCATAGAAGGTTGTAATACTCAATATTGGCACTATTCAATTCTTTCTTAAAAAAAAAAAAATTTGGTATGAAAATATTTTTATTAAAATTAAAATTAAAAACGGTATAAAAATACCCTTCTATTGATATAAAACACTCACTATTACAAGAAAGGGTTTTTAAATAAAAACTAGAAATGTCCTTGTTCCCTAGACTTTGTTGATGTGTGTATATATATTACTTACTTACTTAGATTATAATAGTGTTGTTTCGTTTTAATCGTGTCAAGTTACTTCTACTATTATTTCAATTATAACATTATTATTGAAATTTAGCGTACATAATTAAAATATTCTAAACAATTGAAACCATTTCTCTCACATCACAATACTGAACAGTAGTAAATAACCTAATCACCATTTCCATTAAAGCAAAAGTTAGAGCAGAAATCGGAGTTTCTAACCTATAATTAAGTAATTTTGGTAATAGAAAATGGCGGCAAATTCTGTGAAACTTAATCGGCTTGTTTAATACTATGCAGCCCCTTAGGGATAGAGAAATACTTCCTGAATGTTCCCCTATAAGTCTTCAGTAATCTCCAACACTGCACGAGCAATATGTAATCATTTTTGGAATTTAACATATGTTCATATTATGTAGGAGCGTATATACCGCCAACACTGAAAATCTCATTGGATATTTTTCTCCTCATCTTAAACAATATTCGAGAATATTCACCCTAAAAACAAGGGCATGCGATAATTTCTTTATCGTTTAATTTTTCTGTTACAAAGTGGCTTTTGCGCCTTTGGGAAATTGTATAATATAATAAAAGAGAATAAAGAAAGGTTTAAAGGGAAAACATTACAAATTTAATTCCTTTCTTAATACAATGTCTTAACGAAATAGTTGTTATTTTTATCGTTTGGGAATTGGTGGAGAAGTCCAATTAAGTAATTCGGTGTGGAATAACTTGTAGATGATTTTAGTTTTATAACATTTCGAGACATAATATGACGGGTATTCTTTAACGAATTTGTTAAGATGTTAAACATAACATAACATAAACTCACGCCTATATCCCCGAAGGGGTAGGCAGAGGTGCTAGCACCCACATTTCGCCAGTTTATGTTTAGGTCCCAATGTAATAGGTGCGAGCATATTGTCATTAACCGGGCACTTATAAACCTGCGATAAATACACGCATAACTTCAAAAAGATAGATAGATAGATAGATAGATAGATAATTCTTTATTGTACACCAATAGATTACAGTAAAATTTGTAGTGAGCATGCATACAGTTTAATGTACAATGGGCGGCCTTATCGCTGGAAGCGATTTCTTCCAGGCAACCTTGGGATGGACAGTAGTGTAATAAAGCAAAAGTTTTGGTGTAGTTAGCAAATAAACTAGAAACAAGGTGTATTAAAAGATACAAAAAGAAAGATAGATATGAGAGAAGTTCAAATAGAGTTAAATGAATATACAACTTTAGCACATAAATAGATATACGAAGTAAATAGTACATAGTAATAAGAAGGGAAAATAGTGAGCATATTAATTGTGAGCTGTCACAGTGTTCACAATGATAGATAGTAGTCCTTTACCATTCTTTTAAATATGTTTAGGGATTTTGCTTGTCTGATACTCAATGGCAATGCGTTCCATAAGCGCACAGCCTTGACAGAGAATGACTTATCAAGAAAATCAGTTGAATGCATTGGCATTCTCAGCCTCAAATTCTCGGATGACCTCAGGCATCTCGTATGTGTGTCATGGAGGAACTGGAATCGTTCTTTGAGATAAGAGGGAGTGATGGGATTAAATAATACATTATATAATAATGTTAGAATATGGGCATTCCTGCGAAGCCGAATTGGGAGCCACTTGAGTTGTTTACGGAAATCTGACACGTGATCATACTTGCGTAAACCAAATATGAATCGTATGCAAAAGTTTTGAAGTCGCTCAAGTTTATCTAGTTGCTCCTCTGTGATATCGGGATAGCTGACATCGGCGTAGTCGATAACAGGAAGAAGAAGCGATTGTGCGAGCGCAGTTTTAGTTTCAATTGGTAGGAAGTTTCGCAGTCTGCGTAAAGCACCCGCTGAAGCGAAAAGTTTACGACTGGTTTCCTGTAACTGGATATTTCAACAAAATGATTTATCCATATAGATACCCAAGTTCTTGACATTTTCACTAATTGGCATGATTGCTCCACCCATGGTGATCTGAGGAAGCTGGGTCCAATCTATTTTCGAAGTCAACCTTGGACTACCAATAACAATTATTTGTGTCTTGGATGAATTTAGGGTGAGTCCATGGTTCTTACTCCATTCGCAAATCCTATCCAGGTCCTCATTGAGTAAATTAAATGCATCGGACAAGTTGTTTAGAGGAGCTTGGGTGTAAATTTGCAGATCATCAGCATAAAGGTGGTAGGATGAAAGTAATTTTTCGGAGACTGTGTTAATGAAAATTGCGAAGAGTAACGGAGATAGAACGCCACCCTGCGGTACACCAGCAGTCGTATTGCACCAGGAAGAACTTGATTCTTCGACGCGGATCCGCCGCTGGCGACCAAACAGGTAACTATGAAACCACTCAATCGCCGATGGAGATAATATGTTAATAGAGCTCAGTATACCGAGCAGGATGTCGAAATCTACGGTGTTAAAAGCATTGCTAAAATCCAGTAGGGATAAAAGCGTAAGTTTTCCACTATCCATGCCCAGTCTTATGTCTTCCGTGATAGTAACCAATGCTGTCGTAGTACTGTGTCCAGGTCGGAAGCCGGATTGTAGTGGATTTAGCAGCGCATTTTTATTTAGGAAGGAGCTGAGTTGCGAGTGAATGAGACGCTCTAAAACTTTAGAAAGAAAAGGAAGGATAGATATAGGACGATAGTCAGAGAAGGAGCATGGCTTAGATTTTTTAGGTAGAGGAATTATCTGAGCACTTTTCCATGAGGATGGGAAAATAGCAGATGAAATGGAGTAGTTAAAGACGTGACATAGGATAGGAAGAATTTGCTCCAGAATTGGCACAATCATATTTCGGCTAACGGCATCGCTACCAACAGCATTGGATGAAATTGACAGAATGCTCTTCTTAACATCACAAGTGGTCAATTGGTTGAAGGTGAAAGATGGATGATCAGGAGTTGGAATAGATGAAAGATATTGCAGTGTATTGGTTTTCGTAGTTCCATTAAAACTGGATGAAGTAGAGAAATGTACATTAAGTGCATCTAAGTTTAAATTCTTAGGAATAGAGTCTTGGCGTGATTTTCCAACTCCCAATGAATTTAGAAATTTCCAGACTTTTGCTGGATCCCCGCATTCTACCG
Organism: Eilema griseolum; assembly: GCA_963662185.1. Lineage (NCBI taxonomy): Eukaryota > Metazoa > Arthropoda > Insecta > Lepidoptera > Erebidae > Eilema > Eilema griseolum. The sequence goes on along the minus strand of OY759240.1, from coordinate 20,652,056 downwards.
AGGTATGAATATGATGGCGTTGTGCATTCCTACACACCCAGTTGCATTTATTTCTAAGGGCTACATACTTGTCCAAATTAATCTGGGAAGATTTAATTTTGTACCTTGTCTTAGCTGCAGCTTTTTTAGACATTAACTCTTTAATCTCGGGTGTAAGCCAAGGGGCAGGTACATGCTTAACTTTGATGGCACGGATTGGTGCATGCACATCGTAAAGCCCTATTAATTTATTAGTTAGAATATTGACTTTGGCATCTATACAGTTTGAAGAAAGCAGTTGGTTCCAGTCAATATTGTGAGCATCCGTACGAAGCCTGTCAAGTGCAATGCCACTAAAATTGCGCTGCATTATAATTTTGGGTTTTTCTTTAGGTGGCCGTATCTTGTAAGAAAGGTAAATGAGATCATGATAAGAAAACATATCAGCAGAACATTGACCGTGCTTTACGACATGTGTAGGTGAAGAAACAAGAATGAGATCAAGTAGACCAGGGGCACAGTTAGGAAAATGGTGAGTAGTATTCAGAGGGAGGATAGACAAGTTAGTGGATTGAATAATGCGGCGGAGAGAAGTAGCACGCGTAATATATGGCCCTTGTTTTACCAAGCAAGTATTAAAATCACCCATTATTATCGCATGCTTGTAAGGTGGTAAGTAGGTATCCAACAAGTGTTCAAAAGAGGCAAAATAGTTCACTTTTGACGATGAAGGATAATAGACACCAAGCAGAACTTTAGAGTGGTTCAGTTCCAGCTCTAGGAAAAGATGTTCACCTGCATCGGATGGTGTCGGCTGTGGCGACATACTGATGACTGTATAAGGAATTTGAGAACGTATATATATAGCCACACCGCCACCCCCAACAGGCACTCGATCATTCCTAATGAGCTGGAAGCCCGGAAGTGAGTAGGAAGTAGACGGTAGACAAGGTTTTAGCCACGATTCGGAAACAAGAATAGCATCGAAAAGTCATTGGTGTGTGCCATTGTAAAACCTGGGATCGAACGTGAGACCTCATCTCAGCAGTTTATTACCCAAACCACTAGGCTACAGTGGGTAAGATGTTAATTGGATTGAATTTATAAAATAATAGTAGGAATATGAATATTTTATTATAAAAAAATTGTTGAGTTAAAATTATTATCTCGACTTAAATGATTTGGCTAAGGGGTAATATACCTATAGTTTGTACGTTATTTGGATGAGAATAGAAGTACTCCGTGCCTCTATTATTGTATGTACCTCCAAGAGCACACTGACACCCAAAATACAGGTGTGCCACCTGTATTTTGGGTGGCAGCGATTTCAATTGCAACACAAAAATTTTATGTTTTCATTGCCTCTGTAACAATGTGTGTAATTATTACTTGTATCCATATGTGTTAATAAATTATATACCAAAGATCTTATGTCTCTTGTACTTTAATATATTATTATTATTATTTAATCAGGCAGGCAGTTGCTAGAACTGATAGTTGCCTGTATCCATTTTATAAAACTTATTTTCTTTCCTTTTGTTCAAGTGTGTATCCAGCCTTTTCTTAAATTGGTTGATGGTTTGTGCTGAAATGATGTCATCGGGCAGATTATTCCACTCTCTAACCACTCTGATACTGTAGAAGTGCTTGTGGGGGGGTGTATAGTTGGATAATCTGGTGCAGAGTTTAAGGTGATGACCCCTCAGCCGATCATTGGTGTTAAATACAAATATTTTGTGGAGATCCGGCACATCATAATGTCCGTGCAAGAACTTGTATGTTTCAATCAGATCACGATTAGATAGATAGATATATATAGCAAACAAAGTCACTAAAGATAAGCGCTGATGAAGCATATGAGTGCTTGCAACTCCGAAGAATATATTATATATTTATAAGTAGGAATAGAAACGGAATTATGACGTTAGGCATTCTCCCAACCGCTATGAAAAATAGTACCTCGCTATTAAACGTAGGCAATAAATGAGACGCACCTGGGATGCGAGGGAAATGCTTTATAGGCCACGTTACACCCCAGCATCTGAGGCCCGAGACGGCGAGCGGTTTAAGTCAGTTCGAATCCAACTAGGCCGCCCCCACCACGAATGGTGGGAATTTAAGGAAGGTTTCTTCATGGTCGGCAGCGCGAGTGTAACATCACTGGTGTTGTATACGTCCATAGGCCACGGTAACCACTTTCCATCAGGTGGGCCGTGTGCTTGTCTGCCACCAAGGTGGTATAAAAAAAAATCCGCACGAGAAAAAAAGTGAGATGGGTATTTATCAATTCGAACTTATTTTATTCCACTTAGGTGACAGACAAGAACACGGCCCACCTGATGGGAAGTGGTTACCATGGCCTATAGAACTATGCAATACAAGAGGCGTTACAATCGTGCTCCCGGCCTTGAAGAATCTTTGTAATGTCCTTCTTGAAAAACTCCATTATTGTAGTCGCTTAGCAAAACCACAGCAGAAACTTATTCATTTGCACTACAATAGAATCTGTATATCTTAATACGCCATTTATCAATTGCAAGCCCCAGTCTAACCTCACAATATTACATTCAAATATAGTCCAGGAACTTTTTGAATAGCATTGAAGAAATAACGATATTTTATAGTATAAAAGTAATTTTCTTTCATTACAACTTAAGCACCGATGAATACAAAAAAAGGAAATCTACCACAACAATAGTTATCCGTCTTCTTTTCAGACTCGGAACTTTAATTAAAACCGATGTCTCGTTGGTTGGAAAGGGTTCTCGACAAATTCAGGCTCGAGAAATGAATGCGACGACTCAGACAGACTTCCCTTTGATAGAAACGTTCCATTTTGAACACCACAATGAGGCACTCACTCACTTAGTTGTGAATACAATTAATTGACGTGATCAAATCGTTTATCAGACGTATATTATACGAGAACGTATTGTTATTTTAATGGTAGAAACCTAAAACAAATTAGGTAAACCTATGACTAATTATTTCTAATTGTTATAATAAATTTACACAATCCCGCGTGGTTTCCGGCAGAGTAGAATTAGGGCCACCCCATCTCTTCCCATGCGGTTTCGTACAAGGCAACTAAGGGATGCGGCTGTTTAACATCAGACAAATATATATATCCCAAACTCAGCCTCAGATGCATGGCTTGAGTTAACAATAGTGCCCGGAATACGGCAATAGATTCAGCCCCTAATACGTGGGACCAAATACAATTATTGGTGAAATGTGGGTGTTAATTGACCTCTGCCTAACCCTCCAGCAATAAAGGCGTGATTATATGTATTTATGTATGTAATTTACACAATAATTTTTATTTGCTTAGGTTTGAATGTTTGTTACTCAGCCACTCCAGAAGGAAGGGAAGGATAGGACACGACGGTATTCCCGTCCCAATTGAGTAGTCCGACCTAGTACCTTCACCCTACAGAATACCACGCCTATGATAACCTCGTTTTGTGTTCCCGGCGGTGAGTAAGGTAGCCAGAGCTCACTGCAGAGTTTTTGTGCTGTCAGTGGGAAGACCAAAGGCTTCTCCTGATTTTGTGTTCTGCACTGGCGGCACAGAAACTTTCTGTTCTTACAGGGTCGGCAGCACGGGTGCGACTCCCTTGGTTTTACACGTTCATAGGTAACGGTAATCACTTTCAATCAGGTGGGCCGTGTGCTTGTCAGCCACCTAAGTTGTATATAAAAGGGCTAAATAGATTTAGATAAAATTTGATATTCGATTTACTAAATTTTCTTAAACGTTTTTAATTTTAAAAGCTACCTCTGAACTCAGTAATTAAAAGGCCAAATAAGAAAACATATTTTTAATTTATCACCATATTAGCAGTCAATATTTAACCACCATTGCACGCTCTGAGACTGAACAGATAAGTCTTCTAATATATAATTATCGTTGTGCATAAATTTATCTATTATATGCCAGTCTTCTAGGAACGCTACCACAAGAGGCATGCCATGCGGAGGAATTCCACGACGCATTTTAATTGTTCTTAGCTATAAGTTGTATAATAGTTATTTTAGTTTTATTGTATTTAATATTTATATATTATTTCTTGACATGATTGTAAAATTGATAAGTAAATAGATAAATAAAACGTATATACAAATCTATTATGATGTAAACAAAAATGACCCAATTGCAAGTTCAATACAACTACCCACACAGATTCATTAAATTAAATTGATTATTGATTATTATTGATTATTATTCAGGCATCCATGGAATGTATTGAGAACGTAACAGTGCCGTTGAGAATTGTCAACAACTATGAAATAACCTATGCTTTTGTGGTTGTCCAATTCTGTTGCTAATCGGGCTACAGAATGAAAATATTTCATCAAGAATTATCATTATAGTTCAGTAGACATTATCTAACAAATAGTATCAACCTACATCCCTACCTTTTGTATACAAAATATTGTTACGATGGACGTCGATATCTCCAAAACTAGTAATCGAATCTTCAATAAATAAAAACGCATTGTTAGTGACGAGGTACCCTACCGATTGACATAGAAAAATCTAGAATCGTCAACACAATGTCACAACCTACCTACGAGTACCTACTCTTTTGAATAAAAACAAACAATAGGTAAATATCGAGAATGGACTCGAAGGTCAGCGACGGCGGCAAACTTCAAAAGAGAGTAGGTAGTTATAGCTCGCGTATTTTCTAGATGATTCGACCCTCTTAATTGAGAGGTATAAAAACACGCTCGCATAGCGACACGATTCATTCTGTCTTTGAGATCGATAACGAACACAGCGAGCTTTAACGACCGAAGAAGATTCTACTTGCGACCTGAGCAACGACTGTGGACTACTGAGCGACTGGAACTGTTAAAGAGTACTGCGTGTACTAGTGAATTAATTGTCTAGTTTGTGGCGAGTTAATAAATCTCTACGTTGAGTAAAAGGCATTTAATTGTACCCCATGCACGTAACAATATTATAAACCCCATATATATTCAGGTGTTGAGAAAAGTGAATTAGTACCACTGTACCATAATAAAGAATATATGTATGTCTGAGTTTTATGTGCCATACCTATTCGTGTTTTATAGCCTGAAACATCTGATAGTCATATACGTCAGCAGACATTTTTGCATCACAAATTATTTGCACCTTATTCTATCTGCATAAGCAATTTTTTTTTTTTTATCTTTATTTATTTACAGGACTATTATCGTAAGACATGTCAGTCCTATTGTAACAAATTATATTATTTACATTTACCAAACATTTCTAAACATCTCATAAACACACCTTGCAGCATCAAAATGAGGTGCCGATAAAATACTGTGGAATGAACCTACATTTTCTATTCTTATATTAAAATCTAAAAGTAGTTGTTCCCTAGCACTACGATTTCGTTCACACTGCAAGAGCAAATGTAGGACATCGTCTATTGTGCCGCATGTTAAACAGTTAGGCGAATCAACAACTCTCATCATGTGTCCAAATTTCCGTGATGGAATATGACCAGAACGCAGTCTCAAAGCTGTAACAATTAAATTTCTATTTAGGTTAGACTGGTCAAACCAAGGACAACGAGGAGGTTGACTCTGGATAGTGTTGTACCAAATTCCTTTTTCCTTTGACCTTTCATCGAAATATTCTTTCCAAATGCCATAACAATATGTTTTATAAAAATTTAGAATTTCCGTATAGTAGGGTAAAATTTCAAAAAATCTCCTTGAAGGGACCCTAGCTTTGCTAATTTATCGGCCTCCTCATTACCCCTCAAGCCGACATGTGAGGGAACCCATTGCAATTTCAGTTGGATGTTTTTCTTAGTGATACTATGAATTTTTTCTAGCGCTGTGTAAGCGATTGGCAGACCTCTTTTGCCTCTTGAACATTTAACTAAGTGAAATAAAGCACTTTTACTGTCGGTAAAAATTACCGTTTTAGAAAATTCTACTTGATCTATATATGACAATGCTTCCGAAATTGCAATGAGTTCCAATGTCATGATGCACACAGGGTGATTAATTTTAAAGCATTTTCTTATGTTTCTCCCAGGGTCATAAAAAGCTGCACCCAAACTATTACCAGTTTTCGAACTATCAGTGTATAGCGTATGCCAATTTCTGTAGTTGTCACATAACTCTTTGAGAATATTAAATTTCAAATAACTGGGGTCATAGGTTCTCTTAGCATGTAAAACAGAGTTCAGTGTAGGTACCACTATATTATTTACGTCTATGAAGCTAATCCATATATCCAAACTAAACATTTCCAAGGGATAACATGAACTTATATTCTTTTCTTTGATCTTTTCATAACTTAATGCGAGGAGAGGTACTTTTTTGTTTTGCCAAAACCTACTAACACCTAATCCAAATAAGTTATCCAACAAGGTTGAGGTTACACCGCTCGACCATGAATTACTTCTTAAACAATATTTAATTGCTAGGTATTTTCCTCTTACTTCTAGAGGAGGAATACATAGATCAGACTCCATGACATGAATTGGAGTAGTTTTAATAAAACCACCCACAATTCTCAAAGCCTGATTTTGAACTCTGTCAAGCTTCGATACGTTACATTTCGCACTGTTATCATATAGAAATCATCCAATATCCAAGCGACTTCTAATCAAAGACAAATACAACTTCCTTAAATGATTTTGATGAATTCCCCATGACCCTCCTGCTAATACTTTAAAAAGATTTAGAAATTTTACCGTTTTTTCTAGTATTACATTAATGTGTTTATGCCATAATAAGGACTTGTCTAGCCACATACCCAAATATTTAACACAGCGCGAAGTGTTTAAGTAATGATTATCAACTCTAAGTTTCACATTATAAATTTCACGTCCTCTCTTAAAAATGCATACATTTGATTTATTTGCAGAGAGGTTCAATCCTAGTTCCTCTAACAGTTTAATCATACTGTTTAAAGCACTTTGTAAATTGTTCTCACAGGTTTGAAAATCAATATTACTTGTATATATGGAACAAAATCGTCAGCATATTGAGCCATATATACATGTTGAATTGCATGACAAATTTTACTTGTTACAATGTTAAAAATTAATGGCGATATTGGGTCTCCTTGGGCCAAGCCCTTACTAGTGAACCTGACAGAATTATATATTTTACTACTATCGTCTGTTTTAATTGATATCATCCTTTCAATTAAAAAGTGCCAAAAATATCGACAAATAGTCTGTCCCATATTAAGCTCATCTAACATTTTAACAGTCTGAATTTCTGAAATATTGTTGTATGCATTCTCTATATCTAAGAAACATGCAACAGTTGGTATGTCATTTGAGAAGCCTATTTGTATACTAGTAACTAAGCGTACTAAACAGTCTAAACTAGATTGTGATTTCCTAAATCCAGTTGTAAAGGTTGAAATTATATTGTTATGTTTCACGTACCATCCAACCCGCCTAGCCAAGATATTATGGAAGGTTTTACAAACACACGAAATAAGTGATATGGGCCTAAGTTTGGGTTCATCTCGTGGGTCCTTTGTATATTTAGGTATAGGCACCACACTGATACTTTGCCATTCCTTTGGGGATAAACCTTATTTTAAAATCAAATTAAATATGTTCAGTAAATAGCTTTTAACTATATTTGGAAGGTTAAACAACATGGAGTACGTTATATAATCTTGACCAGGTGCGGTATCTTTCCCTTTGAGACAGTTAATTAATTCGGAATGAGATATATTTGACTCCAATAATTGATTCCTTGATACAAATTCAGGTCTTCTTTCTATAACCCAGTCTGGTGCAAGAGAGCATAACAACTCTTCTTTCTGTTCCTCTGAAGGATAGTATTTGTTTTTCTTATAACCTTTATACCACCTCATACGCCTCCACATTTCTGAAATTGAGACTGTCTCGTCTATCTCAGAACAAAATTTTTTCCAGTGGTTACTTTTAGCTTTTTTTATAAGTAAATGCGTCTCCTCAATTTTGTTCTTAAGGATATCATAATTTTGGGGTGTGGGATTCCTACGAAACCTACTCAGTGCGAGTCTGCGTTCAGCAACCACCTTAGAAAGTTCAGAATCCCAATAAGATTTAGGTTTAAAATTGCTTTCTGGGTTATTATTAATTTTTATATATGGGATACACTTATCAGCCGATGTTTGAATTTGTTTGATAAAATAACTGTATCTTTGCTGTAAATTTAAAGAGTTCTCAAAATTTGTGGTAAATGGTTCTATCAGAGAATTATGATAGTCTTCCCAATTAGCTTTCTTAAAATTTCGTCTCTTAGTCAATTGAGAAGTATCAGTGTAGTGCATTGCATATTTAATAATTAAATGGTCACTACCTAAATTTTCATTAAGTACATTCCAATTAAACTCCGTGGCGATATCTGATGATACAAAAGTAATGTCTGGCGAAGTCTTCTGAACCTGATTATTCACTAATTTAATGTTGCTGTAATTTAATGAAATGTGATTAAAATATAGAAAATTTTTAATCGGATTATTTTTATCTAAGACACGCCAATTTGACTTCACCTCGCCTGATGCTAAGCTAAAGGTAAAGTTTCAGGAAAGAGGGAGGTTCGGGCGGGATTTCAACCCGTGATCTTTCCCTTACAGGGAGAACAGGGGGATGGTTTCGGGCGAAAGTTAAGTAAGGCTTAGCGGTTAGAGCGTTCCCCCTGTAAGGGGAAGACCGCGGATTCGAATCCCGCGTGAACCGATTAATTTTTTTTTAATAATCTTAATCGATTTGAATAGTTAGCAAACTAAATGCTTTAAAAATTCATTCAATAGTTTGAGCGGAGTCATCAAAAATCTATGTTTAAAAATGATTGCAACATCATTCATTGGTTCCGATAATTCGTACGAATGTTGATAGATGGCACTTAACCGTCACCGTAAGACGGATATATGTATAGAAGAATTTCGATGGTTTCGGGCGAAAGTTTTGTGGCATAGTGGTCAGAGCGTTTCCCCTGTAAGGAAAAGATTGCGGGTTCGAATCCCGCCTGAACCAATTCATTTTTTTCTGTATCTTAATCGATTTGAATAGTTAATTCATTCAATGCATTAGTTATTATTTCAATATCAATAGAATTATCTTTCTGATTAAGTCTTTTCTTTCGGGATTGGAACTCAGACGACCGTCACTTCCATAAAAGTCATATCTAAGGGAGGAGAAAGAGAAAGTTTCGCGGCGTTTTGGAAGGAAAGCCTCGTATGCAATCGATTCTTCGATAAGATCTTAGCATGCTTCCAGTTAGTAACAAACATTCCATTAGCACAAATCGATATCAAAATTACATAACATAACATAACATAAACTCACGCCTATATCCCCGAAGGGGTAGGCAGAGGTGCTAGCACCCACATTTCGCCAGTTTATGTTTAGGTCCCAAAGTAATAGGTGGCGAGCCTATTGCCATTAACCGGGCACTTATAAACCTGCGATAAATACACACATAACTTCGAAAAGAAAGAAAAAGAAAATATCAAAATTAGAAATTATCAAAAATACCTTCTTGTAAGAGTCATGAATCTTGAGCACAATTTACGACATTCCGTTTATGACACCGTGTTGCCGTTTTTTAATAGACGTCTGAAGTTGTATCGTGAATGTAATATATTATGCTATCAAAAGGTCAGACGACTTGGACTCCCTGGCAAAAGTCATTTGGAGTTACAGTGATACGAGTCTTACTTCTCGAGCTATTAATTTTACTTGATAGTGCCCGTTCCCGGTTGACGAGTAATGAAAAATTTAGTTGGCGATATCTGGGTATATATCCTTCATACCATTTTAAAGACCGATTTTCGATAAGTTTTTTTTATATTTGTTACGAAAGTTCTCCGTTATTTATAAACCGATTTGGTAAATACCTTTTATTTGAAAGGGTATACTTAGCTGTCCAGTAGAATTAAAATGTTGGAGTATTTTTTGTAACAACTCAAGCTTTTCCATTTACTGAAGCGTAACAGATTAAAAACGAGGGCCACCGCACCTTCTCATTACCTGTCAAAATCATTGTTATACAATGTTTTTCTTTTATAAAAAGTTTCTGCTAAATTAAAAGCAAGCCTTATCCATATTGTTTGAACACTTTGAAAATTCAATACCCTACTAATTTATTATAACAGCACTCATTACTGCTCCGTTTTTGTTCAAATTTCTAGTTACGCAGACGGTGGTAATCAGTTTTCTATATTTTCTATAATATTCATAGCGGTGTACAGCGAATAATCGCCGAGAATTAATGCTTGTTCTACGGAACAAAACAGAAAATTAAAACTTGCTTGAACAGAATATCGAGGATCAGTGGCAAATTGAACAGCATGCTGGAACTTTATTGAGGTGAAGTGTCTCTGTCTATGAATCGACTGAAACTACAGGGTTCCGTCAGGGGTATAGTAATCGACACATATGATGACTCCACGAGAAACATAAGACCGCGTGGGGTTGGTTTTGTTCGGGATACGATCAGAAGCGGGGTTGGATTCAAGAGATTTTTTGTAATGAAGTTAAATTGTTTATTGTTAAGTTAAACTCAGAAATTGCACTGTATGATTGTAAAATAAATATTAAACTAAATGAAATGTTAAGTATGTTAATGTTAGGATGTTACTGTTCAAATGTTAACTGTTGGAAATGTTAGGTTAAAGTACACTAAATAATTAAACTTTCTTGTCTATTTGAGTCGCGTTGCCAGCGGGCTCACGTCACGTGTTCGGTGTCAGCATTAAACCGAACAGGTTTGTTATAATTAGGTATATTAGGTATTAGTGGATTTGCGTTCTTCCAGCGCTGTAGCATCCTGTGTTTTCGTCAATAGAGATCCAAAAAAGCGTGTATCGCATAAAGAGTAACTAGCCTAAGGCGACATATTTTAAAAGCGTTCAATTTAGGAACAACATTCTCCACATTCATTAATGTCATAAGGTTTAACTACACCATATTTTCTGTTTTTATCTCTGTGGCGTAGCGGTAGAACGTTCGACTGCCATGCAGGAGGCGCGGGTTCAATTCCCGCTCAGTGCAAATATGTGTATGTACGAATATGTATATTTGCTTTGGTCTGGGTGTTTCTATGAATGATATGTATGCATTCTAGATTCCATAGCACAAGCTAGTTAAGCTATGCTTACCATGGGTCTAGAGATAGCGTTGTGTAGAATGTTGTGGAAAATAGAACTGTCCATCCCAAAGCTGTCTGAAAGAAATTGCTAAGGCCGCCCATTGTACAATACAGTATTTACACATGCTACCTAATTATCATACTGTAAATCTATTGGTGTACAATTAAGAATTATCTATCTATCTATCTAAGGTTATACAAATCATTCAACGTGTTAAATGCACAATCCCAAAGTCAAGTGCAGTTAACTAGTGCATGGTATAAATAAAAAAATCCTAAGTAACTGAATAAATCGATAGATTGTAATTGTAACTATATGGTAGACTGGTAGAAAATGCCTACTAAAGTCCGCACATGTAGTTACACCGTGCTTAAAATATAAATAAATAACATATAGTAGCCGTAAAAGTGCGGCAAAGGAGAACCCATTCCCGTATATATTCCCAATACCCAAAATTAGGTTCCTCCTTTGAATATCTTCCTAGCGGCAAAATGTATAGATTTGCCGCTGACAAGGATCAAACAGTATTGAATAAAGCTCAAGTAAGTAGTGAAATTAATATTGTACAGTTGTAGCTTATTTGTTAGGTGATTAAGATATTATAATATCTGCTAAAAGTACCTACATAGCTGCCTAATTGAATTTCATCATGTAACATTCACAGGCTAATAAATATGTTAGACACATAGATACGAAACAGTTGATATAATTACATTAGCCGCGTGGATCCCGGCAGAGTAGAATTTTGGCCACCCCATCTCTTCCCAAGCGGTGTCGTACAAGGCGATTAAAGCATAGGGCTGTTTAACAACAGACAGATATATATTATAGCTTTTCTTTTAAATAAACATTACATACTTACACATACACACATACATTTTTTTACGTAATCAAGCCTTTATCCCCGGAGGGTTAGGCTCCCACATTTCAGCAATCATTGAATTCGGTCCCACGTAATAGGGGGTAGTCTATTGCCGTCTTCTGAGCACTATTGTTGATTAAAGCCATACGTCTGAGGCTAAGTCTGGGCTGTATATATCTCTCTGATGTTAAACAAACCTATCCCTTAGTCGCCTTGTACGACACTGCACAGTAAGAGATGGAGTGGTCCAAATTCTGCTCTGTCGGGAACTATGCGGCTAATGTAATTATATCAACCGTTTTATATCTATATGTCTAACATGTTTATTATCCTGTGAATGTTACATGATGCAATTCAATTAGGCAGCTATGTAGGTACTTTTAGCAGATATAATATCTTACACATCTAACAAATAAGATACAAAGCGGAACACAGTGGACGGCCTCATGCTTGTGTAGTGACTTGTAAAATATTACACTAGGATCGAGAGGGTCGCAGTGAAATTAATGAGATACGAAAAATGTTAAAATTTATTCGTTCACACTCTATATTCATTTTCACTGCTATTATCGTCGACGTCGAGCAGTCAAACATAGATACTTTTGATGTCATAAAAATATACAATTATGATGTCATAAAAATATACAATTGAAGCCACGTAATGGCTTTCCATAAATATCGCACCTTTTCATATTTATATTTATCACTGTAGATTCGAATTTCACTACTATGAAAATTGATCATGTTTCTTTTGTACCACTTAGGTGGCAGACAACCACACGTACCACCTGATGGGAAGTGGTTACCGTGGCCTATGGACGTATGCAACACCAGGGGCGTAACACTCGCGCTTCCGATCATGAAGAAACCTTCTGATACCCTTCTTGATGAAGGCGCTTGGGCATCTAAAGATATTTAAAGAATATTATGTTTTACGAATGTAGTCTTATAAGATTATGATATATTTAGAATGCTGCGGCTCCACCCGCTTCGGATCTGTTATACCTATATCTGTTATATCGAAACTCAAAATAATGAAACATGGTAAATATCCCGTTTATTCTGATACTGATGTGAGTGACCATGATAGTTTAAATACCTATATCTCCAATTCTATTCTAACCATAGGAAAAATAACCTACACAGATAACAATTCAGCAAAGTCGTACCCTTTCAAAATTTATTCATATCTCCACCAGTGCTATTCTACGTAGACCAATGAATATAATTCCTATTCATAGTAACGTAGCATATCACATCACTGGTGAAAAAGCAGCCTTAAGCCACGTTTACACCACGAAACAAGTTGTAAAACAAATTGTAAACTTGTTTATAAAAATCTCGTTGAAGACTTGTAGAAAACACAATACATACTTCTTTTATACATGTATCTCAGATAATTTTTTGTTCATATAGTATGTATGGCCAACAAGTTGTAAACAAGTATAAAACACATTTGCGTTCACACTGTTGATTAGATGCAATATGTCACAGGCTTGTGACATATTGCAACTTGTCAAATGCATGTTTTATACTTAAGTGTAAACGAGAAGTTAAACAAGTAAACCACCAAGGCATTCTATAGTACGAGTTTTACTTATCTAAAAACAATTTTCGTCCATTTTACTAATTACTAAACTTTATGTGTATCTACTAACCAACCATAGACACATTTGCGTCACATTTTGTAAATGGAACTCCAAGAAATTACATTACAGCGATCGAACGAGCATAAACTAATTATTTCTATTTTAGCCGCTTATGCAGTTTCAATTTGGCACAAACACGATTATGTCTTTGTAATCTCGTGACAGCGGGTAATTAATATTAATGGAGACTAGTTATCTACTTGTTTACGTGTATATCTAATAATAGATTGTAGATAAAAATAGATTGTGTTTATTCAAAAGAATTTCCCAAGATACCATATGGCAGAACGTAATCACCGTGCGGTTATTGCCTAACAATATCATCCCGGTTGACGACCCACTCCATAGATTATGGCATAAACAAACATTGTGAGGTCAACCCCAGACCAATCTTGATATTATCTCATCCTTCATTTCTTGCTCTCTGAAAATTAATATTTTCTCCCTAACAATACTCAGCAATAAACAAGTGTCTCTGACATGCTATTCTTGGATTAACACGAGTTATTTGATATATATGTAATTATCAGCTCCTTATTTTGTGTTAACCGCGGTAGCCTAGTGGTATGGTTAATGGACTGCAGATACGAGATCTCGGGTTCGATCCCAGGTTTTACCATGGCACACACCAATGACTTTTCGATGCTTTTCGAAGTTATGTTTATATTTATCGCAGGTTTATAAGTGCCGCCTATTACATTGGAACCTAAACATAAACTGGCGAAATGTGGGTGCTAGCACCTCTGCCTACCCCTTCGCGGATATAGGCGTGAGTTTATGTTATGTTATGTTATGTAATTTGTGTTAATTTTCGTGACATTTATGAACGTCTGCGGATCTAAAAAGGCCACTTTGAGCGATTTCGTCGAAAACGAATAACTTTATGAATTTCCAGTAGACCTCGATCGATTCATTTATTTATTTATTCATTTATTCATTCATTCATTACAAATATGGGTTACATAAAGGTGTTATATCCAGTAGGTACATAGTTTCGCCATATTCTACCATAATAGGCATGCAATTCTAATAGCTAAATCAGTAAATGTGTTATCGTTCAAAACTCATTCGTTCGTTACAAATAGTCATTTCAAAATTCCTTCAATTTCAATTAACAATGTCAATAATATTAATAAGAACAATATTACGATAGATAGATATATAGATAAAATGATCATTCAGCCTGAGTAGAATTACAACAGTTCGTTTACCAAACAGATTCTAATTTAGTGTAAATGTTGCGAACGCCAAGCTGCTGAAGCTAATCGATAATGGCAACACTTATACTTTGATCTCGTTCTTAAAATTTTATTTTCGATAATTCTACAGCGGGCAATTGATATTTCATCGTTTTATTGTTTTAATAACACATATTCTACAAATTTACCTAGGTACTTAGTTTGTCAAAACAGTACAGAAAAAAAAACTCGTAACAAGGCGATCTTTATTTTACATTTAGACGAAATTAGAATCTACTCGGTAAACGAATTGTTGTAATTCTGCTCACGATAAGTGACCATCTTACGAATTACTAGATCTACTAGAACATAAAGTTACTTCTTTTATGGCGGAATCACTCAATGTGGCCTTTAAGACCCGCAAGACGTGTTTGGATTTGAGGAGTCGTTGAAAATGTTGCTACCTTCGATTCTGCTAACTGACATGAAAACAATTTATAATTTGTGGATCTTTTTACGGATTCCCATACAAAACGGTCAACTGTTTAAATTGCGCGCAGTTCATATCAATGTGTGAACTTTTTTCGATTTTCAATACGACCCATATTATTATCCTGATACGATCCATGAAAGCGGCTTTTTAGACCGGCTGGAAAGGTTCCAATTGTGAGAGGTCACAATTGGAACAAAGACAAAGGGCGAATATTTTAGCCATTTATAAATTTCACTCCACCAGTGTTGGCTGTACAGTAGCTCACCCTATAACTCGAAATTCCGTGAAGCGACTGCTATCTGACCTCAAGAACCCATTGGCGATATCGAAATCTGTAAATCATATTTACATTAATGAATATCCAAGGACATTCTACTCAGCGCTGTGTAGATTTAAGGTAAGCATCGATTAACTAGCTTGTGTTATACGTTCTTCTAGAATGCGGGTGCTTATTTTATGCAAGTATTCACATTACAACACTACCTTCACAACAACACTATCTTCGGTCACTGCGGTGGACATAACAAAGATGTCCCTAGACTTTGATCCTTCGATCAAAAAACAGGCTGGTCTCGTCTGTTGAAGGGTGCAGCTTGCCAACAAAACAAGGGTTGAGTCGGGACTCGTGACATATTGGGTACCGTCCTTGAAGTCTCTTAGTATGATGAGTAAGTATATAAGCCTTAAGCCTCTTAGGTTGAAAGCATGATGGAACAAGACATGCGGTCACAATATTTATATAGTTATCGGCATATATGTTGATCCCAAACTCGTCACAAACTGTTGTCTTTATGCGTAGTGTTTTGGGCGTCTTTTAAGGATAGCACAGGATGCTACAGTGGCGGAGGAGCTCAAACCCACCATCACAGATTATATCAAAACCAATCTGCCTCCTTTCTCTCGCGGCTTGCGATCTAAATAATATAATTATGCCAGAAACTATAACTCTAAATATTCTTTAGTTTAAATTATCTCTATTTAGGGTAATGTCTGGTCCTGGCATTTATGTATTTATTTATTTTTATATATTTGGAAGACCAGCAGCCATAATGAAGGTATAGTGATTGAAATTAGTTACATACAGCCAATTACAGGTCCTCACTGATACAATTCACTGTAATCAAAATGTGAACTGTAAAGTTTGTGTCATTTTATTTGTGTCATTTTGACAATTATTGGTAATTAAATGTTAAACAATGCCTCTTTGTTATTAGTATAGTTACATAGAGGAATTTTGTAACATTTGATTACCAATACAAACATTTGATTATTCAAATTCAATTCTGTGTATGAACATGGTACTGACTTTATGTTCAATTATTATTATTGTTTTTTATTTAATTCTTTATTGCACACACACAGTACAGAGATCATAAATAAAAACATTTCAAAGAAAATATACAAAGGCGAGCTTAACTCAAAATGAGTTCTCTTCTAGCAAACCTTTAAGTAGCACAGAAGCATATAGTAATGAAGGGGGAAGGAATATATACGGGAATTAACACACCCATAGTACAGGTGTACCTACTATGTAAATAATAATATGTAAAGTTAAATATACGAAAATCAAAATCTCTGATGGTTATTGTTCTCTAAACAGTAACTTCGCAACTGAAAGCATTTCAAAATTGGATATTACTGTTTGTTTCAAGTGATTTAATCTTAATTAAATATTAACGGGCAATATTTCGGCACAAAGGAATTGTTCTGAGCTGGGGTTTCAGATAAGGCCTACTGTTTTATTATTCATTGCAGTTTCTATAGAGAATACGATGGCTATGTACAAGTGTTATTCTATAAGTACGGTCAGCATCAGAGCGGTATTGAGTTAAAAGGCACTCAAGTGCAATAGCACTTGTACAGTCAACATGAGTACGTTGCTTGCAATAACAGCATTGCATTTGTACATAGCCTGTAATTAATATATAGACGTTTTGGAGCTGAAATTATATAATTTAAATAATTGTATTTGTGTGTAACCATACATATATGGTAATTTGCCATTCAAACATTACAGTTTAATTCTATTGCACACAATAACATCCTATTACTTGAGCATTTATATAATTATTCAAAACATCGAGCCTCTAAATCTTGCCCTTGTAATTATTTTTTTTTTTACGTGTGCAAAATAGCCCACGGATACACCCCCACAGGAGCCGGTGGAAGAGGTTATGTCGGACTCGAACCGATCAAAACGCACGCCGCCTGTGGGTCGTTATTGGTTGCCGAAGGTGAGGTTGACAGGCATATCCCTCGCACCCCGGCCGACCCAGTACCATCTCTCACGATCTGGCCCTCTCCTCGGATGTGGGGACTACAGAGTCCCCAACTCGTACCCGGGAACGGGCAGAGGCGCGAGGCGCGCCGCCGTCGCGGCCGACTTCTACCAGGGTGACAGGCGGCTCCACCAGTCACCCCCAGGCCTGCGCTCATGGGGGGGCCGAGGTCATTCATCGACCTCCGAGCCCGAGTTGCTTTCGTACGCGGGCATCTTGGCTTGAGATCTTTCGTCGATCCCGCTGCCGCTCCCGCCCCGCCTGCCCATGTAGCTATGCGTTGTTCTCTCCCCAAAGTATTTAAATCAGTCTCTAGTCTCTAAGGCGAACAAATTAAATAGAACAGTTCTTGATAAAATTGCTTTTGCGGTAGTCAGTTCATTCAATTTCTGTCAACACCATGCGCTTGGACTTCTATTGGTTAACTTTGAAACGTAATTACTTTCGGTCATTTCGATTAAAGTCGGTTAATTTAAATTCAAATTCGATATTCGAACTATTTTTGAAACTAATTCTAAAAGCTGTCAATAATGTACATGAAAGTTCAGCAGAAGCTGATGGTTGATGCCGAAAATGATATATAATAGTCCTCAAGCCAGCGACCAATAAATTACGCATGACCAATCTCCTCCTAGATGGTATCTCATACAATGGTTAAGAATGTAGCATTATGAATTTTTGTTGATGTGTGTGATGATGTTGATGCAGTTAATTATGAAGATTAAGAAGTAGTCACTGCTCAAACACATAATCAATTATCCTATTGCAGTCCACTGCTGGACATAGGCCTCTCCTTATCTTGGGAGGCTTTAGCTTACTGTTTCAAGGCTTGCCAGACGGGTTGGTACATGGTTTTATTTCGAGATTTCCTTCTTTCGCAGTGATATCGTTTGCGTATTTTTTCATTACGACACCCGTGGGATGAGACGGGGTGATGATACTTGTTTTCTTTCTCCGTCACCACGCTGACGTGAAATATATAATAAAACAGTGTTCTCCTCACAGCAAAAAATTGCTTATATTACAGCCTCCAGTGATGTACCGCCCAACTTCAAACGTGTGCTACGCCAAGTCCTCATAGTAAGGATAAAGCCGTCAGACGGAACTCGATTCCCACCAAACTCTAATCGAGCGAGTGTAGATACCGTTCCTGGAAATCACCTAAGTCAGTTGGAAGGAAAAGATCCCATGCTACAGGATGTTTCTTCTCCATGAACTTTCTCATTCAACTAGGGTAAACACTCATGTTTTTTTTATACCACTTAGGTGGCAGACAAGCACACGGCCCACCTGATGGAAATTGGTTACCGAGGCCTGTGGACGTATGTAACACCAGAGGAGCCATACTCGCGCTGCCGACCCTGTAAGCACAGTGTTTCTGTGCCGTCAGAAGACAAAGTAGGACAAGCCTTTAGTGTTCGCACTGATAGCACGAATTCTCCAGTGAGTTCTGGCTACCCTACTCACCGCTGGCAACACAACACGAAGTTATTATAACCGCGGTATTCTGTAGGTCGGAGGTACTTCCCCAGTCGGACTGCTCAATTGGGCGGAAATACCGCCATATCCTACCTCCGCCCCAAATCCTTATCCCTTGTTTACACCTAAGTATAAAACCTGTATTTGACAAGTTGCAATATGTCACAGGGTTCAGTGTTAACGCAAATATGTTTCAAACTTGTTTACAACTTGTTGGCTATACATACTATGTAAAGGAGAAAGTATCTGAGAGCCTCAATACATGTTTAAAACAAGTATTGTGTTTTGACTAGTCTTCTACAAGTCTTCATGTTGTAAGTACTCATAGTCTGAACATTCAATCAAATCAATACACATTTTATTGAGTTCCAACAAGATGTCTATCAAACCGATTCCGTTTAGATTGAATTTCAGATCCAAATAATTGAATGGCCATTACACAAAAGGTCTGAGCCGCAAGATAAGTAAATTGTGGACGTATGTCCACTCCCAGTGCCAGGTCGTAACATAAGTGGTCGTTTTGACAGGCAGAATTAGCAAGTCAAATGTACCGACCGTGGCCCCGCAATGAATACAAGATGAGACTCAAAATAGAGCACTCAATTGCTGCTATTGTGCTCGTATGTTTTCATTTTACTATAAAAGCTGTCTGCTAAATTACAATTTAAATGGTTTTCAGTTGAATTCGTACTCGTAGTGGTAAGGGATAAAAGCGTATTTGTAGTAGTAAATTGTATTTATTATCTTAACCTAGACAGAATTAAAGAATCAAAATAAACGGGATATTTACCATGTTTCATTGTTTTGAGTTTCCGATATTTTGGCGCTGTTGCAAGCACCATAATCTCGGAGGAAATATCGGAAACTCAAAACAATGTCTATTTTGATACTGATGTGAGTGACCATGATAGTTTAAATACCTATATAGGATTAAAGAAGTACATACATACATTATATAATCATGCCTTTATCCCCGGAGGGTTACACAGAGGTGAATTAACACCCACATGTTGTTTTTAAACTTTCGCGGTGTGAATTCATAATTATACTAAGTATCGGGACTTCTCGCGAATTATCATATTATAATATAAATATAATTCGCGAGAAGTCCCGATACTTAGTATAATTATAACACCCACATTTCACCAATCATTGAATTCAGTCCCACGTAATAGGGGGTGAGCCTATGGCCGTCTTCCGGGCACTATTATTGACTCGAGCAATGCATCTAAAGCTGAGTTTGGACTGTATATACCTGTCTGGTGTTAAACAGTCATATCCCTTAGTCACCTTGTGCGACACCGCATGGGAAGAGATGGGGTGGCCCAAATTCTACTCTGCCGGAAACCATGCGGCAACGAAGAGAGAGAGAGAGTTATTTCACCAATGGTTTTACTATATAAAATAAGTATAAAATTTAGGTGAATATTTACATAGTATGAACGTGTGTAACACCAAGAGAGTCACGCCCAGACTCAGTATCAGATGAATGGGTCACGTCGACAATAGTGTCCGGAATACGGCAATAGGCTCACCCCCTATTACATGGGACCAAATACAATGATTAGTGAAATGCGAGTGTTAATTCAACTCTGCCTAACCCTACAATGAGTGAATTTTAATAGTAGCAGTTTTATTAAATTATATTTATTAATTTATAGTGTTTTTTAAAACTATGTACATATGTTTATAAGGAATATTTTCAACTTGACACGTATGTACATAACATACGTGTCAATTTGAAAATATTCCTTCTCGACGTCGATCATTAAAACTAAATAAAAACGTATCCTTTACAGAGTTTCATTTTGCTTTTCTTACTGATGAGTGAATGAAATATCATTGATTCCAAAAGGATGAATACGAAATAAAAATATACAAAAAAGGAAAGAGAATGATAAATGGCATCCTGCATTCAGAACCATGAATGGGTCGGAGGGTTGACTGCACTTGACTGTACTATGATGTAAATGAACCTAATTTGTTTTTAATACCTTCCGAAAAACCCTGATGCGAATGTTTTTCACAAAACGGAGCGGTCCAGCTATCTCATCCTTGCGTAACTGCCTTTTATTATTAGAACTGAAATTTCTAATATTCCCTCTAACCTCTTCAGCTAAGCTGCTTGTGTTAGGAGTGGGTACACATTGGTAGTGTAATGACCATAATTCGAACCCAGGACGTTTCGATCTTAAGGTCGACTAAGGAGTCGGCCTTAAAATCTAAAGGTCCCAGAGAAAAACCACTAAACTGCCGACTAGATACTATGTATTTTCATATAACATACGTAACATAAATTCATAAACATACGCCTATATCCCCAAAGGGGTAGGCAGAGGTACTAGCTTCCATATTTCGCCAGTTTATGTTTAGGTCCCAATGTAATAGGTGGTGAGCCTATTGCCGTTAACCGTGCACTTATAAACCTGCGATAAATAGACACATAACTTCGAAAAGCATCGAAAAGTCATTGGTGTGCCATGGTAAAACCTGGGAGCGAACCCGAGACCTCGTCTCTGCAGTCCATTACCCTTATGTATGTATACCACTAGGCTACCGCGGTTATATAACATCGTACAAATAATCCCGCCTGAAGGGTTAGGCAGAGGTGAATTAACACCCACATTTCACCAATCATTATTTTCGGTCCCACGTAATAGGGGGTGAGCTTATTACATCTTCTGTGCACTATTGTTGACTGGAGCCATGTATCTGTACCTGAGTCTGGGCTGTATATATATGTCTGATGCTAAAACTCGTGGGTACAGTTTCATGGGTAGAGAATGGAAACACTCATATTAAGTTTTGCTATATATCAGCTATCAATATTTACTATTAATATAATAAAATGGTAAATCAGTCGTATCTGTTGAGATATTTTCAAATAATAGTTGAGTTATATATCTAACGATTATGACTACTTTTTTTATTACTAGAATTTGTAATTTTGTAGGAGGTAGTACACGGCGGTATTTCCGCCCATTTGATTAGTCCGACTGGGGAAGTACCTCCGCCCTACAGAATACCGCGGCTATAATAACTTCGTGTTGTGTTCCCAGCGGTGAGTAGGGTAGCCAGAGCTCACTGGAGAATATGTGCTGTCAGTGGGAAGACTAAAGGCTGGTCCTGCTTTGTCCTCTACTCTGACGGCACAGAAACTCTTTGCTTACAGGATCGGCAGCGCGAGTGTGGCTTCTCTGGTGTTACACACGTCCATAGGCCACGGTAACCACTTTTCATCAGGTGGGCCGTGTGCTTGTCTGCCACCTAAGTGGTATAAAAAAAATTATCTGTTCGCGAAATCTTAGCAAATAATAAAATTATAGGATTTTTACTGTCTTCTACTTCCGATACTATTGATCTGAAAATGGTGCCTCGACTGGTGCCTATCTTGACTGCCTTAATAGATGCTTTTTCTTCGCCCCGCTTGAAGAACCCGGGACTGTAAGAAGAGGGAAATACTTGCGTGATAATGAGCCGAGCTATTTCGTAGTTTAATGCAAATTAGCCCTATCAGCAATAGGTATAGAGTCACCAAGAACCAATCTCGCTCATTAACTAGTTGAACTCAGACGTGCTAAACATATTCTTGATCAGATCACAAATTGTTTTAAACCTTGTGACTGAAAGCATAAGGTGTGATATCGCTTCGGTGGCTAATTTGTTATATACCACAACAGTACCGTGCAGATCAAGGTAGTCTACAGTCCAACTATAAATATCAGATAAAAATGACAGAGGAACGCACGCCATCTTCGGGGCAGACAATAAAATTTTCATCATATCCAGATCTCTCTCGTGAAATAACAGACCAGGATACTATTATACGGCATATGAATATCAGAAAACGGAAATTTCCTGAACATGAAGATTTTCTGGAATTAAAAAAAGATCTTATGCAGTCATTTAGAGAAATGATGAATACGGAAATAGCGGAGATAAAGGAACAGAATAATAAGATAATGGAGTCAAATTCACAGATAATTAAGCTACTTGAAATTAGCACAGCCAATTACAATGAGATTAAAAGCAGAGTACAAACCCTTGAAATCCAACAAAACGAAGCAAATCAACGTATTGGTGAATTGGAGATCCAGCTAAATAGTTTACAAAAGATACGACTTAGGAACAATGTGGAAATAAGAAACATTCCGCGAAAAGAAAAAGAAGACCTACGGGAAATTGTCAACACCGTATGCGCGCTATTTAAGATGGACCCCATTAATGCTTCAACAAATATATTTCGCCGGGGAAGAAATAACGGGCCAATTATAATAGAATACCAGGATCATACAGAGAAGGAAACCCTATTAAATGCTGTTAAAAATTATAACATTAGCAATAAAGACAGACCGCTGAGTACCGATAGCCTAAAGATTGATGGAAAATACTCAAGAGTATTTATATCGGAATCACTAACGCCCTTGTCCAGGAAGATATTGGCAGCCTCTCGCGAACTTATTAAAACTGGATCATACAAATATTGCTGGGTGTCACACGGTAATATTCTTGTACGTAAAGAGGAGGGACATCCTGCTGTAATTATAAAAACCCTTAACCAAATCAAAGATCTTCCTCTGGATTGACTATATGTTGGTAAATATGTTTTGAATATATACTTCTTTGAGTGTGTCTTGATTTCATTGTCATTTCTTTGTGTATGTTTTTACTTAGTTGTCACGTATGTTTTTCTTTCTATAGCATTATACTACTTTACAATGGTGCCCATATTTATGAGTTATATAAACTACCGACTGTATCTTATTTTATTTCTATATTTATCACGCATATCTTTCTGTAGTGCAATATCAATAGTCAGAGTGTTGAATATGTCTGTCGTATTTGAATATCGTACAAATTGTATTATGTCTCCAAGGTCCCTCATAAACTCCGTCAACTCTTATTCTCGACCTTTTTTGTTACTACACAGCTATTATTCACCAACATTATTATGGGTACAAATGTGAATGATGTGGTTACTGAGGTTGACAAGTATGTCAACGTTGGTGACAGTTTTTTGGTCGAGAATCCGGAACCCTTCTCACAATACAAGCTTGAAACGGAATCTTCTCTCAAAATTATAGTACAGAATATACGAAGTATAAATAAAAATTTTGAAGCTTTTAGAGTATTTATGGAAAGAAGTTTCTTAGTTTATGACGTCATCATCTTGACAGAATGTTGGTTACTAAGTTCTGAGTTCATACCGCAAATAGCAGGATATAATGCAACGCATACTCGCAATCATATTAATCAGAATAGTGGGGTGGTTGTATATATAAAGAATACTTTGGCTGAAGTGATGGTCTTTGAACCTGATATTAACGAGGCAGATTGTTTGGTGGTAAAAATTAGTAACAGTCACGCCTTTATCTGTGTGTATAGATCACCTTCTTTTGCCTCAGCTACAAATTTTCTTGGATCCCTCGATGTCCTTTTAAATAACCTCAAAAGAGTACCTAATGTTTATGTAACTGGAGATCTTAACATAGATATTACTAAAGATAACAAAGACCCAAAATCAGATCACTATTTGGATTTGTTAGCCACGAACTGTCTTTTGCCGAGTCATTTGTTTCCCACTCGCTTAGAGAAGTGCTACGATCATTGTTTTGTGAAGTCAAATTGTAAAACCTTAACACTTGTTTGTGAATTCTCCATAACTGACCACAGATGTGTTTATTTTAGTATACCTTTGACGCAACCTCGTAACGATATTGAACAAAAGCAATATATAAAGCGGTTTAATCATGATACAGCCTATAATCTACTAAAACAATTTGATTGGTCAAATTATACTACTATACAAGATCCAAACAAAATGACTAAACATTTCGTTGAAACCCTATCTGACATAATAAAAAAAAGCACAACCTTGGTGACAGTACCCAATAGAAGGAAAACTCGACAAGCATGGATAACACCAGGTTTGTTACGCTGCATGAGATTTAGAGATACCCTACATAGAAGACATATGAAATCACCGCAAGATGCAGCGTTGGAAATTACTTATAAGCGCTATAGAAACCATTGCAATAATATTCTCCATAAATTAAAAAACGAGCACGATAAACTAGACCTAGAAGCTAATAAAAGGGATATTAGGGGAACTTGGAATGTTATAAAGCGCCTGTGTAATTTAAATAGATCAGAGTATACCCAAGTGCCACACGAATTATTAAAAATAAAGTCGACACCTCAAGAGTCTATTGATAGTGCTAATGAATATTTTGTAAGTGTAGGTGCTACGCTGTCAAATAGCATTATACACAGACTAAAAACGACTGAACATGAGCTCGTGCGGAGATATGTGTGCAGGAGTACTCCTGCAAACTCATTTGTACTGATGGAAGCAGATGAAATGGAAATATTTAAAACAGTCATATTGGTTGCGCCGATGGTAGAATTTGTATTTTTTTTGCTCAATAGTAGTAATTCAAGTCATTGACGCGGAAACACACGCTTCCTGTACCCATCTCCCCCCCGCAAAATACAGTCCACTAGCTCAGGTGGCATGAGAATCGCGCCACCATTCTTTTTGGTCCTGATCGAACCGGATCCTTAGCCGTAGTTCGTAGTTTGTTATTATTCTATTGGGAATAAACGCACCGCACCTAAATACCTAGTTATTTTAGTAGAAAACCCCGCATCTAGGCATTTAGGTTTAGATTTTTTGTTGTCCGTTCGCCGCTGGCTCGCATCGTATCTACCTAATACATACATAGGTTAGGTACGTGGCTATACCTCGCTCGCATTTCTCTTATCGTATCAATCCTTGGTCGTAGTTTCGCATTTGTTATTATTCTATTGAGAATAAACGCACCGCACCTAAATACCTAGTTATTTTAGTAGAAAACCCCGCATCTAGGCATTTAGGTTTAGATCTTAGGTATCCTAGACACCCTAGTGCATAGGCACAGTGTAATACATAACGCATTTGGCTTTTGTTTATTTTTACACAGTTGTACCTCGCTCGCATTTCATTCAAATTCATACGAAAGTATTTTAATTTGAATAGATATTACGCAATACTTAATCCCTGAAATAATAGTTGAACCTAGACAGCGACCATCGCGTAGGTACGATCTTGTTGCTATGCGCGTTTGTTCAAGCTTGCCCTCGCAGTCGTAGGTACCTACCTACCTACGGATATCGCTCGCGCCGCGTCGCTGTTCTATAGGTACCGCTAAGATTAAGTCATTTCATATTTTGTTGTTTACCGCACTTTAGTTTAATATTTAGTTGTAAAAATGCCCCCAAAGGTTGGTAGGACCGGTAGTGGGGTTCAATTGAAACTTTTATACGCTAAAAGAGAAATGATTTACTCTCGTGTACAATCGATTTGTGATAATGCACTTAAAACCTCTGATTTGGCTATTAGAGATTCGTTCTTGTGTTCTATAGAAAACTTGGATAGTTTGCGCGCGGATTTCGAGTCTTTAGTACATGACATCAACGTTTTAGAGTTAAATTTAAATCCCGATTACTCAGTGAGTTATCAGGCCTTGTCGTCGTTTGACGATTTGTATTGTCGTATCAAACGCGTCGCTAGGAGTTTGGAGAAACCGTCTGACCGACCCAACCCCACTCGCGACCGACCTAAGTTGCCACCAATTCAAATACCCGAATTTGATGGTAACATTCGCAATTGGTGTTTATTTATAGATAGTTTTGAGAATACAATAGATAAGAACGATTCGTTGACAGATCACGAAAAATTGCATTATCTCGTTGAAAAATTAACTGGTAAAGCTATAACCGTTTGCGCTGGAATTACGTTTAGTGCCGAAAATTATAATTTAATTTTAAATACTTTGAAAGCTAAGTATGAGGATAAAAGATCGGTAGCTAACGCATATTTGGATCAGATGTTTGATTTGAAATCCATTACGGCATGTAACGATCAAAACTTAGAGAAGTTTCTAGATACTTTCGCATCATCTGTTCGCGCCGTAAAGAACCTAAAGATCGATGACCTCTGCGACTTCTTATTTTTGTATATGGGTTTAAAGAAATTAGATTCCGAAACCATTCGTTTATTTGAGTCGGATCACCGCGGCAATAAAATTCCTAAGTTCGAAGACTTAGAAAGTTTTGTTCGCGAGCATATAAAAATATTGCAACGCTCTTCATCGAAACATGAAGGCGCGAAGAAAGTTGTTAGTTCGGAACTCAAAATAGATGCGTCATCGAGGTCACTGAGGTCAACTCATACTTATGTTAATACCGCACCAGCACATGTACAATCACCTGTTTGCTCTTTGTGTAATGCTCATCATTCGCAATTGTACAAGTGTCCGGGTTTCCTAAAATTATCGCCTAATGATCGTTATAAATTTGTTCGCGCTAATAATTTTTGTTTTAATTGTCTCGGTACTAAACACCGCGTTGTTTTATGTAATAGTAGAAATAGTTGTCGCAAATGTTCAGCGAGACACCACACTTTGCTCCATTTTGAAAATAGTAACGCCGCATCCAATGTGAGCACAGTTGGTTCGTCGAGCGGTGGCACACCGTCGCATAGGTCGCCCGTGTCGGTGGCGCCTGCGCCACAGCCGCAGCCCGCGCTCGCGCGCGCTCCTGCCCGCGCGGGGACCGCTGCGAATGGCGTCGCCTTGTGTTCGTTGTCCGCTAGTGCTGCGCTCACTACTGTGTGTCTCGCGACTGCTCGCGTTGTTATTGTTGATGCATTGGGTAAGCCGCGCATTGTTCGAGCGCTATTAGATGGCGCTTCGCAAAGTAATTTTATTACTCAAGATTGTTGTCAACGTCTTGGTTTCAATGTTAATAAGCGTTCAACCCGCTCAGTGGTGAAGGGTTTTGGAGGCTTACAGTCAGCTGTTCATGGCACCGTTAAAACAAGGTTTAGATCTCGTTTTAATAATAATATTTGGTATGACATGGATTCGCTCGTTATAGATAAAATAACTGAACAGTTGCCTACCGTCCCGGTTGACACGTCTTTATTAACGAAATTTAAAGACTTGCCTTTAGCAGATGAGACTTACGCTGTTCCTGGAGTCGTCGATATATTGATCGGCGCTTCGATTCTCCCGCACCTCCAGTTATCACGTAAGGTTCAAGGGGGACCGACGTACCCCGCTCCGCACGCACTGGAAACAGTTCTTGGTTTTGTTATAATTGGTTCCGCACCCGCTTCTATAGATAGTTTTAGTCACTCGACTGCTTCGTTCTGTTGCACCGTCGAGCCGCCACTGGAGTCTACCATCCGCAAGTTTTGGGACATTGAAGAGGTCAATGTCCCACCTATCCTAAGCCCTGATGACAAGATGGCTGAGGAGATTTATTGTCGCACGACTACTCGTGATGAGCAGGGTCGTTGTGTTGTCGCGCTCCCTTTCAAGGGAGATATTTTTTCGCTCGGTGACTCCCGTGTATCCGCTGAAAAACGCTTTCTTTGTTTAGAACGAAAGATGCAGGCGTCTCCAAAGTTAAAGCAAGCCTATGATGAGGTTGTTAACGAATATTTAGATAAAGGTTACATCTCACCTGCGCCTGCGGACACTGACGAGACCCAGCCTTCGTACATTATCCCGCACCACGGAGTTATTAGAGAAGATAAGCTTACTACTAAACTCCGCGTAGTTTTGGATGGCAGTGCTAAGACTAGCACTTCCGTGTCGCTTAATGACATTTTGTATTGTGGTCAAAATCTTTAAGGTAATTTATTTGACATAATTGTAAATTTTCGCATTAATATTAGTAGAATTTTAGCTTTTTCGGACTCAACAGTCGCTTTGTGTTGGGCCCACTCTTCGCCCCATCGTTGGGACACATTCTTCGCTAATAGAGTGGCAAAATTCAATCTGAATTAGCGCCACAAAATCTCTTTCACGTTGCTGGCACCGACAGCACAGCCGATTGTCTCTCTCGTGGATTGCTTCCTTCGCAAATTTTAGATCACCCGTTATGGTTTAGTGGACCGTCCTGGATTCATGCCGCGTTAGATAAGTGGCCAGTTAGTCAATTCAATCCCACTACGGTTTCCGAACCACCCGAGGAGAAGAAGCACTCGCTTGTTGTGTCGGTCCCGCGTGAAGAGTCCCTTATTTTGTTGTTGGCTAATCGCGTCTCGTCTTGGTCGAGACTGTTGCGTTGTGTTGTTTATGTAGGCCGATTTTTGAGAATTTTATCTACGCGCGGTCATATAGAGTTGACCGGTGATTTAAGTACGCAAAATATTTGCCCGCAATAGATGTTAATGACGATAGAATGCACCTTCTATCTCGTCACGCTCTTTTAGATAAATTAGTCCAATCGTTTTGGAATCGTTGGAGAACCGATTATTTGCACACGCTGCAGTCGCGTCAAAAATGGAATACTCCATCTAACCCAATTACTGTAGGTACGGTGGTAGTCCTTATGACTGGGAATGCGCCTCCTTTGCATTGGCCTCTAGGAGTAGTAGAGGAAGTTTTTCCCGATTCCCGCGGGATAACTCGTGTTGTACGGGTTAAATCCGCAACCGGATCGTATCTGCGCCCGGTTGTTCGCCTCTGCCCTCTGCCTAGCCAGCAGTAGGCACGAGTTCAAATCTAGGTTTATATTTTAGTTGTTATTTCCCAAACCTAGATTTAGATTAGACTTTAGATTTGTTCCGCATTTTTCGTTTGAAGGTAACCCTTCAAGCCGGGGGGAATGGTTGCGCCGATGGTAGAATTTGTATTTTTTTTGCTCAATAGTAGTAATTCAAGTCATTGACGCGGAAACACACGCTTCCTGTACCCATCTCCCTCCCGCACTACCTCTAAGTGAAAGATAGCAATAGTTTTCGCCCGCCAATGGTCAGAGTAGCCGCATCGTCACTTCGCACTTTGAACTAATAAACAATGGCCGGCGGCGCTCGCGTCTCTCAGAAATTAATAATGTTTGTTGGATTTTAACCGCTTTCATAGACCTTTACCGATCGGATTGTGCCTCTCGTGTGTCCCTCAAGTGATTTAGTGATGTGGGCGGCAACTCCTGAGCCAGGAAGAGAAGATCGGTGCACCGGCTGCGACGGCACGTGGCCCCGTGAAGGTTAGTGCATCCTCTCCTAATTTCTCGGGTTGCATTCATTGCCTAAACCACATCCGCGGCAACCCGATCACCTGTCTAGTTTGTTGTGTAAAGCGTCAATGGAACAGTTAACTTCACCCCCCGCGAAATACAGTCCACTAGCTCACGTGGCGAGAATTGCGCTTCCACATATCATTAAAAAATACTAAATCTACAGGTTGGGATGGCATCTCTTCCATTTTTATAAAACAATTTATAGATATACTTATTAAACCTCTAACTTACATAATTAATTCTTGCTTATCTAATGGAAGATTCCCTGATGTACTAAAAGAATCCATTGTTGTGCCAGTGTTTAAAGCGGGAGAACGAGACAGTGTTGCTAATTATCGCCCGATTTCGCTCTTACCTACTATAGCAAAAATTTTAGAAAAGGTTATTAACACCAGGCTAATAAATTATTTAGACAAATATAGTCTTCTTTCTGAAAACCAATACGGTTTCAGAAAAAATAAGTCAACTATAGATGCAATTGAAAGTTTGACAAATAGCGTGGCTAAATGTCTTGATGGTGGGAGAAAATGTATTGGGATATTCCTTGACTTGGCCAAGGCATTCGATACTGTTTCTATACCGTTGCTTTTACGTAAGCTGGAATCAATAGGCATAAGAGGTATTACACTTGATCTTTTTAGGGATTATTTAAGTAATCGGTCACAAATGGTTAAAATAGGTGAATTTGGTAGTAGTAAGCTGATGATTAATTTTGGTGTGCCTCAGAGCTCAGTGCTTGGACCTACGTTGTTTTTAATCTACGTAAACAATCTCTGTGATATGGAACTACCGGACGCAAAAGTGATTACTTTTGCTGACGATACTGTAATTTTATTCCAAAATTCCACCTGGACTCAGGTGCAATCATCTGCAGAGAAAGGCTTCTCGATTATGAGTAAATGGCTTGACGCGAATTTGCTTACGCTGAACTTAAATAAGACTAAATACATAACGTTCACAATAACAAATAGACAACAATTGCAGACAAATTTCAGCTTGAAAGCTCACTCTTCTACATGTCCTTGTATTGGTGGCTGTAACTGTTTTATCCTGTCTGCAACTGATAATATTAGATATCTTGGTGTGGAAATAGATAAAAACCTGAATTGGAAGAAACATATAACTAACCTAAGGTCTAAAATACGGAAGCTAATACCTATTTTTAAAAAAATCCGAAATTTAAAAGACAAGAAAACAAACAAATTGGTTTATATAACTTTGTGCCAGTCAATAGTTACCTATGGTATATCAGCCTGGGGAGGTGCTAATAAAATGATCCTTATGAATGTAGAAAGAGCACAGAGATGTGTTCTGAAAGTTATTAATTCTAAGGAGTTTCGCTATCCTACAGTGAAGCTATATAAAGAGTTTGGTGTGCTAAGTGTTCGTCAACTCTTTATTAAAAACATAATCCTTAGGCAACATCTCGGTCAAAAGAGAGTGAAAACTTCTGCCAGAAGAACACATGCCGTGTTTGATGTTCCGTCGTGTAGAACATCTTTTGCTCAACGCTTCTCATTCTTTCTTGCGCCGTTTCTTTATAATCGGATTAGTGAAATTCATTCTGTTAAGAATATGACTAGAGCTGTTTGTGGAAGAACACTGGATGAGTTGTTGGGTAATTTGGACTTTGAACAGACAGAAAAACTTAAAAAGATATGCCAATAATATTAGCATATTTTTATAGCATATGACAGGTTTTGCCTGATCAGGGATTAGTGCTACAGAATAGGCGAAAGAAACTATTATAATAATTTATTTGCACCAGATGAGTTTATGTGTATGATGGTATATATTTACAAAAAAAAAAAAAAAAAAGAGTATCTAAGTATGTTTACCCGCATTTTAGATTCCATAACACAAGCTAGTTAGGCTATGCTTACCATGGGTCTAGATAGTGTTGTGTAGAATGTTGTAGAATATTTATTATTATTATATGTATTGTAACGTAATCTAAGTATGTGTGTACCTTTCTAAGTAACTGTAGGTGTATAGTATATAAATGTAAAAATGAGTGTAACATAGACATGAAATAATAAGCAGGTTGATTGGAACATAAATACTAAATACACATACGTTTGCTTGTTTTCACATGTTTGTGTTCTAAATAATGAATTTAAGTGGTTGATAACTTAGTACATAAGAAAACAAAAAAAAAAAAAAAAAATCTTTCATAATTGAAGAAGAGTAGTTAATAGAAATATTTTGTCCGAACATTTTACATATACTATGTGTTTTAAAGCTGTCGGTTTTTGTATTACCTACAATAGAAATATCATGTTATTTGAGTTGAGAATCTTACCTCGCCGTAACACAGTCGTTTATCGACTAGCACGGGAGGTAATGATATTATATTTGCATACCGCCAACATTATTTTGTTAGGTTTTTTACATTAATTTATAACTAAACCTTGCTAATATATCTAAAAGTTAATGATTTCATATTTTATCAGCTATAGTGATAGTGTTAAGGGTTTTAGGAACATGTGTAAGTGTGATGTTATGATATTGCCAACTGTGCAGCCAAGTATAATGTTTCTGGTAGGTACCCGTACAAAATACGTTTGATTTGTTGCCGGGCAGAGAGAACAATATTATTCTTCTTTCTGCTTGGGTATATAATGGAATGATCGCCTGAATAATATATTTAGGTTGACTAATTAATGTGAGCGACGTATTTATTATGTACATACAACCATTAAACACCAGAGACATTCTATTTTATACTATGTATGTTTGTCTGCTATGTAAAATAATAAAATGTTATCAATACTGATTGATTTGGGTGCACTGCTAGGTATGTGCAATTGAGCTGAAATGCTGACGTTATCTTCCTTAATTCTGTCATTTTTCTTTTAAATTATTTGGTGTTTTTGGCTTTTACGGGGACGACTGCCGACCTACCCTACAGCCCCCAAAATTATAGCCACTGTTGAAGACTAAACTATCAGTGGGGCCCCACCTCGATGATGGCTTGGGTCTTTTTCATTTTATTTTCTATATGTTTTTTTTTGGGGATGACTTGGGATATGTTGGATATTATGGATATTATGGTAGAAGCGGGTTGTTAATATGTGATTAACTAAATTGAGTAGGATGGTATGTCTTAGTGTGGGTAGATACCTGCTTTGTTTAAAATATACTTAGTTTATAATTATTATTTAAGTGCCTAAATGTAAGGAGGTATGTAATGGTGTAAAAATATGTGAATAAATTATCTTATCTATCTTATCTAAGAAACAAAGCCACTGAACCTGTAAAAGTTATTTTATTACCAGATTAACAAATAATAAAATAAAACATCATACTTTTTACGAGTTTGCATAGCCAAACGACGCTGATGCTACAGTGATATGAAAAGATATAAAAACTTTTTTATTTGACAAACTTTTACCTTTTTAAGTGAAAGTTGAGGAACAATAAAAAATTTAAAAACACAACTACGGCTATGTAAACATCTACCTACATCTTGTCGTTTAATCCTTATCGCATCTGAAGCTTTCCCCTCGTAGTCTGGGGTCCGCTGTACCAGTCTAACTGCGGATTTGGCTGAACTTTATTTTTTTATACCACTTAGGTGGCAGACAAGCACACGGCCCACCAGATGGAAAGTGGTTACCGTGGTTTATGGACGTTTGGAACACCAGAGGAGTCACAATGGCGCTGCCAACCCTGTAAGTACAGAGTTTCTGTACCGTCAGTGTAGAAGACAAAGCAGGACAAGCCTTTAGTCTGGAGACTCTACGCGGGTGTCGTGCGGTCCATGGCCCTGTACGGGTGTCCCGTGTGGGCGGACACACTGAATGATCGGCACATGCCCCTGCTGCAGCGCCCGCAGCAGAAGTTGGCGTGCCGCATCATAAGGGGGTACCGCACGATATCCTTCAACGCGGCGAGTCTCCTCGCCGGATCGCCACCATGGATCCTGGAAGCGAGATCCCTTTCGACGCTATACCGGTTCCGAAAGGCGGCGCGGGAGCGGGGTCACGATCCCGAGCCCGAAGAAATTCGGGCCGTGAGATCCTGGCTCCACAGGGAAATGGTGGCGGAATGGGAGCTACGACTTGGGCGACCAGGCGCAGGGCGCGCCGTTGTAGCGGCGGTAAGACCCATCATGGGGGAGTGGCTAGAGAGGCCACACGGCAGCCTCTCGTACCGTCTGACGCAGATGATCACCGAACACGGGTGCTTCGGAAAGTATCTGCGTCGGATGGAGAAAGAGCCAACGTCCGAGTGCCATCACTGCGACGCGAGCGAGGACTCAGGTCCGCACACGCTCACCGAGTGTCCGGCGTGGGAGACGCCGAGGCGGGAGCTTGTGGCGGCCCTGGGAGTGAGAGTTCTCACGCTCTCCACCTTGCTCGCGGCGATGGTCCGCTGCGCGGATGCGTGGGCGGCCGGCGCCTCCTTCTGCGAGCAAGTAATGCTCGTGAAGGAGGAGGCGGGGCGGGAGCGGCAGCGGGAGCGACCAAGGATCGCAAGCCAAGCTGCCCGCGTACGAAGGCAACTCGGGCGTCGGAGGTCGATGAACGACCTCCGCCCCCCATGAGCGCCGGCCTGGGGGTGATAGGTGGAGCCGCCTGTCACCCTGGCAGAAGCAGGCCGCGGCCCGGTTTCCGGGGTCGAGTTGGGGACTCTGTAGTCCCCACACCCGAGAAGAGGGCCAGATCGTGAGAGATGGCCCTGGGTCGGCCGGGGTGCGAGGGATATGCCTGTCAACCTCACCTTCGGCAACCAAAACGACCCACAGGCGGCGTGCGTTTAAGTCGGTTCGAGTCCGACATAACCTCCTCCACCGGCTCCGGTGGGGAGGTATCCGTGGGGATTTTGCGCACGTAAAAAAAAAAAAAAAAAAACCTTTAGTCTTCTCACTGACAGCACAATTTCTCCAGTGAGCTCTGGCTACCCTACTCACCGCTGGGAACACAACACGAAGTTATTTGAGCCGCGGTATTCTGTAGGGCGGAGGTACTTCCCCAGTCGGACTGCTCAATTGGGCGGAAATACCGCCGTGTCCTACCTCCTTTAAAAACTTTAAGCACTTCGATATTTTCCGTGAAGCGACTGCCACTGACCTCCACCACCCAAAAGCGATATCGAAACATTGCAGCTGGACCAGTTGTTAGACTATTTAGGGCTCCAGCCACACGTACCGACTGCCATAAATGTTTATGTGGTAACCGGGACAAATGTCTTAACGTGCTCTCTGAGGTACGGCCAGATCAATGCAAATACCCATATTCAAGCATACAAATATTTGCACTGAGCGGGTATCAAACCTGGGGCCCCTGCGTAGCGGCCGCGTTCACTATCGGATACGACTGGGTACTTCGCGGATAGCTCGCCGTCATGTGCTTTGCGGACGACATGCAAGTAAAGTCAAGCACGGCTACACATGGCGAAGCGACCTTGAAGGCCACGACTGTGGTAGCCCAAGTCATGGAACGGATCCGGCGGCTGGGTCTTGAGATGGCTCTGCACAACTCATCGGCATCAAGCCACAGATGAAATCTCTGGGGCTCATGCTCGACAGCCGGTGGACTTCGGGGAGTATTTCCAACTCTGGCTCCCAAACTATTGGTCACAGATTATGCTCTGACGCGACTGCTGCCCAACTTGAAGGGGCTGGTGTCTCCTGCAGGAAACTCTTAAACTTAAACTTAACTTAAAAGACACTTTGAAGGTCAAGCACGAGAGCCTGTTACGTGACTCGCAACAGAAGATGGCCTCTAAGACTATTAGGCGGTACCACAGAATATCATTTGAGGCAGCGAGTCTCCTTACCGGATCGCCACACAGCAGTTTTTCGTAACGACTGACGCAGGTCTTCGCCGGGCACGGATATTTCGGGATTATCTGTGTCGAATCAAGAAGGAGCCAACGTTCGAGTACTATGACTGAGACACTGGGAATAAGAGTTTTCTCGCTCACCGCCTTGCGATGGTTCGCTGCGTGAATGCGTGGGCTGCCACCACATCCATATGCGAGCAAGTAATGCTCGTGAAGGAGACGACAGCGCGGAAACCGAGGAGACTCACTAAGCGGAGCGGAGGCTCGGGCATCGGAGGTCGCAGAATGACCTCCGTCCCTCATGAGAGCGGACCTGTGTGTTTGTCAAAAAAAAAGTTTAATCACGGTCGAGAAATAGAAAGAGTTGTGTAAGTAGTGATAGATATAATCTCTAGCAGCCATTGTATAAGGAAAGTTGATTAAAATGTAAATTTGTCAGTGTTGATACTAAGAGCTATAAAGAGTTGTTTAGGGACGTTGTAGAAGCTTTCCGCTTAAAAAGTAAACACTTTATAATGAAAATGAACTCAACTTTACACACATGAGGCCAAAATTTTACACAAAATAAGGCAAAACTTTCATAATAAGTTACAATTACAAAACGGAGACCTTGTAAAACTTTTAATTATCACACAAAGGAGCTGCTCGCTTCGTCGCCAGTGTAGGTTTCATCCATGTCACGAGTTTACGCAATTTTGTAACTCAATTTAGGCAAGTAATGAAGTAATTACTTTATTCGACAATTTTAATTCCCATTGGTACGATATACAAACTTAAAAGATTAATAATCTTATTCAGCCTATACTTAGTCCTAAAAACTTTGTTTTTGAATGTTTATTTGGGAAGTAGGTACTTAATCACGGTCAAATAACTGAACTGATAGAAAATTGTTTAAGTTTGTTTCATGTGTAATCGACAGTCTTCTTCAGTTGTTGTTCATCTGTACTTCTTCGTTCATTTCTTTTTTCTTTAGTTACTTTCATCTGAAGCTCATTTTGTATCATTTTCGTAATAACATTGGTTAGGCACTTACAAATTTTTACCCTACCTTGGTGCAACATGTAAACATGTACCGGTAGATTTATATTCGCAGCCCAATAATTGTTGTTGGCCGCGTGGTGTACGGCAGAGTAGAATTAGGGCCACCCCATCTCTTCCCATGCGGTGTCGTACAAGGCGACTAATGGATAGGGCTGTTTAACATCAGACAGATATATACAGCCCAGACTCGGCATCAGATGCATCACTCGAGTCAACAATAGTACCCGGAATACGGCAATAGGCTCACCCCCTATTAAGTGGAGCCGAATACAATTTCTGGTAAAATGTGGGTGTTAATTCACCTCTGCCTAACCCTCCAGGGATAAAGGCATGATTATCTGTATGTATGCGTGTAATAGAATAAGAATACTTGAACTGCTCACGAAAATTCTGTAATACATTTATATAACGTCTGCTTACACTGTCGGATAAAGTCGTCGCATCGTGCCGCGTCATGCTGACGTAGTGAAGCTAACAAATGTGGGCACTTTTCTCTGATATTTCACTTACAGTTGAGCATCAAGAGAATATCTTCTCTTTGAAATAAAATTATTTGTAACAGATTCTAATCATGATTTATTTACTTTATTAGCATTATATTTCTAGCAGGTAAGTATGCTGACTTATGCCTGAACTTGACTTTTTTTTTACTTGCGAAAAATGCCCGCGGATACCGAATAACCCCCTCCCCCCTGCCGGAACCGGTTGGAAGAGGTTATGTCGAACTCGAACCGATTAAAACGCATGCGCGCCTGTTGGTAGTTTTTTGGTTGCCGAAGGTGAGGTTGACAGGCATATCCCTCGCACCACAGTCGACTCAGGGTCATCTCTCTCGATCTGACCCTCCTCGGGATAAGCATAAACTTAGCTTGGACCATTTGGGGTTGATAGGTTTGGAGGGATGTCGGTACAGTCCTGTACACGTTGGCCACTATTACCTGCGACTTAACCTTCTTAATAAGCCCTCTTCCCACCCCGAGATTTTACATAAGACGCGCCAATTTGACTTCACCTCGCACAGGT
Source organism: Eilema griseolum (assembly GCA_963662185.1). Classification (NCBI taxonomy): domain Eukaryota; kingdom Metazoa; phylum Arthropoda; class Insecta; order Lepidoptera; family Erebidae; genus Eilema; species Eilema griseolum. Next base: position 20,614,094 of record OY759240.1, on the reverse strand, counting down.
ATTGCTAAAGGCAAAGTCGCAGAAAAGAAGGTTACACACGTAGCATGTTAGAATGGTAGAATATGTTTTTTTCACGCCCCGCTTAAAGGACACGGGTCCTTTAAGCTATAGCCTGAAGAGAACACGTGAGCTGATAAAGAATTCCAGGTTTTAGTAGTGCGACCGCTTACAATCCGGTAAAAGTCCGTCAAGTCCGGTAATAAAGAAGTCTGCATGCAGCATAAACCTAAACAATACATATATAAACGGCAGTAAGTATAGGTACTTAGCCGAAAATCTGTAAGATTACACTTCAATATCTGCAACTACCTTCTATACCAACCAAAGTTTATGAAGGACGAGGGCATTAGCCGGTGGCTTTGTGTACGTTATCCGCACGCTGAAACCTGGCTTATCCCAAACATACCCGAGTAAATAAATAACAGTATAGTCAGGTATTGCTAGGCGTAAAATATTGATTAATGGAAGTAATATGTATGGCTGAAACAGCTGTAAATCTGTATTACGTCTTACTGTTTGATAAACATTAGGATCGCTCGCGTACCTAATGTACCTACATCAATCAGTAAGCCGTCGTGGTAATAGAAAGTTACGCGTTCCTCGCAAGTTTACACAAAGACTCGTATAAATCTGCGAATAAAGTTTAATGACCCGGGGCATTGTTCTGCTTAGCAACGAGTTTAATGTGATAGTCAGAGAATTTCATATACCACTCATCGCACAAGACGATTGATGTTTATCTATACCTACAATTATGTTATTGTAATCTCGTGTCTTGTCTGTACGTTTTAAATATTTAAAAAAATATTTTGGTTAGAATAACGATCCTAACCACAACAAATTTTTAAATTCTTTTTTGTTTGTCAGCAATGAACGAAAAAACATCCATTCAAAATTCAAAATTCGTTCTACTGAACGAATTATGAACTCCTAATGGATTTGTTTTTTGCGGTTTTTTTTAAAGGTTCCCAATTGGTTGGTTGAGTAGAACCGCAAATATATCCAAAAATGTGATACCCGGGTCCACGAATAGGAAAGCGCGAGTACCTATTAGATAGATTTTTAATGAAAATTGTTTTTTTTTTATACCGCTTAGGTGGCAGACTACCACACGGCCCACTGATGGGAAGTGGTTACCGTGGCCTATGGACGTATGCAACACCAGGGGTGTTACGCTCGCGCTGCTGACCACGAAGACCTACGTTGTTCATGAACCGATTTTTTATAACATATATTACACGTGAATTAGACTTCAACTCGCCTAATGGTAAGCTGAAAGAAGTCTCAGGATCAGGATCACCATATATACCTACCATGTTGCAATGGTGACACTCAGCTTGACGGCCTCATCAGATGATTTTTTATACCCTGTTTAAATGACCGGGGACTGTAGGAAGAAATAAACTGGCTGAAAAGGCTGATATTGAATTCCCAGTCTTTTAACCGCTGTATTCTTGATCGGATATTCTGCACTGTATGCGGTTGACATGTAAGCCCTGCACGTGTTCTCCTATGCAGGAAAGGAGATAGTGGGAATAATTGGAAGAGTTCATCAGAACACTCACCATGGTACAGACGGTAAAATACTGCTAAGGACACAACACCTCTACGCATCTGCAAAGACTCTAGGGTATTCGTGACCGCATGTCCCTACAACCTGTCGAGAGTATCTAGTAAGTAGTAAAAGAAGACACCGCTGTTCCTGCGTGAAAAAAACTTCTCACTGTGTTCAGGACTCCGAGTTTAGTTGCAGTTTTGATTATACCTACTCTTGATGTATTTTGTCATTCAGATTGCAGCGAAAATCCATACCTAGGATATCGCGATTGTCCTGCAGTGGCAATAATGTGCTCTGAAGAGTGGGTAGGGAAAGCGAATGAAGATACCTTCGCTGTAAACGCGGAGGATTGGCGTGATGATTTATAAACTATAACCTTCCTCACATGTCTTATGTCTGGATCACACGCACCAAGTGGAGTGCCACTTGGTGCGCGTGATCCAGACATAAGACTTGTATAGAAACTTCTAGACAACCACGAGACAAAGTTTCCAAGTTATAAACTCACCAATGGAGTGAGAACTACCTATCCTATAGTATTATGAATACTTAATCTTTAAAATTCAACAAAAGATTTTCCTGTAGGTAACATTGATATTGAAAATGAAATGATAAGAAAATCAAATATATTAATAATTTTGAAACACTATGCTTGTAAAGATAATGACATTAAAATTTGCACGCTCTACGTGTCAGAATATGCTGTATTCACTAGTTTTTAAGACCTATAATGTAACCATATTCGAAACAAATAAATGAATTGAATTGAATTGAATTCAGTAGTGTATGGTGAACATGTATTCGGTGGCAACTGTGTATTGTTTCTGAAGATATTAGTGGTGCTACTGACGTTTGGTACTCCTTAACAAGGTTTTTTTAAGTATGGTCTGGGTCCCCATACTAAGTTTGACCTGCCAACCTAGACAAGTGGCAATTCGTTGACCGGTATAATGTAGAAAAGAATGATGAATGTATGGGAATGAAACGTATTTTAACGTTTATGACAGTCGTCAACGTATGTCTATCCCATATTCTACAAACGTATTGCCGCTTGTTAGAACTGAGGGCCAATTCTAGTAATAACAATCCGTTCAAAATTCAGTATATATCAGTATTGTCACAAAAAACAACCCCCAAAAAGTCGAAAATAAGTTGTGTTAGTTAGCCCTATATCTTTGATATACCTAGTGTTCGCGCCGTGTCTATGACATAGGGGCACTGTAGCAAAACCGGTTCCCCGAGCGAGCTCCGTCCGCGCGCCCCACCTTCGCGGGACCGCCGCGCCATCTTCAATCCACCGATTCAACTTGTGTTCGCACTACGTACTATACGTACACTATATTTGTAACAATTTAAATACATTAAATTCAGTCTGAATATTGGACGTGTCTCCCATTTTTTTATTTCTATAATCAAGACCCCAGTATTCACCATATGGTGACCCCGACGTGATTGGACACTAAACTTATTTGCCACGCCGCAAGCTGAGTTGTGAAGGACGAAAGGTCACGGATTACGTTCGCTGCTTTGGACTTAGGAGCCAGGTGTGGGAGAAGATTATTCCAGACGCCTGGTACTATCCTACACTTTTGAGAAGACGGAGAACGCCGAGATTAGATTTTATTGGATCCTGAAAGCGCATTGAAACTTTTGACCCATACCACAGCTTCAAGCCAACCCTTGCTTCAAGCCAGCCGGTCAACGTACGACGACGCCCGCAGCCAAGGTTTAGCCAGGGAAGTGTACCAATCCCATTTTTTCCTACTTATAATTCTAATCCTTCTTTTCCATTTTATTTGATTGCAAGTTGTCAATTCTTATAAGCTCATACTTTCTTTTAATTCATTTATCAAGGCTTGCCTACACAAAAAAGCTCAGCCTATTTCGTTGCAAGCGAAATAAAACCAATACGCCTACGCTCGATTTATTCACAGTTCTTTTTGCGAGTAGGTACATACTAGCGTGCCTACCTGTGCCTATTTATCCGTGCGTTGCTTTGTTTAAATTCTATTTTTTTACTCGCTTTGCTTAATTTGGTTTTTCGTTTGTAAAAAGATGGCTGACCTACCTACCCTCATTATTACTAGGAGCTCGATAAAGGGCCGAATTACCAAGTTTAGAAATTATCTAGCCAAAGTAACCGGTTATGATACTGTTTCTACAGACGAAATAGGCGAGCTTGCAATAAAATTAGATCGCTTTCGTGACTTATTCCGACAATTCGACGCTGTACAATTACAAATCGAAACCTCATCTCCGACCACGTTGGAGGCAGAGCTGGATGCGCGCGAGGACATAGAACAGGACTTTATTTCCCTACTAACAGCCGCTCAGAAACTTGTTGATACATCAAACGACAAGCCTGAGTTCACTAGCCTCAAATCTGAGGACTCGCAGTCGCAATCGCATTACGGTCATCGTGATGACCTAAATTTTAGATTACCGATTATTAAAATTTCTAATTTCGATGGTACTTATTTCAAATGGTTAGAATTTCGAGACACTTTCAATTCGTTGATTCACGAAAACGAACGCATTAAGCCTATACATAAGTTTCACCATCTAAATTCATATTTACAAGGAGAAGCTTCTCAAGTAATTGAAAATTTAGAGGTCACGACCGCTAATTACGCGGAGGCCTGGAGCTTACTTTGCGAGAGGTACGATAATAAAAAACTATTAATAAGCAACCACCTCGACTCTTTGCTTAATATCCCGCCGGTAGGTCGCGACTCGAGTAAGGGCTTAAGAAGTTTAGTTGACCATATCTCCAAAAATCTACGGGCCTTGACGACACTGGGTCAGCCCACTAATAATTGGGATTCAATAATAGTCCACATGGTCTCTAAAAAGCTCGACAGCAGCACTCATTTAAAATGGGAGGAGTATACCAACTCCTTGAAGGACATGGCCTCATTTGCCGAATTCAATAAATTTCTAAAGGCTCGCGCTGATATTTTAGAGTCTGTCCAACGTAATAAGCCTGAGCGTGTCGCATCCCATACGCACTCACATAAGTTACCGGTGAAATCATTACAAACTTCAGCCACCTCCGGCGCTCCAGATGCCGCTTCTGCCACATCAGCAACGTGCGTCTTCTGTGGCGGCGAGCACCGCATCTACGACTGCTCTTCATTTCTCTCCAAGCCCATTGAGAAGAGGATTTCCGAGGCGGTAAAGATAAGGCTTTGCCTTAATTGTCTGCGCAAGGGTCACATATCTCATCGTTGTCGTTTGGGCCCCTGTTCGAAATGCAAAAGGCGCCATAACACTTTACTGCATAAAGAGGTATCTCAGGCTTGCAATTCTCCGGTAGACACGCCACCGCCGTCTGACCACCGTGTAACGACCGGCATGGCGACGTCTTACAATAATGTGTTACTGTCTACAGCGCTCATTGATGTTATTAACCCTAAAACCAACGCATGTCACACCGTTAGATGCCTTTTAGATAGCGGGAGTCAAACTTCTTTAATCACTTCTAACCTTAAACAACACTTACAGTTGACTCCTCAACTCAATAATACAAGCGTGGTAGGTGTAGGTAACATTCCACTGTCCGCTATGCCCGAGCGTTGCGTCATACGCATTAAGTCTAAACATGACAAAAAACTAATATTGAATACGTCATGTCTAGTTTTACCTACTATCTCCGGTAGAATGCCACATAAATATTTTGATTTTGATATTACGCAATTTAAACTTCCTCCTAAAATCAAACTTGCAGATCCCAACTTCAATCAACCAGCACCAATAGATGTTTTAATAGGCGCCGATCTCTTTTGGCACCTCATTGGATCCGAGCAGATTGCTTTAGGAAAGGGCTTTCCTATTATGCGTAAGTGTAGGCTAGGTTGGTTATTAGCAGGCCCTATGTTTAACAAGACTCCCTCAAAACAGTCTTCATTTCATTCACTCCTGCATTGTAATCATATTACTACAAATGATACTTTAAACGAGGAGTTGACGAAATTTCGGCAGCTGGAGCAGATTCCCCAGTCTACCGCACTTCACACGGATGTAGAAGCCGAATGTGAACAGCATTTTGTCACTCACACGTACCGCACCAAAGATGGTAGGTTTTGTGTGCGACTTCCTTTAATTACCGAGCCCAATTGTTTAGGTGATTCGTACAGGTTAGCTAGAAAACGTTTCATCTGCTTGGAAAGGCGTTTCAAAAGAAATCCCGAACTTAAAACTTCCTATCAACAATTCATCTCCGAGTATGCTGATTTAGGCCATCTTTCTGAGTCAAAGACAAGGCGCCCTGATAATTCATTTTTTGTGCCACATCATCCTGTACTCAAACCAACTAGTGAGTCCACTAAAATTCGCGTTGTTTTTAATGGTAGTGCTGCTACCACATCTGGTTATTCAGTAAATGATCTCCAGATGGTCGGGCCATGTATACAGGATTCGTTATTTAATATTTTACTTAGGTTTAGAATTTATAAATATGTCTTAACCGGTGATGTGGAGAAAATGTATCGCCAAATCTTGATACAAGACTGTGATTGTAATTTGCAATTAATTTTGTGGCGAAACAACGAAAATGAACCGTTAAAAACATTAAAACTTAAAACGGTTACCTACGGCTTTTCTAGTGCCAGTTTTTTAAGCACGCGTTGCCTATGGCAACTGGGAGAAGAAGCCGCAGACGAGAACATTAAAACCATAATTCAAAACGACTTTCTAGTTGACGATCTGTTAACAGGGGCTGACTCGGAGCATGAATTATTAGACATGAAGGTTTCAATTGAAAGGGCCCTATCGGCCGGATGATGTTTCATTTTACGCAAGTTTCGGTCAAACTCATCCTTTATTTTAAATTCTTGTCAAGATCTCAGCCCCCCAGGCAGTCTGATACTGAGCTCACACTCACACACTCTTGGAGTAGGCTGGGATTCTGCTACTGATATAATACATTTCCCCACTCTAAAAGGTCTATTTTATCTGATACTTGTAAAATATTTGACCCATTAGGTCTCCTATGTCTACTAACTATAGTGCCTAAACTATTAATACAAAAATTGTGGCTCGCTAAAATTGATTGGGATGAACCCGTGCCTGATTTCATTGAGACATCGTGGCGACAATTTGTGAATGGGTTGACTCAATTGAGGTCGCTGCGAATACCTCGGCACGTGTTATGCGATGTCCCTAGCTATATAGAAATGCATTGTTTTTGTGATAGTAGTAACAACGCGTACGCAGCTTGTGTTTACTTGAAGTCTACGAATGACCGAGGCGATATCACTGTCCGTCTCCTTTGCGCTAAGGCTCGCGTGAGACCTGTCGCGCCGACTACTATTCCTCGACTGGAGCTCTGTGCGTCAGTGCTCGGCGCTCAGCTGGCTAGTGCAGTCGTGCGCACGCTTCGTTGCAAAATAACGCGAATTTGCTACTGGACTGACTCATCCATCGTGTTAGCGTGGCTACGAACTAGTCATAACAAATTAAAACCTTTTGTTTCGAATAGAGTGGCTACTATTTTAGAGCTAACTGAAGGTTCTGTTTGGCGTCATGTGCCCACTGCATTCAACCCTGCTGATTATGCCTCGCGCGGTGTTGATGCACATCAACTAAATCAGCTAGATATGTGGTGGAAGGGACCCCCTTTTCTGTATGAACCCGAATGCAATTGGCCACAGTTAGCCACTGATAAGCTTATCGATAGCGATATACCCGAATTAAAGGTTAACGTAACATTAACGTGTCAGTATCAGATGAATGAATCATTAATTAACTTCAACAAATATTCCAAACTAAAAACCATTCAACGTTCTTTTGCATACTTACTTAGATTTTTGCACAACTGTCGCCATAATGACAGTAAACTCACCGGAGTTTTGCAGCCTGAGGAACTCGAATCCTCATTTAAACAATTAGTGAAAAAGTCGCAGTTTGATAGTTTCCCTTTGGAATTAAATATTCTTCAAATAAACAAACTCTTAATTCGAAAATTTCTCTAGTATCTTTGAATCCCTTCTTAGATAGTGAACACATTTTACGTGTAGGTGGACGCTTGAATTCACCATTCTATCCTTATGAGAAGCGCCACCCTATGTTTTTGCACGCTAAACATAGGCTTACTAGACTACTTTTTCAGCAGGAGCATCTGCGCCTTCTACACGCAGGGCCGCAGCTTCTTCTTGGCTCCATAAGGGAGTACGTCTGGGCGATTGGCGGCCGAGACCTAACTCGTACTGTCGCTCGGCAGTGTGTCACGTGTCGGCGCTTCGCTGCCAGATCTATCACTAACGTGACCAGACGTCCCGTTTTGAACGGGACTGTCCCTTTTTACAACTACGAGTTCCGGTGTCCCCGAAATGAACTGTGGGACGCAAAATTGTCCCGTTTTCAGAAACCGCGCGAAAATTTGAGTAGCCGCGGACGGCCGAATACAGCCCGCCCGCCGCCGCCGCCGCGATGTGACGCCCGCACCAACCAGACGCGAGCTAGCGGTTGTTTTGTTTTTATTTGATGCCCGTGTAGTAAATAATTTCTTTTGTTTTGGAATCACAAGTTAAAATGCCGAAACGCAAGTGTTCGTTCAATGTTAGCTTACAAGCAAAATATCCGTTTATCAAGCAAATAAATACTCCATCAGATGTCAGATGTGAAAAGTGTCCTACAGAATTTAGTGTATCCCACAGTGGTGGCAGTGATATTGAACAGCATTTAAAGTCTGACAAGGATAAAAATGCCGATCGTGCCGCCGCTTCGAGTTCCTCGATGTTAGATTTTTTCAAGAAATCGGACGCGCCAACTTTGAAGGATTTGGATATCGCCGTGGCAGAAGGCGTCTGGGCTTATCACACGATACAAGAAAACCACAGTTTTCGTTCTAATGATTGTTCATCGAAATTGATTCAATCATGTTTTGATCCCAAATTTACATGCGCGCGTACGAAATCAGAAGCTATTGTAGTAAATGTTTTGACGCCTACAGCGATGAAAGAATTAAAAGATGACCTTGATAAGTGCAGTTGTATTACAATACTAAACGACGCTTCAAACCACGGTAACAAGAAAATGTACCCTATTGTAGTGCGCTTTTTTCAACCTTACGTAGATGTGCAAGTAAAAATTTTAGATTTCCAAGGCCAACCTGGTGAAACTTCTGACATCATTGTCAATTATTTAAGCCAAGTGTTGACAGATAATAATTTGACAGCAAAAGTCGTAGCATTTTGTGGGAACAATGCCAACGTCAATTTCGGAGGAGCAGCTAGGCGAGGGATTAACAATGTATTAACGAAATTACAATCATCTCTGAAAAAAGAATTAATAGGTATTGGATGTGGAGCCCATGTAATTCACAATGCAATAAAATCTGCTGCAGATGGGCTACCCGTAGATTACGAAAGCGTTATTGTGAAGATATATTCATTTTTTTATATTTACACGATTCGAGTTGAATCTCTAAAGGAGTTTTGTGCCGAAACTGAAACGTAATATCAACAAATGCTCGGCTATAGCAAAACCAGATGGCTTGCTCTTATGCCTGCTTTGGAGAGGGTTTTAAAAATGTATCAGCCGTTAAAAAGCTACTTTTTGAGTATTGAAAAATGTCCCCTGTTACTAAAAAACTTTTTTGAAGATCCTACATCCGAATTGTGGTTTTATTTTTTACACGCTCAGTCAGCAAGTTTTCATCAAGCTGTCTTGAAACTTGAAGGTCTGAAACTGTATCGGCAATTGAAGCTGCAAAAGAAATCAATCAATTAAAAGACAATTTAACTCAGAAACAGACCAATCAGTTTCTTCCATTTACGGTCCGTCAATTAATGTTAAAATTGAAAGATAATGGTACTGATATCGATGAAGAATTTGTGAAGAGGACAGCTACAGAATTTTATAAAACAAGCTGTGAATATCTGGACCAGTGGACTTACTTTCTTACCAAAGAAATGGAGATATTTTATTGGGCAGATTTAAAAAAGGTCCCCACATGGGAAGACATTCAAAAATCTCTGGATGTATTAATTGTAAAACAAAATATTGATTGTAATAAGGATACTGAAGTTTTTGACGAATTTTCATTAATTTCTAATTACATTACATCGCAAAAAGTGACGGAATGGAATAATTTAAATGTTTCCACGGAAACCCGTTGGGTGGAAGTATTCAAACACTTTCGCGCCAACAATCTTCAGCATGAAAACTTTTCGATTTTAATTGAATATATTTTATGTTTGCCTGCTACAAATGCTCCAGTAGAAAGAGTATTTTCGATTATGAACAAATTGTGGACATCTGAAAAAACCCAGTTACAAATTTCAGTTCTAAAGGCGATGTTGATAATTAAGGTAAATATAAAAAAAACGTGCCAAGAGTTTCATTCTTACTTGAAATCGTCACCAGCTATATTAAAACAAATTTATTCCTCTGATAAATATAAATATAATTAAACATTTTGGGTACCTATATTTTGTGATTCGTAACTTTTAAGCCAACCAACTTTTTCTGAATAAATAACTTTAAAAAAGTGTTTTTTTTTTTCATTGACAACCTATCATTTCACCTAAATAAACCGATGTCCCGTTTTGAGTGAAAGAATAAATGGTCACGTTATCTATCACCCCCCTTATGGGGGCTCTGCCCCCTGCGCGCATAACTCCTGATTTCCCATTTATTAGTGTTGGTGTCGACTTTGCTGGACCGTTTTTGATCACTGATAGGAAGGGAAGAGGTTGCAAAATAACCAAATGTTATTTAGCCATCTTTGTTTGTACAAGGTTTAAGTGTGTTCAATTAGAGGCTGTGAGTCAACTATCGAAAGAATCATTTATTTTATCACTACGCCGTTTTATCTCGAGACGTGGGAAGCCACGAGAAGTTTTCTGCGATAACGGTAGAAATTTTGTCGCTGCCGCTAAAGAAATAGGCGATTTTCTAAAATCAAATTCCTCTTCTATATCCTCTTTCGCGTCAGATGAAGGAATCAAATTTAATTTTCAGCCGGCTTATGCACCACATTTTGGTGGTTTATTTGAGTCGGGCATCAAGTCAGCGAAACACCATCTTAACAGAATTTTAGGCAACTGTCACCTAACTTACGAAGAGTTGGCAACATTGTTCAATCAAGTAGAAGACATCCTTAACAGTCGTCCTTTATGTCCTAACTCTTCGTCCCCTAACGATTTCCAACCTTTAACTCCAGGTCACTTCATCATCGGCCGCGCCTTAACGTCTCTGCCATCGCCCATTTTGGATGGGTTCAGCCAATCCCGCTTAGACCGCTTTCAGAGACTCGAGGCATTGAGGGAGCACTTCTGGAAGCGTTGGCAGTTGGAATACGTCACCGAGCTTCAGCAGAAAACCAAGTGGCGTGTTCCTGACCGTCCCATTCAGCTGGGCGACTTGGTGATCGTCAAGGAAGAGAACGCGCCTCCTCTACACTGGCGTCTAGGACGCATCTCTAAGCTGTTTCCCGGGTCAGACGGGATCTCACGTGTGGCTGATGTTGCCACAATTGCTGGCACCTATAGACGAGGGTTGAAATATTTATGCCCTTTGTTTGATTCAACAGAAGCATTGAAGACGAAGGTTTTCAAGGGCCCCCAGGATGTTCGCGCCGTGTCTATGACATAGGGGCACTGTAGCAAAACCGGTTCCCCGAGCGAGCTCCGTCCGCGCGCCCCACCTTCGCCGGACCGCCGCGCCATCTTCAATCCACCGATTCAACTTGTGTTCGCACTACGTACTATACGTACACTATATTTGAAACAATTTAAATACATTAAATTCATTCTGAATATTGGACGTGTCTCCCATTTTTTTATTTCTATAATCAAGACCCCAGTATTCACCACCTAGTAATACATATTTTAATTCAAGGCTTGACATGTCGGGGGACCCTAACTGGTAGAGCACTATGTCATACTATCGGAACGATCCAAGGTCCCACCGACAAACGAGACGCATCCAAAACGTAGGCAAATTTAGTAAGTCCCATGATTTACACGCGAAAATCCCGAACCGTTATTTTAAAACGTTATATGAAAACAAGATGCTAATAAATTTTCTTGAAAATTGCATTACGACAATTAGATCGAGACTGGATTTTGAATAGACTTTTATTAGAAGAATTATTGGCCTTATGCTTAATCTTACCCGTTTACTAAGAAGTAATCGTGGAAGATTAAGCGAGTAGATACGAGCTCCTTTATTATTCTACTCCATCGTATCGCATGTTGTACTGTATAATCAACTTTAATTGCATTAATACTGATGGGTAATAAATTTCATGCTCATTACGGGCTGGGTTGGTGGTGTCTAGAGACCCTACGTCATCACCTGTCGGGGTGTGTAGCGTATACCAATTACGAAATGTAATTTATCCACACGGGCCCCTTATTCTGAGTGACAAACAGTTTCTCAACTACGCGCGTTAATAAAAACCGACACATTAAAGTTGGTATAGTTTTAAGTCATTTCTCTCTTCTATGCTAAACAATTAACAAAACCGCGAGACACCTTCTCGGAGGATCATCCATTAGCTACGGAGGGATCTCTGCTTTTTCGCCAAAAATCGTTTGCCCGATTATCACTTGCCAAGTAACGTTTCCCAGAATTATATTTCGCAGAATAATCATTTGCCAACTTGTGATTTCATTTTGTTTTTATTACCCAACTTCTCAGTTGCCAATTTTACGTTTGGTCAACCTTTTAGAATGACACTTTTCAAAATGCCAACTTTCAAGTAGCGAATGTTTTAGTTGGCATAATATTCATGTAGTTGTTTATTGTTTACCAAATGATGTGGGTAAGCGTTTTTACGCTCGTGCATTTTTGTCGCAGTTCGAAGCTAACCGATGTAGCATATTTAAAGCCCTGTGTAGTGAAATAAAAGCGATTTGGTTAAGGCACTTCGCCGGCCGCTGCCGCGGCACGCTCGCTTCGCTCGCTCGGCTCGTGCATTGTTTATCATAATACTAACCTAACCGATTCTGGTTTTTTTGTGATTATTAAATAAAAAACGCAAGTTAAATTGTTTTTTTTTTAACATTATATCAATGTACGAAAGGGAACTGTTACACAGACAAAACGTTATTCGTCTAAAAGTTGTCTGGCCTAATAAATAAATTGGCAAAAGATAAATGCCCCAAACGTATTTTGCCATTACAATAATCAGCTTAACAATAATTCTACCAAATGAAACGTTGTCATACAAACATTTGACAATCGTTAGTCGTCAAAGTGAAAAATTGGCGTAACGTTGGTTGGCAAGTGATAATCGGGTAAACGATTTTTGGCGAAAAGGCAGGACCCCGCTACGGAGGTATATTTCACCCCGGTCCTCTAAGTCTTCTAGAGAAACTAGAGTAAATCATAAGATATGTTAAAAATATTACTCGGTGTAGACAAGCACCATTTGCGTGTCGACCTGTTCGGTACCGTTTCCCCGTTTCATCTTCGAGCGCATCAGGGCCGAGCCGACTAGGAGTCGAAGTGGTCGCCATGTCACCGGTGACCGCGGGGTGCGCCCTTGGTTCGGGCGCGAGTGCGCGGAAGCTGTTGAACAAAAACAGTCTGCGTACCGCGCTTGGGTAAGGGCGCGCGCCACGCGCCATCCCAATCTGGGCCACTTCAAGGCAGCGTACAACAGAGCCACAAAGGTCTGTAGAAGGGCCTATGTCAGAGCGGATGCCCTGCGCATAGCGCGGCTTGGTCAAGAGCTAGTGATGCATCCCACGGGAAGCCGTGGCTACTGGCGACTGGCTAAAGCCGTGCAAGCCAACTTCTGTCAGCCTTCGCTGCCTCCGCTGCGTAACCCTGATGGATCCCTGGCCCATGAGTCGCAAGAGAAGGCAAATCTGCTGGCTAATCTCTTTGCGGCCAACTCCCGAATCGATGATTGTGGTACGCAGCCACCAACACTACCCGACAGTGACCACGCGATGCCTGATATCCATATCAGGCAACGCGATGTCCGTGCAGTGCTGCAATCACTCGATGTCCGGAAAGCCAGTGGTCCGGATGGTATTCCAGCGGTAGTTTTGAAAAAATGTGCAGCAGAGTTGTCTCCAATGCTTACGCGCCTGTACCGGCTATCCTACAGTTCGGGTACAGTGCCTTTGCCTTGGAAAGAGGCGAATGTTCAGCCGATTCCCAAGAAGGGGGATCGCTCGGAGCCAGCCAACTATCGACCCATAGCCGTCACCTCAGTGCTGTGCAAAGTGTTTGAGCACATAATTAACAAACAGCTCATGCGGCACCTAGAGGATCACTCCTTAATTAATGACCGGCAATATGGCTTCAGACCGAAACGGTCAACGGGTGATCTTCTAGCATACGTTACCCATCTTTGGGGTGAGGCTATGGACAAGCACGGCGAGTCACTGGCAATTAGTCTTGACAGCGCCAAAGCTTTCGATAGAGTCTGGCACAAATCGCTTCTTTCTAAGCTACCTGCCTTTGGTCTGCCTTCTAGGCTGTGCAACTGGGTTGCTAGCTTCCTGCAGGGGCGCCGTATTCGCGTCCTTTGTGACGGACGAGCTTCAGAGTTTCTGCAGGTTAATGCTGGCGTGCCCCAGGGGTCCGTCTTATCACCCACTCTCTTTCTTCTGCATATCAACGACATGCTGTCTACCGGCAATGTTCATTGTTATGCAGACGATAGCACTTTACATGGGAGTTATCATGGACATCCAGCGGCCAAGCAGTCAGATATCGCAGAGAAAAGGCAGCTTCTTGTCACTGAGCTTGACGGGGTCCTGAATCACATTTCTCAATGGGGCTCTGAGAACCTGGTTGAGTTCAATGCCAAGAAGACGCAGGCATGTGCGTTTACAGCAAAAGTATCTTCTTTCCTTCCCCTCCCCACTCTTCAGAGCACGCCACTGCCGCTGCAGGACAATCTCAATATCCTAGGTATGGATGTTCGCTGCAACCTAAATAACAAAAACTACATCGAAAGCATCATCAAAACAGCCTCACGAAAACTCGGAGTCCTGAACAGAGTGAGACGATTTTTCACGCCGGAGCAGCGGTGTCTTCTATACAAGACACAAATTCGCTCCTGTGTGGAGTACTGCTCGCATCTCTGGGATGGTTCAGCAAAGTACTTACTAGATGCTCTCGACAGGTTGCAGCGACGTGCGATCCGCATCATTGGGAATCCCGAGATCACGAACACCCTAGAACCTTTACAGCTGCGTAGAGATGTTGCGTCCATGGCTGTATTTTACCGTCTGTACCATGGGGAGTGTTCTGATGAGCTCTTCCAATTAGTCCCACCCTCCCCTTTCCTACACAGGACAACGCGTGCAGGTCTTAGATGTCATCCGCACACGGTGCAAAACATCCGATCAAGAACCAAGCGGTTCGGAGACTCTTTCCTCTGTCGCACCATTAAGGCCTGGAATTCATTACCAGCTCACGTGTTTCCTTCTTCCTACAGTCCCGGGTCCTTTAAGCGGGGCGTGAAAAAGCATATGATAAGGCCGTCAAGCTGAGTGTCACCATTGTCACACGGTATGTGTAAGTAATGGTGACCCTCTTTTCTGGGATTTTGCCTTCAGCTTACCATCAGGCAAGGCGAAGTCCAATTGACGTGTCCTATATAAAAAAAAAAAAAAAAAAATGGCCGAAATCGCTCGGAAGCATCATGATCATCATCATCATCATCATCATAACCGTTTCCCCTGGCTACATTTCACAATTGTAATCCGCCGTCTTTTAATATTACGACAGCCGTTGAAACTCGACATCACTCAGAATAATACCCCAGTTTAGTATTGATAACAACACATCCGGCATCTACTTTTATATTTTTATTAGCTTTTTACGATTAGATTGAAGTGTGTTAACCAGCATTATATGGCGTAATTATCATCATCGTTCAGTTGTCTTCTGAACTTCCATCGTCGTTAGGTAAGCCTGTCTTAGAGTCTCATCCGTTCGAAAACCCGGCATCACATGGCGTAATTTTACATGGTTACATATCAGCCGCCTTTTCAAGGCCCGCGATTTTAATGTTGAATGGGATTCTTCGCACCTTTGAATATGGCTCGTCCGTGATAGATAGATAAGTGTGTCATATTAAATGCGTCCGTGTCCTATCCTCGTATAGTCAGGTTTACCTAATTATTATTTTGATTTTCAATTTATAAAGGTCTCATACTTAGCTCTTCACCCCTACCGCAATGCCTTAAAACAAAGGTCTTTAAACAGTGCGTCCTACCTGTTATGACTTACGGTGCCGAAACGTGGACACTTAAAGTGGGGCTGGTCCATAGCTTAAAAGTCGCGCAGTGGGCTATGGAGCGAGCTATGCTTGGAGTTTCTCTGAAGAATAGAATTCGGAATGAGGTTATCCGACAGAGAACTAAAGTTACCAACATAGGTCACAGAATAAGCAAGTTGAAGTGGCAGTATGCTGGCCACGTTTGTCAAAGGACCGATGGCCGTTGTGAGCAAACGAGTCCTAGAGTGGAGATCGCGAGAAGGTAAACGAAAGGTAGGACGCCCCCTAGCCAGATGGACGGACGACCTGAAAAAGGTAGCTGGGACAGACTGGATGCGGAAGGCGGAGGCTCGGAGAAAATGGCGCACATTGGGAGAGGCCTACGTCCAGCAGTGGACTGCGGTGGGCTAATTGATTGATTGATACTTAGCTAAGGTGATCTGTATCTGTAAACACATTCTGTTTCGTTAATTTTGTGGCTGATTGTATAAACTACCAAGGAGATACGTATATACACTTAATCATATTCTGTCCTCCGTAGTTTACACCTGAAGTATTTAAAGGAGTATCCTTGTTTCCCTGTCCTGTGTACCTACATGTTCAGGATGAAGAATAGGTGGACAGCACTTTCGTTATTTTGCTAACACCTGGTTCCAAGAGCTTTTGAAGTTTTAAAAGATTCCATTTTTCCTCGTTAACATGAGTACTTTATTCAAGATTGCGAATATTATGTTTGTTTGTTTTTTGATAGTGAATATCGGTGATGTTATTTTATAGATTGCGAATAAAATTTAAGTTCATATGGTTGAAACCGCGGTAGCCTAGTGGTATGGGTAATGGACTGCTGAGACGAGTTCGATCCCACGTTTTACCATGGCACACATGGTCCCAATGTAATAGGCTCGCCACCTATTACATTGGGACCTAAACATAAACTTGCGAAACGTGGGTGCTAGGACCTCTGCCTACCCCTTCGGGGATATAGGCGTGAGTTAATGTTTATGTTATGTCATATGGTCAGTATTGGAGCCGAAGAAATCTTTATATTCCGATGAACTTAGACATTAGAGAGTACAATAATTCGCATCCAGTTCAAAGTTTGTAGATTATTCATCATCATAAATTAAATCTAAAAAGTGCTCATGGAAAAAGAATGCTCGAGGTCAAAGGTCACAAAAATGGGTTTCTCGCGATTTTCAGGGAAACGATTAGTTTTATCGTAAAAAAATTAAAGAACATGCAATAATCTATAAAACTCGGTCAAGTACTTACAAAGACAAGTAGTGTCTACCTCCCTACTTTTAATTCTTTGGATGAAACTAGGTACTCAATGAATTAGGCTTTTAAAGCTTATCCTGCTTCATCTTTTACACTGACGTCACAGAAACTTATGCTTACAGGGTTGGCTGTGCGAGTGTGACTCCCTTTGTTTTATACACGTCCATAGGCCACGGTAACCAATATCCATCAGGAGGGACGTGTGCTTGTCTGCCACTTAAGTGGTATAAAAAAATTGTCTAGTAGGGTTGGAGGTTATACGCGATTAAAGCCGCAGGCAGCAGCTGATAAATATTAAATGCATTATAAAATCTTTGAGATTTTTTGTCAAAGACATTTATAATAATATTTACGCTAAGATTCTGACTAACAATTTTGTTTGTCGATAGACACATTTGTTACAGAAAGTTTCACCAAAGATGTTAACTTATTTTCACGGGCTCTTGGCTTTTTGTTTTAAGGTTTTAACTTTAGGAAAGTCTTCAGAAATTTTATTGTAGTACATTTATTTGTTGATTTGATTGATTTGTTGTTCAATTTTGTTAAACCCTAAAGCATTCAAATAACGATAACTTTTCCGGATATTAATTGAATCATCCATATATTTATGCAAAGTTTAATTAATTATAACAGCTAAAATTTATTTCTATTCTATATCATCAATATTATTATATTATATATATAAAAAACCGCGGTAGCCAAGTGGTATGGTTTAGTATGGTTTGGACTGCTGAGACGAGGTGTCGGGTTCGATCCCAGGTTTCACCATGGCACACACCAATGTCTTTTCGAAGTTATGTGTGTGTTTATCGCAGGTTTATAAGTGCCCGGTTAATGGCAATTGGCTCGCCACCTATTACATTGGAACCTAAACATAAACTGGTGAAATGTGGGTGCTAGCACCTCAGCCTACCCCTTCGGGGATATAGGCGTGAGTTTATGAGATGATGAGATGAGATGATGATTATATTTCTATATTTTGTAATGACTTACGAGGAATATAATCCTGCTGAATGCACAGTAGGTATTCGTCATTCCTAAGAAAATCGATAAATAATTTGGTTGATAATACATACGTTAGGCAGAGCTGAATTAACACCCACATTTCACCAATCATTGAATTCAGTTCCACGTAATATTGTGAGCCTATTGCCGTCTTCCGGGCACTATTGATGACTCAAGCCATTCATCTGTGACTGAGTCTGGGTTGTATATATCTGTCTGATGTTAAACTGCCCTATCCCTTAGTCGCCTTGTACGACACCGCATGTGAAGAGATGGGGTGATCCAAATTCTACTCAGGCGGGAACCATGCGGTTGATGTATTTTTTTATTTATAATAAATAATCATATCACAGATTGCTAAGAACAGAACAAAACATCTGGCTAATGCTGCCATAATAAAATATTGCTAACACTATTACTGCTCTTAAGTTCACGGATCTACTTTTCAAAGCCTTTTTTAAGTAATAAATCATCTTTTATGAATTGTGCAGATTCAATTCAAGTCGAGTAAGAATGAGCTTTAGAAAATTCTTTAATCTATTTAGGTTCTACGAGCTTTTGTAATGGGTAAAGAATTCTGATCCCGGGCGTGAAACCTATTCCTAAGATAAAAAAGTAGCATTTTATGTATTATTTCAGACTTTTTTTCTTTTTTTTACGTGCGCAAAATCCCCACGGATACCTCCCCACCGGAGCCGGTGGAGGAGGTTATGTCGGACTCGAACCGACTAAAACGCACGCCGCCTGTGGGTCGTTTTGGTTGCCGAAGGTGAGGTTGACAGGCATATCCCTCGCACCCCGGCCGACCCAGGGCCATCTCTAGTATTATTTCAGACTATCCCTGTAACTAATTCCAGCCAAATCCGTACAAATGTAAGAACATGATTGAGTAAAAAATATCCAAACATCCTCACAATCTTTTACATGTTTTACATTTGGCCTCCGTGGCCTAGCGGTAGTACGACTGCTACGCAGGGGGCGTAGGTTCGATTCCCGCTCTACTCTTCATCAAATAATTGTATACCTGAATATGTATATATTCATAAAAATGTATCTAAGTTTGTTTATCTGCAGTCCAAATCCCATAACACAAGTTGGTTAAACTTATATGGGTCTCTAAATGGTGTTGTGTAGTTATTGTAAAATATGTATTTATTTTACATTTAGATCAGATAAATACTCTTTATTGCACACAAAACATAGGATATTTACGATGGACACAAGCACGTTAGATAGTTGTACAATGGGCGGACATATCGCGGTCTGCGATCTCTTCCAGACAACCAGTGTATGGACTATTCTGCCAGTAATTAGGATAGTTTGCGATGTACAAGTTATAATTATTTAATATTTGTATCTAGTATCGCATTTAGAAAACAGAAGGGAAGAAGAATAACAGTGAGTAGGATAGCCAGAGCTCACTGGAGAATTTGTGCTGTCAGTGGGATGACTAAAAGCTTGTCCTGCTTTGTCCTCTACACTGATGGCACAGAAACTCTGTGCTTACAGGGTCGGCAGCGCGAGTACGGCTTCTCTGGTGTTACACACGTCCATAGGCCACTGTAACCACTTTCCATCAGGTGGGCCGTGGGCTTGTCTGCCACCTAAATGGTATAAAAAAAAATTATATATCATGGAATAAAATACCTACCTATATTTACAGATACATAAACACATAAATAAACTCACTCAGATATACTGAGTGAGTAGGGTAGCCAGAGCTCACTGGAGAGTTGATGCTGTCAGTGGGAAGACTAAAGGCTTGCCCTGCTTTGTCTTCTACTCTGACGGCACAGAAACTCTGTGCTTACGGGGTCGGCAGCGCGAGTGTGACTCCCCTGGTGTTGTACACGTCCATAGGCCACGGTAACCACTTTCCATCAGGTGTGCTTGTCTGTCACCTAAGTAGTATAAAAAAATGTCTACCATATATAATATAACCTTATATACCTATACACTTTTTAAATTATTATTAGGATTTGCTTTTAAATTCGTATTTATTCTTATAAAGTACATGCGTGTGTGAAGCTACGCTGTGTGCCTACTCGCAAAAATTAAAAAAACATTAAACATAGATACTCGAAATCTGGAACTTTTTACAATGGATTTTTAGACACGGGAGAAGACCCTTTAATCCAGGGCAATCCCGCATTTCTGTCTAACCGGCATACCTTGTTAGGGACAGACAAGTGAGCTGCAAATCAGAGCCTCTTCCTCAGCCACCATTCTTTATTATCAAAGGGCGAAAGCAGTAAATAAGTCCGTTAAAATACCGTCTCTATTCCTCACTTGGGTCCCAAACCCTTATTTGGTTTAACTTTATTACGGGAAAATTTATTTTCTTGTGTAGTTTTTAATCCCCTGGCTCCGGAAAAAAATAAAAACTCTTTTTAGTTTTTCTTTGAGGTCCTTTGTAAACACAAATACTTAGGTAGATAGTATTAATTCCTCTAAAATACTAGCTATTTCTTTGAAAAGGTTTTCATCAGAATTATTCGGACATAATAATTTACTTTGTACGTCACATTTAACATAATTATCATTTAAGTATATTGATGATGTTCTAAATTCTTTGAACTTGTATATTGCGACCGAAAGGAGACGCTTTCTCTGCTACATTAAATTACTTATAAAATATTTTTAAGAATCAAATTTTCTCTATAAATAAGGTCTTCTTTTTGGTAATATAGATAAGACACAAAGGTATTTCCGTCCCAATTGAGCTGTCCGAACCACCTCGAGTTGTGTTCCCTGCGGTGACTAGGGTAGCCAGAGCTCACTGGAGAGGTTTTGTGCCGTCAGTGGGAAGACTAAAGGCTTGTCCTGCTTTGTCTTCTACACTGACAGCACAGAAAATCTCTATTCTTACAAAATCATCAGCACAAGTGTGACTCCCCTGGTGTTCCACACGTACATAGGCCACAGTAACCACTTTCTATCCGGAGGGCCATGTGCTTGTCTGCCACCTAAGTTGTATTATAGGTGAATAAATAATCTAATCAAATAGGTACCGTACCTATTTGAAAAGCTGATCACGACCATAGGTCTATATTCCCATAGTTCACGAATTTACTGCCCCGTACCCCCAGTTCAAACCTTACCTACTTTTCGGCAGCATCCTATTCAAGAAACATTTGACGTAATAAACCTCGATGAAGTAGAATATAATTTCATTAAAGTTTTATTCGGGAAATTAAACTGCACGAAAACACAGACACACACACACACAGAGAGAATATACGTCCCAAATAAAAACAAACAAAAATATCTTTCTTAATTGTTTGTTCTACGCTTCGTACAACTACAAAAAGCTTCACAGATAGACCACTTTTACAAATTAATTAACACCTTAACTCTCGCAATGTGGACCTAAGCTGAGCAAACACGACGAAATGAAAGGTCAAGAGCTTACCAACACTCATTCTTTCACCTCCCACTCCGCTATTAGGCCGTATAAACGTAATAAAATCTGTTTGCGTCGCCACATTTTTTATTAGTCTCTAGAGCTTGGCTTATGCGGGTCTTGATTAAGTTTATCGCCGAATTTTCGGTGTTCCGGATGTTTTATAGTCAATAATGAGACACACACCTGCGTCTAATAGGAAACGGTGAAACCGATCTATATGCTCTACAGCGGCAACATATTTTTCATTTCTCAAAAAGTACTGCTTCCCTCCCTAGAGAGGGAAAAACTCATACAAATTACTTCCCACCTAAGGGCCGGAATGAATTTTAAATAGAACTGCTGTGAATAGTTTTATGTAAAAAAAAAACTAATTAAAAACTGCGGCGGACTTTCTAAACAGCCAGTGTAAACTTAGCGCAAACTTCTTTGAGCGGAATAAGCTGCAGCAATCACGCGGTGAGTTCCAAATTTAAAAAGGTGACATAAATTGGCGGGATATTATTATATCTGTTATGTATCTGTGACGGAATTACAAAAATAGATACCTAATAATCTTTTATTGTAAAATTTGAATATGAAAAATGAGTTCAAGCGATTCTGTAATGTTGACACCAGATTCAATTAAAGACGAGGCAAAAATAGTTTTATTGAAAATCTTTTGCCGAAAATTGCAAAAGAAAGATATATAAACACATACAATGATTTTATGAAGTGGCGAAAAAATATAAAATCGTTTTCCGAAAGCGTATTTCTTACATATTTTAATGAATTGCTACAGTCTTCTACGCAATGCGCCTTATTAGCCGAAATTCAATGCTCAAGAGTACTCTTAGTGTAAAACACAAAGTAAATTTGAAAAAAATCCACCATTTAATATCGATTTTGAAAAGACAGTCTCAGGGGTTCAAGAGTAGGAAATTTAAGGTTTTCACCTCTCATGTAGTGGATTTTTTTTTAAATGATGCTCCTGACGTGATATATTTGGCAGTGAAGGTGAGTTTACCTATTTAAGTATTTATGGATGTATTTTAAAAATGAACGTATTTATTACACAAATACTAAAAAATTACATGTTGTTTTCTCAACTATCAGAAGGGAAAATGCTATAAGCAAGTGATCGGCAAAAATAAAATCTCAGGTATTCCGAAGCAGATAGCAACATATTTGAATTCACCAAACTGTGAGCAGTATACCGGACATTGTTATAGACGAACGTCAGCAACACTTTTAGCCAATTCTGGGGCAAACATAACAACGTTAATAAGACATTGAGGCTGGAAATCTAGCACAGTCGCCCTATAGAATACCGTGGCTATAAAAACCTCGTGTTAACGCTCGTACCCGGCGGTGACTTGGGTAGCCAGAGTTCACTGGAGAGTTTTTGTGCTGTCAGTGGGAAGACGAAAAGCTTGTCCTGCTTTGTCTTTACACTGACGGCACAGAAACTCTGTGCTTACATGGTTGAAAACGCGAGTGCGACTCCCTTGGTGTTGCACACGTCCATATGCCACGGTAACCATTTTCCATCAGGTGTGCCGTGTGCTTGTCTGTCAACCAAGTGGTATAAAAAAAGGCTACATTGAGGATTCAATCCAAAATAAAACTAAAATTTCAACAAAATTACATGACTGAAGCTATCAAAATACGCCCGAATTCGCCTCAGCCGACGCCTTACAGGGAGTATCCGCACTGGAATTCACCGTCTGATGAAATACTAGAGTCTCCTACTTTTACAGATATCCAGAACAGCCAAATTTGTCACAATATATAAAACAGCATAAACATTCATTTGACAATTTTAAATAGGTAGGTTCTACTATTATTATATATTATCAATAAATAGTTTAGATAAAAACTAGTTTTATTTTTCTCATATTCGAAATGAAAAGTAGAGTTCTTAATACGGATAAAAGAATCAATTCCTACTCGGACTATAGCCGGTCTCGGTGTCTCGGTCTAAATACCTCGGGAATTGATTCTTTCGACCCTCGGTTAACAATGTACTATTTACTATAACATATCACTCCAATCAATTAGAGTTATGTAGTAATTAGATAGCTTGATAGCCAACACGTGTACAAATATTCACGCCTATAAATCCCTTAAGTTTTCGGGATAAACGGAACGAGCCTAATCCCGTCAAGCGGGCACTTTGTCATGAGCTGTATACTGTTTGTTTACTGTCAGATGGAGACAAGTTCTTACCCAAAGTCTGAGAAATGAGGAGGCCCTATTCTGCTCTACCCTTTGCCTACGTGGCAAATAACTAATATGGAACATAAATTACTCCACCCTTTTTTTTTACGTGCGCAAAATCCCCACAGATACCTCCCTACCGGAGCCAGTGGAGGAGGTTATGTTGGACTCGAACTGACTAAGACGCACGCCGCCTGTAGGTCGTTTTGGTTGCCGAAGGTGAGGTTGACTGGCATATCCGTCGCACCCCGGCCGACCCAGGGCCATCTCTGACGATCTGGCCCTCTCCTCGGGTGTGTGGGGACTACAGAGTCCCCAATCACTCCACTCTAAAAGGTAAATGGCGTGATATCAAAAATATTAGTCAAAAGTTTAGAGTTCGTTTGAAATGTTTTTGAGGAGGTAGGACACGGCGGTATTTCCGCCCAATTGAGCAGCCCGACTGGGGAAGTACCTCCGCCCTACAGAATACCGCGGTTATAATAACTTCGTGTTGTGTTCCCGGCGGTGAGTAGGGTAGCCAGAGCTCACTGGAGAGTTTTTGTGCTGTCAGTGGGATAACCAAAGGCTTGTCTTGCCTTGTCCTCTACACTGACGGCACAAAATCTCTGTTCTTACAGGGTCGGCAGCACGGATGTGACTCCACTGGTGTTACACACGTTCATAGGTCATGGTAACCACTTTCCATTAGGTGGGCCGTGTGCTTGTCTGCCACCTAAGTTATATTAAAAAAAATGCTGTAAAAACTATTAGGGTATACGCATTACAAGAGGAAACTAGCGCTACTACTGCCGTAAAGGGAAGAAGCCCCGTCGTTTATTTCAATATTGTCCTTGTATATCGCCACATGATGCTAAGTAGGCTCGTAAAATTCATAACGATTTTGTTCTAGATACTTTTAGGGAGGCCATACATTAAAGTGGCGTTCTGCGTACATAGCAACAGTGCCGGCGTTAGGGCCACTGGCGCACTGGTGCCCCGGGCAAGAATAATTTGGCGCCCAACCACTTTTTCGACATTTCAACTCTGACAATGCAATATAGGTATTTAAACTATCATGGTCACTGACATCAGTATCAGAATAAACGGAATATTTACCATGTTTCATTATTTTGAGTTTCCGATATTTCGGCGCTGTTGCAAGCACCATGATCACGGAGGAACTGGAGTAGTGGCGGTGAACAGAGAAAAAGTTTATTCATAGTCGTAATTATATCGATCTACCCTCTTTCGAGTTCTTTTACTACGCGTATCTGCACTACTATTGGTTTCACTCTCACTAGGTACAAACTCGAACCCGATCTCGATCACGTTCACGACATACGATGCTCACTGTATCCACTCGCGATTTTGTTTTAGCTTGTTGGGACATTCGGCAGTTGAAACCCATCCTCACGATTGAAATTTTTATACTTTTTTATTTCAATTGCTTCCCTAACCAGTCTTGGTATATAGTGGCGTTCTGTCGAGAGCATCTGAGGGTTATGTAGCTCGATCCAGTGGTTCGTACCGGACTCCAATGGTCCATGGTAAATATCCCGTTTATTCTGATACAGATGTATGTTAATGCAAGTTTATCAATAATTCTTAAAAAACAGTAATTAAATTTTTAAAAAAGGTTGCCCGCGGTTCCGCCCCCGTGGACGTCGGTTATCGCGACCAAACATGACCCATAGAACATAGACATAAGTCTTCTCAAGTTCTAAAATACCCCTATACCAAAATTCATCAAAATCGATTCAGTGGTTTAGGCGTGAAAACGTAACATACAGACAGAGAGACGGACAGAGTTACTTTCGCATTTAAAATGTTGGTATGAATTCTATCGCGATTCATTAGGCATTATTTTATTTTTTACATATGGTTCGATATTTCGAGTAGGTACCTTTTTGCAGCTGTGGTCGCGAGGATGTACCTACTGTACCTACTTTTCACCTAATAGTTTGACTCCCTATCTGTATGCCTAGGTCTAACGTACCTTTTTGTACATACATACATACATATATTCACGCCTTTATCCTCGGAGGATTAGGCAAAGGTGAATTAACACTCACATTTTACTAATAATTGTATTCGGTCCCACGTAATAGGGGGTGAGCCTATTGCCGTATTCCGGGCACTATTGTTGACTCAAGCCATGCATCTGGCTAAGTCTGGACAGTATATATCTATCTGATGATAAGCTCTATCCTTTAATTGGCATGTACGACACCGCTTAGGTAGAGATGCGGTTGGCCCAAATTCTACTCTGCCAGAAACTACGAGGCATAAGACAGTCTAAAGACTTTTAGTAATGGTATCTGAAGAACAGCTACAAATGTGCCTCAATGTTGGTGGTTCATTATTACTCTTTCCAATTTTGCTCTGAACAATCAGTTTAATGATATGTCATTAAATAATGACTAGTCGTAGAAACTCATTGTTTCTTGGTGATAAATACGAAAATTAATTTAGTATGACATCACATTTTCCCGCCACTCGCTTATCGGTAATACGAACCTCGTACCACAAATTTCAAACCTTTTACCTTAATTGGAATAAAAACAACGTCGTCCTTACTTAATTTTTTGTTTTTTAAAAATACCTTTTGCTCTCGATCTACAGAATTAAGAACACAAACTCATTAAAGTTTGTAAAGAAGTTCCTGTAGCGGAAAAGCGGTGATGTCTTTGGTCGTTCTCGAGATAGTGAATGATAATATCATTCTAGACTTAGGTACCTACTTAAAATACTGGTACACTCAAAATAAAACATAGGTACTTATAATATATTCCTCTATTTAATTCTTACTTAGATATCCCGAACAATGAGACTGTACCGACACCATTTTAACACGCTTTTATTCGCTTCACTTGTGACTAAGTATGAAAGAAAATCTAGTACCTAATCTTAATTTGACCCAATTCCGGGTCTTCGATTAAGATGAAATTTTGCACACGCTCTGAGTTCTGATGACAATACATGATTAGCTAAGAAACGTGATTACAAATCTAATATTGCGGCCTCCCCAAGATGGCCGACTGACTGTTTGAAATCCACCCCCATGATATAGGTATCAAATGAAAGGGTTTGCAGTCAGGAAAACGAAAAAAATAGTCACATGACTTAAATTCATTATGGCGGACAGGCTATTTGAAATACAGCCCCATGATGTGGGTATCAAATGAAAGGCTTTAAGGTCAGGAATACGAAAAAAATAGTCACGTGACTTAAATCCAACATGACCGACGTCCAAGATGGCGGATTGACTATTTGAAATGCACCCCCATGATATGGGTATTAAATGAAAGGGTTTGCTGAATGGGATACGAAAAAATAATCACGTGACCTAAATTCAACATGGCGGTCGTCCAAAGGTGACGGATTGGCTATTTGAAATGCAGCCCTATGATTTAGGTATAAAATGATATGGACATATAGAGTAAAGATTACATAAACGCTACACGCTTTCTTTCATAATAAATCATAGTAAATATTCAATAAAGATGATTACCTACTTATAACCATTTCGCATAGGTAATTAGGTATTTATCGTTCATCACGAACTGAAATTGTTTATATTTACCTGCGATCTAAAGAAGATTTGGCAAAGGGAAAACTCTTGAGTCATCAAACTAAATGTCCGAATTATTTTGTAATTTTTAGTGCGTGCTAAAAGCGTGCATTTTAGGTGGTGGCGCATGGCCGCGTGCGGTAATGGACTGTATTGCGGGAAGTAGCTAACTGTTCCATTGACGCTTTACACACAAAAGACAGGTGGTCGGGTTGCCGCGGGAGTGATCCAAGCAATGAATGCAACCCGAGAAATTAGGAGAGGATGCACTAACCTTCACGACACACGTGTTTTCATCGCAGCCGGTACACGGATCTTCTCTTCCTTGCTCAGGAGCTGCCGTCAGCATCACTAGATCACTTGAGGAACACACGAGAGGCACAATCCGATCGGTAAAGGTCTATGAAGCGGTAAAAATGTAACAAATATTAATCATTTTGAGAGACGCGAGTGCGGTCCGTCCTTACGCTGGCTAGTTCAAAGCGAGACTGAGTGTCTATATCACAAATGGCGGACGGAAGCTATCTAGTCCTATTCTATGGTTAGTGCGGGAGAGGAGACGGGTATAGAAAGAGTGTGTTTCCACGTCAAGAAATACAGCTTCCACCTCGGCGCAACCATTCCCCCCGGCTTGAAGGGTTACCTTCGAAACGACAAATGCGAAACAAATATAAAGTCTAATCTAAATCTAGGTTTGGGAAATAACAACTAAAATATAAACCTAGATTGGAGCTCGTGCCTACTGCTGGCTAGGCAGAGGGCAGAGGCGAACAAACAACACAACGCAACAGTCTCGACCAAGACGAGA
Organism: Eilema griseolum; assembly: GCA_963662185.1. Taxonomy (NCBI): domain Eukaryota; kingdom Metazoa; phylum Arthropoda; class Insecta; order Lepidoptera; family Erebidae; genus Eilema; species Eilema griseolum. Next base: position 20,586,096 of record OY759240.1, on the reverse strand, counting down.
CGCGATTAGCCAACAACAAAATAAGGGTCTCTTCACGTGGGACCGATACAACAAGCGAGTGCTTCTTCTCCTCGGGTGGTTCGGAAACCGTAGTGGGATTGAATTGACTAACTGGCCACTTATCTAACGCGGCATGAATCCAGGACGGTCCACTAAACCATAACGGGTGATCTAAAATTTGCGAAGGAAGCAATCCACGAGAGAGACAATCGGCTGGGTTGTCGGTGCCAGCAACGTGAAAGAGATTATGTGGCGCCAATTCAGATTGAATTTTTGCCACTCTATTAGCGACGAATGTGTCCCAACGATGGGGCGAAGAGTGGGCCCAACACAAAGCGACTGTTGAGTCCTAAAAGCTAAAAATTACTAATATTAATGCGAAAATTTACAATTATGTCATTAAGCGACACGGAAGTGCTAGTCTTAGCACTGCCATCCAAAACTACACGGAGTTTTAGTAGTAAGCTTATCTTCTCTAATAACTCCGCGGTGCGGGATAATGTACGAAGGCTGGGTCCCGCCAGTGTCCGCAGGCGCAGGTGAGATGTAACCTTTATCTAAATATTCGTTAACAACCTCATCATAGGCCCGCTTCGACTTTGGGGACGCCTGCATCTTTCGTTCCAAACAAAGAAAGCGTTTTTCAGCGGATACACGGGAGCCACCGAGCGAAAACTTGCGGATGGTAGACTCCAGTGGCGGCTCGACGGTGCAACAGAACGAAGCAGTCGAGTGACTAAAACTATCCATAGAAGCGGGTGCGGAACCAATTATAACAAAACCAAGAACTGTTTCCAGTGCGTGCGGAGCGGGGTACGTCGGTCCCCCTTGAACCTTACGTGATAACTGGAGGTGCGGGAGAATCGAAGCGCCGATCAATATATCGACGACTCCAGGAACAGCGTAAGTCTCATCTGCTAAAGGCAAGTCTTTAAATTTCGTTAATAAAGACGTGTCAACCGGGACGGTAGGCAACTGTTCAGCTATTCTATCTATAACGAGCGAATCCATGTCAAACCAAATATTATTATTAAAACGAGATCTAAACCTTGTTTTAACGGTGCCACGAACAGCTGACTGTAAGCTTCCAAAACCCTTCACCACTGAGCGGGTTGAACGCTTATCAACATTGAAACCAAGACGCCGACAACAATCTTGAGTAATGAAATTACTTTGCGAAGCGCCATCTAACAGCGCTCGAACAATGCGCGGCTTACCTAATGCATCAACAATAACAACGCGAGCGGTCGCAAGACACACAGTAGTGAGTGCAGCACTAGCGGAGAACGAACACAAGGTGACGTCATCCGCGGCGGTCACCGGGCGGGCCGGAGCGCGCGCGAGCGCGGGCTGCGGCTGCGGCGCAGGCCGCCGTGTGTCACCGCTCGACGAGCCAACCGTGCTCACATTGGATGCGGCATTACTATTCTCAAAATGAAGCAAAGTGTGGTGTCTCGCTTGACATTTGCGACAACTATTTCTACTATTACATAAAACAACGCGGTGTTTAGTACCGAGACAATTAAAACAAAAATTATTAGCGCGAACAAATTTATAACGATCACTAGGCGACAACTTTAGAAAACCAGGACACCTGTACAGTTGCGAATGATGAGTACTACACAAAGAGCAAACAGGTGACTGTACACGTGCTGGTGCGGTACTAACATAAGTATGAGTTGACCTCAGTGACTTCGATGACGCATCTACTTTGCGTGCAGAATCAACAACTATCTTCGCGCCTTCATGTTTCGATGAAGAGCGCTGCAATACTTTTATATGCTCGCGAACAAAACTTTCTAAGTCTTCGAACTTAGGAATTTTATTGCCGCGATGATCCGACTCAAACAAACGAATGGTTTCGGAATCTAATTTCCTTAAACCCATATACAAAAATACGAAGTCGCAGAGGTCATCAATCTTTAGGTTCTTTACGGCGCGAACAGCTGACGCGAAAGTATCTAGAAATTTCTCTAAGTTTTGATCGTTACATGCCGTAATAGATTTCAAATCAGACATCTGATCTAAATAGGCGTTAGCTACCGATCTTTTATCCTCATACTTAGCTTTCAAAGTATTTAAAATTAAATTATAATTCCCGGCACTAAACGTAATTCCAGCGCAAGCGGTTATAGCTTTACCAGTCAATTTTTCAACGAGATAATGCAATTTTTCGTGATCTGTCAACGAATCGTTCTTATCTATCGTATTCTCAAAACTATCTATAAATAGACACCAATTGCGAATGTTACCATCAAATTCGGGTATTTGAATTGGTGGCAACTTAGGTCGGTCGCGAGTGGGGTTGGGTAGGTCAGCCGGTTTCTCCAAACTCCTAGCGACGCGTTTGATACGACAATACAAATCGTCAAACGACGACAAGGCTTGATAACTCACTGAGTAATCGGGATCCAAATTCAACTCTAAAACATTGATGTCATGTACTAAGGTTTCGAAATCCGCGCGTAGACTATCTAAGTTTTCTATAGAACACAAGAACGAATCTCTGATGACCAAATCAGAGGTTTTAAGTGCATTATCATAAATCGATTGTACGCGAGAGTAAATCATTTCTTTTTTAGCGTATAAAAGTTTCAATTGAACCTTACCGGTCTTATCAACCTTTGGGGACATGTTTACAATTAAATCTCAAACTAAAGTGCGGTAAACAACAAATATGAAATGACTTAATCCTAGCGGTACAGAGCAGCGAGGCGGCGCGAGCGACACTCGGCAGATAGGTAGGTACCTACAACTGTGAATGCACGCTTGAACAAACGCGCATAGCAACAAGGTCGTACCTACGCGATGGTCGCTGTCTAGGTTCAACTATTATTTCCGAGATTAAGTATTGCGTAATATCTATTCAAATCAAAATACTTTCGTATGAATTGGAATGAGGTACAACCACGTGTCTACCCACGCAGGTACCAGGCAAATACGACGCGAGCCAGCGGCGAGCGAGCAACGTAATTGAAAAAAATAAAACAAAGCCAAATGCGTTAGGTATTACACTGTGCCTATGCACTAGGGTGTCTAGTATACCTAAGATCTAAGCCTAAATGTCTGGATGCGGGGTTTTCTACTAAAATAACCAGGCACTTAGGTGCGATGCGCTTATTCCCATTAGAATAATAACAAAATACGAACTACGGCTAAGAATCCGGCTCGATCCGGACCAAAATGATGACGCGTGGGCCAACGTGCGCGAGTGGACTGTATTGCGGAGAAGCAGATAACTGTTCCATTGACGCTTTACACACAAAAGACAGGTGGTCGGGTTGCCGCGGGAGTGATCCAAGCAATGAATGCAACCCGAGAAATTAGGAGAGGATGCACTAACCTTCACGACACACGTGTTTTCATCGCAGCCGGTACACGGATCTTCTCTTCCTTGCTCAGGAGCTGCCGTCAGCATCACTAGATCACTTGAGGAACACACGAGAGGCACAATCCGATCGGTAAAGGTCTATGAAGCGGTAAAAATGTAACAAATATTAATCATTTTGAGAGACGCGAGCGCGGTCCGTCCTTACGCTGGCTAGTTCAAAGCGAGACTGAGTGTCTATATCACAAATGGCGGACGGAAGCTATCTAGTCCTATTCTATGGTTAGTGCGGGAGAGGAGACGGGTATAGAAAGAGTGTGTTTCCACGTCAAGAAATACAGCTTCCACCTCGGCGCAACCATTAGGTTTTTTAAACTATTAGTTTTTGTTCTATATAAACAACTTGTCTTATGTCATAGACGATAGTCAAGTGATCTTTATTATGTTCTAAAACCTTTTATATGATAAATATGCCAAAATACATGGAAATTATAATATGCAAAAGAGAGCTGATATCAACACTCGTAAAACGCAAGGTCACTTTCTTCAAACGCTTGTAAAAGATCCCTGTACTCAGTTCCATGGTTGATCGACGGATGTAAATTCTTTTTTACCCCCAAAAATAATGGTAAGACGACAATCATAGAGTGAACTGCACTACAATTATCTAGGCTAGGTACTAGGTATGAAGAACATCATAGGATCTACTTTCCAAAGTTCACTAAAAAATTGCACACCCTGATTATTGAACTTGTTTCATTGATTCATACTGTTAAATATTAACTATATTATAGTGAATGAAGCGAGACTAGTATGTCAGGATCGTAGCAAATGGAGATACGTGATCTCTGCCTACCCCTATGGGAGACAGGCGTGATTTTATGTATGTATATATGTATGTATTTTGTACGATGGACTGCGCATGCGCTGCTGCTGCATCAGCGGAGACTCTCAAACGGCGCAAATATACCAATTTAACTGGTAATTATAATTTTGAGCCGTTAGGAGTCGAAACGTTGGGTCCGTGGGGTCCAAGCGCGCGCGCGCTATTCAAAGAAATAGCGAAGCGACTAATCGACGCTTCCCGTGACCATAAGGCTGGCCTTTACCTCGCTCAAAGAATTGCCATCCCCATTCAGCGTGGTAATGCCGCCAGCCTCTTGGGCACGGTACCAGTAGAGATCGATGGGGAGGAATTTTTTGATGCCTAAAATTACAGTCTCCCTCTTTTTCTCTATCCCATTTTTGTATATATTGTATAGTTAGCATAGTTTTATATAAATTTGTAAGTAATTGTATATTATAATAGCATATTTTATTTAATGTAATCAATTAAATTGCCAATAGTGTATGTATTTTTAACTCTATCGAGCTAGACCCATGGCTGGTAAGCATAGCTTAACTAGCTTGTGTTATAGAATCTACAATGCGGATGAACATACATTGATATATTTTTTTGTAAATACATATTATACATAGAAACACCCACTGTTGCCTAAGATACAGGCCCTGAGCTTAGTTTAGGTAAAAGGGTTTATCGTTACTCGTTACATTTCGTTATTGTAATATTTTATCATTTATTCACTTGTGTCCTACATAAACTATGTTTTTCTCGTTCTTGTATACCAATTTGTATACATATACTGTGAAAATAAATAAATAAACAAACTATTGCAGATAGAAACACCCAGACCAATGCACATATTATATATATGGTTTGCACTGAGCGGGAATAGGTAAGGTGCTCTCTAATATTATAAATAAATATGAACGTTTGTATACACATATTGAAAATATACTTGTACTTTTGTGTTCCTGGCAGAGTAGAATTTGGACCACCCCATCTCTATCCATGCGGTGTCCTACAAGGCGACTAAGGGATAGCGCTGTTTAACATCAGACAGATATATACAGCCCAGACTCAGCCTTGACTTGAGTCCATAATAGTGTCTGGAAGACGACAACGGGGCTCACCCCCCATTACGTGGGACCGAATTTAAAGATTGGTGAAATGTGTCAATTCACCTCTGCCTAACCCTCCGGGGATAAAGGCGTGATTATATGTATGTATGTATTTCCATAGTATTTTTATTAGACCTGACCGGTTTCGCGTTACGGCATTTCGCCTTACGGCATCCTCGAAGGTTTGCTTTTGAGGATGTATTAATACAAGTGTGTTTTCAATATGTGTAACAACAAATTCCACCAAGTGCCATCAATCAACGAAGATATTTGTAAGTTTTGTTACTCAAGCTCTCTTGAACTACTGAACGGGTGAAGTTGTTTGGTACAGGGGTAGTAGTAGATACCTATATTATATAGTCTGAAATAACACATTCATTCCTGGAATAGATTCCCTTGGGTTACGGGAACGAGATCAAAATTCCGTGAAGACGGGGCCGCCGGCAATAAATAGTACACTATAATATCCCAGGTTAAGTAGATAAGGTTGTCTAAAGTAAATATTATTGCAACGAGCTTCCTTGTTGAGGATGTCGCGCCTTGTCTCAACTCGAAACTAACAGAAACATTCGCTACTTCGAGACCCGTATTCTAAAACGACACCAAAAATCTCGATTTATCTGAGGACAGATTATACATAGATTTGACAAATTGTCCATATAATCTGTTCACAGATAAAAAAAATCATAACCCTCCTTTTGCTTCACCGTAGTCGGGTAGTAAAGATTCAGAACTGAGTTCCATTCTAGAATACGGGCCTAAGTCTACTGAAGCTTCTGAGTCTTAAAAATATTCATTGCCCGGAGATGTATCTACAATCGACAAAAGATATATGGTTGCACATTTACATATAAAGTTATATGTAAAAGTGTAACTGTATCTACTTTTTTTATACCACTTAGGTGGTACACAAACGCACGGTCCACCTGATGGAAAGTGGTTACCGTGGCCTATGGACGTGTGTAACACCAGAGAAGCCACACTCGCGCTGCCGGCCCTGTAAGCATAGAGTTTCTGTGCCTTCAGTGTAGAGGACAAAGCAGGACAAGCCTTTAGTCATCCCACTGACAGCAGGAATTCTCCAGTGAGCTCTGGATACCCTACTCACCGCTGGGAACACAACACGAAGTTATTATAACCGCGGTATTCTGTAGGGCGGAGGTACTTCCCCAGTCGGACTGGTCAATTGGGCGGAAATACCGCCATGTCCTCGTACCTCCTTTATTATATAACTGTACATAGGTATCTACTACTGAATTATATTTTAACATTACGATTTTTAACATTACTTAACTACTAAATTATTTTTTAACATTACGGTGAAGGAAATAAAAAAAATACAAGTCCATTTTATCCTAAAGGCGCGCCAATAAATTTACATGTCCGTACCCACACTCATCCCCATCCCCATCCCATGTAATTAAAAATTACAGTCATGGGGATGTATTTTTTTTTACTATGTACTGTGTATTTCTTTTTTTTGTCGTCACGTCTAACCGCTGAGACTCTTCAGGCCATGGGAATAAAGATTTTTTTTTAATTTTTTTACAAAGCCTCCCAACATTGGGAGATGCCTATATCCAGCAGTGGACTGCGATGGTCTAATTGATTGAATAGTACTATTTAAATTTAAATATTCCACAACATTCCACACAACGCTATCTAGACCCAAGGTAAGCATAGCTTAATTAGCTTGTGTTATGGAATCTAGAATGCGGATAAACATACTTAGATACTATTTTTTTTTATAAATGCGTACACAACATACATAGAAACACACAGACCAATGCAAATATACATATTCATGCATACAAATATTTGCACTGAGCGATTTAGCGATTTGAACGAAAATTTAAATTTACAAACTAGTAATAATAATTAATGAAACCCGGTTAAAATATATTTCCCAATATTATATTTTTTTTACATGGTTTACTTACTTTCTACACATCATTAACACCCACATTAGGAACAACGAGAAATTCTATGTCGCGATTACATTGTCTAGTTATCGTAAAACGGGATGAAAATGGAACAAAGGGTGGATAGAAATAAAATTGTTAGCTAAATTCTATAGTTAAGTATTTTCTTTCATTTGAAACTATGGATTAATTCAAATAATGAAACGAGATTATCGAATATCCGGTTAGATACTTGAAATGTAGGTCGATGAACGACCTCCGCCCCCCATGAGCGCAGGCCTGGGGGTGACTGGTGGAGCCGCCTGTCACCCTGGCAGAAGCAGGTCGCGGCGGCGGCGCCTGGCGCGCCTCCTCGTTTTCCGGGGACGAGTTGGGGCTCTGTAGTCCCCACACACCCGAGGAGAGGGCCAGATCCAGACCCTGGCTCGGCCGGGGTGCGAGGGATATGCCTGTCAACCTCACCTTCGGCAACCAAAACGACCCGCAGGCGGCGTACGTTTTAGTCGGTTCGAGTCCGACATAACCTTCCACCGGCTCCGGTGGGCAGGTATCCGTGGGGATTTTGCGCACGTAAAAAAAAAAGATACTTGAAATGTAAAAGAATATATTTAAAAAATTTAAGGACCATATATAATATTATCTCTAATCATTTTACTCGGTAGGTGCTTAAATTGACTAAACTTAACTTAACTAACTTAACATGTTGCTGGCTTAAAACGCTTATTAAAACATCCATACTGAATACTGATATATCCACTTAAGTTGACCGTCTTACTTAAGTAAAATAATTTTTCCTCCTCCAGTCGTTTACAATATCTTTAAACAAAATTTCTAAATCAGTTTTAAACGTTGACACCGAGGGATACAAGGCTTATATTTCTTTTAAGTAAGGAAGTTCTTTGTTTTCTTTTTTCGTTTATTTTTTACGCGAAGTCAGCTTAATCTTTGTTAGACACTATAATACTCCTCTGTCTATCCCTTAGAGTATTTAGAGCCATGAGTATTATGCAAGTATGTAGAGGGTGTCACTATACCTATGCCTCTTTTTTTAAGTTGTACATATAAAATCTATAAAAAACTTATGGTGACGGAGAAAGAATACAAGTATCACCACCCCATAACATCCAATGGGTGTCGTAAGTGACGACTAACAGAAAAATACGCAGACGATTTCACTGCGAGAGATGGAAAACTCGATATAAAACCCTGTACCAACCCCAGACGGGCCAGCGTGGAAGCAGTAGGCCAAAGCCTCCAAACATTGGGAGACGCCCATCTTCAACAGTGGGCTGCGATGGGCTAATTGTAATTGATTGAGAGTTTCTGTTCAATATATCTATAGACATATAAAACCCTTCTTGGCAGTCGGGTAAAAATTTAACCGTCGAAATGTATGAAGGATTTAGGTGCCTATGGCGTAAGCCACTCGCGCGTAACGTCCGATCGACCAAATTAGATAATTCTTTTTTACCCGACTGCCACGAAGGGTTTTTTTTACATGCGCATAATCCCCAACGGATACCCCCCCCCCCCACAGGAGCTGGTGGAAGAGGACTCGAACCGACTAAAATGCACGCCGCCTGTGCGTCGCTTTGGTTGCCGAAGGTGAGGTTGACAGACATATCCCTCGCACCCTGGCCGATGCAGGGCCATCTCTCACGATCTGGCCCTCTCCTCGGGTGTGGGGACTACAGAGTCCCCAACTCGTCCCCGGAAACGGGAAGGCCGCGACCTGCTTCTGCAAGGGTGACAGGCGGCGCCACCTGTCACCCCCAGGCATGCGCTCATGGGGGGCGGAGGTCGTATGCTATCTCGCGCGTATCTTGTTTGTATGTTTGTAATATTCTTTAGTACCTCATATATATTCCAAACTACGGGACGGATTTCTTCAATTAACATATCGTTACATTCGCCCAAGTGTTCTCAGATAGGTGACACAAAAGAAAAAATGATGGCCTCTGTAATACGCTACAATTTAAAAAGAAAAAATAATGGAATAATGCAATATGGGTATCCAATTAAAAGGCTTATCACGAGGATTTCAAAATAGTATTATCAAGAGACCATTTAATATGATTTTTTTTCTGATGCTGAAATTACGAAACAAGTTTGATAGTAGGAGGTACCCATTAATTTTCTTTTGGTTTATGATTGGCAAATAGGTAACGTTTGTTTAGTTGTTTTTTAAATATTATAATAGGGCTTTTTCCTGGATCAAACTTACACGCGAGTGGTGAGAATGAAATGTGAAATAGATAATTAGCCCAATAAAATCAAACTTCGACACCCAACTACACTATTAGTAAAATTGTATTTCCTTAAGTCTCACTGCGCTCATTCTATCGTTAGCAACGATGCTTTTGTGGGTTCAAAAGGATTGTATTTCTATAAAGCGACTACATGGTACATCCTTGACCTATTTGTGTGGGTATACGACCGTCTCGTACTATTTGTACCTATCACGAATTTTCCAATCGAGTGTCTTTCGACTTTGTACCTACGTTACACAAACTGCATATGAAGAAATAGCCTGTTAAGTATGTGAGAGAGAAAAAAATTGTGAGTGCTGTCACTGCTGTCTCACTTTTTCTGTATCAGTATTTATACGTGTATAAAAAAGTGTATGCCTCGGATACTGTCCTCCAAATTCTACTCTAGAAGGTACTTAGGCAGTAGGAATACTTATCAGTATCAGACGTCTAGGTAATCATAGAACCAAGCGGTTTGGTGACTCTTTCCTTTGTCCCACCATTAAGGCCTGGAATTCATTACCAGCTCACGTGTTTCCTTCCTCCTACAGTCCCGGCTCCTTTAAGCGGGGCGTGAAAAAGCATATGATGAGGCCGTCAAGCTGAGTGTCAAGCCTGCTATGCTGCAATGGAAAATCATAAGTTGTTTGTTACGCTCGATCATTATGAAATTTTAAATACGTGTTGTCAGGGAGGTATTAAAAAGAGGTCAGGAAACCTTTCGTCCAGAAACAAGTATTGCTCCTTAATTAAACAATCTTTAATTACCTAATACCCGAGAACCTGAATTGATTGATTAAATCAAGATTAATGCAAGCGAAGTCGCGGGTAAAAGCTTGTTTTTTGAATCTCATGATAGGGGTGCAGCAGGCTCGCAGAGGCTCACTCACTGGGTCACGGTCGCCTGACGCCTACGTCACGAGCGCACGCAGCAGCCTCGCTGCGCACCGCTTCCCTCACACGTTGTACCTTGTTGTACTACTCTATAAGGGTGAAAACTCAGGATATAGCCGGGAAAATTCACTGTCGTATTTATAGTCGCTGCTAGATACTTCTCGGTCCGCGTGGATTTTGATCTGGGTTTGTTTATTTGCACGATACTCCAATACTTTTTCTGAGATAATCTTGTAAAATCTCATAACATTAGTTATAAGTATATATATACCAACAAGATCCCGTCATAATCGCTACCAGAACAAACAGACAATTCAAGGTCGACAGTGCGAGTGTGACGTCCCTTTTTTTTTTTTTTTACGTTCGCTAAATCCCCACGGATACCTCCCCACCGGAGCCGGTGGAGGAGGTTATGTCGGACTCGAACCGACTAAAACGCACGCCGCCTGTGGGTCGCTTTGGTTGCCGAAGGTGAGGTTGACAGGCATATCCCTCGCACCCCGGCCGACCCAGGGCCATCTCTCACGATCTGGCCCTCTTCTCGGGTGTGGGGACTACAGAGTCCCCAACTCGTCCCCGGAAACGGGGAGGCGCGCCACGTGCGCCACCGAGTGTGACGTCCCTGGTATTGCGCACGGAGGACCGGACGAAATGGCTCACATTGGCAGAGGCCTATGTGCAGCAGTGGACTGCGGTGGACCGATTGATTGATTGATTGATTGATAGACTATGGTAACCAATCCATCAGGCAAGCCGGATGCCTTTCTGACACCTAAGTAGAAGAGAGAAAAAAATTAAGATGTTGCTGCTGGTAAACAGAGTACTAAAGGAATAAATATTCGTCAAGATTACTCCTTGTCCTCCTTTTAATTTGACCTACGGCTTTAAAGAAGCAATTTTTTTTTTCGTGTAAATCTTGTTTTGCAAATAACTGGCAGCAAATAAATAAAAATAGAATAAAGTAGATTACAGAGTTGTTCGAAATTTAAAAATAAATTTAAATAAGTAATGATTTTCGAATATGGAGGGAAAACTTTTAAAAGTGTTTGATTGTACAGTTTCTCTGAGGCAAAATAAAAATTATTTTCTTTGATTGTAAATAACGTTTATTATCAATAATACGTCTTTTACGTATGGTTTGTGCATTTTTGTGACTGTAGTCATCATGTCACGTCGTCATTTAAGTCGCCAAGAGATGTTAAGGGCTGTTGGTATGCTGCAAGCTGGACGAACTCAACGCGATGTAGCGGATGCTGTCAACACCCAACCAAGCGTAATTTGCAGATTATGGGCACGCTACAGGTCTACAGGGGGTGTTGCCGAACGTCACAGGGGACGAAATAGGGTTACTACCCCGCGACAAGATCGTTTCTTGCAAAATTCCGCAAGGCGGCATCCCACGATTACTGCTCGTCAGTTGGTCGCAGGCCTCCAGTCTCAGCATCAAGTGGTTATTAGCGATCAAACTGTCAGGAGAAGACTACACGAAGCCAATATTCATGCTCGCAGACCGCTTAGGGTTCCAACTCTTCGACGTGGAAATCGAGGTCGTCGCTTATTGTGGGCTAACGCACATTTACAGTGGACCGACCATCAATGGGCACGGGTTCTGTTTTCCGACGAATCTCGCTTCGGTTTTCATCCTGATTCGAGAAGAGTGCGTATATGCCGAGTTCCTGGACGTCAGAGCCGTCTCCAGAATCCGCAAGAAGTTCATCCTTACCAAGGTGGAACAATCATGGTATGGGCTGGAATTCGCCTTGGTGGAAGGACCGATCTCGTTTGGATACGGGGCAATTTGAATGCAAACCAATACATTCAGAAGGTTATACACCCCATGGTAATCCCTCATCGACAGCAGTTCGGTCAAGATTTTATGTTCATGCAAGATAATGCACGGTCACACACCGCGAGGGTAGTGGTCAATGCGTTAAGCGAGCACAATATTACGACGATGGAATGGCCTGCTCAGTCTGCCGACCTCAATCCCATAGAGCATGCCTGGGATTTGCTTGGGAGAAGAGCTTTCAGTGATTCTTTAGAAAATCTGAACACTGAAGAACAACTTTTTTTACACCTTCGCAGTGTATGGAGCCATATTCCACAGTCGATGATTGACAATCTCATACTAAGTATGCCACGCCGTTGTCGAGCTGTTGCTAATGCTTTAGGAGGTCCTACAGATTATTAAAAACGTTTAAAGTACGGTTAATTACTGTATTTCTTACTACCGCGTTATTTTTGTGCCTAATCATAGAAGGTTGTAATACTCAATATTGGCACTATTCAATTCTTTCTTAAAAAAAAAAAATATTGATATGAGAATGTTTTTATTAAAATTAAAATTAAAAACGGTATAGAAATACCCTTCTATTGATATAAAACACTCACTATTACAAGAAAGGGTTTTTAAATAAAAACTAGAAATGTCCTTGTTCCCTAGACTTTGTTGATGTGTGTACATAACAAATAATTTATTATTATCTATCTATCTATCTATCTATTAGAGCCTCGTTCGTCAATCTGCAGTTAGGTTAAGTGCCTACTTAACTAATCATAAAAAATCTTGATGTGCTTTTTAAAACAAAACAACGCCTGTAGATGCAGTGAACGTAAATATTATGATATCTACTCGGAGTGCATTATAAAAAACAGTTAGCCGGCTGGCTGGAGGATGACGCTAGACGCAGTTATGTTCTTTCGCAACCTACCTTGTTTTTTTTGTAATGTGCCATAACACTATGTCCACAGTAACATAAAAAGTAAACGAAATATGTAACTACTATAATAGTTTATTAGTCTATTATCCAATCGTGCAATCTGTCAATTCTTCCTACCGATACAACTCATCATGCTCCTCACCTTGCTCCTTCTCTGCTCGACCTGGTCATCGTTTCCTCTCTTCAGCATGTAGCAAAGCATGGTAAGTATACTGCTGATCAGTTTTCCTATCATGACTTGCTATTTTTATCTTATCGCCTTCGTCCACCTAAACTTAAATCTAAATTTCTTCTACAACGCAACTTTGGTGGTATGAACCTGGAAAACTTGCGCAGGGATGCCGATGTCTTGGACTGGAGTCCACTTTATAACTCTAGATGTGTTGATGAGCAAGTTGGAATTTTGACTACAAATATTATTAAGTTATTTGATGTACATGCTCCGGTTCGCAGGATAAGGGTGAAACATCTTCCAGCGCCTTGGCTAACAAGTGAAATCAAAATACTTATAAATAAAAAAGCACAGCCAAGTCGAAATATAAAAGGCGTCCTTCCGAAGTGAACTGGGAAAACTATGTTGCTATTAGAAATCACTGCAATCGGGTTTGTAGGAATGCGCAACGCCGTTATATTCATAACTCAGTAGAAAACGAGGACCCAGCAAAAGTCTGGAAATTTCTAAGGACATTGGGAGTTGGCAATTCTTGTCAAGACTCGATCCCTAACAACGTAAACTTAGATTCACTTAATGAACATTTCTCCTCTTCGTCAAAATTTGACAAAATGACAAGACAAAATACATTACAGCGTCTTTCACCTGTCTCAACTCCCAACTGCTCTCCTTACTTATTTAGTCAATTCTCGGCTTGTGATGTTAGGAGGAGCATAATGTCAATCACGTCTAATGCTGTGGGTACGGACTGTATCAGCCGTAATATGATTCACCCTATCATTGATGAAATCCTTCCTGTCATCTGTCATATCCTGAATCTCTCAATAACTAAATTAACAACATAGTTGATGGTAGTGTTCAGCGAGTGGGTCGCAACAGAGTGTCCGTTGAATTTAAGAACGCTAGTGATGCCAACAACTTTTTTTCTCATCCATCCTTAGCAAGGGCCAAATACATTTGTACTATTCCCTCTTTTGCAAGCTCTCGAATGGGCATAGTAAGGCAGGTTCCAGTAGATTGGACTCTAGAAGAAGTGGTCCTATCCATTGAGGTCCCATCAGGATATGGTTCAATCATGAAAGCAAGAAGGCTTAACAGAAGAGTACTGAATGAGAACAACACAGCCACATACATTCCCACTCAGACTATTGTAGTCACTTTCTCAGGACAAAAATTGCCCCCACACGTCTATTGTTTTTATAATTCTCTCCCCATTGAGAACTACGTTCTCCCTCTTATTCAGTGCTGGAAATGCTGTCGCTATGGCCACACCACTACACAATGCAGGTCTGCTCTGCTCTGGTATGAGGGTACATCATGTGCCTCAAGATCCCCCACCTGCATGTTTTGCTTAGGGCCTCACTCAGCAAAAGATCCCTCTTGTCCAGAACACTCTAGGCAGAAGATGATAAAGATTACCATGTCTCAGGAGAATATCTCATATATGGAGGCATCTGCCAGATTCCCCCAAGTGAAAAAATCCTTTGCCGACACTACCAGAACGTCTCAACCATTGAGTCCTCAACTTGGTGCTCAGCAGTCTTTCCCGTCTTCTGTCCGGAGGTCTTAAGGGCCTCAGGTATCTCACCGAAAAATAATTTTCATGCCCCAAAGGCAGAACAAACCCGCTTCTGGCCCTGGCTATGACAGGCAGGTCCACAATGTTATCACTCTCTGCCCCCCATCTTCTCTTCCTAATGGTGCTGCAATCTCTGATGCAGAAGCTAACGTTCCTGCGAATGATAACCTCCTTGATCTATTACTCTCCACACTTATTAACATGTTGACCCACTTTGATGATACTGAGCTGCCTGATAAATATGGATCAAAACTTACTCAGCTGTTAACTTTCACCAGTAACATTCCCTCCTCTGCTCCAATGGAATTGTAGGAGCATTAGAAGTAAGAAAAGTCATTTAATTTATTTAATTAATAAGCACAAACCTCTCATCCTTGCCATCCAGGAGACTTGGCTTAAGCCCGGCTCCCATTTCAGGGTGCCTGGATATGTCTGTCTCCGGGATGACAGAGGTGATAGGTATGCTGGAGCTGCCCTTCTAGTCTCTAGAACAATTATTTTTAATTCTTTGACTTTACCTCCTCATAGTGATGGTATCAATATTGTTGCCATTACAGTGGCAAACATTGCTTTTCTCTCTGTTTACATCCCCTATCCAGATGTTTCTTCCTTAGCTGAGATGAATGACATTTTAACTTCTATAGCTTATCCGCTTGTTATTCTAGGTGACTTCAACATTCATCATACTTCTTGGGGTTCACAAGATTGTGATGTTTTAGCATCCCCATTCATAGAGATGCTAGATTCGTTGAATCTCTGCATCTTAAATGATGGCTATGCCACCCGTAGGCCCTCTCTAACCCAAAGGGGCCCTAGTACTGTAGATTTGACTGTTTGCTCAGCGTCCCTTGCCTCTTGCCTGACTTGGCAGATATCAAGTGACTCACAACAGAGTGATCACTACTCCATAATTGTCACATCACTAGCCAGCCACAGGGAATCATCACCATTTAACCCCCTTCTCAAATATAACCTTTCAAAGGCCAATTGGGAATTATACTCCAGTTATCTTGAACAAGAGGTTTCTCTCCTGCCTGCGCCTAACTCAGATAACATTGAGACTGTTTACACCCTGTTTAAACAAGCTCTTCTGAACTCTGCTGACAAGGCAATACCTGTTAAAAGGACCCCCAGGAACAACATCCCCTCTCCTCCTTGGTGGGATGAGGCCTGCTCGTCTGCCTGCCGAATGAGAAGGGAGGCTGAAAGAGCATATAAGCATAATATGTCAACTTATAACTATTTGAACTACCAAAAAGTAGCTGCACAAACAGTTAGGCTCCTGTCACAAAAGAAAATGGATGGTTGGTGCAGATTCTGTGAAAGATTAGCCCCTCGTACCCCCGCATGTTTTGTATGGAGAGATATTAGAAGGTTCAGGTACTCTACAACCTACAGCAATATTACGTCGAATGACCCCTCCCGATGGTTACAGAAATTCGAGCAAAGATTGGCTCCCCCAACAGCTCCCACAGCTGATGAGTCTTCAAAATTCTTTCCCTCCAGTCCTCAGGCTTCACACCCTTTAGATGCTTGTTTTACGTACGACGAGCTTTCGATCGTCTTGGGGTCCCTTAAGGACTCTTCTCCTGAGGTAGATAGCATCCCTTACTCATTCATTTTCAAAAGCAGCACCACTACCAAAACCTTCTTTTTAAATTTACTCAACCACATTTTTTGCTCTGGTTTCCCCCCGGAAGAGTGGAAATCTCAAATCATAATACCGATCTTGAAACCATGTAAGCGCAGCGATGATCCCTCTAGCTACCGCCCCATTGCGCTCTCTTGTACTATGTCTAAAATATTAGAGCACTTAATAAAAAATCGTTTAGAGTAGCTGGTGGAAAGCCAGGGCTTACTGTCGAAAACTCAGTTCGGCTTCCGCAAGGGCCTGGGGACAATGGATAGCCTCAGCATTTTAACTACTGACGTTAGAATAGCTTTATCTAAAAATCAGTATTGCGTGGGCGTTTTCTTGGACATTGCAGCTGCATATGATAATGTACTTCTTCCTGTGCTCAGGCAAAAACTGCTCAATCTGAGTGTTCCAGAGAAGATCGTAAATTTCATTTCCAATTCCCTGTCTGCAAGAACCATTAGTCTTAGAGTTCAAAATTCAACCCTCTCTTCCAGAATTACTTGGAGAGGCCTTCCACAGGGCTCTGTCTTAAGTCCTCTCCTCTACAGTATCTACACAGCTGATTTGGATCTCTCAGTCACATCTTTCTGCAACATCTTACAATATGCAGATGATTTGGCTCTTTATGTAGCAGTGGATCATATGGCAGATGCTGTGTCCAGATTGAACTCAGCAATTTCCTATCTCTCTATTTGGCTTACTGACCATGGTCTATCTGACTACCGGTTCCCAAAAGCTCTGTGGTAAGTTTCAGCCGTCGTAGATCCATCCCTGATTGTTTAATCTCTCTTGATCATCAAAATTTCCCTGTAAATAACACAGTTAAGTTTTTAGGATTTGTTCTGAACTCAAAGTTATTTGGGGTGGAACACATTAACTACATTTCCCATAAATGTGAAAAAAATATTAATATTTTAAGAGCAGTGTCTGGCGCCTGGTGGGGAGCCCACCCCTATTGTCGAAAGCTGATGTACAACGCCCTTATCCGTAACCACCTTGACTATGGAAGCTTCCTCTTGGAACCATGCAATAAGGCAGCATTAAGCTTGTTGGATAAGATCCAGGCCAAAAGCATGCGCCTCATTGTAGGTGCCATGAGATCACCACCGATAAATGCACTACAATTGGAGTGTGTAGACCCCCCTCTATTTCTAAGAAGACAGTACCTCTCAGACAGATACCTATATAAATCGTCCCAACTATCCTTACATCCCCTAATACCCAAGTTACATAGACTATCAGAATACATTTCTTCAGGTGGATATTGGACACATAAAAACCACCCCTGTTTATTTAATAGCTTTGTTAATTATGTTCGTCTCCCTTTCCCTTGTTTTCAGTGTTAAACTAACCCATTGTTTGAAACCACATTTGATGCGATGATCTACACCCCTAATGTGATCTTATATTCAGGTATCAGTAAGGATTCTGTGGATGCTGGTAGGGAGCTGGATTATTTGATCAGTCAACATTGGAAGGATTGGCTAGCCATTTACACTGACGCATCTAAAACTTCTGACTCTTCTTGCGTGGGGTCCGCAGTTTGGATCCCAAAATATAAAATTATAATATCATATAAATCACCAAATATCAATTCCATTTTTACTGGCGATAGCTATACTCGCAGCATTACTATATGTTGAATCTCATAATATAAGCAAGGCGGTAGTATTTACTGATTCCAGGAGCTGCTTAATGGCCATTCGGAGGAGGTAGGACACGGCGGTATTTCCGCCCGATTGAGCAGTTCGACTGGGGTAGTACCTCCACCCTACAGAATACCGCGGCTATAATAACTTCGTGTTGTGTTCCCAGCGGTGAGTAGGGTAGCCAGAGCTCACTGGAGAATTTGTGCTGCCAGTGGGAAGACTAAAGGCTTGTCCTGCTTTGTCTTCTACTGACGGCACAGAAACTCTGTACTTACAGGGTTGGCAGCGCGACTGTGACTCCTCTGGTGTTACAGACGTCCATAGGTCACGGTAACCACTTTCCATCAGGTGGGCCGTGTGCTTGTCTGCCAACTAAGTGGTATAAAAAAAAATCCTAGCTAATCAATTCACCAGTAAAACAAAGTTCCCCTTAATACTGTTGATTAAGCAAGCATTGTTCAGATGTCAGACTAAGGGTCTATTGATTTCACTGGTATGGATCCCAAGCCATGCGGGCATAGCAGGTAACACTTTTGTGGATTCCCTAGCCAAGGAAGCAATATCCAATGGTGCTCTCGACCAATATAGAGTCTATGCTCACGATATCCTCTTACTTGCCAAACCCTGTTTGATCTCAAAATGGACTACCCTTTGGGAGAAGTCCAGTAAGGTGAAGGGTAGACACTATGCTTCCATCCAGCCTGATATTCCAGCTAGACCTTGGTTTTACCAATTCCGTGAAGCTAGTAAGAGAGCCACATCGGTAATTTGTCGTCTACGTTTAGGTCATGCCTGCACCAATGTATTTCTTGCTAAAATCAGGATCAGGGACAGCTCTCTCTGTGAGTGTGGCTTAGATGAACACACAGCGGATCATATTTTCTTTGAGTGCACAAGAAGGAATGGTTCTTTATATGATATCCTCCCCATTAACCGTATCCCTCGACACATGAATTTTAACTCTCTTCTGACCTATACTAATTCTCGTCTCATATATTTGATCTGTAGCTACATTAACTCAAATAATATTAACCTGTAGAACTGTGTTTGTCTGCTATAACCTCCAACCAGTGTGTTTTGCTTTGACTCAGGTACCAGCGTGCTACATGACTTTCGGCCTATATTGAATGTTAAATACATCATCTCTTGTAGGTACATTCATAAAACTTTTGATCCGAGATTACAATAAGTCACATTCCGCCAAGTCTAAACTGTGAATTAAATCCCGAGCTAAGTCATTGGCGGAAACATCGGAATCGCCAGAAGGGAAAAAAAAAGAAAAAAAACTAACGTGTTTCCAAAAACGTGGAAAGAGGCTCAGATAAACCCTATTCCTAAAAAGAAAAATCCTCCCTCTTTTTCTGATTATCGCCCTATTTCTATCTTACCCTTTCTTTCTAAAGTCCTTGAACGTCTCATTAACACTCAACTTTGTAATTTCCTCTCAAAAAACGCACTACTGAATCCTCTCCAGTCTGGATTTCGTCCTGGTCACAGTACTACTACTACTTTGGTTCATATTACGAAAGATATCAGATCAGATATGGAAAGCGGTGAGCTGACAGTACTAACTTTGTTGGACTTCAGTAACGCATTTAATACCGTAGATTTTGACGTGTTACTTGGCATATTGAGCACTCTTAACATATCTCCAACGGTGATAGACTGGTTTCGTAGTTACCTTTTTGGTCGCCGGCAGCGTGTATGTGTCAAAGAATTCATCTCCTCTTGGTGTACAGCAACCGCTGGTGTACCACAAGGCGGCGTTTTATCTCCCCTACTTTTTGCAGTTTTTATAAACTCTATCACCGACGAACTATCTTCTTCCTACCAACCTGTATACTGATGACCTGCAGATATACTCTCGAGCCCCGCTGGACAAACTGGCGGTAGCTGTCAACACAGTAAATACTGACCTAACATCGATATGCTACTGGAGTGCCTCGTACGGTCTAAAAGTAAATCCATGCAAGACACAAGTAATTATTGTCGGGAGCTCCAGGTTGATTGATAAAATAGATTGGTTAACCCTACCTCAAGTGACTTGCAATGGAACAATAGTCCCATATAGCAACAAAGTAAAAAATCTGGGGATCGTTATTGATAGTCGCTTATCCTGGGGGCCGCATCTCCTGGGACTAAGGCGTAAAGTATTTGCAGCGGCAGGGTCCCTGCGTAGGCTTCAAAATTTTCTACCCACTGCCACTAAGACTGAGCTTGCACAATCTCTTATTTTTATTTTTCCTATTCTCGACTATGCTGATGCCAGCTATCTAGATCTCACTGAAGACCAACTTAACAAGCTTGAGAGACTCCAAAATCTTTGTATACGATTCGTATTTGGATTACGTAAATATGATCATGTTTCAAAATTTCGAAAAAAGCTCAAGTGGTTACATATACGCCTTCGCCGGAATGCGCATATTCTCGCCTATTATACAACATTTTATTTAACCCACTAACTCCTTCTTACCTGAAACAGCGATTTGAGTTCTTACACGACACTCACTCAAAGGTTTTAAGATCATCGGAGAATCTAAGGTTGAAAATACCGAGCCATTTCACCAACTTTGCTGACAAATCCTTTTCGATTCAGGCGGCACGGTTGTGGAATGCTTTGCCAGTGACTGTCAGTCCTTGCTTGACTTTTTCTATAGTGTGTATGCTTATTTATGTATAATTGTATGTACCTATGGCTAGTGTGTTTTCTTTTTCATTATTATTATTTTATTTTCTTTATATATTCTCTATGTAGGTACACCTAACTGCCCTAAAATATTCTTCTCCTATTTTCTTATCTCCATCCTATGGTTGCCTGTAAGAAATTGCCGCAGAGCGATAAGGCCGCCATCTGTACGTGCCACGGAACTTGTATCACATATTCTAGTGTAATTGGTGTACAATAAAGACGTTATTATTTATTTTTATTTTTTATTTATTTTTTATTATTTATTAATAAACAAAAAAACTCAGTTTACTAATATTTTTCTGTTTAGAAACTCATTTTAAGACCAAAAACCGAAATAGAACCACTGGGCAGTTAGTCAGTTAGTTAGCCTAGTTTATTTTTATTAATTTAATAGGTATTTGTTTTATAAAAAGTTGCAAAAAATTGTTATACCTTTAACTTTATATTATACTATCTGTGCTTTAGTTAAGTAAACCTAACTGAATGGAGTGCCTATATGTATTTTCGTAGCTCTTATACTGGTACCTACCTACACTTTTTCTCTACCTAATCTTTATTGTTTTTCTCCTTAATTCGTAAGTCAAAATGTATTTATAAACGTAAGTACAGGTAAATACCTATAAGTCACAGCAACAAAGTGAGAACATGCAACAAACAATGTGGGAGTCGAACGCCTTTGTTATAAAGATCAAGAAATTGTCGTCGTGAGTCGTATTGTTAGATATAAGTACCTACAGGAGTACTGGCCATTCACGATTTTCACGAAGCCTCAGCTCGCACGATACAATACAATATTAAACCTTGCAATAAGAGGATTTCTAAGAACTGTTTGCTTTATAACGGTGAGTTTCCACGAAGGTAAAGAAAAATGTATAAAACGGTCCGGACATTTGAAATGAAAGAGTAAAATATGAAAAATGAAAAAAGAGTAAAACATAATGTGTATTTTTTTTACTTCTCACGTTCTTTTATAGGTACTTAAGTTTAGTTTCTACCGATTGCACGATAAGTGTACCTATAATGTGTATTTGTCGCATCATCCTTTCGTTAATCCCGGTCCCATCCGAGGTCTTCGACCTCGGTGTTTGGAGTCCGCATTTTCTAGTTTACATGTGAAACGGCTGAACTTTGATATTTTTCGAGAAGCGACTACCATATGACCTCCACAAACTATTGGCGATATCAAAGTATTGCAATTAAGATCAGCTGTCGGAATTTTTAGGGCTCCAACTACCCATCATCATCATGGAAACGAGAGAAAGGAGACGGGGATTTCTGGGCCAAATTGTAATGACTTGAGATATGACTTAAAAAAAGCGATGTATTTTTCTATTTCAAAATTTTAAAACAGCTCAATTGAACATCAGGAAGACGAGAAATCTTAGAACTAAGTTAAGTCCACGAATATGATATCGATTACTGTGATCGATTCAAACAACATTGTCAATAAAAACACTTTCATCGTAGTATTATTTCAGTCAAAGTGAACAAAACATAATAATAACAATAATACACATTTAAAAAATATAATAATAGTGTAATTATAATAAATTCTGAATTGATTTTCGTTAATCGATTAAATAATTCTCGTGTTTATCAACTGTATAAGTCGTATTAATCTGTGCTGTGAAAACTGACAGCTTCCTGACTTTCAGTCAATCAGTTATTACTCTCTACTATATATGGTGGCGCCAGTAGTAGTAAATTCAAATCGTCTCAATTGGTTGACGCTGAGCACACGCTCCCTATACCCATCTCCCTCCCGCACTACCTCTAAAGTGAGATAACAATAGTTTCGTTGAAATAGCCGCATCTTGACTTCGTATTGAACTAGCAAGAAACAATGGCGGCAGCGCACGCGACTCTCAGAAATTAATAATGTTTGTTGGATTTTAACCGCTTTCATAGACCTTTACCGATCGGATTGTGCCTCTCGTGTGTCCCTCAAGTGATTTAGTGATGTGGGCGGCAACTCCTGAGCCAGGAAGAGAAGACCGGTGCACCGGCTACGACAGCACGTGGCTTCGTAAATGTTAGTGCATCCTCTCCTAATTTCTCGAGTTGCATTCAATGCCTAAACCACCTCCGCGGCAACCCGATCACCTATCTTGTTTGTTGTGTAAAGTGTCATATGAAACATGTTAGCTTCACCCCCCGCGAAATACAGTCCACTAGCTCAGGTGGCATGAGAATCGCGCCACCATTCTTTTTGGTCCTGGTCGAGCCGGATCCTTAGTCGTAGCTCGCATTTTGTTATTTATTCCATGGGGAATAAACGCACCGCACCTAAATACCTAGTTATTTTAGTAGAAAACCCCGCATCTAGGCATTTAGGTTTGGATCTTAGGTATTCTAGACACCCTAGTGCATAGGCACAGTGTAATACCTAACGCATTTGGCTATTTCAATTTCTGGGTTGTCCGTTCGCCGCTGGCTCGCATCGTGTTTACCTGATACCTACATAGGTTACGTACGTGGTTATACCTCGCTCGCATTTCTCTTATCGTATCGATCCTTAGTCGTAGTTTCGCATTTTGTCATTTATTCCATTGGGAATAAACGCACCGCACCTAAATACCTAGTTATTTTAGTAGAAAACCCCGCATCTAGGCATTTAGGTTTAGATCTTAGGTATCCTAGACACCCTAGTGCATAGGCACAGTGTAATACCTAACGCATTTGGCTTTTGTTTTTATTTGTTTCAATTTCTAAGTTGTCCGTTCGGCGCTAGCTCGCATCGTATTTACCTAATACCTACGTGAGTAGGTACGCGGTTACACCTCGCTCGCATTTCATTCAAATTCATACGAAAGTATTTTAATTTGAATAGATATTACGCAATACTTAATCCCTGAAATAATAGTTGAACCTAGACAGCGATCTAGCTCGCGTAGGTACGATCTGGTTGTTACTATGCGCGTTTGTTCAAGCTTGCACTCGCAGTCATAAGTACCTACCTACCTACGGATATCGCTCGCGCCGCGTCGCTGCTCTGTACCGCTAAGATTAAGTCATTTCATTTGTTGTTTACCGCACTTTAGTTTGATATTTATTTGTAAAAATGCCCCCAAAGGTTGGTAGTACCGATAGTAAAGTTCAATTGAAACTTTTATACGCTAAAAGAGAAATGATTTACTCTCGCGTACAATCGATTTGTGATAATGCACTTAAAACCTCTGATTTGGCTATTAGAGATTCGTTCTTGTGTTCTATAGAAAACTTGGATAGTTTACGCGCGGATTTCGAATCCTTAGTACATGACATCAACGTTTTAGAGTTAAATTTAAATCCCGATTACTCAGTGAGTTATCAGGCCTTGTCGTCGTTTGACGATTTGTATTGTCGTATCAAACGCGTCGCTAGGAGTTTGGAGAAACCGTCTGACCGACCCAATCCCACTCGCGACCGACCTAAGTTGCCACCAATTCAGATACCCGAATTTGATGGTAACATCCGCAATTGGTGTTTATTTATAGATAGTTTTGAGAATACAATAGATAAGAACGATTCGTTGACAGATCACGAAAAAGTGCATTATCTCGTTGAAAAATTAACTGGTAAAGCTATAACCGTTTGCGCTGGAATTACGTTTAGTGCCGAAAATTATAATTTAATTTTAAATACTTTGAAAGCTAAGTATGAGGATAAAAGATCGGTAGCTAATGCATATTTGGATCAGATGTTTGATTTGAAAGCCATTACGGCATGTAACGATCAAAACTTAGAGAAGTTTCTAGATACTTTCGCATCATCTGTTCGCGCCGTAAAGAACCTAAAGATCGATGACCTCTGCGACTTCTTATTTTTGTATATGGGTTTAAGGAAATTAGATTCCGAAACCATTCGATTATTTGAGTCGGATCATCGCGGCAATAAAATTCCTAAGTTCGAAGACTTAGAAAGTTTTGTTCGCGAGCATATAAAAATATTGCAACGCTCTTCATCGAAACATGAAGGCGCGAAGAAAGTTGTTAGTTCCGAACGCAAAATAGATGCGTCATCGAAGTCACTGAAGTCAACTCATACTTATGTTAATACCGCACCAGCACATGTACAATCACCTGTTTGCTCTTTGTGTAATACTCATCATTCGCAATTGTACAAGTGTCCGGGTTTCCTAAAATTATCGCCTAATGATCGTTATAAATTTGTTCGCGCTAATAATTTTTGTTTTAATTGTCTCGGTACTAAACACCGCGTTGTTTTATGTAATAGTAGCAATAGTTGTCGCAAATGTCAAGCGAGACACCACACTTTACTTCATTTTGAAAATAGTAATGCCGCATCCAATGTGAGCACAGTTGGTTCGTCGAGCGGTGACACACGGCGGCCTGCGCCACAGCCGCAGCCCGCGCTCGCGCGCGCTCCGGCCCGCCCGGAGACCGCTGCGAATGACGTCACCTTGTGTTCGTTGTCCGCTAGTGCTGCGCTCACTACTGTTGTCCTCGCGACTGCTCGCGTCATTATTGTTGATGCATTAGGTAAACCGCACATTGTTCGAGCGCTATTAGATGGCGCTTCGCAAAGTAATTTTATTACTCAAGATTGTTGTCAACGTCTTGGTTTCAATGTTAATAAGCGTTCAACCCGCTCAGTGGTGAAGGGTTTTGGAGGTTTACAGTCAGCTGTTCATGGCACCGTTAAAACAAGGTTTGGATCTCGTTTTAATAATAATATTTGGTTTGACATGAATTCGCTCGTTATAGATAAAAATAACTGAACAGTTGCCTACCGTCCCGGTTGACACGTCTTTATTAACGAAATTTAAAGACTTGCCTTTAGCAGATGAGACTTACGCTGTTCCTGGAGTCGTCGATATATTGATCGGCGCTTCGATTCTCCCGCACCTCCAGTTATCACGTAAGGTTCAAGGGGGACCGACGTACCCCGCTTCGCACGCACTGGAAACAGTTCTAGGTTTTGTTATAATTGGTTCCGCACCCGCTTCTATAGATAGTTTTAGTCACTCGACTGCTTCGTTCTGTTGCACCGTCGAGCCGCCACTGGAGTCTACCATCCGCAAGTTTTGGGAAATTGAAGAGGTCAATGTCCCACCTATCCTAAGCCCTGATGACAAGATGGCTGAGGAGATTTATTGTCGCACGACTACTCGTGATGAGCAGGGTCGTTATGTTGTCGCGCTCCCTTTCAAGGGAGATATTTTTTCGCTCGGTGACTCCCGTGTATCCGCTGAAAAACGCTTTCTTTGTTTAGAACGAAAGATGCAGGCGTCTCCAAAGTTAAAGCAAGCCTATGATGAGGTTGTTAACGAATATTTAGATAAAGGTTACATCTCACCTGCGCCTGCGGACACTGACGAGACCCAGCCTTCGTACATTATCCCGCACCGCGGAGTTATTAGAGAAGATAAGCTTACTACTAAACTCCGCGTAGTTTTGGATGGCAGTGCTAAAACTAGCACTTCCGTGTCGCATTAATATTAGTAGAATTTTAGCTTTTTCGGACTCAACAGTCGCTTTGTGTTGGGCCCACTCTTCGCCCCATCGTTGGGACACATTCTTCGCTAATAGAGTGGCAAAAATTCAATCTGAATTAGCGCCACAAAATCTCTTTCACGTTGCTGGCACCAATAACTCAGCCG
The DNA here is from genome assembly GCA_963662185.1 of Eilema griseolum. Taxonomy (NCBI): domain Eukaryota; kingdom Metazoa; phylum Arthropoda; class Insecta; order Lepidoptera; family Erebidae; genus Eilema; species Eilema griseolum. The sequence continues at coordinate 20,559,691 of OY759240.1, read as the reverse complement.
ATTGTCTCTCTCGTGGATTGCTTCCTTCGCAAATTTTAGATCACCCGTTATGGTTTAGTGGACCGTCCTGGATTCATGCCGCGTTAGATAAGTGGCCAGTTAGTCAATTCAATCCCACTACGGTTTCCGAACCACCCGAGGAGAAGAAGCACTCGCTTGTTGTATCGGTCCCGCGTGAAGAGTCCCTTATTTTGTTGTTGGCTAATCGCGTCTCGTCTTGGTCGAGACTGTTGCGTTGTGTTGTTTATGTAGGCCGATTTTTGAGAATTTTATCTACGCGCGGTCATATAGAGTTGACCGGTGATTTAAGTACGCTAAAATATTTGCCCGCAATAGATGTTGATGACGATAGAATGCACCTTCTAACTCGTCACGCTCTTTTGGATAGATTAGTCCAATCGTTTTGGAATCGTTGGAGAACCGTTTGTTTGCACACGCTGCAGTCGCGTTAAAAATGAAATACACCATCTAACCCAATTACTGTAGGTACGGTGGTAGTCCTTATGACTGGGAATGCGCCTCCTTTGCATTGGCCTCTAGGAGTAGTAGAGGAAGTTTTCCCGATTCCCGCGGGATAACTCGTGTTGTACGGGTTAAAACCGCAACCGGATCATATCTGCGCCCGGTTGTTCGCCTCTGCCCTCTGCCTAGCCAGCAGTAGGCACGAGTTCAAATCTAGGTTTATATTTTAGTTGTTATTTCCCAAACCTAGATTTAGATTAGACTTTAGATTTGTTCCGCATTTTTCGTTTTGAAGGTAACCCTTCAAGCCGGGGGGAATGGTGGCGCCAGTAGTAGTAAATTCAAATCGTCTCAATTGGTTGACGCTGAGCACACGCTCCCTATACCCATCTCCCTCCCGCACTACCTCTAAAGTGAGATAACAATAGTTTCGCCCCGCCAATGGTTGAAATAGCCGCATCTTGACTTCGTATTGAACTAGCAAGAAACAATGGCAGCAGCGCACGCGACTCTCAGAAATTAATAATGTTTGTTGGATTTTAACCGCTTTCATAGACCTTTACCGATCGGATTGTGCCTCTCGTGTGTCCCTCAAGTGATTTAGTGATGTGGGCGGCAACTCCTGAGCCAGGAAGAGAAGACCGGTGCACCGGCTACGACAGCACGTGGCTTCGTAAAGGTTAGTGCACACTCTCTTCTTAATTTCTCGGGTTGCATTCAATGCCTAAACCACCTCCGCGGCAACCCGATCACCTATCTTGTTTGTTGTGTAAAGTGTCATATGAAACATGTTAGCTTCACCCCCGCAAAATACAGTCTACTAGCTCAGGTGGCATGAGAATCGCGCCACCAATATATAATAATCTATGGTTATTACAATTACGATTCACAATGATAACTTAAATGATTTTCCCCTGCTTACAGAAATGAATTAATTCTAATATATTTAGGGACATATCAGATAAAGCAGGCACGTTTATACTACGGTGAGCACCTAAGAGGTAATGAAGGCTTCATTATAGAAGTGTGTAGGATGGCCTGCTTCGAGAGTTGTCGGCTTCTAATTCTGCATGGATGCTAAGGGGATTCAGATCAGACATATAAGTCGCAAGACGTATTTCTTTTATTCAGTTTAGGTATATAAAATATTCTATTATAATATACAATTACTTACAAATTAGTATAAAACTATGCTAACTATACAATATATACAAAAATGGAATAGAGAAAAAGAGGGAGACTGTAATTTTAGGCATCGAAAAATTCCTCCCCATCGATCTCTACTGGTACCGTGCCCAAGAGGCTGGCGGCATTACCACGCTGAATGGCGATGCCAATTCTTTGAGCGAGGTAAAGGCCAGCCTTATGGTCACGGGAAGCGTCGATTAGTCGCTTCGCTATTTCTTTGAATAGCGTGCGCGCGCTCGGACCCCACGGACCCAACGTTTCGACTCCAAACGGCTCAAAAATATAATTACCAGTTAAATTGGTATATTTGCGCCGTTTAAGAGTCTCCGCTGATGCAGCAGCAGCGCATGCGCAATCCATCGTACTTGGAAGATGGGAAGGCGCCAGGGTGTCGACGCAAGTTGCATCCCACACCAAAGGCCTACCCATCTTCCAAGATATCAATGACATACCGTCCGGTCTCTTACCATCGTCGCGAGCCAAGCCAACAGGTTCAAGTATAGCTGGCACGCCGGCGGTGACAAGAGCTCGACGGATAATGTCGTTAATGTTTGCTTGTCGGGACATGCGGCCTGCGCTCCTGTTGCAAGACAATCCGTGATGTCCAAGGCTATCGACAGCTTCTCCACAGAGACACCGATGCGGAGAAACACACGGTGCATCCAAACGAAGGCAAGTCGCAATGCGGAAGGTCGTGTCGTCCAACATTGTTCCAATGTTAGGCGAAGGAAGTGTCTGTAGCCATACACCAGATTCCCATTCACCCACAGCCAATAGACGAGCGCGCTCAGCAGCGCTGGTAGCTGTACTGATTCAATGTTTCTTAACACCAATACTGAGCGGCTCATCCCATTTCCTTTGGGAAGATGGGTTGGCGGGCATGGCGGCAGTTGGACAAGTCATTTTCCAAGCATTTACAGCTTCGGCCTTACCTGGCACATCCGAATTAATCAGTGAAGGAGATAGAATTTTCCTGACCAATTCTTCAGTGCCATAGACCGACGACAAAAATGCTGGCATACTTACATCTGCAATTTTGCCGAGGCCCCCGAGACGAACTGAAAGGGACGCCTGAAGCCACACTCGATCGTTCAAATTTATATTTAAAATTTTGCATAGAGTGTCTTGCAGCACTTTATCCACTTGACCTAAAAGTTCCAAAAATTTAAAAAGTTGAGTTGAACGCAGAGCATGTGTAAATTTTGGTACGAAAAGACAATGCCGAATAATGGTGAAAGCTGAATGTATATTAATTTGGTACAATCGATCCGAAACATCACAAAAAAAAAATTCTCTTCCACAAAAGACTCGTAAGCATCTTCAAGAATTGGCGACCCAAGGAGGCGGAGAGAACTTTTTTGTAAAACTTTTAAATTTGGAGCCAAAGCATTGAATTTTGAGAGAAACCGAAAGATTGTCAATTTGATCACTGAGAAGCCAGACTGAAAATGACTGGCCCAAGAGGATCACCTTGTTGACATCCTACTGCTGAATTTAAAATATTTTCCTTATAAAGTAATTTAGAAGGATGCCTATAGCACTGCCAGAGAAATTTAAAAATTTTGGGGGTTTCCAATTTGGCCTGTGTCAACAGAGTGTCCCTATTAACAGAGTTAAAGGCATTCCTCAAGTCAACTTTGAGGATAACCTCACCTCCACTGCAGCCAAGGAACGTAGATAAGGCATGTACAGCAGCCTCACAGCCCCCTTAGGAGTCGAAGCCGAGTTGGAGGGGCTGGAATTTATCTGTGAGAGAGTCTCTATATGCTCTACAACACAACTTGGCTGTTATTAGCTTGTATGTACAGCCTACGGCAATGGGACGAATGCCACCATCTTTTTTACGCAAGGCGCAGAGATTAGCGCCGTACAGTAAATCAATGATGCCCTCGTCCGCATTGCCGGACAACATAAGGTTAATTAAGGCCGTTGGTTCTTTCAAGAGTGCGTCGCCAGCTTCTCCGACGCTTACACCGGTAAGGTCCTTGAGGTGCTGAGGGGTAAGGCCATCGAGGCCGCTGGCAGACCCACTCCAGAAAGAGCCAACGGCTGCTATCACGTCCTTGGCTGAAACACTGAGACAATCAGCGTCTGACTCCAGAGGCTCAGGGAAGGAAAGGTTATCAGCAGGTGATGGGTGCTTGCTTTGCAAATCTGCCAGAGTATCTGGCGAGCATGGCGCTATAACATCACTGCTGAATAAAAGCCTTGCAGCTCCCCTAATGTCAACTTCTCTTAACTTGGACTCTACATAGTGGTAAATAGAATTTTTATGGAAGTTGGTGAATTTTGGATCAAAAGTATGAGATAGAGAGCAGTTCTCTTTTATTTGTGTAGTTAGCGATTTTTAAGTGGCCTGGTCTTTCGCAACATGTAGAATCCTATAAGGGAAGGTGAGTGATTGTTCCCAAGCGCTTTGAGAGTTCTCCCGGACTACCACGGCTATACACCGGGTAAGGTTCAGTGCAACGGATGGCCTAGCACCACGAGGAACTCTCTTTAAAGTTGGAACCGAAAATTAACTATAAACAAAATTGACAGTGCCGGCGCTTGCGTCTTCGCATCCTAGCAACGCGAGGGACCGAAGCGACGCCCCCGCGTTGCACTAGTACTGTTGCTTACCTATTCTGTTTCTTGCTTACTCAAAACTGAATAGGAATCTAAAAGTGTAAATCGATATTGTCCTATCCTTTTAAGGGTTAATTATCCTGAGTACACTTTTTCTTTCTTTTATTAATGGCTTCTGCAGCGAATCGCCGCAATTTTAACTCAAGTAAATTGTAAAAGTAGTACACTTATTTGTTTATAAATCATCTCAGTTGACATACTTCAATTCAATTCTTGATTAATAAATGATTATTATTATTTGAATTAGAATTACTTATATTTTATATTTATTTTTCGCTTTTTCATAATAGTGTCATCTGTCATTTTTCATGTTTGTCCCAGTCTGTCGCAACTACGTACAAAAAAAACCTATCCTCCCTATAAATACGTATTTTGTATACATATTAGTCTACAACTCTCTACGAGGTGGAGAAGCAATCCTCGGACATTACTGTAACTGTATTGTAAGCAAACGAACTGTAGGCTACTGCGCACACATAATGTCAATTATATGGTACCTTGGTTGGGCTAGGTACCAAGGTAATGTATTTCCCCCTGCGCACTTAGACGATATTCTAATTATTATTGAAGAAAAATAGAATATAATAAGTATTTAAAGAGTTTTTTTTAACATGATATCTTTAAATTCTATTTGTAAGTTTTCTTACATTATCCCTGAGTACAATATAAATCTTTTACAATAAAAATAACTACTCTCTTTAAAAAAAACATAGCAATGATAGTTCAAAAATGTTAATTTCTTGCATAACCTCACTTATTAAATCTCTTATAACTCTGCTCTCTGATGTTCAAAATCTGCAGAATTTTCAGGAATGGTTTATTAATACCTATATTATAAGCTCTCACTTGAGGCTACTCTCAACTTTTTATATTTAGGCCCAAGAATGTATGAAAGTGAATCCATCTCCTTTAAGTTTCAAATTAAAACCCGTCTGAAAAATAAAAGCAGTGGTGGTATGCATACGCCCACGGCTATCCTTCATATTTTCTTGTTTAATAATAGAGCGTGATTTTCAGTAGTCGGGTTTTTTCATTGCATACGAGGCGAACTTGGAGCTCAGAGTCCGCCTTCCCGCTTTTCCTCCCCCAGTTCTCACGATCTTGTGAGTCCACTTGGGTATTTTAGTATTATGTTATTTGTGACTTGGTTAACTGTCATAGATGCTCGTATGACAACCAATACAGACGGCTTAACATGCTATCCGAGGCACAGAAATACCCTGACCATTGCAAATAGATAATATTTGTGCATACAAATACAAATAATCGAACCCGCACCTTCTATGTATCCCGCACTACCGCTTCGCCACAGACACTATCGAAGTTTAATATCGAAGTAACTTACTGTTTCCCAAGCGTTTCTTTAACCAGGAATTTAAAATAAAATCAAAATAATAAACTATACATTTAATAACGGACTATTAACATTGAAAATCTAATTATGCTAAGCCTTCGCGCTTCTTCCATTCACTTTTCAAATGCGCCATTTTCTTTTTTTTATATTCCGTCTTTTTGAACTTCCTTTCTTCAATCCTCTTTTTTTGAGCTGTAACACTGTTATCGCCATTTAAATCTTCATCCAGTTTATTAATTAACATTTCCCGCGCTCTTTTCCGATTATCTTCTTGGCATCGGCTTGTATGACATTTTATAACTATGCCTGCAAAATATAAAATAATTGTTGTTATGCTTAAACTATATACAATATTTTTAATATTTTTACCATACTCAAAACTAAACTGCACTATCATATTCACTACACATAATGAATTTTATTGAATAAAATGTGGGAACCCACTTTTTTTGAACAGGTGCAAAAAATGTTTATATCATCACTAAAAATCTGTTCAACTAAAGTGGGAAACTCGAATTTTATTCAAATCAAAACAATAATACTGTGGGGTAGCTATACCACATGTAGACAGCGCCATCTAGCACAATGAAGCTGAACTATTACAGATTCAGTATCCTGTACGGCACAATTGAATTTTACATGCTGGGTTACATTTATATAACTTGTCCACTACAATTCCTAGTCTGTAGCCTGCCAGTGATCCCCTTGCCTAGTAGAAGGATCCTCTCTTTGTGTCAGAGGAACATCATGCCCTGTTCTTCCATATTACCGATTTCATAATCATCATCCTTATAGCGATTTTCCATTTGTGTCTTCGGGTTGTGGACCTCAGGTTACAAAGTTCACACTTTGGAAGTCAAGGTCCACTTATCGTTTTTTATTAGTATGTAGGCTCTCCAGGCCGCCATTTGACCTTTCCAAACCTGAGAGGAACGAGCTAATCGCATGGCTGAACAAAAACCGAGACGATCTAACAATCCTCAGCTCAGGAAAAGTAGCTGGAACAATCTGCAACCTAACCCAACAAGCCTTACGTATCGTAGAAAAATGGTGTGGGGAATTCGAATTATCGGTGTATCCGAACAACACAGAGTTAGTTGTGTTCACGAACAAAATTGTATTAAGAGAATACCAACAACCCAAACTTTTCGACACCGAACTCCAACTGTCAAAAGAGGTCAAATATCTAGGCGTTATTCTTGAAAGCAAGTTAAAATGGAGCAGCCACCTAGACAATAAATTTGAAAAGGCCAGGATAGCCTTCTGGCAGTGCAGAAGAATGATTGGCAAAAAATTGGGGCAAATTCCGAATAATATCCTTTGGCTTTACGAAACAGTGATCCGCCCCATGACAGTGTACGACGCTATGATCTGGTGGCGAAGGACCAAAAATGGCACAATATCGGCTAAACTACAACGGACCCAAAGACTAGACTGCATGGCAACCACCGGTTGCATGAAATCCACCCCCACCGCGGCGACGGAAGCCATGCTTATACTACCACGCCTGTGTCCGTTCAACCGCCAAAAAGCAACAGCTGCGGCTATACGCCTAAGGGCACTCAACCTATGGAGCGAGTGAACACACCTCACTGCTCACATAGGACATACCCATGGTAGGAGCAGTAAGTGATTGTGTACTCAAATAACACATATTTGAAAAGAATTAAAAGATTCAGCTCCATGAGAACCACTGCTGCGAGGCCTTATGCCCAGCAGAATTACGTATATTCACAGATGGATCTAAAACATAACCCATAACACAATATTTCAAGCTGAATGTATGGGGTCGACGCGAATACTCTCGGACAGCATGGCCGTGCTACAAGCCCTTAACAGCCACACTATATACTCAGGACTAATACTGGAGTGCCACCTTAAACTAAACCATCATTCATTCATTCTTAACCTTACAATGGATGAAGGGCAACAGCGGCTCGCGAAGCATTGATACAGCGGACGAGCTTGTCAGAAGAGGAAAGTAAACGAACAAGAGACTAACACAACAGTTACCTTAATAAACTTAGAAGATTGCAGAAAGGCCAGGGAAGCACTACCTATGCTTGAAAATAGACTGATTAGGCGTCTTCGGCAACCGTCCAAACGGCAACTACGGCTACAACTATCGCCACAGGGTATGGTTCTTTCAAAAACACCTTTTTATTTTAGGAATCACCAACAGCCTTCTCTGCAGCACCTGCATAAACAGCGATACATGTGCTTCTAGTGTCCTGCAATCGCCACATACAGGGCTAAGTACTTCAATAATACAGGAACGCCCCGGGCGATCTTCAGCAGCATGAATAGCTGCTGAAGATCTCCGATGCCAAATGCTGGCAATCTTCAATGAGTTGGGGTGGATTGTGTGAAATGCCCACCCCTTACTAAAAACCGCACCATGACCAGCCCGTGATACGAATCCATTCTATATCATTCCATACCTGAGAGGAATACTTGTGCCAGAGCCATACCCGTTCTTTAGCTGGTGCACCAATTTGTAAAGTTGACATGGCCCTCAAGGTAGTTTATTTATTAATAGACACACCAACAGTATACATATTAATAGTTGACATTGTAGAATACAAAGTATACCTATATGGGTGGGTATTCTACATTCTAGGTAAACCATATCAGAGTTATCTGATATGTACACTAATTACATGGCATGTACAGTACCAATTTTTAAAGAATAGTATGTTGTTATAAACAAAACCTCACCTGTTGGTGTGTGTGTAAGTACTACACAGTTAGAATTTTTATTAACAGCCGAGCCCCCGGGCCCACTGCCTCGTACAAAATTTTCTTCTAAATCATATTCATTTATCTTGGGAACCTTGGAGTAATCTATAGTATGTTTAAATGCGTAAAAAGGTGTCAAACATAGGCGTGGAAATAGCGCACCATGCAAACGGCCGATTGAGTTCAGTAGCATTTCTTAGACAACAGATCCTTTTTGAAGTAATGCTTGACCTTTCTGAAATTACAGAACAATGTTATGTTAGTAATATTACAAAGTAGTGTAAAAGCAGCATCGTTTTCATCAAACATTTTCAAGTGTTGGTACGTTACTGGTTAAAAAGTTGCCCTAATAATCAAGAAGTCCTAAGTTCAAATCCTGGCCATTGTATTACTACTGATGTGAACCAACTCCTTACACAAGCTATTTAACTTGGCTAGAGGAAATGGAATAGGACTCTTTGTTTGCATTTAGCCTCCTTTTGTGGGCTGATGAATATTATTAATTCCACCAGACACCATCTGAAGTTGTGCACTAGCTTCTCCAACAGCAATCCTCACAGACATTTCATCAGTGACAGAGTAGTCAGAATGTGGAACAAGCTCCCAGAACATGTAGTCTCAGCTGACAGTATCAATCAGTTCAAAAACAGACTTGAGACATTTTACCTCAAACTAGAGAAATAGAGGGAAAGAAAATGGAAACTGGATACCCTTTTTAAAAAACAAAAATTGTAACTTTTATTTGATAACAAGCCATTGCCCACAGCATTTATCTCATACCCACGACCCATAGGAACCTATTCATGTGATAATATTATTTAACGGTTCTATTAAAACATGCAGCTTTGAGCTCATTCGGATTCTCCTCCTACATCTTCTTTTTCATGATCTGGTTTCTGGACTTATACACCACATACTAAATAAATAACATAAATAATGCTCCTTTTGCTCTAGAGCAGGCTATCCTCCAGTTGGAGGAAGTCCGTGGAATTTGGTGAATTTATACGTAAAGGGTGCTTTTCAGACTTCAGCAATCAGTCACTTCAGTAAAAGACAAGATAAGCTACATTAGGAGAAGAAAGTGCAAGATTATGATGATATTATTCAGGAAAAATCACCTCTAAGTACATTACAAGCTAAACTAAACTGGATTCTGGAACTAACCGTGATATGTGTGATAACTAGTGGATAACCTAAATCATGGATGTGTTCTTGAACCTAACGTAACACTGACTGAATCGCTGACTGTTTATCTACTAATAATACAAATACGATAAATAATTACAACTTACCTGATACGCAAATGTGATATCCTCAGGTTTTGTGAGAGATCTGTTAGTCCTAAATTCCGTTGCAATTCGATGTCTAAAATAAGCTGGATCTGTCAATTTAAGGGACTTCGAATACAGAATAAGGTTTTTATAAAGCCTTAGAATCTCAGTTTTTGCTATTTGCATTATAGTTTATTTAGATAGAAACTATTTAAGTGATTAGCTAATTAGTTCGTGTTTGGTGTTGGTATTGTATTTTGTTTGTTTTGGAACTTTTTACTTTTGTAGCGATGCTTGTATTCTGCTTTTACCATACCATAAACCAAAACCATAAATTATATAATTTTATTTATCGTTTGCTGATTATTTTTTATATAATTTGCTGCAATGAATACATGTCCTTAAAGCCATAAATAAAATAAAACAAAATAACGGAACACAATTTTCTTTTTGTTCCATGCATGCATAAAGCTTATATGATTTCTTTAGATTAAAATCAACCTTAGGAATAGGAATAAAACTTGGAAGTCTTAGTTGAAACCAGGTTCCTACCGCTCGCGTACCTTTATTTAATATGTATCAATGTATTGATAGATCATGATCAAATTGGCGGAATTTCCCCATATTTATTCTTTTCCACAAAATTTTTTTTTTTTAGTGGAAGAAGGTAAAAATTACTTTTACCTTTTCCCAACTAAATATGTAAATATCTCCTTCTTGTGTATTCTGTTTGAGATTATTGAAAATGTATACTGGTTCTCAAAAAAAGTTGGTTTTATGTGCCTCAATGTTGTAAATTCTATCATTCCACAGCAGACCTTATTTTTTGTGAGATAAGATTTGTATCCATAAAGGTGTGTCTTGTCCTAAATGAGTCACGCACTCCACCTACACCCATTCAACCTTCGGGTTTGGGGGAGTCCCCGAGATATTTGCCATAGTGATGTGCATTACACGTAATTTAATCAATTACTGACTCGAGTACAATAGTATCGAATGAAAAGTGATTTAATTGAATTCTAATCAAGCAAATATTTAAGTTAATGCGAAATAATGCATTTGTACATAAGTGTATTTTAATTTTAATTTAAAAAAAACCATAAACTTTGAAATTGAAGATGTTTGATAATGTGGCAATTTTTTTTGGTCTTGCTGTACCTTAACTAATAATTATACTTACGAACTTCTTTGAAATTGCTGTCTCCCGTGGCTTTATGGCTCTATCCACGAGGAATTTATTCCCGTATATAAATAGGTTGCCAAAGGAAGCAAGAATGTGTTGTGAACTTCACGCGAGTGGAGGCGTGGGCTTTTTACATGATTGTCATTGCTGGAAATATTGAAAACACGAAACAGTGGAAATTGCATGCTACACACTTAAGACCTTCATCCACACTATACATTAGATTAATAAAATATAATGATCGACTTTCAACCTCAGTGCATAACTTTTTTAATCGAAACTCAATACTGTATTTATAATCGATTTTAACTTTCAATTCACAATGTTTTTTCTTTGCATCACTAATTTATATTTGACGTCAGTTTAAAAGAACTTGTATAATTTGTTTAAAGTTATTAATAGATTGTGTTGGTTTGTACTAATAAATTGTGATAAGTTTTTGTTATACTTCATTGATATAAGTTGAGGTTCATGAAAGTAAAGATGTTGCGATCAGATTCCCGAAGACAGGAATTCAATCCAGACATGGTAATAGGTGACAATGATTTTAAAAACAATGATATGATAGCAGAAATAGAAAAAGAATTACACGAGAATCCCTATGATCTTATATCACTGGTGTTTCTGCTTTATGATGTACCGCTCACCGCACTGCAGCGTTTGATTTTGTACGAGCGCGTTTCTAAAAACATAGGTACTTCTACGAACCCGAACATGCTACACGATTGGTTTCAACATGCTAAGCAAACACCGACGTGGAAACACGAATTCATAGAGGCACTGTTACTTTGTCAGCTGTATAGCACGGTTAGAAAACTCGGCGTACATGTACCTACTGCTAGAAATCATTACCAGACAGACAACATACAAGCTACGATGTATATAAATCCAGTAAAGAAGGCGTTATACAAGTTGTGTGAAAATATAAATGCTGATAACTTTATGTTGCTGAAAAAGGCTCTTGTAACCTATGATATTGATACATCAGAATATGATTCTTGTGAGCTAGTTTTATTAAAACTCATGTGTGAAAAATTTATAACCATTAATCAGTTTCAATATAATAGAAAGGCATATGGTTTCCATGTTGAATTGGACAAACTTCTTAAAATTATTGAGAGCTTACCGGGATTACGGAAATGTGCTCAAGACATCAAAAACCTGCAACAGTTGATAAATGAAGATTCTAAACCTGCTTCTGTTGTTGCTAGTACACCATCTGCATCAATGAGAGTGGATGAGTCTCACCAAGGTGCTCAAAATACTCCTTTATACAACAAAGATTTTGAAGAAGTTTTTGGGATGATAAGTGAATTACATCTAGGAGATGAAAACACTATTAAAAGCTTGAAATCTGATAAAAATAAACTAGAAAATGATAGTTTTGAGATTAAAAGTTTTGAAAGAGTCGGTGTATGTGTTATACTAAACCAAATGGATTTTTACCCATCTAAAAACAGTATAGAGAATAACCAAACTAATACTCTAACCAAGAGAAATGGTTCCGATAAAGACCAAAACACAATAGAGAAGACAATGACAGCACTTAAATTTAAAGTGTATAGTGCTAAAAACTTAAACCACACAGAGATAATTCGCTATCTTAAAGAGATATTGAGGACAAAAGTTTCTGCGAATGACAGTGTTTTCATGTTATGTATCCTATCACATGGAGTGAAGGGTCATGTGTACGCCGCAGACTCAGTGAAAGTTAACATGGATGATATCCAAAAATTATTGGATTCTGATGTAGCTGTACATCTCCACGGCAAACCTAAACTGCTGATTATTCAAGCATGTCAGGTCGATGAAACACCTGTAACTAGATTAGTTGCTGATAGCCCTCCAAATAATTATGCTTTGAAGAAGACAAATTTTCTTATTTACTGGGCTACAGCACCAGAACTTGAAGCGTTTAGAGATGAGGGCCAAGGATCAATATTTATTCAAAGATTATGCCATATTATTTATGAATATGCAAACAGAGAACACATGTGTGATATATTTACAAAAGTAACGGATAATGTGACACTAATTTGTGAAAAGTTAGGCTGTAAACAAGTGCCAATATATCATTCGACATTGAGGAAAAAGCTTTATTTAAAGATGCCACAATAACTTGGGAATAAGTAGGTATATAGAATATCTATTAGTAGTTACATTGGTGTTTGAACAACAATTTGTTGAGCACTATTATCAAGTGAGCAGTAAAGTGAATTTATGAAGGAAGAAGCAAAACTGTCTGATGTTATATATAAAGTATATATAAAATAAAGTATATATATAAATATAATTCAGTGTAGAATAGAATGGATTGTATTTATTTTTAAACTTTCAAGGTGTGAATTCATAATTATACTAGGTATCGGGACTGCTCGCGAATTATGTTTTTCACGACTTGACGGAGACCACGGGTGCTGCAAAGCATCCGAAATGTCAGCAGAAATAGTAAGTTCCAAGATATAATTCATGAGAAGTCCCGATACCTAGTATAATTATAGATTGTATTTACTTGCCTATATTAGTGTGTAACAATTAGAGGTCTTACAACACTTCCATTCTGTGAGGAAGTTCCATTACTTTTTTTTTATACAGATTCTAAAAATATTTTTGTATTTTTTATAGAACATTTTGATTACAGACCAAGTCCATACTTGAGAAGTAGTATAAGGACTGTAAACTTCTCGGGTCATCCCCTAATGGTGTAATTTTTTAGAAAATAGCATTATCAGTGTTTTTTATTTGCAATATTCTTGTTAATTTAAGCTTCTACGTTTTTCTCTAACCATATCATAGTGCAATATTGATGTTTATTTGTATGGCTCATTAATATAATTTTACAAAATTATAATGTGTATTACTTCTGTGAAGTGTCCCACTAACAGTACTAAACAGAGATGAAGCTTAATAGCAGGAATGTCAACATGTCTAATAATAACTTCTAACAACAGGCACATATTATGTATGGATCCATCAAAATCTTCAGATACTTGAAAAAAAATAAGTAACTAACGAAGTAGATAAATTTCAGGACCCAAGATGTAAGTTTCCCTGGGATGATTATAGTAAATGTAGAAAAATAATACTAATGGTTTGGTGTTGTGAAATGCTACAATGTCCTCACACCTATTTTCTTAGGGTATTATAGATAAGGACTGTGTCGAATATATCAAATAATGTCTGGTACCTTAAGTACCTAGGCAGTAGACTTAGAAATCCTCTACCAAAACCTCAACCCAAATAGCAACAGCTTTTTTACTTCTATATTTAAAAAATATCAAAACCAATGAAACATATTATAAGCATTTTTTTTAAATTGCATACTAGTTCAGCGAAAAAAAAATGCTTTTATAATGTTTCAACGACAATAAAAAAAAAAATAAGTCAGGCAATTTTCTCTATATTTATAGCAACATCTGTTTTTGTAAAATCCATTACTGCAGCTTCCAGCAATTGTCTTTCTTGGTCTGTTCGTAATTTAGACCACATGGTGTCTATATAGGCTCTTTGGTGTTTTTGAATAAATTTAAAGCTATGTTTTAGTGTAGCTCCAACATGCAGAGTTTTCAGTTTAACATGTAATTTACCAATTTTGTTTATAAAAGGTAGGCTAGTTGTAACAAATTTGTGTGGCCCATGTCTCGTTCTAATTATTGCTATTCTAGTATGTTCATTGCAGTATTTTGTCAAAAATCCAGTTGTTACAGCTGCTACGCCAAAGTCGCCATGCAATTGTTGTATTTTACTCAATACAGTGTCGTGGAAAAATTTAGATTTTAGTTGCAATGGTTTATTATCAGGAACCATTGGAGAAATTATTTCCACAGTAATATATCTGAAAAAGATAAACAAAACATAACCTTATTAACTTTAAAATCTATCAAAAAAATATTTACCACATCTTTTGTATTAAAACGAAGATTTATTGCATTTTATACACACCTATTTTTGAACCGCACCATTTTGAGAAGAAACTATTATGAATTCGATATCTTAATTTTTGAAATAAATAGCAGATAACCAAAAATTCTGGCAGAACCAAAACAAAACAGTAGACCACAATATACAATCAAAACACCCAATGTCTTACGTAGTATTGTATTCTCTTTGACCCAATGACATCTAATGCAAAAAAACGCCTGACGTCAACCCTTTTTTAAATGTTTTTTTTGGCATGGCTACAAGACCTTTACGCCATTCGCAAACCCAGCGTCATCGAGGTCACAGATATTAATCATAGCCGCATCGTTTTCAATGTTCATCTTGGTTGAATAAAGAAACAAATGTTTATTTATAACCATATGCCCTATGGTGGCGCGATTCTCATGCCACCTGAGCTAGTGGACTGTATTTTGCGGGGGGTGAAGCTAAATGTTTCATATGACACTTTACACAACAAACAAGATAGATGATCGGGTTGCCGCGGAGGTGGTTTAGGCAGTGAATGCAACCCAAGAAATTAGGAGAGGATGCACTAACCTTTATGACGCCACGTGCTATCGGAGCCGGTGCACCGGTCTTCTCTTCCTGGCTCAGGAGTTGCTGCCCACATCACTAAATCACTTGAGGGACACACGAGAGGCACAATCCGATCGGTAAAGGTCTATAAAAGCGGTTAAAACCCAACAAACATTATTAATTTCTGAGAGTCGCGTGCGCTGCCGCCATTGTTTATTCTAGTTCAATGCGAAGTCAAGATGCGGCTATTTCAACCATTGGCGGGGCGAAACTATTGTTATCTCACTTTAGAGGTAGTGCGGGAGGGAGATGGGTATAGGGAGCGTGTGCTCAGCGTCAACCAATTGAGACGATTTGAATTTACTACTACTGGCGCCACCATTCCCCCCGGCTTGAAGGGTTACCTTCAAAACGAAAAATGCGGAACAAATCTAAAGTCTAATCTAAATCTAGGTTTGGGAAATAACAACTAAAATATAAACCTAGATTTGAACTCGTGCCTACTGCTGGCTAGGCAGAGGGCAGAGGCGAACAACCGGGCGCAGATACGATCCGGTTGCGGTTTTAACCCGTACAACACGAGTTATCCCGCGGGAATCGGGAAAAACTTCCTCTACTACTCCTAGAGGCCAATGCAAAGGAGGCGCATTCCCAGTCATAAGGACTACCACCGTACCTACAGTAATTGGGTTAGATGGAGTATTCCAATTTTGACGCGACTGCAGCGTGTGCAAACAATCGGTTCTCCAACGATTCCAAAACGATTGGACTAATCTATCCAAAAAAACGTGACGAGTTAGAAGGTGCATTCTATCGTCATCAACATCTATTGCGGGCAAATATTTTAGCGTACTTAAATCACCGGTCAACTCTATATGACCGCGCGTAGATAAAATTCTCAAAAATCGGCCTACATAAACAACACAACGCAACAGTCTCGACCAAGACGAGACGCGATTAGCCAACAACAAAATAAGGGACTCTTCACGCGGGACCGATACAACAAGCGAGTGCTTCTTCTCCTCGGGTGGTTCGGAAACCGTAGTGGGATTGAATTGACTAACTGGCCACTTATCTAACGCGGCATGAATCCAGGACGGTCCACTAAACCATAACGGGTGATCTAAAATTTGCGAAGGAAGCAATCCACGAGAGAGACAATCGGCTGAGTTGTCGGTGCCAGCAACGTGAAAGAGATTTTGTGGCGCTAATTCAGATTGAATTTTTGCCACTCTATTAGCGAAGAATGTGTCCCAACGATGGGGCGAAGAGTGGGCCCAACACAAAGCGACTGTTGAGTCCGAAAAAGCTAAAATTCTACTAATATTAATGCGATACGGAAGTGCTAGTCTTAGCACTGCCATCCAAAACTACGCGGAGTTTAGTAGTAAGCTTATCTTCTCTAATAACTCCGTGGTGCGGGATACTGTACGAAGGCTGGGTCTCGTCAGTGTCCGCAGGCGCAGGTGAGATGTAACCTTTATCTAAATATTCGTTAACAACCTCATCATAGGCTTGCTTTAACTTTGGAGACGCCTGCATCTTTCGTTCTAAACAAAGAAAGCGTTTTTCAGCGGATACACGGGAGTCAGCGAGCGAAAAAATATCTCCCTTGGAAGGGAGCGCGACAACATAACGACCCTGCTCATCACGAGTAGTCGTGCGACAATAAATCTCCTCAGCCATCTTGTCATCAGGGCTTAGGATAGGTGGGACATTGACCTCTTCAATTTCCCAAAACTTGCGGATGGTAGACTCCAGTGGCGGCTCGACGGTGCAACAGAACGAAGCAGTCGAGTGACTAAAGCTATCTATAGAAGCGGGTGCGGAACCAATTATAACAAACCCAAGAACTGTTTCCAATGCGTGCGGAGCGGGGTACGTCGGTCCCCCTTGAACCTTACGTGATAACTGGAGGTGCGGGAGAATCGAAGCGCCGATCAATATATCGACGACTCCAGGAACAGCGTAAGTCTCATCTGCTAAAGGCAAGTCTTTAAATTTCGTTAATAAAGACGTGTCAACCGGGACGGTAGGCAACTGTTCAGTTATTTTTATCTATAACGAGCGAATCCATGTCAAACCAAATATTATTATTAAAACGAGATCCAAACCTTGTTTTAACGGTGCCATGAACAGCTGACTGTAAACCTCCAAAACCCTTCACCACTGAGCGGGTTGAACGCTTATTAACATTGAAACCAAGACGTTGACAACAATCTTGAGTAATAAAATTACTTTGCGAAGCGCCATCTAATAGCGCTCGAACAATGTGCGGTTTACCTAATGCATCAACAATAATGACGCGAGCAGTCGCGAGGACAACAGTAGTGAGCGCAGCACTAGCGGACAACGAACACAAGGTGACGTCATTCGCAGCGGTCTCCGGGCGGGCCGGAGCGCGCGCGAGCGCGGGCTGCGGCTGTGGCGCAGGCCGCCGTGTGTCACCGCTCGACGAACCAACTGTGCTCACATTGGATGCGGCATTACTATTCTCAAAATGAAGTAAAGTGTGGTGTCTCGCTTGACATTTGCGACAACTATTGCTACTATTACATAAAACAACGCGGTGTTTAGTACCGAGACAATTAAAACAAAAATTATTAGTGCGAACAAATTTATAACGATCATTAGGCGATAATTTTAGGAAACCCGGACACTTGTACAATTGCGAATGATGAGTATTACACAAAGAGCAAACAGGTGATTGTACATGTGCTGGTGCGGTATTAACATAAGTATGAGTTGACTTCAGTGACTTCGATGACGCATCCATTTTGCGTTCGGAACTAACAACTTTCTTCGCGCCTTCATGTTTCGATGAAGAGCGTTGCAATATTTTTATATGCTCGCGAACAAAACTTTCTAAGTCTTCGAACTTAGGAATTTTATTGCCGCGATGATCCGACTCAAATAAACGAATGGTTTCGGAATCTAATTTCTTTAAACCCATATACAAAAATAAGAAGTCGCAGAGGTCATCGATCTTTAGGTTCTTTACGGCGCGAACAGATGATGCGAAAGTATCTAGAAACTTCTCTAAGTTTTAATCGTTACATGCCGTAATGGCTTTCAAATCAAACATCTGATCCAAATATGCATTAGCTACCGATCTTTTATCCTCATACTTAGCTTTCAAAGTATTTAAAATTAAATTATAATTTTCGGCACTAAACGTAATTCCAGCGCAAACGGTTATAGCTTTACCAGTTAATTTTTCAACGAGATAATGCAATTTTTCGTGATCTGTCAACGAATCGTTCTTATCTATTATATTCTCAAAACTATCTATAAATAAACACCAATTGCGGATGTTACCATCAAATTCGGGTATCTGAATTGGTGGCAACTTAGGTCGGTCGCGAGTGGGATTGGGTCGGTCAGACGGTTTCTCCAAACTCCTAGCGACGCGTTTGATACGACAATACAAATCGTCAAACGACGACAAGGCCTGATAACTCACTGAGTAATCGGGATTTAAATTTAACTCTAAAACGTTGATGTCATGTACTAAGGATTCGAAATCCGCGCGTAAACTATCCAAGTTTTCTATAGAACACAAGAACGAATCTCTAATAGCCAAATCAGAGGTTTTAAGTGCATTATCACAAATCGATTGTACGCGAGAGTAAATCATTTCTCTTTTAGCGTATAAAAGTTTCAATTGAACTTTACTATCGGTACTACCAACCTTTGGGGGCATTTTACAAATAAATATCAAACTAAAGTGCGGTAAACAACAAATGAAATGACTTAATCTTAGCGGTACAGAGCAGCGACGCGGCGCGAGCGATATCCGTAGGTAGGTAGGTACTTATGACTGCGAGTGCAAGCTTGAACAAACGCGCATAGCAACAACCGGATCGTACCTACGCGAGCTAGATCGCTGTCTAGGTTCAACTATTATTTCAGGGATTAAGTATTGCGTAATATCTATTCAAATTAAAATACTTTCGTATGAATTTGAATGAAATGCGAGCGAGGTGTAACCGCGTACCTACTCACGTAGGTATTAGGTAAATACGATGCGAGCTAGCGGCGAACGGACAACTTAGAAATTGAAACAAATAAAAACAAAGCCAAATGCGTTAGGTATTACACTGTGCCTATGCACTAGGGTGTCTAGGATACCTAAGATCTAAACCTAAATGCCTAGATGCGGGGTTTTCTACTAAAATAACTAGGTATTTAGGTGCGGTGCGTTTATTCCCAATGGAATAAATGACAAAATGCGAAACTACGACTAAGGATCGATACGATAAGAGAAATGCGAGCGAGGTATAACCACGTACCTAACCTATGTAGGTATCAGGTAAACACGATGCGAGCCAGCGGCGAACGGACAACCCAGAAATTGAAATAGCCAAATGCGTTAGGTATTACACTGTGCCTATGCACTAGGGTGTCTAGAATACCTAAGATCCAAACCTAAATGCCTAGATGCGGGGTTTTCTACTAAAATAACTAGGTATTTAGGTGCGGTGCGTTTATTCCCCATGGAATAAATAACAAAATGCGAGCTACGACTAAGGATCCGGCTCGACCAGGACCAAAAAGAATGGTGGCGCAATTCTCGCCACGTGAGCTAGTGGACTGTATTTTACGGGGGGTGAAGCTAAATGTTTCATATGACACTTTACACAACAAACAAGATAGATGATCGGGTTGCCGCGGAGGTGGTTTAGGCAGTGAATGCAACCCAAGAAATTAGGAGAGGATGCACTAACCTTTATGCCGCCACGTGCTATCGGAGCCGGTGCACCGGTCTTCTCTTCCTGGCTCAGGAGTTGCTGCCCACATCACTAAATCACTTGAGGGACACACTAGAGGCACAATCCGATCGGTAAAGGTCTATGAAAGCGGTTAAAACCCAACAAACATTATTAATTTCTGAGAGTCGCGTGCGCTGCCGCCATTGTTTATTCTAGTTCAATGCGAAGTCAAGATGCGGCTATTTCAACCATTGGCGGGGCGAAACTATTGTTATCTCACTTTAGAGGTAGTGCGGGAGGGAGATGGGTATAGGGAGCGTGTGCTCAGCGTCAACCAATTGAGACGATTTGAATTTACTACTACTGGCGCCACCACCCTATGTGAATAGTCTTAAATGCCGTAAACCTTCCAGGCAACCCTGGTCTACCCTCCCAGTTGACGTCAATGGATTTGATATCTGAACTTTGTATATTATGTATTGTTTTTATATTTTAATTTTTCCCATGCACCTTAAATATGGGGTTTTCTCATGCACCTACAATATGAGGTTCTTCAAAAGGGGCTCTATGCTCGTCTGCCACCTATAATATTTTTCACGTAGCATGGGTACGGTGACATTTGACTAATTCCATTTCATGCATGATTCATTTCGAAACAATTTACCTAACGCGGAATACAGGAAACAACACTTAATACGAAGATAAAAAGAAAACTGTTTTATTTTGCATTTTTAACTTAAAACTATTTTTATTTCTCCGTAATTATTTAAACTTTAAATATAAACATTCCAAATACATAATTCTTGATGCGTGAATCGGAACAGGTTGCGTTAGAGATTGACATAGTAAAATCGTTATAATCGATAAATTGTCGAATAAAGTATCATAAATCGTTAGTTGTATTTTTAACTAAAATACGATTATAAAATATAATTATGTAATAATAAACTTTAAACAAAGCATTTTTGTCTTTGTGGAGCTTTATTATAATATAGCAACACTGCTTAAGCATGAGCTGGCAGCCATCTTGTTATATCAACTCAGTACGGGTGCGTCTGCCTTGTATGCGGTCTGTTTTCTTTGTTTTGAGCTTGCGTGGTGTTTTTGTTACTTGTTTTTGTTATTGACTATCGTTGTGCTTTGTTGTTTTCGTTACCGTTTTTTGTTATTGACTTTTGTTTTGTTGTTTTTTTTGGCAAAATGCCAAAAAGAACGAAAAAGACTGTGCTTGGTAGTCAAGCCCGTGAATTTGTAGTTCGATTGCGGGATTACTTTGAGCGGGAACGTGAGAATGGCGGAACGCTATTGCCTGTGTCCAACGTTTTGGATCGAGTGGCAGATGCGTTAGACATTGGGCGGAACACGGTTTCTCGAATCACTCGAGAAAAATATGGTGCTCACGATACAGAAGAAAATAAGTTATCCACCCCTAATAAAAAGCGAACCAAAAAGGCATCTGTAACAGATGTAGACAGTTTTGCGGCCGATGCTATACGGAGCCACATTTATAACTATTACCAGAATAAAGAATTACCGACGCTTCTAAAGCTGGTCAAGTCTTTAAAAGATGCTGATTTGTTTACTGGAAGTCCTACATCCTTGTGGCGCGTATTGAAGGACATTGGTTTCCAATTCAAAAAAGTAAACAAAAGAAAAATTGTCATGGAGAGGGGCGATATAGCACTTGCGCGGGTTACCTTTTTGAAAAAGGCTAAAGCGATTACCGATTGGAGCAATGTCGTCTTCCTGGATGAAACTTGGCTGAATGCCAATCATACGGTCGGTAAAATGTGGACTGACGATACACCTCATGCCTCGACCAAAGTGCCAGAAGGAAAAGGGGAGAGATTGATTATTTGTCACGCAGGCACATCGAAAGGATTTGTAGAAAATGGGCTACTTGCTTTTAAATCGAAAAAGACGGGAGAATATCACGAAGATATGAATGCGGAAGTATTCACGGAGTGGTTTCAAAATATGCTTAGCAATTTAGAAGAACCCAGCACAATTATTATGGACAATGCCCCATATCACTCCGTGCAATTGAACAAACCGCCGACTTCTTCCAATAAGAAGAGCGAGTTGATCGAGTGGCTCCAAGCCAATAATGTGGAAGCCGATGAGACGAAATTAAAGGTGGAGCTAGTGAAGCTCGTAAAAATGCACAAGCCCCAAACGACATACAAATTAGATATGATGGCAAACGAATATGGTCACGAAGTCCTGAGGCTTCCACCGTACCACTGTCAGTACAATGCCATTGAGTTAATTTGGGCCCAAATCAAAGGTAACTTGTTTAACCATAGTCTATTTACATACTGACAAAAATATGATTATGTTTATTACTTGAATTCTATGACTCAATTTGTTTTTTATCTTGTT
The DNA here is from genome assembly GCA_963662185.1 of Eilema griseolum. NCBI lineage: Eukaryota > Metazoa > Arthropoda > Insecta > Lepidoptera > Erebidae > Eilema > Eilema griseolum. The sequence continues at coordinate 20,537,314 of OY759240.1, read as the reverse complement.
TCAGGATACGCTGCACGAAAAAATACAGCTCCGCCTTTTACAGCCACAAAAATGATGGGGTTATTGAAAGAGGGATGCAAAAATGTCACTGGCGATGACTGGAAGAAAGTAGTGGAGAAAACCAAAAATCTAATCTTACATGACTGGGAGCGAGACATTAGAATAGACTGCATAATTGATTCCCAAATAATTATTCACGTCGACGAGTCAGATGACGATGATGATGATGATGATGATGAAGATGATGAACATGTTTGATTTTTAATAAATAATTAAACAGGTTATCAATTTTGTTTTACTTTTTTTCTTCAAAATTATTAGTTAATAGAATCGATTTCTTCTTCATTAATAAATGATCTCGATAAGATATATAATCGATTTTATTTCATGCGATTTTATCTTGACTACATCTCTAGTAACTTCAAATCCCAAACGTCACCGTACCCATGCTACGTGAAAAATATTGTAGTGGTATTAAAAAAAACAATTCTCATTTACATTGTATAAATATGTTAAATAAACAGAATGTCAGCGCAGTGCTAATTTTATTGCCATGCCAAAAAATTGAAGACAGATCTTGACATTTAGAAAGCGGCAAATTTGAAATGCAGGAAACATGTTTCTTCTGTTTTAATTAAAATATAAAATGAGTGCTGCCTAATGGTTAAAAGAAAACACATATCTACATGACTGTAGTCCTACGAATTTTATTAAAGTTAGATAGCTGATTGCTAAAGTTAATTTAAGCCGTATTTTAAACACCACCAATATTGGAATCATAAGTTCAAAGTGCAACAAGGTTATCAACTTGCTTATTAAGCTTGTACAGCAGGTTGTGTTATCTTCTATCTACACTGTTTGATAATGTAATAAATATGACCTTGAGGCCACTTTATCACTAGCTTTTGTCGAAAGAGATTAATATTCATTCAGTCAGTTGTACTTTTTGAGGTAAGTTTGCATACTTACTTACATTGTAAATTCCTAATGACGTAGTCTGTATGTGTTTTTGATATTTCAGTTTGTAATAACTAAATTTTTTCAAATGGGAAAGGAAGTTTATTTTATTGGCGTAGACGTAGGTTCAGGGAGTGTTCGAGCAGCACTGGTAGATGATAAAGGTCATGTACTTAGTTCATCTGTTAAGGAAATTACAACTTGGACACCAAAAGAGAATTACTATGAACAGTCATCCAATGAAATCTGGGACTGCTGTGAATTTGTTATCAAAGTAAGTATTCTACGTTCAAAAACGTATTACAAAATATAATACAAGTTTACAATTTATACAATTAATTATTATCTTTTCAGAATGTTCTGAAAGACGTAAATCCAGGAAGCATAAAAGGTATTGGATTTGATGCTACATGCTCATTAGTAGCTCTAGACAAAAATGGAAACCCGCTGTCTGTTAGCACAAGCAATAACGAACAAAATATAATCATGTGGATGGATCACCGAGCCCATGCTGAAGCAGACTATATCAACAAAACTAACCACGACATACTCAAATATGTAGGTGGCAAAGTAAGCTTAGAAATGGAGATACCCAAATTGCTATGGCTTAAAAAGCATTTAGCAAACAAATGGCAAGAGTATGGATATTTCTTTGACCTTCCAGATTTTTTAACATGGAAAGCAACAGGATCCTTCAGCCGTTCACTGTGCTCTTTAGTATGTAAGTGGAATTACGAATGCTCTACTGACGGCATACAAGGATGGAACATGAGTTATTTGAATGAAATTGGATTAGAAGATTTGGCATTGGACAACTTTAAGAAAATTGGCAACAAGGTATTAATGCCTGGGGAGTACTGTGGTGGACTGTCAGCTGATGTTGCTGAAGCTTTAGGTTTAAAATCTGGTATACCTGTGGCTACATCAATTATAGATGCACATGCTGGAGGTCTCGGAATGATAGGTACTCATGGGGATGGAATTGACAAAGAAATGTCTTCTCGACTAGGATTGATCTGTGGTACATCCACTTGTCATATGGCTGTAAACACAAAGGCTACACTAGTGCAGGGTATATGGGGTCCATATTACAGTGCTATGGTTCCAAGTATGTGGCTTAATGAAGCAGGGCAAAGTGCTTCTGGAATGTTACTGGATTACATAATATCAAGTCATCCGGCTGGTATTGACCTATTGAAGACCATGTCTTCTGGAGAGTAAGTTTTAATTATATTTAAACTATTAATTTATATAAAGTAAGTAATATTTGCTTGAAGAATGTTGGCATGAGACATTACGTGCAAGTAGATGGTGTTGTTGAGGCTTTTAAAACCCTGTTAGATTTTTTTTTTAATTCCAATAATTTTTTATAAATTCTAACACAGCTACCTATCTATATCAGTATCAGTACCCTATTTAATTTTAATAGTTGTTTTCTGCAAGAGAAGTTTAACTTTATTATTTAAAGAAATATACAAGAGTATGTTAGGTTGTTATACTTTACTTTTTGGTTACATTATTTAAATATGCATATAAAATTCATTGTCATCCATTAGGCAGTCCACCACAAATACTGTATGTGATACATATTATTATATTCTATGTGTGTGTGTATTTGTGTGTGTGTGTATGTTTGTGTGACCAATGCAAACAAGATCATTTACTAACTAATACAAAAAAATTGAAATGTGGTTCATATGATGCCACTATACTCAGGTACTTAACAACCAAACATAAACAATATTTATTTATCTTTTTAAATGTTATTATTTAAAAAAAAAATAATATTGTTTATTTAAAAACTGTTTATTAATATTTTTCTGTTATGAAACTCATTTTAAAGACTAAAAACCGAAATTGAATCACTAGTAGTTTATTTATTTAATATGTGTTTTAATATAAAGTCGCTAAAAGATTGTTAACCTTTAGTTAAGTACCTAACCGAATAGATTATATGTATTTATTTAATAATGTAATAGAAAATATCATTGCTTAGCGATAGTGCGTTCGATTGCTATGTCAGCGAGTGCGTGTTCGATTCCCGCTCAGTACAAATATGTATATGTATGTAGTATGTATACATATTTTTGGATTAATCTGTGTGTTTTATTTATGTCTCGTAGTGCAAGCTAGGTATGCTATGCTTAATTAGAGTAGATTATTAAATTATTTATTAAACATCCCTTTTATTTAATAAATGAAATGACACTAATGACAGCTCCTCCAATTATTTCTGTGTTGCCATACTTTAAAATTTATAGATATCTTATTATATATTGTATAAACAGGATGCTGCTTTGTGGTGAGAGGATTCTACCCAAGAATGTATTGATAAAGACTTACTCCAATATTTTATATTTGCAGCGTTCGTAACCATTTAAGGAGTTTATTAACAACAATGGCAAAAGCAGAAGGTTATGCAGATATTAGTTACTTGACGAAGGACGTTCACGTATGGCCCGACTACCACGGTAACAGGTCTCCTTTAGCCGATCCCACCATGAGAGGCATGGTCTGTGGTTTGTCTATAAACAGCAGTGAAAATAACTTGGCAATACTGTATCTAGCGACATTACAAGCATTGTCGGTAAGTTTCATGATATATTTTTCTATTGCTTAGATACCCAACCTAAGAATTCTGATAAGACTTACTATCTTTATTACTGCACTTCATTGAATCTATATAAGACGCTATATATGTAAACAATAGTGAACAATGTTATCACTTAACGAATCTGGTTTATTATCTTTACAATCTAATTTATTTATATGAATACCTCGTACTATAATGAGGTATTCATGCACTGTAGTGGAGATGTGGCCCGACTTATTTAGCTGATAACTTTTCAACTGTGAGCGCAGTACTTTCAGGAATATTATGTCATCTGCAAATACCGGATACGGGAACCGGACCGATTGCAACCGGAAATACTACGCACAGTCAAGTAAAAGGGACTTTCTCTCAGCACGTTAACTTCTTTGCCAAGCTACTGTAAAATCAAAGAGGGCATTAAAAGGTTTTTACAAGGCAGCCACCACGAGTGCGATGCCTTGGTGCTGTACATGTCCTTAGGCCGTGGTACGCGCCGTGTGCGCCGCACTTAAGTGATAAAAAGAGGATATAAGGGCCAAACTATAGTACACAGTCAACAAAGGACCAAGCAAGGGCATAGTTATACATAACAGTGACTTCCTCTAGCAAGCTTTGAATAATATAGGTACTGTGCTGTGCTAGCTGCATCAGCAACACGTCTGTGGACGAATTGGTTTACGCTCCCAAGCAGGATATCGAGTTGGCTATGAATTTCTTCACGAGTATTTTGGCTATCATAATAGCGGTATCGCCATATGAGCGCCAGAAGAAAGTCATTCCATATAATCCATGGCGTTCGTCTATGAATGTTAAAGATGTTTTAATTATTTTTTTCTAACATTTCAGTATGGCACAAGACATATTATTGACGCGTTAGTACTGGCTGGCTATGAACCTTTTAAATCATTGCTTATATGTGGAGGAATTACCAAAGATCCACTATTCGTCCAAATTCAAGCAGATGCTGTGGGTTTGCCGATCCTGAAGCCACACGAAAAAGACTCTGTTTTAGTCGGGGCTGCTATATTAGGAGCATGCGCTTCGCAGTACTTTAAAGATGTTCAGGATGCGATTAATAATATGGGTGGAACGGCTGACGTCATTCAACCTAATACAATCAGTAAAGGATACCACGATAAGAAATATAGAGTTTTTCAAAGAATGTTCCAAGATCAGTTAAAATATAAATCTATCATGAATTCAAATCTATGAGCAATTTATTTTGATAGATATTTATTTATTATAAGAAGAATGTATACTTATAAAAATCAATGTAATGATTATTTATTAAAATGAGCTAGCTTTTTTTTGATATTAGGTACTGTGTGTACTGCGTTATATGTCAATAGTCAGACAATTTTATTCTGGCTCGCACACACAGGGTAGGGTATATGCTATTTTATTTGGGTACTTGGGCGAATTAGTCTCAATTTTAGTGACCGATTTAAGCACCAGTGACATTTTTACCTCTTTTTAATATACGCTTGGATTAATGTCTATTTGGGGGCAGAGTACCTAGTTAATATTTTTTAGAAAAGCTATTATCATTATCTTTGAAGTGTGAATTGTATCAATTTTTAAGGAGAATTAATATAATATTGTGTTTAATATTATATTTTAAATCGGCATTTAATCCATGTAGATATTCAATATCTCCGTGATAATATAAGATAAAATATAGATTAATAAGGTTTATGCAATTAATTTGGAATACACTTTGATATAAAATGAAATCAGTGTGTTTTATTACTACCACATTTTAGGTTACGAGTCGAGTAAACGAACGAGTTGTATTGGGGTTTTTGGTTCCACCATGATCTTCAGGGCCTAAGCCAACCTCACCTGCAAGTTGTTATCTTACTTACCTGCTGATAGAGCCATGAAACTTGGGTACAAACTATTCTATCTGGTTATAGCCAGAACAAACCAATAAGAGGAAAGAACAAAAGAACGAACCTTGAGCAAGCATTAGTCACTCGCCCAAACTATAGCGATAAGAACCTACGGCGTGCTACAGCCTCGGGCTGCAAGAGCAGTAAGGGCTTGCTCGCGGTTGCGAGCACACGGTCTTGTGACTTTTATTATCGCTGTTGAGAAACACTACCTTTATTACACCGTGTACATACTTTCGATATTTATAGAAATTATTTGTAAAATTTATCAATTTTGCATCACTAAAATTTAATAGTAGATTAGCTTAGTATAATAATAACTTCAGGGAATATAAAAATGTTATAAAATAAAATTATTACTACTAAGTGCTTAGTTAAATTATTTTATTTCAGCTATAGCCCTAATTTCTCGACAATTTTGCCCTGCCTCACCTACGGATGCCAAACGTGGATCTACGACCGGAAAGCAAGTAATAAAGTCCAGACCACTCAGAGAGCAATGGAAAGGAGCTGCTTAAACTTAAAGCTAAGAGATAGAGTAAGTAACACAGAAATTCGGAAAATTACAAAGGTAAATGATGCTCTACATTTCGCAAAAAGTTTAAAATGGAGGTGGGCTGGTCATGTTGCGAGATACAAGGACAACCGTTGGACAATCAACATCACAAACTGGAAAGGACCACATGGCAAGAGAAGTAGAGGCCGTCCGGGTGCCCGGTGGCAGGATGAGATTGTGGCCACCGCAGGAAGAGACTGGATGTCCACCGCCACGGTCAGAGAAACCTGGAATTCTTTGGAGGAGGCTTTTACCCTAAGGGGTCCACATTACCTAAATTGAAATAATCAAAATACCTAATGATATCCTGCATGAATGAATTTATTTTTATTATTATATTTTAACTTATAATATTAATTATTATCCTAAACAATAATTTTATACAATTACCATTCGATTCTGGAATCTTTATCATTTTAAAGAAATGGATTGTAAATAAAATTATATTATATCATTTTTTTAATCAAACTATTGTGGAATGAAAATAAAGCTTTATTATTTTTATTATTATTATTATAGCCCTAATACTCGAGTTGCAGGCGTTATATGTTTAGAACAAAGGACGGCAAAACCTATGGAAACTCGTAGGTTATTAAAACGGCGGCTTTCTTCAGGATTAAAGCAGTGCAACTTCTGTACGTAGTACTAATAACTATTCTTTGCCTTGGGCTCCAAAGTGTGACCTTTGGATACGACTGGGATTGGTGCCCTAATAAATATGGATTTTTTAATTTTATGTTATTCTTCGTAAATAGGCGCCAACACAAGAACGCATTGCGGTATTATTTTAAAATTGGTATGAATTCGAGTTTTTATGTACAATAATTTAAGTAATATGATCACCATGTACCTATCTCATTTTAAGCGAACTACTGTTGTTCTTATGAGAAATAAAGTTCTTTAAACCGAAGTTGGTGGATTTTTAGATACCACTCAAAAGAGTGGGAAGGGGTAGCAAATTACAGTGAATTGTCACTTCCCCAAATCTCCTTAGAAATCTCATGTTAAGTCTCCACCACTTTTCTAAATCGTCATTGATCGTCATCATCTTCATCATCTTCATCATCATCATCATCATCAACATCACCAATTATCAGAATCACAATAAACGGGATATTTACCATGTTTCTGTGTGAGTGATACTGATGTGAGTGACCATGACAGGTGAAATCACCAATCATTCCGACTAAGATAATATTAAATATTAAAATACACGGTTTAAAGGTCTTGTAACCAGTTCAAAAAACTTAAAAAATACTGTGGCTGTAGAGATGTCTGACTCCGTGGCATTAGTCGATTATTGTCACCAATAATCGACTAATGCCACAGAGTCAGACATACCTAGTGATGAAGAATAGAATAGAAATAATAATAGAAGAATAGAAGATGAAGAGGATTTAAGAGCTAGAATTCAAAAAATAAAATAAAAAATAAATAAATAAATAAATATTCCACGACATTCTACACAACGCTATCTAGACCCATGGTAAGCATAGCTTAACTAGCTTGTGTTATGGGATCTAGAATGCGGATAAACATACTTAGATACTTTTTTTTTTTTTGTAAATATATACATATTATACATAGAAACACCCAGACCAATGCAAATATACATATTCATGCATACAAATATTTGCACTGAGCGGGAATCGAACCCGCGCCCCCTGCATAGCAGTCGAATGCTCTACCGCTACGCCACGGAGGTCAAAATAGTTGATAGTTTTTCATTTAACAATCAAGCTAAAAGATAGAATAGTAAAGTATATTAAAATATAAATAATAGTAATAATACTCTTCAATGAAAAAATATTATAGCGTATTGTCTTTCACAGATGTTTTTCTAGAATTTTGAAGGAAGTATTTTATAGTGTAACCGCGAGAGCTGTACCGTACCGTTCCCATGATACATTATTAGCAGAGAGTGCGTTACGTTACGCCTCACGCCTGTAATTTGGCCTTAAGCGGTACATCGCTCGCGGTCATACTATAGTAGACAATAGTTTTGTACTCTAATTATTATTATTGCTTATCTGCAGAAAGAACCGTTGTTTGCTTTACTTATCAAAATGTTTATTTTTTGAATATATTTCTAATATTTTTCAAAAGAGATTATGTTTTTAATTTCTATGTGTATGACAACACTAACGTCTACTCCGATCGAAGACGTGCGAGACGAGTAGGTTGGCAATATTTCGGGCGGAGCTTGGCAATTGATTGGATTTTCTCTACTTTCATTATCAAAATGATAGTTAATATAGCTTGTACTAAACTGATTGTATCACGGATAACTAATATATTGAATTAAACAACAGTCTAACAAGGGTGTCAATATTGACAAGCAGGTATGCATTAAACACAACCAAAATATATTGATAGTATTGCCCGTACATTTACAGCCATATAACCTCTTCTTAATTTGACCGGGTTATATTGATCAATAGTTTTCGTAATAAAAGTCTGTAGCAAATTTTTTGGAGATTTGTGAATTTCACTTTTGTATAATTTTGTAGGTCAATATGTCGAAACGAGCGGCAGACGACGGTGGTAATGGCAGTAATCAACCGCCCATCAAAAAGGTTCATTTTGAACCCCATCTTATTGGTCCTGTGTCCACTTTGGAGGAAATGGACATCAAAGTTCTTCAATTTCAGAACAAAAAGTTAGCCCAGGTAATGCCTAATGAAATGCTTCAGTTGGATGATATGATTGGCATTTATAATTAGGTTTGTTACAGTTATTATCTGCAAGAGACATGTCACAATCAGCTGTTTATCAACAAAATTATATAGCAATTATGTACTATGACAACAATGTTATTATAGTGCATTGAATGTTTTATAATAACCATACAGTTTTTATGGTCATGAAGCATATAAAATTGTTATTATCTGCTTCATGTACAGTGAGTAAAGTCACAGTCCATTGTTTCAGATATTTTTCTCATAGTTCAGGGTTAAGCTATGATTTTATTACAATGTCTAGTCTGAAGGGTACTTTTAATGAAGTTATGTTTATATATACTAATACCAGACAGTATGCATATTGTAATAAACTAAATAATGCATAATTGTAACAGTAGTAAAAGAAACATTCATTATCAACTATTTTCTAATTTTCAATCTGTACAAATCTTCATGGTTTTGTACTAACAAGGTAAATTAAATTCAAATTAGATGTTAATTGGTACTTGTATAAATTCCATTTGTAAGTTGTTATGATAGCTAATTTATCAAGATTCATTTTGTTTTCGTCTTCATAAAAACAGTCAGCTATACCTTTTTATGACGTTTCTGAGAAATTAACATACTTTCTTCTATATACATACATACGTAGTAGTGTAGCCATAATAACTCAAAAATAATATGATCATTTGTTAAATTACAGAGGATAGAACAGCGCCATAGATGTGAAGCTGAACTTCGCGCTAGAATTGAGCAGTTGGAGAAACGTCAAACACAAGATGATGCAGTGTTGTGTGTTGTAAACCGTTATTGGAATCTTTTGAATGAAGATATCAGGGTATTACTGCAACGTTTTGACGCAGAAACTGCAGATGAATCAGAAAATAAAAGTAAGTTTCATTATGTATTCATCAGAAAAATAATAGAAAATAATATGAATTGTGTATATTTATGAATCAAAGAATCAAAGAATCAATTTCATTTATTCAGTTTAGGCACACAAAGAGCACATATGAACGTCAAAATTATACAATTGAGTATGTCAAGAAATAATATTAAAATATTAAATAATGTACAAATAAACCATTGGAAAATGATTCTTTCGCTGGTTCGGTAGGTTAGTTCTACTGAGAAGATACCAGCTCAGCAACTCAGCAAACTATATTAGAACTAGATTATTTTTCTTTTTTTTAAAAATTTGCTTTAGTTTACAATTTATTTTGTGCGAGCAAGCAAGAGACTTATGTTGACCACGCATTGATATCATTAAGATACTCATCCACTTTATAATAACCTTTACTCATTAAAGTTGCATGCAGAAAGGTACCACCCAGTATGCAGAATTGAATTGTGTGGTTTCATTCTGTGTAATATGGACAATTACCGTTAAGGTCATTGATGAACCAACATATTTTATTCATTGAATATTTGATATATCATTGCGCTCACCTTGGAGTCTGTGAAACTACGCTATGCTAGCTGTATGTAGGTCATCAAATGTCAATATGTACTGAAGGTTTCCTTTACCTGCATTAATAACTAGCTGTTCATACATTTTCTATTAAAGGAAAGAAACAATCTATGCTAACATTATAAAGAGGAAAGATTGTTTGGAATCGATAAACTCGTAAAACTAATTAAATTATATGCAAAAATAAAAATACTATTGAATTAGTTTTACAATTCGAATACTACATTATATCTGTTTAACATAGGCTACTTTTTATCGCAATATTCTCAGTGCCTGTGGATTGGCGGTTGTGAACACGGCCGCTACGCAGGAGGCGCGGGTTCGAGCCCCCGCTCAGTGTAAATATTTATATGAATGAATATTGATATTTATTTTGGTCTGGTCTTGCTTCATGCATGTTTAGCCAACGGTCCGGGTGGCCATCCGAATATCTATGGCTGTTGTAATGGGTAGTTGGAGCCCCCCAAAAAAAGTTCAACAAAACTGCAGTGCTTCATGCTTATCGCCTTTAGGTTGTGGAGATATTGAAGTTCAGCTAAAAGTCTAGACTGGTAAATGAGACCCCAGACTCTGAGATAAAAGCTTTGGATGCGACTGGGATGAATGCTTAGATGGAGAAGAATGTAGCGTCATAATGGTGAAAGAGTTTATCGATCAGAAGCAAACAATTCTTTCCCCTTTTTCAATATTAGTATCTTATAATCTTACACCTTGATCACACGTAGTAAGTAAACGAAACAGTGCTCTCATCATCATCCTCATAGAGACCTGATTGCATCCAAGGCCAGGGAGAACTCGGAGCTTTGAGTCCGCACTCCAGCTCCTCCATTTTGCATGATCTTGGTCGCCCATGGTAGTCACCCGCTATAACGTCAAGCCGTATCTTCTTGAGCTTACCCATTCTACCTGGACCCGGCGAGGTTTCTCACGCGTTAGCTAAGGCTCTCTCAATCGTTTACGCGTTGTCCACCAGAATAACTGTCCATCATCATTTTGCTGTTGATCCCGGTTTTATCCGAGGTTTTCACTTCAGTGAAAGAAAGCTACTTCCGTCTGAATTAAATCGATACACTATTAGTTGTATCATTTATTAAAAAAAATCTGTAACTCCTACAGCAAAGCTTGCGCCAGTGCCACGGTAGCCTATACACCCAGGAACGGATATGACTGTTCATTATGATGTTAACACTATATATTCCATAACATATATTTGTTACATGAGGATAAACTTAGTTTCCTCCTGCATTGTTTACTTTTATTTATTAAATGTAATACCCTTTGCAGATGAAAATGAAGCTACTACATCGTTTCTCATGCAACTGTCGACGTGGGACAAGGAGGAGTTGGACGCCCAGCTCGCCAACCGCGTGCAAGTGAGCAAGCGGGCAGTCGCCAAAGTACTGCAGGCGTTTGACAGGCTACAGCAGAGAAATGACAAGATATGGCGTGCTATCAAGGGAGAAGGTGACGGTATGCATAGCTATTTTGTTCTCGGTTTTATTTGTTTTGTGCGGAATCATCGTTGCCTATCCCTTCACGGATTTACAGGCGTGAATATTTTTTTCTATTACAGAAACTGGCCCAGCGCCTTCATTAGACGAAGTGATCCGCGCCACCAACGAGGAAGTGACGGTAGAGAACAGGAGACTCCAAGCGCTATGTACCACTCTGCACGAGAGTCACCACGCCATGACACTGCGCGTTGCACAGCTGCAGGACGCTGTCAACAGCAGGGACACCGAAAATGCGGAGTTGAAGAACCAGATTGATGATCTGCAATATGAGTTGTTAAAGGTAAGGAACCTAATACATATATTTGGACTGAGCTGAGATCGAACCCGTGCGTATACTCGGCGTAAAATACAAGTGGTGACGTGAAAGAGCTTTTAATACGCGCTACTAGATATTTCTTTTTTTTTTGTTTTGAAAAAGAATATTAGACCCGAAATTCCTAATACTCCCGCTAACCCCTCCAGCTAAGTTAAATTGCTTGTGTTAGGAGTGGGTTCACGTCGGTAGTGTAATGGCCAAAATTCGAACCCGGGGGCACCTATCGAGTGTAAAGCCGACTCCTTGACCAATAACCTACCGACGCTTAGTGGTTAAATTCTACACAACATCCGTATGTAAATATTACCATCTATTTAAAAATCTAACATTTAGCGAAGTGTACAGTCCTTGTAACTTATATTCTTTTCTCGAGTATGAGGTAGGCACTTCATAGGAGGTAGGACACGGTGGTAGTTCCAATTGAGCAGTCCGACTGGGGAAGTACCTCCGCCCTACAGAATACCGCGGTTATAATAACTTCGTGTTATGTTTCCAGCGGTGAGTAGGGTAGCCAGAGCTCACTGGAGAATTTGTGCTGTCAGTGGGATGACTAAAGGCTTGTCCTGCTTTGTCCTCTACACTGACGGCACAGAGAATCTGTGCTTATAGGTGTTACATACGTCCATAGGCCACGGTAACCACTTTCCATCAGATGGGCCCTGTGCTTGTCTGCCACCTAAGTGGTATTAATTAGATTTTAAGTCTGACACGTAATGATTCATGTTACTCACAGGTACGGTCTCGCAACGATAAGCTAGAAAATCATCTTGCAGAAGCTATAGAGAAACTGAAGAGTTACCATCAGTCGGGGGTGACCACAGTGCCCAGTACTAGCGGGGCACCGCACTCGGCCGTCGCCAACGCGAAATTGGAGGATGTCGCCGCGGAGCTCGAGGAGCAGAGAGAACTGGCCAACAACCGCCTGGCGGAACTGGATCGATTGCATAGACAACATAGAGACACGCTTAAGGAGGTTGAGAAACTGAAGATGGATGTGAGTTTGATTTTACACTTTTGATCAGATCTTTTATTATCCTTTTAGAGATTTCCCAGTTGCTTCCAAAGTTTTTACTTAGAGCCTGACGACCTTCTTATTATTATCGAATTGGCTTTACTGAAAGTGACTGCATTCTGGCTGAGCTCTAAGCTCTGGCACAGGTTTTCTTCAATATCCTCCAAGCTGTTAGACTTATTTGTCCAAATCTTTCTGGGCATACTACACATGCATGGGCATATTTAGCGCAAATATGTACATATCAATCACAAGATGAGTCGTAACATTGCGATAGGGATTCTTATATACTAGCTTTTTATATCCGGCGTCATCCGGAAGTCATGGTTTATCGAAAATTCATTCCAACCATGGATTTATGTACTTTTAACTGGTTATATTGTTATTGCCTAATATTAATCATCGTAGTCACGTTATTTCTGGTGATAAACAAGTCCATAAGGCATGGTAACTGCTTTCTATCAGTTAGGCCGTGTGTTATCTGCCACCTAATCCGTATAAAAAGCCGGTCAAGTGCGAGTCGGACCCGCACACTGAGGGTTCCGTAACTTGAGCTACATAAACGGTGAGTTTATTTTTTGCACAGTTTCAAGACTTTATAGACGTTTTGTACCTTTTACTTCTATAGTATTTGGTATGAATTTCAACTTGATATCTCCACGCATTCCTGAGAAAAAGGTCTTGACAGACAGACAGACAGACGGACAACAAAGTGATCCTATATGGGTTCAGTTATTTTTTCCTTTTGAGGTACGGATCCCTAAAAATTACTTGATATTGTCTAGTAAAACCAAAGTTCTTCTGTACTAATTCTGTCTTTCTGTACCAACAGATTCGTCAACTGCCTGAATCGGTGATAGTGGAGACGACAGAGTACAAATGCCTGCAGAGCCAGTTCTCGGTCCTCTACAACGAGTCCATGCAGATGAAGACTGCGTTGGACGAGACGCGCCTGCAACTACAGAATGCCAAGAATTTGCACATGAGACAGATTGAAATGATGGAGGTACATACATAGCATATGTTCGGGATACGATCGGAAATGGGTTTAGAATCAAGAGATTTTAGTTATGGAAGACAAATGTTTTATTGTTAATTTTAAACTGACAATTATTGCACTTTATGATAGATAGAATGTTAAACTAAATTAAATGTTAATTATGAAATATTAGTGTTAGGATGTCACTGTTCAAATGTTAATGTTAGGTGAATGCACCTGGTCGCACTGAATAATTTAACTTTTATGTAGTTATCCCTTTAAAATTAATTACTTAATTCTAGACACTAAAGTGTTTACGGGCACTAGTTTTTTTATTACACTAATCACTTGTTCACACCGAATCACTGAATGCTATTTTCTTAAAAATTGGGGATGTTCCTCCATCTTTGTACTTTCTGCTTTTTTTTAATCTATAGTCCTTATAGAACCAAACGCATCTCTTGTTAATATGCGCCTACCTCGTACTAGCTCTGCACCACCCTATGGTAGACTGGCAGAGAATGCCTACGGCATTAAGTCCGCCAATGTACATCGTGCATAAAGTATAAATAAATAAATCATCCCTGTCTCGGAGAGCACGATAAGGCGTTAGTCGCGATTGTCCTACAAACATCTATGGCAGTTATTATTTAGGTGAGATTGGTGAAACCCACACAAAAGGGCTGATCACCTGTCTGATCTATATTGTCCCCACTAGCAGTAATAATCATCAGATTATATGATAATCTAGTGTTCCGAAGGTCGAAAATAAAATTTAATCATTCCTTTACTAAGAACTCGGCAGTGTGGACACACCATTACTGTCGCAAATGTCCTGTTCATCACAATAACCATTAAACATCGATTACAGAGTGAAGAGTTGTCAAGACAAAAAACGCTACGGGCAGAGATGATCCAGTTAGAAGATGTCTTAGGTCAATTGAGGAAAGAGTATGAGATGCTGCGCATAGAGTTCGAGCAGAACCTCGCTGCGAACGAGCAGACCGGCCCCATCAACAGAGAGATGCGACACCTCATCACGTCGCTACAGAACCACAACCAGCAGTTGAAGGGAGAGGTGCACAGGTACAAGAGGAAGTACAAAGATTCTAGTCAGGAACTCAATAAGGTAAGTTTTACATGCTTTTTATTTATACTAAGAAGTGTTCGTAAATGAAATTTGGATGGCGGGAAAGGAAAAAAACACACCTAATAAAAGGCAAATGTCTTCGCATAATCATGACAGATTTTCGCATAATTTTATAAAAAATATTTTTGTAAGGCTGTTTGGAAAGCAGTATTTGAGAATTGGACATTTTTTCACTGATCTATATGGCATAATCTTTATAACTGTACTGTTTTTTTTTCACTCTAATTATTATCATTATAATATTAACCATAGGATGTCCATTTCGCCACTATTGTCACACCACAGTTAAGGTCTCCATGGTCACTAGGACCATACTGACCTAGTGACCATGGAACCATGGTAGTATGGGGTTTATGAGCTAATCAAGTGAACAGTCTAATGATAGAAGTTTTATACGCTTCAAAGCTCCGGGTGTGTATACCTGTTTCGTGTTTATTTTACTAAATGTTTAATATCTAAAATGGGCAATAAATAAAAATTTGTCAAGGTACTTTTGTAGTTGACTGTACATGACCGAAGAATGTTGCATGTAAAGAGCAGTTATAGTAATGAATATTTATTTGTGTCAGGTTCGGAAGGAGCTGGAGGAAGCCGGCGCGCGAGTGTCCCTGTGCGGAGATGCGCCTGATGATAAACCACATGCGCTCAAAAAGGAGGAGCCCGACCCGGAGGTATTTTCCCTGGTTTCTTCCCTTGATACTCTCCCTGCCGTCCGCGTCCGCCCGTTTGAGCTGTCCTCTAACTGTGAGTTCGTGTCCCCGCAGGGCGAGGAGGGCGCGAGCGGCTGCCCCGACAAGCCGCCCGCCAGCAAGGAGCACAGCCGCGCCAAGATACAGGAGCAGGAGCTCTGCATCAAGGACCTCAAGCAGCAACTCAAGTGAGTGTACAGGAAACCATTTTTATCTTATTTGACTTACAAGCCACGTCCCCTTGGCCACGAGGAACTTACTACCGACCAGCATCCTTGAGGCCAAGCCAAGGTCCCTTTTTGTGTGCGGTAATCCCCACGCATACCTTCCCGCCAGAGCCTGCGGGAGTGGTTCTGTCGGACTCGAACTGACCAAAGCCGCACGGCTGCCTCGGGTCACCAATTGCCGAGGGTGAGGTAGCCTCTTTAATATCCCTCGCATCTCGACTGAACCAGGGTCATGGAAGGCCCCCTCGGGTGTGGGACTGAAGTGTCTCTATGAAAAGAGGGCCGCGCATCGCACCGCCGTCTGGTCCTGCTTCTGCCAGGGTGACAGGCGGCTCCACCAGTCCCGCGTTCATGGAGGACGGAGGTCATCCAACGATCTCCGAGTCGCTTTCATGCACTGCGGATTATGCGGGACAGGAGGAATCTTCTTAATCTCCTCCGACTACACTCCCTCACCCCTTGAATCACGTGTTCACAGGAGTCACTTGCTTGCTGGGCATTCAGCTAGCGTGTGCAGCCTCGTGTCCTCTCTTTTACCACAGTGATGGCACTCAGGCGTTGGCTCCTTCTAGAAGACAAGACCCTGCGAAATAAACTTATGAGAACACGTCACCTCTTTCATATTTCTAAATTGTACCAATGAACATTAAGTCATATTACAATAACACAATTCGCTATCGCAGGAAAGCGGTGAACGAGCAGAAGGAGCTGAAGCTGCTGCTGGACATGTACAAGGGCGTGAGCAAGGAGCAGCGCGACAAGGTGCAGCTCATGGCGGCCGAGCGCAAGGCGCGCCAGGAGCTGGACGAGCTGCGCCAGAAGGCCAAGATGGCGCAGGTCAACGTACGTCGCCAATGTGCTCTTTACTCGTATATCTATCTCGTCAGCCTCATGAGCCTCAGGCGCATGACATGAGTCAACAATAGTGCCCGAAAGATGGGAATAGGCTCACCACCATATTACGTGGGGCCGAATTTAATGATTGGTGATGTGGGTGTTAATTCACCTCTGCCTAACCCTCCGGGGATAAAGGCATCATTATATGTATATATATATATGTAAAATGTGCTCTTTACATGCAGTACACGTTTCTTGAGTGTCTTATTAGGATAGCACGGGGTGCAGCGATAAACGACAACAATACGAGTGCGCCTAGGTCTCGTTTGTTTTGCGACCTAGGTCCAAGATAGGTGTATAAAATGCAAATATGTCTGACAGGTCTTGCGTGACCAGCGAGCGAAAATGATAGTAGGAGTAGGAGGGAGAACACAACGGTATTTCCGTTCAATTGAGCAGTCCGACTGGGGAAGTACCTCCGCCCTACAGAATACCGCGGCCAATATAACCACGGGTTGTGTTCCCGGCGGTGAGTAGGGTAGCCAGAGCTCACTGGAAGGTTTTTTGCTGTCTGTGGTAAGACCAAAAGTTTGTCCTGCTTTGTCTTTTACACTGGCGGCACAGAAACTCTCAATGCTTACATGGTTGTCATAAGCATAGAGTTTATCATCGTTCGTATAAGAAATCGTTGTAAGCTAGTTCCAACACACCGGTCTCTGAAATGAAGGCATCGGATGCGATCGGGCGTGACGCAAGAATGTTGATGATGATTATCAGTTTATTATTTGTGTTGACAGGAGAGTAAACGAGAGCGTCGCCTAGCAGACGAAGACGCACTACGCAAAATCAAGCAACTAGAAGAGCAGAAATATGAGTTGCAGAAGCAGTTGTCGTGTGCCAGACCCAACGCAGACCCTCTCCACGGCTTCTCCAGACCTTTCGCCGGATCACCAGTATGTATCTTTACATTTCATAGACATTTTGTTTTCTTTTTTTAATGACGTCACGTCAATTACGCTCTACGAGAAGTCAAAAAGACAACTGATTTGGCAACTGCTTTGGCTACCTACTATGCCTATGCATACTCTTGGCTAAACTATGGCATCATTATGTGGGGAAATAGTACGGACGCGAGTACTTTATTCACTCAACAAAAAAAACTGATGAGAATTCTGGTAAATATAGAACAAACAGACACCTGTAAGCCCCACTTTCAAAACCTAAAAATTTTAACATTACCATGCATATATATATTGGAAATATGTAAGTTTGTCCGAAAATACCCTGGACACTACACCACACGAGAGGACATACAAACTAGATATACACTAAGACACAAAAATAGATTAAACCTGCCCACCTCAAAACTGGAAATGCATTCTTCGGGTCCCTTGGTCATGTCAGTAAAAATATACAATAAATTGCCAGAGCCCATAAAAGAAGAAAAAAAATTACAGCTTTTTGTAAGCAAACTAAAAACCTTCCTACTAAGCAAAACCTACTACAGCATACAGGAATATCTAAATGATAAATAAACATACGTACGGACATATTTATTTGGCAAATAAATTAATAAAATCAATCTAGAATAGTTAAATATTATCTTAACCAAAATTTATAAAAAAATAATATTAATAATCTAATACAATTTTAATAATCTTATACAATTTTAATAATCTAATTCAATTTTAATAATTTAATTCATTTAAAATGTATATATAAATATATTTAATAATTTATAATAATAATTTCAAATATATCATTTAATTAATTTAAAATATGTATATATATATTGACTGACATTTATTCGTACTGACGTATTTTTATTTTTACTCTTACTTTTAATTAATTAACCCTATGTTGACATCAAGATTGACATATCATACTAATATTAAACTGATAAAATATCAACCCAATATATTTTCAAATTGTATAAATTGTATATGTATCACTTAACATTCTATATTGACATTTTCATTACATTTTTGTCCTTGTCTTTTTGGGCCGAAACAAAACGAGTAAAATGACATTTGTACCTACTAAAAATCATTTAAATTTAATATAATAAGTAATATCAACAAACTGTAATTAAGAGTGAACATATTGTGTATGACAAATTCTTCCTCTCTCCAAACATTGTGCTGTGCCCGACAGGGTCCATAATTGTAACAATAATTTTAACCTGAACAACTGTACTTCATTATGGAACGCAATAAATGTATTGAGTATTGAGTATTGAGTAATTAGACTTCGAATGTATATTCAAAAATGTAAGGCATTTGCTTCTCAATGCTTATGTTTGTCTCCATGTTTATATGTTGCTCTTCAATGCAAGCAATTGGGTATATTCCTGCATTAAAAATGAATTATTAAATTAAACACATTGAATTAAGAAAGGTTAAAGTGCTGTAAAGGTTGTGTCTTTGTCCAATATTAAGCGCATCTAAATAGAGAAAACGAGCAAAACCAGTCGTGTCAAAACGGCCATCACAGCGTGCCGCAATTATAATCGTTATAAGGTTTAGTAAAAGGAACTAATTTGACTAATCAGGCAGATACCCAATTACATTCACTGTAAAACATAGCGATTAAATGGTTAACTTTAAATGCATTTACTTGAACATTTATTAATATAATAATTATCTGCAAACATTTTAAGGTTAAATACTGAAAACGCGATCAAACCGCTTGGTTTGATCACGTTTTTTGTTACATAATATGTATTTTCCTTGTTTCACGTTGTCAGACCAAGGTATAGTATTTTTACATCATACTTAAAAAGTCTCTTTCCTTTCTAAAAACTTCTGAAATTCAGCCTCCCATTTGAAATCCACGTATTTCAGAATGTAATCAAACTACAGAGAGTATCATTGATTTGCATGCCTTCTCTTTTAGACTTCATTCTACATTATCATTTCCTAGTAATTCTCCGAATAAAAACTTGATAACACACTTGTGACTAAAATCTATTATTATCTGTTTCACTCACTCTCATCGTTAAATTACTAAAATTATGATTGTAACGTTTATGGCCGACCATACTATAGCGATTACTTTAGAAGTAAATACTTAGAAGGATATGGTCTTCATGAGAGTAACTGTCCCGCCTGAACTGATTCAATTTTTTTCCTATTTTATTCAATAGTTAGCGTACTAAATGCTTTAAAATTTCATTCAATAGGTTAAGCAGTCATTAAAAATCAATATTTAAAAATGATTGTAACATCATTCATTGGTGCCGATAGTTCTTACGAGTATCGGTAGATGGCTCCCACCGTAGCCGTAAGACGGATATGTAGTACTCGAATGTTCGATTTATAGTTGTCGATCAATGGATATTCGATTATTTGGCATTCGATTTGGCATAGTACACTCTGGTTCTGGTTAAATATATAAATAAAAAAAAAATCGATACATCATTCGTCTAGTTCTAATAAGTAACTGAGGAGCTAAGAGGGAACAGATCAACATACATACCAATATACATGTCTTGTCAAAATAATAACCCTACTTACATAGAAAAAAAAAATTAAGAAGATTTGGATGACTTCAGGCGAAGTTCGGTGACTCAGTGGTCAGAACATTCCTCTTATAAGGGAATGATTGCGGGTTTGAATCCTGTCTGAACTGATTCAAAATTTTGCCTATCTTAACCTATTTGAATGGTTAGCTTACTGAATGCTTTAAAATTTCATTCAATAATGTGTATATTAGCTTTTAAATCAATTATAGATGATATAGCTATATTTTTCACAGCTCATATTACTGGCTCAACCAGAGATCACCTATTCTCAAACAGTCTCTTATCTTCTTTTTACCCAGTCTCCTCTTTCCCTCACCTTTCTCTCGCGTTTCCCTCGTCTTTCCCTCGCTTTTCCCTCACCTTTTCCTCACCTTTTCCTCACCTTTTCCTCAACTTTCCCTCACCTTTCCCTCACCTTTCCCTCACCTTTCCCTCACCTTTTCCTCACCTTTTCCTCACCTTTTCCTCACCTTTCCCTCACCTTTCCCTCACCTTTCCCTCACCTTTCCCTCACCTTTCCCTCACCTTTCCCTCACCTTTTCCCCACCTTTCCCCCACCTTTCCCCCACCTTCCCCCCACCTTTCCCCCAACTTTCTCCCAACTTTCCCCCACCTTTCCCTCGCCTTTTCCTCACCTATCCCTCACCTATCCCTCTACAGACGTGAGCTGCGTCTCCGGTCATAAGCCACGGTACCAGCTTACCCAGCGGTGCCGTGCGCTTACCCGAATTGTATAATATTGTTTTATCTTTTAATTTAGGAAGAAGAAGCATTGTTAAACGAGATGGAGGTAACAGGTCAGGCGTTCGAGGACATGCAGGAACAGAACTCTCGTTTGATACAGCAGCTGCGAGAGAAAGATGACGCGAACTTCAAGCTCATGTCTGAGCGTATCAAGGCTAACTCGCTACATAAACTGCTCAGAGAAGAGAAGCAACTGCTGCAGGAACAGGTAATGGTGAACACTAAATACGTTTAGGTTCAGCTGCAGTCGAGACGAGACAGTTTACGATTGGTCAAGGTTCGTCGAGCTAAAGCGAGATAGTCTTTTAGAGCCCTTTAGCCAATGATTTCAACTACTATTTTACCATTATTTAGCCGGCAAAGCCAATACTCGTAATAAAGTCTATTTAAAAAATTCAATCTCGATTTAATCTCAATCGCCAAAAGTCTAAAACCGTATTCTCGTAAAAAATATATTTCATGATCGAACATTGACATCTCGATAGTTTTTGACATTTTGGAGTACCTATTGAAATTAGATCGAACCTGAATTCTGATTATATTTAATTAGAGAATTAGCTCTCAGGTTTATGTCTGTCATTTTAAATTACAGGAGTTATGTTATTTTAAATATGTTATTTTAAATTAAACTAAACTATTTGAAATAAAATAAACCTTATTTTCATTCTTAGTTGTTACCAAGTGGGTAAGAGTTAAAAAAAAAAACGTTATTCTCACCCATTGAGACTGTATGTTAATTATTATACGTAACGGCAACTTTGTAAAAAAAATGTCGGGTCGATGCCCTCCACTATTACGCTCTGCATGAGTCTATTTACGTATCTTTACGGATGCTTCAAAATATTCGTAAATAAAAATAGTTCAGTGAACTTTTAATAGATCGCGTCAATTTTGTTGCCTCCATATGAAGAATTTTGGTAAGGGCAATACATTTAGTGTAAACAGAGATATGTTTGGTAATACAGACAATTCACATAAAATGGAACTGAATATATTTTATTAAACCTAACCTAACCGTGTCGTTAGAGAGTGGAACAGCCTACCTGAAAATGTTGTTTTGGCACCCAGTGTTAATAGTTTCAAAAACAGACTTGACGAAATCTCCGGATCATGAGACACACACGCATCAGCCTAATGGCTGCTAGTGTGTTCAACATAAATAATTGATACATGATATAAATAAACAAATCTCCATTCAAAAATTTTCGAAAACTCGTTTACCACTCAAAGATCAAATCTTTTACACTAAGTAAATTAAATAAGAGAGTCCATGAAATGGGATCTAAAGTTATAAATTAAATGAGACAAGATAAAGCACTACTCAAATGTCCATCCCTAACAGCTAAGGACTTGAATCTCCAAGCTACCTTTGCTTTAGGTACTCTTATATTGGGGTACGTGGTCTGGAGCGCCTCTTATGCCCGGCGAGACGCTGCTGGGAGACGGAATCCCACTCTCTAGCGTTCTGCTCAGAGGCCACGACGTGTCCCTCTGTCTAGCAGGGGGGAGCAGGCAAGGGGTGGGTTGTTTCTCCGAGTGCAGGTGTAGGAGTGACAGAACAGTACGGTAATTGAGAGATAGCATGTGGTTTTAGTTACCCCGAGACATTGAAGTTATATAAGCTTAGTTCAAATTATTAACGTTTTGGGCATGTGTTAAAATAGGTAGTCTCCTTGGCTTGAATTCGAGCCAGAATTCAAGCCAAGTATTTGCATTTTTGAATGCCATACTGGAAGTTAGTCATCTCAGAAACCACCCTTGATGGTCGACGGGAACCGCGCGAAAAAAGATAGTCTAATTAATTTTACGTTGTAATCTTCCAGGTTTTAACTCGAGACCAACAAATAGAGTCGATGGGCGCGGTGGCTCGTCGGCTCGAGGAGAAGGAGCGTCTGCTCCAAGCGACTCTGTCGGCCGTCGAGAAGGAGTTGCTGCTCCGCCAGCAGGCGATGGAGATGCACAAGCGGAAAGCGATCGAGTCTGCGCAGTCGGCCGCAGATCTTAAGCTACATTTAGGTATGTATTTTATCATTATTACCCGCATTTTATGTACCGTATACTGGGGTAACTTTGGGACAGTTTAAAATTTGTGTTTTAAAGCAGCAGACAAACCGACCAATTAAATTTCAACCTCTGAAGAGAGTGATGATAATAATAAGTAATTGATGATTTTTATTACTGTTTATTAAATTATTCTAAAGTAACCCAGGTGTTCAAACACCAGCTTAGGTAGGTAGGTAGGTCTTCTATGTATATGTTAGTGTGATTTGGTACCTACCAAATCACACCAACAAGTAATTAGCTACTTTGGTGCGAGATGCACAGATTCGAAAGGTGTAAGAGGCGACTCTCTAAGAGGGAAGGAAATCTCCAGATAAAACCCTGTACCAACCCGTCTGGCCAACTTGGAATATGTCTAGTTGTGGACTCCGATAGTCCGATTGATTGAAGATAAGGATACGTATATTTTTCAGCAAATTTCATTTTCAGACTATTATCTAACATCATAGTTATACATAGCGTTGGGGTTAGTGACCATAAACCACAGTTACACACATTTATAGTAACTTTATGGGGGTCTATTTAGGTTGGAAAAAGTAAATTTTCGAGAACTTGAACCCGTGACCGTACGAGAGGTAACGCTCCAATCAACTGAGTAGCATGAGCACGTATTGACATTCGAAATTCTAGATAACCATCTTAGTGCGATAATGGAGCCATCTACCGACATTCTCCCGGGTAGGGCCAAACCTGAGGAGGCCCAGATCGATAGAGATAGCTCTGGGTCGGCCTGGATGCGAGAGATGTGCCTGCTAACCTCACCTCCGGCAACCAACAACGACCCACACATGTTATGCGTTGGTTCGATTCTGACATAACCTCTCCCACCGGTTCCGGCAGGGGGGTTACCGGAGTCTTTATTGCGGTAGAATATTGATTGATCGTCGAATTTATTTATTATTTTGCAGAGAAATACCACGCCCAAATGAAGGAAGCGCAGCAAGTAGTGGCGGAGAAGACGAGCGCGCTAGAAGCCGAAGCGTACAAAACAAAAAGACTTCACGTGAGTCCCCATTGCTAATGGTTTTAACCTAAATGTACTTTTTTTAAATATTTACTACTGCCCGCGACCGCGTGGAATTCGGTTATCACGACCAAAATTTCCAAGCTCTAATCTATCCGTGTACTAATTTAATCAAGTTATCTTCAAAAAATTCGCGCACCGAGGGTTCCGTAACTTAAGCTACATAAATCGTAATAGCTATTGATGGCCATAACTTAGAAGTTTGATTTTTGCACAGTTTCAAGACGTTATAGAATTGAGTATGTGGTTTGAATACCAACTTGATACCTCCACATTTCTTAGAAAAAGGTCTTGACATACAGACAGACAGACAGACAGACAGACAGACGGACAGCCGAACAACAAAGTGAACCTACATGGGTGCCTTTTTTTCCATTTGAGGTATGGAACCCTTAAAATGACAAATTATCAAGTCTATTTGAAGCTTTTTTACTCCCTTTCGCCATGAATGGTATCCTTATATATTCTATCTTCTCCCAAACTCTAGTCCATCTCTGTACCAGAGATCAGTTCAGTGTTTTAAGAATGAAAGTGTAACAGACAAAGTTACTATCGCACTTATAATATTAGTTGTAATCAAGGATTTCCTATCGGAGCCTGTACCAGTGCCTCATCTGCCAATGAGTAGCTGTTGCCGTTTGCAGGTCGATACGGGATAAGGGACCTCATACATCCAATGTACTACTAACTACTTTACTTAATATTGATATTAATTGAGAAGGTGGTAAGGTACAAAAGAAGTTGAACACTAAAAAACCTTGTTACCTAACCAAGATTTCATGCTTTGTTAGTTTGTGAAAGATTTTAGAGTTAGGGTAAATGTTAAGCTACTTTTGTCGCTACTGAAACTGTTACCCATCATTTTCACCTAAGTTTTATACTTATATGTATTTGATAAGTTATATAAATAAATAAATATTACACGACATTCTATACAAACGCTATCTAGACCCATGGTAAGCATAGCGTAACTAGCTTGTGTTATGGGATCTAGAATGCGGATAATCATACTTAGATACTTTTTTTTTTGTAAATACATACATATTATACATAGAAAGACCAATGCAAATATACACATTAATGCATACAATATTTGAACTGAGCGGGAATCGAAGCCGCGCCCCCTGCATTGCAGTCGAATGCTCTATCGCTACGTCACGGAGGTCGAGTTGCAATATGTTACAGTGTGTACAATAGGCTATAGTGTGAACGCAAATGTTTTATACTTGTTGGCTATACATACTGTGAATGAAAAAGTATCTGAGGTACATGAATAAAACATGTATTGTGTTTTAATTAGTCTTATACAAGTTTTGTATAAACAAGTTTACAACTTGTTTCTTGGTGAAAACGAGGGGTTATTCACGCTCCTGTACTCGGTAACATACTGTTCCGTCCATTTTGTTACGAATATAGTATTATAGTGCTACTGTTGAAGGCTAAAGTTTCGTGATATATGTGTAGGAGGAGCTAGCGATACTGCGTCGAAAGGCGGAGCGTATGAAGAAGATGGAACAGGCGGGCAGCAGCATGGACGAAGTGCTGCTCGAGGAGATACGGGAGTACAAGGAGACCCTCACGTGTCCCTCGTGCAAGGTAATATTAGCTTTACTGGTGATAATATAATCAGCCCTCTTCTAAAGGCATATCTACTATTTGTGTTATCTGTAGATACTAATAAGAAAGCTCAAGAGTATGTTTGTTTATTTGAACGTGCTAATTTTTGCAGTTACTGGTGCTATTTGAAAAACTCTTTATGGATTTGACAATCCAGTTTGTGTAGAAAGTAGTAGATAGGCGGAATTTGAGCTGAAAATTTTAGCCTTTTCGCTGATGGCAACCCCGAAAGGAATGTTGCATTAGTTAGAGGCTGCGAGAGCCGTGCTTGGCTTGACTTCTCTCGGTGGAGCCGCAAATACAGCCACGATGGCCACCCACCGTCACCTCTGTCTGCTCGTTGCAGGTGAAGCGCAAGGACGCGGTGCTCACGAAATGTTTCCACGTGTTCTGCTGGGACTGCCTGCGCACGCGCTACGAGACGCGCCAGCGCAAGTGCCCCAAGTGCAACGGCGCCTTCGGGGCCAACGACTACCACCGCCTCTACCTCTCCACGTAGGCGCCCCCACCCGCCACCCCCTGCCTCGCCAGGGCGCGCCGCTTCACTGCCTACTGCCTTCTCTTCTTCGTACTTAAAAGGACAGGGCCCCGTGTCAGTACAGAAGGCATAGCTCGACAGTGCACAGGCACGCAGTACTGTTATTGCGTAACGTTCGGTCGAACTGATATTTTAGTTATAATTCCCATCACACGGCGAGCTGTATGACGGCGAGCCGTAGGTTTTACGTGCAATTGTATCTAGCCAAAGGACGAACCACGCGTTCGCTTCGGAGTGACGTCAGTGTGGGATGTCGGTACGTAAAAATAGATAAAACTAAAATTTGCCATACTTTATGTATGGAGAATGTATGCTGAATTATAAAATTTTTGATAAATGAAATATGGTAATTAAATGTGAATAAAAATCGATTGACATAAATTTAAAATATGATCTCTAAAGCTACCTCTCGATGACGTACAAATGTCCTTAATATTAAGTATGGCAAGTATTAGAAGTGACCAGTATTGTTGATGTTCACCAGTGGTGACGTCATAGGTTGTGTTATGATGTAAGTTGACAGTGAACTTTCCGGTAAATACATGCTAGGACTTGCTACTGAAGAATACGAATTAATGACATGATTATAAAGAAACTATCACCGAATGACAAAAACCGTATTTCATAAAACGTGGTCATAATAATCTTCACTCCAATGTTAACTATTTCATAACGCTGTAATCTATTTCGGTTTGATAAATCCATATTTTGGTTCGCTTTAACGAAATAACATCGTTGAAATCGAGGACAAAACTAAATCAGATAGAAAAGATTTAAGCGTAAGTCGGTTGTAAAATCTTTGAAAATTTTTTAATCGTTCTCCAAAATTCATCAATATGTTATATCGTTGTAATCCAGCGTATTACTTGACAAATACTTTGTGTATTATATTGCTTATAATTATAATGATAAATGGTAATTTAACAATTACAACAATTATGTTTCTACTATGCCTTAAATTATTTAACTGAAAAAGCTAACAGGGATGTATAAGATAGCACTCTTCAGAAGATGCCGATAGTCAATATTAATTTAAAAGTTAAGAAACTATAGAATTTTTTCTTTAATCGCTCTACACACCGAACCAGAGCTTAATTTTAACGGTTTTTTGAAATAGAACTTAGTCAACCGTTGAAATATAAGCGCTTCTCTCGTCGTACCAGCACATTTGATGACTATTTAGACTTGATTGATGGCACTTGGTGGAAATTGTTGTTACACATATTGAAATACACTTGTAAAGTACAAGTGTATTGTAAAGTATAGTAACGGCATCCTCGAAGGTTTACAATTCCAGTTAAGTACATTAGTACATAAGCCGTAAGGTGAAACCGGTCAGGTGTAATAATAAAAAATACTGTGTAAAAAAAACATGTGTAACATATGATGACCCGAGCGACCCCAGCACGAGAAAAACGAAGTACAGCATGTTCCGATTGGTTTGCTCTCCTCTGCTGTCATAGCATCCCATGCGTTCAACAAAAGAGTCCCAAAGAACCGCAAACCGCGCATATAGAGTACATATTGTGACGTGACTGGGGTCGTCAATGTTCACCGATAACTATATCACCGATATGGTATCGACACAATGTTCTGAATTCGATATAAGACTACAAACACACCGGCATGTGTCAGAGGCCCAATGGATTCGGTGTGTAGACCGCCTAATAGCTTGAATACGAATTGCTTACATCAAACTGTTGTGTGAATGAGCAACTGTCATGGCGCCTACAGTGTAATCTGTAAATATATATTATAGCCGCTCTTTGGCACCGTGATATATCTTAAACGTATATATTTTCGCAATTTCGCCAAGTTTCAGTACAAAGATCACTGGTACTCTGTATATAAGTGTATTATTTGTAGTTTAGTGTTTTTCTCACGATTGAGTAAGAACAAATACATTGCCCCATTGTTGTAGGGCCATTATCTTCTCAAGGATATTGGCGAGCTAAGTTAAGGATTATTAAAAGAGATTGCTCACTTAATTTTGAATCAGACAGAAAAAGACAATATTGATTTTTATTTTGTATTCAGTGAACAGATACATTTTTTTTAAACTGTGCAATCTTTATATTAATATATATAATCTGTGGTGCGTCGCTTAACGATCTTGTTTCTGAACGAATTGACCGATGAAGGTCATACTCATAATTTATTTAGCGAGACAATTTTTTATAGCTATAAAAAGTATGGGAGCCGGTTTCCTTAAAGCGGATGAAACCAGGGAGCATAGCTAGTAACTACTGTACTCAAACGACGCAAGTGATTCATGTATAATTTATTACATATGGTTACGCCGCTATTAATTTTATTCTGTACAGTCCGCTTTGACTAGTGGTAATTCGTTTGTAGAGCAAAATAAAATGAATCGATTAATGTATGGGATTGAAATAGTTTGACGTCTGTCATAAACGTCAAAATACATGTCAATCAATCAATCAGCCGCCCCCTACAATCCAGGCACACGTCCTGATCGTCCACCTGAATCTCGTGTGGGGCGGACATACGGAAAAAAAATTACTGGCGTGGCTTTGGTAGAATTCATTGAAAAACTTGACATTGGCGTCTCGCCATTAATAATTTTATAAACATTTACAATTTACTTGATATTGGCAAAATTGCAGCGCTTCACTGCAGAAGCTATTTATAAAAGAACATTGAATCAATTAGTCCACTGCTAAACATGGGCTTTCCCAAAAAAAACATAAAATACATACTAATGTTACACTTCAAAATATACATTCTCAAACCCAGAACTTCAATACCGGGTTGCTTTGGCCTACTGTTTCCACGCAGGCCAGACGGGTTGGTACAGGGTTTTATTTTGAGTTTTCCTTCTCTCGCAGCGATATAGTCTGCGTATTTTTCCGATAGTCGCCACTTACGACACTCTTCGGATAAAATGGGGTGGTGAGACTTGTATTCTTTCTCTGACATCACACGCGTCATTCCCATACATTCATCATTTTATTTACAATACGCCGCCTACGAATTGCCACTTGTGTAGAGGGGAATAATTTACTGACGATGCAATGATAAATATTATGATAAAACAAATGCACGTCAATTACAGTTAGAATTTCCTCATTCCTGTCTATAGCTGTTATTTTTATGAAGCTTTCAGTATTTAAATATGAATAACAGATTCGTTAAATTATTCGCTGATAAATTTATTTAAGATTGACTACACGTACTAAAGAAGTACTATGATTATTACGTCCTGTATTAAAAAAATATTTCTGGAGAAGTATCACTTCTCGCAGTATGCTTTCAGTGCGACTGTCAGAGGGCCTTTCCTCTTTTCCTGTATTCTTATCTTTATTTTCCTATATCATCTTTCTTTCGCTTACCAAAGTAAAATAAAACCCCTTTTAGCTTCTGTGTTGGGTGCTCGCTTCAACACTTCGTGAAGCTACAGACCTATTTTATTGCAACTATAAAATTAGTTTCAAATAATTACAATCTTTGGTATCGCACACGTCCACGATAACTAATTTCCATTAAGTGGATCGTGTGCTTGTCTACCACTTAAGTTAAAAGTTGTCCCATCCTTGAAAAGAGCTTAAAGTGACGCGACTTAATGTCAAACGTGTTCGCATCAAAAAGTGAGTGCTTACCTTTTAACATTAAAGGCAATTGATATATTAAATAACCAGAGAAGTAATTACATTGCGTATTGAGCCCTTATACAATTGTAAATAGTCTGTCTACTCAAATTTATCAACGAATAAATTTGACAAGTCTTATGTGTTACGTATAAAGAATTTAAATTTGCATTTCATGACTTTAAATGTATATTGAACACATTATTGATGTTGTGTATTAAGATTAATATCATGAAATCGAACAAGTGGTTATAGTTTATATATATATATCTGTATTTAGTAATTAATAAATATACCTATTGTTAAACAAATTCTTGAGGTTTGTGTGAGAGAGTGATTGTGCGAGATGACTTATCTGTATTGTAGTTAGGTAAAATAGAGTTTAGCTCACAGCCCACTGACTGATATATTTGTATATTTTAAGTTAAACTCGTTGAAAGGGCTCGCTTACTGGCAGCCGGTACGGCTAACTATCAGGTTCTTACTTTGATAACTTTAAATGAACTAAACAATATTACTGTAGGTTAATTTCGAATATGAAGGTTATTGTTTAGGAAAGATTTAACATTTTCAGTAAGAAATATAGCAATGAATTAATTAAATTGTCTTTTGTACGTGTGCGTGGACTTAAAAAAAATGATTATGTAATGGGTTAGTTCTAATATTATTTTACTGCTGTAAATTAAAATGCAGGGGAACAATTTATTTGACAGTATTGAATGAATTATTCATAGTAAATCGCCTTGTTGTATCGATGTTAGCTGTGTGTACCAACTCGATAGTCTTGGTCCCAATTTTTCCGCGACATTACAGTAACTCTGTTGCTATCTATAGTTAGATGAATGTACTTTATAGTATTTAAAAATAGAAATAATGTAACTCCAAGTACTCGTACGTGGCATTATCTCACGACTATAGTCGACTAAAGGGCAAGTAGCAATGATACCGTTATACATATATCCGACTGATCCTTGTTATTGCGCGCATAGCCTTAGAGCCGCATTAGATAATGTTACCTGCTGTGCCTCATTATGTTACGGTCGCTACTGAAAAAATTCGATTACATATTTCCGAAGTAATATATCAGAATTATTATTAATTTGAATTGGTTCTATCACGGTTGTAAGTTATATATCTGGTGGTACCAAATAAGCGTATATACACGGCTTTCTATAAAACTTTTGAGTTGCGGTAGGAACAATAGGGGCCTATTAATCTGTGTAATCAAGTTTTGTGTTTACAATAACAGTCGTGTCAAAATGAGGAACAACTTACTTTGTTACTTGGAGACTTGGTAGACGGAACTTGCGTCTCAGAGTTTGTATATTTGGTATTCATAAATCACATTTTCTATAATGTATATCAATGTATCAGGAAATAAACGTGTACAGTAAGCCTTTATAATAGTTTTCAAAATCAAGTAAAGATATCTTTTATTGGCATTTCATTGTAAAGTTAGAGAAGGCTCTAAAACATATTTAATTATTTAATGTTCAGTGGAAAATATTAACTATTTAAAATGTAACATTAATGGACTACGTCGAATAAATGTCTCAACAAATAACATATGTTTTGTTTTATTTAAATGGGCTATTTGTAATCCCACTCTCATAGTGCGCAGCCGATGATCTATTGATATTGTCTGAGACGTGGCACACACTGCCACTACGTGTGTAATATAACTGATGTCATATGAGACCTCAAAATGTCAGACAGGTTAAAGAGGCAAGCCTATAAAGTTCCGGCCTGGGGGTGACAGGTGGAGCCGCCTGTCACCCTGGCAGAAGCAGGCCGCGGCGGTGGCGCGCCTCCCCGTTTCCGGGGACGAGTTGGGGACTCTGTAGTCCCCACACCCGAGAAGAGGGCCACCTCTCACGATCTGGCCCTGGGTCGGCCGGGGTGCAAGGGATGCCTGTCAACCTCACCTTCGGCAACCAAAGCGACCCACAGGCGGCGTGCGTTTTAGTCGGCTCAAGTCCGACATAACCCCTCCTCCACCGGCTCCGGTGGGGAGGTATCCGTGGGGATTTTGCGCACGTAAAAAAAAAAAAGGCCTATAAAGTTATCATTAACCTGTTCTTCTACACGGACGCGAAGCATGGCCGCTACTGGGGCAACATAAGCAGGAGTTGCGTGTCACGGAGATAAAAATGGTGCGGTCGATGTACAAAGTGATGCGTGACTATCTCTTTCATCTGCGGTAGCCTTCTTGTCTATGCAAGATTCGCCTTCGCTGATGCGACCACGTTTTGAGGAAACCACTAGGCGGGTAATAAATGTTTGGCAACTGAATGATTCCGGTATAATCCCCGAGCCAGGACAAGCCTATCTTTTTCTCTCGATAATTCTTAAAATGCTTCAGAAAGTTGTATTATGAAATATTATGGTTGTCAGCTGCGATTTTGGTCGGTGGGTTAAGCAGTGGTGATCTCTCAAACATATAATAAAACTGCACTTGGACGCTCTGTATATTTTATTTACATACATCAATGTATTTACATCGCATAATTTCACGATAAATTTAAAAATAAATTCAAGTTTATCTATGAATAGTTCCACTGACTTGGGCAGTCGGGCATTGACATAAATTCTGTATCGTTATTATTGTAAGTATCTCTAATGATTGATTACATACATCATTAGCACCTGAAGCAAGCGACATGGATGGACGAAGCGTTCAATTGATTTTGTACTATTTACAACAAGCTATTAAATGATTACTTGCACTCAATGTGCGGCATATTAAGCGATTTACGCGAAGTCATACGTTCAAAACAATATCTCAACACTCATACCAAACGATCAGATACGATACGACCACGACAACTCAACGATTCGTTCAACGTAAATACAATATCAGTCTCATATGTTAACAATTTTGTCTAACTTGCAACGCGTTCCCAATTGATATACCGTGTACATAACATAAGTACTGTACGTATATTAACTCTAATTATGTATGTTATCTAAATTTAAATTTAATTAAAGAAAGGCAACTTAAATTTATGCTTTATCATTTTATACATAAGTAGTATAGAAGGTAATTATTCTGATTTCTGTTAATAATTTAAATTTTAAATCGAATTCAAATATAGAATGTTATTGACTAGATCAGAAAAATAAATATTGTGATAAACACGTGGTACCATCCATTTTATTTACATTAATTTATATAATAAAAAATATTATATTTTGTGATGTATAATTTTAAGCGTCATCCATATATTAACGTCATATTGTATTAGGTATAATGGAAGAATACTGGTCGCGAATTTAACATGTGCATTAAAAGCCTTATATTAAACAGGAGGTGGGAAACTAGTCATTTAATATACCTATTATTGAATGCGTGACGTAACAAATAGCTTAGGTATATATTATTTTCGCAAAATAAACAGTGTTCGACCCAAGATCAGTACTACATTATTACTAACTCTAATGGCACTTATATACTTCTGTCATGGAGAAATGGGCGACAAACAGTATCAGTATCAAAATAAACGGGATATTTACCATGTTTCATTGTTTTGTGTATCCGATATTTCGGCGCTGTTGCAAGCACCATGATCACGGAGGAACTGGAGTAGTGGCGGTGAACAGAGATAAAGTTTTTTCTAGGAGTAATTATATCGATCTACCCTCTTTCGAGTTTTTTACTACGCGAATCTGCACTACCACTAGCTTCACTCTCACTACAAACTCGAACCCGATCTCGATCACGTTTACGACACACGATGCTTACTTCCACTCGCGATCATGTTCCCGGTTGTTTTTGCAAAAACTCAAAAAAATGAAACATGGTAAATATCCCGTTTATTTTGATACTGATGTGAGTGACCATGATAGTTTAAAGACAAGCAGTATTTTGGACGCGATGATTTTTTTCTTATAACCTCGCTTTAGTGCAGCGTATCGACGAATAATAAACATGATTAGTAAATAATAAGAACAAAATAAAAATGTTAATTTACAAATATGTTTTTACAATACTGTAACCATCAGATCGATCTTGACGAACATAGTAAATCAAAATGATATTAACGCCTTGGATTCCCCGCCTTACTGTTGACTGTATGTTCTGATTTTTGGTCCACACCATTAGTTCGGGCAATAATACAATATAATTCAGTAAAACAGTTTGATTTGCTCTTAATACCTTGGTTTTAAGCTCATTTTGCGACTTTGTAGTCAAGATCATTCTGACGCTAACTGTACAATCGCCATGAATGAAGAGTTCAGACAATTTTATAAATGCAAAAATTAGGAATGAAAAATGTTAGCTTATTCTAAAGAAACAAATAGATCGTTTAGTCGCATAATGCCCAATTCGCAAAATGCTACAGTGTCTCAAAAGGACTAATTTGCGAAGTCTTGCAATTTCATACCGCCGCCATTATCCTTTTAACCTATATCTATCCGTGTCGAGACGCTCTAAGATAATCAAGTGTTAATCCTTTTGAGAATTAGTCCTTTTACAAATTAGTCCTTTTGAGACACGGTCGGCATTTTGCGAATTGGGCATTATGCGACTAAAGCAAATAGATTATGACACTATATTGCTTTGTCCAAGGTCGATATTTTATTGCCTTTGTCTCAGCAATTAAGACTTACGCCGTTTGCGAACTGAGATCCGTCGAATACGACACAACACACTCATGTTACAATACTATTCTCGATCAAAAACTTTTCTTCACAAATTCATTTATACAAACATAGCTCCTTAAAATAAGATCTATATTCGTTTTGTACGAGTATGACAAGATCGTTCCATTCTTCTACATAACGCTATTGTACTCATCATTACTTCAATTATTATCTATATTTGTTACCATATTCTTTGTGTTTCATACAAAATCAAACCTTAAGTCAACGGTACAGGGTTAAGTTTATAGATTAGACATCTATTGTGGACAGTTTTGGAGCTGAATAAGTCATTGGCAAGTGTTAGTTAAATGTTTATGACATTTAAAACACTTTACTTTTTAATGTTGGTATTTACAACATCGTTAAATGATCAATCGTAGCACAACAGCACTGAAGACTCATGTCTCTCCCGACTCATGACTTATGTCTCTCTCGACTTATGACTCATGTCTCTTTCGACTCGTGTCTCTCTCTCGAGACTCTCGACTCATGACTTATGTCTCTCTCGACTCATGACTTATGTCTCTCTCAACTTACGACTCATGTCTCTCTTGAGACTCTCGACTCATGACTTATGTTTTTCTCGACTCATGACTTATGTCTCTCTCGACTTATGATTCATGTCTCTTTCGACTCATGTCTTTCATTTCACTAATGAAATTGCAGAAAATTATGTTATGTCACCAAAACGACCTATTTCATTGGTTGAGACTTAAGAGAGAGACAGGGGTAGTAGTGCTATTGGTAGGTAATTAAAAAGTTCTTAACGATGTTACCGAAAAATTGACGACGTAACCAGGAGTATTGATAAGAACGAATTTCTGGCTAGCTTTACAACAGAATGGTAGGATACGTGTAATATTGTTCCAAATGTATAAATTTTGACGTTTTCTAAAGAAATTATTCTTGTTTTAGTGAGATCATTCTTCAAGATGTTGTAATATTTTAGCTTCATTACGTTACCTACATTTCAAAGTTTATCTATTCGTATTCACTATCTAGCCATCTGTGATATCGACTACTCAGGACGGAGGACGCGTATCGCGGGAGGGCGACGACCTCGCGCCATTAGGTAGATTCATTATTTTATGATTTAAGTAATCTTTACTATCCGGCGCCAGTCCTGGTTGTATTCAAAGCTTGCATATTGCAGCCTGAGGTGCGCTTTCTTTCCTTATGAATTGATTTGCCTAGATTTTAAGATAAAAGTAACTACAGCTAAAGAAATTCTCTCTAATACAGAGATTTGATTTAATATATACTGATTTTTGAGAAGTCTGATATAACGGTTTAACCAACATTATATTATCAAAAACTTGTTAGATGGCTGGCCATTCGATAATAGCTTAACATCGATTTTTATCCAGGGTCGGTTTACTTCTTCCTTCTCTTTTTTCTTCGACCTTCCATACCCGAGGGTAAGCAGGTGCACTGGCTTTCAGGTGAGGTGGGCTTTTGTCCTAGGCTCTATTACACCCTTTCGTTCATAAATTTCAACCATTTTATCAGAAGCTCATCAAAATATTGTTTGTTAAATGTTGCCAATATTTGCGTTCGTGATCAAATCTATTCATTTATCATGATGATAACAATACCTAACAGTAAGGCGCGTTGAGGATGTACTGTTCAATAGTGAACAAGAGTTCAATAACAAGTAACAGTAGTAGAGTGGTCGTAGACTCGTTACGCGGTGCTCTGTAGTTCGGGCGCGGCGGGCGGCAGCGAGGCGGGCGAGGCGGGCGGCGAGGCGGGCGCGGGCGGCGAGGCGAGCGCGAAGGCGAGGCGCTCGAGGCGCGCGCGCATGGCGGCGAGGCGAGGCGCGCGGGCCACCGCTGGCGCCGCCCCTAAAGCGCCCAGTGCCGCGTCCAAGGACACGTACAGCGCGCGGCGCTCGCCTTCCGTACACGCCGATAACTCCTGTGTATACATCACATATCACTATTTAACATTCACCCAGTCTTTTCTCAACTCAGGGTCATCAGGCACATGCTGTAAGAATTTTTTATTTTTTTATACCACTTAGTTGGCAGACAAGCACACGGCCCACCTGATGGAAAGTGGTTACCGTGACCTATGGACGTCTGTAACACCAGAGGAGTCACAGTCGCGCTGCCAACCCTGTAAGTACAGAGTTTCTGTGCCGTCAAAGCAGGACAAGCCTTTAGTCTTCCCACTGACAGCACAAATTCTCCAGTGAGCTCTGGCTACCCTACTCACCGCTGGTAACACAACACGAAGTTATTATAGCCGCGGTATTCTGTAGGGCGGAGGTACTACCCCAGTCGGACTGCTCAATCGGGCGGAAATACCGCCGTGTCCTACCTATATTTCGAACCACTCCTGTGTATACATCACATATCACTGTTTAACATTTGCACCATCAAAACCAAGAGATCACCCTTCGAGTCTTGTCTTAACTCAGGGTCAACAGGCACATGCTGTAAGAACATTTCGAACCATCGAACAAACTCGACAGCTGAAGCCGCGGTAAGATTTTAATTATACGTTGCGAACCGGTGGTTCATTTACTAAACTGATATTCATGTTCCTTATTGTTGACGTTTTGTAAGTGCCGATATAATGGTCTATACAGAATAAATGATTTTTGACTTTGACTTTGTCACATGCTGAAAATTAAAGTCATTGGTGTGTGCCATGGTAAAACCTGAGATCGCACCCGAGACCTCGTCTCAACAGTTCATTACTAATACCACTAAACGATGCTTTCCGAAGTTATGTGTGTATAAATAATACATCGCAATCGCAGGTTTACAAGTACCCGGTTAATGGCAATAAGCTCGCCACCTATTAAATTGAAACCTAAATATAAACTGGCGAAATGTGGGTGCTAGCCCCTCGGCCTACCCCTTCGGGGATATAGGCGTGAGTTTATGTTATGTTATGAAAATTTATTTATTTTATGTTGTCGAAAACAAGTCAACAATAATAATATTTTTATGTGCTCGACAACATCAAATTCACAGCATACGAAATTAAAATCTCACCGCAGATTCAGCTGTCGAGCTCGTTCGATCGTTCGAAATGTTCTTACAACACGTGCTTGCAGTTTTCATTTTAACATCGATATTTTACGTGTCACGGTAACAGTCGACTAATATGTAAATAGTTGGGTTTTATTTTATACACATAACTTATAATTAAACTACATAGTAACACTGTTAGCCGAACACCGTTTCATTACCCTAATGTGTAAAACAAATGAACCGACCGTGACCGTAGTACTACGCTCTAGGTACGGAGGTGTGGCGGGGGACGGGGTAAAGAAAGAGAAAGAAAGAATCGAAAGCGAGCGAAACACCGCCGTCAACGTTGGCAGCGGATTGACCGGAGGTTTAGAGCCAACACAAAGAAGAACCCATCGCGGTTTTATTTAATGTTTCCGAAATTAATGAGACAACGCACACAAGAGTATGAAAGTGGTATACTAAAGTGAATTATGACTTATCGTGTTGCTGCCAAAATCTTCCTAGAAAGTCTGTAAGAAAGTCCCAGGGGCCGTTCAAGCATTACGTAACCAGATTTATTACAAAAGTAAGCAAAGCTTTTACCTCCCCCCCCCTCGTAAACATTGGTACCTATATGCATGTTTCTTTTTATGTTTGTTTTTTTAGGTTAATGTATTAGTAATGCATGCTATGTTATGAGTGAAAAAGTAAATTACTGCTTACGTAACTATAATCCATAACCCCCACCCCCATTTCATCAAAAATAAGCAATGCAAAGACCTCCCCTCATTATACTTATAATACTTGAGCGGCTCCCTAACAACTTTACTGAGGCAGCAGTCATTATTTATCGTCATCATAATCAATATCATCAACAATTAAGATAGTAATTATACACATTAAGACAGCTTAAAGGTATTGTAATCAAGTCAAAATATTTAAAAAAAAAGCGGACTATCCAAATCTGACGGCTGATTGTTAGATAGCCCCCGTCCCGCCGCACACATACCCAAAGCGCGGTACAGCCGTTACGTTATCTAAAGTAATATTATTTACACTTTCATTAAATAAATACAAAATGCCACTGACCTCCTCCACTGCTTCTAAATCATCCTCATCACCGGCCTGTGCCAGCTGCTTCTTGAGCGTCTGTAATATAAATAAAAACATTTAGAGTAAAATATGGAACATATATTTTTTGATAAATTTACATACATAAACCCTTTATACCCTCATCAGTATCAAAATAATCGGGATATAATATATACCATATTGCATTGTTTCGAGTTTCCGATATTTTGGCGCTGTTGCAATCACTGAGGTACGCCGAATATCGGAAACTCGAAACAATGCAACATGGTAAATATCCCGATTAGTTTGATACTGATGTGAGTGACCATGATAGTTTAAATACCTTTTATACCTTACTTATTTTTCAATATAATATTATAATCAATTCTCTCAATATACCTACACATTACATTTGGGAGATATTCGTGACTTCAATATTGATAGCAAACAAAAGTGATACATACGAGGGGAGGTCCAAAAGTTCGTGGAATGAAGGGGTTGGAGTGGGGATAGGTGCGCTCGCTTAGTGTCATGCTCCTTAGTGACTCATAATTAGTATATAAACTGAGTTTCAACCCTAAAGCGTCATTCGTTCCCGAATACTCGCCTGATAAACAAGTCAATCCGGAAGAAAACGAAAACTATGGAGAAAATTGAACACCGTGCTGTAATAAAATTCCTTACCAAGCAGGGAAAAAACGCTCAGACCATTTTGAATGAAATGGAATCTGTTTATGGGGAACAGTGCCCTAGTAAATCAATGATTTACAAATGGCATAGTCTTTTTAAACGTGGTCGGGAGTCGATTGAAGATGACCCCCGCTCAGGCAGGCCAGTTGAGGCCACCACATCAGACATTGTGGAAAAAGTGGAAAATCTGGTACTGGACGACACCCGTTTGAAGAAGAAACAATTATCTGCATTAGTTGGAGTATCAGATACCACCATTCTGCGAATCCTACATGACCATCTGGGTATGACAAAAGTTAGTGCAAGATGGGTACCGAGAATGCTTACGCCGCTTCAGAAGCAGCAGCGCGTCGATGCGTCTAAACAGTTTTTGGAGTTGTGTGGAGACGATCCTGCACCGATTTTGAAGCGCATTGTTACCGGAGATGAGACATGGGTTCATCACTTTGAGCCTGAGTCTAAACAGGAGTCCATGCAATGGCATAAAAAGGGAACACCACCGCCAAAGAAATTCAAAGTGTCGGAGTCGGCTGGAAAGTTGATGGCAACTGTTTTTTGGGATTGTGACGGGATACTATTGATTGATTACAAAGAAAAGGGAAAGACCATAACCGGCGAATATTACGCGACGATACTAGAGAGATTAAAGGAGGCTATCAAAGAAAAACGACGAGGAAAGTTGACTAAGGGAGTGTTGCTCTTGCAAGACAATGCACCGGTTCACAAGAGCCGAGTGGCAATGGCTGCTCTGAATGAGCATGGCTTCGAATCACTAGTTCACCCACCCTACAGTCCAGATCTGGCCCCTAGTGATTTTTATTTGTTCCCCAATTTAAAAAAAGACTTAAGGGGAAGGAAATTTTCCGACGATAATGAGGTCAAGGAGGCAATTTTGGCTCATTTTGAGGCAAAAGATAAAAAATATTTTTATGATGGTTTAGAAAAATTAATTCACAGATCTAATAAATGTATTCACCTTAAGGGTGATTATATTGAAAAGGAAAAATAGATTTATTGTTTTATTTTATTTAAAACCCTGTCATTCCACGAACTTTTGGACCTCCCCTCGTAACAGCGAATGAAATCGTCGGCGAGTCCTCGATTAAGTCACTGCCGAGGCCGTGTGGACCGAGCTTAATATATATATTATTTATTTACTTTAATAATAATTCTATTTTAATTTTAATAATCAAGCTTGGGGCACCATGATTTTTTTTTTTATACCACTTAGGTGGCAGACAAGCACACGGCCCACCTGATGGAAAGTGGTCACCGTGGCCTATGAACGCTTGCAAAACCAAGAGAGTCACATTCGCGCTGCCAACCCTGCAAGTATTGAGAGTTTCTGTGCCGTCAGTGTAAAAGACAAAGCAGGACAAGCTTTTGGTCTTTCCACTGACAGCACAAAAACTCTCCAGTTAACTTCATAAAAGCAAGCAATATCTTGGTGTATTGTAATTACGTAATTAACTAAAGTTAGTTTTTTACAGGCGTTAAAATGTTGTCATTCCTTTTTTCGTTAACTATGTGTAGGTATTTTGAGAAAACTTTCCAGTATAAACAATGTCTATAACTAATATAATTATTGTACAATAACATGTCTTAATATGCAGATCTGCCGGTGACTATATACAGGGTTTCGATTCTGCTAAAGCAAAACTCCAGACACTGCTAAAAAAAACCCATTTCATTTTAGACTATAATGCAATGCGGTTATGGTCCAAAATTAAAAGACTTTTTGCAGAGTAAATGAAAAATTGTAATAAAACTCTTTTCGTTTAATTTTGGACATTAATTGTATGGAAATAAAGTCTATAATTTAATGCTATTTTTTACCGTTTCTGTGGTTTTGCTTTAGAAAAGTCGAGGGCCAGGTGTGCGGCGCATGGCGTCAACGCAGTAGCGTTGGAAGCCTGGAATGAGGTCAATACGTTCTCTCCCAATGTGAATTGAAGTCATTTCGGTACAATAATACAAACAAAATAATATATAAATAAAATCTGTTCTGCTGTAATAATAATGCTTCTGATATCAGTAGTGTAATTAACTAACACTAACCACGGCAAATACGCGGTAGAGTCCTAGAACTACCGAAGTGAACCTTCTCCTAACACAAGCAACTTAGTTTAGCTGGAGGGGTTAGCAGGAATTCTAGTAATTACTGTTACTATAGACTAAAGATCGCTGTACCGCGCCTCTGGGTACGTGCGGCGTGGCGGGGGATGAGGTAAGAAAGAGCATGTTTCCAGGCAATCTCTTCCAGGCAACCATGGGATGGAGTGAGTTTTTTTTTGAGTGAGCTAAGCCAAATACATACCATACATACATGCATACAATCACGCCTTTATGCCCAGAGGGATAGGCAGAGGTGAATTAACACCCACATTTCACCAATATTCGGTCCCACGTATAAAAATGAATTGAAATTAAAATAAAAGGGGGTTAGCCTATTGCCGTATTCAGGGCCACTATTGTTGACGCGAGTCATGCATCTGAGGCTGAGTATGAGGCTGTATACAGGGTTACTGGTTAAATCGACCTGAATCCTTTGGGGTGGCATAGTTCTCATCATTTCTAACACTTTTCACCACAGAGTACCCCACCCGAAACTTAACCCTTTTCTAGCTATTGGACTTTAAAGATTTATTTAAAAAATATCAAAATTTTTTAACTAATCTTTTTTTTTGTGCCATTTGCTTGCAATTGGTTGTTCTTATTGTTGTTTTAGTATAGTAGTTTAATATATTTATTAATCGAAATACTCAAATTACTAGTAATTCTACCACATTCATCGTACTATACGAATTTTGATTGAAAAATAAATAAATTTCCATTATTTGTTTTATTGTTCCTTACATACTGAAAACAAAATCTACTATAGTGATGCTGCAGATATATCTATGGTTTATTAGCTTTCTAAAAAGGTATCACAAGCTGGGTTGCTATTACAATGCTCGAATCTTAATAAATCAACAGAATTGACCTTTTGAACAGCATTATTAAAACAGCTACACTGTACATATAATACACATATATTTAAACATATCTATATATGTTTGGAGAGAACATAAGACGCCAGTGCATCTATCTATAAGCCGAGGTGAGAGCTGTCAGCGTATGTATTGTAGATATAAATTATTAACCTTGGCGCCTTATTCTTGACTCGAGATCACCAAGCAGGGCCTGAATTGTGTAAATACCTGTTTCATATTAAACCAGTTAACGGCACTAACAACACTAGAATGGTAGTTGCAAGTGATATACGTAAACAAAATGTATTATTGGTACGGTGTGATATTGTTGATTAAAAAATAATAGAATAATAATATAGAGTCTTATAGTATTTTGTTTGGTAGACAGAGTATCAGTATTTTATTATTTGTACTTAAATTAAGTTGTAAAGTAATAAAAGTTGTATAGTTGTGAAAGAAAGAAAGTAAAGCGGACTCCGGACGCCGAGGTAAAAACTTCAGCTGGGAACGGTATTAGCAAATTTTACAACTTCTTCATCCGAAGTTGTAAAATTTAGCTTTTAATTAATGATTCTCAACCATTTCTTTTGGAGTGATTGTATCTTTGTCTGTTTTTTTGAGATGGATCTAAAACTACTGTATAGATTTTATCACGATTATTTTTATATACGAGTACGTTTGATTGCAATGGGGAGGTACAGGCAAAGCTAATCTCAGATGGCGTCACCTTCGCTGGTGCTTGTCTTAGAGTCTTTAATCCTACGTTTTTTACATCAGACTGTCAGAGGTGCTTGTCAATCTTATCGTTGACATTTGCATTGAGTTGATACACAAAAATATCAATAAAAATATGCTCCTGCATGACAGCGGCGAATTTAAAAGAAGAATTGAAGAAAAGAAATGCCCAAATTGACGCTACACATTCTAGCAGACCAATTTGGTAATCAGTTTTTTCTGTGCAGGCCTTTAATCTATAGCGTCCGTCTTTTCTTATCAGTAGGTAAACGATGAGGACCTTTTTTTAACACTGAAATGCACTACTGTCATAGTTTATTCTACAAAAGACTTTTTCCTTTATTTACTATAATCAGCTCGGCGAACCTTGATCCCTATGACACTGACAGTTATTCCCACGACACAACCTTGTAGTAGCGTCACCGTTATATTATAATCGAATTGGCGGTGTCTAAAAATGATATTTATTAATTTTAGGCAGATATATGCAATTACAATAATATCCCGTTGGAATTATAATAATTATTAACACTTACAAGAAATTATCTCAATCAGACTTTACGTTGACGTCCTGCAAAAGTTACTCCGTTTGGAAGATATCGACTAGTGCGGAAAAGTATCGATAAACAAATATCGAAAATGGAAACGAGTGTACAAAATACATCAATAGAGCACCTACGCTCTTAGTGTCAGATTTATAATCATTTAAGTTGTTTGCGATAATAAAATAAAGGAGATTTAACAAATTTATTGTATATACCTACTCAAATAAAACAAAAGCGGTTTATTTATGATTTTTTAATATACATTAATCTGAATCTGACAATGGTGTCACCGATTGCGTCTCAGACTCGGAATCCGAACTGCAGCTGCTTTCTCCTATGTTTATGATAAACGGCTGGTCTACTATATTGTCGTATCGCACGTCTCGATTCCAATCATCTAAGCATAGCTTTTTCGTCTTTTCAACCACTTTCCTCCAATTGTCCGGAGTCACTTGACTACATGCCTCTTGTAGCAACGTAAGCATTTTATTAGCTGTGAATGGTGGAGTGGTGTTAAGCCTGGCTGCACAACCTGAAACAATAATGGTTTAGATTGAAAATGATGCAAAGTCAAAGAGCGAGATCGGGGTAAGTACATTATAAGTACATAATTTTGTACGTTAAAAGTGTGTAATTGATATAAGCACATGGATAAAAATAAAAATGCAATTTGCTAGTGAAATAAAATAGCTTTAAATAGTACTAGCCGACTAGACAGTCACCAGTGACCTAAATAAAAACATGTTAAAATAAATACAAATCAACCCACCTTTGATCTGCGCCCATATCATTTCGATTGCATTATATTGGCAGTGGTAGGGCGGTAGCCGAATCACGGTGTGCCCTTTTGATTTTGCCATCTCATCCAAGAAATATTTCTTCTTTGTTTGCTGTTTATGAAGGTTCAACAATCTAACTAATTCCTTTTTCAGCATTTGAGTATTAGCTGCCACACCATTGTTTTGCAGCCACTCTATTATTTCGCCTTTATTGTTGTTCGCGGTAGGCGCTTTATTAATTTGCACAGAGTGGTATGGGGCGTTGTCCATTAAAATGTAGTGGGGCTCGTTTAAATTGTCTAATAGTTTTGTGAACCATTTCTTGAAATTCTCAAAATTCATCTCTTCGTGATAATCACTTGTTTTCACGGATTTGAAGGCCCACAAGCAGTTAGGTACAAAACCTTTGGCTGTGCCAGCGTGGCAGATAATCAAACGCTGGCCCTTGCCTTCTGGTGCTTTGGTACAGGATTTCTCTGTGTCGTCTGTCCATGTTTTGGAGACTGAGTGATTGGCGTTGAGCCACGTTTCGTCCAGATAAACCACCTTGTCCCAGTTCTCGATGTTTTTT
Source organism: Eilema griseolum (assembly GCA_963662185.1). Classification (NCBI taxonomy): domain Eukaryota; kingdom Metazoa; phylum Arthropoda; class Insecta; order Lepidoptera; family Erebidae; genus Eilema; species Eilema griseolum. Next base: position 20,492,352 of record OY759240.1, on the reverse strand, counting down.
ATTTGTCGTAGAAAATCACACCTCATCAATCCAATGTCCTTCCGCTCCATTATCACTTTTCTTTTGTCACACTTCCCATAACGAAATCCACATTTTTTTATAACTAGTCTGAGAGAAGTGAATCCACCTTTAAATAAATCAGCCGATTTCAGCGACGCTAATAATTTTGTGCAAGTCGGCAGTTCACCTCGAAAATAATAGCCGTAAATATGGTTTCGTATCGCTGCCATGTCGAAATCATCGGGGTTAGTTACGGGTCGTGCCCTATTATGTTTTTTCTTCTTTGGAGTTGATAATTTGTTCTCCTCCATCGACGATTCGCCGAACTTCTCCTTTGTAATTCGGGAAACGGTAGCTTTGCCAATTCCCAAAGCATCAGCAACACGGTCGCGTACGTTGTCAAGTGGCAACAAAGGTCCGCCATTTTGTAGTTCGCGAGCAAAATAGTCACGCAAGCGTACAACAAACTCCCGCGTTTCACTGTTGAGTACAGTTTTTCTCAGTCTTTTCGGCATTTTGAAACACCAACAAACACAAAACAGCAACAATAACAAAAACAGAAAACAACAATAGTAACAAACAAAGGATTCCGTTGACACAAGAAAACACGTGGCGCATACAAGGCGTTAGCACTCGTACTGGCGTAGCGAACTGACAGTACTAGCGTAGTGACAGATCAGATAGTGTTGCTATAACTAAAATTTTAATTCACATTAAAATTATACAGTCCGACCATGTTACCTCTGCATCGGAATATTGGCAACCCCATATACAAATACACGGATACTTGTAAATATAACAAGCATTATAATTATAGTAATGTAGATTATATTTTAAAAACATGTTTATCGATGTGGCTGAATGCAAGTCACGCCTTTGCCTATAAAAAGTTGCGATATATCGACACGACCCGTCACTAGTATGAACTGTCATAGGGATCAAGGTTCGCCGAGCTGATTATAACAATTTGAATGAAATTTGACAGCAATACAACACCAGCGATAATGCGCCACCTATCGGGATAAATGAGTAGTGTATCTCCTCATTGTGATATGACCAAGTGTCATATATAGTCTCGATAATCGAGTACCACGTGGGCTAGCAATGAAATACTGATATCTCTGTATACCACATCTCTTCGGCTTACACATATTGTAGGGTAGATGGAACTCACTTCGACCGACTGTCGGTACTGTTCCATCATGTTCTTGCTGGCGTCCAGCTCGGCTAGCTTCTTCACTACCACGTCCGTCACGTTCTTCTCTGTCATGTCTATTTTATCTCTGGAAGGGATATACGGGGATATGTTAGGGCTATTGTAATTTGGGTTAAGTTATATCTAGAACGTACAATACTCGGATTATTGAAAGAAAATCAGGCAATATTGGTTATTGTAGCGGACAGCGCTTAGCGTAGACGCGATGTCAGCACATTCCTTTCCATGCAACGAAGTGCCGCCACGCTGGGGACGGCAGTATATACGTGAACCTTGGAATAGCCGGGCACCTACAGACTCGCCCAACTTATAGATATTGCATATTAATATCAAGTGTTCTAGATTATTAGTTTTACTGTTTCTACATTAAGAAATAGCATTGTGATCAGTAATAAACATTTATAGTGTATGCTCACTTTTATTTAGATACTCAAAACAAAGTGATATTCTATTTATTGTCAATAACACAATTTAATAAAAAGTAAGTGAATCTTTTGTTTTTACGTGCGCAAAATCCCCACGGATAGCTCCCCACCGGAGCCGGTGGAAGAGGTTTTGTCGGACTCGAACCGACTAAAACGCACGCCGCCTGTGGGTCGTTTTGGTTGCCGAAGGTGAGGTTGACAGGCATATCTCTCGCACCCCGGCCGACCCAGGGCCATTTGCCCTCTCCTCGGGTGTGTGGGGACTATAGAGTCCCCAACTCGTCCCTGGAAACGGGGAGGCGCGCCAGGCGCGCCACCGCCGCGGCAAAGTAAGTGAATCTTTGTAACTCTAAAATTATTGATCTATTACATTATTATTATAACCACCGTAGTTTCCGTTTTCCACTGATATCGAATAGAAACAGTTCCGCTTGTAAGCGATACCGCGAATCGAATGTTACTGTGTCTACAGGCTATGTGCGTTTTCAGTACACAGCGATACTCACCGTAGTGCAGCAGCGAGTCTAGTCGAGTCGGGGTCTCCACGAGCGGCGGCGTGAGCGGCAGCGAGCCGTAACGCGTGTAACAACCGCGACAGGCGCGCGTCGAGCTGCAATGCTCGTGTAAGCACGCCGCCCCGCTCCGCGTCCAGTGCGTCGCACGCTTCCGCTTCCGCCTCTGAGCGTTGACGTGCGCAGATGGCGGCGGATAGCGTGCGGAGGGACTCGCGCTCCGACGCTGAAGCTGATTCACCTTCTGGCGACACGTTACGAGTAGTTTTATATTGAACTTAACTTTATTGTACTATTTAATTACAAATAATATGTACAGTAATTGAGTAATTCAAGTTGAATCTCTTTAGTAGTGCAGTTTCCTTGACAAAACTGTGTTTCAGTAGACATTGCAAGAGATCATAAAGTAAGATCAGTCCATATAACAGCAGCTCACCTTTGTCGTCAACGCAGAAGTCCCTCTCGGGCGAGAGCTCGTCGCCGCTCCAGGCGCCGGCGCCCTCCGCGCCCGACCACCACTCCTCCGCACATTCTGTTGCAATAATAAAAGTAAATAATGAATTTTAGACTGGACAAAATAGCCGTTGATTGCATGTGATGTGGATGTAATTCAGCCCAGAGCATATAGTCTGAAATACCATAAAGGTTATTTTAGCCCGGCTACAGGCTCCTGTGGGTCATGGCCTCATGGGAATGGGTTCAGTGTTTTCAAGGGCGGCGGCAAGGTCTCACCGGGGTCAGTGACGAGGCAGGGCTCCGTCTCCGAGTCCAACAAGTCGGCGGAGTTGTCGTTGTCGTCCGACACGTGCGAGCGCTCGTCGTCGCCGGGCCGCAGCTAGTGTTCTATATATCTCACCGGGGTCAGTGACGAGGCAGGGCTCCGTCTCCGAGTCCAGCAGGTCGGCGGAGTTGTCGTTGTCGTCCGACACGTGCGAGCGCTCGTCGTCGCCGGGCCGCAGCTAGTGTTCTATATATCTCACCGGGGTCAGTGACGAGGCAGGGCTCCGTCTCCGAGTCCAGCAGGTCGGCGGAGTTGTCGTTGTCGTCCGACACGTGCGAGCGCTCGTCGTCGCCGGGCCGCAGCTAGTGTTCTATATATCTCACCGGGGTCAGTGACGAGGCAGGGCTCCGTCTCCGAGTCCAGCAGGTCGGCGGAGTTGTCGTTGTCGTCCGACACGTGCGAGCGCTCGTCGTCGCCGGGCCGCAGCTAGTGTTCTATATATCTCACCGGGGTCAGTGACGAGGCAGGGCTCCGTCTCCGAGTCCAGCAGGTCGGCGGAGTTGTCGTTGTCGTCCGACACGTGCGAGCGCTCGTCGTCGCGCGCGGCCGCCGGCGCCCCGCGCAGCGCTCGCGCCACGTTGGCGAGCAGGCCGCCCGCGGTCGCCTCCTCCTCGGGGGATAGGGCCTCTCCGCTGTCACTGCGGCTGGGCAGGAACGGATTGATTATTGTTTTATAAAGATTACGCAGCATACAAACTGTCTCTCTCTCCTCTCACACATACATACTTCACACATAGTCTCTCTTATATAATACATGTAGATAAACGAAAAGCTTCTCCTAAATATATCAATGTTAACGCATTTTTGGTCGTCACGTAACTGTCCAGTTTACAGTCGGTTCGAACGCGACATGCGTTTTGTAACATCTCATACACACACGCGTGCATAGACACATACACCCTTACGCCGTCGTCGTACCTTTACAGCTCGTTATGGCACACAGTCGCACTTTGTAACTTGTAACATCACGCACACACACACGCACCCACACTCCCGGCCGTCATACCTATATAGTTTGTTGTCGTACACAGTCGCACTTTGTAACTTGTAACATCACGCACGCACAGACGCACACACTCCCTGCCGGCGTACCTGTACAGCTCCTTGTGGTACACAGTCGCATTTTGTAACTTGTAACATCACACGCACACACAAACCACCCACAATCTCGGCCGTCGTACCTGTACAGCTCGTTGTGGTACACAGTCGCACTTCGTACCTAGTAACATGACGCGCACGCACACTCCCGGTCTTTGTACCTGTACAGCTCGTTGTGGTACACAGTCGCACTTTGTAACATCACGCACACACAGACGCACACACTCCCGGCCTCTGTACCTGTACAGCTCGTTGTGGTACACAGTCGCACTTTGTAACTTGTAACATCACACGCACACACTCCCGGCCTCTGTACCTGTACAGCTTGTTGTGGTATACAGTCGCACTTTGTAACTTGTAACATCACACGCACACACAGACACACACACTCCCGGCCTCTGTACCTGTACAGCTCGTTGTTGTACACAGTCGCACTTTGTAACTTGTAACATCACACGCACACACAGACACACACACTCCCGGCCTCTGTACCTGTACAGCTCGTTGTTGTACACAGTCGCACTTTGTAACTTGTAACATCACATGCACACACAGACACAGACACTCCCGGCCTCTGTACCTGTACAGCTCGTTGTTGTACACAGTCGCACTTTGTAACTTGTATCATCACACGCACACACAGACACACACACTCCCGGCCTCTGTACCTGTACAGCTCGTTGTTGTACACAGTCGCACTTTGTAACTTGTAACATCACACGCACACACAGACACACACACACTCCCGGCCTCTGTACCTGTACAGCTCGTTGTGGTACACAGTCGCACTTTGTAACTTGTAACATCACACGCACACACAGACACACACACTCCCGGCCTCTGTACCTGTACAGCTCGTTGTGGTACACAGTCGCACTTTGTAACTTGTAACATCACACGCACACACAGACACACACACTCCCGGCCTCTGTACCTGTACAGCTCGTTGTGGTACACAGTCGCACTTTGTAACTTGTAACATCACACGCACACACAGACGAACACACTCCCGGCCTCTGTACCTGTACAGCTCGTTATGGTACACAGTCGCACTTTGTAACTTGTAACTTCACACGCACACACTCCCGGCCTCTGTACCTGTACAGCTCGTTGTGGTAGACGGTGGGCTCGCCGGCGTCGAGCGGCAGGCGGTAGGCCAGGCGCACAGCGCGCGTGAGCCGCGCCAGGCGCGCCGCCAGCGCGTCCAGCGCCAGCAGGCCGCGCGTCGCCCCGCGCCCGCGAGCCGCCGCCGCCGCCTGCAGCGCCTCCTGCCGCCGCTGCTCGCACATGCGCACCAGCTGGCGGCACTCGGCGCGTCTGGCGACAAGCTCCGACTTTACTACATCATACTCATTAATGACGGCTGACAGGAATGTATGGACGAGAATGACATGTTGCGCAAACCACAAGTAATTGGGAGAGCAGCAGAGCTCCGATACTGCTAATTTTATGTCATGTCAAAGCCACTGTCATGCCAGACACTGCAAAAAATGACATTTAATTTTAGACTTTACTTCGTGTTGTTTGTTTAATAAAGTATCAAATATATTGTTGTAAAATTCTAAGGTCAAGCTCGGTAAATGGCGTTGTACCATCTATTTGAATCGCGATATGGTTACGTTACCGTATATAGTATAAGTAGTACCTAAGGTGTCAATAGAAATGAGAGAGCAGCATTTTCTATTAGATCAGGACACAGTTTTATTAAATTTATTTAATTCCTTAGTGTTCACAACCAGTACAGTGCAAAGTAGGTCAAAATTACTAGCTTGGTGACATTGTTAGTCTAAAATAAAATGGCACCCTATAGAGTGAATGAAAAAATGCAATGAACTTTATCATATAATTTTGGATGGCTTTATTATGTGACATACACTTAGTAAAATCGGGATCCAGGTAGACGACGATAACTCATATTTTATGAGTTAGTTTTATAATGAAAGATATGGGACCGAATCAAGATTTTTGAGGTTCTCACAAGGTAAGGTTCCCTGCGAGTTGGTACATGCTCTGGCAAAGGTTTTCCTTTTGTGGTTAGGAAATCAAAAGCCGAACTAAATGGAGGCGAAAACGAAAGCGGACGCCAGGTTCTAGGAGACTCGTATACAAGTACAACCGGAAACAATCTCAACATTATAAACACAGCATTAGTGTCGATTAAATCTGAAGAGATCGCAATATTTGACTGTTTTTTTTTATTGTCGAAAAATGGCCAATCTATAGTAATATAATGAACTGCTAAGGGGAAATATTCTTACGACAAATAGTTTGAAAGATATTTGATTTTTCGCGCCACCCGAAAATGCTCCATACAAAATCGTACTTGCGAGTGAAGTCACACGCCAGTCGCGTGTAGTGCAAATGTATGCAGTGCAAGAGAATTTCCAATTTATCTTGGTCTACGATGCGTTTACATGTGTATAGTTCTTAACTAAAATGATTTGAAATGTAATGAGGAATGTAAAAAGTTAAAAATTGAGACTGAATTTAATTTTTTATATTTTGACTAATTTTGGGAATTATAAAAAATGAAAAGTCATAGTTTCAGTTTAGTTAGGCAATATCTTATTTAGCAAGTCATATTTTTGCAGAACAAACTAACATATTGAGCAGTATTGGGAAGAATCAGACAACCTTGTCAAATAGCCTATTTATTACTCTTTTTGATTTGACTTGTACGGCTGTTATGGTAACGATTTCCGTTAGACCTCTCAACCCTAAGAAGAAACCCTGCGCTAGAGCCTGGTCCGTCTATCAGCAGGTATAATGGGAGGTAGTAAGAAAATGACTAAATAAAGAGTGATAAACTCCTCTCACCTCCTATCAAGGTCTGCATTAACCCTCGCCAGCTCAGTCTCCGCCTCCCGCAGAGAGTCACTCAACGCTCCTGTCTCCGCAGCTAAGAAGTCGTGCATTTCTGCTGCCTCGCGCTCTGCCTCGCACAGGCGCGCCTCGGCCAGGCGAGCCGCCTCGCGAGCACTGCAAGCCTCCTACAACAATAAAGGGGTGTTTAGATAAAATAATCAACGCCCTCTGATATGTAATAGTTCGGACTGACTGGTTGCACTGGTTCGGATGCACTGTTTGATGAAAGTGATATCGTAAGGAAGGCGGTAATGATAACCTTGATCTTGACTTGTATAACCTATAATTTGACATTTTACAATTATATTACTTTTATTATTACTATATCATTTAAACGAGGAAATATTAGTATTGATTGTATGCTGACATTTTTAAATTTGTATTACAACCTTTCAATATTTTTACGCTGGAGACAACAGAATATTATGTACAACCAACTTTTATACAAAATTCTTACAAAAAAAATCTTATCTATCTATTGCCACAATAACGCTAGTTATAAAATTTAAAACCTCTTTGCCAAATTTCATTATAATTTTTTTATTAACCTGCATGGTTAAATGGCAAAGGTGTCAATGTTGTTGACAAAAAGTAGTTTTTTTTTTAATTTTATAGAACGTAAGACGAACGCAATACATATACTGGGTGGCGCAAAAGTAAAGACCCTATTTGGTTCGGCTATAACATTTTTTCTAAATTAGAAAACTAGATTTAGGTTTTTTTAAATGTATATTTGTACCATTAAATTTCGTACCATTAGGATTTAAAGATGATGTCTTTTAAATGGTGACCTCCAGAGTTGATACACATTTGAGCCCTATTTATGACATTTTGCATAACTTGCCGTGACACTTCCTGCGATATGTTCGTTATTTCTTGACGAATGTTTTCTTTTAGAGCTGCGAGAGTCTGTGGCTTGTTCACATACACCCGAGATTTCAAAAAACCCCAAAGAAAGAAGTCTGGACTGGTCAGATCGGGTGATCTTGCAGGCCAAGGCAAATCGCCAAAACGAGAGATAACTCGGCCTGGAAAAGCGTCCACTAAGAACATTGACACAATTATTCCACGTTCTTGGGGAGTAAAACGGTCCATGTTTATTTTCAGTGTATTTTACATTTGTTCACTACACAATTTTCAACAACAGAAGTACAGAAAATGTCATATAAAAAAAATAAAGGTATTTTCTTTAGTGCCAGTACTTTTGCGCCACCCAGTATTGGATTAACGGCATAAACGAGATACTCAATAAGTTATGCAAATTTATTTTATTTTTATATTGATTATTGCTGTGCGTCGCAGCGCAGGTGATAGACGAGCAGATGCTGCGAACATGTCAACGAATGTTGGCAGACCGGAATGCGCTAAGTGTACCTAATAAGAAACGGCGGCGCCATCTGACCACTCGGCACGGCATTCACATGTTTTTTCATGACGAACATAAAATACATATATGAATTCACCACGATCTACTTCTTCGGAGATTTACAGGGGATCTGTAGTAAGTAGATCGTGGTGTATTACAATACCCATGTTTTGCCAACTACGATTTTCAGTTCTACGTCTATTACCACCAAGCGGACACTTCATCATAGAATTAGGTCTACATACATACATATAATCACGCTTTTATCCCCGGAGGGTTAGGCAGAGGTGAATTAACACCCACATTTCACCAATCATTGTATTCGGTCCCACGTCATAGGGCGTGAGCCTATTGCCGTCTTCCGGACACTATTGACTCAAGCCATGCATCTGAGGGTGAGTCTGGGCTCTATACAGGGTGTATTTTTGAAACGGGTCAGTAAGGGCAAGTACCTTAACCGTTGCAGTTACAGCAAAACGTTCTTAAAAGACCTTCCCTTACTTTTTGGGACATTTTGAACTGCATTCACAGATTTTGTAAAAAACTTACAGTTAGCAAAAAGAATGCAAAAAGTTCAATTTTTTTTTTATGCCAGTCGATTCTATTTCATGTGGGGACCTAAAAACTCTATGGGACCATTTTAGCTTTCAGTACTAGAAAAGACAGAAGTCGCCAAAAACGTTTCCCATACATTTCGTACGGAAATATGATAAATCAACTCGAAACTCATAGGTCAGGTAAAATTTTGAACTTTTTTAAATAAAAAAAATCATTTAAACATTTAAGAAATTGGTTTATGAAATAAATTGCTCAAAATGATTTCCATTTTCACGAATACATAAGTCTATCCTTTTTTGCACTGAACGAATGGCGGCTAATAATGTTCTGGGATGAATATTACGTAAAATGGTCATTAATGCATCCTTGAGCTCTTGAACACTGGCGTACGTCGTCTTATACACATCGTTTTTCACGAAGCCCCATAAAAAAAAATCAAGTGGTGTTAGATCGGGGCTACGAGGTGGCCACTGTGTTGGACCATGTGTACCTATCCACTGTGTACCGAATAGGCGGCTCAAATTGGAACGTGAAAGGTGACTGTTATGTGGCGGAGCACCATCTTGTTGAAAATGAACTTTTCGCAATTCCGACAGAGGCCATTCGTCCATCTCGTTTTCAAGATGGTGTAAAATGACTTCATTATACATGGCAGAATTCAGTTTCCCTTCATAAAATTCCACCATTATGACTCGATTGGACATTATACCACACCAACAGTTGAATGAGAAGCGAACCTGATTATGACTTGCCGTAACTCTTAGTGGATTTTCTTTGGACCAATAGTGGTGATTTTTTCTGTTGTACATACCGTTATTGGAAAAATTCGTTTCGTCTGACCACAGTATGTAATTTAAAAATTCATGATCTCTGCTTATTTTTCCTCTTAGTCATCTGCAAAAAGTAAGCCTTCGAACATCATCACCCGGATGTAACACTTGAACTATGCGCCCATATCGATAGCACTTGTAGCCGTATTTCTTCCATATCTTTATCACAAGGGAGTGGGATACACCTACTTCAAGGGCGACTTGCCTGGACGATACCTCTGGATATGCTTCGACATAAGTCAGAACCGCAATCTCCGTGTCCATGTCCACACGAGGCGGCCGCTTTCTTTTGAAAGAACCCTGCAATTCCAGGTTTTTCAAAAGATTTGAAATAACCTTTCTTGTTGGCACATGCCGCAACGGATACTTATTGCGGTACCACACTAATGCAGCTCCCGCATTTCGATTATTGACAAAATACGCTTCTAATAAGTCAATTTTTTCACGATTAGAAGACATTTTAGCGAAAATCCTTAATTAATAACTCATACGAAGTTTCTCAGCTGAAACTAAGTATAACACACAGATTTTCGAATCAAATTCGAAATTTGAGGGTAAAAATTCTTTTTACTTACTTTACAGTCAATTCTACCCACTTACTGGCCATAACAATAAGTTAGACCATCGTAGAAATTTGTTTCTGTTGCCGAAATGTATGGGAAACGTTTTTGGCGATTTCTGTCTTTCCTGGTACTGAAAGCTAAAATGGTCTCATAGAGTTTTTTGATCCCCACATGAAATAGAATCGATTGGCATAAAAAAAAAATTTTTGGACTTTTTGCATTTTTTTTGCCAACTGTAAGTCTTTTACAAAATCTGTGAATGCAGTTCAAAATATGTCAAAAAGTTAGGGAAGGTCTTCTAAGAACGTTTTGCTGTAACTGCAACCGTTAAGGTACTTGCCCTTACTGCCCCGTTTCAAAAATACACCCTGTATATCTGTCTGGTGTTGATCAGCCATATCCCTCTAAACAATTGGAAAACAAGCCTATCCCTTAGTCGCCTTCTACGACAGACGGTGTAAAATTTCAAAGATAATCATATTTTCTTTCTTCTTCATAATTTCTTTGAAATTTAAATTTTATTGCCATAGCTTTAAAGTCTATTTGACCTTTCTCATCCGTGTGGTGACGCGAGAAAGAATACAAAAATCACTACCTCGTCTCGTGTCGTAAGAGGCGACTAACAGCAAAATACACAGACGCTAAATAAAACCCTATACCGTCTGCCCAGTGTGGAAACAGTAGGCCAAAGCCTCCCAATATTGGGAGAGGCCTATGTCCAGCAGTGGTTAGGCTTATTGATAGATGATTGACTTTTCTCAAGCCCGAGGCGAGCCATCGCATAAATTTTACTAAAGTATACTAACAACATGCAGCCTGTTGCACTGGTCGCGTAGCGTGTCGATCTCGGCCCGCTGTTTAGCTGCAAGCTCGCCAGCTGACCGAAGCTGTTCCTCCAGAGCCCGGAGACATCCATCAGTACCGGCACCAGCGCCTGTGGTTATAATGTTTATGCGATAAGATTACTATTTTTCTCCTGATAAAAAAGTACTCATTGTTAAGTCTAATAAGTATTTTCTAAGGTCCAGTCTCTACTAATCATAGGGATTTTAAGGTGTGTATCACAGGGTAGTGACATAGGGCCGTTAGTGTGTGGCAGTCACGTGTTGCGGAATGAGTAATTCTTTAAGGGAAGCTGCAGCAGTCTTTAACTTGCTAGATGGTGCTAACAATATTATTAGTGGTAACCTTGTCTACAGATTGCCTGATTGTGGGATTCCCTAAGGCCGTAGACCATGAGACTTTATTTCTTTCATTAGCAGTTCACTAACGAATGAATAATGTTGAATATTATTAACAAATTAAGGTCGAAAATATAATCTTAACATTCTCAACGTCAACAACTATTATCGCAATTACCCTATATATGATTTCAATGTGAACCACAGAATATATATTATAACGAAATTAATGTTGGTATACAATATAGAGTTATCTCTCTATGTCGGCCTTGTCGAATGCTGTGCTAAGTTTCACATGCTTATATTATGTTTACAAATGGTATGTTTGACTTTGATTCAGACAAATCGTTTTATTATAGCAATGGCAAAGGACTACAGGACAACAAATAAAATTATTTCATTTTAGAGGGAATTTTCGTTTTCTTGACATGTGGGTACAAACCAAGAAAAGTATTGAACGAACGCGAAGACCCTGGTTTCGAATCCTGGCCAGTACAATACCGATATGTACCTCCTACACACAAGCAATTTAGCTTACCTACTTCTAAAAATAAATGTGTCATAATTTATCTCATCCTATCCTTTTCTGACAACTTATCCCTATTCCATTGCGAGCTTGATATAGCAACATAAATTACAACGCTACCCAAATACAAGTAATATATTATGTAGATGTCACACCTGGTATCTAGAATATGTAACAAATATTTATGAAGTCCCAGCTTAGCGTGTCTCCGAGAACTCCGTGTTCGTATGCCCTGCATGTTAATTACAGGTAGGAATTTTGTTCTATGGGATTTTTGACATATAACCTTTGAAACGCAAATAAAAGAAAAAACGGTACATTTTAGGTGACTTGTGTAAGCGCAGTAGTCACCTAAAATGGCTGCAAATATAGAAGAGACTATTTATTATTAGACTCGAGTTCCAATCATGCAAATAATTGTATGCTTTGTGTCTTTTTCTATTGGTAGTATACATATGAAATTTATAATATTTATCCGTAATCGGGAAACCATATTACAAGATATGCAGTTTTGGATAGCAACAACGTACGCTTTCTTATTTTTCACGTCCCCAAAATATAAATACGTATTGTTTACAATGCCATTTAATTTAAAGCATATCAACGGTTGCAAGGCAAACTGATGCAAGCGACATCGAATGTTCAAAGGAAAAAGATCCCAAACAACATTACTTTATTTTCTAGCAACTGTTATTGTCGTTTACACCCTTTAGGTGCTTTACCTTTTAGCCGTTGATATATATTATGCGAGTAGTAATTGTCACTTGAGACTTTTAAAAAGCTATTTTCGTCCAGTAATTACACTTGATAAATCCGCATTTATCCGTAGCCGTGACATATAATATAAGAGGCCGAATCGATTAGCTCCGTAGGTACCGGAATTGAACAGACATTAAAATAACTAGCCAACTATCGACCTCAATAACTTTATTATATCATTGACTAATTTACTGCTAGTTGGCTTTTATTATAATACTCACTCGACTAGCACTCTTACCACCATCACCTATTTTTAAATCGCGATTTTAGCATAATTATATGTTTCAAGTGTTTCAATCGTCGCTCGTCGTCGTTCATTTCATTCTGCCCTTTAATTTATATTTACATTCGACGTTTGATAATTGTTTTGTTATTTTTAAACTATCGCGGTGTGACTTCATTATTGTATAAGGTATCGGGAGTTCACGCGAATTAAATCACGGAACTTACTATTTCTGTCGATGTTTCGGATACGTTGCAGCACCCGTGGTCATGACTTGACCAGCCTTCGAGCTTCGAGAGGTATGCGAGGAACATTTTTTGAGCGCTTACCCACCATCACCATTACACTTATTATGAACGGTTATGCTGGCGACACACCACACTCACTATGTCAGTTTTTAACGGCACTATGTTTTTAGGTTTTAGTATCTTAATCACTGGATTTCACTTTCTGGATAGTTTGAATCCATCTTCTCTATTGAAATTGTTTTATTATTTATACAATCACGCCAGAATGGCTAACGAATTTGAATTTAATTTGATTCAGACATTAAATATACCTACTCTGAAACTGCGGCGAAATCGGTATCATTAATTCAGAATTACTCACGCAAAAACCACGCTTTGAATTTTTTTTATTATACTTCTTGGTTAGCAGACAAACACACGGCCCACCTGATGGAAAGTGGTTACCGTGGCCTATGGACGTGTGCAACACCAAGGGAGTCACACTCGTGCTTTCAATCCTGCAAGCACAAGAGTTTCTATGCCGTCAATGTCAAAGACAAAGCAGGACAAGTCTTCCCACTGACAGTAAAAAAAACTTGAGCCCTGGCTACCCTACTCACCGCCGGGAAAACGAGAGAACATGAGGTTATTATGATCGCGGTATTCTGTGGGGCGGAGGTACTTCCATAGTCGGACTGCTCAATTGGACGGTAATACCGTCGTGTCCTACCTCCTTTGACGTGGTGCCCGTCAGACCATACCATTCGGTATTACAAGTAACTCGTATTTACGTAAACTATCTCTACAAACTACTGCTATATTTACAACGTCAAATCCGTTAATACAACTGTTTAATTTCGATGCGAATGAATGAGGTCGGATTTTACTAGCCATAAACATGGCCGGGAGAATATTTCTGGCTTCAATAACACTAGTTACTGGTTATATCTATAGATTTAGTAAGTTAGTAAACTTACTAAATCTGAGAGAGAAAGAGAAGCCGCGCGAGAGCTCGAATGCAACGTATAGACTTATTCATTGGAAAAAAAATTACCAGGTTCAAGATATTTTTATGGTATATTTTTAATACAATATCCGACATTATTTGATAATGACGTTTTAGTGTGAAATACATTTTAGAATCATGTTTGACGCTAATTTCTATAGAGCCAAATATTATGAATCGTCTTTCTGTTGACGACATCAACGGTTTAGCCTACTTTATGAATATGCTTTTTATTTGGTGCAATTTGTTATATAACTTGATATAAATATGTTAAAAACGACTACAACCCTTTTTATTAAACGTCAAAACGGTAAGTTATAAAAAACTTGTATAAAATTATTGTGACGTCATAATATTTAGTAGTTAAACCATTTACTATTATAGGTTGGGTGGATGATTAAAAATAAATAAATAAATATAAAATAATAACCAACGCCACTTTTACCATTCTTAATACAATGACTTCAGTTAAATAATTTATTTCAACTGCAGGAAAATACACAATTAGCGCATATTAATCATAGCAATATATCTCTATACATAGTATTAATATAAATGCGAAAGTAACTCTATCTGTCTGTCTGTTACGCTTTCACGCTTAAACTGCTGAACCGATTTTGATAAAATTTGGTACAGAATAGATTTGACCTTGAGAAAGAACCGACACCAACACGGGCGGAGCCAGTGCTGCAGTGAACCGAAGATCAAGAAACCTGCAGGTTTTCCAATACATCATCGAATTGGTAAGATAGAAAGAACATGTCCTAGCCGCTATCTTGTCTTGAATGTCTTATGAACTAGGACAGTGGTACTAACGGAAATTAAGACAGTTATTACTTTTATAACTCTATATAGGTATATATATATATTTATAGCTTGAGGTACGATTGATAAGTAGACCGTATAAGTACAGTTTTTAGTGCATTCATCTGAATTTTTACTGATGAATGATGTATATACTAGTCTTTTTTCTTTTCTTTTTTTTATCCCCACGGATACCCCCCTCATCGGGGTCTTTTTTTTTTTATATCCCCACGGATACCCCCTCATCGGGGCCGGTAGGGGAGGTTATGTCGGACCTGAACCGACTAAAACGCACGACGACTGTATGGGTCTCAGGTTGCCGGAGGTGAGATTATCTGAGACCAGCTCAGGACCGTCTTATTATGAGACGGCCCTCTTCAGGAGTGCGGACCACGGACTCCCCATCTCATCCCCGGGTATGGCGAGGCACGTATCGCGCACCATCACCGCGGCCTGCTTCTGGTAGGGTGACAGGCTGCTCCACCCGTCACTCCCAGACCTGTGCTCATGGGTAACGGAGGTGATTTTGCGACCTCAGACGCCTGACCCGCCTTCGCTCGCGGGAGCCGCCTCCGCTCGCCGATGTATATGTATAGTCTAGTACAAAGACTAACTGAATATATTTTTATAAAGAAATAAATATTAGAACCAAAATTACTAATATTCCCTCTAACCCCTCGAATATGTGTTTTAATTTCATGTCGATAACTTTTATTTTAATATCGTTATATATCATATAAATTTTCCCATATCTTTCCCATCTAAAAATAGTTTCACGGAAGTGACACCTCTAATGCTGCAGCTTTTTAGGCCACGGTAAATACTTGCAGACATTTTATAAAAATAAGACTTGTTGGACAAGTAGCATGCATCGCGTGCTTCTATAACACTGCGCCAATTAAAACCTAATTAGAGTACTCTACTTGATACATGATGTTTCCTAACTAGATTGCCAACCGATAATTATATCAATCAATACATTTGTCCAATCTATTCTTATCTGTAAACTATTTACTTGTTTAGTTCTAGGGTAGATAATATTATATGTTGATTAATTCCATAATGATCATGAACGACAAAAAATTATAACCAATGATATCGAGAAGCATTGTGTTCGGTATTTTATCAACTTTTGACTGATTTTTAAACTACTGTAGATGACCTGTATCGGATCTGCACATGGAAATCCTTTAACTCGTTTATAGCGCCATCTACAGCAATAAGACTGCATGCAATAAGTTGACTATGTTTTATCACAATGACACTGCATAAAATGCGAACAAATAGACGTTAATTGTTATATATCAGATTGTTAAGCACACTAATAATGCTATGACTAACCAGCGCCAGCAAGGTCCAACAGCCTCTGTGAATTTCGGTCTAGCTCCGCAATAGCGGCCAATCTAGCAGCCCTTTCGGCAGCCAGCTGCGCTTCGGCCCGTTGTCGATGTTCCCTCTCTTCAGCGGCTGCCGCCAGTGCGTTTGCTAAACGGGTTGCTTCTGCGTCCCGCGCGCTTGCCTGCACACCCCGGTGACAACGGGTCACTTCTGCGCGACTGGAAAGAGGATTACCCTTACTATATGTAATCTGCTTCAATAATTATTGACTGATATTTTTGAAACCTATATATTTAATACAACCGCTAGTTATGTACCCCCCTTTAGTAAATAAGTAATTCTGAGGTTGTAATGTTGCCTTACTTACTTTTCAATATTTGGCAAAATCCCTGCCAACGCTGACTCGATGTCAGTACCGAGAAGCACTGTTTGTGAGGTCTTCTCCGCGTAGATACGAACTCTCGTTTTAATAGTCGAACGTGATGAAACAGATCGGCTCACGGTAGGGCGTCGCGAAGAAGGTGGCGTACTTTCATGTCGAGGTGAGCCTTCAGAATCCGCATCACGACGTCTCCGTGGTAACGTAGCGTATTTATCCGCAGCCAGTCTAGTCGCATTCGCATCAGTCGGTGTCGTCAGCCGAGGTCCGTTTGCCGGCCATCTCTTCTCCTCACTAGGTGAGTTTGGCGTTCGACATCGGGCAGTCGATGTCTTGGTGGGTTTGGCACGTAGGGCTGGACTTTCGCGGACTAGATTTGGCAGATCAGCAGTTGGACGAATTCGTGGCTTCGGTGTGAGCGGACGCGGTTTTTCTGGCGGCGTTGGTTTCTCTCTACTCCTAGCGCGTTCGCGTGTGGCTAAATTGGGACCGCGAGGTGCGGTTACAGGTCGGGGATTAGTGGATCCTACGGGTGAGCTCCGTTTTGGCTCAGTAACGTTAACATTAACACGACGTCGTGGACGTGGTGGCGCCCCAGCTAGAGAAGAGCTCTCAGATCCACACCCTGACCCACAGGAAACTACGCTGGAGGCACACGAACGTGAGCCACCACCACTGCTGAGCGCACGTCCGCATCCTTCTACTCCACTGTCGCTGCCTGCGGCGCCCAGTACGAGTTCATCCCCAACCGGTAAGCTGTCAAGATCGCCTAGTGATCTTGCATCATCATTTGTCTCACACGGATCGTTCTCCACAAATGGTTCTTTAAAAATTAGAGCCGGGTTATTGCTGTCACCATTCGTTATTGGCAATACTGGGGTTTTAATATCTTCTTTCACAATTTCAACATCATTTTCAATTTTAATATCAGGTTTATCATCATCTTTTGTAGTTTCAATATCAATGTCTTCTTTATTATCGTCTTTAATATTAATATGTGCAATATTGTCAGTGAGTTTCTCTACTTCGGACTTTGTTTCATTCATAGGAACATCTTCATTGGACTGGACTTCTGCCGTCGGCGGCGGGGCCACGACGGCGCTAGCTGAGCTGTCTTCTTCCATGGTGGGTAGATATCACATGTTCTGTAACAAAACAAAAAAATGTATAAGTTATAAATGATTATTAGTGCAGTGATTGGTACGCAGTAATCAGTCCAGTGCAGCGGTATTATAGCCTGACGGCCATTGTGCGATAGACCCTCGGGCACGGCTGCACTGACGCAATCTCCCGGGAGCTTATTGCTATTGTTCCGGGTAGCATCTATTCATATACTAGTTATGGCTGGATAACTGTGCAACGTACAATTCATTATACTTAAAAAAGTATTACCGCAATGTCGTAAGACAAAAAGTTTACGCAAAAGAGTGAATTTAATGTTTTATATGACAAGGTTCACGGTAGCGAAACAGTTTATAGCTACACTTTACGTTCAAGTCCGTGAAAATACATGTCTGGCAGAGTGGATTCGAGTACAAGGCATTCAACATCATAAAAGTTGAACTGAGTGGGGAAAAAAAAGGTTGATATTATAGTATCAAATGGTGAAACAGGGCACAATGAGCAAAAACCTATCGAGGCATTGTATAGCTGGCGCAACTATAAGCTACAATGATAATAGTTCTCATGGATCGGAGGCCTCCAGTCGGCCTCGTGTCGCTTATTCATAGTTTTATACCTATCTGCATTCAAATACTACTATAGTTATTGTGGTAAGGTGGTAACTAACTACGACTTCACAAAAAATATTTTCTCATTCTCAAGCTCGAATTCATGTGAAAACTGTCCTGATGAACTGTTTTCGTACTTAGGTACTTACATGTCAATTACCCTAAGTGGAACCCATTCGTCGATTTTCTTTTTTCACTAAGATGATAAACAACAACGTTTTTATTGAGGTTATCAATAATCTGCGGCTTTACGTGCATTTTATAAAACAAACTGCTAGTTTTATTGGTGTACAAAGCCTTATAATTCCATTAAACGGTCCTGTTAAAGATGCATGTAAAACCAACAATAACAATGATTGCTGAATGATGAATGATTGCTGATATTTGCCGGCCACTTATAAAGTGTCATCAGGTGCTTTTGTATAATAATAGTTAAAAAAACAGTCCTTATTTTAAATAAGTACTAAGAAAACATTAACCGATAACAATGGCAATGATTACTCACAAGCAAAGATATTGAATAGAAATAAACACTTGGACTCGATAACTTATCGCTTCATTGATTTATCAAGAATACGATATAATAAATAATATGTATATTGTTATGATATACACGCTCATGTTACAGACGTTAACAAGTTTCAGAGTTTGTATTCAACATGTCCTATGATAATATTAAATTCTCGGAATGTCCCGGCAATACTGGCACGAGACTGCCGAGGAAGCATTTATGCTCTTCTATACTATTCCTCAACCTACTTGCAACCCATTTCCAAGCCACTTAAGATGAGAATCATTTCATTTTGCAGCTTATTATACAAGCGAATGCACTATATTTTGCAATTATATTACTTTTGTACACTACTTAGTGCTAATATTTCAAATTCACAATGTGGATATGGGACGAGTGCAAAATAAAGCCTATTTATCTTCCCTTTTTTTCTCAAAACTACATTAAAAAAGAAATAATATCATTCGGTAAAAGTTTAGCAGATGGTCACAATTACTTTTTGATCATATTCTGAATAAGCTTATAGTCGATTTGAAATGACATGCTATATCGTATATGTTCACATGTTTCACATGACATCACCAAGTGATGACTTTTAAAAATGATAAAAGACTTCATTTTCATATGGTATGCGGTTAATTTTAGATGTGATCAGTGTGATGACGGAGAAAGAATACAAGTATCACCACTCCATCTCATCCGAAGGGTGTCGTAAGAGGCGACTAACGGAAAAATACGTATACGATATCACTGCGAGAGACAAAAACTTGAAATAAAACTCTGTACCAACCCGTATGGCCCGCGTGGAAACAGTAGGCCAAAGCCTCCCAACATTGGGACAGTGCTAGTCCAGCAGTGGACTGCGATGGGCAAGTTGTTTTTCTTGTAATTTCAGATGTTGGTGCGTGTATATCATTGAAGTACAAAAGTGCTTCTGAATCATCAAAATAAGTGCATAGGTACTTAAAATTGGTTATGCAATCAATTAATGTTTATTTCCATTGTTTCATTTTTACTGACGCGATCAAATAAAATACTGCATTGCAGACAACAAAGTGGCCTTATGAGCGATATAAATTTGAGATGATTGAACAGTTTAAAGCTACCTTTTTTGTTTTTGTCTCTCAATTTGAAAAGTAAGAATAATGGTTATTCTACAACTTTGAATTGAAGGTTAAGTTCAATGACAATGTCACTTCATAATTTTATTAATGGTGGCCGCATGACCATGAGATTTTTATCTCATGTCTTTCTTAGTAAACATTTTAGGAACTAATTTTAACAAAAGTGTTACTTTTAGCCTGTAATTAGGAATTTAGTAAAAATAATTTTTAACATATATACATATAATTACGCCTTTATCCCCGGAGGGTTGGGCAGAGTCGAATTAACACCCACATTTCACCAATGATTGTATTCGGTCCCGCGTAATAGGGCTTGAGCCTATTGCCGTATCACGGGCACTATTGTTGACTAAAGCCCTACAGAATACCGCGGCTATAATAACTTCGTGTTGTGTTCCCAGCGGTGAGTAGGGTAGCCAGAGCTCACTGGAGAATTTGTGCTGTCAGTGGGAAGACTAAAGGCTTGTCCTGCTTTGTCTTCTACTGACGGCACAGAAACTCTGTACTTACAGGGTTGGCAGCGCGACTGTGACTCCTCTGGTGTTACAGACGCCCATAGGTCACGGTAACCACTTTCCATCAGGTGGGCCGTGTGCTTGTCTGCTAACTAAGTGGTATAATATAATAAAAAATAATATAAAAAAAGCCTTCAAGCTTTTTCAAATAAATTTACTGACATTAGTCATTTTACAATTTCTTACATTACTATAACTTTTATATCTTAGCTTCAAAATAAAATTAAGTGTCATATACCATATTGATATAATAAAGTTAGATAGATAAGTGTAAATTGAATTTGACCCTTTTAAGATTTTATCTAAAAACATGTTGTATAGATTAATAGGAGTACCGAGTGAACAATAATTTAGTAGGGATACGGGAAACAAGGTCAATGCCCTGTATTTACTAGGGGGATATGAAGTCGAACTTCAAACACTGAGTTAAAGCTATGCCCATGTTTTATAACGTGTGCTCTATTCAATTTGTCACGGTATTCATGTAAGAACGTTGACGACGCGATGTCTGCGCATGCGCAGCGTTGTAGCATGTTACTGTTTATTTTTACCCGGGATATAGACCTGGCATTCGTTTATTAAACGAGTTAAAAGGGCCATGGCGAAGGTCTACAGTCGTTATCCCACCATAAACTTCACAAAAAAAAGCACATTACTAAGAAGCTAGGCTAAGATAAATTAATGTGAATCGTGTCAGCGTTAAACAAATGTTAGATCAGATTCAATCGGTGTTGCCGATATTTACGGATCTATCTCGAAGATGAACGATGGCAATATTTGTGCAAATCAATCTTTCCGATCTTTTCCAGATTGTTTCTCGAAAAGTCTGGGCAATAGGGCAAAAATGTATTGGAAATAAATGGCTTACCATTTTGGGATTGAAGTAAGTATTACGTAACAGCTTTATCATCAAGAGGCCCTTTCTTAACACAATTTGATGTATATATTTTTAATATTGATCCATCATATCCTGAGTAAAACATACCACGCTATATTATTTTCGGATTTATATAATGTAAGTGCATCAGTGTTGCAACACTATATACACAATTTAACTAATTTTAAGTAGGTCGATACATAATTAGATGAAATGAATAAACAAACTGCACAGTTGCATGCGTTCGAATTAAATTTCCATAGACTTTGGGAAGTCGTTTGAAATGCACAGCTGCTTTAGCTAGCTCCGACTTTGTAAACAAATGAGTATTAGGTATACACATTACGATATATATATAACAGCCGCGGTAGTATAGTGGTATGGGTAATGGATTGCTGAGACAAGGTCTCGGGGTCTATCCCAGGTTTTACCATGGCACACACCATAGACTTTTCGATGCTTTTCGAAGTTATGTGTGTATTTATCGCAGGTTTATAAGTGCCCGGTTAATAGCAACAGGCTCGCCACTCGCCACCTATTACATTGGGATCTAAAAATAAACTGGCGAAATGTGGATGCTAGCACCTCTGCCTATCCTTTAGGGGATATAGGCGTGGGTTTATGTTATGTTATGTTATGTTATGTTATGTTATGATAAGTTATGCTATTACTCTTTAATATGACTATGAACAAAACGATTTCTACATGAATAACCTACGAAGATTACTAATTTATCATTCAAAGCTTCGACACGTCTATAGAGCACTTTCTTTAGATACGTTCGAAATACAAATAAGTTATTTTCCGCTTTACTTTATATTCTAAAGAGGGCTGATTGCGCCACGAAGAAGAGGATCACGGAGAGCACCATGTTACCAAGGTACTCGTAAAAGTTTTCTTTACATTTCCATCCATCAGTATTATATGAGTCGTTAATATTTAATGGACTTATATCTATATGACTGTAAAACGATGATATAATACCAATTAATGTAAAAAGTAATAGGTATACATTTCACAAAAATGAAAATAATCTTTATAGTTTTCTAAAGCAGCTACATTTTCACTGCTATCTAATTTAATGATACAGTCTTTGATGGGAAAATGTTTTACATTGTTTCTATATTCAGAAATGCTTTTATGGTGCAACTATTTAAAGATTAAAAGAAAACAATAAGCAATAAAGTTACTGTTGAAATATTTCTTTCAAATGATTCGCTATGTATGTAGTTTAAGTTCTTGTTCACAGTAATAGCAGCAAATTAATTCAATGAGAAAAGTAAGTAAGTAACGGTGATTCTTAAAACTTGGGAGTCTAAATACATATAAGGACGGCGACAAAACTATAATTCGTGCGCATTAACATAGCAAAATTTGGACCATCCCATCTCTTCCCATGCGGTGTCGTACAAGGCAACTCCGCGATAGGGCTGTTTAACATCAGACAGACATATACAGCCCAGACTCAGCTTCAAATGCATGGCTTGCGTCAGTAATAGAGCCCGGAAGACGGCAATAGGCTCACCCCCTATTACGTGGTAACGAATTCAATGATTGATGAAATGTGGATGTTAATTCACCTCTACCTAACCCTCCGAGGATAAAGGCGTGATTATATGTATGTATGTAACATAGCAATCTACCTTGTGGTTAATAATGTGTCTACTCTCAAATGCTCTGATGAGACGGTCGACGAACGCCAATATAATCCCAACAAAATATCTACGAAGAAAAAATATCTATCCAGTATATTCCAGACTGTGAATGCACTTTGTAAGGGTGTCCATAAGGTTCCAAATCCAAATGTTACTATTATAATTTACACCGGCATTAGCTAGACTTCATCTCTAGTCGTCAGTCAGCCGACAGAGTTCAAGTTTTGAACTCAAATCTAGGTTAATGCTCGCAATTTGTAAACCCACATAAAACGCGCGTGTGTACGTAATCTGCAATATATTTTGTTGATAATGAAACACGATACAATAGAGGAATACTGAATGTGGCATGAGAAGGTCCCAATGGCTTCATTCAATTACATGCCTTGGCTTCGAACCAGCATCAAACGTGTTTCTTATAAATTTATATTTTTATCTCGTTTCTTGAGTTACTATTTTATTTGAGAGAGAAAACCTTGTCTGGCTTTTGATGCTTTAAAAACAAAGCATCAAAAGCCAGACAAGGATCGGTAAAGATTTAACGTCATTATAAGATCTAGTTTCATTGCTTTGAATCCACTTTTATTATTACAGTCAGTCGGCAAAATTTATTAAGGATACTATTAATGGACACGTAGTTCAATCAAAATATAAGTAAACTCTGAGCATAGCCAAATTATTGTTAGCGAAAATAAAAAGAACATCTTACCGAAAATACAAATGACATGATGACATGATGATGACACGTCGGTTGCGGATTGGACACTAAACAAACAGTTCAGTGATATCTGCTGTTAACATACTGACAAGTTTCACGAATGGGCAAGTAAAAGTAAACATTTTCTTATTGATTGACGAACAGTAAACACTCAGCCGCCTATATCATGTCACGCTACTTCAACGAAGAACTCCGAAAATTAACATAAAGTCATGTTGCGCTTTAATATCAATAGAACCGAATAAATAGGAATATATTGGAGTATGTATATATATATATTAATAGCACATTAGCCAAACGCCTACGAAACAAATTTACATTTCGACATTAGTTCTGCCGAAACATAGGTAGGTAAGTACACTGTGTAATTAACTAGCGTAGATTTATTATACTTACTTGCGCGTATGGAAGTCGAGGCAAAAAAGACTAAATGAGATCAACAAAATTAAATTACTCTAGCCACATACAATATATGTAAGTATATAACATAACACAGACCTTGTGGTGATCGCACTTAAAAAAGAGCCGTAAAACTTGATTGTAGGCAAGACAAGTAACTCAGTATTTCCTCCATTTGAATTACAGATAGCATCTGGCGCAAATGTCAATAAAAACTGAATTTACCAGGAAAAGAGTAAAGTCAATTTTAAAATGTTTGCAAGTTTTGTAATGCAACGCAGACTCTGGATCGGCGGCCATTTTGAGCTCGTGCAATTGGCACGTCCTTCCGTGTCAGAGGTGGAGGAGGCAAGGTCGTTACACCGGCTTTGATGTAGCAGCATGTGATTTCGCAAATTTATTAATAAACTATTGAAACGGGGCCGTCAAATAAAGTGAAGCCATAGCCAAAAATAGCTATTCAGAAAATTAATTTACTGTAAATCGAAACGAACACCAACCAGGAAAATATTCTTTAGATTTTATCATAGTTGGACATGGTTTAATTCAGGAAATCATTACACTACATTGAATTTTAAACTTTTCCTTTGAATACACTGAATTTGATACTTCGCTTGGATTCCTATCAGACACCGCAAATAGGCCTATAATGGCTTTCGGAAACCCAGTCATCGTAACTGACAGGTCATTTTATTCACAACGACTGTTGCCACGCATAAAATTATTATATCGGACTTAGGGCTTGGTCGTTGGCAGTCCCTTAGGGCACGGCATGAATATCTGGGGCGGATGTATTTAGTTAAATAACCATAAAAATCAAACAATATACTAAAGTTGATCTAATACCGTAATTGATCAATCATAGATCAATTTATGGAACGATTCTAGAAATTATTTCTCAATATTTTTAGGTAGTTAATTTAAGCCTAAATCATTCCAATACGAATGAATAATTAGGTTTATATGAAAGTGTAAAGTAAAATATGACATCGTGGCGTGTTGTTGAGTTGACTACCGTAACCCTTTCGCCATTAGCGGATCAGACAGGGTGCGACCGGAAGTCGAGGGCACGGTGCGCGGTGTAGATGACCTAGGCAACCATTACCCGGGCACCATAAATAACTGAATATAAAGTACTTTATACTTGTTAAAGAAGCGCTGAATGCGCTGTACATTTTTTATTCCTGAAAGGATTAGATGTTGGTACAACTATTTAAAATCTTACTATGAAATGAAAAAGATTGGACGACTGTTTGTTGCTCAATCACGTCAGAATGGCTAAACAGAAATAGATGGTGTTTGGTATTTCTATTCCAGGGATATGTTTCTGTGATTTTTAGAAATATGTTAAGCCACTTGTTTTGAAGTAGAATACAAGGGTCGAGAGTCCTTTAAATGGTTACAAACAAGACGAATAAAGGACAGTATGTCGTCAATTCCAAGATTTCATGAAAAGCTACTCAGTTGTCGGTAATAAATAACCCGCTATTATGTGAAACCCAAAACCAAGTTATGTGATATGCGTTACGATTTTGCCTTCGATATAAGGGAGTGATGAATGAATCAATGTTTTGTTTTTAAATGTGTTTTATTACAAAATAATGCAATACATGCCCAGAGTTAACAACTGATATCAAGAAGCAGTTAAATATAATTACATGTTTTACAATGATTACTGAGTTAGACTCAAGTGCTTATAAAAGTTAACTAAATAACATTTTTATTTAGGTATCGGTTAAATCACAAACTAGCAACACAAGTTCACAGATTCTCTAAGTTCAATAAAAGGTAAGTCATCCGTGGGTCCTATGATATTTATCATCACTTAAAATTCAATCAACTTAAAATGGAGGTGGAATCACTAAAAATGGTTTCAATCAACTGCAAAGAAAAGAATCCTTATTCAAACATTACAATTACAATTTATTAAACAAGTTTTATACAGCAATTTAATTTTTTGTTATTTGTTCTAAAGTAATTGCTAATAATGTTTATTATGCCATTATTTTAACTATATTATATAATTATAAAGTCATTTGAATTTGAATTATGGCCAAGGCCGTATATATTGATATGTTGTCCATTCGTCCATTTTAATCTTAAGCTACATAGCGTCTATGTTTTCCTCCATCACCGTCGAGGGACGCCCTTCACGTTTGTCGTAACTAAGTTACGGCTTTCGTTGAAATTCGTCAAATCTATTATTCAGTACAGTAGTAATAGATGGGGTCTTCTTCAGTGAAAGTCATAATTTGCAAGTGCATTTAACTTGCCAGACAATAAATCTTCAAATTTAATGAAATGAATATTTACATTATTTATCAACATAAAATAAATTCATATTGAATTATCACAAGATGTAAAATTTATACACTTTCAGTTCTGTTCATATCTATGATGCACAACATAATCATCTACTTATTTAAGTAGTGCTCGAGTACATGGATGTATACTTATCAGCACACTAGTGATTGGTTGAAGTGATTGCAAAACACTTTATTGCTATTTATTAACATCGTGAAAAGCATTTTAAATAAACACCTTAACTAAAACCGGACTCGACGACTCGTGCTCAGATAATGGAAATCCACGATTGGGTTCAACTGTAAAATTCTAGTCGTCTAGAACTTTCATCCCGTATATGCAATTAAAGAGAAAGAGGTTTCGAACACATTACTTCTACTATCAGTTGAGTAGTCTCAAGCTTACCACTTGCACAAACATGTTTAAATGCATCTGTAAATCTTATGCTGTTTTGTACCTAATTTTTAATTCGTAAGAAATCCTGGGTTGGTACCAGAGCACGAATGACAGTTCTAGAGGTACAAGCTTCCATATACTAAGATAAGAACAGACAATCTGATTAGTTGTGTGCATTTTTGCATAACTTATCAACAAATAACAACAGCCTTAATTGCAAGAGACTCTCCAGTATTAAACCTACAGGAGAATCTCTTGCAATTTACCCGTTCACATAGTTCTAAAACAGTTTTGACAAATACTTTCAGTAAATTTTAGATAGATTTATGTTCCAACATTTATCATGTTTATGGTATTTAACTTAGTTTCGATCAATATATCAATGTAACCTACTGACATAATCCTCTTAACACTTTGGCAGAGTTTCAAGCACGGACTCAACTTGAGCCTTGTGCTATACATCTTTTGTTTTTGCATCTAGCTCCAAAACAATGATTTCGTATTAGAAAACATATTTTAGGTATTATTAAGAATATTGTAATGACGGTTCTTTCATCTTTTTTTCTCTTTTTTCTTTTTTCGATCGATCATTCATAATCACGAATGATTTAGGTTTGTTTATCTCCAATCATATTATGTCTTAGTCCTACATATAAACAATAATGGTAGTCTTATATCAGTTGGTATAAATAGCAAAGATTAGATAAATGTTAATAGTCCCCGATTAATCGACCACAAAGTATTTAAGCTTATACATGACTGATGCACACAAAAGAACACTAAATTTAGAATTGCTATAATTTGTAGTAATTTGAACTTCATCATCTAACTTAATAACGTCGATTATTGTAAATCAATCTAGTATATTTTGATATAAAAAGAGCAATTATTACATCATCAGGCACTGCTCCAGACTTTCCAAATAAAAGACAGTTAATTTCCCATATAAAATAAATGTGAAACACTTTACGTTGACAGTTTTAGTATTCAGGAAGAATTCGGAAGCAAGAAAATCGGTGCTCGTATATTTAATCCTTTGGGCGACATCTTTTCGCTTACGTAGGACATCGTGGAGTGACAGTTTGATCTATTCGTACTGAAGCCGCACGATTACATAACCGTACTATTGCAATCCTTATAAAGCTTCCAGGTTATCAGTATAAACCCAGATATTTGCAAATTGTCACGACTGTCCTATATTTCTCACTAATCCTCCCCCTGGGTTTGTGCGCTGCCAAGCCCCCGTTCCTTACAGAAATGCGGCGTGTCGTTGTAACGACCCCTATAACTTTATTAGATGTCAGATACGACCGTCATAAATGTGTAGACATAATGTTATTTGATTTTGAATATCTTTAGCAATGTTATCTTTAGGTCAAAAATCTCATCTAAGTAACGAATAAGACAGAACGGTTATGAATAAGGGGAAAAGTATAATAACTTGAGGTTATGATGAGTTGATGGATATAGTTACTGAATAAATTCTTCATTTTGCACAATTGTCAGAAGGTAAATACCCTCTGATTATTGAATAAATTGTTATAGAAACTTTCGATGAATCAGTGTTGACCGCAAGACGATAGAAAACATCTGAAATGCATTTACCAGCAAAAAATTATTGATACAGTAAATTTATTTTATTTATACGATTGAACCTTTATGATATAACATAAAATTTAAGATATTAGGTACGTGAAGTTGTAAAAGTATATCAGCAGTTGTAAACGTCTTCAAAAGAAAACTCTTTTTACTATAGTTTGCGAAGAAGCCAATCAAGTAATTGAGTTGCAACAAGCTGATAAAGTAACAAAATATATCATAAAAATATAAAATAAATAAAAAGTTCATTAAACGGCAGCTAAAAGAGAAGATAGAAGAGAAGAGCTAGCGTATTATTTCGAATCACTCCATTATAAAGACGAGTAACAAATATTTGCTAGAACTTTCGTAATAAACTCTGCAACTAACGGCAAAACCGCCCGAATATGATAAAAACAAAAGAAAAATATTCGTGGTTCAAATCGCACAAACTATAGAAAGTACGATTACACAAGGTATAAGATAAGGCAAGGTGAAGGCTAAATCGACGATACGATGGCGTGTCGAGATCAAATGTTTGTCTGTTCACAGTAGCACGAGCTTCGGTCGTCATAGCGAACGTTTTTATTATTCCAATAAACAGTCACCCCCACATCGGTAACCCTCATTGTACAGTACACACTGCGAATGCTAAATTACTTACATTGATTTTTGGAAAAAGACTCGCCTCGGGGAAAGTATTGGGGGGTCAAGTATTGTCGGGTAAAGTATTGTGAATAACATGCTTGTTTTGGTGCATTTATGCAATGAGTGATAGTGAGAAATGAATTTTAGAATTGTAGTGAAAATTTTTATGGCAATGTTATAGATGATGCAATAGATAGAATAGATATAATATAAGTGGCCATTATAGAACTTAAGTACCTACTTTTGTGATCTAGAAGTGACTGATTCATCAACGTAGAGAATAAGGCGGTGAGGCTACAATTTTATATTGCATGCATCTACTAAGGAAGGATATTTGTAAAATTAATCTCTGATTAATCTCAAGTTTGTTGGGAACAAAAATTAAATTCGAGAAAGTCTGAACCGAATTGAGAGATATTCTAATATATTTTATTCTAATAGGAAAATCCATGAATAAATGTGAGTGACACTGGGAACAAATAGCTAGTTTATAATAATACATTTCGAGTTCAATAAGCATTGTATTGTATTGTCTCGACTATGTACCAATTTTGGGTGATGGAGGATCATCATACAAAATTGGTACACTGTCCAGCTTCATGTTGCTTCTTGAGATGCTTTCCGTTCCATTATAGTCATACTCCTGTTGTACCAAGTTTGTCTGGATGAAATCGCCGGAAGCGATAAGACCCCTTGTGCTTAATACCCAAGTATAAGTTCTGAGGACGTTTATTAATACTTATTTAAGTACGTTAAGAGTTATATAAAGTAAATAAGTCTTTAAGCTCTTGTTATTGTAAGTTTTATAGCATGTTATCGTTGGAATAAAAACGGCAGGTATTTTAGTACTTAAGTTTGAAAATCTTTATAGTATTTTGTTTTTATATGGGTCAATCCAAAGAAATCCGAATAGGTACATGATAAGTAAGTGCTACGTCTCTTGTGAGGCTGAAGTTTCGGATTACGTATCATGGCAGGAGAAGGATACTAAAAATAAATAAAGTTGTAATTAAGTTTATTTTTTCGACTGTCGTTGAATGGAAGCTGGCACCAAAATTAAAAAGACGTAATAATGAATAAAAATAAACCCATTCATATGTAAAGTTTCTACATACGTGTGTGTACTTTGTAAACATAGGCATTGTTGAAGTAAGTTGAAGCAGGTGCTAATTGAATGATAATATCAAAACAAATACATAAAATATTATATTATACAGTATAGAGAACCTCTAAAGCTGTAAGTTGAAAGTCATGATGACCTTGAAACTAAAATATGAACATATGTGTATATTGAAATTGATAAGCATATTATTATTATCTGATAACATTGTATTCGATGGCGTGTTCAACTTAATTGCCGTCACGACAGCAATTAAACTGAATTAGAGTTTTTTCTTTTATTCAAATTAAATTTCAATGAACTTTTAAGTACCATTTCGTAATAGAAATATACAATTACAGATTAACATAATAAATAAGAACAAAATAAAACTATCAAAAATTACCTGAAAGTTTATAGAACAGAAGCGTTCAAGTCAAATATATTGACTAAACAATAAAGTCAAACTCCGTGCAGAGGAAACAAACAAACAAGTGCACAATTGTTCACAGTTCACAGTGAAGTTACAAGTTAAGTAGTAAACTGAACTTGCAAATAAAGTGTTTATCGCATACACGTCAATATCCGAGACGGGCGCGGATGGAACTACCAAATAAACGGAGCGGTGCCGACGACCGACGAGGGGCGCGGCGCGGCAGCAGCGCGTCACCATGTGGAGCCGATGATAAAAACCCAACAATACACATGTGCCTTTCTCTATCACCATTTTGAAACAAGTAGAATGCAACCTCGACATGGCAAGATTATAATTGCACGCCACACACTTGAACCTGCAGCTGTAGATTTTCAATCCCAATAAAACAAGTAGGAGCTTAGAGATGGCAAGGAACTGCGAACAATCAAGACTTGATTCGATTATAACCACTACAAAACATAATCGGTTCTCGAAAGTTTCTTTGATTGTACAGGTTTACATATTATCGAACTGCAACTTTCAATTTGAATTTTGTGAACATACCTATTTATCTTTAGTGGCTCTATGTCGAATGATCAAGACAAATCGTGTAAATTGAACTACAAGTTCTGTAACTAAAAGACATTTATCGTATTTAGTGGAAAGGTTCGAATCCTGGCCTTAACACTACCGACCTCATTTCTAACACAAGCAATTTAGCTTCATAGCTGGAGGGGATAGAGGGAATATTACTAATATTCTTTAAAGAAAAAACAAAGCCATTTTAATCCTATTATAGTGTATTTAAAGTGACAATATCTTGTATTCAACAACATAACATAATAAGCAAGGATGAATAATTAAAGCACCTGTAAAATTATTGTGCAGATATTATACAAAGTATCAAAATGCATTGTGAAATACAAAAGGCAAAACTTCTTGTAAAAGTTTTATTTTCTGTTGAAGGTGTTAAGGAATTGTAGATATATACATATAGTAGTACCTATTCAACCTGTATTTGCAAGAATAAAAAGAAAAAGTATTTGCGTTTCTTCATTTTCGACATTACGATTCAAATCAATATTTCCTAGTTCATTACATGAAGCAAAGATACAATACAGTATGAAATAACCATCAATTACTAAGAAAGTAAGCCGTCAATTTGTTCTATACACATAAAAACAAAAGCATTATGCTAAATAAATGGCTCAGTCGTGGGAACAAGACGCACTATAAATGAGAATATGTTCAAAACAGTGAATAGTTTGAATGTCTAAATAAATTTATGACACTTTTAGAAAGTTTTTAGACACCCATTTTCCTAATGTGTGAAACTGATGATGCTGTTAACATAAAATGAAACACCACGCACAATATAATACTCCTTTAATTATTATATCAGAGGGTTCAATAACTTCGTTAGCTCTGTTAACTAGAAGCAAAGTTAAAACATGTCTACTTTGAATATATCGTGGTGCCTGTCCAAGTCTATTAAATTGTTCAGACGGCAATATCCTGTCCAGTCGAACCTACGCAAATTCGTTCACTGATAATTACATTTTCCTCGCCTATCACTGCCATCAAGGGAACGGTATGACACGATTGAATCGGGATCCCGTTTTTAGCTGATTGATCTCGGTAATGAGCGGCAAATCAAACCACCACCGCTGTGGCAGCTGTTGCTTGAAATCAATCTCAAATAGCTTTCCAATTATCGGCAATCATTGGAAAAATACAATAATTTCACAAAAAACGTAATGTAACAATATAAACTTGTATAAGATTTCAAAATTTCTTAAGATACCTCATTGGAGTGAAATATTTAACTGTGAAACGATCAAGTAATGGTCATTGAGCTACTAAATGCAGTTTCATGGGCAGTTTTAATACCTATCTAGGTCACAAGGTTTACACGAGACTATTTATCAAAGCAGATAATTTTCCTTTGAACTCTTGGGAGTGATTGATGCCCTTGACCGGTGCAAGCGGCCATATGGTGTATGTATGCGTTTTGAATCTTGACTGGTGAGACCAGTACCGTAAATGGTAACTCGTGATCATCAGTCTGACCTTGCCGTGAAGTGTTAAACGGGACAGTAAATAAGGTCAGGTATTTCGACGAGAGTAACTTTAGAATAGCCAAAAGAGTTATTTTTTACGTGCGGAATATCCCCACGGGTGCTGCCAGGGAGACAGGCGGCTTCACCCGTCACCCATCGTCATTTAATCCAAGAGGCTAAACGTGCGATCCATTCCAGAAGTTTTTTGTATAGAATATAAATAGCATTGCTAACTTGAAATAACCTTTCAACGCCTAAGTGATGATTCGCCGTTTTGCAGGAATATAATTTGTTACAGAAAACAGCTGCTTTTTAATAGAAAAGTGCAGTTTGCACATGTACACATTCTTAATTATGTCGTAAGAGGAGCCGCATTCGATAACAGTAATTACGGCAAGCTAATTACCTGCCCCACCTTACATAACGGTGAACATCTGTGTTAATAGAACGTTTTGTATTTTATATACGACGCATTCGAAGACCAGCGAAGAACGATGTTATTACATTAGGTATATATTATTAGCTTCGAATACAATATTGTATAATGACAATTTACAGGGGACGTTAATAGCTCCGGTCGCCGGCCCTAAGAATATTGTGACCATTCAGTTGGTCTTATTGTAAATTGCAAATATCATTACTGTAATATCATATTTAGATGCTTTATTGATATAAATGTATTGTATATCAGAACATTAAATCTGATTGGTGAATAAGATAACGTATAATGGGGTTCATAAGAAATGTTATGTGGGTTTTGGCTTTAGAAAGTTCAGTCCCTCTATTTTTAACATGTCCAAATAAAACAAAACGACCAAACATTAATTAGTTAAAGCAAATTTTAAAAGTAGGATGTTTATTTTATTTATGAATAAGTTAGAGATTATATAGTAAAAACTAAGTTACACATTTTTGTGTAACGGAACTGTGATTAACATTAACATTTCATTCTGAATAACTGACTGATAGTTTTTTTTTTTTCATTAAAAAGTCTTGGAATCCAAATTCACTACATTTATAATTGCATCCATATATTCACAACTATATTCCTGAACGGGTTAGACGACGACACCCAATTTTCATCAGCTGATTTCTGCTTGATTCCACGTTTTAGAAGGTGAACTTATTGCCGTCAATCAAAGACTTTTCATTGTATGGATATTGTAAGGAAAACCACCCTTTCCCTTAACAGGCATTTCCTAATGGTTGGTATCCTGAGACACAAGCCAGACAAAACCGATGTGAAACTTGTACAGGACCCAGAACTGAGTAGGCAACGTGTAGACGGGAAAGTCTTGTCCCGTGTTTCTATGGTCCCGTTTCGGCGTCGTCGCCGAAACGAGATTGGCATCGACGGATCGGATCTACAAGAAAAAAAAGTCCGTATTGTCCGATTAATCGGATGAAGCAGTTGGACCACGCGGTCACAGCACATTCTTTCCGAATGTTTATGTGTTTAATGTTTTCTATATATGTATATATTTACTATGAAAGATCGTTAAATGGACGCCGGGTCCGGTATGTATAATAGGAGGTAGAACACGACGGTATTTTCGTCCAATTGAGCAGCCCGATTGGGGAAGTACCTCCGCACTACAGAATACCGCGGCCATAATAGCCTCGTGTTGTGTTCCCAGCGGTGAGTAGGGTAGCCAGAGCTCACTGGAGAGTTTTTGTGCTGTCAGTGGAAAGACCAAAGGCTTGTCCTGCTTTGTCTTTTACAGTTTTACACTGACGGCACAGAAACTCTCAATGCTTGCAGGGTTGACAGCGCGAGAGTGACTCTTTGTTTTGCACGCGTCTATAGGCCACGGTGACCACTTTTCATCAGGTGGGCCGTGTGCTTGGCTGTGGCAGCAGGTAAGTGGTATAAAAAAAGTGTCCGACTCTTACATTTTTTTGGTATTTCTTGTACGACCGTGACACTCACAAGAAGGGAAGGTGGCTTCAAGCACACACACACAAAAAAACAACAATTTAATGATAATTGTAATAAATAAAAAGGATAATGGTAACACACATCTTGCAATCTGAGACGATACGCACTGTGCGGTATGAAAGAAACTTGATCCAACGCACACTCAAGCTGTGGAATGAACTCCCTGCTACGGTTTTCCCAAGCGCCTACAATATGGGGTTCTTCAAAAGGGGCATTAGAAGGTTTCTTCAGGGCCGGCAGCACGAGTGTGACGCTCCTGGTGTAACACACGCCCATAGGTCACGGTACTATACAATTACATTACATTGTAGTCATTCTGGTGAACAGGATTACCATAGGTTACACGTTACCACTGTGCTTAAACTTTTGGATTCGATATTTCTTGGAAGTAGAATTTAAACCAACTTCTAATTGCCGTTATAAAACAAGCTACAAGTTATATGAGTATCGTCTTTTTAAACCGGATACTCAGCTCCGCCTCTCTCAGAGGAAGTCGCAGTAAATGTTTAGTATAATTACACATTCTGTAATGAAATGAGTCACTACTGTACTGCAAGCGAAATCCGTCGATTCACGTGGACTCAATACGACATATTACAAGCCAGAATCACCCGGCTATACGAGATTCAAGCATTGGTCCAGTTGTACTGAATACTGACATTGCATCCGTGTCATTGTGTGTAGTGACCTGAACGGAACTTCTGCAATCAGATCCTCGGGCAGACTGCCGGAACGATCGCTCCACGGATATCGATTAACTTCCATCGATGTAGGTATCGATTATAGTTTGTTCACTTCACACGGGAATTCCGTGGTAGCGGAAATAAAGGGAAATTACAATATTCTTCAAATTTTATGCTAGTAAAGGTGTTTGGATGTTCGCGTGATGTGTTGTACGAAGATACGATTATACAGATCGTATTATAATTTTGGTGGGTGCAGTCAGTATCTTCCTAGGAGTATTGCTTACATTGTTTACGAAACTATAACCTACATACTACAGAATTCTCGTAATTAGAAATAGTTTTACTGTTAGGAAACACTTGGTAGCTATTAGCTTGCTTATACTAAAATGGGATACGAAATGTACATTCGCGAATGTTATTAATATAATTAAAAAATAATTCATTACAAATGTAATATAATACAAAATACTACTAGCGCTATCTAGGTCTAAAGTAAACATAGCATTTGCACTGATCGGGAATCGCATTCGCGATCTCTGACTAAGCAGTGGACGAGCGTTCGGCTCGTCCACTGCGTTACAGTTGTCGTTATACAAACACCACCAATCTACGTGTAAAGAAACGTAATGATAACTTATCGAGATGTGATTTACATCGATAGAGACAAAATTACTGGTTATTTACCAGTTTAACCTAGATTCTTAATATCACAGTTAAAACCTGTTTAGTCAAATCAAAATTCAATTTCTTGTCAATCAAGTGCTTTTTAAACTATGCATTTGAAATTTCTTATATCGTAACGGTATAGTAATTTGAAAGATTTATATGACTATCAAATGATAGCCTCAACACAAAACATTGCTGTAAATAATAAAATTAATAACTTTTTTTACAGTTGCAGAAGTTATTGGCATCTAGTCATTGAACTGGATCCATGTACAACAACGGTACTGGCTTATCCTTCAAACGGCAAAACCTTTTTGATTCCTAATATAAAATCATTGTTGTAACCGGTTGTTTCTAAGGCTTTCTGGGGTTTTGTACATGCACACTACTTATCCCCTATAGATTCAGCTTCTATGTTCCCATAGAAGCACACTATTGTCTGACCTCACAACTCAAGGAGAATTTCGTCAGTCAGATAGTGTACTAGCTTTAGGTTTGACACCAAAGGTCTTAGTGAGACTCCATACGTAAGCTGAACAATTTGATTGTTTTTGCAATACGAAAAAGACATACGTCATCGTCTTAGCGTTGTTTCAGGTTGTCTCTGAGGCTATTACTTCAAGGCCTGAGGTCCTATTTCTCCTATTCTCATATATATCTCATACATACACATGACAGGAAAACTCGTCCATCAATAAACAGGTGTACCGGTTTGCAGGTGAGGATGGCTTGTCCCCAAATGTCTTTGTGGGGTCGATAGTCAAAAAAGACAAGATCAATAATATTTCAAGATTCCCATGCAAAAACATTTTTTTATTTGTTG
The DNA here is from genome assembly GCA_963662185.1 of Eilema griseolum. Taxonomy (NCBI): domain Eukaryota; kingdom Metazoa; phylum Arthropoda; class Insecta; order Lepidoptera; family Erebidae; genus Eilema; species Eilema griseolum. The sequence continues at coordinate 20,455,552 of OY759240.1, read as the reverse complement.
TAAGGACATTTGAAACTTTAACATTTTGCAACCTTTAAAAATTGAAGGGCAGTTCTACTAATGGAGTCTCATATTTTATTGTATTGGTGCACAGAAATGGTTAATTAAGGCCAACAATGGTTACATAAGCAACCCTTTTGTGAAGCGCTCCGTAACCTCGAGAGTTCTCAACGACAAGACGTCAGGCTACGTCAGGCAACTAGTGAAGAAGCCTCTTGTGTGCGACTTTGTATTTAAATAATGTTTCGTGGTTACGCTGTAATGGGTCTCGATTACAGTAAATTGACCGTTTCAAGGAACTAACTATGCACTTCGCGCTAAGAAGTGGCTTTAAATTCAAAAGGATCACCTTAGCTACTCTAAATGATCATCACCTGTGTTCCTCTTGCATTGGAGCAAGGGTCCCCTAATTCCTAATCTTCGTTTAGATTTGACTTATATGGTTTTTATAGAAGCATTAGAATCCTATCATATAATACTCAGTACTCAGACGTATTACTTAAACTAAATGCGTAGGTAATAATTACCAGTTTTTTAGTTTTATTAAACACCAGCATTATACTTCGCAAGTCATGGAAATAAGAGTAAACTATCATTTAGTAGATCAGGCCATCATTCCTCTTGAAAAGTTTTTGTATAAAATGTTATTTTCTCAACAAAACAAGAATATCTAAAAGGGTAGGGCTTAAAGGAACGAGATCTAATAATATCTCCCGCTCTCGTCGCATGCCTAGCGTTCCGATCCTGAAGTCCCACTAGCAAGTGTGTTAAAATTTATGCAGCGAATGAAAAAGTTCCCTTATAATTATTTTAATTGGGCATGTAACTGCTCACGGTCGTCAGAAGTTTCCTGCTAACTTCACTATTTAATTTAGTTTCGGAATGCTCAAGTTTTTAGTTGAGAATTCTGATGTGAAGAATGAAATGATATTTAGACCTACTTAGATATCAACTTGCCAATTCTTTCTGTTCTGCTAGTTCAGACAGTTTCAGGCAATCTGTAGCTATACAAGCGTTTTACTAACTCTATCAAAAGGGATAATATAGGTAAGTTGTAATTATTTTTTTCCGTAATAAATAATAATGTACAGAGCTACCGGATCCAAACTATGCATATAATCTCAAGTTATGCCAAAGTGTCATCGCAACCGGTTGAATAGTACGGCAGCGCATAAAATACAAATTAACAAACCAAAATTGATTTTCATATATTAGATTATTTTTTGCCTTGATAAGAATAGTGATTTGTAAAACAAACAGATCCAACAGTTGTACATTTAGCGCTGTCACTATGTTTTAGTAGGATAAACAAATATATGAAGTAATAAAATATGAACGTTACGAGACGTCGGATACGAGGATTATGCTCCAACCGATATTTCATTTCAGCATGTTTGGACTAGACTTTAAAAAGTCCATGTTAAAAGCGGCCATGTTTCCGCATGCCGCTCTATGTTGAAAAGGGTCGTGTTATAAGATGATTTACAACTGGATTCAAAAATTTCAAATAGTAATTTGCCGTGACGTAAATTATAGGCAGGCATAAGATTCATGCTTTGTACGAAACAGTAGTGGAATATATTATTAGTTTATTCAGAAATGTAATTTGTAATACGTATACAAGATCCAAAAGGAGTATTATTGCGTCTGAAAAACTTTTCTTAATCTTTATATGCTATAAATCTTGTATCGAGTTAGGTACTTTCGCAATTCTACTTAACTTATTTAGTCGACTGCGAATGAGAGACAGAAGCTGTTATCTGTTTTGTAAAACTTTTGAAAGCTCAGTCACGAAAGAGAGCCTTGTTGACGGTAATACTCTCGTCTCTTACTACGAAGGACCAAATATGAACTTTGGGTAACACCGCCATACAAAATCGCCATTAAATGTTGATAATTTTACAACTTCTAATGATGAGTGATAATGTATATAGTAAAGGGAAACTTATCTTTAACTATAAGTAAAGAAATGAAAACAAGCAGCGTACCATAGACAGTGTCCAACCAACTTTGCGCTGTATATATTATTTTATCCGTAACTATCTTCCTAATCTGATTCCGAACATAAACGGCAGTTACGGATTTGGAAACCGACTATAATATCCTATCAAACGAGAGCACAGACCCATTACTCCATCTAGTAGACCACAGCTCTATAATAACTAAATAAATTGGTAAACTTGTTCAGTAATGGGATAATAGCTGTTGACCACGGTGCGGCGCGGCGGTCGGGTGAAGGCCGGTCTCCCAGCGACTACATAAATACACATCTAACTTATGATTCGCTAAACAACCACTTCCGTCGGTGAACGTGCTACATTGTGAACTGGGCTCTTTGACAGCGGGTAGCGGGGATTATATTTCAGCGAGTATAGCAACGATAATCAATTATAGCAGTCCCATGCAGAGAAACGATGAGAAGATTTTCAAGTGTGTGCCATGGAGAAGAAGGATCTGCATTGTACGTCGTCTTACTAAATGGTCCAATTGATCTAGGAAACTATTGGTCAGAGACGGTGCAATACCTCAGAAATGTTTATTTATAATCAACGGCGATATATGAAAATTGTCATGAAATTTCAGTTAAACGGTTTCTCAGTCAGTCAGCCGGAGATATCCGCTATCGCTTATTCACCCGCTTGCAATGAGACCAACTGATGCCGACCACACGCGAATGTCGATTCATTACAAACGCTTAGCAGATATTACACATTTAAGAGCGCGTAAATCGCCACGTGCAAATGCATTTGTTTACTATCAAACTAACCGTGAGCAAATCCGGCTTACAGTATGATATTATTCGACGTATCCGCGCAATAACCGTGTTTTATCAGTACACCAACTTTACAGGAACCTCTCTCTTCACTGAATTGTATTTTAAAGAAAATAATGGATGCTCAAAGAAACTCTATTTTTCTAATAGCTTCACGCCCACTTAAAATGCACCCTATATAACATAACAAACGTAATCCTGATTAGGAGAAGCAATGTTAAAGTAACATGGATATAATAATATAAATATAAGCTTATATTTATTCAGATAACACATGACACTAGGAGAGTATTAGTGAAAAGGGTGTGACATAATGTGATGCTCCAAGGATTTATACGTAGATGGCAGCAGTAAGCTTTCCATGAAACGGTTCGTTTGTTTGTTTATCACTATAGTAACAGTCCAGCGAACTTTCATGTAAAGATTAGCAAACATCATTGGTCTAAAGTGCTTCGTTTCAGTATGTGATATTTTAGTCACTGTTAGCAGTCTATTAGCACTCAGTAATTGACCGTTACAAAGCTTGTTAAGAGCTCGAAGGTTCAAAACTCTCTAACATTAATTAAATTTAAATTCAACTGATTTTATTCAAAATAATTGGTGGCGCGATTGGCCACGTGAGCTAGTGGACTGTATTATGCGGGGATGAAGTTAACTGTTCCATTGACGCTTTACACACAAACAAGACAGGTGATCGGGTTGCCGCGGATGTGATCTAGGCAATGAATGCAACCCGAGAAATTAGGAGAGGATGCACTAACCTTCACGACACCACGTGTTTTCATCGCAGCCGGTGCACGGATCTTCTCTTCCTTGCTCAGGAGCTGCTGTCCGCATCACTAAATCACTTGAGGGACACACGAGAGGCACAATCCGATCGGTAAGGGTCTATGAAGCGGTTAAAATGCAACAAATATTATTCATTTCTGAGAGACGCGCGCGCGGTCCGCCTTTACGCTGGCTAGTTCATAGCGGGACTGAATAAGCGTCTATTCACAATTGGCGGGCGAAAACTATTGCTACCTATCACTTAGAGGAAGTGCGGGAGGGGAGATGGGTATAGGAAGAGTGTGTTTCCGCGTCAGAAAATACAGATTCTACATCGGCGCAACCATTCCCCCCGGCTTGAAGGGTTACCTTCGAAACGAAAAATGCGAAACAAACCTAAAGTCTAATCTAAATCTAGGTTTGGGAAATAACAACTAAAATATAAACCTAGATTGGAACTCGTGCCTACTGCTGGCTAGGCAGAGGGCAGAGGCGAACAACCGGGCGCAGATACGATCCGGTTGCAGTTTTAACCCGTACAACACGAGTTATCCCGCGGGAATCGGGAAAACTTCCTCTACTACTCCTAGAGGCCAATGCCAAGGAGGCGCATTCCCAGTCATAAGGACTACCACCGTACCTACAGTAATCGCAAACAATCGGTTCTCCAACGATTCCAAAACGATTGGACTAATTTATCTAAAAGAGCGTGACGAGTTAGAAGGTGCATTCTATCGTCATTAACCTCTATTGCGGGCAAATATTTTGCGTACTTAAATCACCGGTCAACTCTATATGACCGCGCGTAGATAAAATTCTCAAAAATCGGCCTACATAAACAACACAACGCAACAGTCTCGACCAAGACGAGACGCGACTAGCCAACAACAAAATAAGGGACTCTTCACGCGGGACCGATACAACAAGCGAGTGCTTCTTCTCCTCGGGTGGTTCAGAAACCGTAGTGGGATTGAATTGACTAACTGGCCACTTATCTAACGCGGCATGAATCCAGGACGGTCCACTAAACCATAACGGGTGATCTAGAATTTGCGAAGGAAGCAATCCACGAGAGAGACAATCGGCTGGGTTGTCGGTGCCAGCAACGTGAAAGAGATTATGTGGCGCTAATTTAGATTGAATTTTTGCCACTCTATTAGCAACGAATGTGTCCCAACGATGGGGCTAAGAGTGGGCCCAACACAAAGCGACTGTTGAGTCCGAAGAAGCTAAAATTCTACTAATATTAATGCGAAAATCTACAATTATGTCAAATAAATTACCTTAAAGATTTTGACCACAATACAAAATGTCATTAAGCGACACGGAAGTGCTAGCCTTAGCACTGCCATCCAAAACTACGCGGAGTTTAGTAGTAAGTTTATCTTCTCTAATAACTCCGTGGTGCGGGATAATGTACGAAGGCTGGGTCCCGCCAGTGTCCGCAGGCGCAGGTGAGATGCAACCTTTATCTAAATATTCGTTAACAACCTCATCACAGGCCCGCTTCAACTTTGGAGACGCCTGCATCTTTCGTTCTAAACAAAGAAAGCGTTTTTCAGCGGATACACGGGAGTCACCGAGCGAAAGAATATCTCCCTTGAAAGGGAGCGCGACAACATAACGACCCTGCTCATCACGAGTAGTCGTGCGACAACAAATCTCCTAAGCCATCTTGTCATCAGGGCTTAGGATAGGTGGGACATTGACCTCTTCAACCTCCCAAAACTTGCGGATGGTAGACTCCAGTGACTCCAGTGGCGGCTCGACGGTGCAACAGAACGAAGCGGTCGAGTGACTAAAACTATCTATAGAAGCGGGTGCGGAACCAATTATAACAAAACCAAGAACTGTTTCCAGTGCGTGCGGAGCGGGGTACGCCGGTCCCCCTTGAACCTTACGTGATAACTGGAGGTGCGGGAGAATCGAAGCGCCGATCAATATATCGACGACTCCAGGAACAGCGTAAGTCTCATCTGCCAAAGGCAAGTCTTTAAATTTCGTTAATAAAGACGTGTCAACCGGGACGGTAGGCAACTGTTCAGTTATTTTTTATCTATAACGAGCGAATCCATGTCAAACCAAATATTATTATTAAAACGAGATCTAAACCTTGTTTTAACGGTGCCCTTAACAGCTGACCGTAAGCCTCCAAAACCCTTCACCACTGAGCGGGCTGAACGCTTATTAACATTGAAACCAAGACGTTGACAACAATCTTGAGTAATAAAATTACTTTGCGAAGCGCCATCTAACAGCGCTCGAACAATGCGCGGCTTACCTAATGCATCAACAATAACAACGCGAGCGGTCGCGAGACACACAGTAGTGAGCGCGGCACTAGCCGAGACCGAACACAAGGTGACGTCACTCGCAGCGGTCACCGGGCGGGCCGGAGCGCGCGCGAGCGCGGGCTGCGGCTGCGGCGCAGGCTGCCGTGTGTCACCGCTCGACGAGCCAACTGTGCTCACATTGGATGCGGCATTACTATTCTCAAAATGAAGTAAAGTGTGGTGTCTCGCTTGACATTTGCGACAACCATTTCTACTATTACATAAAACAACGCGGTGTTTAGTACCGAGACAATTAAAACAAAAATTATTAGCGCGAACAAATTTATAACGATCACTAGGCGACAATTTTAGGAAACCAGGACACTTGTACAGTTGCGAATGATGAGTATTACACAAAGAGCAAACAGGTGATTGTACATGTGCTGGTGCGGTATTAACATAAGTATGAGTTGACCTCAGTGACCTCGATGAGGCATCTATTTTGCGTTCAGAAGTAACAACCTTCTTCGCGCCTTCATGTTTCGATGAAGAGCGTTGCAATACTTTTATATGCTCGCGAACAAAACTTTCTAAGTCTTCGAACTTAGGAATTTTATTGCCGCGATGATCCGACTCAAACAAACGAATGGTTTCGGAATCTAATTTCTTTAAACCCATATACAAAAATACGAAGTCGCAGAGGTCATCGATCTTTAGGTTCTTTACGGCGCGAACAGATGATGCGAAAGTATCTAGAAACTTCTCTAAGTTTTGATCGTTACATGCCGTAATAGATTTCAAGTCAAACATCTGATCCAAATATGCGTTAGCTACTGCTCTTTTATCCTCATACTTAGCTTTCAAAGTATTTAAAATTAAATTATAATTTTCGGCACTAAACGTAATTCCAGCGCAAACGGTTATAGCTTTACCAGTCAATTTTTCAACGAGATAATGCAATTTTTCGTGATCTGTCAACGAATCGTTCTTATCTATTGTATTCTCAAAACTATCTATAAACAAACACCAATTGCGAATGTTACCATCAAATTCGGGTATTTGAATTGGTGGCAACTTAGGTCGGTCGCGAGTGGGGTTGGGTCGGTCAGACGGTTTCTCCAAACTCCTAGCGACGCGTTTGATACGACAATACAAATCGTCAAACGACGACAAGGCCTGATAACTCACTGAGTAATCGGGATTTAAATTTAACTCTAAAACGTTGATGTCATGTAATACAGACTCGAAATCCGCGCGCAAACTATCCAAGTTTTCTATAGAACACAAGAACGAATCTCTAATAGCCAAATCAGAGGTTTTAAGTGCATTATCACAAATCGATTGTACGCGAGAGTAAATCATTTCTTTTTTAGCGTATAAAAGTTTCAATTGAACTTTACCGGTCCTATCAACCTTTGGGGACATGTTTACAATTAAATCTCAAACTAAAGTGCGGTAAACAACAAATATGAAATGACTTAATCTTAGCGGTACAGAGCAGCGACGCGGCGCGAGCGATATTCCGTAGGTAGGCAGGTACCTACAACTGCGAATGCACGCTTGAACAAACGCGCATAGCAACAAGATCGTACCTACGCGATGGTCGCTGTCTAGGTTCAACTATTATTTCAGGGATTAAGTATTGCGTAATATCTATTCAAATTAAAATACTTTCGTATGAATTTGAATGAGATGCGAGGTAGGTACAACCACGTATCTACCCACGTAGGTATTAGGTAAATACGATTCGAGCTGCGGCGAACGAACAACTTAATTGAAAAAAGAATAAACAAAAGCCAAATGCGTTAGGTATTACACTGTGCCTATGCACTAGGGTGTCTAGGATACCTAAGATCTAAACCTAGCCTGCCTAGATGCGGGGTTTTCTACTAAAATAACTAGGCATTCAGGTGCGGTGCGTTTATTCTCAATAGAATAATAATAAATTGCGAACTACGACTAAGTGTTGATACGATACCTAACCTATGTATGTATCAGGCAGGCACGATGCGAGCCAGCGGCGAACGGACAACAAAATTCTAAGCCTAAATGTCTAGATGCGGGGTTTTCTACTAAAATAACCAGGCATTTAGGTGCGGTGCGCTTATTCCCGATAGAATAATAACAAACTACGAACTACGGCTAAGAATCCGGCTCGAAGGACCAGAAAATGGTGGCGCGATTGGCCACGTGAGCTAGTGGACTGTATTATGCGGGGATGAAGTTAACTGTTCCATTGACGCTTTACACACAAACAAGACAGGTGATCGGGTTGCCGCGGATGTGATCTAGGCAATGAATGCAACCCGAGAAATTAGGAGAGGATGCACTAACCTTCACGACACCACGTGTTTTCATCGCAGCCGGTGCACGGATCTTCTCTTCCTTGCTCAGGAGCTGCTGTCCGCATCACTAAATCACTTGAGGGACACACGAGAGGCACAATCCGATCGGTAAGGGTCTATGAAGCGGTTAAAATGCAACAAATATTATTCATTTCTGAGAGACGCGCGCGCGGTCCGCCTTTACGCTGGCTAGTTCATAGCGGGACTGAATAAGCGTCTATTCACAATTGGCGGGCGAAAACTATTGCTACCTTTCACTTAGAGGAAGTGCGGGAGGGGAGATGGGTATAGGAAGAGTGTGTTTCCGCGTCAGAAAATACAGATTCTACATCGGCGCAACCAATAATTAATTAGTTTATTTATAAAAATGATGTATTCGTTTGCACAATAACAGGAAAACCGTTTTGTTTCTATAACATTAAATACTTTACAATCATAATCACACAAGTAGGTATGTAACAAAGCTAGCCTCGTTATAGCTTTAGATAATTTTGATGGCATTATGTGAAAAGTTCCAACAAGTAGTACTTAACCAGTAACTCTGCCGCAACTTTTAGCTGCGTTGCGCGAGAGAAAAGGGTTTCAAGACAGTAGAAGGAATATTCTGAATGTTTGTATGACTGTCACAGTCACACACATGTCACACTATCTGTGTGAAAAGATGTGTGTTTGAGGATGAGGGAGAGATTAAAAATAATGAATAGAGTAAGAGCTGCAGCTAATTAGAAGGACCATTACGCCGAAATGAAAACTATTACTGAATCAGCAAAGTCTAACAGCTCTTATAGCGAATTACATATCTAACGAATAAGGTTAGTGTCAAGGTGTTAAATTATAGTTAACGAAATAATCATCCGACTCTAATTTATTGTTCGTGAATTTTTAACATATTTATACACATAGGGAAAATTCACACAATACGGTTTTTAACCTAATGTACATCGTACAAATGCAGTTTTACTTATCAGTTATCGCTCAAGCATGACAATGTCTTTTAAAAGAATTGAATTTTCTTAAATAAACCATTTCAGAAACAGCATAGAAATTAAAAATACTGTGAATGATGGCTGGAGAGTTGCAGCGATGTAAATAAACATTGGTTAATATAGTAGCTACTTGCGGAAACAGTAGTCACAGTTATCGAGATCTCAGCTATTATAAAAAGTTTACTTCAATGTCAGGAACTAAAATGCTTTTCCTCTATTAGTGAAGGATTATCGTTCATTTAGTTCCTGTAATGACCTCGACACTTTATCATAAATCATAGGCTACCATATTAAGCCTTCGTTACCCTGAAATGAGATTTTTATGAGCGAAGATAGCTTACGGTTCTACGGTCATTTCCTGAAATGACCAGAGATAATTGTAACTTGCAGTGGTGAATTATGGAAAGAAAATCTTTTACCTCCATCTATTACCCAAAGCAATCAAAAAGCTTGATATAGAATGTCAGTAGTCGATATATACTCGAACACACCTACCACCATATCGTCGAAATTGGTAAACACTTCTCCTTTCTTTAGGAATGACATGCCTTAAAATAAATTCGAAAAAGACGAAGAGTCTTTTGGTTTATTTTGGAGGTCAATCAGTCGACGATATGGTGGCATAATATACGCGTCCTATCCTAGTTCTGGAAAAGACGACCATCTATATATGTATACTGTCAATTTTTTTTTGTTTTTCGTCCGTTTTTGTGTCCTAGCCGAACGGAATGAGCTACTTAAATATTGTTTGTGATAAGTAGTCATTTGGTCTACTGGTACGACGTCACTTTTAGTTTCTTGCGGGCAACGGAATCTAATAGCAATAAATATTAAGAAACGATGCATATTTAGTTAAGAGAATGTGAAGTAAAAATGTTTCGGATGTTTTCAAACATTTAAATCATCACGCGACTCATTTCTTTATCGGCCTTTTGCAAACATAATCAGTTTATTACGTAGTTAGTTGAAAGATGTTCCTCGTAACTTGTTAAAAAATATTCCTAAGTCGCAGTATTCGGTAGACAACCGATTAGGCATGTGAAAAAGGGAAAGAGGTACATAAAGCTTTACTCAGATCAAGTCTGTTTAAGCAAATTAGTCTAATTTGTTTTCTTATTAATATTAGATACAGCTTTAGTCTTACCAACCTTGCCTATTGTATTTCTTAGTTTATAGAACTAGCTCCGTCAAGTTATAAAATTATAATTTCGTATATTATTAACTTAGTTACATAAAATTAGTTAATATTAATTATTCATCATTCATTTCACTTATGGGTACCCAACCTACTTATAAACTAGACAACATTCAGAATTCTAGTCTATCTATATTATTTTTAAGTCTAAATAGCTCAATCAGTAGAGCATCTCAACGATTCAATTGCGAGTTCTGAGACCCATTCAGGGTATTAACGTTCTGAAGATATTAAAAAGGCCCCATACACTCAAGATGTAATAGATAACAAATCAAACATATCAAATAGATACTACACGTGAAAATAGTTTGTATATAATAAATTCCAGTTGTATATTGCGTCAGTGTTTCTAACAAAAGTTGAACGAACGAAGAAGCGTTTTACTAGGATAAGAATTATTCTCACTTTAGAAAACAATTAGTATTATGTAAACAGTATGAATAGTTAGTTATTAAATGGTGATAGCGTAAAGGATAGAAAGGCCTTGCAATTAAATGATTTTTACAGCGGATCCCCTCTAAACGTCTAGCTTAGTTGCAATGTCCGCTAGAAATTACACTCTAAATATTAAATAACGTCTTTATAAATATTCCCCTTTATAATATAGCAAGTGAAAGTACCACCACCTGCTGCAAATACAGAGTAACGGAATATAATATTAAGATACCTAATACTAATTCATATATTTTTTAACTACAAAAGTATGGAGATTTTTGACAGTCTCTTTCGAAGGCAGTGGAATGATATCACAGTATAAAATAAAGTCACTTTTAGGCCATAATTAATTACTGTTTCTAAGCGAACTTTTTATATTCCACACAACGGATTTTGATACGGTTTTCGCTTTAAATTACTTTTTTTTTTGTGGAAGGTGCTACCCGCGCCTCCACCGGTGAAATACTGACACCGTTTCTGTGACCCGTAGAAAACATTTTGCAGGATAAAAGTAGACTTTACGCACTTCCAGATTATATCTTTGTGTCAAATTTTACCATCCGAACCGTCCTCGTGTGATCGAATTACAAACACCTATCTATCCATTCACTCATCCAAACCTTTACATATATAATATGTAATACGACCAATTAAATAAGTATACTTCTTTAGATGTGAGAGTGTATACCTACTTATTGTCGTGGTCGTGACTCGTGTATAAGTAGTACCGATCATCTTGAATGAACTTCTGAAAATCGGCAAACCCGGGGAGGGTACTTAGTTTGATTGTAGCCTAGTGGTATGGGTAATGGACTGCTGAGACAAGGTCTCCGGTTCGATCCCAGGTTTTACAATGGCATCCAAAAGTAGTTGGTGTGCCAACGACTTTTCGATGCTTTTCGAAGTTATGTGTGTATTTATGGCAGGTTTATAAGTGCCCAGTTAATGGCAATAGGCTCGCCACCATTGAGACCTAGACATAAACTGGCGAAATGTGGGTGCTAGCACCTCTGCCTACCCCTTCGGGTATATAGGTGTGAGTTTATGTTATGTGTTATAAATAATAAAATAAATATATTTCACGACATTCTACACAACGCTATCTAGACCCATGGTAAGCATACTAGCTTGTGTTATGGAATCTAGAATGCGGATAAACTTACTTATATACTTTTTTTTTGTAAATATATACATATTATACATAGAAACACCCAGACCAATGCAAATATACATATTCATGCATACAAATATTTGCACTGAGCGGGAATCGAACCCGCGCCCCCTGCATAGCAGTCGAATGCTCTACCACTACGCCACGGAGGTCGTCGTATGTTATGTTAATAACTAAAATACCGTTAACATTATCTAAATCTTCCTTAATGATTAACGGTTCAGAAACGACCGGCACAGGAACCGGCATAGCAAATATGTTTGCCGGCCATTTCAAATCTACTTACAGTGATGCACCTTCTCAAGTTCAGCCAACATCTTTTGGAGCCACTAATACTGTATCGGCTATCATTCAACCCCTATCACGTATCTTCCTTACTGAATGCTTAATATGTACTAAAATATATTCGTAAACTCGATCATAACAAGGGAGCTGGTCCAGACGACATTCCTCCTCTATTCATTAAACGCTGCGCAACGGCTCTCACATATCCATTGAACATAATTTTCACAAAGTCGTTAGAGTTTGGTGTGTTTCCGAGTGAATGGAAGAAAGCTCGCATAGTCCCGATTTTTAAAAAAGGCGATAATACTGATGTTAGAAATTACCGACCAATCTCGATTCTGTCGGCGTTTTCAAAATTATTCGAGGCCGTTCTTTGTCCTATACTGTATAATCACACCAACCATTTACTAACGGATAAACAACACGGATTCAGAGAGAAACATTCAGTTGTTACCAACCTGATCTCTTATACCTCCACCTTACTAAAATCAATCGACAGTGGCAAACAGATCGATTCTATCTATACCGATTTCAGCGCTGCTTTCGATAAAGTCAGTCACGAAATTTTACTTGCTAAATTAGCAGCGCAGTATGGTATTTGTGGAAAGTTACACAACTGGTTTGACTCTTACTTACGGGATCGTTCACAAACAGTGGTAATTAGTGGCTTTGAGTCGGACCACTATGTATCAACCTCAGGCGTACCCCAGGGGTCACATTTGGGCCCAATATTGTTTGCACTCTTCGTAAATGATGTGGCAAAATGTATAAAAAACTCCACGTGCTCCATTTACGCAGATGACATGAAAATTTTTAAAGAAATTAAGTCTCAATCTGAGGTGCAGCTACTGCAGGATGACATAAATGGAGTCGTCAATTGGTGCAAGGACAATAAAATGACTCTCAATGTAGTGAAATGTCAATATATCACCTTCACCAAAAAGAGAAAACCTCACATCGCCTCTTATACAATCAATGGTGAACCAATCACTCGGGTTCATCAGATTCGCGACTTAGGCATTATTTTGGACCAACAACTCACATTTATTCCACATTATGACTCCATCGTCAATAGAGCTGCCAAAATGACGAACTTTATTAATCGCTCTACCGCTAGTTTCAAATCCCACAAATCTAAAATTATTTTATTCTGCTCTCTTGTTCGTGGTGTACTTGAGTTCGGAAGTCAAATATGGAATCCCTGTTACACTATTCACTCCAACCGAATAGAATCGATTCAGAGATCTTTCACGAGGCGTGTGGCATACCGATCACACGGAATTAGCCACCGCCAGTCCTATAATGCTCGACTGAAGTTCTTTGGGATGTGTCCTCTTAGCCATCGTAGACGCATGTTGGATCTAACATGTTTACACAAAATTATCAATGGCGCAATGGTGTGTGAGGACTTGCTACCGTCAGCGCCAATACAACGAGTTGGCAAAGCAGAACAAGCACCTAGATATATTTGATTCCAATTTTAACAGATTTATCAAAATTTCGAAAGACATCCTCCACAATAGTTCGTCCTTGTAAGTAACACTCATCTATATTCTCTTTCCAATTAGTTTGTTTAAGAGCTCTTACTGTTTTTATATGTTGTTTAAATGTGTACACATGTAGTTATGTTACAATCCAGTACGGAACTGTATTTTTATCATATTATTTTTATTTGATTGTAATGTGTTTTGTGTACCTGAATAAATAAATAAATAAAATGTTCCGCGTAAAGCTAACTCACGTCTCCCTCACTCCGAGATCTTCCACATTCCCTTTCTCAGAACGATCACTGGTCGCAACGAACCTATATCTAGGATGCTAAGAACCTACAACCAGTTCTGGAAACTACGATATTGACGTTTTCGGAAACAGCGCTGCCGGGTATAAATGGAGAATAATGAGAAATTTCAAATCTAATAAAGATACGGGTGATAATGTAAGATTAGCTTAATTTTAAATTCATTACTATGTAGTATGTTAATTTTTCTTATATAGTGCTATGTACTTAGGCTTACGAACGCTGTGCATATCTGTAATTGGGTTATGTACTAGATATAAGTCCACAAAACCTGTTATTTAAGTTTGAAATGTAATATACATAACCTGTTGATGTGCCTAATAAAAAAAAAAAAAAAAAAAAAAAAATCTTCTATAAAATGCCTTTAAATGAAAAATTGACAGTTGAAAACAGACACGCAACTACTAACATTATAACATTAACACGGCCAGTTACGATCAAAAGTGTATTTACTTATTGATAAACTACAACTATGATGAACATAACACATGGGAAGAAAAAACCCATTTCATGACACCAGAAATAGACGGGCAGCAGCTGTGTCAAGAGCACGTGTTTTTTGTAAACAGGGCGCAGCACACGTGTGACCCCAGATTAAACATTGACGAGAAAACTGGTCGCCGAAACTTCTGTACACAATTTGATAGATACTAACTTTTCCCGCAGTGGGATTTAGGTGTGTAAAGTTTTACGAACAATGGACGATGAAATTGTTTATGTCAACAGTGTTTTAATCACTTTATGCGGAACTGTTTAATTAAAATGTGAAATGGGGAATAGTTTAACCAGTTTTGGAGTTGTTTTCATGTCATTCATGGCAAATGAAAGGTGCCCAATTTGTTATTAGCAAGAGCTGTTTCCTATCGTATCATATGACACATTGGCTTGTATTAGAATTTAGTAAGAATTTATGTGACACTTTTTAGTTTTATTTAGGACACGCACAATAAAACAAAAGAATAACCTACAATCCAGTTTTATATCCTGTAAGACGACAAGTATGACGGGATTGGATTCTACATACTGAAAATGTAGTAATCCTGATACTTCTGACATTTTTAAAAAATCTTTTTTTTTTTTTTCAAATAGAGGTTTCAAAACGATCAGCAGCCTCAGCATGTCGGCATAGACATATCTCTTCGCTTCTTTTCGACCAACGAAGTCAAAAAGTTATGTCTACATCATGACGTTTTGGTCACAAGACATCGGAACCTCGTGAACTCACTTAAAATAAAAGCGAATTTGTGTTGATTGTTGCCGGAAAACGTTGGTAAAGTTTATGATATTGTGACGGTAAATGAAACGAGAACTTATAGATGACATAAATATAACGGAGATCCTACTGATATTATAAATGTGAAAGTTTCTGAAGATGTTTGGATATTTGTTACTCAATCGCCTGAACCAAACGACTTAACGTAATTGGCCGAAAGTTGGCTACAAGCATTATAAATATTATACTGATGAGGGACTGGAATGGATTCCCATAGGTGACAGGTGATCCACACAGGCGGAGCCCTGCGCAACATTTATAAATTGCCCGCAGTGTATAGTGTTTCAATAGAAATATAGGTATTTAAACTCTTATATCGGAATATCGGACATTCAAAACAATGCAACATGGTAAATAACCCGATAGTAAAGTTAATAGAAATAATTCATTACCATAATAAAAAAGGTCATTAATTTCTTCTAACGCAAATAACAATCATTCAATTTAAGGACGATGGCGCTCTGGCACGAAGCCTGCGTCCACTCCGCAGGTTATTCTACGTATGATTACAGTGTCAGTTGTAAGAACTTCTCGGGTATTTATTGACCCTACAAAGATATAAAACAGAGGCAATGTTTTGTATTTGCGACGCAAGAGACAAAATATCTCCTCGGTTGCTTTAGAGCTCAACTAAATCGATAATAATCGACCTCTTTGCTGACATGAATTTTGAGAATGTTTCCTGCTCAAATAAATCAAAATTTTATAAATGTTGAGTTTAGAAACATAAGTACGATTTACTTGTTCAGTGAAAGTACAAATACGAGTAGTAGAAAGACTAGTATAACTCGAATAAGATAGAGAATAATAACTCACGTCTAGAGGTAAGACGTTTTAGAAATCAGAGAAGTATAAAATTATGTACTAACAATATAAATTACGTAACAAAGTTACCAGCCATCTAAAATATAACGAGTTGCCGAACTGCTTGACGATTTCAGTCAGTTGTTCATATGGCGACGGAAGTAATACCTTAACGGGTACTCAATGGCAGCGATCCAAAAGTATCTACTTAAAGCACGACAACTTGATTAATGGTCTAAATCGACGGTGGTTCATGATCACTTGATCATTGTTGTAGCCATTTAGCAGACAGTCGAACAGATCACGCCATCATTCTACAGGAAGTGGGGAGCAGGATCTATTTTCAGATATAAACAGTACTAATTTATCAAGTACTCCGTCTAAACTGTATAGGGACAGGACCAGGGCATGCAGCTAAACGTTGGTAGGTATAATAAAAAAGCTTTTTTTCAGCCCACGCAGAAAAAGACAGAAATGTTACGCATTAGATTAATGTAATACTTTTAATTTGTTATACAAGTTTTGGCATATTTCTTATATGATTTATAGCCTAGTACATAGATCAAAAGAGTTTCATTTATAAAATGTCTAAACGATAATGATGTAACCGTTCTTTAGCTATTAATACCCGAAATAGTATATCTGCCATATGAATCACTTTCCGATCGTTCGAATATGGAGTTGGGGATTTTTTTATGGCCAGGACTCTTCCTCCAAGTTCGTTGCTCCTTTGTTTTGCATCGCGATGCGACCGCGTCTGCATATTGATAGGCTATTCGTGTTTTATATTATTTTTGTAGGTCGCAGGCAAACAATAAGAAGCCGTATTGTGGGAGACCAATAAACAATAGAAACAACGTGTGATGCCTATTCCCATTGTACATCAACATTAAGTTATGTTATAACCTAATTATATCCAATTAACTTGTAATAAACGACTTTCTAGTCAGAAAAACGTGATAGACGTTAGTAGTTTGTTTGTAATATGATGACTACAAGTTGTACGAATGTTGAATTTAAACCTTTGAAATGTTCCATCTTGAGTTTGTTAAATGATTGGATGACACTAGTTTTGGTTTTCGTTTCATGTAGATAAACTATGTCTAAAGATGACGCATCCGGGTTAAAAGAGACATTTACGGTTTTAAAATACAAATTGACGTACAAACGATGTGCCTAGTCTAAATTGCCACCTAAGCTTGTTACGCATTACATCACCACAAAGATCACCGCGATTGGCGGGCGATTACGAGGGCTGCATACAATAGACGCGCCGAAGGCGAAAAACAGTCGACATCCGGGAAAGTGTAGTTAACGGGGAAACGATTCAATCGGCCAGCCGCAAAACGTCTTTATCGCACACATTATATCGTTATAAAAAGTATACAAGTGATAAATTCCAAATTGAACTTTGAGTGACGTGATTCAATTTTAACGTCTTCACGTCTTCTGATGATTTGTCTTATATTATACACTAGCTATTACGTAGACTCGGGTAGTCATAGGGTAAGAGCATCCTTTACTTTCTTTCCTTGACTGTTACCTCATTGTTAAACTTTGAATGTTTCAATACGCTTGGTCCAGAAGTTGAGTCGTCAATATTTAGCAAATGAATTACTTTTGTAACTATAACAATTTGTCAATAAAAGTAATCGTGCGTGCCACTAAATACAGACTACTAGTCTCATAAATATCAGCTATGAATAACGGACGCGTTCTTTTGTCATAGTATAAAGGTTACTGTAAATGGTCGCTCCCATGAGAGTCAACGTGAAAGGTCGTGTAACAATAACCTATATCGAGTTAAGTTTTCGCAACAAACTTCCACAGTCGCGACAATATGGCGCCGTTGACATTGCTTTTGTGGTATACAAAATAAGGCATAATACGTCATGTGAGCTTTTGTGAAAAGCAGTGAGGCGACCCAAAAAAAGGTTTATTCGTATAACACACGCGGATACCGCACAAGTAAACATATCCAAAGATGGGCCGTAAACCGCTACCATTTTACGATGTTGCTTCTATTGCTAGACGATAAACATGTCCGTGCGTTTAGAAACAAGATGCTGCACAGACACACGCAAATAAATAAACGTGTCTGCACACCAACAGACAAGTTTAATTTTACTTTCTACTTCATAAAAAAGGGTACAGAAAAAAATAAAAAGGTATTATTCGACTTCAGTTAATTGGCGACAACCTATTAATCAGAGTCGAGATAATAGTTGTAAATTCACTTTTTCGGTATAGTGAGAAAATATAAACAACAGTCACTCAAATTAATATTGGTGCGACTTTCCACTGGCAAAGTTCAGACAATGAGTTAAATCTACCTACAAAAGAAGAATGGAGCAACTTATTGTGCAGGTCCAAATAATTTATTATCAAGCTACGCTAGAGCGGTACAAGAACGATGGTCCAATTTCTCTAAAACAAAGCACCTAAATATGATTGATTACTGTGTTTCAATAACAAATAAAAATTCTGACAATAAAATATTTCAAAATTCATGAACATAAATATTTCATGTGTTTTACAAAATGAGTCGACGTGGTAGCTTTATAAAATTATAGAATAGACAGCTCTGAATAGATAGTGGATGTTGGCGCCTTAGAAAGCATATAACAAGCCTTCAGACTCTCTGGCGACAGTTCTGTATGTGTACACTAGTCACCGACACCACTTCAATGGAATATAGGCCACCACCAACCGCGAGAACACTTCGCTACAGGAAATTGTGAGGGAAAAGCTTGGATGCGGGATTTTTTATTTGCTACCGTTGCTACAACGTGTTATGTGTTGTAGACCTAGTAATTAATGATGCATAAATGAAAATGGCCATTACGAGATGGAATATGCTTATAAATGTTATGTCTAGGTTAGTTTATTACTGCGTTGCTTAAAAAAATAACTACGTGGTTCGTTTTCAAAGCTATTTAGGTCGAACTAATCTTAGTTGGTACGGATGTTTCATTGCGCTATTAGGTACTATAAAATGATATTTCACTAAATTGATTATTTTGTTCTCTATATAATACTTTTCTACGGTACAAAATGGTGTGATAATGATGACGATGAATAATGAAGTTTAAATAAATGTATTTTCATTATACTCTGGTCCATGACATACTTGTAGTGATTTACAATGCTATCGTACAATTACGCCGCGGTAGCCTAGTGGTATGGGTAATAAGACTGCTGAGACGAGGTCTCGGGTTCGATCCCAGGTATTACCATGGCACACACCAATGACTTTTCGATACTTTTCGAAGTTATGTGTGTATTTATAGCAGGTTTATAAGTGCCCGGTTAATCGCAATAGGCTCGCCACCTATTACATTGGGACCTAAACATAAACTGGCGAAATGTGGGTGCTAGCACCTCTGCCAACCCCTTCGGGGATATAGGCGTGAGTTTGTGTTATGTTATGTTTACGTACAATTACACTTGAGTGCGATGGTTTTAACGCCGCTGGTTTTAAAGGGTAATCAAGTGGCAGACTATTATTATTTCCAACACCAAATTAATATGTGATAGCAAACGGAATGTGTCTAAATAAATACATAGTTTCGTAGGACCGCACCATGTTTAGGTACTAATTAAATAATAGACTTAATTGAAACGCTATAAAATGTATGTAGAGGAAATGAATATGGCGTAAAAATATAAAAACATCTATAGATACAACTTAGCAAAATATAAGTTATATTAAACAAACTAGACAAGGCAGATTTTTTCCTAAAATTTACCTAGAGCGTGAGTTTTTCAAGTTTAAATTCTAGGTTAGCTAATGATAAAGATGTAAGGTATTTCCAACGTCAGTCTTTGAATTTCCCTTTGTTTTGATTTGTTATTAATTTTACACGCAGAGATTATGTACATAAATATTTAACTACAGTCAACGACCTCTATTAATGATCGCACTAACTATATTTAGTATGCTGACTAGTTAATAAAATCTATAAAACATTATTATTTTGGATTGTTAACAAAAAATCATCGACGCGAAATCTAGACGCGGTGGGGGCCAAGCATGGCGTCATCTCTCGATTTAACATACTGATGAAAAACTAGATGAAAATAGATTCTTTAACATCCTTAAGGAACATTTTAGTCGTTGCCGTGTCATCTTTATTACATACATACATACATATAATCACGCCTTTATTCCTGGAGGGTTAGGCAGAGGTGAATTAACACCCATATTTCACCAATAATTGTATTCGATCCCACGTTATAGGGGGTGAGCCTATTGCCGTATTCCGGACACTATTGTTTACTCGAGGCATGCATCTGAGGCTGAGTCTGGGCTGTATATATCTGTCTGATGTTAAACAGCCCTATCCCTTAGTCACCTTGTACTACACCACATGGGAAGAGATAGGGTGGCCCTAATTCTATCTCCCGATCCCGAGATCACGAACACCCTAGAACCTTTACAGCTGCGTAGAGATGTTGCGTCCATGGCTGTATTTTACCGTCTGTACCATGGGGAGTGTTCTGATGAGCTCTTCCAATTAGTCCCACCCTCTCCTTTCCTACACAGGACAACGCGTGCAGGTCTTAGATGTCATCCGCACACGGTGCAAAACATCCGATCAAGAACCAAGCGGTTCGGAGACTCTTTCCTCTGTCGCACCATTAAGGCCTGGAATTCATTACCAGCTCACGTGTTTCCTTCTTCCTACAGTCCCGGGTCCTTTAAGCGAGGCGTGAAAAAGCATATGATAAGGCCGTCAAGCTGAGTGTCACCATTGTCACACGGTAAGTGTAAGTAATGGTGACCCTCTTTTCTGGGACTTTGCCTTCAGCTTACCATCAGGCAAGGCGAAGTCCAATTGACGTGTCCTATATAAAAAAAAAAAAACTCTGCCGGAAACCACGCGACTTCTCTTTATTTCGGTAACTAAATAACTCGTTGGCATCTATCTTCTAATCTAAGTCAAGTCTTACAAGGTCGTCGCTCTAAAACAGACTAACGGGTTCGATGACCGATCGCTAATGTTGAGTTATTCATTTACAAATTTCCTGTATACCTACACTGTAAAAATAAACAACACAACACCTCTGTACGCTATATAAAATACCTGAAGATGTCTGCCTTGAAATGTTTACGAAAACGCTTTTCAATACCCTAACTAAACAAACGAAACCTTTTTCCTCTACAATGTTTACAACTTCTGAATTGGATTTATATAGGTTCTTTGAATAACAATCTGATTAAGGAAAATTCAATAGAAAGTTATAAAAGTTATGTATAGATACGAGAATATGTTCAAGCTAATATGTTAACAGAAAATCATTTTCTCTTTTAGATAGGACTGTATAGATTCATTTCATACATGTGTACAAGTCTATTGTATAGTAGATGCATGGTTCCATTATATTTGTAATTATTTACCGATCCGGTTTCGTCAACAAAACACTTTCGAACCGGTCTCAAAACGGGCGCTGCATATCTACTCGCAACAATCCACGAAATAATAGATATTGCAAACCTTTTTGATTAAGCAAAAGATCGTGGCTAATCCAATTATTAAACGGGTTTTCATCGAATTGTTAGAAATTAAAAGAAAAACCTAATCCGTTAAACTATTTATAAATATAACTAGTACTTACATGACAAATGGAGAAGAAAGCGAAGTATTAAGTCCAAATCCGTTTAGCACTTCATATAGTCACAAGGGTAGCTTGTTGGGATATATCAGAGCATGAAGTGAATAGCGGAAAACTATAAACATTAGATTAGAAGAACCACAACGCACGCGTCCTTCTTTGACGCGAGGGTGAACGTGACTGTGACTGCAGGCTTCCTCGCGAACTAGCGATGCAACCGAAAGAATTAGACTGCAACTGTACCGTGATGTGATGTCTTAGTATCGACTTCAGTTGTGTATACCTACATCTTTAGTGGCGTTATCCTATCAATTCTAAATTCATAAACGAGTGGCGAAGTATATTTTGGTATCTTTATGTGACGATTTATTGCCTTTATTACTTTTATGAAGATTATCATCACCTATCACGACTTTTGGAATACAATGGATATCTGTTATTTTATTACGCGGATATTTGGTTGCGACTAAAACAGTACATTAAGTTTAACAGCATTAGTACATTTTGGAAGGTATATGGTTGTCAAAATCGTTGAACCTAATAAAACAGTTTTCAAATAGATAGTACTTAACAAAAAGTAAACGTTTTAACGGCAGACGACGACCGTCTACGGCTCTACGGAATTGCTGTCGACGAGACATCAAAAAGGAGTAAGCACCACAGTACCAAACTAATTTTATCCAGTATTGTGACGGAGTGTATCGAGACGTCTCGGTTCACAGTTATACTGACAAATACAATGATATAGCTACATTTTTCTTTCTAAGCTCATTTCTTGTTAATGGTGCAGCTATGTAACGTGGTAGCGATTGAACAGATGAAACGCCAGGTGCTTTAATATCTAAGAGAACGTGACTTATCATCAGTGTTACCACGTTTGAACAATTGAATTAATAGAATTACAAGCAGATAAATAGGACATAAGATTTTTTTTTAATTTAGTTAAATCTGTAGCGCTGACACCAAACATGTTCATGTTACGATGGCTATATCGAACTTTATTTAAACTACGTAATTCTGTAGTATTGTAAAAGTTTAATTTGATTATTAGTTTGATCTTCTATATTCTATAGTTACAGAGTCGTGCTTGTTTAGATTTCACATATTAC
This sequence comes from Eilema griseolum, assembly GCA_963662185.1. Taxonomy (NCBI): domain Eukaryota; kingdom Metazoa; phylum Arthropoda; class Insecta; order Lepidoptera; family Erebidae; genus Eilema; species Eilema griseolum. Next base: position 20,432,721 of record OY759240.1, on the reverse strand, counting down.
ACTATTGTAGGTTATGAACGATAAAAAATTTTATTTTTCCTGCTTGGTGTATTATTTCAAAACGTCTAAACTTTATTGAAGCAACACAATTTTGCCATTGAAATATAGTTTCGAATTATGTTTTTTTTTAATTCGTTTTCGGTTTACCAAATTGGTGCATTTTCTAAATTTATCCTCACGACAGTAACCAATCGCTTTTTTGCTAATCTTAGTCTAGTTTATTTTCGTTTAGGCTGACCATTTGAAAGCCATAACATGAGATCATCAAACTCTCATGAGACCATGCAAGATTTAGTGTTCCTATCTTATATAATAATAATATTAGAAGCTTGTAAAATTGAATGGTTATTTGGTCTCGATTTCACCGTTCATCCGTTAAGTTAAAATGTTATACAGAGTCTGTAGGCACAATAGATAAAATAAAAAGAAATTCAGGTTAAAAGAATAAAAGAAGCTGTGATATAAAATGTATTGGGCTTCGGTACTTCTGAAAGGCATAACGGGATTTGTTGTTCAAAGAGGCTGCTTAAATTACTGTTAAGGAACACGACAACTACCAAACGACTATGGAAGAAATCCAGAGTATTATATCTGTTTGGGTTTATAACTTTTAGAACAACATGGGAGTATGCAGATAGGGTGTACCTATCTCAGCTAAATATCACCGACAGCACGAATGGTGCAGCGTGCAACGGTTCAAGTGGTTAGCTCGTCAACGGTCTCTGCATCTTGTACTGTGGGTTGGCACCACATGAGGCCATTAGTTGTGTGATTCACTGATAAATTGCTCTCAGTTTCGGTGTAGGTACTTTGTTTCAATTAATTGATTGTATGATTATGAGTATGAATTGAAAGTCTCTGTGACACGGATCATTTGAGTGCGAGCTTTGTTTCTAAAATTCCCCTCAAAATTTCATAATTAGGTTCCTTATGAATGTTACTGAAAACGGTTGTTCTTATTTTCTATCCGCATAATCAGTAAGATGTGGGTGTATTTGATGTACATTAGTCAAAAGGTCGCAAGGCCGCTCGTGTAGAAGTCTTGGGATAGCCTGGTCTTCAGCTGAAGACGTTCATTTCATATTTATTTCTTGGGAAAATAGATATATTTTTATGTTAGCAGCACGGTAATAGGCTGATGTTCAGCATGTATTTTATACTAAACGAAAATATAAAGTGAATAAGGATAGTGAGTAACCGGCTGAGGCACACGTGGCTCACGATTGCAACAGGAAATTGTTTAGACATTAAGCGCGGACACATTGTGAGCGTGTGACGAATTTGCGCCTTATTGGATGCAATTTAATATTATTATAAAACATCATCACAACGATGTTGTAAAACAAGATGACACGACTTGCGACAACACGTTTATGTGCTTTGCGCAATTCTGTAGAAAAACTAATAATACACCGCGGCGGCACCCGGAAATTGGAGCGAGAAAAAAGTGAGGAATACAATCGGAACAAAAAGCTACATTTGTCACAGACGTGTCTACGGTTTGTAAGAAAGGAATCGCGATATAATATTTGAGTGACATTTTCGGGTAGCGACCGACGACGGCGTTCGACTGACCTAGTTTTGAGGTCTGCGGCGGGCTGCGGAGCCTGCGTACATTGAGAGGTCATCGTGTTGCACGCAGCTCAGTCCGTGACACCGAAATAACGCGTAACGTACTTACATACCTCCTTAGTGCATAATAATATGTATTGTTAGCTTTGTTGTAAACATGTGCTTGCTAGTTAGAAACTAATTACCCTAGCTACGTGCAATCTATGTTACCTACACGTTCAAGCATCAAAGGGATTATGATTTAACAGAAAACCAAAAACTATGTTCGAAGTTTTAAAAATATCGTTAGACAGAATTTGGTTTGGTTTCCATTATATTTTCATTGACGAAATAAGACAATTTATACTTTTACCTAAATGTCTCATTTTAAACCCTCTCTAACTTATCGATTCCATAGTTGTTTGAATGTTTCATTATATAACAATTCGGGACTTTTCACGTTTCATTTCAATCATGGACGTTACAATTTTTTCCGACGTGTTTGAATGTGTATCACCAACTTGGGTAACCAGTATGGAATACAAAGAAAAGATTCTAGCCATATAATTACGTACAATTATGTGCTCTAGTGGCCAATAAAGTTGCCGTATCGCTCCCACAAAGGTGATATTGTGCAGCAGAATCTAGTTAGGGACTAAAACACGTTCAACAATAGGTAATTGTAATTTTACTTATCATGTAATGTAAAGCTTTAATAAGGAAATAAAGAATTCTATAGGCATTTCTTTGAAGTTACGTGCAGTAGTTTTTCATTGTGATAATTCTCACGAGGGATAAAAATCGATACACTGTAGATTTGCTATTATATTACATTGTTACGCAGCTCCTATTATACGGGTGAAAGTTCAAAATAAAAAATTTCGTTCCGTGTATTAATTAATTCTCGTGAAACACCCAATTACATAGTGCACAATCTATAATTCCAACAAAGATAGGATCTGAATGTTACGCTGAAATTTTAAGACTGTGCAACACGTCCGTGTGAGTTAATAAAGAATAAACAATAATATAATATGCGGTTTTACTTTTTAATTCGGCACCTACAACTCTATTGTTGTTCATGGTAGATGCGCGATTTAATAAAGCAACCTATTTGCCTACTTCTTAAAATTGAAATGTTTCAATGATAGTCCAATAGCGTTGGGATGATTGCTAATGGTCTAAGAGCCAGTGGCCGATGGCATATTTATGCTGGTTTGGCAAATTTTGTTTTGTTATCTGTACCTACTCCAATCATTTCTGTCTAGCAGGTCAGCGGTTACATTTCGTTGTCTACCGGGATATTAAGATAATAATTTTTATTTTACTGATTTAAATAGAAAGTCCTCTTGGCAAAAGTACCTACTGAGTGTACTGAGTTTAGAATTTGTTTCTAACACCATCAATTGTTGCAAACTGATTAAATGTCACGTCTAATATGTTAATTTTCTTCTAATTCGCGGCCTAGTGGCATGGGTAATGGACTGCTGAGACGAGGTCTCGGGTTCGATTTCAGGTTTTACCATGGCACACAACAATGACTTTTCGATGCTTTTTGAAGTTATGTGTGTATTATCGCAGGTTTTTAAGTGCCCGGTTAATGGCAATAGGCTCACCACATTGGAAGCGAAACATAAACTGGCGAAATGTGGGTGCTAGCACCTCTGCCAACCCCTTCGGGGATATAGGCGTGAGTTTATGTTATGTTATAATATGCATTCTTTCTTTCTAATTCATAGGGTTTAAATTTACGCTGTCAGTCTGTGAGGTATATAATGGAGACACTGTACAAAAAGCGCAGCTAAATTGGAGTAGATTTCCAACGATTAAACTTCTACGGCTTGCCGGAACACGAATCGATGGAACTGGCGGCTGAGGAAACCCCACCTATGGGGGGTGCCACCTCGCAAAGTTTTATAAGATTCTTACATTCCGTCAACAGTTTGCGGCTTGTTGTCGTCAAGCAGGCCCTTAATCGAAACAATATTTTGTTATACTACAATTCTTGAAAATATTATTATTTTATTGATAAATATAAAACTCAAACATAATTTTTTACCAATCATAAAGCAAATTAATTTCAAGGCTATTAAAACTTAAACGGAGTTTAGGTATCTAAATATTAAGAAAAACTTGGCAGCGATTCAATACTTTAGCAATAATTTATACTAGATGAGCTTCCAATAAAAATCAAATAATTAGTGCTACTTCAACATAACGAATTTATATTTTTTTTTTAATTTATTTATTTATTTAATTAAATACAAAAACATTCGTCATAAAAATGCCACATAAACTCATTAGAGTAAATAGGGCAGGGTCAATTGAAATCTTAGGCGGTATTAATATTCTACCTAAAATTATTATTCGCTGTAGCTGGAATTCTTCTATTTTTGCTTCTCGCTTTAATTATTTTTAAATCTGAAATTAGATTAATTTGTCAAACATACATGATCAAACAAAATAACAACTAAATAATTTTTATTTTCCAAATAGCAGCGCCTTATCTTCTCTAGATAAAAAGATTATAACTAAAAAACCTGAAGTAGCCCAACTGAAAGTAAACCTAATTTACGGTATATATGTATAAGATGAATTGGAGAATAAATAATATAATTAAGAAGTGTAATAGTAAAATGAGTTTACAAAATACCGCAAATCTGCCAGCTACTGGCTCTTAAACCATAGAGTGTATCATTTGGTAGCTTTCACTGAGTGCAATTTGAAGCGCAATCTGTAATCAGTGAGTGTAGATACTGAAGCAATTAACAGTACGTACATGCGTATAATACCTATATACTCGTACGTTGCATGGTGTCTACCTGCCATCGCGGAAACGCAAGTTAAACGTTAGTTGCAAACACGATAACACGAAATTTTCGATTTCTTTTTTTCTTTATTAAAAGGGTTATTAGGCGCTAGGCGATTTTGTCGTCTTAACTATTTACAATTATACCTACTTAAATGCTTATGGCGTACCTATGGGGCCTTATTAACATCTTTAGGGTCCGAGTCCAACTCACCTGCCAGCACCTACCGATCAATAAACTAGGATCAGACGGAGGCTTTCATGCTGAGGTCGGACGCAGTAACCCCCATTGAAAAATTAAATTTAACGCGTGTAATAATAAAAATACTAACACTATTGCTAGCAATACGTAACAAATTTAAAATATGAGGTTCATGCCTCAAAGGGAATGTTGTTACTGAGACAGTTCTCAAGAGATAACGTAGTGTTTTCTTGACCACAACTTGGGAATTCCTTCAATCTAATACAGATGGACAAAGTTAGCCTGTTGGGTTCAACTTTGTCTACTTGTAAGGAGTTTATTCAGTGTTTGCGTCGGTGACAACAACAAACTTTGCTAACCGCCTTCTCTCCGTCCATCATCACTTGACATTTGGCACACTTACCTAATTCAGTCCGTCTCTTAAGCATTTCTTCGAATTACGAACGCATTTTGTTTTTGAGTTACCGATAAGGATAAGCCCAAATTACCAAGTCACTCCCCCATAAATACCTAGAGACCTCTAAAACCTATTAAACCTACTCTCCACCTTAAGGTTGGCAGAATCATAGGTACCTATATAACCGATGCAAGGAGCCATTTGAATAAAATAATAAGAAGAAGAAGAACGAAATTTTGACTTTGATACGTCTTCGCGTGGGTGGGATATTAGTGAAAGTGACAATCATAGATCAGTAACAGAAATATGTTTGATAAACGTAAATCATATAATTTTGATACATCCAAAAGTCTTAACCAGTCAAAACTATTTTTGAATAAAAGCGTCATTCCTATTTTTGACCAGTATCTGACAAAACAACTTAAAGTATTCACTATTGGCAATGCGTTTATCACAAATGTGAATAATTTTAATAGCAGAGTGATCTCAGGGATACGGTGACCCCGACACGAATTGATAGGTTTGAAGGATATAGTGGTCCGCCATACCCTTCGTGTTCGGTTACTTGTGATGCAGCACGAAGAATACTGGATGATTATAAAGATACCCACGAAGATTAAAGATTTACCCTTACTTTTTAGCCAAAAAATGTACCTAAAGGTGGTTTTTAATGAACTTCCAGCAATGGCAAGGATCCAACTAGAAGCATGATAAAATCCGCTATGAAAGTGAATAATTTAATAAGTACAAACTGAGATTTGTTTGCGAAAGAGCTGCATTAAAATAATAAGCAGTTGAAGGAACATGACAAGTATTATAATATCATCATTACAAATGAAATCCTAGGATCTTTTATAACAGTTAATTTGTTCAGCTGCAGGTGAACAAATAGTGATAGATATACAGCGATGACACAAATTCTTCATTTCTGCAGAGACGTTACTTTAACACTTTCTAAATCTTTAACAGTGTCACAGAGACGAATTGAGTACAGTATGTTGATAATATGTTTCCATACATAATACTGAAGTAGCGGTAACATTATACCTAATAAACTTCCACTCAGGAGGTTGCGGATTCAGTTCTACGTAAACCCACTTCTAATACAATATTTAAATGAATCAAAGTTGACCTATTGATTATACTACTCATGTGAGATCCATGTTCATAGCAATCGAGCGATAACTCGCAATATTTAATCAAATAACTAAATCGCGTCGTGTTATCACCAAACTGAGTAAACAAGATTTTTTACACACATATTTGTAATTCAAAAACCGCATAAAGTATCAGTTGTTGCGACTTACAGGGTCCAAGGTCAAATTACCAGTGGGTGCAGTTAGTACGATTATCTATTCTGTGGTTGGTACATTACTGTGTGTTAAAGCAATTATATTGTCAAGAGTCTTTAACGGCTGTGTCACCAAGCCTTTAAAGAGTCAGCAGGGACGTTCACAGCAAGAGCAGTAACAAGAACGGTGCGGTCGTACACATTCATTTTTATGGAGCAACCACCATTGTGAACTCCACCACAACTCTTCAAGTATATTATGCTCTGATATAATTAAACTTTACTGAGACTTGTGGACTAACTATGCTGCACATATTCGTGTAGTTTTCGAAATCTTCGGCTTACATAAAGGGCTTCGCAGTAAGGACTCTCATAAAGTGTGTGAGGGCAGAAAGCAGACGGTGAGCTGCTTTCTCGGCACACCCCGGAGGGAGAAATACATGAGAAAATATATTTATATATACTTTTTTTTTACGTGCGCAAAATCCCCACGGATACCTCCCCACCGGAGCCGGTGGAAGAGGTTATGTCGGACTCGAACCGACTAAAACGCACGCCGAAGGTGTCGGTCGTTTCGGGTTACGGGTTACGGGTCGTTTTGGTTGCCGAAGGTGAGGTTGACAGGCATATCCCTCGCACCCCGACCGACCCAGGGCCATCTCTCACGATCTGGCCCTCTCCACGGGTGTGTGGGGACTACAGAGTCCCCAACTCGTCCCCGGAAAACGGGGAGACGCGCCAGGCGCGCCGCCGCCGCGGCCTGCTTCTGCCAGGGTGACAGGCGGCTCCACCAGTCACCCCCAATGTTTATATATAGGGAATCCGTAGAAAGCACGTCATTACAAATAACGAAAAATCTTATGGATACCTCAATAATCTAGAGAACTTAGGTTAAATGAAGTATAAGGAATCAAAAGGAATTACGTTGCAATAGCTGAGGTATCATTTTGAAGATTTAACTACTTACATTAAGTTTAGTCACGAACACTGTGGTATTCTTGTATGGATTTTAAACTATTACAAAATATATCATTGAAACAACGATAGCCTTGAGATAAGGGGTTCGGTGAACAGAAAAGAGACATTGCACAAGATCAAATTTGGCAAGTATTGTTATAGATTGCCAAGATTGCAATAGATAGCATCAATTTTTGTTCGAGACATGAATTGTCTTAGGTACAAGTTGTACATTAATTAATTTGTAACTCGTAAAAGGATACATAATTTGAATAAATTGAAAAACAAAGAAGTGGCCCCGCTTCCGGGTTGTTTGTATAAATAATGTCGATAAGTCGATGTCCCATTCCTATAAGTCTAACAAGTCCTTTACTAGGATTAAGGTTTATTCATAGATTCAGACAATAGGTTTATAAATGCCGCCTAAATAATTAAGGCCAAAAATTGCCATGTTCTAATATTGTAGGTATCTGTGTACTGCTAAAAATTATAGAACATTAACATGTTCTATAATTTTTTAGCAGTATATAAAATATTATACGAGTTTATCCAAATTTAACGTCCTATATAGGTAAGTGGGTTACATAATAAGTAGCTTTTCCTTTTTGGGTTATACATATTATAAGCTCTTTTTCTAAAGTAAAAGGCTATAGAATAAAATTTTAAAGCATTTAGTATGTTAACTATTCAAATCGATTAAGATAGAAAAAAATTATACGTTCCACGCGGGAGTCGAACCCGCGATCTTTCCGTTTCTATCTTAATCGTCTTGAATGTTTAGCATACTAAATTCTTTCATTCAATAGTTTGAGCGGAGTCATCAAAAATCAATGTTTAAAAATGATTGCAACATCATTCTTTGATTCCGATAGTTCGTACGAATATCAGTAGATGGCTCCCACTGTCGCCGTAAGACGGATATATGTATAGAAGAATTTGGATGGTTTCAGGCGAAGGTTCAGTGGCTCAGTGGTCAGAGCTTTCCCCCTGTAAAGGAAAGATCGTCGGTTTGAATCCCGCCTGGACCGTTTAAAATTTTTCTATCTTAATCGATTTGAAAAAATACTATGAGTCAGCATATTGCATGCACCACAATTACTTTTACATATATTTTTTTACTACATACCCCCTTTTCCGAGACTGAGAAATAGTAACAAACATGTCTCATAAATATCGAGAGTCTAAAACAACTAGACTTATGCTAGATACATAAAATTCATCCTGATTAGTCAAATTTAGTCAAAAAGATATATATACATACGTAATATGTGATATTAATATTACATAACAGCGATTCTGTATAAAGTAACTATGACTTCATGCAAGATGCCTTTTGAAATGCCTGCATAAGAATTTCTTCAAGGAAATGTAACCTCCAAAATTGTCCCTCACATTTCGCTCGCTATAAGCGGTAGAATATTCCAGGAACACTGCAGAAACTGCACTGAGCAAAGACAGCTTCGCTAATTATAACCGAAACGGACGACGAGCCACATACTTGCCTCTCTAGTGACGAACAGACAGACAACAAAACATCAACACTGAAATCTATTCACGTCAGATAAACCATCAATCTTGTAACCTTTTAAGCAATGGAGCGTAGGAAGTGGTTATAATCAATTTAGACAAAATTAAAGTGGTCCGGTTACGATTAATAATACAAATGGCTTAAGATAAGACTTGCGAGGTGGTCTTTCTAAAGTGGAAACGTCTGAAAGTTTCTAGAAAGTGTAGCAAAGATTTTTATATAAAACTGAAGTAGTGGCAACGAGAACATAATCTTACTAATGAGCGCTTGCAACATTAGTGGTATCAGACGCACGTTAAAGTAAAGAAGAGTAATCTGCTAGGATGCTAGAGTTATGTTAGTCAGGGCGTTGCTTGTAGCTTAGCAACGCCCTGACTAACATAACTCTAGCATCCTAGCATCTCTCTTGCATTGACTAACATGGCTTAATTACCTACAAGCATCGCTCTAGCTCAGACTAACATAGCTCTATCACCAACTAACAACTTACTCACATAAAACCCTTTACCATCCCGTTTGGCCAGCGTGGAAACAGTAGGTCAAAGCGTCCCAATATTGGGAGAGGTCTAGTCCAGCAGTGGACTGCGATGGGCTATTTTATTGAAGCATAATTCAAGCACCGAGTAACGTGGCTCTAATCAATGATTTTTGCGCACATATCTACTAACAACCATACCTCTAACATCGACTAGAAGTGAATGATACCTCTTACGTTAGTTGATCTATTGACTTGTAAAATTTCCCATAATTAGCTAGAGCAAGTGTTAATTTCTAGGATAAATATATACATAAACAGTTGCAAATATAAGCCAATGTGAAATGTGTAAGAATTGAACTATCGCCTACCAGCACTATAGATGGGGAACAAGTGTTAGACTTCAACGCCACCAACGAAGCGAAGAGTTCAACAAATAAGTAATTTATGACGCAGTTCATCCGGACGGAATTAATCACATTGATACCAATACAAAAATATTTATGCGTGCGTGATTTATACGATTTAATGCTTCTATATTCAGAAACATCGGATAGCATCAAGGCTGCCAGAAATTATCAGCATGTCTGCTTTCAACTCCACAATACCATTTAATTTAACGTTCTTGAGTTATTGATTAACGTGATTCAGATGCAAGAATGTAGTTCTATATGTGTAAAATTAATTTCAGATAAGAAATTAATAGTGAAGTACGTATAAAGGTTTGAAGTCAAAATGCAATAATGATGAATTAAATACTCAAAATGTCAAAATAGCTCTATAAAGTTCGGTATTCTCAAGAAAACAACAAAACCCATTCACTTATATCAACTAATTATGAACTTATTGCTACCCATCTCATGAGAAGACTTTGATCATTCAGTAGGATGATGGCAGGCCCTAACAAGAACCCCCAGGTTCGTGCAATTGTTTATTCTAAAGGTTTAAGATAATGAAAAGTTTTATTTAAAAAAGTAAGTGTTACTTGAAAATAGAATGCAAACTGCAGCTGTAGTAGACGAATAGCTACATTATGAAGCTATCCCTGCAAAAAATTTCAACCTATCATTACATCAAACTTACTATAACCAGTATCAGTATAGTATGCGCGTGTAAAGCTTTAGTTAAAATTGTCGAGTTATGTGCAGCTAATGAGCAAAAAGTATTGACAATTATTATATCAGTAATGTAATACCGCGTTTTAGAATAATAAAAAGCGATACGAAACTCATTATAGTACAATAGAATAATACGTGTAGTGCCATTAGAAAATGCCAGGGCACGCGTGCTTTACTCACGTGGGGCGACGACCCTATAAATTTTATGGTCTCTAACAATAAGCCGTAAATTTAGGTCGACATGGTGCAGTTGCACTGATAGCCAACATACAGGAAAAGGTCTTAGGTAGGTTACGTAAGGGTATAGCAAGATTGCAAAAAAATATGTGGAACAATATACGACAGCAGAAACTAGAACATTATTTGTAATAAGCTTTTATTGGCAAAACGGCGAAATATTAACTTTACCGTAACGACAGTAAATTTTATTTGCCATGAACACGCTGATGACAGGAAGACACGAAACATAAGTTTTCTTTGAAAAATGGCGTTCGAAGTAATTCCAACACATTGCGATCGAGTTCAAGGTTTCCCTAAAATATGCTGTATCATGCATAATCTATAGGGCATCGTTATCTTTTTGCTCATCTCAATGGAAATGCAGAAAGTATTGTTAACAACCGGATATGCTAAACCAGTTACTACATTTAAAAACTTCGTGGTTTATGCTTTTCGTTGAAAGATAATATCTATATCGTGATTTTAGCTCGTGTAGAAAGTACGTTTGTCGTCGAGACACCTTTAGGAGTTGAGATAAGTACTTGTACATGACAACTGCTTCGCCCACGTCCGACAACAGGCTCGAAGCATGCCTAATTTGGGAACAATGCAATGGCAATTTCTGTTGTTAGATATTTATAGTAATAATTTTTCTATCAGTCACTTTTGTGAGTATCCAAGTATCTGTGACAATTGTTTCATTCACTCAGTGCTTTGAACTCCAGTAGTGTCACACATAAATTCTCCGTGGACTAGAACGTCCATGACAGGCGACCTCGAATTTGCAGCGCTTCGTCAGTGCAAGCAAACGTGGCGAATGGAGAGAGGTTAAATGGATAAACGCGTTGACGTAAGCATTGCGTTATTTAGGAAGAAATAAAACGCTACTAAAAGCTTCTTGTAGTTATAAAAAACGTGTTACCGGCAATAGTTATTTTATTGGAAGAGGTTTCATAAGAAATTAGCTGTCCAAAATAAACCGATAAATATACGGTATTTTAAAAATTGAAGCTGTGATTAAATACTTTGTTGTACTTGAATAAATTTTGAAGTGCTTAGTGAGTGGGGATTGATGGACAAGAATGGTCTCATCGTCAGAGTTCCTGAAGATTGCCAAATGGAGAAGAAAATTTAAAAAAAAGCTGACCTTGGAATCACAGGTAGAAGTTTCAGATGAAATCGGGATTATACATAAATATCACAAGGAGTGAGGGGCATGCGAATGTTGCGACTAGTCGAGCTAAAACTAAAAAATATAGCTATTTCAATTTCGAATTAGTTTTCTCTTCCCATGTACTTTGATGAATTTAAAAGTTAATGTAAAAAACTAAATTGCCTAACCGTTCCTTGTTCTTCCTTGGTATTGCAAAACTAGTAATCGCATTTCAAATCCAGCTAATGTACCAAAAATTTTCAAAGCAGATTGCGATGCTTGCGCCATAAGACGCTGATGGAGTTACAACGTACATCACGTAACGTTTAAGTCGCGGCATGTCTAATGCCCCATGTAATTGTGGCGCGGCATCATACACCTATACCAAGATTTTACTTACGACACCTCTATATCTACTTGTTCGTGGTTAGTTATATAGCATTATGATTTATTTCTATAGTATATTGCCGCGTGGTTCCCGCCAGAGTAAAATTTGGACCACCCCATCTCTTCCCATGTGGTGTCGTACAAGGCGACTAAGGGATAGGGCTGTTTAACATCGGACAGATATATACAGCCCAGACTCAGCCTCAGATGCATGGCTCGAGTCAACAATAGTGCCCGAAATACGGCAATAGACTCACCCCCTATTGCATGGGACCGAATACAATTATTGGTGAAACGTGGGTGATAATTCACCTCTGCCTAACCCTCCAGGGATAAAGGCGTGATTATATGTTTGTATGTATATTCGAAATATTCGATTTAGTTGTTTGGTTTCGAAATAGTCCGTGCAATTTTATAGTTAGAAGAGTCATGCCTTTGATATATTACAGTAGTACCAATCAAATAATTAAAGAATCAATTTCACTTATTCAGTTTGGGCACGTAAAGAGCACATATGAACGTCAAAATTTTACAATTATGTCAAGAAATAATATAAAATAAAATGATTCTTTCGGTGGTTCAGTAAGTTAGTTCTACTGAGAAGATACCAGCAAGATACTCAGAGAACTATATTAGCTTAACTAGATTATCTTATTTTTGACAATTTTCTTTACAATTTATGGTATGCGAGCAAGCAAGAGACTTATGTTGACCACGTATTTACATCATCAAGATACTCATCTACTTTGTACCGTATCCTCCAAGCCCTGATTCTGCTAATTTTAGGTCATAGCAAAACCCCTTTTACACCACTGACACTGTAAAAAATTTTTTCATTGCGTTTTTACGATTTTCTCTTTTTCCCACGTAGGTGACAGAACAGCAATCTATGAGTGAGTTAAACTTCTAGTTCTTCTAGTAAAGCTTTTATAAATCGTATTAACCGTGTACCACAAGACAGAGTGCTTCTTTCCTACTACAATCCGTGGGGATGTCCGCACGAAAAAAATTGAATGAAAAACACTACTGCTGCAGAATGATGTTAGCCCAGCTCATAAGTGACCTATGTCATAATTTGCCTACAACAAAGTATGATAATTTGAGATTGACATGGTCATTCACATTACTAGTGTAATACTCGTCGAGATAATATTTACCATGTTTATTATTTTTGTTGAGTACTCGATATTTCGGCGCTGTTACAAGCGCCATGATCACGGTGTAATATCCCGGCGAGTATTACACAAGTAAAATATGATTATTGTACTGTACTAAGTATGGAGGTAACCATTATTCTTCGGTCAGCTCTAGACAGCTAATAAATTTGTGTGTACTGTAAGTAATGTATTATAGTGTTAGGGACTAAATAAATAACGTGATAAAGCTGTTTACATTTAAACTGTGGCTTTTTGGGTTGTTATTTATAAACTTGAGGAACTCCTATGATGCAGTAAGTTTGTTCTCCAGAAAGTTAATTAATACTTTTAGTAAGAGGAGTGATGGCAGAAGTAGAAACAACCACAGCAGTCAAGATTTGTAGATTCAATATTGAACGAAACGGTAATCAAACTGTGACTAAGCTCTAATGTTTACGCAAACAGGAACATAAAACCGTTTCTACGCCCGAAGCGCTGGTAGTGGAGTCATACGTGGGCTTAATTATATTGACAGCGCCTACAAATCTGCAAGTAATGTATTCTTTCATAGACAGTAAACAGCTTTTGTCAGTTTAGTTCGAGATGTTTTTTTTTTTAATCTTAATTTTAATTAGGGATTTTTATCCATAAAGGATATGCCAATCCCATCGTACCTTTCGATATTATACAGGACAACAATACTTTATTAAAGTGGGTAAACACATAAGATGCATCAATTCACTGCTGAACCACCAGAGCCAAACGACATAATTTCATAGCCTCTTCAGATTTAGGTCTTGCTAAGATCGTTTGAATGAGAACTATATCCTGTCTATTTAGATTTAGTTCGGTCAGCAGCGAATCTTATATATAGTTACATATAATAATAGACAGTTTTGTTTAACTGTATCTAGAAATATGCCTAAATTAACGAACTTTAGTGTAATGTAATAACCTGTTTATTATAATGTTTGTGTAAATGGATACTAAATATACACCGTGGTTCTATACAGGCTTTTTTTTAATTGGATATATGTTTTAGTGGTTCCCGGGAGAGTAGAATTTGTACCACCCCATCTCTTCCCAAGCGGTGTCGTACAAGGCGACTAAGGGATAGGGCTGTTTAGCACCAGACAGATATATACAGCCCAGACTCAGCTTCAGATGCATGGCTTGAGTCAACAAAAGTGCCCGAAAAACGGCAATAGGATCACCTCCTATTACGTGGCACCGAATTCAATGATTGGTGAAATGTGGGTGTTAATTCACGTCTGCCTAACCCTCCGGGGATCAAGGTGTGATTATATGTATATTATATGTATGGATAAAAGTAAACGCCTAACTAAAAACCTACATGAAAAGTCGAGATGGAGTTAGACGTTTTCGCGTGATAGAAGTAACAAACATGTAATCCATACATCTCTTCATATTCATAAACTTGAACATTGATGACATTAGTAGGATTTGAAATTATACTAGAATCTTCCCGGTGTATACTTATCGTAAAAGTGTACTAGTTTTAAAAAAAATACGGGATAAACAGTGGACCTTCCAATTTTAAAAACCGTCTAATATTGGTAGGTTGAAATATTATATGGCTACAGGCAAGTAAGTGTAACTAAACAGGCTTTCAAGGTTCCCAAAATCTAAGAATAGTTACGTGAGGTGGCAAAAGGATAGGCATGCCTGGTGCAGGTGTTAGGTTACTACAACTTATGGCGACTTACAACACCAGGTGTCCAGTTTAAGTGCGTCATCGATACTGAAATATTAAATAAAGATGTCTAATATTGCCAAAGACAGATTTTTATATCAAAAGAAAAGGGGCAACATTATAGTAACGTGCGCCACCATATATATTATATCTCAAAATGGGAAATTACCTGTGTTAGGGAGTGAGTGCATGCAGTCCGTGTTATACACGTGTTAAACCGCAACTTTTTAATATGCGAATGCACCGCACTAATCCTTATACAAATCTTCCGAGGAGAGGGCCATATCGAAAGAGATGGCCCTGGGTCGGCCGGGGTGCGAGGGATATGCCTGTCAACCTCACCTTCGGCAACCAAAAACGACTCACAGGGCGTCGTGCGTTTTAGTTGGTTCGTCCGCCATAATCGGGAGAGGTTATGTCGAAGGAACCGGCTCTGGTGGTGGGGGTATCCGTGGGGATTTTTTGCACGCAAAAAAACCATTAAATCTTATTTACATACATACGGCTACAATCACGCCTATTTCCCAGTGGTGGAGGCAGAGACCACAGTTTTCCACATGTTACGATCCTGGTATGCATCTTTCGCTTCTTCTAATTTCATATTTGTTTTCATGCATGCTCTTCGGTTTCGGGTACTCTTGAGATGTCCTTTTTTAAATGCCTTCGATCTGATTGATCCGGTGACCCCTATCGGGTTGCCCATTTGTTTCGTCAGTCTTCTTTCGTTCCTCCTCTCGACGTGTCCGTAACCATCGAAGCATCCCTTTCTCTATCTTTGTCACTACATGTTCAACGACACCACAAAATAAAAGACTATATTCAGGAAGGCATTATGCCTTCCTACCAAGATAACTATATTTTCGCCCAATGTTGTCTGAACGAGAAGCTGCCTATTGTACTGCGTGTGTTTTCATACATAACTTATCGCCCTGTATATTCCTGAAGAAGTAGGCAGTTTTGTTGCCATCTACATTTCGCGAACTAGGTACATTCCTGTTTCCACAATTGCGAAAATAGGCATTTGTTGGATTTGAATAGATACGTTACAAGACTGTATTATGTTTTTGCACACAGTAATGTAAATACAAATTTTACAGTTAAGGTACAAGACCTTAGCAAACACTAGCCATTCCAGATCTGTACTGCGTGACCTCTGAGAACACTTTCCTAGTGTTGTTTGACCTTATACAAGTTTTAGACACACTACGTGAAGTTGACGTCATCCAACGTTAACTCACAAAACTCACAGAAGCTGTTATAACTTATTGCGCATATATTATGTGGAGAGCAATAATTAAATTATGCGATTCAAAACAACTTTCATTCACAAGTTTACCATATACTGCATTCCGTAAGTTTATGATATCGTAAGAGACGTTAAATCCTTTCCTGTTACACATACTCCTCTGTTCCTTTCAACTTTCTCTTTGCAGATCGCACAAGTAAAGTAAGTGTTCAGAGTCTACTGTAACCGCTTACCACGCAAGGGAATCAATTGCTTTGTTAGTAGTATAATTTATATTTTTATCTCGTGTCAATGATACGCTTAACATACATACATATAATCACGCCTTTATCCCTGGAGGGTTAGGCAGAGGTGAATTAACACCCCCATTTCACCAATAATTGTATTCGGTCCCACGTAATAGGAGGTGAGCCTATTGCCGTATTGCAGGCACTATTGTTGACTCGAGCCATGCATCTGAGGCTGAGTCTGGGCTGTATATATCTGTCTGATGTTAGGCAGCTCTAGCCCTTAGTCGCCTTGTACGACACCGCATGGGAAGAGATGGGGTGGCCCTAATATTAATCTGCCGGAAACTACGCGCTTTAGATTAAATTATTCGCTAATGAAAATGAAACTAAGTACGCCATGGTAAGGTAAATTATCGCGTTTTCAACCTAACTTCGTCATCATCAGCAGATTTACTGATTTACTGAGCTACTCTCTCCCGGACACTGACGTATGAGGACCACTGCACCAAGAAGCAACAGATCTCTTATCTTAAATTTATTTTTTCTTAAAACGTTAGCAGTATTTCAAAGTTGGTAAATAAGGATGAAAAATTAAAAATATCAAGGTAAGGTCAGTTCAATGATTAGGAGAACGCTGAGAAAATAGCACTTGCGAAACGAGACTTAGTTATACAGTTTGGGAAACGATATACTTCTCTTCGAATATCTAATAATAATACTATTGATCATCATCTGGCTTGACCTAATTTCAATTGTTTGGGGTCAGTGGCGCATTATGTCATTCACCATACGTTTCTATCTTCCTTTCTGACATCTGGCCTTTCCTTCAATCAAAGAATCTATCAAAGAATCAACGTCAAAATTTTACAATTATGTCAAAAAATAATATAAAAATATTAAATAATGTAAAAATTAACCATTGGAAAATGATTCTTTCGCTGGTTCGGTAAGTTAGTTTACAATTTATTCAGTGCGAGCAAGCAACTTATGTTGAAAATACTATTATTTGTTACTTTATTATGTTATTGCACATTAGGTATTCTGTTAGAGAAGCGGTCACAGCAGGTGCAACTAAATACTGTCACAAATAACGCCACGTTACGAAAGAATATCCACTAGCAGTCATCATAAACCGCGTAGGAATACTTTCAAAAAAGGAGGAGTTTCTCATCTCAATTCAGTTGGATTCTTTTTTTTGCATAACTTCCGTGATCGTGAACCTTTTATTTTATTTACCAAAATCTTTCATGTCTAATAGATAACTAGTAAGTGAAAGGATTGTTGAATTTAATTTTGATAGTAAATCAAATTATTAACTCTTCGAAGGCGTACACTGGCGAAGCTTATGTCTAATGCCTTGATCACACGCAACGAGTGGAGTGGCGAGACATTGTACTCGGACGATGCTCGGTACGTGTGAACATAGTACCGAGTACTTTGCATATACATCGCACTTGGTTGAAAGCACTGTCTCGCCACTCCACTCGGTGGCTTCTATCAAGAAATAAAAGTGGACAGCAATAGGTAACTTATTAGTTCGAGCGCCGCGTGTTTTCCGGCAGAGTAGAATTAGGGCCACCCCATCTCTTCCCATGCGGTGTCGTACAAGGCGACTAAGGGATAGGGCTGTTTGACATCAAACATATATATACAGCCCAGACTCAGCCTCAGATGCATGGCTCGAATCAACAATAGTGGAATACGGTAACATGCTCACTTACAATTATTGGTGAAATGTGGGTGTCAATTCACGTCTGTCTAACCCTCCAGGGACAATGGCGGGATTATATGTATGTGTGTGTGTAGTTCGGCCTCATACGTCATACTGTAGCTCAGAGACGTTTGTCGTTAGGTCGTAAATGTATGTAGCCCAAGATACATTCTGTAAGCAGTGGGGTTTACTTTTTTCGATCTATTACATAGGAAGTCGGGATTTTTATTTTTTAATTGCATTGCCCAACACTGGTTGCGGGTACCCTTGACCTTTTATTGTTAACTTTTGTCCAAAGATATATGTAAATAAATAAAATTCAATATTCTGAAACCTTAAACTGCACCAATACCGAGGTTAACTTTCACACTCGCAAAGGTACCTACTTCAAAATCCAGCTCACATGAACTAAGACTACACAAGGTTATTTTATTTGATTAAGGTCTATGCTAAAAGTTGTTAAACTACGGCTAATCTCAATCACTTAAAAAGGTACTCCTATATCGAGATACCGCGTACTCAGTACCCAGAGTACTAATTATTAGGTAATGCGCAGTATGGGTATCAAAGTGGATTTCGTACCTAATTAGCCTGCAAGCCGACCCCAAGAGTGTTGGGAAAAAGCTCGAAGGATAATGATAGTGAAAGTGAACCAATTAGCACTTATATGTCATTAATAAATGAGTTTCGTGTCATGGTTGAAACACAAAAAGGTTTTACGTAAGTTTTGGACATTACTCATGGTGCTTAACAAATATGCGCGCGAGTTCAAACAATACTTCACCAATCAATTGATGTCAATCATACAAGCAGACATCAGTTTTTAGCATTATGTTCTAATGAGGAGCTTGAATACGAAGCCTTCAAACTAGTCGTTTTAAACCTAGACAGTTTTGACATTGGACAAGACAAGAGCGACTGAAGTACGTCTTAGCTTGTTAGTTAAGTACCTAATCTGGATCTCGCAACTACTTAAATTTTAAACTAATCATCATCATCATCCTCCTGTCCTTATCCCAAGATTATTTGGAGTCGGCGCAACATGTGTTCTTTTTCCATTCATCTCTAGTTGCAGTCATTCCAACATTCACTCCCTTCTTAACCATGTCATCTTTCACACAGTCCATCCACCTCATTTTAGGCCTCCCTCTCCCCTTGTAGCCATCCACTTCCATAGTTAGTGCCTAAATTTTAAACTAATAAAATTAGTATAAAACAGATAATATTTTCGCGTTCAGTAAAAATACTGATTGTACATCTAATTAAGTTCAGAATGATCACCATCCCCTCCGATTTTTTTATAATTGGTTGGTTGGTTGGTTGCTAACTAACTACTTACTTGCAGTAGTTTGTTGGTGCTCAATCAGTATTTTTGATGTGAATTTGGATTATTTTGTCGTACAAAATGTACTCTTTTTGATATACGTTTAAATACCATCCGTATAAAACTAATGACTGTTCAAAATATAATAATTCTTTTGATATTTTTAGGTATGTACATAAAAAGTTCAAGAAGCTCTTTCCTATAAAGACTAATACTCGTACTTTGTATGTTAGATTTTTTTTAAAGAATATTAGCAACTGCAATAATTAATTTTGCCTCTAACCCCTCCAACTAAGCTAAATTGCTTGTGTTAGGAGTGGGTTCACGTCGGTAGTGTAATGGCCAGTATTCGAATCCAGAACCTCAGGATCGTAAAGCCGGCTCCTTAATCACTAAGTTACCGACGCTTTAATCACGAAGGTAGATTGCCTATGTATATATACAAAGAAATGCCTGTTTATTGGTATATTCTGCTGCCATGGATGGATGTAATAGACCTTATCGCATTTACCAGATAGGTAAGTTAACAACTTTCGACTATACACGCTGCAAAGTTGGTGGTTTTAGCAGGCAGGTACCATCGACAGGTACTATAGGATACTTATGAACAGTGAAACGGTACGTGAAATCACTTAATTTATAATTGCACGGTAACATTTAATACACCGACTAATAACGCACACTTTAGAGAAAGTATAGATAAGTAAAACAATAGGTTCGCGGTATCGCAACAAGGAGAACTAATCTGATAAACGACGACGAAACAAATTGCACTTAGATTAGATATTAGGTGGAACAGGTGGAACTTGAACAGGGTAATCTTTATAAGTATTAATTTTTATTGATTACCAAGATGTTGATTACCAACATTACCAAGATTTATTTATTTATTTATTCCTCACTACCATCTTTACAGGTTGTTACCCAATGCAATGGTAACAATAATTAATCTTATACAATTACAATTCATATATATATAAGGTATTACAATAAAGAATTAGGTCACATAATCAAAATTAGAATAAAATAATTAGTCATCAATTCCATACAATGTCAAATTCCTATTTAGATTTCTAATGTCTAAGTTACAATAAGATGTTGTTAAACATCGAGAATGACAGTTCGTGAGTTGGTTGAAGAGCTTTTATTGGTTTGCTTAAACTTTAAAACCAAGTTAGAGGTTTTAAATCATATCTGCCTTCATTGTTTCAAAACCTGTTACTAAATGATAATGTAGGGAACCGTAATAGCGGTATATCATCGGTCTAAGCCCTTGCTAAACTACCATATTCAGATTTACGACTTAAACCTGACAAATAGGCTTTTGGTCGATAAAGATATATTTCCGACTATTATAACGTGCATATCTCGGAAACCAAAGACAATAATAATTAGCTGCCACTGACTGATGTACGAAAGAAACAGTTTTTTTTTATACCACTTAGGTGGCAGACAAGCACACGGCCCTCCTGATTGAAATTGGTTACCGTGGCCTATGGACGTGTGCAAAACCAAGAGAGTCACACTCGCGCTTCCAACTCTGTAAGCACAGAGAGTTTCTATGCCGTCAGTGTAAAAGACATAGCAAGACAAGCTTTTGGTCTTCCCACTGACAGCACAAAACTCTCCAGTGAGTTCTGGCTACCCAACTCACCGCCGGGACCACAACACGAAGTTATTATGGCCGCGGTATTCTGTAGGACGGAGGTACTTCCCCAGTCAGACTGCCCTCAATAAATTATTTTAAAATGTGGTTGTTATTCGTTGTTTGTTAAGTTTACTCGTTCCGTAGTAGGTATTTACTTTTTTAATACTTAATGTGTCGAGTAGGCACGATAACAGCGAGGACTGTTTATTCAGTTGAAAGTCACCTTGAATTTGATGTTGAACTGCAAGTACAAAAGCAAATCGTACCCATATTGACACAGATATCATAATACATAGTATAACGCGATATATTATTGTCTGTCTATCGACTGTCTAGTTTAACCCTGCTCTTTTTTCTTGCAGAAATCTCTAACCCTTGCCAATGAACGGTAAAGGTGCAGCTGACAGCTCATATTTTTCACAGCAAAACATTGCAGGTACAATGTTTTATTAAGTTTTATTGATATTTTAGTGAAAATGTTGCGAAAAATATGGAATGTGGAACCTAAGATAGAAACACGCTTGTACGTAGACATATCGGTACATAGGAAGCACTGTACACAGAGATCTCTCTTCATAGATAGCACTACTTGTCGTGAACTTTTTTCATAGAAACCACTGTTTCCAGCTAACTTGGTTCACAGAAAGCGAACTATTCATATTTGTAACATAACATGAAATCTGCCTGCCGAAGGGTTAGGATTAGTATGGATTATACATTTACTAGAGGTTGGCAGAATCATCGGTACCCAAATAACCGATGCAAGGCGCCTTTTTATTAGGGTTCCGTAGCCAGATGGCAAAAACGAAACCCTTATAGATTCGTCATGTCTGTCTGTCTGTCCGTCCGTATGACACAACCACTTTTCTCCGAAACTATGAGGCCTAATATTCTGTTGAAACTTGGTAAGTAGATTGTAGATGTGAACCGCATTAAGAATTTCACACAAAAATAGAAAAAGACAATAAATTTTGGGGGTTCCCTTCCATCCTTAAAACTGAAAGTCAAAATTCGAACGAGATCTAGTACCTAAGTATTTTTTTAAAACGTCGTAAACCGCAATTTTCGCCTTTCATTCAATTAACTCAAAAAGTAATAAAAAAGCATTTAATGAACTACAAGAACTCTAATATTATGTTATTTGCGACTACGGAACCCTTCATGGGCGAGTCCGTCTCGCACTTGGTCGGTTTTAATAAAAGAAGAAAGAGATCATCTGTCAGAGTCAGAAAAGCGATATTTAGTAATATAATACATATGAATAGTTCCAGCTTTCTGTGAACCAAGGTAGCTGGAAACAGTGCTTCCTATGTACCGATATGTCTACGAACAATGTTTTCTATCAACCGAATTTTCGGCGAAAAGTGCTGTCTAGGAATAGAGATTTCTATTAGCTGTGCTTTCTGTATGTAGTCGTATCGTACAAGCGTGTTTCTATCTTAGGTTCCACACTCAAAATATGAGCTGTAATATAGCCACACCTTAAGACTCACATAGGCCTTTCTATTTTTCATTTTTACGAACTGCAATGCAGGGGTAATACTTACCTCTGCTAGTTGTTATTGCCATTTGAGATAGATTTGTGGTGTGACAAGAATGGATAAGATTAGGAATGAATATATTAGATATTAGAGTCGGCAGCGCGAGTGTGACGCCCCTGGTGTTGCACAACTCCATAGGCCACGGTAACCACTTCCCATCAGGTGGGCCGTGTGCATGTCTGCCACCTAAGTGGTATAAAAAAAATATTAGAGGAAGTTTGAGAGTAGCACCAAACACAGAAAAGCTACGAGGAAATCGTTTGTCCTGGTTCGGGCATGTGTAGGGATGAAAGTAATGTCGTAAAGAAGGCACTGATTATGGAAGTGGATGGCTGCAAGGGGAGAGGGAGACCTAACATGACATGGATTGACTGTGTGAAAGATGATATGATTACAAAGGGACTGATTGTTGAGATGACGGAAACTACTAGATGAATGGTAAAGAACACATGATGCGCCGACCCCAAATAAACTTGGGATAAGGGCAGGAGAATGATGATAATTATGATTTGTTATTGCCATAATCGGCGGTCGTCAATTATTGCTTGTAGAAACTATTAAAAAGAAAATACCTACGAGCTTTACTTCAACCATGTAGCTCCAACCTCCACAGCAAAACTTCTCAGACATATGAACTAAAATAGGACCGGGAAGTTCAGTAAACTGATTTTATACGTTGCTCATAAATACTCTATATTCGTAATACTAGTTATTTGAGTAGTAAAACAAATTTGAACAGCTCTATTAGTACCGGCGTCATCAGGCGTTGGTTTCAGTGCGACCGTTACAGATTAACACGTTACATTGCCGCCGAAAATAAGCGCCTTGCGTCATATCACTAGCGCCCTTAATCATGCACGCAGTGCGGAAACCGTTTATGAATACAGTTTAAAACTTAACTTAATTGTTAGTGCCTGAAGTTTTGGAAGTCGATTTGTTTATACACCTGCCATATATGAACATACTGTACGTAAATATACTAATATGGTTTGTTCGTGATCTGAATACCTTTGTTTTATTTCGCGTAATTAGTTGTTTGGCCGGGTATAATAGGTAACATACTGTAACAGGTACAGCAGGTATACATAATATAACATGGTAATTACTGGTATCGCCGAAGAATTAGCATAACTATATAATACTTCCCAGATTGATTGACATGCTACACTAGTTTGTGTGGTTTGGAAAAGGTAATTGAGTGTGATGTGACTTTCTGGGCATATATCTTAGACCCCTTGTGGAATGTGATTTTTGGGTGTCTTCTAAGGATAGAACGAGGTGTTCTTGTTACTTTGACGGGATGCTAAGGCAGTGTACGAGCTCTAACCATAGATTATATCAAAACAATCGCGCGCGCCAGGGTCTTGTTTCTTTCGAGTCTTCGGTCTAAGATATGTGCCCTGAGGTATACTCCTGCAAAAGGTTTTTATTTCTTATACACCCACGCCTATGTAGCACAGAATTGATAATCACAGATAAGAGCCGGTAACTCAATGGTTAAGGATTCGGTCTCACGATCGGGAGGTTTCGGGTTCAAAACATGACCATTACATACATACATATATATAATCACGACCTTATCCCCGGAGGGTTAGGCAGAGGTGAATTAACACACACATAATATCATCAATCATTGATTTCGGTCCCACGTAACAGCGGGTGAGCCTATTGCTGCCTTACGGGCACTATTGTTGACTCAAGTCATGCATCTGAGGCTGAGTCTGGGCTGTATATATCTATCAGATGTTAAACCGCCCTATCCCTTAGTCGCCGTATATGGGGTGGTCCAAATTCTACTCTGCCGGAAACCACGCGGCGTTACAATACCGATATAAATTCACTTCTAACTTAAGTAATTAACTGTAGGAGTTGGGAAGTACTATCAATTATAGTATTCATTTAAAAAAATATATTTTATCTTTGCTTGATGTGTTGCTAAGTAGGCATGTGATGTAACTTATGCCACAACATTCCTTCCTGCTATGCCATTATCACATAAGGAAGTAGTTAGTATATAACTGGCTTATGGTTTTATGCAGTGTATTAAGTCACAGATATTTATTTATAGTAGCAAGGCTCTTTCCATTGAAGTAGAGAGGGCTAACCCATCTCTTCCCTTGGGTATTTTAGACTAAGGGACTCTTAACAGCAATTGGCTCGCCCCCTTCTATGTGGGACCAAGAATTATAGATGGCGAAATATATACCCCTTTGGGGATTTATAAGCATGATTATGTGTATGTAGATTTTTTTTTTATAATGTCCAGAAATATTAAAGGGTTTTATGTACTTTTTAATATAATATCAATGTGCATCCCTGAAGAGATTTGCAGAGCTGTAATAATATCCACATTTCACCAATTATATTTTTCGGTCTCAAGTTATAGAGGGGCCCAATTGTCAACAAGAGGGATTTGCTGATGAAGAAAATCTGTAACTACTTTCCTAGAGAAAAATATGGATTTCAATTTGTGTATACATATATTGGATTACTATTTACCAGTACCTATACTCCATTTGGTTAGGTATTTAACTAAACATAAACAATCTTGATATCTTTTTTTAATTAGTTTTATTTAAAACTCAGTTTATTAACATTTATCTGTTTAGAAACTCATTTTAAAGACTAAAAACTTTACTTTAAACTTTTTTTTTTTTTAAAAGTTGCTACAAGATTGTTTATCCTTAGTTAAGTACCTAACTGAATGGGAGTATAGTTTTGTTAAGTAGTAACACTTTTATTACTTTAATAACTAACTTTTAAATACCTACATTTTCTGATTTTATTGAGACAGATATCATTCACACTAAATGTAACTTCAAATTTATAAACTTGTGTACCTAAATAGTTGTATACTACAAAAGTGAAATAAAATAAATGCATTGCTTAAAAATATACAATAAACAACATGTTTATTCATATGTATTTATATAAATAGTATTAATAGTAATAGCTTATAAGCAATTTTGTTACACCTACTGAACTGAATATATAAAATTAATTTTCCAATTGGAATAGTTAATTATCCATAAAAAATGCTTAAATAGATATTGATCAACATTGCTGTTCACTTCTGAATGTCTTAATTCAAAGTTAAAATGTGATTGCTTTACAAGTAGTTGAAAAGTAATTGTATATTTAGAATAAAAAATTATGAAATAAACAATGATTTAACATCTATGGAGGCACAAAGTAATCAACCCTCATTCATGTTTAAATGTTACCGACAAACATATAATTATACGGACGAGCATCTGCAGATTCGTTACAACTTTGTTACGAGCACTCAAAATCACGGATACTGACAGAAAAACACTTTAATATTATTGTATACTTACATGGTACATGTGAACTTTCAAGCACATATATTTAGTTGAATCGCTAAAGTTATTTTATCACAATTTTGGCAAAAATTACACTTAACTTTAAGTTGCAGGTGCCATCAGAATTGGACAGATACACGCACTGACATGAAGACACGATTCTGACATTTACTGAAATTTTTTTTTGTTTCATTTTTCACGGCCATGAAATCAGGGGTTTTGAAGTTTTTGTTTATGAAAGTACTGAATGCAAACAATTTTCAACGTTTACGTTTGTAGTGTCATCCTGCGATTTAAAAGAAATCAAGTGATTACATTCTCATTGTACAAAATAAATACTATTTTATGAAATGCTAAGGTCCCGTATCCATTGCCGTCTTTATTAAAATATCGATCTGTCATTTCCTTTTGTCATTCATTGTCAAAGTCTAAATGTCAAACGAAATCCGAAAAATGGCGATATAATATTATATTCATAACATAACATCTATGTAACAATAATTAAACATATTTTTTTAACAAAGTAATTCAACATTGGTACAAAAAATTTATTGGACATTGGCGAAATTCTATGATTCTTCTGTAGAAGTTGGTTACGCGGTAAAAGGAGAAGATTTTCAATATATAAACATATTAGTATTTGTATGAATAAATACATTTTAGAAAATGGAAGCTGACTCCACGACATACGATAGCAATACAAAGAAAGAAATAGCTCAGCCAGGTCTACCTTTCAATGTATGCCCAGGGTACGATGTGCTTTACTATTGTATGGTTGTGATTTTAGTTCCAAAAAATTTAATTTATTCCATTATGTATAGGGGCTGCCCACTTTCTTGAACATCTACATTATTTACAATTGAATATGATATGGATAGGTATACATATAAGTGCACTTAAAATGTAAATATCCAACTACTTATAATGAATTTTGTTTTTTTATTACAATTTTACTTCTGACATTTTATAAAAGTGTTGGAAGCCACAAACAAAATTCGTTTGTTGTATTCCAGAATGTAATGCTTGTTCCGCGTAAAGAAGAGTTTACTACGTACAAATACTACAAATTACACAAAATGTGCAGAAAAGGCCCTCATGTGTGACCAGGCATGGGATAACAAACAACATAGCCATGTAAAACCATACTAACACCTACACAGCTTTTAAAAGTAGTTTTAAATTGCAGGAACTTTCAACTGTATAAGGATTTTATAAGCAACAATGGTGATCAAAGACTAGAATGTCAGCTGGTAGAAAGGCTACAGACATTTGGATTGCTACCCAGCAGTATGAAGTGCCTTAGCAACAAACCGGATTGCAAAGTTGTTTGCAGACCTGCTAGAGTTATAGACCGGTAAGTTGCAAATTATTTGATATCTCTGTTTAGTTAAACACAGAAAATGTCTGATTGTAGCTAACAGCCGATTGCAGATGAAATTGAACACAAAAAAATTCTATCTTCAAAATTTTTGTTGAAATGAAAAGAACTGATAGGGTGCAATTTTCTATGTAGAAAAGTTTACAATTAATATGGTGAGTATGTTGACTAAGAGTGTTAAGATTATTTCTGAAGATGTGAGGGAATGGACACAGACCACGTGACAATTTCTCAATATTGAGATAATGGAGTAATATAAGATAATAGACATTTACATCCAAATTCTGTCTGGAAGAGATCGCTTGGCTGTTGTTCTGTACATGTACTGTAATTTGTTGGTTGTAATAATAAAAAAAAAAGATTTTATTTTCTCTTGTAACGACGCGCTCTGCAAACGTCGTCACACCGGTTTTAATTCTATTTTTGAACGAAAAGTTTCGGAACGCGGAGTGAATGACATTTTGACGTATAGCTGTCAAAGCACTTTTCTTCCTAGCGTTGAGGCTGGATGGTCGATATTCATGGCTTCGTAACTTAATTTCAATAAATCTCATAAAAATGAGAGTATTTTTGCCTAAAGGATAATAGTTTGTGTCTTCACAACTATCCTCTTGTGGAATTATAGTTTATTTCTGCTCTTAATCTGAGAATATTATGATTTCTTTTGCTATTGGCATTGTTCCAGCAAATTAAAGCGGTTTCCAAATTGGAACCGCCTTTTTCCTTTTTCTCTTTTTGCCTTTGGACTTTTTCTTTGGACCTTTGTCTTCGGTCATCTGCATTTCCTTATGGAGGGTTTGGACTTTTCGCCTCAAACCTGGATGTACCGCATGGGCTTAAACTGAAAACTTCGCCTGCTACGAGCTTTCTCGCTGCTGTGTTTACATATACTCGCCGAGGGATGCCGTGAGCTTACTTTAATTATATTTTAAATCTAAACTTCAAAATAACCTAAAAATGCATTGGTGACATAAGATCATATTGACATAAGATCATATTGACATAGGATCAGATTGACCTAGCTTATAAAACTCTAATTTTAAATTTAAGGTTAGATATACATTAGGAATGTATCCTTGCAACTATTTCTAAATGCACACTGGAGTGGACAATAAAACCTTAAACCTCACCGTTTGGTTTCATTTAGCTCACCTCCGGCAGATTAAAAGTTTCCAATCTCCGCTGATTATCCTAGGCATGTGTATCTCCAAGGCGCCCGAACTTTTATGGTAATGTACTTACAAACCAATTTTATTTCTATTTCTTTTAAATAGGAGATACAGGGAAAATAAAATCATTTTTTTTTTATTATTACATCTGGCACTCGCGAACAGGGACATGACAGTGTGCATATATCTTTATTCCTTGTCACCTTTGCATTATTTTTTACCTTATCATGTTAAGAACAGTGTTTTCTTCATGTATTTTACTGTTACATAACTGTGTATTACAGTAAATCTTTGTTATTGTTTACTTTGCAAAACTAATCATACTACAAGTTAGTACTATTGTTTGTATCTCTCAATTACAGGTGAATGTTTCAATTTGTATAACATGGTTATTGTTATAATTGTTTTATCTTATATAGCTTTTGTTTATTACAGGTAAGATTTTCCACTTAGTAATATTATATAATTACTAGTTCTTAACCTTTATTCACATGTGTGAAAACATAGTAATATTTGAATATTTGCTGTTTACCTTAAGTAGACATAAATAATTTATTTTGTGAATCACTAATGCATTTTTATCTTTATAGGCATTTGACCTAAATAATTTTTGCAACAATAACATTCCATTCTATGAGTTTGTTTGACTTTTGAGTTTAGCGTTTTGCTATCAATGCAATTAACTTCATTCATAATTTAATTAACTTTAATTAGAAACTTTAATTGATACTTTAATTAGAAACTTATAGTGTATTTAATACAACTTTTTATTAGATTTTCACATCCTTTTATAAATCAAACATGGATAAGGAAATACAGGTCCCGCCTTTGTTTGAGAATATTGTTAATGATGTTCCAGTTGGTACTTCACTCATGAGATGCCTCATGTCATGGCTGATTTATCTGAAGTTGTTTGGACCAGAATTTGATAATGTAGCATTCTGTTACTTAGATGATCTCATATTGATAAATTCTACATTCTCTGATCATTTAGATTATTTAAATAAAATTTATAAAATCCTTAAAGATGCTGGGTTAACTATTAATTTAAAAAAGTGTAATTTTTGTAAAGATAAACTGCGTTATCTTGGTTATATTGTTGATAGTAATGGTTTACATACAGACCCTGCTAAATTAGAGTCCATTAAAAGTTTCCCACGCCCAGAAAGCGTTAGACAATTAAGAAGTTTTCTTGGGTTATGTTCTTATTACCGTAGATTCATTGATAAGTTTGCTGATATTGCTTCGCCCTTAACCAAATTAACGGCCGGAAGCAAGAATTCTAAAAAATCTCTTTTCTGGAATGAAGAAGCTGAAGTTGCTTTTCATAATTTAAAACTTGCATTAATTTCTGCACCAGTTTTACATTGTCCGAATTTTGAAAGACCATTCTCTTTACATTGCGATGCTAGTTCTGTTGGAATTGGTAGTGTCCTGAGCCAAGATGATGATAATGGAGATCAACATCCTGTAGCTTATTATTCTAGATCACTTAATAAATGTGAACGTAATTATAGTACAACTGAGAGAGAGTTGTTGTCAATATTGGATTCTATTGAACATTTCAGACCTTATATTGAAGGAATGAAATTTACAGTTATCACTGACCATGCTAGTTTAACTTGGCTTCTTAAACTTGATAATCCTAGTGGTCGTCTTGCACGTTGGGCTGCTAGAATTTCTCAATTTACTTTTGATGTTAAATATAAAAAAGGTTCTTTACATTTAGTTCCAGATTGTTTATCCAGAATAGAAATTTCTGCTATTAATATTCCTGTAAATAATATTATTGTTATGCCAAATGAGGATATCGTTGATCCTTGGTATAGAAAAATATTTGTAAATTGTCAAAAGTTTCCTAGAAAATATAAAAATTTCAAAGTTGAAAGTGATACTTTGTATAGATTTTGTAAAGATAAATATAATCCTAATAATCGTTTAAATTGGAAAATTGTCATACCTAAAGAACACATCTTAGACACTATTAAATCTAATCATGATGATGTTAATTCAGGACATTTAGGAATTCATAAAACTTTAAATAAATTAAAAATACATTATTTTTGGAAAGGTATGTTTATTGATGTTCAAAAATACATTTCTTCTTGTGATACTTGTAAAGCTTATAAATCTTCTACTAATCCACCTCATGGAATTATGGTTAATCCTAAGAAAGTTGATAAACCAATGTTAATGCTTTCTATTGATATTATTGGAACTCTTCCAAAAGCTTATTCTGGCCATAAGTATATACTTTCAATCATAGATGTTTTTACAAAATATTGTTGGATATTTCCTATGACTAGTGCTACCACTAAAGTAATTTGTGGGATACTTGAAAAAGAAATATTTCTTAAGTTTGGAACGCCTAAAGTTTTTGTTTGTGATAATGGAAGCCAATTTACAGCTAAGCAATTTGTAGATTTTCTAAAAAGTTATAATATTAGTAAAATATTTTATAATACTTTATATACACCTCAAAATAATCCTGTAGAGAGATATAACAAAACAGTCGAAACATGTATTTCTTGTTTTGTTAAAGATAATCATAGAACTTGGTCAAAATATTTGCCTCATGTTCAATTAGCTTTAAATAGTAGTGTGAATCTAGCTACAGATTTCACTCCTAATTTTCTCATGTTCGGTAGAGAACTTATTTTTGATGCTTCATTGCACCGTTTTAGTAATTCTTTTGATAACCTCAATCAACTTGATGTTGTTGATAGGTCTTCATTTGCTTTTTCACTTAAATCACTTAGTGATATTTTTATAAAAGTTCAAGCTTCATTGCTTAAAGCTTATAAGCGTAATGCGCGTTATTATAATATAGGAAGGAAGGTCATTTCTTTTGAGGTGGGAGATATAGTGTGGAGGAGAAGTTTTGTGCAGTCTAATGCTCCTGCATTCTTTTCGGCTAAGTTAGCACCTAAGTTTGTTAAGTGTGAAATAATAGATAAAATTTCCTCTAATGTTTATGTTTTAAAAGACCTTAATAAAAACTATACTGGTCGTTATCATATTAAAGACATAATTAAATATTAAAATTATTCTTGTTTTGACAATGTCTATCTTTGTCTTTGGTACTTTGTTTGAAGTATGACCCCACTATGAGGTGATGTTTGAAAGGTTGAGGGGTGTTGAAAGGAGATGTATGTTAGGAACTTCACAACAATTTATTAATTTCAATTTTAGTTTCCTTCAAAAATAACTTAGGTCATTTTAGGACTTGTTATTGTGTAACTCTACTCCATATTAACAAATTGTTCCACATCAAAAGATCTTATATTTTTATTTATCTTTGTTGTATAGGATTATTTTCCTGTATATATTTTTATACACTTGTATATTTAATATTGTATATTTTGTACAAATTTAGGAATTTAGTTTCTACTCTAATATAGGAGTGAAATTTAATATTCATTTTCTACATTAAATTCACTTGACTTATTTCCACTCACTTAGGGAATGGAAAATTAAGTTTCTTGAACTTTATTTTTGTACAGTTCTGGGTTATTTTCTTAGTATTAAGATTCTCGGATTGGACGCATTTTATGCATTTTTTACACACCTTGTTATACCATTTTTTGGGAAACTTGTGTCTTACTGGACTTTACAATTTTTTGTGCTATTGTGTTTTCATACACATAGTCACACCTTACGCTTTGCGCACGGGAAGCTGGTGGTGTTGAGCCGGTCGTAATTGTCGTTTTTCTCTTTTTGTACGATTGTGTTTTTATACACATTGTTACATTTTTTATGCTTTGCGCACGGGATGTCGGTGGTGTTGTGCCGGTCGCAAATGTCATACTTTTCTTATGCGGTTGTGCTCAGAAAGTCAGTGGTGTTGTACTGGTCACAATTGTCATATTTTCTTTATATTTTGCTTGTGCTCGGAAAGTTGGTGGTGTTATGCCGATCACAATGCTTATAAATATATTATTACGACACTTTTGTTGTGATTTTGTTTTGACGTTTTGGATGTTGGAATAGGAATTTGAAGTCGGCGGCTTTTCAACCTAACCGACAGTGGGAAAACTTCATTGTTTTTACCGATTTTCTTTCAGATTCGGCAGCGTTGGTGCTTAACCGATATCTTGTTAGTTTCATATTTTTGTTTCAGGAATAGCTGGTATAGAGTCGGTGGCGTAGGAGCTCAACCGCACTTTTGTATTGATGCTAGAAGGCTGGTTAAGATCAAGAATTAGATTCGACGGCGTTGGTTGCCTAATCGATATCTGGAATGGACTTGAGTAGGGATTGTTTAATTTGTTTTATTGAAGAATTTATTTTCACTTTTGTGTTGAAATAAGTTTTTACTCTTTTCTAAGTTTGGTTTCGGTTATTCCATTAAGTTGGATAGTGTCCTTTGTTTCCATTTGAAACTGGAAATTCTTTTTCAACTTAATTCTTTACTTTTCGAGTGTTTTCACATTCTTTGATTTTTAGGAATGCTTTCCCATTCTTTAATTTATAATTATTTCTGCAATACCCAATGCAAGATGCTTTCGCATTGCCTTTTTTGTTTATTGAAAAATGTTGCAAGACATTTTGTCTTTTGAGGTTTTTTGGAATTTTGTTCTGGACTCTCATAATTTTCATTAGAAAAGGAAGTTTCTTTCTTTCTTTTTTCTTTTTGGGGAGGGATGTAATGTAACGACGCGCTCTGCAAACGTCGTCACACCGGTTTTAATTCTATTTTTGAACGAAAAGTTTCGGAACGCGGAGTGAATGACATTTTGACGTATAGCTGTCAAAGCACTTTTCTTCCTAGCGTTGAGGCTGGATGGTCGATATTCATGGCTTCGTAACTTAATTTCAATAAATCTCATAAAAATGAGAGTATTTTTGCCTAAAGGATAATAGTTTGTGTCTTCACAACTCTGGAGCGTCAGTGAAAAGTGATACATTTCGAGTTATATTATTTATTTTATTTTTTGATATAGAAGATCTATAAAAAATTATCTATCTTTGACTCTTATCCCCGTATCTTTAGGGTTTAAAATGAGCGACTTAATTTGGAGCATAATGATATAACTGAACGTTTTTTTACCATTTCAATTGTGTAAAATAATACTTTTAAAATCATATCAAATTGAACTAAACAATATTTTTATTTCTGTACTGTATAATGATACAAATTGAATCAACGAGTTTAACACAATGTAAATGTATGGATTAGAATTAGTACATTGTAATATAAGTACACTTCCATTAATATACATTTTAAAACTTACTTTAGATTATTTCGTGAAAAGTGATACAATTATATTTATGACGTTAAAAAACAAATAAATTTTAATAAAGTTATGTGTAAAATGATACAATTCTTAAAGAATCAATTAACACCATGATATATTACAATTGTTAAAATGTGTCGAGTGATATAACTAAATTAGTATCAATATAAACACAGTGTCGGTATAAGTGTCTAATAATACAATTATAGTTGTACCAAAAACACAAGCTTATTCAAATATTTGCATCATCTAAAATTAAGTGTAAAGTGATACAAATCCTCAGCGGTAATTACCTAGCGTACACCTCCCGCGACCCCTTCCCGCGTTGAACACTGTGCGAACGGGATGGTAATATTAACAGGTTTGGTGATGCAACCGACTCGCTAGTCTCGCTTCGACGTTCTTCACGGGCGCACAATGCTTATGGTAAGTAAGTTGTATCATTTTACACAAAATACGTAATATTTTTATTGGCATTATTTTATTAATATTTGATACAAGTTTTATGCAAATGTAAATAATAATGCTATTTAAGTAAAGTTAATTAATATAGTATTCAATTATAAAGATCATAAGCTTAGAGTATTTATATTAAATTACTGTGTACTGTAATGATTAAATCGATTATGTCTTGCTTACCTATTTATTCTTTCTTTTTGGGAGTGTTATATAGTATACTAGCTGTGCCCGACGGCTTTGCCCGTCGTATACTTCATACCCCCGGGTGCTTAACCTTTCGGGGTAGGTATGAAAAATAGATAGTAGCCAATTCTTAGACCTATTGAGTAGGTACCTATACATATACAATTTGATAATAATCGATTAAGCTGTTTCGGAGGAGTATAGTACCTAACTAACACTGTGACATGAGAACTTTATATGTATATAAGAATATTGTTTGTATTCTTTAAATATAAGTTTAATATCTAAGTATAAGTCTTATTTTCACCAGGATTGATTTTTCGATTTTTTACAGTCCGCAGTAAAAGCAAGAATAAATAGGATTATGGAGGGCGTAGGAGGTGAAGAACACACTAAAGTGGATGAAAAGACAAGCATTACGAAAAAACAAATTGAAAGGCAGACGGAAGAATCAAATACTACTGAAATTCAAACATATCAAGATTTTGAGACCACAGGTACAAGTTTAAATTTATCAGACAAAGAAAATGAAATTATGTATATGGCGTTAGAGGTCTCCAAAGAAGAGCCATCAGGTAATACAAATATTGAACTTAAATCAGACTGTCCTGAAACTTTGTCACCTAGAATGTTTGACTTCAGTTCTGGTAGCAGCGACGACTACGTACCAAATACAGACACAGATGATTCATCTGACAATAGTGTATTTTGTCGACGACGCTGCCTCAATAAAGTACGCCAAAAAAAACGTATCAGAATTTCAGAAAGTTCGTCGGTTACGTCGGTAGGAGAATCAGAACCAAGTTGTTCTAGTTCAAATGTTAAAAAATTACGTAAATCGATCAAAGAGAGAAGAGCTGACAGACAGGAGAGACTCATGTTAAGAAATGCAGGGAAAAGCTACGTTACGAAATTGGGTAAAGTAAAACAGGGCAGATCTTTAGCACCCTTAACGGATTGTCGCATGAAATGTAACATTCGTATACCTCATGATATTAGGGAATGTGTTTTTAAAGAGTATTGGCTTTTAGGTTCATATGATGAACGAGCTAAGTATACAGAACGTTTAATAAAAATTAATAAAAAGAAAACGCACACCATAGGGGCGAAACTTAAACGGGAATACAATAATACATATAAAATTATATATTTTGGTGATGAATATAAAATATGTAAAGGTTGCTTATTAAAAACTCTCGGTGAGAGTAATCGATTCTTACAGAAAGTTTGTGAAAAAATAATAAAATATGGTCGGGTACTTAAAAGTGAAAAAGGCAGAGCTGCCAGTTACAAGAAAATTTCTGAAGACCGACTTAAAGCAGTTAAAGAGCACATTAATAAATTTCCTGCCTACCAGAGTCATTATTCTCGAGCCAAGTCTTCTAGAAAGTATCTTAGTGCCGATCTCTGCATAACTAAGATGTATCAACTTTATTGTGATGAAAATAGTGACCCCGTTTGTAAGACTGTGTACGCCAAAGTTTTCCATGACATGAACTTATCATTTAAAAAACCAAGCATTGATACTTGTAACAAATGCAACCAGTTACAAAATAAACTAAAATATTCTATAGACGCTGAAGAGATTACTCAACTACAAGAATTGTTACAAAAACACCAGGAAGATTATGAGAATGCATATAACGAAAAACGTAAAGACAAAGAAATAGCAAAAACTAATAGTTTACAAACATGTGTAGCATTCGATTTGCAACAATGTTTACCAACTCCTATGTTAAATACTCAATCGGCTTTTTATAAAAGACAATTATGGGTTTACAACCTAACAGTTCATGATTTTATGTCGAATAACGCATATTGTTACATGTGGCCTGAATCAAGTGGTGGCAGAGGTGCAAATCAGATTGCATCATGTTTGTATGATTTTACCTTTACTTCATCCAACTGCAAATAAGCTAATTATGTATTCTGATTCATGTTCCGGCCAAAATAAAAATTCTATAGTTTGTACATCATTGGTAGTAGCTGTCAACGATTCTACGCAACTGAATAACATAGAACATAAGTTCCTCGTTCCCGGCCACACACACATGGAGGTTGATAGTGACCATGCACTTATCGAAAAAGCAAAAAAACGAACATCTATGAACATTCACCATCCTCGTGATTGGTGTCAGTTAGTAAGAACAGCCTCTAATAAAAGTAACAAATTTTCAGTTATTGAAATGACAGAAAATGATTTTTATGACTTTGCCCTTTTTTTCAAAAATAACCTTTTAATAAAAAAAAAAAATGAGGTCGGAGAAAAGTTTGTTTGGTCCGATGTTTGTGTAATGAAATTTACTAAAGGTCAATTTCCCAATTTTGAATATAAAGAGAAATTCATAGGTGATTACCAATTAATGTCATACAAAAAGAAAAATAAAGACTATAGCCTTGTTAATATAGACGCCATACAGAAATGTTACAAGGGTCCAGTTCCAATTAGTAGCCAAAAGAAAAAAGACCTACTGTCGCTTTTAGATTATATTGACCCAGGAGTTCATGAATTTTATCACAACTTATAAAGGTATACGAAAAGGCGTAACTAATCTGTTGTTTGATTGAAGGTTTATCTGATTGTTAAAGCAAAAGTTTTTTAATTATTTGGAAAAAATGCACATTCCTTTTTATTCTTCACTGATTGTTGTTTTGTTTGCATTAAAAAATTATAGTATAAAATGACTAAGAAATTTGTTTAGACTAATTTAAAGAAATACATAACAATATATAAGTAATTTGTGATATTATTATATACGAGAGAATTATTATAAAAAGACTGTTACAATAAGTGTTTTATTAAGTTTTAACCATATTATTTGATACATATACTGAGATATTATCTCATTCTAGGCTGATTATTTACTTCAAGTAGTTAGAACATAAGGCGAGTTTGTTTAATATTGATTTACATTGATTACTTATACTTATTAATAAATACAGTTTGTACCAAAATTTGTACCTATTATTTCACTCATCACTAATAGTACTACCTATATACTTAAGTAATATCAATATACACGCTGATATGTTCAGTTGTATCATCTTAACCACACTTTGTATCAAAAAAACACATCATATTTTTATAGATTCTAGAGGTGTCTAATGATATGAATGTGTTTTTTCTGACAAATTTATAATTAAACGCTCAATACAACTCACATTTACTTAAATGAATAATATTTATTTCAACACTTTCTATTTTTTCATTTGTCTAGAGCACAACAATAGAATTTTAAAAAAATGTACCATTTGTCATGAAACCTATAGACTATGTGTAAAGTAAGTCAAGTTAATTTGTATTAATAGTCACAAAATTGGTTAATAAATGTTTGATGTGTTTATTGATATAACTGTATATTTTCATAAATTATAAAAAAACTATACATATTAATCCTCAAATTCAACCATAAAAACCTTCGTTATTATAGTGTTTATTAATCGCAGTAGCATGTTTTTATTTTAATTCACTGTAAAACAAGTGACAATTTTTTAAAACTTTAAACTGGATTTTCTCAAAACTATGATTTTCGAGTTATATCACTTTTCACTGACACTCCAGAACTATCCTCTTGTGGAATTATAGTTTATTTCTGCTCTTAATCTGAGAATATTATGATTTCTTTTGCTATTGGCATTGTTCCAGCAAATTAAAGCGGTTTCCAAATTGGAACCGCCTTTTTCCTTTTTCTCTTTTTGCCTTTGGACTTTTTCTTTGGACCTTTGTCTTCGGTCATCTGCATTTCCTTATGGAGGGTTTGGACTTTTCGCCTCAAACCTGGATGTACCGCATGGGCTTAAACTGAAAACTTCGCCTGCTACGAGCTTTCTCGCTGCTGTGTTTACATATACTCGCCGAGGGATGCCGTGAGCTTACTTTAATTATATTTTAAATCTAAACTTCAAAATAACCTAAAAATGCATTGGTGACATAAGATCATATTGACATAAGATCATATTGACATAGGATCAGATTGACCTAGCTTATAAAACTCTAATTTTAAATTTAAGGTTAGATATACATTAGGAATGTATCCTTGCAACTATTTCTAAATGCACACTGGAGTGGACAATAAAACCTTAAACCTCACCGTTTGGTTTCATTTAGCTCACCTCCGGCAGATTAAAAGTTTCCAATCTCCGCTGATTATCCTAGGCATGTGTATCTCCAAGGCGCCCGAACTTTTATGGTAATGTACTTACAAACCAATTTTATTTCTATTTCTTTTAAATAGGAGATACAGAGTGTAATAATAAAAAAAAATGATTTTATTTTCCCTGTATAAACCCTCCATAAGGAAATGCAGATGACCGAAGACAAAGGTCCAAAGAAAAGATCCAAAGGCAAAAAGAGAAAAAGTCCAAAGGAAAAAGAGAAAAAGGAAAAAAAAAAGCGGTTCCAATTTGGAAACCTGTAACAAAATTGCATGTCATTAGAACAAACTCCAATATGAACACGAGGTCCTAATTTTTTATAAATTTGTGCGACTTACCGCCTTAATTTGCTGGAACAATGCCAATAGCAAAAGAAATCATAATATTCTCAGATTAAGAGCTGAAACAATAGAATTTTAACAATTATTTTTCAAATTAGGAACGTGGCGAATTCCAACAAAGTGAATCTTATTAAAAAATGACAACTCACCAGAAATAAACTATAATTCCACAAGAGGATAGTTGTGAAGACACAAACTATTATCCTTTAGGCAAAAATACTCTCATTTTTATGAGATTTATTGAAATTAAGTTACGAAGCCATGAATATCGACCATCCAGCCTCAACGCTAGGAAGAAAGGTGCTTTGACAGCTATACGTCAAAATGTCATTCACTCCGCGTTCCGAAACTTTTCGTTCAAAAATAGAATTAAAACCGGTGTGACGACGTTCGCAGAGCGCGTCGTTACATGGTGTACAATAAAGATTTATCTTATGGACTTCAAAGTTTGTACACTTAATTTGCATTTGCAAATATTGGTAACAGATATTCACATCCACAGTTGCATTTGCGGAATACTAAAAATTGAACTAAAATCACTAGTTTGTATGCACAAAAGGTAGCTCTGCGACACCTGTGCTCAGTAAGCTGCAGTTCTGGGCGGAGCTAGGCTGTTTACTCTAACCAGTACTCTGCACGCACAATGGTCCAAAAGTAGGCTAAGTGCGGACAAGGTACTCCTTTCCATTCCATTCCATTTTGTATGCACAAATAAAGTACTAAATTGGTTTCTAGCAACTAAAACTAACTTGATGGTTATTATTAACATCACCTTTGTTTTTTTTTTCAGAGTACAGTGGATATGTGAGGGATGTGGTAAAAGGCAACCAATTAGGGCCTGCTCCTTCTTCTTCAGACTGCAATGTTCCTTATTACAAGCAATGCAAATTATCTTGGCATGGTGCGAGGATGCAGATTTGGAGGTTGCGGCTGAGCATTTTGGTAATTATAATATCCACTCTCACTTATTTCCCTGAATCTAATAAAAGTTATAAGTACCTAAAATGTTATCTATATATCACCAGTTTTACTGTCAAAAAGGGTTATGTTTTTCCTAATGTATTTCCTGAACTATTTCAAAAGTTGACATTACAGATAAAATAAATAGAGAAAGCTGCTTATTGTCCAATACCTGGAGTTTGTAAGAGTGCTAAGTTCTGATAGTTACTCAGATGTTATGATGCATACACACATAAGCTACTCTAGCACTCCATCTAGTGTATTCCCATCCATACAATGGTACCCGTTGGGTGTTGTACGGGTGGAGATATTCTGGCAGGGCACTCCTCGGCAACACAACACAGAGAAAACTTTATATTTACGAATTTAAATTTATATTCAGTTTTGAAATTTTTACATGTTTGAATGTAAAACGGCGCCATTCTTATAAGTCGAGTGAGACACCCGTGTAATACCCTACTGATATGATATATGTGAAAGTTTTAAGAAGTTTGGATGTTTGTTACTCAATCATTCAACTAGCAATCCACTGCTGGATATAGGCCTCTCCCAATATTGGGATATAATTTTAGAATATTTAGAAACGCCTATAATTTTAGATTTTTTTCCAAATGCTCCAAATAAACAAAATTTCAGGTTAAGTATTAGTATCAACAAAATTATGATTTAACAACTAAAATTTTGACATCAGCTTATTTATGAGTAGATAGGTACCTATAAGACATTACAATTCCACATTTTGCTAATAAAACTGTTATTTTCCATGCTCTCATGAGTTTTGAGGTAAGATGTGTTTTCAGATTATTATTAGTATCTACTCAGACCTACAACAAAAAATTTCGCTGTCGAGTGTTCGCTTTCGGTGTACGTCGTGATTTCTATTTTGTAATTATGATATAGCAATGAAATTATATCCTTCATACAAACATCGTAATAAGGAATGAGTAATAATGACTATGCTAAACTCATACAAAATTTAAGGTGTTTACTAACATATACAACATACATAACCAGATGTTTGACAATTGTAAATTTCATAATGCAAAAATGAATAAAATTTTAACACAGTCAATGTCTACTGCGAGAGTCGGGACTAAACCCAACCCTAGACTCATATCTTTATATATAAAGAAGCCCAAAGATTTCAGCCCAGAGATGCTTCTTTGGTCAGCCATAGTTAATAGTCATTTGAAGGCAAAGGAAGACAAAGACGCGGCTGCTCGGACCTCCTACCAACTAGTCAAAACAGTGTGAAGTTTTTCCGGTTAGCCAGCCGCTGGTCGCCCTCACTCACTGTTTTCATATTATATTATTCATAGATTCCAGGGGGGGGGGGGGGGGGGGGGTTCTAAGCAATCTCATCCATAATGGGCGCTATGAGGGACCGAAATGGAGTCAATACATTCCACCGCCTACGCTAGGAACAGAGAGCCAATAACGCCTCCGAACAGGTCTGGCATAGACACCGATACAACGCGGGGTCCGGGGGCGCAGCTTGCTTCTTACCATAGAGTAAAGTCACATAACATGGAAATTTGCCGCCCTCTGTTGATGCCACCCGGGGCACGTGCATCGGCTTGGCCCTCCCTAGATCCGGCCCTGGGTACGAGAACAAGTTTTAATTACAATTATTAAATTGCAGGGTTAAAACCTAAAGTGGCAACGGTAATATACGATAGGCTGGACGAATTGGCTATACAGGAGCAGAACAAACGGAAGCTTGGCGGGGGGAACAGCGTGGTGTTAGCCGAGCTGTATCCGGATTGCGTGAACCGACTGTCACCGGACACTACCGACCAGCCAAACGCGCATAGAATACTCATGCTGGCTGATACTAATGTAGGTTTGCATAAATCTTTTTAACAATAAGTTTCTTTACCTTCTTTTTTTTTATACCACTTAGGTGACAGAGAAGCATACGGCCCACCTGATGGGAAGTGGTTACCATGGCTTATGGACGTATGCAACACCAGGGGTGTTACATTCGCGCTGCCGAACATGAAGAAACCTTCTGATGCCCCTCCTGAAGAGCTCCATATTGTAGGGGCTTGGGAAAACCGCAACAGGGAGGTGATTCAACAGCTTGAGTGTGCGTGGGATGAAGTTTCTATCATACCGCACAGTGCGCACCGTCTCAGGTCGCAATGTGTGAGGATGAATTCTCTGCCCATTAAGCTGAGAGGCGGCCTTTATTTCTACTTGGCTTTTGTCACATATTGCTGTACTGTGTATATCTGTTTTAATGCTAAGTAAAACAAAAAATGTTTTCTTTCTTACTTCTTTCTTTCAATGATAGAATGTAGACGTTACGTGCGAAAATTTCCAACCACCGGAGCCAGTGGTAGAGGTTATGTCGGACTCGAACCGACTAAAACGCACTACGCCTGTGGGTCGTTTTTGGTTGCCGAAGTTGAGATTGACAGGCATATCCCCCGCACGGGCACCGCCTCGACACTGGGCCACCTCTCTCGATCTGGCCTTCACCTCGGGTAGTTTCTTTACCTTACCTTTTGACGTAAATATGTTCTAGAATTTGCTTCTATAGTGAGAGACAAAGCAGAAAACTTAATGATAGCTAAAGATACGAGAACGTAGCTGACTGCACACAGCAGCAATAGACAACGTGTCGTCCCGACTACACATATGGTCCATAGAAATAAGAAGAGTACATGTGCCATTTCATTATATCAGTCCCGAAAGAAAGAAAGAAATAATAAATGCTTTTTCTTTCTTCTTTCTTTCCTTCCCGCGGCAGACACTTATTATCCTATCCGCAATCCGTTCATTGGTCTTTTTCTACTACACGTTTCCCTTTTTTTTTCACATACATAACATAATATAAACTCACGTCTATATCCCCGAAGGGGTAGGCAGAGGTGCTGACATCCACATTTCGCCAGTTTATGTTTAGCTCCCAACGTAATAGGTGGCGACCCTATTGCCATTAACCGGGCACTTATAAACCTGCGATAAATACACAAATAACTACGAAAAGCATCGAAAAGTCATTGGTGTGTGTCATGATAAAACCTGGAAACGAACCCGAGACCTCGTCTCAGCAATCCATTACCCATACCACTAGGCTACCGCGATAAGGGTAAACGCCACCATTGAGCACCCGCAATGAATTAAAATAAACAATATTATCACATTCAAGTCTTACGGTACGGTACAGCCGTTGGCTGCTGCAGACTACAGTCTCTGTGTACCCAGGGTGCACCGTGTGGAGATTCCCGTCCTGACCTCACAAGAATCACCATACCAATGCAAATGAACCTAAATTTTATTTTTCATCATCTCCCGGCATAGGTTGAAAACTAAGAAAATGAAAGTAAGAATTATATTCGATGTTGTTTGTTACAGCACATTCCCACGGCTTATTATCTTCATGTTATAAATGAAGACAATAAGAAGGCAACTGTTGA
The DNA here is from genome assembly GCA_963662185.1 of Eilema griseolum. Classification (NCBI taxonomy): domain Eukaryota; kingdom Metazoa; phylum Arthropoda; class Insecta; order Lepidoptera; family Erebidae; genus Eilema; species Eilema griseolum. Next base: position 20,389,454 of record OY759240.1, on the reverse strand, counting down.
AGACAACAATCAGGTCAGTTTATTTATTAATATTTTCCTACATTGATTAAGATATAGAAAAAATTTAATCGGTCCCACCGTCGCCATGAGACGGATGTATAGAAGAATTTGTATGGTTTCGGTGGTCGGAGCGTTCCCCCTGTAAGGGAGGGATCGCGGGTTCAAATCCCACCTGAACCGATTCAATTTTTTCTATATATCTTAATCAATTTGAATAGTTATAATAGTACTGCCCTTATTTATTTTTATTTTATTTTTTTATTTTATTTTATTTGGAAAACAAACAGTATCTTAAAACTAAATAACAACTGCTTATGAAACTATAAACCATTGAAACGTTTTCGCATGTGTGTATTTAGTGCTTGTAGTAGTCTTTTTTTTTTTATATTCTTAATACAGTCAGAGAACCGAGTCAAACCATTTCTTAGAAATAAAGCGACTATAGGAGGATGGGTTCGTGTTAAAAAGATCCAATTCTGAATGGATTCCCAAATGATTAGCCGAGTCAGCCGCTCTTACAAGAAATGAACCCTTTCGGTAATTAGTGGTACCTCGAGGGACGTGAAGCGGATATTGTGCTCTAACGGACCTAGTGGGCACTCTCAATTGTAGTCTCTCAAGTAGGTAAGGAGAATCTATCCTGCCCTGTGCAATCTTCACCAAGCAAGTGATATCTGCGCTTGCCCGTCTTTCATGAAGTGGTAGTAAGTGTTGCCTTTTACATCTCTTTTCGTAGCTATCGTCATAAATCTTGCACCTAAATTGTAGATACCGAACAAACTTTCTTTGCACTGATTCTAGTCTTTCTATGTAAACATCGTACTGTGGATTCCAGACTTGTGAGCAATAGTCAAGGATACTGCGGACGTATGAGCAATATAGTATTTTAGCCGGTTTTACACTTGTGAACTGAGAGCACGACCTTATCACGAAACCTAACATTCTATTTGCTCTAGTGGCAATGTTATCGATATGACTCTCATACGTTAGCTTTGAATCGTGTATTACACCTAGATCACGAATTTCGTTCACTCTTAAGAGTGCAACTCCTTTCAGGGAATAATTAAATCTATGTATGTATGGTTTACGAGAGAAAGTTATAGTGTAACATTTGGAAGCATTAATTGCCAAATTATTTTGTGCACAATACTCTTCAAATCTAAGCAGATCCTGCTGCAAATCAAAGCAGTCAATGTCATTTTTAATTTGTTTGAATATTTTCATGTCATCAGCATACATTAATTTTAGTTTAGTTTAAAGTTATTTGTTCTATATATTTTTTATAATACTTATATGATCGTTTAAGGCCTTGAAGTCGGAGATAGAAGAAGTGATACGCAATGCTGTGATACCAAACTCTCTCGTGGTCACCGGGAACAATGTGCCCTCGATAGACGGGGCCTCGTCCATGCAACAGTTATTTCAACATTGCGATGTTGATATGCGACATTTTTGTAAGTTAATTTTTGTTTACGTTTTCTTGTAATTGTAAATTCAATTTGGAAAGCGGAGGTGTGCCTCTCGAACAATCATAGATTATATTAAACTAATTACGAGCTCAAAAGGGCTCGCGTCTTTAGTTGATCAGTCCTTTTAGGGTCAGCGCAGATACACGCGGGAGCTCGGGCATTTTCTAACGGAACGCGTATACTTGAGTATGGGCTTCTTTTTATGAGGACACGGGATTTTTTTGCCAGGTTTAAGCTAATTTCAAAGTAAACGACTGCCCTAATAAAATATCTCAGTGGATTGCAATTCCTCAGTGCACTCCCGGGTTTGCTGGAAGAGAACTCAACATTGAGTTCACCTTTGTCTTGTAAGTGTACAATAAAGAATACATAAATAAATTATCTTTGCTGTTCTCCTCTCAGTCTGCTGCGCTTACCATTATTGGTAATCTGGTTAACCAGTTAGTGCACATTTGCGACCTTCTTGACATTTATCCATAATTGTTTTGCATATTTAATTGTCGACCTGTATCAAAAAATACTAATTGCAGTGAGTTCCCGCATCTGGCGTCAAGGCGTGTCCCTGTGCAGCGCGGCGGGCGGCGGCCCCGCGGCGGGCGCCCAGCGGTACCTGCGCGCGGCGCTGCACCGCCTGGCGCACCCGCACGACCTCTACGAGCACATCCTGCGGGCGCTCGCCGCCGACTGTACCGACTGCGACCCTTGACTCACCGCCACTGGAGACCGACCATTCAGCGTCGAGCGCAGCGCTGCGATCGACCTTGATAGAGACTGCTATTGGTCGGACTGGGTGACGTCACTCGAGATCGACCAATGAAAATCTCTAATGTCTGTCGCAGCGCTACGCTCGACGTATGCTTAGAGAGTTGCACAGCAGTACTGGGGGTGACAGGCGGCCTCACCTGCAGAACTAGGCGGCTTGGAGGAGCGACCCTCTTCCCGGGGAAAGATGACACAGTGATTCCCACCGCATACACAGTTTATAAACGTTAACGATTACCCCTCGTTTTCACCTAAGTATAAAACCATATATTTGAAAAGTTGCTATATGTCACAGGCTTCAGTGTGAACGCAATTGTGTTTTATACTTGCATACAACTTGTTGGCTATACATACTATGTGCACGAAAAAGTATCTGAGACAGCCTCAATACATGTATAAAACGTATTGTGTTTTGACTAGTCCTCTACAAGTGTTTTACTTCTTGTTGTGTGGTGAAAACGAGGGGTAACAAACATGAAATTGTCTATTACATAATAATACTGTACGTACTCGTCAATATCACGTAATAGTTTCGTCTTGTAGAATATTATGCCGGCGTATTGTAAAATAAAATGATGAATGACTGAGTGCGACACGTATTTTGACGTTTATGACATACGTTGACACTGTTATAAACGTCAAAAAACGCGCCATTTCCATATATTCATCGTTCCATTCTACAATAAAATTTGAAAGCCCAAAGATATTTGTAGTCTGTGGTTAGTAATTTGTAAAAATGTTTGACGACCCCGGATCGCATGCCAACATGGATTAAGGCCACTTCCTCTTCATTTTATATTAGGCTACTACCATCTAAGATTTTTTTTTTACTTGCGAAAAATCCCCACGAGTATCCGTGGCCGGTGGGAGAAGTTATGTCGGACTCAAACTGACTAAAATGCACGACGCCTGTGGGTCGTTTAATGTTGTCGAAGGTGAGGTTAACAGGCATATCCCTCGCACCCCGGCCGATCCAAGGCCATCTCTCTCGATCTGGCCCTCCTCCGGTGGCTGACCCTCCTCGGTAGCATCTCAAAAGACTAGTTATATAATGTAGTATTGTATGTACTCAATAAGTTAATTGATAAGTATTACGCAACTTTGTGCCTTTTAAATATAAGTCTTCCCAAGTGCCTTACTGCGGTTGTAATGTTGATTTATGTTTGGTATGTTTTCTATATTATAGTAATGTAATAAAGTAGTCGACCGTTAAGATAAAACTAAGCAGTCTTATTTAAATTGATATTCAGTTGTGATATTTTTGTGTGTGTATTGTTTAGAGTGTCTACAATATAGTGCAAGTTTTTTCTCACATTCATCGGTGTTGAGTAAAGAAAACAAACAACTAGCCCATTGCTGTCCACTGCTGCACTAGGCCTCTCACAATGTTGGCAGGCTTTGTCCTACTGTCCACTCTGGCCAGACGGGTTGGTACAGGGTTTTATTTCAAGTTTTCCTTCTCTCGCAGTTATATCGTCTGCGTATTTTTCCGTTGATAGCCTCTTAAGACATCCTTCGGATGAAATGGAGTGGTGGATTTATTTTGACATGATTGTAAAATTTTGATGTTCATATGTGCTCTTTATATGCCTAAACTGAATAAGTTAAATTGATTCTTTGATTCATACAAATCATTGTTTTACATGATGCCCACAGCTACATTCTATCATCGCACCTCTCGCCATAGGCAGGGAATTTATCCACACACATTGCGACCTGAGACGGTGCGCACTGGAATGACCTCCTTGGTACGGTTTCCCCAAGCACCTACAATATGGGGTTCTTCAAGAGGGGCATCAGAAGGTTTCTTCATGGTCGGCAGGGCGAGTGTAACACCCCTGGTGTTGCATACGTCCATAGGCCACAGTAACCACTTCCCTTCAGGTGGGCCGTGTGCTTGTCTGCCACCTAAATGGTATAAAAAAATCAATGTTTACTCGTCACCGGCAAATATGAGAACAACTCGCACTCAGGATGCTATCTTGTTAGCACCATTCTTATAAGTTGATTGTTAAGTTGGTTCCTTAATAAAGAGATACATTACTATTATTTCTGTTAATCCTGGTGATTGTTATAATTAAATAATAACCGCGGTAGCCTAGTGGTATGGGTAATGGACTGCTGAGATGAGGTCTCGGGTTCAATCCCAGGTTTTACCATAGCACACAACAATGACTTTTCGATGCTTTTCGAAGTTATGTGTGTATTTATCGCAGGTTTATAAGTGCCCGGTTAATGGCAACAGGCCACCTATTACATTGGGACCTAAACATAAACTGGCGAAATGTGGGTACTAGCACCTCTGCCTACCCCTTCGGGGATATAGGCGTGAGTTTATGTTATGTTATAATTTGATTCACTTCGGTAGTATGTTATTATGTGGTAACGCAACGCGCATTCCTTGGATTGCAATTCTGATACATTTTAGATTTTTATTGTATTGGATAAATATATTTAATGTTTGAAGCAATTCGTTTGCTATTCAATTCGATTTAGTATGTAAAAGTGAATGCTAAGACAGGGCTCCCACTGTCGCCCCAAGATTGTTGAATAGTGGAATTTCAAATACTCCAGGTATGGCTCAGTAGCTCAGTGGTTAGGAGCATTCCTATGGGACTGGTCGCAGGTTCAAATCCCGTCTGGGCATTCACTTTTGTCTAATATAAATTGAGGATAAATAGAATTCCTCGTCCTGTTTCGGACATGTGATGCGTTATGGAAAAAGTAATGTCGAAAGAAGGCGTTAAGTACGAAAGTGAATGTTTACAAATAAAAGGAAACTCAATAGAAGATGACAAAACTGTGTGAAAGATGTGAATAAATCAATAAAAAAAAATGTTTTGTTTTTTATAAAGAATTAGCTACCGCCATTGATATACAAAAACCCGATAATGTTGTGGACTGTATAATTTTCTCTGATGTTGTGAATAAAACAGCAATTTCTTGGTCATTGTTTATTCTTCAGTTCTTATCTCAGACTCAACCTAACTCAAACTCATAATTTTTGTATAGCCATGGCTACCGCAATTACTAATATTCCCTCTAACCCCTCCAACTAAGCTAAATTGCTTGTGCTAGGAGTGGGTTCGCGTCGGTAGTGTAATGACCAGGATTCGAACCCGGGGCCTCTCGATCGCAAGGCCTTAAGCCTTAACCACTAACCTTAACTTACATTTATCGTTTTCTGTACATAATTGTATGATGTTTTTACAGTCTTAATCTATACTAATATTATAAAGCTGCAGAGTTTTTTGTTTGTTTGTTTGAACGCGCTAATCTCTGGAACTACTGGTCCGATTTGAATGATTCTTTCAGTGTTGGGTAGTCCATTTATCGAGGAAGGTTTTAGGCTATATGTCATCACGCTACTACTTAAGGGAGCGGAGCATTGATAATAAATGTTAACAAATCCGGCAATTTTCCATACATATTTTGAAGACTAAAACATACGGGTTCAAAGGGATATGAAGCTTCAAAATATACCCCGGGCGAAGCTGGGGTGGGTCAACTAGTAATAGTATAAGAAGGGACAACATTAAACCTAGTTCGATCAGATAACCGGATGATAATATGTATATCGTTAGACCAGTCTTTAATGGGAGAGTGCGAAATACCTATGCTGCAAGGGTATAAAAAAACCCATTTGAAAATACTATAGAAATCTGAATTTATATTACCAGAAAAAAAATCTATCATCTGGAAAATCATCAAATTCTGTGTATGTAAAAACACTGATGCAATTTCTAGACACTTGTTAACTTTGTATTAGCAATTAAATCACTCCCTATTTTCCCTTCGTATTAGTATGAACTATCTACTTTATGTATATATTTATTTAATATATGTATATGTATGTCAGTATTTATGTTGATATTTTTTGTGTAAAGCCGTATATTAATTTTATTTTACTTACTTTTCTCTCTTTCTTTTATTTTAATACACTGTATATTTAAGTTTAGTCTGTAACTACACCATATCTTTTGTTGTTATAACATTACTGTCCATCACAATGTTGCCTGGAAGAAATCGCTTCAGCGATAAGGCCGCCCATTGTACATTGAACTGTATAGATGCTACCTACTTGTCCTACTGTAAATCTGTTGGTGTACAATAAAGACTTATCTTTCTATCTATCTATTTAATAATCTATCGTTGGAACGATAGGCGCTATCTGTGGCATTCTTTTTCATCATCATTTCTAACCACTTTCGCCAGTGTTTAGAAATTGCAGTAGAATTTTTTCATACACAGAAATGTTATTTTTTCAAATTATTTTTCCGTTCATGATATTATCATCACTTTATTGTTGAATTTATTTCATATTTTCTTCAAAATAAGTGTTCATCTTCATTCATACAATTCAGTTCCTGAGGTAAGGGCCCTTCGACTACGCTATAACAATAAAATAATATTTGCCATATATTTATAACGCGCCCCATAAATTAAGTATGGAAACGTTCACACTAAGCTTTACTAATTTAGCTTATTGTTCTAATTTCCTATACTCTAAAGCGCAATAGTATAGCGCAGTCTGAATCCACCTTAACTTCTGGACACTGCCAGGGGTCCGTTTATCCCTTTTGAATTATCGTATATGCACTTTTTATGGAAGGGACTGCCGCCTGACATTCCAATCTTGAGAGGAAAGCGTCCGCTAGAGTCCGTCAATCAGCAGGTGCAACAACATGCAGGTTAGGCTTTGCACAGAGTGTCTTTGTCGGGCTTAAAGATGGTGAGGGTTTTTTATCACTAATAGAATTCATTCAGCCTCAAGCAATAATTCCAATTCAAAATTCAGTCGCTACCTGTATTTCGGCTTTAAAGGAACGAATTCGTAGCCGACCGAAGACCGCAGTGCATATACCGTGGCCATGGGTATACCCAGAGAGTGGCAATGGTGCGCCCTGCCACCCTGCTCTGCTCTGCCCGAAGTTGGGAAGTTGCCCCATCTCTTAAAGATAATTCGGTACGCCCATGACCCTGAAGATTTGAACGTGATCTCGTGTCAGTGGCAACGATTAAAAATTTATATGCGTCCAGCCCATCCTGCAGGCGCCGGAGGCATTCAAATCAGCAATTGTGCAGATATAGGGCACAGCGTGTATGGCAGGAGATGGTCCACAGTTACACTTCCGCGTCCAAGTTGTACTACTGTACCTACGCCCTACAGCAACCGCCCTAAGACAACTTATTTAGACTTTTAGGTAATCCATTTCAATTCATGCCCGGGTGGTAGGCTCTCAACAGGCTAGCTAGTGTCTAGAGAGATGCATTTTTCGTGAGCCACCTCTGGTATCGAACGCTCCCGGATTGGCCTTCCACAACAGTAGTAGGTATAACGAACGAAGCTCCTACTTTTAAGAGGGATGGGCATTGGGTTTTGGAAGAGTGGGTGATGCACATCAGTTTCCCTGTTTGTTCTTCTCAATTCATGTGAAGTTGTCACAAACTACGTGCCGCTGCCGCTTGAATGTTAGCACATATTGTAAGTCTTTTTAATTCATTGGGGCTTTTTTTATACCACTTGGTTGGCAGACAAGCACACGGCCCACCTGATGGAAAGTGGTTACCGTGGCCTATGGACGTGTGCAACGCTTGCGCTGACAACCCTGCTTCTCAATGGTACGTACTCAACCTTTGTTCGATATTGGACAGATTCTTGGATTGGAAAGATACGATAGTTCGACTGATTGGTAGATTCGTCATATTCTAGGGTTCGATGGAATAGCTATAGGTATGACAGAAGTACAAGTGATAATAAGAATAAGAATAATATATATCTGTATCGAAGTTTAACAAGTGGGTAATGTATGTGAATAGACAACACTTCATCCTACCGAACATATGGTCCATAGAAATAAAAACGAGTATCAGTCCCGCAATGCCACTCGTTGGTTTTTAACTACACTTTTTTTTACATACATTACTTGTTAAACTTCGTTACGGGTAAACGGCACCATTGAGAAGTCGCAATGAATTAAAAAAATAATATCACACTAAGTATATTTCACGGTACGCTGTATCCTGCTATTGCTGCTGTACGCTGTCGGCTATGAAGCTATGAACCCCGATGTTGCTAATTTTATGTCATGTCACAGATACTGCAGAAAATGACATTTAACTTTACACTTTAGGTACGATCCTGTTGTTTTTCTTTTCTTTTTTTTATACCACTTAGTTGGCAGACAAGCACACGGCCCACCTGATGGGAAGCGGTTACCGTGGCCTATGGACGTATGCAACACCGGGGGTTTCACACTCACGCTGCCGATCATGAAGAAACCTTCTGATGCCCCTCTTGAAGAACCCCATATTGTAGGCGCTTGGGAAAACCGCAGCAGGGAGGTCATTCCACAGCTTGAGTGTGCGTCGGATGAAGTTTCCTTCATACCGCACAGTGCGCACCGTCTCAGGTCGCAATGTGTGAGGATGAATTCCCTGCCTATGGCGAGAGGTGCGATGATAGAATGTAGCTACGGGCATCCTGTCAAACAATTCATCTGAGCACATACCATTGTATAGGCGGTAGATCATACACAGTGAGGCAAAATCCCTCCTATGGCTAAGAGGTTCCACACTACCTGTGAGTATAGGATTGTCAACCAGCCTCAATGCCCGTGTTGTTAAAATCTAAAATTAAATGCCTCCTTGTAGAGTGAATAAAAAATGTAATGAAGTATTTTCCATTTAATTTTAGACCTTACACTTATATTAATAAAGTCTAAAATGTCAGTGGTATGAGTGGTTTTGTTATGAACATAAACTTAGAAGAATCCGTGTCCTAGTACCTAACAAGTCCAACCCCTAAACAAGTAGGTAGCAATTCGTTGGCTGGCGTAAGTCTTCTCAAATAGCTTATAGAATACATGAAATTGATACGCATTTAGACGTTTACGTCAGTCTACAACGTATAAGTCACAAGCGCCGGTAGCTTAGTGGTTATGGTGTCGGCCTTACAATCGAGAGGTCCTAGGTTCGAACCTGGCCAATACACTACCGAAGTGAACCCACTCCTAACACAAACAATTTAGCTTAGCTTAGCTCTAACCCCTCCAGGTTAGAGGGAATATTAGTAAAATCGGTTCTAACATTCTTTAAAAAAACGTCCAAATTGTGTCAATCCCATACACTCGTCAATCTATTCTGTAATACGCCGGTCAACGAATTTCCATTTGTCTAGAGGACAGACAAAATTTTATTTCACGCCTAAGTGCCTACTTTGAGAAACGATCCAAGCACTCGTTAACCTCCTCGTGTTTGCAATGTCCATGTTCAAATTCGAAAGTCTCACCGAGTGTAAGAATCTAATAAGGAGGTTGCTCGACGGTGGCCGAGGGGCGACTCAACCGCTAGGTACCGTTGCCCTTGGTTTCCAGTTATCTGAGACAGCGGCCAATTTGCATGGGAATGCAACGGTGATAAAAAAAAATCTAATTATCTATTGTATTTACCTACTTTTGAACCGGCTACGAAAGCTAATTTATCGTAATAATTGTGACAACGCCGCTAGTCACAGAACGGAAAAAGTGCGACCACATTTTGTCACTTTGTATCTAAGTTGATAATTGTAAACTCCTGACACGTTTACCGATAGAAAAAAAAAAAAATAAAAAAAAAAAAAAAAAAAAATTAAATAGTCTGCGACCGTGGTTATATTATCTCAATAAAATTCGATGACAATATAGAACATATAAAGTCTAACATTAAATACACAAAGTTATTAAATACAAATGCATGGCAAGAAGAATTAAGAACGTCAGAGGGTGGTTTTAATGTTGTACATTTGAACATATGTTCATTGAGGAAGCATTTCAATGAGCTGGAAGCGCTGACATGCCAGAATATGAGTCATCTGGATATCATAGCACTAACAGAGATAAATGTAAAGCAGTATGAATTACCACTGTACAAGTTGTCGGGATACAGTACGTATGCAGACACGAGAGAAGGTACCAGAGGGGGAGGTGTGCTCTTATATGTGAAAAATAAACATAACTTTAGTGCCAAACCGATAAACGCTAGACATTCACAAATAATACATGGCAGGCTGTACCAGGATGGGAGGCGTGTAATGCATATAGTGATAACATATAGATCACCGAAAACTGATAAAGAAGGTTTTGTACAAGAAATTAATCAGTTACTGTCTAGCATTCCAAGAAGTTGTGAAGTGTTATTTATGGGCGATACGAACATCAACATACTGTGTAAAACAGGGCTCAGCGTTTTAAGTGTACACAACCTATATGTGAACAATATGTACGAGTTAGGATTCGATTGTGCTATCAACGACGTAACGAGAGAGGAAGTACGTGACGGCTTGGTGACGAGATCATGCATCGATCACGTGTGGATTCGATCCCAACGTACCGCCGCAGCCCACTTGTTAACGTGTAAGATGTCCGACCATTATCTCATAGGCATTTGCGTGGCCGGCGTAGTGAATAACCCCGTAAGTGAAAAACAAAACATTACAGTGATAAGTGATAAAAAAGTGTTCAAAAAGCTATCGGCACTATCCTGGGACCATTTAATGAACTGTAACTGCCCTCTGCACTTGTATGACCGAATGTGTTCAATGTTTGTCAGTGTCTACGACGAGTCCAAGGTGCAATTGTGTGTGACTAAAAAACGCAAATGTAAACCTTGGGTAACGGAGAGCTTACATAATATGATTGCAAATAGGGACAGACTGTTCAGATTACGTAAAAATAAACCAAATGATATGAATGTACGATTGCAGTTATAATAGGTACAGAAATAAAGTTAACAAATATATAAATAAAGCTAAAAATAACTATCGAAGGGATGAGATAGCAAATTGTAACAAAAATGTTAGAAAAATATGGGCTAAGATTAATGAATGGACTGGTAAGGAATCAAAAAGTGTAGATGAGATAATTATTAGATATTTAGGTAGAACTGAAAGTACAATAAATATATGTAACAATTTTTCCAAATGTTTTACCCAGGAAATAATAAATATCAAACATGTATGCGACCGTAAATTCCTAGACAGATCTGAATATGTTGTAAGCAGTAATGTATCTTTAAGATTTCGAAAAGCCCACCCGTCAGATATAGAAAAAATTATATGTGATCTAAGCCGTGACAAAGCACAGGGGGTGGATTTGATTAGAGTAAAAGATATCAAACTGATTAAGAATAAAATTAGTCCCGTAATAGCCTATTTTATTAATTTATGCATGGAAATGGGGGTATATCCAGAAAAACTCAAAACAGCGATAATTAGGCCTATATTTAAGCATGGATCGCATTGTGACTACTCTAACTATAGACCAATAGCTATTTTGTCGGTAATTAATAAAATAGTAGAAAAATATATTGTAAGTCAGATAAGTACTTTCCTAGAAAAATATAACATTTTAACTGACATCCAACATGGCTTCCGAAGGGGTAGGAGTACTGCAACAGTGCTGGGGCGTTTCACTGATGACATCAATGAGTATTTGGATCAGCGGAAGCAGGTGGTAGTAGTATATATTGATTTCCGAAAAGCTTTTGACACATTGGAAACAAGCCAGCTGCTTCAAGCTATGGAAGAGTGTGGGATTGCGGGACCGCTTAACAAATGGCTCCGGGCCTACCTCACAAATAGAACACTACAGACCGTCATTGATGGAGTCAGCGGCAACAGCACGCGCGTAACCTGTGGCGTGCCGACTGGTTCCGTGTTCGGACCAGTCGGCTACATAATGCATGTGAACAGTATGTGTAACGTTGTTAGGAATTGTCGCATCTATATGTACGCCGATGATACTTGTCTGGTGTATGCCGACAAGAATCTCGATGTAATAGAGAATAAGGTACAGGAAGACTTTTCTAATATAATAAAATGGGCGCACGACAACGGAATTATTATAAACCTGAGTAAGACTAAATGTATGCATATATATTCTCCTTACCTTAAAAATATAGATCAGCGGCCGAGAATAGTCGGACATAGTTACGAATGTTTGCATTATTACAGTGAAGCAGCATGTACGTGCTCAGGCATTGAGGTGGTGGAGTCTTACAGGTACCTAGGTCTGTGTATAGACTCCAAATTTTCATGGAAGATACACATAAAGAACGTATGTGATAAATTAAAAGCGGTGCTTGTGAAATTCCATCACCTTAGTTTTACTTTGGATAGGGCTACGTTGTATACTGTGTATTACGCACTCGTAGATTCAATACTTTCTTATGGACTGACTAGCTATGGTCGTACATTTAAAACTTACTTAGATAAAATAAAATTAATACAAATAAGATTTCTTAAGTTACTAGTAGATAAAAATACAAAAAATCTTTGTAAGCATAATTATGAGGAACTTTTCATGGAATGTAAAATGCTACCAGTGCATGAGAAGGTGTTGTTATTGTTAGCTATTGAGCAGTACGCTAGCGATGAGTTTAAAATGCATAAAAAACGACCGAGGAGACAATGTACTAATATGTTAGAATTACCTCCATGTAATAAATATTACGGCGAAAGGAATAGACATTACTTGGTACCTAAAATATTTAATAGTCTACCCACGTCTTTGTCAAGTACTACATATACTAAAAAAGTATTTAAAAATAAAACAAATAAATTTTTATTGGGAAAAATTATAAGTAAAATGTAATACGCTGAGTGCGAGGGCTACTCGGAAGTATGTAATTAGGTAACTGAGAACAGTTACAATGATGGTGCTTGTTGTGCATCATTACAATCTGTTTGTTTTAGTTATATCAAAACTGTTGATGGAACTAGTGTTGCAATGTGTCCATGTAACTTTGTGCGAACGTGCATCAGAATAGGAATAAATAGTATGGTAACCCACCTACCTATTGACTTATAATGTATGTTTGGTGTGATTATTCATTCTGTATAGCAATGTATTGCAAGAAGTGTGTTTAGCCTAAAGTATTTAATAGCCACTGTGTCTTACAGATTTCATTTGTGGATGCTTATAGTAATACATACCTGCCTAAAGTATTGTATAAGTAAACATACAGTTTTGTTGTTCTGTCGTTTCGCGTGAATGCATTGTATCGGATATTTTAACTGTGACTATGCTGAGTACTTTTGTTGTGGTAGGTACCTACTTTGTCAGCCGTAGCATTCGAATGCGTCTGACAAAGACAATAGATACCTACTTACAAATTAATACAGGATGAATTGTAAACATTGACAATAATGTAATACGCTGTTTAATTCAGGCATATGAATGAGCATAACAATAATACAAATGATAAGGTGTCTAATTTTTAAATCTAATTTATATAATGTATCTAATTTTGGTAAATAATTAATGAAAAACTTACTGAATAAGTCAGGGAGCTTCATCTGCCAACAAACTGTTATACAGTTTGGCAGAAGAAAAATTATTGTAACAGTGCTTGTTTTCCGTAAATAAATTTTATTTCATTTAAAAAAAAAAAAAAGAAAGACACACATTCTCAGCATTTAGATATAAAAGTAACGAAGTCAAGCATGTATTAATAAACAGTTAGATAGGTGCTACAAATTATTGAGCTGAAGGATAATTGTAATTTATGCATACTCAAATGTATTCGCGTGGTATCCGGCAGAATTTGGACCACTCCATCTTTTCTTATTTGGTATCGTACAAGGCGACTAAGGGATAGGGATGTTCAACATCGACAACATCAGACTGATATATACAGCCCAGACTCAGCCTCAGATGCATGGCTCGAGCACAGATTAATAAATAATTATTACATAAACTCGAGTCAACAATAGTGCCCGGAACCGTGTAAAATCTGAGATTGTCATGGTCATTCACATTAATAGTGTAAAACTCGCAGGAATATTTTACCATATTTATTATTTTCGTTGAGGCTCTACCTATTACGTGGGTCCGAATTTAATGATTGGTGAAATGTGGGTGTTAATTTACCTCTCTCTAGCCCTCCGGGGATAAAGGCGTGATTATTTATATAATTAATTAATATAAAAATTAATTTTAGTACATAATTGGAGTTGTATCATTCAGTGCTGATTTACTCTAAGTAACACGCTTATGACAACGCTTAAATCAAAATATATATTACTAGGTATATCAAAGTTACAGGGTTAACTAACACAACTTATTTTTGACTTTATGGGGTTTTTTTTTTGACGGGGGTTTTTTTAAAAAATAATTTAATTTTTATATTATTTCTTGACATTTAAAATTTCATCGTTCATATGTGCTCTTTGTATGCCTAAACTGAATAAATGAAATTGATTCTTTGATCCCAGTACAGCTACCTTCATCTATGTTGCCCCTGAACCGGCTCAAGCGGAGTAGGTCTTAGGCGGCAGGCAGCGTCTCCCTCACCATGGGAGAGAGACGTTGCCGTCTCCGTTGCCCCCGATGCATCGCCTAGAGATTCCCAATCAACCACCCCGCATCAGCAGATGAGACACCTTCTATATCTAAGTTGTAAGCAACAGCAGGAAATTGTCCGCGCCTATACTTAAAACTGTACCTAGTAACTTGTTATTGTTTACTGTTAATTCGACGACGGACGCAATTACCTACGACTAGCGGATACTGTAAAGTTGAACAGGCCCTCAATCCTAAAAACCACAGACTCTGCAAAACATGGCAGCACATTTTAAACTTTATTCCTTTATTAGCTTAAAGTCCAAAATTATATGAAAAGAGTTTTTCATTCACTCTGCAAATATTCTTTAAAATTTGGACTTTAAAAGCATTTCTTTAAAGTCTAAAATTAATGGATTTTTTAGCAGTTACAGTGGTTTTGCATTAGCAGAATCGGGGCCCTGTAATCAGATGCTGCTTGGGAAGCATTAAAATTATAGATTAATTTGAATAATTCTCAGTAATTAATGATCCTAACTGGATTCCCAGGAACGAGTAACATCCTTATCTGTGCTTACAAGCTTTATAACCGCCCCGCGGTTTCATTTGCCGTACTCGCTTTTGCTTGTGCGACACGGTGACGTCAAGTTTATCTGGTTCT
This sequence comes from Eilema griseolum, assembly GCA_963662185.1. Taxonomy (NCBI): domain Eukaryota; kingdom Metazoa; phylum Arthropoda; class Insecta; order Lepidoptera; family Erebidae; genus Eilema; species Eilema griseolum. Next base: position 20,374,242 of record OY759240.1, on the reverse strand, counting down.
CCTTCGTTTCCTTCATTTCATCTTCTTTTTAGGAATCGGTACACAAGGGGTATAAACGAAACAAAGGGTAAAAAACTCCACTGTCCGCCTGTTTGTCTGTCAGTTGAAATTTTCCAATTGATTTATTTCTGTTGCCATTATAACAATAAATACTAAAAACAGAATAAAATAAAGATGGAAGGGGCCTAGATTATGGTTTCAGTATCGTTACGTAGCCTTCCTCTTTGTGTGTGTTTCCGACTCGCACTTGACCTATATTTTTCTATTAGGTATTACAGCTAGAACTATACTACCTAGGTATCTCTTGCGACATCTATAAGTAGTTCAATTATAGGCTATTCACGATTAGCCTTACACCGATTCCTTAATCAGTTTTATAATGGCGTTTTATGAATATGGGTACAGTACTTTAGTATTATGTTGTTTGTGGTGCAGTCAATGTGAATAGTGTTACTCATATTTTAACGAGGTACCGAGGTAAGTATACAATACACTCGATAAATATAAATAAATAAATAAATATTTTACAACATTCTACACAACGCTATCTACACCCACGGTAAGCATAGTTTAACTAGCTTGTGTTATGGAATCTAGAATACGGATAAACATACTTAAATACTTTTTTTTTTTGTAAATACATACATATTATACATAGGAACACCCAGACCTATGCAAATACCCATATTCATGCATACAAATATTTGCACTTAGCGGGGATCGAACCCGCGCCTCCTGCATAGCAGTCGTGTTCACTACCGCCACGCCACAGAGGCTGTCAAATAGATAGGTACCTATCTGTTTTATACGCAGCTTTTCGTCTCCAATTTTCAACACGCAAGTCAGATAAGGGCAAATAAAATAATATGAACGCTGTACCGTTTATTGATGGGTACAAGTAGGCGGTAGATACAGTTAGTCGAAAGCTGGTCGACAACCACAACAGGTTGCTACGGTCGCGCCCGATCTGTGCCACCGACGGCGACGGCTGAACATAGCCTGGACAGTAATTAATTCAGTAATTAATACATCATTGACACTATTATTATTATGAGAATAGAGTGGAAAGCAGTGCACCGCTTATAAGTCTCAATGCACAAGATGTTTTGGCAGCAATTAAACAAATAGCAAAGTAAATTTATTTGGACTCCAACTGTAAATTAATTTATAATTATTATTATATGTATAAATATTAGTATAAAAAGCTGCGGTAGCCTAGTATACTACTAGGCTACTAGGTAATGGACTGCTGAGACGAGGTCTCGGGTTCGACCCCGGGTTTTATCATGGCACACACCAATGACTTTCCGATGCTTTTCGAAGTTATGTGTGTATTTATAGCAGGTTAATGGCAATAGGCTCGCCACCTATTACATTGGGACATAAACACAAACTGGCGGAATGTGGGTGCTAGCACCTCTGCCTACCCCTTCGGAGGTATAGGCGTGAGTTTATGTTATGTTACAACTATTATCTCAAACATGTTACTTCGATGACCATTAGTGTCAATTTTTAAAACCGTCTTAACAATTATTAGTATTTTAATATTTTAAATTTCGAACTTCATGTTTAGAGGAGCGTTCAATTATAGAGGATGAAGTGTGGTATGAACATCGAGTCATTGAGCATTCTCCGTTTTATTTGTCGAATTGAACACCGAATAGAGGTAAATCATTTTGTATTTCGTTTGGGACTCTGTGGTCCCCACATCCGAGGAGGGCCAGATTGTGAGAGATGGCCCTGGGTCTTCCGGGGTGCGAGGGATATCCCTGTCAACCGCACCTTCGGCAATCAAAAACGACCCACAGGCGCCGTGTGTTTTAAATTGATTAAGATAGGAAAAAATTGAAGCAGTTTAGTCGGGACTCGAAGCCGCGATCTTCCCCTTACAGGGGTAATGCTCTGACCACTAAACCACCGAACCATGCCTGAAATCATCCAAATCGTCCTATATATATCCGTCTTACGGCGACAGTGGGAGCTATCGACCGATACTCGTACGAACTATCGCCGTGTGTTTAAGTCGGTTCGAGTCCGACATAACCTCTCCCACCGGCACCGTTGACTTTTCGCACGTAACAAAAAGCGTTTGTATTTCGGTGAGAAGAAGGGTCCCTCACAGAACTATATTAGATTACTCTTTCTCAATTGGGACATGGACGCCTTACGCCCAAGTAACTAAATACAACGTGTTCATGGTAATTATAATTAATTCATGGTAATTATAGAGTTGGCGGCGTCAGATAGCAGTCACTGCTGTAAAAGCCGTACAGCCTAAACCAAAAGGAGGATAATGAATAAATGCATTTGAAAATGAAAGCATCGGATGCCACCAGGAACAACACAGATGATACACAATAATGTTTTCGGGAATTATATGTTTGTACCTATCCAATGATCGCGTTAATTCCTGTAAACACACAAGCTGTGGAATGACCTCCCTGCTGCGGTTTTCCCAAGCGCCTACAATATGGGGTTCTTCAAGAGGAGCATCAGAAGGTTTCTTCATGGTCGGCAGCGCGAGTGTGACACCCCTGGTGTTGCATACGTCCATAGGCCACGGTAACCGCTTCCCATCAGGTGGGCCGTGTGCTTGTCTGCCAACTAAGTGGTATAAAAAAAACATTCTTGTGTATCATGGAACGCGAAAGTTTAAAAGTTGGCTCATTAAAAGTGAATGCTCAAGTGAGTCTATAGCAATTTTATTAGTCTATCAGAACCATAAACATGATGCTCAGATACCTCAGATTGAAATTAGATAGTAATGAAAGTTTAAATTAACGATAGGTCTTTAGTTTCTCTCAAATGTACTAACTTTCTCAGCTTGTAAAAACTTAAATCTGACTTTGTAACTTAGATTTAAGCGCTAAAATACTTAATAAGCTGTTTAGTGCTTTTTTGCTACAAATTACTTAAGTATGTATATTGCTACTTCAAATTTCATGTAAGTATCATTTAATGAACCATACTAAACTTAGAAACAGCCAGACCAATGCAAAAATACAGTCCTAGTGGGATTACAGTCAGTATTAGTGAGATGACTAAAAGCTTGTCCTGCTTTGTCCTCTACACTGACGGCACAGAAACTCTGTGCTTACAGGGTCGGCAGCGCGAGTGTGGCTTCTCTAGTGTTACACACATCCATAGGCCACGGTAACCACTTTTCATCAGGTGGGTCATGCGCTTGTCTGCCACCTAAGTGGTATAAAAAAATACAGTCATGCATACAAATACTTGCACTAAGCAGGAATAGAAACTGCGACACATACATGTAATCACGCCTTTATCCCTGGAGGGTAAGGCAGAGGTGAATTAACACCCACATTCCACCAATAATTGTATTCGGTCCCACGTAATAGGGGGTGAGCCTATTGCCGTATTCCGGGCACTATTGTTGACTCGAGCCATGCATCTGAGTCTGAGTCTGGGCTGTATATATCTGTCTGATGTTAAACAGCCCTATCCCTTAGTCGCCTTATACGTCACCGCATGGGAAGAGATGGGGTGGCCCTAATTCTACTCTGCCGGAAACCACATTTACAAAAAAAGTCGAATAGATCTTTGTGGCGTAGCGGTAGAAGCTTTTGACTGTTACACAATTACCGCGGTGGGTACTATTACGACATTCCTGCTCAGTGCAAATATTTGTGTACAAGAATATATCCGAAAAAGTCCGGGAAGGTTATAGAAGGTATACCTCAGGAAATGTGTCTTGAACCTAAATCGTGAGACAAGCGCGGCCCTAGCGCGCACAGATTGTGTTGTAATCTTCTTATATATAAAATTCTCGTGTCACAATGCTCGTTCCCGTACTCCTCCGAAACGGCTTGACCGATTCTCATGAAATTTTGTGAACATATTGAGTAGGTCTGAGAATCGGCCAACATCTATTTTTCATACCCCTTAGTGATAAGGGTTGTCCACCCTGGGAACCGACATCCACGCGGGCGGAGCCGCGGGCAAAAGCTAGTAAACTATAAATACTTGATGAAATTGAGCTAGTCCAACGCAGTAGCACCTCGTGCTCTCCACAAAAGACACCCAAAAAACGTATACCGACTGCCAATATTTTAGAAATTCAGAACAGCGGCTGTAGCTTAGTGGTTAAGGAGCCAGCCTTACGATCAAGAGGTCCCGGTTTCGAATCCTGGCCATTACACTACCGACGTGAACCCACTCCTAACACAAGCAATTTAGCTTAGCTGGCGGGGTAAGAGGGAATATTAGTAATTTCGGTTCTAATATTCTTTAAATATATATATATAAAATAAAATAAATATAAATAAAAATGATTAACCCAGATATCGTACTTTTTGAGCTATAGGCAATATCATTTAATGGAAACATCTGAGGGTCCAAGTAATTTAATCATAGCAGTTTTATCTTTCGTTTTAGAAATTTTTGGTTGGTTGCCTTAAGTATGTACTATTTTTTACTAAATTACCTAAGTCTTATTTCGTTTGACAAGGTTTTAAAAGTTGGGTCCTCAGTTCAGATGCACACCACATACAGAGCATCTTTTAAGCACATTTTTGGTCCAAGATGTATGCAATACCTACCTATTTAACGTAAATTTACGTATATAATGCATAAATTACTTACCTACTTGGGTAAAAATATACAATAAATTTTGCAGGACCAATTGCTGTCGTTTCTTTTATTTATTTATTTATTTATTTAAACTGCATGCACAAATGTACACAGGCGGACTTAATGCCATAATATATATTAATATATACATATTTACTTAAATATAAAAATAAAATATACATACACATCATAATATCCAACCATACATTGATAAATATAATTACAATGAAGTTTCTTCCAATTTATCCAACATCAGCTTCCGAACTCCCAATTTAAATGTGAGACGGCTTGTGGCCCCCCTGATCCTGAGAGGTAACTCATTCCAAAGAAATACCTATTGATTGCACAGGAAAGGAAGAGTGGATGACATTGGATCGATGAGTAGGACAGCGCAAGACGAGGCTGTTTGTTGAACGCAAGTTTCTGTCATGATCGGAGCCAAGATATTGGAAATAGGGGGATAGGTAAGAGGGACATCATGCGACAAAATCTCTACGGCACCCCCCTCTCCAGAGTCGATGGGGGAGGTTATGTTAGACTTGAACCGACTAAAACCGACAACCGAAGGTCGTAGGCTGCCGGAGGTGAAGTTGCCGTAGGCATGTCCCTCGGCCTTCTCTTTCGAGCTGGCCGTCTCTTTTTATACAACTTAGGTGGCAGACAAGCACACGTCCCAGCTGATGGTACGTGGTTATCCAGACCTATGAACGTGTGTAACATCAGCAGAGTCACACCCGTGCTGCCAACCCTGTAAGAACAGAGATTTTCTGTGCCTTCAGTGCAGAACACAAAATCAGGACAAGCCTTTGGTCTGCCCACTGACAGTACAAAAACTCTCCAGTGAGCTCTGGCTACCCTACTCACCGTACACTTCGGGTGTAGGGACCATAGAGTCTCCGTCTAGTCCCCGAGTATGCGTAACGGGTGTCGCTACCGCGGCCTGCTCTTGCTAGGGTGACAGCTGCTCCACCCGACACCTCCAGGCCCGCGCTCTTGGGGGACGGAGGTCAGTCTACGACCTACGACGCCCGAGTAACCTCCGCTCATCGTGGACTATGCGGCTAGCGAGTCTTCTTCGTTCCCGCTCAGCAGCCTTATACACAATCACGAGCATTACTTGCTCACAAGTCGCAGAAGGAGGCGGCGGCGGCGCGGCGGCTGCTCAGTACCAATTGCTACCTTCCACCTTAGGTAGGTATAGTTAGCTTTGTACTACAATACATATTTCCTATGGGTATTAAAAGATAACCATGGCATATGTAGGTCTAGTGACTAATATTAATAAATAAATAAAAAATTTAATAACACTATCTTTCGACAAATTAATATTAAGTAGGTACGTTAAATGTGGTGGAGTATTTTAGCGAAAACAATAACACCTTTATTTTATATCTTCGCGACTTTATTGGTGAGCCGGTCACCGGGTCAAGACGATGCACGATGGATGACCCCGACCGCGACCTCATCAATACCTACATAATATGCTAATGCTCTGAAATTAGAAAAATAAAACAAATACAAATACTTACCTAAGTCACGTTAACAGATCAAGTTAGAATTATAATGTTCTACTTATTTAAGGAATGAAATTTTAAAGCAATAAGTATATGTCCTAATTCTTGAACCATTGCCTTTTTTACTATGACAATATTTCTGCCATACCTACTATAAAGAAAAAAAAAACTAAAACCCAACTACTGAAGCAGAGAAAAATATCAAGGATAGCCGTGGTCGTATGCCACTTTTCCCTAGAATGTATTGTTTTGTTAGATTAAGTGGCATACGACCACGTCTATCCTTGATATTTTCTTGTTTAATACTTTTTCAGTAGTCAGGTTTTAAACTCGTTTTTTTATTTAATTATTTTGGGGCAAGCAAACATGGTTGATACCAAACATGACATATTTATCTCAATTTTTTTTTACGCAGTACTTTAAGACCGCTAGAGGGCGTCACATTAGATTCAGTGACACTTTATACAGCCAGCGGACGACTAAGATGCTTCTAACGATACCTTATTTGTCCAGTTCTAATAAGTGGTTGAGGAGCTATGAGGGAACAGATGAACCTACATACATATATACATACATAGCCTGTCAAAATCATAACCCTCCTTTTGCTTTGTCATAGTCGGGTAATTGACTAAGATAAAATTATACTCCGTCCATAATGTTATTATTGCATTTTAGACAGATGAAAGTAGTGATGTCACAAAATTTAAAATATCTTAAGTTAAAAACTCGATTTATAATATCATAAATTGATAAATGAAAATATAGGTATCATGATTTTATGCGATATTCATGATCTATATATTATGATAATAATCATAATAAATAATAAAACAGAAGATTAGGTCTGTTCATTTTATAAATTTATCATAAAACGACTGTGGGCCACCGCCCACGATCTCCAAAACAAATATTCACATTGTGGAATTATAATAAAAATACAGTCGATCGACTGACTAGTAACTACATCCCTAAAATTGCTTTCTGGCTGACGTGACCTTGTCAATAAAATATGACGTATTGGCGCCTAATTTTTGTTCGGAGTTTTAGGCGTTGTCGGTAAAACAAAGTTATATCGATCACTGTGTTGAGCTGTCTAAAATACAGTAATATAGTGGACGAACTATAATTACAAAATGGAGTTTTGGCGCCAACAATAAGAATGGCGCATCGTGGTATTTTTTTTATTTCCCAAATTGGTGTGAATTCGAGATTTTATGTATAAAAATGGTGAATTTTTAGATATATATCTTTGACAACACACACAATTGTGGAAACTGGCAAATTACAGTGAATTGTGACTGTTCGTGTTGGTTCCAAACTTCCCTAGGGAGCTTCTAGTAAAGTCCCCACAACTTTACTGAGGACCGTAACTTGAAAAACTTGACTTTGACGTCTCGCCATTAATAATTCTAAAGACATTTACTTGACATTGGCATATATCAATTACTTGCCAGAAAGGAGAAAAAATATTTACAAAATAATGTCAAAATTACAAATAATGGAAATATATAGTCTTTACAGATTCCTAGATTCCTTTCCAGAGACCTATTAATAAATTAGTTCGAGCTATCAGTGTAAAAAGCTCCTAACACGAACATAACGGATGAACTCGGATACCTGTATTTATTACACAATTCTGTTGTATTAATACCAGTTTAACTACGACAGGTCGTGCGGTTAGCCGGAGCGTCTGGCTGTACCGCTATCTGGGCAAATAAATAAAAGATGCAGCGGGGAACGGGTACATAGCGAGTCCCACAGCCGTAGCCGAAGTTCAGTGCGCCAACAGAATTCTTCCGCGATGGTCAACTACAGACGGGTGTTGTGCGAGGTGGCGCTGTTGAGCGCATTCGTGATCCTCGCAAGCTCTGCACCTATACCCGACACCATTCACTACGATCAAAGACAAAATGGCACAGAGAACTATCGAGTTAACATCGATGGTGTCGTTTTTGCTGTCGTTCCGGCTGAGCCCCTGTTCGCTGCGCTAGGAGATATGGATGACCTTATGGATCTTCTATCTGCAGAGGATTTAAGCAGTCTAGGGAGCCTAGGGAGTCTAGGGAGTCTAGGAAGCCTAGGGGTAAAGCCGCCTACGTCAACAACGCCGGTAATCAGCGGACTAGAATCAGAAGGTGAGAAGCCTTCAGTGTCGAAGCCTCAGGAGAAGCCTACAGAAGAGAAGCCTTCGGAAGAGAAGCCTTTAGTAGAGAAGCCTTCAGAAGAAAAGCCTTCAGAGGAGAAACCTGCAGAAGCGAAACCACTGGAGGCAAAGCCTGAGGCACCTGCTAAGCCCGCTGAACTTCCTCCTCTCAGTGACGTCAGCTTGAGCGACGACTTGAAGATTCAGAAGAAAGAAGTATCTTCGAAGAAACCGGAAAAAACTAAGAGGTAACTATGCTTTTGTATTCAACGATAACTGTGCAGTGTTAACATTTAGGTCAGAGCTTTAAGTTCTCGTGTTTTCAATTTATGTTAAAATATTTAGAGGTCGGTGACCTGTCGCCACTGAGCCGCGTTATATTATAACGCATGTCGCTCGCTAGGCTTGTAAAGGCCAATTGATACATTCTATTTTTTTTTCTTATCCCCAGGTCACCATGAAATCCCATCAGGTAAAAACCTCATTATTATATCACATTCGGATTATAAAAAAATATATAAATTTAGAATCCTAAATCAACATACGGAATCAAAATAATAATTATCTCTACAAGTTCAACCAGTTCAATGTCCTTTCTTTTTTTTAAATGAGCACCAAATAATTGATTTTGTTTTCTCTTTTGCAGGCTGAAGAATCGCCTAGCAGCCTTCTTGATGCCACTCCTGAGAAAAACCCGTCACCAGTAAAAAGTGAAAAACATGTGATCATTTAATTTATTTTTAATTTTATGGACTTATCTTTTGTGGTAATAAAATAATTTTATTATAAATAGCAATTGATAAGAAAAGATACTCTAGCCATGAAATGTTGCATTTATTAGATTAAGTTTTATATGTATAAGTTGTACATTGTTTCGTTGAAAATAAACATAAATTCTTATTGAAAAATCCCTAATTTCTTGTTTTATTCCGATGCCTCATAGAGCATGAGAGTGGCTCCAGACCATGGCTACTATAACGGACATAACCACATGCAAAGATGGGATTTTTAAATGGTATTCAACTTCAACTCTAGTCGTATAGAGACACATCCAGTTATGAGTAGAGTCGAATAGCTTTGAAAGAAAATGAATTGAGACTAGGATCTATCTAAGGTAGAGCGTTCGACTGCTACATTGAATATCGTAGGTTCGATTCCCGCTCATATTTGAGCATGTACCCAACATGTACCTATATCTCATTGAATTGGTCTGGTTGTTTCTACTTATGTGTAATATGTAAGTATGTATTTACAATAGAAACTGTAGCTGTATATTAGAACCCATAACACAAGCTTCATATTTAAGTTTTGCTAACTTTGGATAAAGGTAGCATTGTAGAATGTCCTCGAATGTATGTCCTTGAACATATCATATTTTTTGCGGATAGGTCCTACATAATATATTTTATTATTATATATTATTACATTTCTACACGTTTAATAGGCGCTACCCGTGACCAGAGGGCTGGTTTATTCTTTGCGCAAAGGATTGGTATTGCCATTCAACATGGCAATGCCGCCAGCCTTCTGGCCATCTTCCCGGACCTGAATGTTTGTTTGTATAGGTTTTTTTTTTTTTTTTTTTGTTATTTTGATTTACCATCAGTCGCAAGACTATAATCAAATGGGTTGCATGTAATGTGACATTTATGTAAAATAAGACCACTGCCTAATTCCACAATGATTAGGGGAACACTTGTGCCCTTTTAAGCCTTTTTACTTGGCTGGTCTGTAGTAGCTCTTTTGCAAGAGGATTTGGGTGCAGTGAGAGGCGAACTTTGTAACGTTTTCTGTACTGCTCTGCTTCCTCAGAGATGGTTGGAATTTCAAGATAATTGTGGATTTCAGCATTTCGGGTATACCAGGGTGCTCCGGATATTACCCTTAAGATATTATTTTGAACTCTCTGCAGGCGCTGCACATTTGATTTACTAGCAGTGGACCACATTTGTATCCCATAAGTCCATATTGGTTTTAATAGAGAGCTGTAAACCAATAGTTTGTTGTTCAGAAAAAAGTTCAAAAAGTTTGTATAGGTATACGGTATTGTTTTTATATTTTACATATAGTCTGATTATTGTTTCTTCTCTATGTTTGTAACATTTTTAATATTTATTCTAAAATTCCCACAATAGAACTTTTATAATTTTCCAATTGTTGATTACTTTTCTCTCAAACGTCGATCAATAAGGTATTGAACCTTGAGTTTCTTTTTGATTAGCAACGGTAACACTTGGCTAGTGCAGCCACAAAAAGGCATTACAAGTTTTTACTTTGTTTGAGATGTATTCACTCACAAGGTACGGGTACAGGGGCAATGACACTATCACAGTTAACTAAACGGGAATACTTAGTGTTAAAGGATCTTGGTAAATATTTATAAGATTTAAATTTAACTGATACCGGTAAAGAAAGACATTTGATCAGAATTGAGAAAATTGAAGCATACTTACACAAAGTGCAACAAGCACATCCTTGAAATTGAATCTTAAATAAATATTTTCCTCATTGAAGGCTTTTTTTATACTACTTAGGTGGCAGACAAACGCACGGCCCACCTGATGGAAAGTGGTTACCGTGGCCTATGGACGTGTGTAACACCAGAGAAGTCACACTCGCGCTACCGACCCTGTAACCACAGTCTCTGTGCCGTCAGTGCAGAGGACAAGACAGGACAAGCCTTTAGTCATCCTACTGACAGCACAAATTCTCCAGTGAGCTCTGGCTACCCTACTCACCACTGGGAACACAACACGAAGTTATTATAACCGCGGTATTCTGTAGGGCCGAGGTACTTCCCCAGTCGGACTGCTCAATTGGGCGGAAATACCGCCGTGTCCTACCTCCTAAAGCTGCGTGGTTCTCGGCAGATTTTCTCGTGGTTCAGTATTTGAGCCACCACATCTCTTCCCTCGCGGTGTCGAACAAGGCGACTATGGGATAGGGCTGTCTAACATCAGACAGATATATTCAGCTCAAACAAGCCACAGATACAAGACTCGAGTCAACAATAGTCCCCGGAAGACGGCAAAAGTACTTACTAGATGCTCTCGACAGGTTGCAGCGACGTGCGGTCCGCATCATTGGGAATCCCGAGATCACGAACACCCTAGAACCTTTACAGCTGCGTAGAGATGTTGCGTCCATGGCTGTATTTTACCGTTTGTACCATGGGGAGTGTTCTGATGAGCTCTTCCAATTAGTTCCACCCTCCCCTTTCCTACACAGGACAACGCGTGCAGGTCTTAGATGTCATCCGCACACGGTGCAAAACATCCGATCAAGAACCAAGCGGTTCGGAGACTCTTTCCTCTGTCGCACCATTAAGGCCTGGAATTCATTACCAGCTCACGTGTTTCCTTCTTCCTACAGTCCCGGGTCCTTTAAGCGGGGCGTGAAAAAGCATATGATGAGGCCGTCAAGCTGAGTGTCACCATTGTCACACGGTATGTGTAAGTAATGGTGACCCTCTTTTCTGGGACTTTGCCTTCAGCTTACCATCAGGCAAGGCGAAGTCCAATTGACGTGTCCTATATAAAAAAAAAAAAAAAAAAAAATGTTCACCCCTATTACGTGGGACCTAAAACAATGATTGGTGAAATGTGGGTGTTAATTCACCTCTGCTTAACCTTTCGGAGATAAAGGCGTGATTATATATATGTATGTATGAAGGCTTTTATTAGTAATCGAGGATATGGATAACATTCTAGAGTTTATAAATTTTCTTGTAAAGTCCGTGCATGAGCCCTGAAGAATTGGAAGCTGAGGAATAAATGGGGATACCTCACACCGAGCTCCAAGTCACTCTACGGGAGATACGGCGGACACAAATGTCTTTACGTGTCTATAAGTGGAACGGCGGGGTTCTTCAGGTATTCATAACATAGTCCTTCCAGATACACAAACAAGTCAATACAAAACAAAAAAAAATTAAATGAAAATGATCATTACAAAACCTCTGAGGATGCCGTAAGGTGAAACCGGTCAGGTCTAATAACATATAAAAAATAATGTGGAAAAGTACAAGTGAGTTCTCAATATGTGTAACAACAAATTCCAGTAAGTGCCAATCCGTCAATCAACAGTAAGTAAGTATAAATAAAAAACCGGTTTCGTGCTTCTGAATTCAACGAGCAAGTATCGTGATTTAAGAATCTAGAAGGCTAGTCTACGTCTGTTTACAACCTTTCAATAGTTTCAACGAATGCATTTAGGCCGTGGTTTATGGCAGCTGCCCAATTGCATAGTAAATACTGACATTCTGCAAGGCTTCGCACTGACTTTGACATTGGGCCCACATAACCCACAGCATGTCAATGATAGATTTGTATCTATTCTGTCCTTTGATAAGGTATTACAATTCCTCTAGCTAAGTTAAATAATTATACTTCAAGAAATATACTCAACTATGACAATGAATTTAATGAAATTTTAAAGCAAATTAGTGTACAAATCTTTTTTCGATCTGAATTTTACCAATCCAAATCAATGATGATGATGATGTTCTATCCTGTCTTAATTGACTAGGTTAGATAAAGTACACCAGAATGTAAGATATAGCTGCTTATTTTTACTTTCAAATTCAAAATAAATATTATTGAAACATTAAAATGGTACAAGGGCGACACTGAAAGTTTTTAGAACTGGCCACTTGTAAACGAAATAATAAAAAAAAACTTCAAATTTTGAAAATGGAACTCTTGACCAATATTATTGTATAGTATTTTATTCATTTGTCGTTTGTTTACGATTTGTTGGCAAATTAAAAATTGCCTTTGTCACGTCAGCATGAATTTAACGTGCGAAAATTTTCGTGCAATGATTTTTTATGACTTTCGATGTCATTTAAGTCAACTAGAAAGTTATGACAGACTTCGATTTTCGTTTCATGATGAAGGTCCGAATTATTGGGAATCCTGAGGTCACGAACACCCTCGAGCCTTACATAGGACAACACGTGCAGGGCTTAGATGTCACCCTCACACTGTGCAGAATATACAACCAAGAACCAAGCGGTTCGGAGACTCTTTTCTTTACCGTATCACCAAGACCTGGAATTCATTACCAGCACACGTGTTTCCTTCTTCCTACAGTCCCGGGTCCTTTAAGCGGGGCATGAAAAAGCATCTGATGAGGTAGCCAAGCTGAGTGCCACCATTGTAACATTACTTAGTGTCTGTAATGGTGACCCTATTTCCTGAGACTTTGCCTTTAGCTTACCATCAGGCGAAGTGAAGTCAAATTATAGTGTCCTACATAAAAAAAAATCTGCGTGAAGGACGGCCTTCTATGGTGACGACTGAAGATAACATCAGTGTTGTGCGGCGTATGATAGAGACTGACAAAAAGTGACTTATCAGCAGATTCGGATAAGCTTAGGCATCGGTATGAGTCAAGTGCACAAAATCCTCTATGAACATTTAGCGGTCAGGAAGCTTTGTGCCCGGGGGATGCCTCATAATTTGACAGAGGCCCAAAAACTCCGTCGTGTTGATTGGTTCAAAGATTTAACGGAAGTGAATCAAATGCTGTGTTCGACATACTTAAAGGTGACGAAAGCTGGATTAATTGTTATGATCCCGAAACTAAGAGACAGTCTGCTATCTGGGTGTTTCTTTCCGATGAGTTGTCCGATGATGAGTCCGCAACAATTGCTTTAGAGGATCGAAAAACAGTTACTGGAGAGTCGTACACTAACAGTTGTTTGCCACCTGTCTAAGAAAAAGTTCGGGAGAAACGACCTCGCAGTAGGATCCTCCTTCACCACGACAACGTCTCGTCGCACACCGCTAAGCAAACAATCGACTACTTGTCGAAGAAACAGTTTCAAAACGCCGTCGAAGGACGAGTGGGGAAAGTGCTTTTCTCAGTGGTTCTATCGGATGCAGCGATGTATTGATGTAAATGGACACTATTTAGAAAAGATATAATAAAACTAATAACTTTGCTTGCTTGTTCCGTTTTTGATTTTCTAAGAACTTTCAGTGTCACCCTCGTATTTTCATAAATGACACCACAGTATTAAGTGTGAAATGACTTTTATTTATTTTGAATGGTATATCTACAGAATACATATAGTAGAACACTTGTGATTTAAAATTGTGATTGAGGAGGTAATTATTATAATATGCAGGAAAGCCTGGTCAGAAGCATTCTACATACATATTATCACGCCTTTATCCCCTGAGGGTTAGGCACAGGTGAATTAATACCTACGTAATAGGGGGTGAGCGTATTACCGTCTTCTGGACACTATTGTCGACTCAAGCCATGCATATGAGACTGAGTCCGGGCTGTATATATCTGTCTGATGTTAAACAGCCCTATCACTTAGTCGCCTTTTTTTTTTCTTTTTTTTTTTTTACTTGCGCAAAGTCCCCACGGATACCTCCCCACCGGAGCCGGTGGAGGAGGTTATGTCGGACTCGAACCGACTAAAACGCACGCCGCCTGTGGGTCACTTTGGTTGCCGAAGGTGAGGTTGACAGGCATATCCCCGCACCCCGGCCGACTTAGTCGCCTTGTACGACACCGCATGGAAAGAGAATGGTTCAAATTCTGCTCTGTCGGGAACCACACGGCGGTTGAAGGCAAAAAGGAAGCATTCTAAACAATTTATATAGTAGAGCAAGTTCGTGAAGCCAACCTGTCTAAGGAGAGGAGCAGATAATGGGCTGTGTTGACCCTGCCTATCTTAGAAGGAGAAAGTCTTGAGTATAAGTACTTATCTTGGCCGTTTACCGCAGGTATTGACAATGACCATTCAGCCGAAGTATGACTGTCCACTTAACCTGCTGAGCCCATTTGCTATTGTCATCCGTAATCAGTACATGTATTCGATCGCTCTTGAACACACCTTTCTAACATATACAGGATATGTTAGAAATGTAGTGTGTACCTAATAACTTTTTGTATATCTATTAACTTATTGCAACTTTAGATTTAGGTACTTAGATTAATGATTTCGGGCCTTTAAGCGGGGCGTGAAAAAGCATCTGATGAGGCCGCCAAGCTGAGTACCACCATTGTAACACTTAGTGTCTGTAATGGTGACCCTCTTTCCTGAGACTTTGCCTTTAGCTTACCATCAGGCGAGGTGCGGTCAAGTTGGCGTGTCCTATATATAAAAAAATAAAATAAAATAAATTTATGATGATGAACATCTAGGGCGGGTCTACTGTACTGATCCCTTGCACTGGGGGAATACTCTACGCTAACACGTACATCTTCAAAAAAGGCACCTGAAGGCAACTAACTAAATTATTACAAAATCACGGTATCGTTAAATAATATTACCATTACTTTTCCATTACTCTACCACATTAATGATTGAAATTTTGTAGTGATCATTTACCAACATTTTCTATAGATATGGATCGAACAAATTCAGAATGAGACCCACAAAATATTGCTTTTTCACGCCCCTTTTCAGAGATTGCTGAAATATATTATTATTTATTTATTTAATAGGTTTTTCCACAGCAAATGTATTACAAATTGTTATACAAGATATGTTTAGCGAGTAATGTGGCTGATACATTTGCCAATTACGGATAAACCAGCATGTGTAATATTTATAACATTGAAGAGAAAAGAAAAAAGAAACCTATATTAGCACAGAGAATTGATTAGACAAATGACAGTTATGCGTGAGTTAAGCTGAGATAAGTAAAATGAATTACGTACCTACCACAATTAATTAATATTATTCACCACTGCCATGGCATTCTGGGATAGAAAACGTTTACAGACTGTGATTAGACATGTTTCCTTAGAGATTAAAAAAATGTCATCAATCAATTAACCTATGGTACTTTTCACTGCTATCAATTCCCTCCAAAACTAAGCAGCTCGGCAAAGAAACCGCACCATAAAGAATTGAAACATTTTTCCATCTTGCTACAATTCAGGATCCATGAAACTGGTTGTGAAAAGTATCTGATAGAGCCGTCAAACTGAGGGATTTTACCAATACTGTAACAGCAATGGTGACCATAGAAGGCATATTGACGAGCCAAAAAATAGGCTGCACTCGTTTCTCAGCCTTCCATCAATATTGCTTTTTATAAAATAGAAAAATATCAAAAATAACCGAAGTAAAATGGCTATACTGTAACAGCAATGGTGACCATAGAAGGCATACTGACGAGCCAAAAAATAGGCTGCACTCGTTTTTCAGCCTTCCATCAATATTGCTTTTTATCAAATAGAAAAACACCAAAAATGGCCGAAGTAAAATGGCTATACAGTAACAGCAATGGTGACCATAGAAGGCATATTGACGAGCCAAAAAATAGGCTGCACTCGTTTTTCAGCCTTCCATCAATATTGCTTTTTATCAAATATAAAAATACCAAAAATGAACGAAGTAAAACGGCTATAGATACAAAAAGAATGGTGACCGCTTATCTTAAGGAAAAAGTGATACAAAAACATCTAAGAATAAACAGGTAAGTAATACGGAACAACTACACAACAACTTTCAAAAAACTAATACTTTCCTTACAGCCAGTCGAAACCGGGGGATGTGTACTTTCCAACTGAACCTGATACACATCAGAATAAGCATAGTAATAAGTATATCTACTTATAATGACGGTAATCGATACTGCTGGACTGCATAAAGCGAGTATTTTGATTAATTATAATGATAGGAGAGTTTGGAGACGAGTTCGACCGAGTGGAACCTCTTAGCCTTAGGAGGGATTTTGCCTCACTGTGTGTGTTCTACCGCCTATACAATGGTTTGTGCTCAGATGAATTGTTTGACATGATGCCCGTAGCTACATTCTATCATCGCACCTCTCGCTATAGGCAGGGAATTCATCCCCACACATTGCAACCTGAGACGGTGCGCACTGTGCGGTATGAAAGAAACTTCATCCCACGCACACTCAAGCTATGGAATGACCTCCCTGCTGCGGTTTTCCCAAGCACCTACAATATGGGGTTCTTCAAGAGGGGCATCAGAAGGTTTCTTCATGGTCGGCAGCGCGAGTGTGACACCCCTGGTGTTGCATACGTCCATAGGCCACGGTAACCGCTTCCCATCAGGTGGGCCGTGTGCTTGTCTGCCAACTACGTGGTATAAAAAAAAGGTATTCTGTTGAAATATAATAAAGTGATGTTCAAAATTGATTTCACGACCTGCGTCACGGTAACATACTTGGTCTACTGTGACAGTGTATAGCGATATTAGGAGCCATGCCTGAGGTTAACAACACACTACGAACCTCTACAGTTACGTAGAGAATAGATTCTATACATTAGGCAGTATTTTACCGATTTATTTTAATACCACTTAGGTGGCAGCCAAACATAGAGCAGAGCAGCGAAAAAGGTCTTGATAAACAGATAGACATACAGACGGACAACGAAGTAATCCTATAAGGGTTCAGTTTTTATCCTTTCGTGGTACGGAACCCTAAAAATATGATGCAACAATGGAGGTCCGGATTGGGTGCAACCAATTCCATCAGTTATTTTCCCGAGCATCGGAAGAGGCCGTCAATCTGAGCCACTATTATAGTATTATCTCAATTATTTGTACAAACACGATAATGACCTTCATTTTTAGATTTCCCTTAGCTTACAATCAGGTCAGATCAAGAGCCTCTCAAACAAACATATTCTGTTAAAAGTACCAATATATTAAATTAATATACATACATACATAAAATCACGCCTTTGTCCCCGAAGGGTTAGACAGAGGTGAATTAACACCCATATTTCACCAATCATTGTTTTCGGCACCACATAATAGGGGATGAGCATATTATTATTGTCGTCTGCCGGGAACTATGTATTATTGACTCGAGCCTTGTATCTGTTCCTGAGTCTGAGCTGTTTATATCTGTCTGATGTATAACAACCCTATCCCTTAGTCGCCTTGTACGACACCGTATGGCCCAAATTCTACTTTGCCGGGAATTAAATTCAGATTAAATTAAGTAGTGTGGCATGTACTTCAGTGAAAATATCAAGGATAGCCGTGGTCGTATGCCACATAGTCTAACAAAACAATATTCTAAGGAAAAGTGGGATACTACGGCTATCCTTGATATTTTCTTGTTTAATACCTACTTTTTATAGCGTGATTTTTGACTAGTCGGGTTTTAGTTTTAAACTTATTTAATACCTGTTTCCTGTGTATTATTTACGCCTGTCCCCATGTTTTGCGCAGTAAATATACTTATGTTGTGTACTATATTGCGGCACATTATCAGTATATTTATATCATGTGTAGGTATATTAAAACTCGGTTATCGTACCAATGACCGCTGATCACTGTGACGGGTGACACTGGCCCGGCTCCACCATCAGCCCCGGCACGTCTTTCCTGTTTACGTTTGATAGATTTAGTTTATTTGTTGTGTCCGCGAATCTAGAGCACCATTCTACTATGGGGTTCTAGATTTCACTGCGTGACCGAGATTCGGCTAAAACATTCACTTCTAAAGACGTTCACTATCATAACAAAATATAACATAAACTCACGCCTATATCCCCGAAGTGATAGGCAGAGGTGCTAGCACCCATATTTCGCCAGTTTATGTTTAGGTCCCAATGTAATAAGTGGCGAGCCTATTGCCATTAACCGTGCACTTATAAACCTGCGATAAATACACACATAACTTCGAAAAGCATCGAAAAGTCATTGGTGTGTGCCATGGTAAAACCTGGGATCGAATCCGAGACCTTCTCTCAGTAGTCCATTACCCATACCACAAGGCTACCGCGGTTTTAACGGTGACCGAGATTCGTCTAATACATTCACTTCTAAAGACGTTCACTATCACTGGAGAGTAAAAAGTAATATGTACCTAAATAAGTAACATAGATACCTACTAACAAATAGACAGAATACCACGGCTATTATAACCTCGTGTTGTGTTCTCGGCGGTGAGTAGGGTAGCCAGAGCTCACTGGGAGTTTTTGTGCTGTTAGTGGTAAGACCAATGGCTTGTCCTGACTTTGTGTTCTGCACTGACGGCACAGAAAATCTCTGTTCTTACAGGTTCGGCAGTAGGGGTGTGACTCCCCCGGTGTTACACACGTTCATAGGTCACGGTAACCACTTTCCATCAGGTGGACCGTGTGCTTGTCTGCCAACTAAGTCATATAAAAAAAGACATATATTGTTTAATTAATTGCTGCTATTTGCGACTTAGGTCGTCCTAATCGATTAATATAGAAAAAAAGTGAAACGGCGAGAGGAGAAGAAGAGGTGCAGGTAAAACAACGTGTATTGCACAAAAAAAGAAACATGGACAGGAGTGACTTAGATGATGTCTAATAGGAATGTATGGAGGGGAATGATAATGTCACGCCGACCCTAAATAAATGGGACAAGGGCAGACAAATGATGATTACAGTCTGTAGTTCTAGGTCATAATATAATAAAACATGTAATCTATACTAATGTCATACATATTCGAAAGTAACTATCTGTTTGTCACACGATCACACCTAAACCACTGTACCGATAAAGTCTAGAATTTAGCATCGAAGCATTGCAGCTGGTTTGGCTTCTATATCGCCTTTGGGTTCTGGTGGTCAGATAGCAGTCGCCTTACGGAAAATATCGAATTTAAGCCAAATCCGCAGATAAGTTGCTATGACATAATATTAGCAAAATCGGGGGCCTGTTGATTAACAAAAGAGGCTTTTGTGCAAGGTTTCCTTCTAAGTTGCGAGATTAGACGGCAGTCGTTCCTCCAAAAGCCACAAACAAGTCCTCTGTTCGATGAGTAGTATACATAGTAAGTACCTATGTACTAGTTATTTAGTGTACCGATATCGTAAGGAAAGGAGTTATTGAGGAGATGACGTCTGAAATATATGGTAGAGAAGACATAGGTAGTAATAGGGGAGACATGTTGCCGTCAAACGGGCACTTAGTCATAGGGTGTATATTTTCTATCAAATGGAACAGCCCTATCCCTTACTCGCCTTCTATGACACTCACTCCAAGAGATGAGGGAGGGGGGCGGGGAGGCCTTTTCGACTCGGTCTACTCCACTGGGAATCCTTACCTCTTTTTTCCTGCTTTCTTCCTTTCCCGTTACGAATAAATTATTTCCCTGCTTCATCCGAGCAAAAGTTGCATCCAAAGCTTGCACTTGGGAGCTTTCCTAATTTCTATGATTTGATTTCATTGGCTTTCACGGGCATAACAGCTGATTACTTACTCTTTGTTATATTTATCAAACATTATAATTATCCAGCTCTTTCATATATTTATCAACATCAGACCATGATAGCCAATTCATTATTTAAATACATATAGCGACTGTTTACTAAATATTAAGTACTGAACAACTAATAATTCATTATTATATTCATCAATGGCACATTAGAAGTAGCATATCATCATCATTACTAAATATACTTTAATTTAGTAAGTCGTCAGTCGTCAAGCACTGACTAGTTTAATTCATTAAAACTTGGTATCTTCCGTCGGACAAAGTCGAAACAATATTCATGTCGTGTTAACCGTTACAGTGTGCTCGTTTCGAGTGCCGGACTGGTTCGCGGCTGGCTGGTAAAAGCGGCGCGGGAGCTTGCAGCGGGCAGTCAGCGCATCAGAGACCTGTCGCGCGCACGCATCATGCTCCTAGCCATCGCCTGCTTGTTCGCGACCGCGGCCGCCGGGCCCATCATCACATACGACCAGCGCCAGGACGGTGAAACCAATGGCGTTATAAAGATTTCCAACGTTATGTTCCTCGTAGCGATACCATCAAAGATTCCTGGTAACATTTTCGACTTCTTCTCCAAGAGTGAGAAGGGTTTGAGCGATGAACATGATGGGATCCAAGACAGAGCTGATGTGCGAGTGATGGAGGCGTTCGTGGAGCCAAGCAAGCCGTACCAGGTCGAGATAGTGTCAGATGAGAAGTCTGCGGCATCCGGAGTCGCTGCGGAAGTTGTGATCGCGGGTAGACGTCGCCTCGGCACTGAGGTGCCTGACGCTGAACAGGATGAGCTGAAGCTTCTGGGAGCGACTGAGAACTGTGGTCCGGACCGTGTGCGCGACTCGGTCACTCTTATGTGCAAGGATGTACAAGCAGTTAAAATTCTTAGCGAACCTGAAGTACAGAAACAAACCGGCGAAAAAGTGGTTGTATTAGAGTTACTACCAGCCCCTACGCCAGAAGTGGTTCCTTCATAGTTGACGATCTCTTTTTTATGTATAGTTAATTTAGGTTCATAAGTTCGCCATGTAACTAATTTATTTATTTATACCTTATAAGTAAAAAAATACCTTTTTATTTGTTTCGTTTTACTTGAGTTCCTTGAGTCATCACGTTTAGAAAGAGAAATTAAATGTCTTAAAGTGGGTTGAAATCGAACTCACATCCTTGAGAATAGGTTCTCAAGGATGTTAGTTCGATTTGACGATGTTCGACGTGAGACATGAGTAATCGAGAATTTCAAATAAAATAGGTATTATTTGAAATTCTCGATCACACATGTCTCACGTGAAAGGTATTAAATATATTCTCACAAAGACAGTCATTCTGGCCATTAGTCATTAATGGTAATAATATGTTGAAGATAATTGTTCGACGCCCTCTTTGTATGATAACAAGATGTACTATCAGTCTACACCTAGGTACATAGTAATGTATTTATCTATTGAAACGTAGTTGTTCTAAAACAATGTGATTAACACAGTAAGGATATTCTCAGGAATTCCTCAGTAGCCGTATCCTGGTTACAACAATTACAACAGGATACGGCCACAGAACAGTTAAAGGAGGTCTCTTCTGTGGATACGGCTGTGTGCTGTGTGATAAAATCATGCCTATTATTTTTCTTCCTGGCAGTACTAAATTTGAACTTGAAAAAAGAACATTAAGGTGCATAATTATTATACATATAGACCCGTTCAGTGATCGGTTCCGTGGCGCTAGTGCATTCTAATGCTACGCAGCCAGGGGCGCGGATTCCCGCTCACTCAAGTCTATTTGCATTGCTCTGGGTATTACCACGTATTAGCATGTTAGGCTGTCTGTCCTGGTTACCGTTAAAAACGTCTATGGCAGTCATTACGGATAGTTGGAGCCCTAAAAGTTCGACTAACTACACAACTTCGATATCGCTAATTGATTGTGTAGATGAAATGAATGCGATTTCCTGTGAAGCGACTTCACAGAAAATATCGAAGTTCAGTCGCATCCTAAAAAGCCGCCCCAACTGAAAGGGAAACGGCTCAAAAAATGAGTGGATGCGTTTGTTAGTCATCATGTAACCAATATTTGTTTGTCGAGTCATTGAATGATTTATTCGTGGGTAGGGCTTCGTAGGTTCAGAACGGAAACACTCTATTAATGTTATAAAGCTGAAGAGTTTGTTTGAACGCACTAATCTCATACAGGTTTGAATTGAAAAATTATTTGTGTTGAATATAGACGATGGTTTTAGGTTAAATATCATCATGCTACTACTTAAACGAGCGGAGAGTGATCAAAAATATCAACAAATCCGACAAATTCCGGCGATATTCTCCTGCACTTCATACATTTGCATTATGCGCGACTGGTGTCTGAGGTCACTCACCAGTACGATTTTGTATGGAGTGTTTTCGGGCGGTATGAAAAATTGTTTTTTTTTATTAAATGACTTTAAAAGTATTTGTTGTAAGAAAATTTCACTTTAGCAGTTCATTATATTATTATAACGTGGTAATTTTTTGAGAAAAAAAAATTGCCGTGTGGTTCCCGGCTGAGTAGAATTTGGGCCTCCCCATCTCTTCCCATGACTGTTTAACATCAGACAGATATATACAGCTCAGACTCAGGCACAGATACATGGCTCGAGTCAACAACATTACCCGGAAGACGGCAATAGGCTCACCCCCTATTACGTGGGACCGAAAACAATGATTGGTGAAATGTGGGTGTTAATTCACCTCTGCCTAACCCTTCGGGGATGGAGGCGTGTTTATATGTAGGTAGTATGTATAAAAAAAAAACATATAGCCAATTGTCCACGCTGTGCCTATAACTACACTTAATAACGTGACCTTAAAGTGTCTTAGCAACCAAACCAAAATAAAACATGACGAAACGAAAGTCGATTAGAATTTAGAATACCTACTCATTTATTTATCTATGCTAATTCATTTCCAAAATAAGTTTTTATTTTTTAAATAAATTGGCATGGTTTCATTTTTCATTCTAAAAATAGCGCTAGGTGTAATCTATCCATTTTATTTATGATTTAACAACTTCAAGAGTACTTAAGTAAATCATAAATCTAGTTTAATGAGTCATAATCATCATCTTAGCATTGTCTCCAAATATATCCGAGGTTTTCACCTAGGATCCCAGAGTGTGCTTACTCCTTCAATTAATTATCCCACTGCAGTCCACTGCTGGACAAAGGCATCTCCCAAATGTGTGCCATTTAGATTCACTTTTCAGGTTGTCAGTCCATCTGGCTTAATTTTTTCCTCGTCCCTCGGATACCTCACCACCGGAGAGGTTGTGTCGGATTCGAACCGACCAAAACGCACGACGCTTTTGGGTCGTTTTTGGTTGCCGAAGGTGAGGTTAACAGGAATATCCCTAGCACCCCGGCCGACCCAGTCCATCTGCCTAGAGGGCGTCCTACCTTCCGTTTGCCTTCTCGCTCCTTCATCTCCTTTATATTCGGTTTTACGATTTCATTCAAACCACGAAAGGAAAAGCTGCACTGGAGCCTCATCCATCAAATCACCGGTGTACCGGCTGGTAACAGCAGACAACAAGGTTTTACTTAGTTGGCCTTAAAATCTGCCTTATATTCCATTGCATTTGGTCGCGTAGTGACGGAGATATAACCGACTTCATATCCACGGAAGTAGACCCACAAGCATCAGCTAGTGTATGCATAAAGTACTTACTGAACAGGTTACTTCTTCAAGACTTTAGTATTCATTGCAAAAAGTGCACATAAAATCCATGTCATGTTAACCTTTACATGCTTAGGTACCTGTATACTTGTACTACTCTGTGAATGTGCTCCTTTCCAGTGCCGGACAGGTTAGCGGCTGGCTGGTAAAAGCGGCGCGAGAGCTTGCAACGTCCAGTCAGCGCCTCGGGCACCTGTTGCACGCACGCACCATGCTCCTAGCCACCATCATCTGCTTGTTCGCGACCGCGGCCGCCCGACCCGCCGTGGTATACGACCAGCGCCAAGATGGCAAGAACAATGTAGAGGGCAAGGTTTCTAACATGTTCTTTCTCCTCGCAGTTCCGGCAGAAAAGCCCCCAATATACGACTTTTTCAACTTGCTTTTGAAGGATTTACGTGAATCGATGCAAGCGAGAGGTGGGAATATATCGGTGATAGGATCGTACCCGGAGTCAAGGAAGCCATATCGTATAGGATCGTATGAAAGCGATCTACAAGTGCAGGGAGCTGTGATCCCGGGTAGACGTCGCCTCGACCCTGTCGATGCATTGCAAGATGATCTGAAGCCTCAAAGCGTGACAGAGGACTGTGGTCCTGACCGTGTACGAGACTCTGTCACTGATTTATCCAAAAATGAACAGCCAGTTAAAATTATTAGCGAACCGGAACTTCGGAAACAAATCGATTTAAAAGGAGTCCTATTAAAGTTAGAACCAGAAAAGATTCGTTCTTAGTCGATGACCTCATGACCTGTATTTTAAATATGTTTAATTAGCTGTAGGTACTATCATAAGCACCCCGTGTTTTCTGTAGGTACTTTATTTATTATAAATAAAGTATCAAAATTTTTTTTTTACTTTGTTTTTATTTTTATTTTAGTTCTTTGAGCACCTTTTTTATTTTATTTTTTACGTGCGCAAAATCTCCACGGATACCTCCCCACCGGAGCCGGTGGAGGAGGATATGTCGGACTCGAACCGACTAAAACGCACGCCGCCTGTGGGTCGCTTTGGTTGCCGAAGGTGAGGTTGACAGGCATATCCCTCGCACCCCGTCCGACCCAGGGCCATTTCTCACGATCTGGCCCTCTCCTCGGGTGTGTGGGGACTACAGAGTCCCCAACTCGTTCCCGGAAAGCGGCCTGCTTCTGCCAGGGTGACAGGCGGTTCCACCTGTCACCCCCAGGCCGGCGCTCATGGAGGGCGGAGGTCGTTCATCGACCTCCGACGCCCGAGTTGCCTTCGTACGCGGGCAGCTTGGCTTGCTATAGGAGTTCTTTGAGCACCTAATCAGTTGAATATTGTACTCTACTGAACTGAGATTTATTGAGGTCTATGTCATTTTTCATCTAACTATATACCGACGTCTCATGTGAAAGTTGCGGAATATTATATTGACGATAATAACAACGAAAGTATTCGCCCATTAGTCTAAATTGGACCATAATTTTATTATAAATTATGAAGCGGATTACCATGAACTTGATGTTGATACACAATTGAAAAAATTTAACCGGTAATCATTAAAACACTTAGTAAGATTTATATTGCTTTCGAAATCCTAAAGCAATAGAAATCCTTTCTAAGTAAGTCTTCAATCCGTTCAATTCAATAGGAGAGAGTGCTTGAGGGTTTTGGGGTTCCAAAAAGGTCTGCGGGGCCCAAGTCAGCCTCCACTGCAAGATGGTACAACGCTGTGTTTCCTTTCGGGGTTGGGGGTTCGAATGGCAATAACCCCCAGCAAGGTCAATAACTGCCAAACCAAAATTACAGGCCAGGACATGGGATTTAGTATCTTTTATGCTACTTAGGTGGCAGACAAACACAACGGCCTACTTCATGGAAAGTGGTTACCGTGGCATATGAAAGGTAAATGTATTTTGAAATTTGACTAAAATACTCGGTGATTATGAATCTGCGCTCTCGGTGCTCTGCTCTTTCTCTGCTCCAACCGAGATCCATCCAAAGGGCGTGGCGAAGCGGACTCGGAAGAGATTTATATCAAATCAAAATGTTTTTATTTTTCAACTCATACGTTGTTATAACATTCATATATAGAGAGAAACCCCAGTAAGTTAAGTAATACTTGTGACGGGGTTTTCTCGCTGCTTCCCTTAAGTTTGAGTATACAATGCTGAGAACTTAATCTAGCTGCTTCAATATAAAGATATTATATTATATTTATATCTCCTGGCAATTGAAAGTTTTACATTAGTTTACATGATAATAGGTATATAATAATGTATTGACTGTAAAAAACAAAACGAAAACAAAAAAAAACTACGAAAGTTCATCTAATCTGATTTTGATGGGATCTTATCCGTCTGTGAATTTCGTGAATCGTTTTTTATCCATGAAATGTGAAAATAAATACTTCGAAATTTAAAAATAAAAGTGAAAGTTAGGTTATATAGTTATATTATACCATATTTTATAAAACTTTGGAAACGGCATTATATGTAGGTAAGTCTAGTAAGCTAATTATACAAGTCGGCTATCGCGTGTGAAAATCTCCAAATGTCTGCATATGTGATAATGTGACTGATGGTAAGTATTTAAAGTGTGTTTATATCTTAGGTACCTACTTGTCTTCAAGTTCACAGCTTTTGAATGGGTAATAAAATGTAAGAAAGGAGCATTTTTAGATGGGTCGAGGTCATTAATAAAAGATATGAATGGTGAGAAAGTCGTGAATGTTTAAACAAGGACAGCTATCTATGCTAAAACTATGCAGAGGGGACAGACGACAGTTAGAGATACATCCGTCGATCTACTTGTGACAGCTGTGAACTCGTGACCGTGAAATAAACTAGGTAGAACTTAATGTACGTAGCCACTATGTCTGCCTTTAAGATTATTTATTTTACAACTCAAACAGACGGACCTCTCCATTACAATAAGTATTCTATTTATATTATAAATAAAAAATAAAGTTTAAAACAAAAGCCCGTCTACTGAAAAATCACACTATAAAAAGTATTAAACAAGCAAAAATACTTATAAAGGATGTGATCGTATGCCACTTTTACCTAGAATGTATTGTTTTGTTAGACTAAGTGGCACACTACCACAGCTATCCTTGATATTTTTAAAGCGTGATTTTTCAGCAGTCGGGTTTTATACTTATACATTTGTTTTATACCACTTAGGTAGCAGACATTTTATTTTAGGGCAAGCAACTTCAAAAATTAGACATATTTGTAAATTGCTAACTTAGCACTTTCAGAAGATACGAAACACAGTATAAGTATTTATCTTAAGTTTATGACGACCTCCGTGGCGTAACGGTAGAGCATTCGGCTGCTATGCAGGGGGGAGCGCGTTATTCCAGTTGCCGCTGCTGACGTTCCCCGAAATCGTCATGATTTATAGCCTATCTTCTTCTTCGCCCTAGCGTTGTTCCTAGTCGCATCTGAAGCTTTGGACCTTTCTGGGATCCGCTTTACCAGTCTAACTTCCTACCTATGTGGGTAAACTACGACATTTTCTGTGAATCGACTGCCATATGACTTCCACAACCCACAGGCGATATTAAAGCTTTGGAGCTAGACCAGTTGTCGGACTTTTTAGGACTGCACTACCCGTAACAACTGACATAGACGTGTAGTCATAGATTGTATGGCAACCAGGACCGACGGCTTAACTAGCTCTCTCAGGCACAACCAGACCAATGCAAATACCTATATTCATGCATACAAATAATTTGCACTGAGCGGGAATCGAACCCGCGCCTCCCACGTAGCGGCCGCGTTCACTACCGACATGCCACGGAAGCTGTCTTGAGAAGGCTGTGTTAATACTCTTAAGGGGTGTCTAAATAATTTTCTCATATTCTACGTATTTTATTTTTTCTATTTGGATTAGGCTAAACTTCGATATTTGCATTGCAGCAACTGCCATATTTGCACCAGGTTCAGATGGCATAGCACCAGGTTCAGATGGCATACGGGCAAGTGATATAAATCGCATAATTGACAAAATAACAGCAACTGTTGTCAATCTAATTAATACAAGCATAGTCACCGTTAGATATCCTGACCAGCTGAAAACTGGAATAGTTAGGCCAATATACAAAAAAGGCAGCCATACAGATTATGAAAACTATAGACCTATCACTATTCTCCCCACAATTGATAAAGTTGTCGAAAAATTTATAGGAAATCAAATGTATTCATACTATAAAAAGAATGACATCATTTCATCAAAACAGTATGGCTTTCAACCAGGTAGGAACACTACACAGCTACATTCGGATTTTACGGATTCTGTCAATAAACATTTAGATGGCAAACAACATGTAATTGCAGCTTTCATTGATTATAGTAAAGCGTTTGATACACTCCGCCACTGTAAAATAATAGATAGTCTGGAAGAAAGTGGGATTCGTGGTCCGTTATTGGAATGGTGCAAAAATTATTTACAGGACCGCACTTACCAGGTGAAAGTTGATAGCGCTTTCAGTGATAAGGTACACGTTAGCGAAGGGACAGCACAAGGCTCAGTACTTGGACCTTTACACTTACACTACATAACTTACGTTAATAATTTAGGAAACGTCATAAAAAACTGCGAAGTCTATCAATTTGCTGACGATACTTGTTTACTCTCGGCCGACTCGGATATTGACATGGCTCTTGGTAAATTACAAAGCGATTTTACTCTTCTGTCTAAATGGTCCCATGATAACGGACTCGTCCTAAATAGTAGTAAAACAAAAGTTATGTATATAAGTACAAATCAAAATAGGAAAACATCTCCTATTACAATAATATAGCACAGTCATAATTGTTTACATAAAAATATAAATTGTGACTGTGAGGCCCTAGAAGTAGTGGATACACAGACTTACCTAGGTGTGATTATTGACGACAGATTAACTTGGTCTAATCACATTCAACATGTATGTGATAAATTGCGCGCAGTACTGGCCAAATTCTCTATACTAAGGCATAAAATTCCATATCCAATTTTGTTATCATTATATAAAGCATTGGGTGAATCAGTGATATCTTATGGACTGAGTAGTTACGGGCGCACTTTTAAATCAAAAATAGACAGAATCTATGAACTACAGTTACATATTCTGAAAACCATTGTTCCCCGGAAGGTAAGGGAAGAGTATAAAAATAATCAACACGAATTGTTCTCATACTGCTCTTTGATGCCAGTTCAGGATAAAATAAAATATAATATCTTAACGGAACAATACTTTAATGGGGACCTACAAATAGTTAATTCTCACAATAAATTAACCAGAAGCGTGACCAATAAAAAGTTGATAATACCAAGATTCAATAACCTACATGGAAAAAGAACATTGAACTATATAGTCCCTAACTTATTAAACAAATTACCTAAACATTTAAAAAGTAAAATAAATTGTAAAAATCTAAAAGCTACATTAAAAACCTACCTTATTAATACACTAAAATAATTAAGTAGCTAGAAAATAAAACTAAAAATCAAAGAAAAGAAAAAATCGAAAAGTAATGAAACATCCTGTAAGCAGATCGGTAAGTCGCAGCGGCAACTTATTCATATTGTGAGCCATTGTGCGCTGTAAATTTACCAATCTACCCGCACATTATTCTTTAAAAAATATTATATTACGAACACAGAACGAAAGTAAAATTATATTGTTGCACTACATATGTACCCACAATGTAACATATTTTTGTTGTGCAGATTTAATTCTGATATTGTTATACCTAGATTTAGTGCTTGCCTACCTGATGTACAGAATTAATATTATATAGACTCGACGACGAACGTAGTGTACGGACAAACCTTTCTGGTTTTTGTTACACTACTAAGGCATTAGACCCAATGTATATTTTTCTGGTTAAATAAATAAATAAAAAAAAAGATGACCTCCACAACTCAAAGGCGATATCAAAGCATTGAAGCTGGACCAGTTGTTGGACTTTTTTGGGCTCCAAGCTCCAACCATCCATAACAACAGCCATAAATGTTGGTATGTTCGAGGCACGGCCAGACCAATGCAAATATTATATTCATGCACACAAATATTTGCACTGAGCGGAATAGAACCCACGTCTCTTGTATAGCGGCCGTGTTCACTACCGCCACACCACGGAGGCTGATTGCTGTTTTATAGTCTACTCACAAATAATGTGAATTTCTATTGGTAAAAGTATTTTCAAAATCAGTTCGGTAGATACAGAATTTACCCCCTAAATCGTCACAAACTGACATCTTTATAAGAAATGGGATCTTACTATAATATAAGAATAATTATTCAAAATTCTGAACTATTTATTGTTCGTAAATTTAACTTGTCATCTTCAACAAAAATCTGCGAAAAGTTAAAAACTGCACTTAGGGTATCCGGGAGGACTTCCACATTAGTCGGTGCACTGCCAACCCTGTAGAAACCTTCTAATGTCCTTTCTTGAATAATATTTTTTATACACTGAATTATAATAGTATAGTTTTTATTTAAATATATACATTATTACATATACATTTATTATTATTTAAATATATTAAACATTTGGAAAAAATGTCTATCACTAAGAAAGTAATGTCTGTGAATAAGAAATGGCAATATTGGTGTCAAAAAGATGTACATATGCCTGCACACTGCATTTAGCAGTTTGGCGAAAAACTCTATATGTAACAAGAAGTGAGCATATGTATGTGAATTAACAATATAATTTAAATGCTAAAGAAGTTGGTTAAGAAATATATACGACTTAAATATTTAAATGTGATATGACTTTAATTATTAGTTGGGTATTTAGAACTAAAAGCATATACATATACTGCATTATTCTTTATATTTCTCTATTTTTCACTTTCACTTTCACTTAAATTTCAATTGTCACATTATGGAACGCAATAAATAAATAAATAAATAAATAAAAATAAATAAATAAATAACCACACTACAGTACTATTTACTGACACATTGTAGGTAGGACCTGCATTGCATATAGATAGCTGTCTTATCTGCTTGTGTTCAGATATCATTTCAAAATTTATATTAGTCGTGATATTTTAGTACTTAGTGTTTCTTCTACAATCATGGAAGAACAAAATACTTCACCGTTTCCTTATGCATTTGTGGATGTGACACAGGATGAACAGGATCACTTTGTTTAATTTTTAAGAGAGAATAGGCTAAACATATTTTATAGAAAACTAGAAAAGTTAACAATTTCTATCATAGGGGGGTAGACTAGACCCCCACCACGCCTATTAGCATAGGCATACGCAACACTTGCCAGAACAAAGCCATCGAGGATATTCCGCGACGGAACGCCAGAGCATGTTATTGCATATCTTATACATAGGTTACACTAAAAGTTTCCGGAACTGGCCACTTACATAAACAATATTTAAAAATTTATTACAACATTTGAAAATAGAACTCTTTGGCTGTAGAATACAGTTTGTTTCATCTGACTGTCTTTTGTTTTTACCTTGTGGCGCCATTTAAAAAATTGTGTGTCTGCATCAACATGGATTTAACTCGGGAAAATTTTCGTAGTATGATTTTCTACGATTTTAAGTGTAATTTGACGGCTCAACAGAGCATCGCTCGGCTTGAAACAGCTTTTGGCGATGAAGCTCCATGCAAGACGACTGTTTATAGCTGGTTTGCAGAATTCAAGCGTGGTCGTATCAATCTCAGTGACGAATCTCGCGATGGTCGGCCGTCCACCGCTGTGACCAACAAAAACATCGATGCTGTGCGCCGTATGATTGAAACAGACAGGCATGTGACCTACCATGAAATTCGCGTATCCTTAGAAATAGGCATGAGTCAAATACAATCAATCCTACACAAACATTTGGGTGTGAGAAAGCTGTGCTCGCGGTGGATCCCACATAACTTGACCGAGGATCAAAAAACGGACCGCGTCACTTGGTGCAGTGCCATGCTTACCAGATTCAACGAAGGTGCGTCAAATTTGGTGTGGGACATAGTAACAGGTGACGAAACATGGATTTATTGCTACGATCCCAAAACAAAGCAGCAATCGAGCGTATGGGTCTTTCAAGATGAGCCGAAACCAACCAAAGTGGCGCGCGTGAAAAGTGCATCTAAGCGGATGATTGCTTCTTTTTTTAATAAAACTGGACACGTGGCTACTGTTGCTTTAGAAAATCGTCGTACTGTGAATAGTGACTGGTACACGACCATTTGTTTGCCGGAAGTTATTGACGAACTCCGTAAAAATAACCGTAAACGCCGTATCATCCTGCACCACGACAATGCTAGTTCTCACACGGCCAGACAGACAAACGACTTTTTGAAGGCGAAAAATGTAGAACTCATGAGTCATCCTGCATACAGTCCCGACCTGGCACCTTGTGACTTTTATCTGTTCCCAAAAATTAAGAACCAATTACGCGGCCAACGATTTTCATCACCAGGAGAGGCTGTCGAGGAGTATGAAAAACACGTTTCAGAGGTCACCACAGAGGAGTGGCACAAAAGTTTTCAAAACTGGTTTGATCGAATGAAAAAGTGCATAGACGCCAAGGGAGATTATTTTGAAAAACAATTAATTAATTTTGTACCTTTAATAGTATTTTTTCATATTCATTCCGGAAACTTATAGTGCGCCCCACGTAACATATGAAATTCTCGTGTCGCAATGAAATATTGTGAGCATATTGAGTAGGTCTGAGAATCGGCCAACATCTATTTTTCATACCCCTTTGTGATAAGGGTTGTTCACCCTGGGAATCGACATCCACGCGGGCGGAGCCGCGGGCAAAAGCTAGTAATTTATATAAAAGACAACTCGATAGACGGATTGAACAACTGCGCAATGTACCCGTTATTAGTCATCTTTGCAATTACTTGTATTGCTGTTCAGACAATGAAGATCCACGACGCGACGGTCTGAGAGTCCGACTAAGATCGGCTTGCTTCGGTTTTGCTTCGGCTGTGCTTCGAATGTGCCTCGGCTTTGTAGATCTTTCGTTCTTTCTATCGCACAGTGCATGTCTACAGCTTGATATCTTTTAGATTGGGTTTAACCTGATTCTCTCTTCTTCCCCGTGTCAAATCAAAGGTCGGATAGGTTCCTACTGACCGATGCGACATATAAGATTTTTATAAATGAATGTAACATCCGTTTCAGCTATCGTCAATGTCTACCGCTGTTCTCGCGTCGGACCTAGGGGGTACATGGTGTATGAACCATAAGAAGGAAGCCGCCAACATTTAAAATATGCTGCTCAGACCCCAAGATATATTTGTGGCCGGCTACCCACGATCTGGTTAGCTCCCACCAATTTTTGAGTATTATTAAGTAAAGTAACATACATACATATAATCACGCCTTTATCCCCGGTGGGTTAGGCAGAGGTGAATTACCACCCACATTTCACCAATCATTGAATTCGGTCCCACGTAATAGGGGGTGAGCCTATTGCCGTCTTCCGGGCACTATTGTTGATTCAAGCCTTTTAACTGTGCCTGAGTCTGAGCTGTATATATCTGTCTGATATTAAACAGCCCTATCCCTTAGTCGCCTTGTACGACACCGCATGGGAGGAGTGATAAGATATTATATAGGTAAGTAGGTCTGAACGGATTTTGGTAAATTTCTTGGAGAAAAATTTGCTTACTGCACAGCTGGGGGAAAGTTCGCGTACCTATGTGTACTATACGAACTATCAAAATTGGTTACTTGGTGCACTTCTAGCTTAGAGCCCCGCACCACTACCAAAGAGACCTAAAATCGCTTTCTTATAGTGATGATTAGAAAATGGAAAATACTGAAAAATCTATTAAAAATTAAGCTAGAGCTAAGACTAAAGAAGAAGAAATGAATGAATTCAAGAAGCAACTCAGCTTAAAACGTGAATTAAGAAGAGAGATACTCGCTCGTCATCGAGCAAGAAGAGTTGGAGAGATCATTGCAAAGAGAAAAATAAAAAAAATATAGTGTTCTGTGATTTGTTAACCAAATAAAATTAAAATTCCAGAAGACTTTTTGGCTGGTAAAAATGCATCTGCACTCACAGATAATAACATGGTCGAGACAATTTCTAGTCATTTTAATAGGTTTAACTTTTAGGTTAAACATGGGCTCAAGAACTTGTTTGGTTACTAAAGAATTCATGGTACACAAAGGATGCAGAAACACCACTTACAGATAGATTTTCCTTTTTAGAGTAAGGTATGTACTAGCCAGCTTTATGTGTGCGTTTCCTCGTCTTCAGCTACTTAAAATGTATACATTTTTTGCAGTTTGTTCATGTTCTTTGATGAAAATCAATAAAATTGGATGCGATTACAAAAAATATTGATTCAGACGCGGACGAATCGAAGAGAAGGAGTACTAACCAAGTTTGCCCAGTCAACTATCCGAACGCTTGCTACGAAGTCTGATATGTCATCTCGCTTCATCAAGACTCACATACCAATCTCGTTACTGAAACCTAATTTGATGGAGACTTCGAAGATGGTGTACGTTGCCCGAGACCCGAGAGATGGACCCGATGACCGGTGGACGGACACACAAAAGCCCTGGAGGATCTGAAGGTGGCACAAATGGTAAGATTTTGCAAAGGGATAGATAGGTTTGAAACAACGCCGTGATTGCCTGATATCCCACATCCTCCCCAGGTGAAGAATGAGGCCCAAACAGAATGGGCCGATTACTCGTCCGTTGAACGATGTCCCATGCTATAATTAATGATAGATAAGTATCTACCCACAGATTCAGAGAAGGCATGATATCGCATGAAAACCATTTGAAATTTGCAACACATTTTAGCTTTCACAATAATTGTGGCAAAATTATCATAAAATTACAACGATCAACTTTAATAACTTCAAATTTCAGATGTGTTCTGCCCCATTCTAGAACACGTCAAAGAAACGTGGGAGAAAAGACATCATCGCAACATGCACTTCATGTTCTACGAAGACTATTTAAAAGTAAATGAAGTTAATTTCATGTATTACCAACTGGCCAACTACATTTGATGCTTAGATGATATTGCACCGATAATTGCTATTTACAGGAACTGACTTCCAGCTGGTTAAATTTCCGTTAAAGCATGCCACACACCAAAACAACAAGCTAGAAGAATACAGCAAATGCTTACGGAAGCAATTTTACAATTTATTTATTATTTTACACCAATTACAATATTCATGATACAGAAATTGAGAAGACAAGAGCAGTACAAAGGGCGGCCTTATCGCTTTACGCAATTTCTTCCAGGCAACCTTTATGCGCATATACCGCGCATAACCTATACCTATACTTAGTTATTGCGCACACACGAGCAGTAAAAACACGCTAAAAGTAAACACAGTTTGCTGTAAGCTTGCTGCTCGGTGCTTGGCTGTGCATCCTCCTTTAACGAATCTTTTGCTTGCAGGATCCGCAGCCATTGCAATGAATCTTTCATCAGAAAAGGTATTGATTTATTTTTGTTGGTGAGGTATTTATGCAGTGGATTGTTGTTCCGAATAGTCAGCATAAAAAGTAGATTTTTAAATTAAACAGTTCAGTTTATGCATTTCGTAATGTATATTTAACTACTTAGTGAGCTCTGTACAATCATCATTTACATTAGACGCTGACTGCACGTATTTTAGGGTGCTCCCCTTTGAATAATCCAAAGTTTTCCCTCAATATTTCACGACGATAATACTATCATTATTGTTCTTTTCGTTTACAGTTTGTCGAAACACGGTATGTACAATCAAAAGCTGTTAAGACTTAAGAAACGTTAAAAGTAGAAAGGGGAAAATGCCCGAAATTCAACCACCGTGCGAATTTTGTTTCAATTAGTGCCATGTAGGGGAGGCGGGAGGTTGGCGTGACTACTTCGATGAGGAGCTAACACAGCAAGCAGAACAATGGATCGCGAATGGACAGCGAGACACTTCCGGGTCTCGGTGGAAAAGGTAGACCCGAGAAGTACTCGCTTGACGTCGTGGATGGTGATATGCGTGCCAATGGACGCACTATCATCAACTATCATGGATTTTTTTTATACCACTTAGGTGGCAGACATACACATGGCCCACCTCATGGAAAGTGGTCACTGTGGCCTATGGATGCGTGCAAAACCAAGAGAGCCACACTCGCGCCGCCAACCCTGCAAGATGCCCAAGACCGTGCGTAGTGGAGAAATATCTAAAAGCTGGAAAGCAGACCTCGGCCTACGAGGTGAAGTTCTCGGATGTGATTGGGACCAACACAAAGATGATGATGAATATTTTTTTAATTTCGAATATTTGTGTAATACATTACATAAATATTCGAAATACATTATGTAACAGCGTGCCGGTAAAGACGCGATCGCTACGCAGAAGGCGTGGGTTTGATAGTCTGGTCGTGGCTATAGGCACAGATAACATGATACTAAAGTTGTATAGAGGACCGTTGGCGTAAGGTGCTAGGTAAAGGATAGCACCTTAAGCCTTTGGTCTCGGTTGCCATACAAACATCTATGGCCATTGTCACGGGTAGTTGGAGCTGAGTCCGACTAGTCTTATTACAGAACTTCGATATCGCCAATTGTTTGCGGAGGCAGTCGCTTCACGGAAAATATCGAAGATCAGCCATATCTTAGACTAGCAAGTCGATCCCAACTAAATTGGGAAAAAGTTCAGAGAATCATGACTGAAATTGTTCTAAATCCACATAGGTAATGCATACAGAATGTTCTCTAACTACGAACAGGTTTGTTTCCAATAAGGTCGTAGTCATTCCGCCTAAATGTGTGTACGTGCACACACTAACTTATGGTGTTACACGACGCAATGTAACATGTAACAGAGCGATGTCACGTGGATATCGGTACACGGTACAACGACTTAACGACAATGTTACAATTCTCCCACAACACATGGCAGACTTTAAAACGCCTGATAAGTTATAATATGCAATACACTGGGAAGTGGAAGGGTTCAATAACATTGAAGAGGCGCTTTTGACATTTGGTTTATATGAAATAAAATCGACGTAATTGAATTATTACTGTACAAAACTTTTTTCTTCGAATTATATTTTGCGGTATCTCGATCTCCTTCGGGAGAAAAGATGCGTGGAGATTACTGATGAAGCACCCGAGTACAAATTGGATAGGTACCTGTCTACCTACTAAGCTTGCCGGTAATGATGGTATTGAACAAAGCATTTAAAAAATTTTTTCGGTATATGATATGTATCTACTTAGCGGTAGGGTTAAAAACCTTTTTCAAAGTTTCAACAGTACAGTTATGAACTTAAGACATATGAGGATTGACTTTCGACAATGACTAATTAACGCTTTAATAAAAACATTTGCGGCTCGTTGACAAGCACCGACTTTCAACACAGCTTAGAACAATTAATATTTGCCATATTATGTGGCTGGTGTTTAGAATGCTGTATTGTCCTACCTCGTAACCTCACGTCATGGATATTCGAAATTCTCGTAAGTACATGCGTCTGACGGCGTCCGCGTCCCTCCCTTAAATTCTGGTTTGATCCTTTCCCATTACTACGGGCTTTGTGCATAGTGAGAAAACAAATCCGAATGTGACGTAGGCCTAGTATACCGGAGTTCTCTCACTCAGCACGTTGCTCGCAGTGATGGTGCAGAGCGCGAGTGCGTGGGCTGCTGCCGACTCCTTCTGTGAGCAAATAAGGTTCGAGAAGGAGGCGGGGGAACGGGGCCGGAGGAGACTAAGGTCCCTACCGTTCCACATAACCCGCAATGCACGTAGGCGACTCTGGCATCGGAGGACATTAAATGACCTCCGTCCTCCATGAGCGCAGGCTTGGGGGTGACAGGTGGAGCTGCCTGTCACTCTAGCAGAAGCAGGTCAAGACGGCGGCGCCATTAGTGCCTCTCTACCTTTTTCTGGGAAAAGATGGGGACGCCGTTGTCCCACAGCCGACGGGGCCTTCTATAGCCATGGGTCAAACGGGGTGCGCGAGGAATATGCCAGAGGTTACCTCACCCTCGGCAACAGATGGCCCAAGACGGCCGTGCGGTTTTAGTCGGTTCGAGCCCGACACAACCACCCCGCTGGCCACAGCGGTGGGTATCCGAGAGGATTTCCGCATGTTAAAAAAAGAAAAATAAAAGGCCTAGTATACCTACAAAAACATGACTGAAGAATTGGAATTTTATGAAAAGTGGATCATAATGATGAGTTGGTAGGTAATTAAAAATTTGCCTCATAATTGTTTCCACTCAGAAGTAACCAACCGTGCTCTAAATATAAATAACGACAAAAGGAACTGGAAGTAACGGTTAGTTAAGTACAGTTAGCGATAAAAATTGCTGAACACCTTCATATTTACAATTTTGTCGCATAATATTAGTAACTAAATTTACTAGTACTCCTGCTAACCCCTCCAATTAAGCTAATTTACTGGTGTTAAGTGTGGGTTCACGTCAGTATTGTATTCATGTTAACGGGAATTAACGCGATCATGGTGTATCACCTTTGATTTGCCTGACGTTTCACCGGCTGTAGTCACAGGCTAACTGGCTCAGTGGTGCACGCTCGCCGTATTCGAGTCCGTGAGGTAGTTTTTCTTAAATTGACCCCGCTGACTGGTGGGGCGTGAAATGTTGGCGCGGTGGTCAGGGAGACCCGGTGAAACGGTTATCCGCTGGCCGCCCGCAGGCTGTACGGTTCCCGAACCTGGGGATTATACTCCATACTCACAGGTAGAGTGGAACCTCTTAGCCTTAGGAGGGATTTTGCCTCACTGTGTGTGTTCTACCGCCTATACAATGGTTTGTGCTCAGATTAATTGTTTGACATGATGCCCGTAGCTACATTCTATCATCGCACGTCTCGCCATAGGCAGGGAATTCATCCCCACACATTGCGACCTGAGCACTGTGCGGTATGAAAGAAACTTCATCCCACGAACACTCAAGTTGTGGAATAACCTCCCTGTTGCGGTTTTCCCAAGCGCCTACAATATGGGGTTCTTTAAGAGGGGCATCAGAAGGTTTCTTCGTGGTCGGCAGCGCGAGTGTAACACCCCTGGTGTTGCATATGCTTCCCATCAGGTGGGCCGTGTGCTTGTCTGCCAACTTAGTGGTATAAAAAAGAAAGTTCTTCATCTACCAGCACATTCTCTATATTTTTAATATTTTTGTTTCGCCATGTACCGTCACATACCACACTCACAGTGTCCCTATTCTATAAGCAAACTGTCAAGTGTCTATCCGACTACACAGAAAAGCCGATGGCTTAACGTGCTCTCCGAAGTACCACTAGACCAATGCAAATACCCATATTCATGCATAAAAATGTTTGCACTAAGCGGGGATCGAACCCGCGCCTCCTGCGTTGGGGCCGCGTGCACTACTGCCACGCCAAAGAGCCTGTGATGTGAATGATGTACCTATCTATGTGCTAATAATATAGATATACCTAATGTAAATGTAGGTACCTGTAAATAGCCTCATAATTCCCAGGGAACAAAGTTAACATATTTAATAAGTAATTAACTAGGTATACCTACCAAAAAATAATAAGACATAAATCTTAATTATTATGCGTATGTACTGCAAACGATGCAAAGGGGGATGACCACTTTCCATAGATACTTTGGCCATGTGGTGCCCACAGCAAAAAGTGTATGCAAATGGTAGTATACCATACCACCATTAAAATACAATTGTAATATTTTAAATAAAACTTCGAGTTTAGAAAATAAATCAAGTTTTTATTTCACAGAAAAACATGTATACAATCGATTTTAACAGCTGCTGAACATGATTTTAAAACTCAAACTACATACTCAACTACATATTGTTGTATTGATGGTACCAAATATGATATTTAAGTTCTGTTTATGACTATTTTTATCAGGGTTGATAAAAATCATGATTATTATAAAAAAATCATAATAATCCGATTAATTTGATTTAAATCGGATTTATTTGATTAAAATCAGATTTTTTTAATTTTTTCATTTTCTTGTCTTTTTTTATTAATTAAATAGACAGTTCAGTTATATAATAAAACGAAAACAACGTATTTTAATTAAATTTATGAAAATCAACAATTTTAAAAGTATTAAAACAGTAGTTTGAAAGTTTTGAAAAATAAAATAACAAGTTCTTAAAGTCAAACTTATAGACTAAAAAACGAACATATAAATCTATTCCTATTGAATTCAATATAACTATTATAACTTTTAACATTATCAAATTTATTATTCTTTGTAACTAAGTACCTATTTATTTTTTTGAATTCAAACATTTTAAAATGAATACCAATTTGGCTGCCTTCTCCGTGCCTAATCTATTTCTTATTTTGGAGTGCACTAAATTGAATGCCGAAAAAATTCTTTCGACCCCAGCCGAGGAGGCAACTGTAATCAGCAGTTGCATAATTATAGCCAATTCTTCTTCGGTTATACATTTTTTCATATTATGTATTGCAAGCCACCAATCAGTGGGGGCAGTGTTCTGTATGACTTGTTTACCGACTAATACTCCCGTGAAAGGCTCAACTTTAGTATTCAAACGGATAATACTACTCATTAAACTACTACCAGTCTCTCCATAGTTTTCTTGTAGAAATTGTAATGCTGCATCAATTTCATCGGTCGACAGCTTTTCTTGGGGCAGTTTTGGATTTATCATGTAAGCTAAATAATGAGCCGGTGTCATGGCTTGTCGGTAACGATTCATGACAATCTTCATTTGAGTAATGTTTAGTAAATCTTCTAGTTGATCTACTAATTCTTTCCAGATAAGCACACTATCTGAAATAGTACAGTTATCGCTTTGAATCTTGTCTAACGCTTTGGATATTGGTTCCAGTCGTGCCACAAGGTCCTCTGCATTTCTTTTAATACTCATATTTTGTATGAGCTTTCTGATGTCAGAGCTAATATCTTCTTTATTTTCATCGGCAATTTGCATCAAAATCGGCCAGTTTCTAATATAGCTCTTTAGTGAATCACACATCGTATTCCATCTTACTTCTTGAGGCATTACTAAACTATTCGCCTTGGTGAGTGAATATTTAGCATGTGCGAAATGATTATTTTTGAAGTATTTGATAACTGTTAGAACATGTTTTGTAGCAAGTGGAATTTCTAAATCTTTAGCCAGTAAATTAAGAATATGCGCTGAACATCCGTATGTAACTATAGGTATATTACCTCCCGCGCCATCATCATCACCACTGTTTGATTCAAGCTGTCTACGCATTTTTGCCATATTGGCGGCGTTATCCGACACAACGCTTCTAACTTTGCAGTTATATAGCTTTTCTGCTTTCTGTATACTTGCATTTGCCACAGTCTCTAAGTAGTCGGCAGTGTGATGATGATCGGTCGTATCAATAGTATCAACCAGGACGGTTTTGCCGTCATTGGCTGTGACACACGAGCAAACGATAGGATCGTTTCTTATGTTAGACCATCCATCAATGGACAAGCATACAGGTTTGTTATCTAAATCTGATTTACACTTGTTCTGTTCTTCCTCGAAAATCTCATCAAGCAACTTCCCACCAATATTTAATCGATTTGGAGGAACGTAACCAGGACGCAACACACTTATCAGTTTCTTGAACTCTTCGTGTTCCGAATGCAGAAAAGGAGTGTTAGTTGCATAAAAATATCTCGCAACTTGCAAATCCAAAAGATGTTTTTGCGTAGCATTTGTTTTCATCACGTATTCATCTAGTTTTTCTCGGCTTGTGCAAGCGCTCTGCTTAGCTTTAGATGAGGTGCTAGCAGAATGCTGAGAAGACACGGAGGCACGGGTATTTTCATTAACTTCTAAAACAAATAAAAAAGCAACTAATTAAAGTAACGTACTTACTCGTATATGTATGTAAACAAATCTGAACGCGCCGAAGTAGACATCTCTTAAGAAAAAAAACGAAGGTAAGTTACCCGCGCTCGCGGCAGTCGCGGCATCGCTGACGCTGCTGTCGTCTTCTGCGCTTGTGTTACGATTGTGCTCCGTCACACATGTTTCCAAATGCTGCTTCATTCTTGCTACTAAGCCCATTAACTCCTTATTACAGCGTTTACACACCGCTTTGTTAAACTTGCCGGAAGCGGACTTTTTTTCATCGAAATAAACCCACACAGCATCTTTTTTTCTTCCAGACATCTTTTTGTTGTATTCACTCTTTCACTAATTAATTACGAATGACCGGGCGAAAAGCGAAATGCGTCTCGTGTTTTAGTTTCGGGGAATCCTGGAACCGTGTTTTGGTACCATGCGTCACGTACTATAGTTTCGGGGTTTCCCCGAAACTGTTACGCTATGACTCGCTTGCACATGTGTGCGTGCCGTAGTGGTCCGGGGAATTCCCTAAACAATTTTGGGCCGATTTGGTTGTAGTAAAAATTTAATGATTTAAATCAATGATTTTTTTGAAAAAATCCCTTGATTAAAATCACGATTTAAATCACTGATTTAAATCAAGTGATTTAAATCATATCAACCCTGATTTTTATATTCTCATTTTCTATGCTATATTAATTATTCTTAGATAATTAAAATATCATCTAAACATCCTGCAGGGGAGATATATTAACTTCATGCTGTGCCCACCCTAAATACCATATAACAGTCATGCACAGCATCCCACTGTTCGACGACCAACAATGCAGTTGCAATGATACTGTTGGATAGCAGTATGACCAGTCTCATTACCACTTACTAATATGTAAACAAAATATATTTTACTGCTTAAATGCAATTCTTGCTCTAATTAATAAGCAGTTAGGACCAAAGCTTAAACCTTCCATAATGCATCTTCAATTTGTTCAGCGCTGAATATTCTTATTGGAGTACCTTGCTCCAAGATTAAGTCCCAGTTGTTGGTACGTATATGACTGGCAAATCCTACAATTTGGTGGTATGTAATAATTACAGTTGCAAAACAAATCTGCTCACAACGCAGTTGGAACAGAGAGCCGATTAGGTTCATGACAACTGGGTACAAAACATTGATTTTGTATTATTGCTTCTCTTGAATAATTAGGTAGCAAAATACCATTAGTGGTAACACTATCTGCAGGTCTTTCTTGTAGAGGAATATGGGAATATTCTGATTGCACCGGCAAACTTACTGAGATCGCTCAGTATAATCTGATGTTGCTTGGTCAGTCCTTCGCCAGCAATCGAGACTAAGGTGAGCCGTTGGTGGGAGCTATAACAATAAGCAAAGGTTAAGTTGTGGTTTAATATGCTTTTGGCAAATTAGAATATAGTTGTAACATCAGTATGAAGTGTGTGGATGTATGAGGCCAAGCAGTCTAAGCCAGTAGGATTGATAGTTGAGACTCTGGTGTGGGCTTTCATCTTAAGGTTGGGATATCGGAAGGCATTTGCAGACATAAAAACCATTTAATTTAAACCAAAAGGAGGTGAAAAACCACCATAGAAATTGTAATATAGTGTTACCTCAAGTGGACGGATTTGATGGGTTACAGCATCTCTTATCCGGTTAACGTGTGGAGTCTCAGACTGGAGAGAGTGCTGATCTGTCACAGCTGATGCATACATGCCCATGACCAATTATAGGTATATCATGACTGATTGGATGACGTATATGATTCCATGCGGCGGTCAACTGGCTGTCGCTTGATACCTGTATCTGAAATAAAAAAGAAATGTCATTAGTTAAGTACTTACCAATTGAGATCACATTTCTTTTAGACTGAGGCTCAAATACATTAAAACATGAACATAAACGCCTACCTGTTGCCGCTGTCGCTGTAAGAGATGTCGAACTTCTGCTATTTCCAAAACATGTCTACGAAGCCGGCTAATGTTTAAACCACAATTAATGCACCGTAAATGCCCTCTTGGCACTGTAGCTCCAGAAGATTGTGAAGAACTGGAGCCTGGGTTATTATTAGAGTACGCAGATGCGAGTTCACTTTCAAAGCAGATTATGTCGTGCCGAAATACTCCAAATTCGTGCCGGGATTATCGTTGGAAGAAGTAGCGGAGTCCATGTTAAAGCCGTATCGTCGTGGTCCATTTATGATGCTTATTCGTTAATAAAAGATTTCCAAAAGCGAAACGCTTAGCGTATTCAAAGGAAAGAGAATAATATTCACAGAACACTTATATCCTGATAATATTATAAATACGAAGTTTGAAAATCTTCTGACAGTTTATTTTCTAACTTACATGTCGATGTTGCAACATAGATGAAATAAAACATTTGGCAAATCGATTTCACACACATAATTAATCGATTCATTAAAAATATTTTGCATTTTTATTGTGTACATACAACTTTTTGCAGTTATATTTTTTTTTTCTTATTTTATTTATTGATTTTTTAATTGATAGTGCAAAATCCAAATCATTATGCAAAATATGAATTGTTCACACCCAATGTTCTTTTCTAACTTTTTACTGCCTCACGGGATATTGCAACTGATAAAATAAAATAATCGATGTCATCTACTTTTCCCAGTTAATCAAATGATTAAAAATGGTACTCAATACTAAAATCATTTTCATTTTCCTATTTTGTTTATCGATTTATAATCAATAATGCTAAATAACAAATATATTATAATAATAATCGATATGTAGTTTATTACCGATTTTAGAATCGGGTAACATTACGTCCATGCCATTATGCTTTGCAAAAAGTAAACAGGAAATCATGACGGTACTTTACTATTTTAG
The DNA here is from genome assembly GCA_963662185.1 of Eilema griseolum. Taxonomy (NCBI): domain Eukaryota; kingdom Metazoa; phylum Arthropoda; class Insecta; order Lepidoptera; family Erebidae; genus Eilema; species Eilema griseolum. Next base: position 20,329,447 of record OY759240.1, on the reverse strand, counting down.
AACATTGCTCCTAAGTTATACTGATATACGAATATCTTGATACGTAATTAAAAATAACGGCGGTTTTTTTGCTATATAGCATATTTTTGGGCACTCGGTAATTTAGTATGGCCATAATTGGACATCCCCCTTTTAACAATTGCTGATAATTGTGAAAATGGTTATTTAGAAACCTTACCCTGTGCTTCAATTTAGGATGATCGTCAAGTCTCATCTCTCATGGCTACATGGAAAACGGGTTTCACGTTTACAAATAATGTCAAGTGAGTTTAGTTGCTAACTGTACCGAACAAAGAACCAGTTCAAAACCTACTTACATTATTGAGTCACGTTAAAAATTTGCCAAAATGTAGATACTCCAATTCAAACAATAACGTCATTAATTTTAATAAATACACTATAATTACTTTTGTGTTAATTGGTCATAATTCTTTTTTTTTTTCATTATGTCTGGAAGGCGGTAAAAATATAATTAGGACGGCACATTTTTTTTCTAATTAAATTTGTAATGTTATTGGATGGGATCTTACTGCATCGATTGTTTCTAAATGTTCGAGACTCGCTTGTGATAATTTGATTGGATAATGATAAAATAATGATAGGTAATATTAGATACATCAGTTCAACAACTACTGATCTCGTGATTATTATGCAAAATACCGCGGAGTAGATATTGGACATATTTCAAACGCGCCCAACCGCGAAACTTAGCGGCAGACGGTGTCTTGTAAAGTAGCCTTTTTTTACGTGCACAAAATCCCCACGGATACGCCCTCACCGGAGCTAGTGGAAGAGGTTATGTCGGACTCGAACCGACCAAAACGCACGACGCCTATGGGTCGTTTTTGGTTGCCGAAGGTGAGTTTAACAGGCATATCCCTCGCACACCTCTCTCGATCTGGCCCTCTCCTCGGGTGTGGTGACCACAGAGTCCCCAACTCGTCCCCGGAAATGTGGAGGCGCACGAGGCCCGCAGCCGCCACGGCCTGTGTGTAAGTAGCCTAAAAAAGGTATTTGATAAGTTTTTCTCAGGTCTCTTTGTTCAAAGCAGTGCTTACAGTACAAACGAGAGTGACCAGTGTATATAATAAGTAGTAAGTAGCGGTAACCGCGCTAATGTTATTTCGCGAGCAGTTCCTCTTGAGACAGTACCTCGCGACAAACATTTTCTTTATTTTTGCAAGTGTCGTTAACAAGTGAACATGTTTCCTTTCGAAATTCAAGATGTGACACCGGAACAAAACAAAAAGCTATTGGAATATTTTAAAGGTACGATAAGTTATATCAATATTTTATTCAGGGTGTTTAGAGAGTTTACGTCAAACTGGATCGAATGAGGTATCACTAAATACGTGCTCCAAAGTACTAGCCTTGGATGCAACCACTTGGATGTATGTCGTCTGGGATGATAATGAAAGTTAAGAGATTCTTTCAACTTCAACTCAATTATTTTTTATTAGTGAAAACTTCTCTCAGCGCATAGGGCATTTTTCATAGAACTTTGTTTGACATGGAAAATTCCGTGGGGTAATCTGTATAATCGTAGTAAAGCCAATGATTCCGTAGAATGACTATAATCGGAACTACGGTTGTCACACTTGTTACTAACAAATGCGTACGGTTTTATTGCAAATCAAACAAAATTTACAGCGATTAAAGAGACAATGGCGGCCCTCTATCAGTTCACTGGAATGTTGGTTTAGTACTTATCTTAATTTATATTGGCCAAGTTATTTTGGTCATAAATCAGAAGTGAAAACCTCCAGAACCCAAAGACGATATCGAAGCATTGCAGCCAGAGACCAGTTTGATGGACTTTAAGGGCTGTAACTACCCGTATAACCTGCCATAGATGTTTGTATGGGCACTGGGACCGAGGGCTCAACATGATCTCCGAGTCACGACAAATGCATTTGCACAGAGCGGAGATCGAACTCGCGCCAAACATAAAGACTCTCGTTTGAAACAGTAGCACATGTGTGAGCATGGTCAGTCATATTTATAATAGAAGCTTCTTACTTAGGTACCTTTTAGTATTCGTTTTGTGAGGACGTATATCCAAAACATCACAATTAAATGCGAACATTTCTGCCTATCGTATTGAGTGTCAGAGTGTTAGGGTCAGTCAGAGAAAGCCAAGCTGCACGCGTACGAAGGCAACTCGGGCGTCAGAGGTCGATGAACGACCTCCGCCTGTCGCCCTGGCAGAAGCAGGCCGCGACAGTGGAGCGCGTGGCGCGTCTCCCCGTTTCTGGGGACGAGTTGGGGACTCCGTAGTCCCCACACCCGAGAAGAGGGTCAGATCGTGAGAGATGGCCCTGTGTCGGCCGGGGTGAGAGGGATATGCCTGTCAACCTCACCTTCGGCAACCAAAACGACTCACAGGCGGCGTGTGTTTTAGTCGGTTCGAGTTCGACATAACCTCCTCCACCGGCTGCGGTGGAGAGATATCTGTGGGGATTTTGTGCACGTAAAAAAAACGGTCAGTCAGGATACATTCTGAAACTTCTTGAAAACATCTTTCAATTAATGCTTTTACGAGTATAAGGTTGGGTTTGTATGTTGATGTGTTTGTTTCTGTAGGGGTTTGGTGAACATAGGCATATTTTTAAAATTATTATTAACAGGGCATGCAACCTTTTAGTTTCCCACCAGACATGAGGTGATGACTGAAGGCGCGCTTTTATGAGTTATTCCGTCTTCATACCACGAACACACATACCATTTTAAAATGTATTAACTCATACAGACTTGTATTTACTTTTAATCTTAATTCATACTTTTTTACTCTTAATAAATGGTTCTTTTATTCTATCTGCAATTCGTGCGAAACCCTCCTCGCACGAGGCCCCGCTCAGCTCGCTCTCATCCTCCGAGACCAGCAGCACCCGCAATAGTATAACCGTAACACATTTGGCTTAGTTTGAATTACGTAGTTATTTATTATCGAATTTTATTTCAGATTTGTTATAGTTATTTTGGGATTTTGTGCTCAGATGAATTGTTTGACATGATGCCCAATTCATCCTCACACATTGCGAACTGAGACGGTGCGCACCGTGCAGTATGAAAGAAACTACATCCCACGCACACTCAAGCTGTGGAATGACCTCCCTGCTGCGGTTTTCCCAAGCACCTACAATATGGGGTTCTTCAAAAGGGGCATCGGAAGGTTTCTTCGTGGTCGGCAGCGCGAGTGTGACACCCCTGGTGTTGCATACGTCCATAGGCCACGGTAACCACTTCCCATCAGGTGGGCCGTGTGGTTATCTGCCACCTAAGTGGTATAAAAAAAAAGCCAAGTGCCATGTTAATGCGCACGAGTTATAAAGCATGGTGTTAAGACTTTTTTAATCTCACAATATGTATTTCAACATAAATGTAATTATTTCCATTTATCTCCTTATAGGTGAATTCGATGGGTTCGTACGCGTTGGCCCTAGAGGCTACTTCTTACCCCAGAAGTATCGTCAAGAAGCAGCCAACATCTACAACATGCCGATAAGACCGTCTGACGTCTTTGTCACCAGTTACCCAAGATCAGGTAGGTCAGATACCACATAGGTCATTTACTTTTGAATTATATAACTGAATTTCGTCTTCATTCGAACGCCAATCCCTGTTGCATGCGAAACATGCACTTGGGAGTCTGTGGTCCGCTCTCCTCTGCGTAATTTGGTTTATTTCGTTGTTTCATGGGAACATATGGGGTGAATTGTGGGTGTTAATCCACCTCTGCCTAACCCTCCAGATATAAAGGCGTGATTATATGTATGTATGTTTGTTTATGGGAACGACTGCCGTCTGACCTCCCAATTCTGAGAGATAAGCCTCCTAGAGCGTCGTATGTCAATCAGCAACAGAAAAAAAACAAGCAGTAATAATAAATTGGTTATAGTTTAGTTGAGATTTTAAGAACTTTTTTTCTGTTTTAACTCGACGTGTGTGTTATATTTGGCACAAAGATAATAATATATTATTCTCAAATAAATAATTACAGTTATTTAGTTCCACATTTTATGAAAAAGTTATTATACCGCAAATGACTGTGTGCCGTTGTATAGGTGCCTACGTAAACATTTTGTTAAAGTAACTGTTTTTGAGATCTGAGAACGATACCCTAATATGGGGTAAACCTTTTTGGTATCAGGAAATTCCGAGAGCATGTCTTTCAACTTCCCTTCGAATTATGTACAGTCAGCGTCAGAAAGATCCTGACTACAAAGTTTCAAAATGACCTTTTTTTTTATACCACTAAGTTGGCAGACAAGCACACGGCCCACCTGATGGGAAGCGGTTACCGTGGCCTATGGACGTATGCAACACCAGGGGTGTCACACTCGCGCTGCAGACCATGAAGAAACCTTCTGATGCCCCTCTTGAAGAACCCCATATTGTAGGCGCTTGGGAAAACCGCAGCAGGAAGGTCATTCCACAGCTTGAGTGTGCGTGGGATGAAGTTTCTTTCATACCGTACAGTGCGCACCGTCTCAGGTCGCACCAAGATATTAAAAGCAAATGAAACTGTTCTATTAATTTACATTGTATTATTGTCCTAACTAAAGGCGTGTACCATATATTAGAACAATCAGTCAACAGGAAGGGGGAACCCAAGACATTAATATCATTTTGAGTGCCTAGGTACTGTGTACACCAAGATCGATTTCATGCTGACTGTACCTATACCTAGGAACATAAGTATTACCATTATATTTTTAGTTATTACATATCGATTTCAGGCACAACTTGGACACAAGAATTAGTGTGGATGGTGGCCAACGACTTAGATTATGAAGGATCAAACGCTGTACCACTAATCGAACGATTCCCATTCTTAGAGTAAGTCAGTTCCAGCTACAGTTGTGATAATAATTTAAGTGACACCTAACAAAAAGCAATCTATTAAGTTTTAAATTCCAGATATTATGTTACCATCCATCCAAAGAACGAAGAGAAATTTTGGGAAGAGAACAGCCACTGCCAAAAGAATCTTGAGCTTTTGGAGATGGTCTGTCAGTCTGGGACCGAACTACTGGAAAAAGTACCATCTCCTCGGTACATCAAGTCGCACTTGCCACTGTCACTACTGCCTCCTAAGCTAGTTAACACTGCCAAAGTAGTTTATGTAGCTCGAGACCCGAGAGATGTCGCTGTCTCCTTCTACCATCTCAACAGGTTGATTCGGACACAGGGCTACAATGGCGATTTTAAAACGTTTTGGAGCTTCTTTGTTCAGAATTTGCGTGAGTTAGCATCATTCGTAATGAACAGTTAGCTTATTAGGGCGCAGTTAGCGAATATTACATTTCTTTTTTTTTAAACAGAACAACTATGAATGCCTTCAATACAATCTGCATCTGGAGCGTGGTGGCTACGCCGGATGCCGTGGGTTCGATTCCCGCTCTGTGAAAATAAGCGCCTCTATCCACGGAGGATTAGGTAGAGGTGACTGGTCTGGGAATTTCAGTGTTTCTTTTTTATTTTTTTTATACCACTTAGGTGGCAGACAAGTACACGGTCCACCTGATGGAAAGTGGTTACCGTAGCCTATGGACATTTGTAACACCAGAGGAGTCACAGTCGCGCTGCCAACCCTGTAAGTACAGAGTTTCTTTGCAGTCAGTGTAGAAGACAAAGCAGGACAAGCCTTTAGTCTTCCCACTGACAGTACAAAAAAAAAAGTGAGCTCTGGAAAAGTATCCAGAGCTCACTTTTTTCCATAATTCCCTGCCTATAGCGAGCGGTCATTAAATGTGACGTAGTCTGTTTAGTATTATCAATGTTATCTGTGGTTGTGTTTAATATTATTATTTTTATAGATCATTTTACTCCTTACTTTGAGCATGTGAAAGAGGCTTGGGAGAAAAGAGACCATCCCAATATGTTGTTCTTGTTTTATGAAGAACTGTCCAAGGTAAGTTTACTACTTAAGTTTGTTGTAAGTACACCAATTTATACAGATCTAGCAGCCCGTCCCGGCTTCGCACGGGGTAGACAATTATTTATTTTTGGAAATTTTACTAATGTTTAAAATGCAAAAAGTTGTTGTAGTGACATAACTACAATAGTTGGACATATGCTACCGCGGAGTTTTTTGTAGACATTATGATGTTCTTCAATATTGTTGTACATTATTTTGTTCTATCGCTAATAGTTTCGGCAGCGCATTCGACGAAAGACATTTTAAGACTCATTTTTCTACACCTTCGGTTACATTGTTCAAATTTTACCAAGGATCCCTAATTTTTTTTCAAAATGATATGTAGCCTATGTCAAATTGGAAGAATGTAGCATTCTATTGGTGAAAGAATTTTTTAAATCGGCCCAGTACTTTTTGAGCCTATTCATTACAAACATACAAACATACAAAAATAGGTACAAATCTTTCCTCTTCATAATATTAGTGTAGACAAACAAACTTATTTACCAAGTAAGTATTTCGAATTCTGCCGCATATAGAAAAGAAAACATTGTTCTTTATATAGTGTACCGTAATGGTATCTAATATTCTGTATATTTACACCACACAGATTAGCACACGGCCAACCTGATGGATCATGCCTATGCATACGTGTGCAACGCCAGGGGCGTAACCCCTTCCTAAAGAAGCCCATATTGCAGTCGCTTGAACTGGATGAAAGACTTCCTACAGTGCCGGATCTGTCAGATGAGGCCGTCAAACCGAGTGCCACCATTGTAACATTCTACGTGTCTGTATTAGTGAGCCTTTTTCCTGAGACTTTGCCTTTAGCTTACCATCAGGCGAGGTGAAGTTAAATAAGATTGTCATATTTAAAAAAGAAATGTAAAAACGTGAAATCACCACTTTAGGTACAAAATATATCTGCTTGTAGTTTTAGTACTCAGTGTTATATATAGAGGTACGGACTCAATGCTAATTTTGCTTTTTATTATGCACCTACAACTTTTCAGGACTTACCGGCATCAGTGCGACGCGTGGCTAAATTTTTCGGCAAGGAGTTCTCAGACAAGCAGATGGAACGCCTGTGCAGCCACCTCAGCATCGACAATTTCAAGAACAACAAATCTGTGAACTATGACGTCATCAAAGAACTTGGCATTCTCAAAAGTGGAGAACAAGGGTTCATTAGAAAAGGTACACATTAGTAATTTTACCTATTTATTTACACTGCCTCGTGGTTTCCGGCAGAGTAGAATTAGGGCCACCCCATCTCTTCCAATGCGGTGTCGTACAAGGCGACTAAGGGATAGGGCTGTTTAACATCAGACAGATATGTACAGCCCAGACTCAGCCTCAGATGCATGACTCGAGTCAACAATAGTGCCCACAATACGGCAATAGGCTAACCCCTATTACGTGGAACCGATTACAATTATTGGTGACATGTAGGTGTTAATTCACCTCTGCCCAACCCTCCAGGGATAAAGGCGTGATTATAAGTATGTATGCCTCTATGGTGTGGCGGTAGTAGACTCGACTGCTACCAGCTACGAAGGAGGTTTGAAGTTCAGTCTCATGGCAGTTAGACGGGAGAACTGACCCCGAGTTGGGCAAAGGCTCAGAGGATAAACATGACTTATCTATTTCCTTGGTTTCACTACCATGCACGCCTAAAACCGTGCAAAGTAGAGGTGCAAAATCCAGCAAATAAACCCCAGACTTCGAGGTGATAACCTCGGATGCGATTGGGATTAACGCTATAAGATGATACGACTTCAAGGAATGACTAACAGTTACCTAATCATTCATGGTAATTAGGTAGATATTATCAAGGGTTGTACTATTTCTTAATCTGTGGTTGTAGTGCGAGGTAACCTAACCTTAAACACCAATAATTGACACCCCAAGACAACGTCCTGGCGTTCTGATTTCGGCATGGCCGGCCGACCACTGATAGCCGTCGAGGGTGGTATAAGATTTCGTGAAGAAAATAAAAATGAGTGTAAATTTTTTCTACGGGTGGGATAGAGGGATATTCATGATAAATGTATCTAAATGTATTTTTTTAATTATTATACTAGGTAAGTCAGGAGGCTGGCGCGACTATTTCGACGAGGAGATGACGAAACAAGCAGAAGAATGGATAGCGGATAATCTTCAAGACTCAGACTTACGCTTCCCACATTTGGGAGGATACAAGAATGGTTCATAGACCACAAATCATTAAATACTTTTTCAAATTAATATTTACTATTTGTTTTTATTGGTAAAAGTACACACTAAGTACTTAATTCATTTTATATTTGCATTTTATTTTGACCATTTTTAAAAAATTACGGAATTAATAAATGAATTTAAAAATTTCAACAGTATTTTAATAGTATCGCAACTAACTTATTTAAACTAGAACACAACCGTATGTTCACCCTCACGATATGTCAATATCATTCCTGAAGGGATATGCAGAGGAGTATTTATTTATTATACACCTATACTTATGTTGTTAACTTGTGGCTAACACGATCGATGTAGCGTTAGTTAATTTTTTTATACCACTTAGGTGGCATACATGCACACGGCCCACCTGATGGAAAGTGTTTACCGTGGCCTATGGACGTGTGTTACACCAGAGGAGCCACACTAGTGCTGCCGACCCTGTAAGCACCTAGTTTCTGTGCCGTCTGTGTAGAAGACAAAGCAGGCCAAGCCAACAAGAAGACTAAATCTTCGCACTGACAGCACAAATTCTCCAGTGAGCTCTATAATTATTTTATTCATTCATTGATTTCTTTTTATCCCATGGGTAATATGCAAGAAGATTATGGAATAGGGATATTGTCCATCGGTATCTGGTAATACCTTGTTATTACAAGATAGTAATACTTCAGTAATAAAATCTCTGAGGCTTCACTTGAATTCACCATTGAAGTATGTTATTAATCTTTCTCTTTCCATGGGTACCTTTCCTAACGTTTTCAAAAGGGCTCTTGTATATCCTGTGCATAAGAGTGGGGACAGAAATCAAGTCGTCAATTATCGCCCAATCTCGGTTTTGACAGTGTTGTCAAAGATTTTTGAGAAGTATATTAACACGAAACTGTTAAACTATCTTGATGAATTCCATATAGTCGCCCCTAATCAATATGGTTTTGTTAAGGGAAAGTCTACGGAGGATGCCGTAATGGACCTCACAGAGACATCAATGAAAAATATTGATAAGAGACTTAAGACTATGGCAATTTTCTTGGATCTCTCAAAGGCGTTTGACACGGTTTCTGTTCCCATTCTTCTGGACAGGTTAGAGGCTGTTGGTGTGCGGGGAGTGGTCCATGACGTTTTCAGGAGTTATTTGACTGGGCGATCTCAGTGTGTGAAGATTGGTAACTATGTGAGTGATGAGGAAACCATATCTTACGGCGTTCCACAAGGCAGTGTGTTGGGTCCGACTCTTTTCATTGTATATATCAATGACTTGTGTCGGTTAACAATCCCGAACTGCAAAATTATTGCTTATGCAGATGACACAGCATTGGTTGTCCACGGTAGAAGCTGGAATCTTGTCCATGAACATGCCGAAAAAGCACTTAACTCGGTTATGTCTTGGCTGACTGTCAGTTTTCTCACACTGAATATCGATAAAACTGGATATGTGAATTTCTTTCCACCTGGCTCACCATCGCAACTCAATCTTGCTGTAAAAGTTCACACCTGTGTTTATGCTGGTGGGGTCTGTTGCTGCCCCTCCCTTAAACAAACTTCCCAAATAAAGTATCTGGGTGTTCAGATAGATTCATGTTTTCGCTGGACTAAACAAATAGACACCTTGACTTCACGCATTAGAAAACTTATATTCATTTTCAAAAAACTGAGATCCTCTGCTGATGGAGGTACTCTGAAATTAGTGTACTACACATTATGTCAATCCATAATATCCTACTGCATTCCAGTGTGGGGTGGTGCTGGTTCTACCATTATGCTTAGGATTGAAAGAGCGCAAAGAGCTGTTCTTAAGGTCCTTGCAGGAAAACCTCGAAGATACTCGACAAGTTTGCTATATAACGAGTGCGATGTACTGACTGTTAGACAACTTTTTGTGTTTCAGTCTACACTACGTAGGCATGCCCTGCTTCCCTATGTACAATCTGCCAAGCGTAGAAAGGATCGCGTCTGCGAAATTCAGCCACACAGAAGTGCGGTGGCGAGTAAGAGCTTTTTTGTAAGCAGTTGTCGCCTTTATAATCGCATCAACAAACTCATCTACATTTATCCTCTACCTGCTAAGGAATGTAAATTTTCCCTTAAACGATGGCTCCTGACTTTGGACTACCGGGAAACTGAAAATCTTTTGGAAGTCTCAGTTTTATGTACACATTGAGTACTACTCTGCCACATACATACAGACACACACACAAACACAAACACACACACACACGCACACACACACGCACACGCACACACACACACACACACACACACACACACACACGTTGTGATTTGGTAATTTGTAATTTTGTAATTTTTATATCAATTAATTGTATTGTGACTATTGCGAATTTAATTTAATTTAACTTTGTAACCCAATTTACATTAATTCCCACTAATAATTGTAAAATGAACCTATAAAATTGTTGGAAGGCTGGTACCTGTGATACAATGTTTTAATACATTAGTACAGGCGCCAATGTTTCACGTAACAATATTATCTCTGAACTGTTTTTATGATAATGTGAAAATGCTGTATGTACTCTTATTTGTTTAAAAAATAAATCATTCAATTCATTCAATTCAATAGGTACTGTTTTATTAATTTAAATTGCATTACAGTCCGAACTAAACGTGTGTACGAAAAATCAGAACATTCAGTCAACAGGACGGGGGTAAAACCAAGGCATTAAGATCACATTTAGAGCTTTGTTCGTCTAGATCGTTCTGGGGCTGACTGTACATTTATCTATATTATTTTATACTAAATAGCAATCTGCTGTTCAAAAGCAAAGTAATTTTAAACTAAGTATGAATATAAATATTATGTTAGGCGCTTCAACGTAACAAGTTGTCTGCTAAGAAACCCGGAACCTTTGCAAGTTGTAGTGGTTACGGCTGGTATGGGTCTCCACGAAGACCTTTGTGTCAAATCGGTAAACCGGCTGTTTGACGGACGTTGCCGAGTTATTGAAATGTGGAAGGGCAGCTACGATTTGTTCTTAGGGCCAAAGACCACTTCACTTGCACGTCGGTGCGCCTTTTTTTTCTTTTTTTTTTTTTACGTGCGCAAAATCCCCTCGGATACCTCCCCACCGGAGCCGGTGGAGGAGGTTATGTCGGACTCGAACCGACTAAAACGCACGCCGCCTGTGGGTCGTTTTGGTTGCCGAAGGTGAGGTTGACAGGCATATCCCTCGCACCCCGGCCGACCCAGGGCCATCTCTCACGATCTGGCCCTCTTCTCGGGTGTGGGGACTACAGAGTCCCCCGTCGGTGCGCCTGCTACAACGGATAACGCTTTAGCGCAAACTTTATATGCATTTGGGAATCGCTATGAGCAGCTGTGAGAATGATGTTGATAAGGGTAGTAATAGTTAATCTATCTAAGTAGGTAGGTATATAAAAGAAATTCGTGTCAGTTATACTATTTATAACGCAACAACGGATGTACCTACTGATTTTACTGTAGCTTAGAACCAGGAGACGGAGACGAACATAGAATATTTTTCATTCCGTTGGACCGTGTGACGTGACATAAAACCTCAAAGAAAATACAAGTTACTATAAAACGAGGTATAACAAAAACGCATCTGACTTGGAATAACACAACACAAACAAAACGCAAGTAGGAGGTAGGATACAGCGGTATTTCCGCCCAATTGAGCAGTCCGACTGAGGAAGTACCTCAGCCCTACAGAATACCGCGGCTATAATAACTTCGTGTTGTGTTCCCAGCGGTGAGTAGGGTAACCAGAGCTCACTGGAGAATTTGTGCTGTCAGTGGGAAGACTAAAGGCTTGTCCTGCTTTGTCCTCTACACTGACGGCTCAGAAACGCTGTGCTTACAGGGTCGGCAGCACGAGTATGGCTTCTCTGGTGTTACACACGTACATAGGCCAAGTAACCACTTTCCATCAGGTAGGCCGTGTGCTTGTCTGCCACCTAAGTGATATAAAAAAACGCAAATGATAGCTAAACGTAATTTTATCTATGGTACCTATGAAAAATTATTAATATTGTCGAAAATCAATCCGACAACGACGTGGGCGGAGCCGCGGGCAACAGCTACTATGTAATAAACGTTGCAATAATATAAGTATAGGTACCTACTTTATAGGGAACATACATACATACATACATACATAAAATCACGCCTTTAACCCCGGAGGGTTAGGCAGAGGTGAATTAACACCCACATTTCACCAATAACTGTATTCGGTCCCACGTAATAGGTGGTGAGCCTATTACCGTATAACGGACACTATTGTTGACTCGAGCCCCGCATCTGAGACTGAGTCTGAGCTAAAAATATTTGTCTGATGTTAAACAGCCCTGTCCCTTAGTCGCCTTGTACGACGCTACATGGGAAGAGATGGGGTGGCCCAAATTCTACTCTACCGGGAACCGTACCTCAAAAGGAAAAAACGTGGTCCTTATAGAAAGAATCGCTTCGTTGTCCATCTGTCTGTCTGTCAAGACCTTTTTCTCAGGAATAGATGGAGGTATTAAAATGAAACTCATAACGAATACTTAGGTCCGCGATGCCTTGAAGCTGTGAAAAAATCAAACTTCTAAATTAATGTCATCAAAAGCTACATCTGTTTATGTTGCATAAGTTAGTCCCTTACTCCAGTTTTGTATGGAACTCACAGTGCGCGAGTTCGACTCACACTTGACTGGTTTTTTTATACCACTTAGGTGACAAACAAGCACACGGCCCACCTGATAGAAAATTGTTACTGTGGCTTATGGATGTGACACTCCCGCTACTGATCCTTTAAGCACAGAGAGTTTCCGTGCCGTCAGTATATAAGACAAAGGAGGGCAAGCCTTTAGTCTCTATTATTTAAGTTTAGTTTAGATCAAGTGAAAATCGATTAAGATATAGAAAAAATTGAATCGATTCAGGCGGGACTTGAACCCGCGATCTTTCCCTCACAGGGGGAACGCTCTGACCACTAAGCCACAGAACCTTCGCCCGAAACAATCCAAATTCTTCTATACATATATCCGTCTAACGTTACAGGGAAAGATCGGGGGTTCGAATCCCACCAGAACCGATTCAATTGTTTCAATATCTTAGTCGATTTGAATAGTTAGCGTACTAAATGTTTTAAAATTTCATTCAAAAGTTGTGAAAATGTTGTAAATAACCATAGTTATTTCCTTAATGCTCTCATGGTTGTCTCTTAACAATAGAGAAGGTAACAAGCACCTATAACTATGGCCCTTTTATTCAATTTTCTTTCCCAGTAAGTACCTACCTACACCTACGAAAGCGTGGCGTAGGTTTGTTTAATTAAAATCATTAACCTTATTAAAATAATGAAGAAAGCAACATTTTCCAAATGTATGCAGTCTGCTCATATTAAGCACCACACTTTATAAAGGTAGTCTTGCCATTTTTTTTATTACTAAGGTAGCAAATGAAGACACGGTCCACTAAGTTAACTACAGTAGGTTAATTGATTGGTACAATTATCGATAGATACAAATAAGCTAGTTTTATAAACATCAGATGAAATTTCACAAATGTTATTAGATAGCTATTCTTTTATTTTACAAGAAACTCAGTTTTGTTATGTAATGTTAAGTTCTTAATATTCTAAGTACAAACAGACCAATACAATTAAACCTACATAGAAAACAGATATTGAAAACTCACTTGTACTTTTGCTACAGTATTTTACATTAGACTTGACCAGTTTCCTTACGTAAACCTTTGAAGATGCCGTAAGAAATATTGCGGAAAAAGTAATATGTTTTCAATATGTGTAACAACAAATTCCACCAAGTGTCATCAATCAATTATGTGTATAATGATGAAGATGATGAACATTATAAACAGTACATAGAAAACAAATATTGCATTAATCGGGAATCAAATTCGCGATCTCAACGCTCTACCATTACGCCACAGAGGTCGTGGCGTGAAAGTCTGCTAAACACGTTTTTTAAGAGTGTTAAGTCACCGCAGTGCCTTACCTACCTTAACAAAATAAGATATTACAATTTAACCGTTTCTCATGCAGATCCAGTTCCTTGTTGACAAAACTTATAGACTGCGTAACTTAGACTTAATTTGGTGTTTAGTAACACCAAGGTTGCATTTGAACCAATTCTCCCAATTCACTTCATTCCGACGTCGACGCAGGCACAGTGTCGTGCATTCAGCCACGCATGTTACTTGTGTCCGCTGTCTACACTTACAAGTTTGCGATTTTACCGCGAATCGACAATATTCTGCATATATATAAAATATTTGATGTATATTCATCTACTACTAATATTTTGTAGTAAATATAAATTAATTCCTAAGTGTTAGATAACGATTTGAAATGTATGCGCAAAAGAAATTTCCTTTCGAAATCGAAGATGTGGAACCGGAACAAAACAAGAAGTTGTTGGAGTACTTCAAAGGTGAGTGGACTTATGTCATTACCACTACAGAACTTACTGCCAAGAGATAGTGTGTTGAAATTTTTCCTGATTGTTATTGTATGCAGACTTAGTTGTGCATGGATTGTAATAGTGGGTGGACTTAGGGTGGATTGTAATAGTAAAAAGTCATTCAATTAAATTATACGTACATACATACATACAATCACGCCTTTATCCCCGGAAGGATAGGCAGCAATGAATTAACACCCTCATTTCATCAATCGTTGAATTCGGTCCCACGTAATAGGGGGTGAGCCTATTGCCGTCTTACTATTGTCGACTCGAGCCATGCAACTGAGGCTGAGTCTGGGCTGTATATATCTATCTGATGTTAAACAGCCCTATTATTAAATTAACTGGGATATAATAAACTCACGTAATAGGGGACGAGCCTATTGCCGTCGCCGTCAGACGGTCACTCTTTCATAGGCTATATGTTTAGGTACTGAGGGATAGAAAACAGCCATATCCCTTAGAGAACTTCAACGACACCCACTAAGACATAGAGTGGCCCAATTCTGCAGCACCGGGAACCAACAAAAGTTCATTAAATAATATTTGTTTTTTATTGAACGCGATTGCTATGCATGACATACATACTCGATAATAATTACCCCTTTATACCCGGAGGGTTAGGCAGAGGTGAATTAACACCCACATTTCACCAATCATTCAAATTCAAATTCTTTATTTCTCAAAATAGTGCTACGTAATTTTTACATCTTTTTGACGTCAAATTCTGCTTAAAACTAAGTTTACCACTGCTTCCTAGGCGCTAGTGGAGAAGAAACGGTGCTACGAACACCACTGCGGCATTTTCAAGACATCAGCTTCTGGGCTTATAAAGCTTTTATATGAAGATACATAGGTACTAGTGATTTCTTAAGATTAAATATGGACAAATGTACATTTTTCTCTCGTGTCAAGATAATTAAAAGTATAAAATAAAAAATAAACCTTATAATAAAATAATTAACCTAATTCGGTCTCACGTAATAGGGGGTGAGCGATTACTATTCTTCCTGAAATCAGTATGGAATAATTAGCGATAAAAATAAATGCAAACAAATTTAATTTAAATTACGTTAAGTATCACGTTTTACTCAAAAACCTCGAGGTCCAAACCAACCTCAACATAACATATCGATATACGGTACACCTGGTAACCAATAAACATGGCTCTGACGCAGGCTTTCTTCACGGGTTAGCGGGTCTGACTGCAGTCGCTCCTGCAAAAGTTAAGATATGCCAAACCAAGATATAATAATAACATGCTTTGTACTTTGATGATGATGAATAATATTGGTGAAATCTATATTTATGAGTTCAAATAGTGACTTGTTACATTAATATCACATTGACCTGCATTTCATTTGATAAGTACATAAAAAATGTCTACAAACTAAGTAATTAATGATAAATACTGACCGTATTCCTGAACTGATATAAATAGGTACGGTTTGTTTAGCTCTAGATAGTGTTTTGTAATTGTTATAGATTTCTCATTAAACTTTGGTATCATTATTATATGACGTAGTGGTAAGCATTCAACTACCTGCCACATGCGAGTTCGTGCGTTCGATTTTGATCGATGCTAATAATTGCAAACCTGAATATGTCTACATATATTTGTATTTGGGTTTTTTATACAATTTAGGTGGTTGACAAGCACACGTCCCACCTGATGGAAAGTGGTTTCCGTGACCTATGAAAGAATGCAACACTAGTATGCACACCCGTGCTACCGACCCTGAAAGAACAGAGAGTTTCAGTGCCGTCAGTGCAGAAGACATAATCAGGACAAGCATTTAGCCTTCCCAATGACAGTATACAAACTCTCCAGTGTGTGCTCTGGCTACCCTACTCACCGGCAGGAACACAACACGAGGATATTATAGCTGTGGTATTTTATAGGGCGAAAGTACTTCCTTCCCTAGTTGCTCAATTGTTCAGTTATGGCTTTCTGTTCTAACTAAGATATGGCTGAACTTAGATATTTTCAAATCAAATCTAATCATATTTATTGTAAATAATAGGTACAGAAGATGTGACACGGCCAGATCGTGAGAGATGGCCCTGAGTCGGCCGAGATCCGAGGGATGAGCCTGTCAACCTCACCTCCGGCAACCAAAACGACCCACAGGCGGCGTGCGTTTTAGTCGGTTCGAGTCCGACATAACCTCTTCCACCGGCTCCGGTGGGGAGGTATCCGTGGGGATTTTGCGATTTTTGATTAGTCCATGACCAATTGGCGTATCGTAGTTCTGTAGTTAGACTGGTTGGACTTTTGAGGGGTCCAACTACCCCTAATGACTGCCATAGATGTTTGTATGACAGCCGGAACCGTCTAGACAAATGCAAATACCCATTCATGCAAACAAATATTTGCATTACACGGGGTTTGATCCCGCACCTCCTGCGTAGCGGGCGCGTTCACTACCGCGACGCAACAGAGGCTGCTGGCTGGGTGAGAAGTAATACCATTCCATTCTAGCATTTCAATTAGATAGTTACTAAAAAATCTGTGCTGATATATCAATCGAAACATAACATAAACATAAACTCACGCCTATATTCCCGAAGGGGTAGGCAGAGGTGCTAACACCCACATATCGCCAGTTTATGTTTAAGTCCCAATGTAATAGATGGCGAGCCTATTGCCATTAACCGGGCACTTATAAACTTGCGATAAATACACATTTAACTTCAAAAAGCATCGAAAAGTCATTGGTGTGTGCCATGGTAAAACCTGGGATCAAACCCGAGACCTCGTCTGAGCAGTCCATTACCCATACCACTAGGCTACATACTACTGCTACTCAATGGAAATAACAACAAATAATTTACGTAATAAATAATTAGGTACCTAGTTTACGTTTAAACGAAGGCGGTGGTACACAGGTATCAGAAAGAGAAACTATGCCCTAATAAAGGAATTATTGCCTTGAATTAATTTCATTTACTTAGGTACAACATAATAATAGGTCTTGAATTCAATTGAATTATACTTTAAGCGTCATTCCAGTGGCTGCATACTTAGCTGGGCTTAGTGGCTGTTGTTTGATTTATCATACATTCATAACACTAGTTGTTACCGGTGACTTTATTTATGTGATTTTCATGTAAACATGTAATTGGATATTTTATCTCTCAGAGATCCCTACCAGTTATCAGAATAAAAATGTCCGGTTTTATTTTTATTTTAGTCAATACGTAGATTAGACTGGCAGTTTTTGCGATATTGAGATAGATATATAAATCTTTATTGTACCCCAAATACATTTTAGTATATCTAGTTTTCCGGAAGAGTAGAATTTGGGCCACCTCATCTCTTCGCATGCGGTGTCGTACAAGGTGACTAAGGGATAGGGCTGTTTAACATCAGACAGATATATACAGCCCAGACTCAGCCTCAGGTGCATGGCTCGAGTCAACAATAGTGCTCAAAAGACGGCAATAGGCTCACCCCCTATTACGTGAGACCAAATTCAACGATTGATGAAATGTGGGTGTTAATTCACCTGTGCCTAACCTTATGGGGATAAAGGCGTGTTTATATGTATATTATATGTATGTATGTAGAGTATGTACATTTACGAACAAAAAATCGAATATGTACAAATGGCGGCCTTATCGCTGTACGCGATCTCTTACAGGATGGTTGGACATATTTTAATTATCTTAACAATAATAACTTATGTGTCATACTTCATACATGGATCATACTTAGATATCTACATATTTATAAGTAGAAGAAGTTAGAACTCAGGAGTAGGGAAAAAATCAGGAATTGACTAGGTCCAAGAAAAGACATCAACGAGTCATTTCCAAGTTACGAGCTAAAATAAATCAAAGAATCAAAGAATCAATTTCATTTATTCAGTTTAGGCACATAAAGAGCACATATGAACGACAAAATTTTACAATTATGTATGTCAAGAAATAATATAAAAATATTAAATAATGTAAAAATAAACCATTGGAAAATGATTCTTTCGCTGGTTTGGTAGATTAGTTCTACTGAGAAGATACCAGCAAGAAACTCAGCGAACTACATTAGAACTAGATTATTTATTATTAAATACGAACTTATGACCGGAATCAATAGCGTAAGTACCAAACGTTAGGGAATTTGTAGTTGCTGCAGATGTAGCTGTACTGCAGAAATTTACAAATGTATGTAATCATTTTATAGCAACTACTTAAGGTAGATAGGTACTCTCTTTTTATTTCTCATTCGAGTACCAATCTCGATTACAATCAAAGCTTACATTTTGGAACTTACACAGGAGCAATTCTTTCTGACTACAAAACCAACCATCTTGCCATGCCCTTTAGGTTTACTTTCGAATGCACGTGTGTAAGTACATACTGTGCAACAAACGTGTGTTGTGTTGATATCCCAGCTCGCCAGATGCAAATGTTAATGCAATTTTTAAGTAATATGATCACTATGGGTCTCATTTTAAGCGAAATATTGTTGTTCTTATGAGAAATAAAGTTCTTTAAACCGATCTGGCAATCAGCATACTTATGTATCAAAGATCTTGATGAATTACAATAACACTACTGACCGCAATACTCTGCCTGCTTTATTTTTCGTGCGAACCGTCGATCCACACGAATATCCCCACCACTGAAGCCGATGGGAGAGGTTATGTCACTCGAACCGACTAAAACTCACGATGCCTGTGGGTCGTTTATGGTTGCCGAAGGTGAGGTTGACAGGCATATCCCTCGCACCCCGGCAGACCCAGGGCCATCTCTCTCGATCTGGCCAGTACTCTGTCTGCAGTTACTAATAATATACACCAACATATACTCTGTCAAATTCTACAAATAATTATTTAATTGTCTGCTGAACTCGTTTTGAGGGACTAGTATGGTTCGTATCGTCGACTTTCTAATGTCGCTTGCTGCCGGTGAGGTACCTAGTTATGTTATTTTCCATTAGTATCATGTAGTCATATGTATTCGATCATAATCAGAATCACAATATCTTAGAATGAATTAATAAATTGATAGGTGTCCTCGAGGTCGCAGAGAGAGAGGCTTGGTCCTTGCAACAACTGTAACGGCACTGCTACTGGAGAATAACATCCTCCGCCCTACAGAATACCGCGGCCATAATAATCTTGTGTTGTGTTCCCGGCGGTGAGTAGGGTAGCCAGAGGTCATTGGAGAGTTTTGGTGCTATCAGTGAGAAGACTAAAATTTTATCCAGCTTTCTTTTACACTGACGACACAGAAATTTTCTGTGCTTACAGGGTTGGCAGCGTGAGTTTGACTCCCTTGGCGTTGCACACGTGCATAGTACCCACCTAAGTGGTATAAAAAAAAGACATTATAATTCAATGTACCATGTTTTGATTCCTTCGTTTCAGCCTTTTTGTTTTTACTTACAATTTCCAAAATAATCATTTTCTTCTTTCTTTGCAACTATTTCGATCTCGATCGATGCAACTTTCTAATAAAATGTATTTTAAAAATAGTCGATAGAATATTTCTTCATAACATAAAACATAAACTCACGCCTATATCCCCGAAGGGGTAGGTAGAGGTGCTAGCACCCACATTTCGCCAGTTTATGTTTAGGTCCCAATGTAATAGGTGGCGAGCCTATTGCCATTAACCGGGAATAAACCTGCGATAAATACACACATAACTTCGAAAAGCATCGAAAAGTCATTGGTGTGTGCCATGTTAAAACCTGGGATCGAACTAGGCTACCGCGGTTTATCAGTAGGAATATTTTTACTAATTTAGTGAACCTGAACCAATTTTTAATTTGACTTCTTAAATAGGTTTAGATATTTCTTTCAGATAATCACGCCTTATTCTTCATTTTCCCTTCCGCTTAACCAAACATTATTTCTTACTTTACCCACTAACTATCTCTTAATTAATTAATCATGAACTAAATCATTAAACTATTATATTTAAATTATATTTTGTTTAGTGATCATAACAAAACGTTCAATCTAAACATCGATATTTACCAATCAAGCGTAAATTATTCAAATTTACAAGAATTACATACTGCAATTTTATATTAATACTTACGGAAACATTTTGCAAGGCCACTCGAATTGGTTTCCTGCGTACTGGCTCCTTTTCACAGAGATTGTTATTATTTATCAAGGCCTTTATCTACACGTTCGAGTTCGGCAAAGCCTTTTCAATATTGTTTACATACTCAGTGACCTATCTTGCTACCCTACAACACTGTAGTCGGGTAAAAATTTTACCTGATGAATGAATGAACTAAGCGAAGTACCTGGGAATCTGTACTTCATGTGATTGGTGACATCGTCGAATGCGACCTCAATGCACACATTGCCGCTGCGTGGGCCAACTGGCTAATCATGTAGTAGGGTATAAAACCATAATTAGATCAGCCCTGCACACGGCTGCGAAGTGTAGCTCTGGTGTTGGAGCAACACAAACAGAAGTTGCGTGTCACAGAAAAGTCAATGCTGCGGTGCATGTGTGGAGTCACTCGTGAAGATCATGTGAGAAACTCACACTCTAACATGGCTGATAAAATGTAGTAGAGTCACCTTCGCTGGTTACATGGGTGTCAAATATTTGATAATGCCGCCCCCGCGAGGTTATGGTTAGACCCAAGAATTGCTGGTTTATCATCGTAACAGGTGACATGCATACCTACAAATCTCACTGCCAGGGGGGCAACCCACACGGTGCGAAGTAAAGTAAAACATAACATAAAAATAACAAACTCACGCCTATATCCCCGAAGGGGTAGGCAGAGGTGCTAGCACCCACATTTCGTCAGTTTATGTTTAGGTCCCAATGTAATAGGTGGCCAGCCTATTACCATTAACCGGGCACTTATAAAAGCATCGATATGTCATTGGTGTGTGCCATGGTAAACCTGGGATCGTGCCCGAGACCTCGTCTCAGCAGTCCATTACCCATACCACTAGGCTACCGCGGCGAAGTAAAGTACAGGAGGAAAATTATCCGAGGTGAACGCTTCGCATGCAATCTGGACACAGCTAATCTATACTATAATATTATAAAGCTGCAGAGTTTGTTTGTTTGTTTGTTTGAACGCGCTAATCTCTGGAACTACTGGTCCGATTTGAATGATTTTTTCAGTGTTGGGTAGTCCATTTATCGAGGAAGGTTTTAGGCTATATATCATCACGCTACTACTTAAGGGAGCGGAGCATTGATAATAAATGTTAACAAAGCCGGCAATTTTTCATACATATTTTGAAGACTAAAACATACGGGCTCAAAGGGATATGAAGCTTCAAAATATACCCCGGGCGAAGCTGGGGTGGGTCAGCTAGTGATGACTATAAAATCTAATTACAAATTAGACAATTAGACAACATCTTTATATATATATATATAGTATATATAAAGTAGGGACGTAGGCAATAGTATTATTTATTAGAATGCGACGATCTATATTTTATTGTATTGGTTTTCTTCTGTTATAGGCGAGTTCAACGGCTTCGTCCGCGTTGGTCCTAAAGGCTATTTCTTCCCACAAAAGTATCGACGAGAAGCTGCTAACATCTACTCCATGCCGATAAGACCGTCCGACGTTTTCGTTACCAGTTATCCAAGATCAGGTATTTTTTAATTACATATATGGGTATACTCACGCCTTTCTCTCGTCATGGTAGGCAGAGGCAACAGCCCGCCATGTGCATCTGTCCTTTAATATAACGGTAGATGGTTGCTAAGAATGTTCTAATAGTAATGAATTAATGGAACCCGTGACGGACCTTTAAACAGTACCTAATTATCAAAGAATTAATTTCCTTTATTCAGTCTAGGCACATAAAGAGCTCATATGAACGTCAAAATTTTACAATTATGCCAAGAAATAATATAAAAATATTAAATAATGTATAAATAAACTATTGGAAAATGATTCTTTCGCTGGTTCGGTAGGTTAGTTCTACGGAGAAGATACCAGCAAGAAACTCAGGAAACTATATTAGAGCTAGATTATCTTTCTTTTTTAAATTTGTTTTAGTATACAATTTATTTTGTGCGAGCAAGCAAGAGACTTAAATTGACCACGCCTTTACATCATCAAGATACTCATCTACTTTAAAGTAACCTTTACTCATTAGAGTTTTTTTCACTTCTATTTTAAATTTATTTAGTGGCGTATTAATCAAATCCCAAAGATCCACGATACTACTGCATCATTTCGGTAGAGTAGGTACATACATAATATAATTTATATCTGTCTAATAATTGGTTGCAGGAACAACATGGACGCAGGAATTGGTGTGGATGGTAGCGAATGATTTGGATTATGAGAAATCAAATGCGATACCTCTCACCGAACGATACCCATTTTTAGAGTAAGCTAGTTTACACTATTTTTGAAAGTCAACCTTTGTATTATATTATAACACAAAGGCTATTTCTTGAAGTACCACCTCTCACTCATTACCGTCGAATGCGGAAGTAAAATGCATTGTTGTTCACATGGATTTTTCTTACGAGATAAAATTAATTTTATTGCATCAACATTGTACAAGTTTAATTATTTGGCTCACACCAAATAGTGTAATCATTCAGATGCATGCAACAGAAATAAGAAAATAAAATTGACTATGACACGTTCGGACAGTCAGACTATATATTGTCATGCTTCTTGCTTCTTGCCAAATATAGTAGGCGAAAACTACTAATGCTGTAGGTTTTCATTTGCTACGATTTTTTATACTACATAGGGGGTAGACAAGCACACGGCCCAACTGATGGAAAGTAGTTACCATGGCCTATGGACGTGTGTAACAGCAGAGGAGTCACACTCGCGCTGCCGACCCTGTAATCACAGAGTTACTGTACCGTCAGTGCAGAAGACAAAGCAGGGCAAGCCTTTAGTCTTCACACTGACAGCACAAACTCTTCAGTTAGCTCTGGCTACCGTATTCAATGCTGGGAACACAACACGAGGTTATTATGGCCGCGGTATTCTGTAGGGCAGAAGTACTTCCCCAATTGTACTGCTTAATTGGACGGAAATACCGCCGTGTCCTAGCTCCATTTAAAATTTCTGCATTCTGGCAACTAAATATATAACTACATGAAAAAACGATAATAATTATTTACAGATTCTACATTTGCGTCCATCCGATGAACAAACAGATATTTAGAGAAGAGAACAGTTACAGTGAAGAGAAACTTGAACTTTTGGAGTTCGTCTGTCAGTCGGGAACTGAGCAACTCGCCGCGATCCCATCTCCTCGGTTCATCAAGTCGCACATGCCACTGTCACTCCTGCCGCCTACGTTGCTTGACACTGCCAAGATGGTATATGTCGCACGAGACCCCAGAGACGTCGCGGTCTCCTTCTACCATCTCAATAGGCTGATGAGAACACAAGGCTACAATGGCGATTTCAAAACGTTTTGGAACTTCTTTGTTCGGAATTTACGTGAGTTGTCAATCACCATTAATCTCTTAACTGATTTATTCCTGAAAAAGTGCAGTTATAAATAAGTCTTTTTTTTTCAAAAGAATACCTCCGAGAAAAGAATACCGATATTAATAATAGGTCCTTACATTTGAAATTGCCGAAATTATCTTATAGATTCATAAGTTCGTTATTCCTGTAATTTAAAAGCTATTTTCATCTATATTAATATTATAAAGAGGAAAGATTTGTATTTTTGTATGTAACTAATAAACTGAAAAAGTACTGGACTGATTTTAATAATTCTTTTTTCATTAGAAAGCTACATTCTTCGTGAGTAACATACGCTACTTTTTATCCTGATATTCCCATGGGATCTGGATTTACGCGGGTGAAACCGCGGCGCGGTGCTAGTTATTTATATTTTATTTGAAAGTTGAGTTGATACTTTTTTACAGCTGTCACTGTTCAAAAATTTAATAAAAGTGTTTGTTAGCTTCAGCTTAATGTTGTCTCATTCATACACAAAAAATATCATGAAATTTAGATTCAACTGGGTTACCTCCAATTTCTTCAATAAACGGCAATTTCATATGTAACGACCGATTAGTTTTGTGTTAGGAGCGGGCTCACATCGGTAGTGTAACGGCCAGTATTTGAACCCGGTGATTCTGAACTGTAAAACTGGCATCTTATCAACTAAGCTATCGACTTACTGCTGTGAGTAATTGTTTGAAATTTTATAGATCACTGGACACCGTACTTTGATCATATTAAAGAAGCGTGGGACAAGAAAGACCATCCCAACATGTTGTTCTTGTTTTATGAAGAACTCTCCAAGGTAAGTTCATTGATTGACGCCTCGGTGGTGTAGTGGTAGAACATTCGAATGCTACGCAGGAGGTGCTGGTTCGATTCCTGCTCAGTGCTAATATTTGTATGCACGAATATGTATATTTGCATTGATCTGGGTGTTTCTATGTATTATATGCATGCATTTAGAAAAACAATCTAAGTATGTTTATCCGCATTCTAGATTCCATAACACAAGCTACTTAAGCGTTGAGTAAAATGTTGTAGAATATTGTAGAATTACTTATAGATTACTATTTTTATAAGTTTTATTTTTTGAACATGTCTACATTTGCCTAAATTACAATTTAACCTAAATATTTAATGCTGTCAGTGAGAAATGAACACTTATTTTTTCAAACTTTTAAGCGTTTGCAGGCGGTCAGCGGCCGTATACTGACCTGATAAACATGAGACAGTGACACATTACTTATTATGTATCTGTAGATATTATTAAAGGATATCATTCACGGTTCATACATTTTTGGTTCAAAATTGTAAGTTCTTCTACGATTTTTGAACTCTAATAAAACCGTGAGCAGTAAGTCTTTCAGTTTTGACGCTGCATTAAAAAATACTAGTGAGGACAAGCGTTAATGGATATCGTATTTTGTTTCCTTGACTTTCAATTTTTATCCTAAAATAAATGTATGAAACGCAACGATAAACTGTCTCGATATAATTTTTTACTGCTTTTATTAGCAATTTTGCCAATAGAGTACCGATATTTTTCACTATTTTTCAATAATTATCATTTATTTAACTATTATTGAAAACGTGTTTCTAACATTTTTAAATCTAAAAAACCGAGGGAGTTAGTGGTCCATCGACTTTGACGCCATAATAATAGAATAAGCTCTAACGGATTATTGCATTTTTTTTTTCTATGACTTTGTTTCAATTTTGGAGCAAAATGAACGATGTCCTTTATAAACTTCTATTGCAAATTGGGTTTGGGCTTATGATAAGGCGTCTCGGTCTGAATTGGCCACCTTGGGAGTATTCCTAAAGCGTCTTCCTCATCTCGAGAGAGAGGCGCTGCTGTTTACGTTTCAATGTGTCTCGTGCGAGCCTTGTGTTTCGTATGTACATTTCGTAGTACATAACCTACCTCATTCATGTGAAAGGCCTCAATAGATGTAACGTCATGAGCAGTTGTGTAAATATAATTGTAGATTTCTATTTGCGATGCTTTATTATTTGATGTTCTTACATGCGTTGGTGGTGTAATGGTCAGCATAGTTGCCTTCCAAGCAGTTGATCCGAGTTCGATTCTCGGCCAACGCATATTTTTTTAGAGTTGCTTATTTATTTTTTATGAGTTTGGTAGTTGGGCATCCCTTTCGGGGAAGATATCAGGTGGCAGTTATCTAAGTACCTACTCGCACAAAAGTCATATGATTGGGAGAAAGAGTAAGCGGATTCCAGGCTCTGAGGTGAAGTGAAAGACTCGGGTACAACCGGAAACAAAGCTCATATAATTATTTTTTATTCTGGACATAGGCCTCTCCCAAATTCGGAAGGCATTGGCCTTCTGTTCCCACGCTGACCAGATGTGTTGGTACTGGGTTTAATTTCGAGTTTTCCTTCTCTCGCAGTGATATCGTCTATATACCTATTTTTCGTTAGTCGCCTCTTACGACACACTTCGGATGAGATGGGGTCGTGACACTTGTATCCTTTCTCCGTCACCACACGAAATAAAATTATGAATGTGAAAACGAAAGAACTCAAACGACTGTTTTTTCTCATTGAGGTATAGCCAAAGCTTACAGCTGTACAAATATAAAAATAAAAGATTTTTATCACTTGTTCTAAGTATGTTGTCACGTGCGTTGGTGGTGTAATGGTCAGCATAGTTGCCTTCCAAGCAGTTGATCCGAGTTCGATTCTCGGCCAACGCATTTTTTTTTTACTTTTTTGCGAATGAATTTGGTAGTTTGACTTTCGTCTCGGAGGTGTTAGGTGGTAATTGCCTAACCTACTCGCCACACAAATTAAAGGAGAAGGAGTATGCGAATCCCGGATTTCGAGGTTAAGGCCTCAGATGCAATCGGAGACAACGCTAATAACTTTCACGAATTTTTCATTAAAGAATTTTAGAACCGAAATTATAGGAGGTAGGACACGACGTTATTTCCGTCCCAATTGAGCAGTCCAACTGGGGAAGTACTTCCACCCTAAAGAATAACACGGCTATAATAACCTTGTGTTGTGTTCCCGGCGGGGAGTCGGGTAACCAGAGCCCACTGGAGAGTTTTTGTGCTGTCAGCGGGAAGACCAAACAAAGGCTTGTCCTGATTTTGCGTTCTGCACTGACGGCACAGAAAATCTCTGTTCTTACAGTGTCGGCAGCACGGGTATGATTCATCAGATGGGGCGTGTGCTTGTCTGCCACTTAAGTTGTATAAAAAAATACTAATATTCCCATTAAACCCTCCACCAAAGCTAAATTGCTTGTATTAAGAGTGGGTTCATATCGGTAATTTAAAGGCCAGAATTTAAAAATATAAAACAATAATAAGTAATTGCATGTGAAAGGACCCAAAAGGCAGTTTGTACTTGTACCTACAGCTGTACAAATAAAACTTAAAAGATTTTTATCCGATACACTTGTTCCATTTATATCGTCACATGCGTTGGTGGTGTAATGGTCAGCATAGTTGCCTTCCAAGCAGTTGATCCGAGTTCGATTCTCGGCCAACGCATATTTTTGTAGGTGGTCATCATTAATTAGTTTTCTAAAATTTTGCTTTTTGTTGTCGGTCTCACTATTTGCACGAAATTGTGAATTAAGTAGGTTTAGAATTCTTAATACAGTCAACATAGTGACCCCAAGATAGCTTAACTAGCTTGTATTAAGGGATAGGTAGCTAAAACTTGTAGTACCTATAACCCCTCGTTTACACCACACGTGTGTATAGCCAACAAGTTGTAATATGTCACAGGCACAGGCTACAGAGTGAACGCAAATGTGTTTTATAGGTACTTGTTTACAACTTGTTGGCTATACATCCTAGTGAACGAAAAAGTATCTGAGATACATGTATAAAACAAGTACCTACTATGTTTTGATAAGTCTTCTACAAGTCTTAAATAGGTAAGTTTTTTATAAACAAGTTAACAATTTGTTTTATAACTTGTTTCGTGGTATGGACGAGGGGTTAGAATTATATTAACTGTGGTTATAGTTACCGGTAAATATGTTCACCCCAAAATGTACCCCATGTATATACGCAGATTTTTGGGTGTCTTTTGAGGAAGCACGGGGTGCTTTGGGCGAGTTTAAATTCACCAAATTATATGTTTATAACTAAATGAACGCGCGTCAAGGCCTCGATTCTCTCATATCTTGTTGTCAAGAATGTCAAGAATGCCGGGAACTGTGCCTATAATGAAACCTATTTACATGTGTACATTTACAGGACTTGCCCGGTTCAGTGCGTCGTGTAGTCAAGTTTTTCGGGAAGGAGTATTCAGATGAACAAATAGAAGGGCTGTGCGAACACCTCAACATCGAGAATTTCAAGAACAACAAGTCTATGAACTACGATGTAATGAAAGAGCTCGGGATTTCTATACCCGGAGAGCAAGGGTTTATTAGGAAAGGTACGTTCGTAACGAAGTTATTAGTATTAAATATATATCATATACTAACTTTTGCCCGCGGCTCCGCCCGCGTGGACGTCGGTTCCCGACAATTATACGAAATTTTCTCACCTTGTAAACCTTTCCTAGACCTCCACGAACATTTCAAAACCAAGATAAGATAAATCCATTCAGCCGTTCTCGAGTTTTAGCGAGATTAACGAACAGCAATGGATTTTTATATATATAGATTAAATAAATAATACTCGTAAACAAAATGACTAATATTCCAGCTGAGCTAAATAGGCTATTTGACTATTTTTTATTATCATCGAAAAATTACCACTCTATAATAATATAATGAACTGCTAAACTGAAATATTCTTACGACAAATAGTTCAAAAGATTTGATTTAGAAAATTCAATTATACGCGCCGCCCGAAAACGCTCCATACGAAACCGTACTTGCGAGTGACGTCACACGCCAGTCGCGAGTAGTGCAAATGAATTTCGCATTTATCTCGGTCTACGTTGCGTTTACACATGTATAGTTAGTTACACAAGTAGTTTGTAATTTAATGAGGAATCTAAAAAGTTATAATTTGGGACTGAATTAGATCGTTTATATTTTAACTTACTTTGGAATTTAAAAATAATGAAAATTCATAGTTGCAGTTTAGTTAGGTAGTCAATATCTTATTTATTTTGCAAAGCATATTATATGGTAACAAACTCACATATTAAGCAGTATTGGGAAGGATCAGACGACCTTGTCAATATGTAGCCTATTGCTTGTGTTACATCACGTCGCGTCGGCAGTTATGGCTAGCAGGTGTAAAAAGGTCATATTTAATCTTGCGGCAATACTTACTCGAAATTGAAACTGCTTAGTAAATGAATTGTGGTTCTGCTCATATGAGTGACCATTTTAAGAGTTTATGAATCTTTCTTTGTCAATGGGAAGACTAAGGGCTTGTCCTAATTGTCTTCTGCACTGACGGCACAGAAATTCTCGGTTCTTACAGGAGCGGTAGCACGGGTGTGACTCCCCAGGTGTTACACACGTTCATAAGTCACGGTAACCACTTTCCATCAGGTGGGCTCTGTGCTTGTCGGTCACCGAAATTGTATTAAAAAATCTACATATTGAGATCTTACTACAAATTCAAAGTTACTCGTTTATGGCAGAATCGCTCTATGTGGCCTTTTAAACCCCACAGGATTCAAACCGGTGACCTCTTAATCGTACGGGCTGCTCTTTAACCACTAATCTAACTCTACACTTATGTATGTATGAGAGAGAATGATGTGATAGGTAATAATACAATAGAATTTTTTCTTGCTGATCTGTGCATATGGGCGGTTTTTTATATCTCCGTTCATTCCATTCCCATTTTTCTAATACCATGTGGTAGGTGTTTCTTTTTATTTATATTAATATTGTCCCGAAGGAATACCACTAACTAAACTAATATCAAAACGAGTTTGTAACAGAATTATGTAGGTACGGTTAGTAATTAAAAAAATCTAGGTTTGGTGGTTTTTTGAGTTAGAGTCGAATTGTCGGTTATGATTTAAACTCCGTGATAATGCCCTATCACTGAACTTACCAAATACTTGAATGTTACAAAATGCCTCTTTATCAGGTAAAGCTGGCAGTTGGCGCGACTACTTTGACGACGAGATGATGGAGCAGGCGGAACGATGGATCGCAGACAACCTACGAGGCACAGATCTGAGCTTCCCATTTTTGAAAGTATAGCTGATAGAATAGTTTATAGAAATAAAAAACATAAAAGGGGTGATAAACATTTTATTTCCATAATATACTATGTTCCAGTTTTCTTTGTAACACCATATTTTAAGTATACACGGATATTGAAATTTTTATAAGCAATTAAGTAAACAATGCTATTTATTCCAATCGATCTATACCACTATCAATTTCACTGTAACCGGTGTAGTTATAGTTTAAACATTTATCCATAAATAAAACAATTCGTCAGTCCTTCCTCACATTTTTATTTAAATAATACGGTTATACAAAGAAAATAAATTAAAAGCCAGATTTAATCATCATTCGTTGGTAATATAAAATTCTAAAACAGACTTATAATCATTATAATGGATAATAACCGTTTAAAGCCGGAGCCGGGCGGGCGGGTCGGCGACGCGTCCCCGACTCGCCCGCCCGGCCCGGCACAACGAACCGGCAACGTACACGTCTATAAAAGCGACTCTATAATATAAAACTGGGAGCTCCGTCCCGCACCTAACGACTCGCCGCGACTGGCGACGTTAAAACTATCATACACTTAGAGAAAATCACAAAATTCAAGCGGAAATAATAGGAATCGGGCGCCTACGCGATGACGTCGGGCAGCAGCGCGCTGTCGGCCGGCGGGCTGGGCGGCGCCTTCAGCGCCTCCGCGCCCGCGCGCGCCGCCGGCTTCTTGGGCACCGCCTTCTTCACGGCGAGGGCTGCGGTCTGCGGACAACGCCACGGCGTCACTAGTGCTACACCAGTTTGCATTGTGCGGAGAAACTCAACTCCAATTGCACAATAGATTTTTTATCCCTTCTATTCGAAAAGTGTCACTTTGTTCCTCTATAAGCGGGAGCAAAATAGCTCTTTTCTGCTAAGGACTTTAAAGCGGGCGGAAATAGTAGATTGTATAACAAGGAAGCAAAGGCGAGGACGCTACTTTGAATTCTGAGCACAATGAGGGATTCATAGTCCATCTCCCGAGGGAAAAATAATTTGCTCCCGAGTCATACACTATATTTTTTATCCCCTTTCTATGAGAAAATAGATATATACCTACTGATTACTTACAAGAACTGAGACAGAATTATTGAATAAGGCACTTGTACGTTTCCAGTTTTCTTATTTTATAAAATAAAGCAAAAATCTGTAAAAAGTACGAATGCGTATTGCAATATATATATATATGCTTTTATTATATATATATATATATGCTTTTTTTTTTTCACTTCTACCCTCAGTTGAAGTAACAGCTCTGAAACTTTTGTCGTATCTAAATTTTACGAATAAATTAAATATAGTGCTCAAATAACTTTGAAAACAGTGAAAAACTATAAATTGAGCCCTATCTAATAACTGTGATATAAATTAGGCGGGAAAAATAACGAACTGTAAAAAAAAATTGCGTCGTAATTAATTTCGCTTAGACATACCAGTACCGGTCTTAAATACCAAAAGAAATGAAGTGTTTTAAGTGCGAAAACGAGTTTAATGATGAGAATACGGTGCAGTGTGATGGTTGCAAGAGGAATATCTGCCTGCAATGCAGTAATTTGACGAGTAGCGAGGCGCGCGTAATGGGTTTGAAAGGCAAGCGGACGTTGCTATACCTATGCCCGCCGTGTCGTGAGGCGTTGTTTCAGGTGCCAAAGCTTATTAAAGCATATGATAGTCTCCGTGAAGAACTAAACGAAGTAAAGCAGCACATATCTGAATCGTTAAACGCCCCAACCCCGGCACCTGAAAAGGCAGCTGGAATACCAGTGAATACACCGGCGTCGTTGACTTCTGGAGATACCAATGCGTTACTTGCGGAACTTTTGGAGCGAGAGCAGAGGGCAAGCAACATTATTCTTGTGGGTGTAAGAGAAAGCGATTCCGAACTAGGTATAGACCGAAAATTGCACGACGAATCAGCTGTCAAACAAATGTTACAGGAAATAAACGATGGTAGTGATTACTCAAGCAAAGTGTTGGTGATGCAACGTTTGGGCCGTCGTGAACCTGACAGCCAGAAGCCCCGACCTATGAAGGTGGTCTTCAAGACCCGAGAGGATGCTGTCTGGATCCTCAAAAACAAGAGTAAGGCCAGTAGGGAGGTAAGAGTATATAATGATAAGACACCATTACAACGTGAGGAACTCAACAAACTTCGTGAGACCCTTAAGGTTAGGACTGAAAAGGGAGAATCTGGCTTAACCATTAAATACATTAAAGGTAGCCCCAAAATTATACACCAAAAAAACTAAATAACTCAAACAGAAACCCATACACAGACCTTACGTTTTGTTATACCAACCTATGTTCGCTACCAGCCAAGTTTGACTTACTTCTCCTATACATAAACACAAACAAACCATGCGTAGTAGTTTTGACTGAAACTTGGCTAAATCACAAAGACCGCAGCAGTACTTACAATATTCCAGACTATACACTCCACAGACTTGACCGTAAACACAAAAAGAATAAAACAGAGGGGAAGACTCGGGGCGGAGGTGTAGCCATGTATATCAGAAATAGTGTAAATGGTACCTCTATTATTTCTAGTATAAACAAGTCATACATGTGTGATGATGTTGAGGCACTTTATGTTGATATACAATTAGGCACTCAACATTTTCTTGTGATAGGGGTATACCGTTCGGAAAATGATAATGAGAGGATCTGGAGACCTCATGATCTGAAATTACTGACAAATTTGACCGCAGCTTCTGAAAATAACTCGGTGATTGTAGCAGGTGACTTTAACTATCCCACTATTAATTGGCCTATCCTCGCTGACCAACATCATTCGGGAGCAGCTGAACTATTTGCCAACAAGTATCTTGATAGTAACCTGTACCAACTGGTGTCTAGCCCTACTAGATTTAGGGAGGGCTGTGAACCATCACTCCTGGACTTAGTTATGGTGAATGACGAGACTCTTGTTGGTGATACTATACATAAGGCACCCATAGGTAAAAGTGATCACTGTGTGTTGGAATTTAGTGTTCAATGCCTGATACAAAAACCAAATACAAAACCTAAGGTTAAAAGAAACTACCAATTAATTAACTACAGTGACTATAACAATGAATTAGATAAATGTATAGACACCTTGAAACCTTCATCGGACCCAGAGGAATTGTGGCAAGGTATCTTGCATGCGATTGGTTCCACAACCGATAAATTTGCACCAGAAAAGACCATCAAAAACAGAACAAATAATAGGCCGTGGATAAACAGTGACGTCCTTAAATTGGTGTCGGATAAGAAAAGACTGTGGAATATCTACAGAAAGTTTGGGACGGCGTCAGACTATGCGAACTTTAGGGAAGTCAGTAACAAGTGTGTGGCACTGACTAGAAGGTTGAGAAGCTTGTTTGAAATAAGAATACTGGAAGATGGCGACAAAGCATTCTATTCGCATATTCGCCGCTGTACCTCATCTAAAGTATGCATCCCACCTGCTATAAGAAATGGAAATGGTGACCTTGTCACAGATCCGAAAGACATTGCCAACGCCTTTGCAGAGGAATTCGAGAAGGCATACTCCAGAGAGCCAGCTCTGACTGGTCAGCACTGTGCTAGACAAACTGAGAATGGTGTGTCTGATATTGTGTTCACAGTTGATGATGTAACAAAAGTGCTCTCCAACTTGAACATCCACTCCTCTCCCGGACCTGATCATATTCCTAACTGTATTCTCAAAAATTGTGCCCCAACCCTTGTGGGTCCTCTTACTGTACTAATGAATAAATCAATGCAAAGCGGATATGTACCTCAAGATTGGAAACATGCGGTGGTGACACCTGTCTACAAGAAGGGTGACAGAACTGCTCCTGGGAACTTTCGACCAATTAGCCTCACCTCTGGTATTGTCAAGGTTATGGAAAAAATTATCAGCAAAAATCTAACACAACACCTAAAAAGGGAAAACATAATATCTACAAAACAACATGGATTTGTTGAAAAGAGATCGACAATCACTAACCTCTTATCATGTCTGCATTCATGGACAAATGATCTTGACGGCAGGAGGCCAGTTGACATCCTCTATCTTGACTTCGAACGTGCTTTTGACAAAGTTCCTCATAAGCGTCTACTCATAAAACTAAGCCAATATGGAATTCGTGGCAAATTGTTAAAATGGATAGAAATGTACCTCTCCAATAGAACATTTCAGGTAAGAATAGGAGACACATTATCTCAAAAGAAACAAGTGCTGAGTGGTGTTCCTCAAGGATCCGTCCTCTCGGCCCATCTATTCAGCATATATGTGTCAAACCTGATTGAACGCATCAAATCTGAATCCTCCTTCTTCGCGGACGACGGAAAGTTCTTTGCCAATCCACTCATCCACTCTGGTCAGCTACAAAATGACTTAAATCAAGTTCACGAATGGACAAAGGATTGGATCATCCAGTTAAACCAGTCCAAGTGCAGTGTACTCCACCTTGGGCAAACAAACCCCAAAATCACATACACGTTGGATGGCATGCCTATTAACTCTGTTAGCAAACAAAAAGACTTGGGGGTTGTGATAACCTCTAACCTAAAATGGGAAGATCACATTGCTGAAATTGTAAAAAAAGCCAATTCTTTCATATATGTCATAAGAAAGTCGTTCCAGACCTTAACTGTGGAAGTTTTACTAAAAATATACAAAACCTACATAAGACCACTTCTGGAGTACGGATTCCAAATTTGGAGCCCATACTTCCAGAAGGATATTGACCTCTTGGAGAGTGTGCAAAGGAAAGTCACTAAGCTCCCTGCTTGTCTACGACGTAAAACATACGCAGAGAGACTAGAAGCATTACATCTCACTACCCTGCAGGAGAGACGCCTTCGAGGTGACCTAATAGAGACATTTAAGATCATAACCCATAAGTATAACCTGCCTGATATGCACACAATTTACATACCAAAAGTTCCCACTAAATCAGCCAGAGGACATAGCCTAAGAATAATTCGTGCAACAACAAACACAAACACTGCGCACCACTTTCTTAGTAACCGGGTAGTCCACAACTGGAATAGACTACCCGAAGATGTTGTGACTGCCACTTCAGTGAACAACTTTAAAAACAGACTGGATCACTGGTTGCTAACAAACAAACTTCACAACTATGGGCTCAATCAAGTGTAGTGACTAAATTGAACTGTTCTTCAACATGTGTGAACTGTGACATAGACATATCAGCTCAAAGCTGCTCGTCTATAATCAATAATAATAATAATAATAATATTATGTGTAACAAGTTCCACCAAGCGCCATCAATCTCCAGTGTAAACAGTCAGAGACAGAAGTAATGCGCGCGCTTGTTTTTTTTTGTTTAGTTAGCACTGGCACTCGAGCTGCCGTGCGGCCAGCACGTACCAGCCAGTAATGCATATTTGTGTAAGATTTCTATGAATGATATATGTTCCAAATTCAAATCACCTTTCATCCCTTCCATTAAAATACCATTTTAAAAAAACTCGCATATAGCTCGTTTTCAAACTCACAGTCTTAGTTTAACCCTTATTATGCTACAGTTTAATAAACTACTAGCACAGAACTGGTTTCTTTATTTAGACTTAATAGCTACTGATTGCAGGGTCACCGGGCCTAAGCTAGTACATCTGCTGGCTGACGAAGCTCTGGGGCATGCTTTCTTCTCAGAATTAGGGAGGTCAAATGATAGTCACTCTCATAAAAAACATATAAAAGTTAATTCCCACGGAAAGAGGACTATGACCTTAGACTGTCCTTTTCCAAGCTAATCTTAAAGTTCTCACCTTAGAGGGGGCAGTCCTGGGCGGCGCGGCCTTGGCTGTGATTCTTTTGTTGGCGAGATCTTTGCTCTGCTTGTCCAACGGCGCAGCTCGGGGCAACGGTTTGGGGGCGCTCGGCCTGCGGGCGCAACGTTTACGATATAGTGAATATTCTCAGTGAAATATTTAAGTAAATTGTACCCAGTAGTACAGACAAATATGGTCTATTTGCCTGTGCTGTACTTTATCTAATTGGGAAGAAAGCGGACATATTCAGGTGCGTTTACGAGAAACTACAACAACTATAAATTAGCAACTCACTTGGAGGCGGGCGCGGGCGCGCGGGGCTGCAGGCGGGGCGCGGGGCGCGCGGCGGGCGCGGGGGCGGCGCGCGCGGGCGGCCGCGCCGGCGCCTTGGCGTCCTTCACGTCGCCGTTGGTGAGCGGCTTGCGCTCCGCCGGCTTGGGCTGCGGCTTGGCGGCGGCGGGCGCGGGCCGGGCGGCGGGCCTCGCGCTCGCGGGCCGCGGCGCCGCGGGGGCGCAGGGCTTGGGCGCGGGCGCACTGGGCTTGGCAGCGGCGCGGGCCGGCGGCGCCGCGCGGGCGCTGGCGGGCGCGGAGCGGGCCACCGCGGGCAGCTCGCGCGCGGGCTTCGGCGCGACTCCGTTCATTTTGATTGGCGGGGGGCGTGCTATTGGCGCGGGGCGAGATGGCGCCGCCGGTTTCGCTGCGGCGGTAGTTTTGGACACGGGTGTCGCGCTCTTCGCGATCGGAGTCGGCGGTTTCGAGGCGGTAGGTGTGCGGGCGGCGGGCGTAGTCCGCGCGGCCGCTGGCGCCTTGGTGGCGGGTGTGGGCGTCTTGGCGGCGGTCGGCGTGCGGGGCGTGGGCGTGGTGGCCGCGGGTTTCCTCGCCGCCGCGGAGGTCGTCGTTTTCGGTGCCGACCTCGGCGTTCGCACGTCCGACTTCGCGGTCGGCGTGGTCGGTGATTTCTTGGTCGCACTGGATATTTTCGCTCGGGCAACGCCGGCGGCGGCCCCGACGGCGGCTCCGGCGGCCGCCACGCCGACGGCCGCTGCGATCGCGGCGTCGACTCCAGGGGTCGCGTCGGCCGCTATCGGCGTTTCGGTCAGCGGTGCCGCCTGGGGCGCCGAGACGTCGACGGCGGGCGTCGGCGGCGGGGTCGCCGAGACCGGTGGCTGGACGACCTCGTCGAGCTGAATCTCGTTGGTGACGGGCACGCAGATCTCCTGCGCCCGTGATTCGGGAATACCGATGTCGACATCGGTGACGAGTTCGGTGCGGGACTGCTGCACGGGCTCCTCGGGAAGGAGGTCTGGCGCAGGGGCGGCGGCGCCGGGCGACGGCGCGCGGTCGATAGACACGTCGGGCGTGAGGCGCATCGCCACGTCGGCGGCGGGCGGCGGGGAGGCGGCCGGCTCGCCCGGCGCGCCCGCCGCGGGCTCGTCGGCCGGCAAGGGCGACTCGCCGGGTAGCGGCACGTCCACCGGCAGCGGCGACACGGCCGGCGGCGCGGGCGAGCTTAACTGTGGTTCCAGGCACACCGGTGGATCAGCTGTGATTGTATCAGTTGGTTCCACAGGTTCTGTCGGAATCGGTGACTCTGTAGGTACCGGCGATTTGGATATCTGAAATTCTGCAGGTGCTGGTGATTTCGATGTTTCGAGTTCTGTGGGTGCTGGAGATTCTGAGGGCATTTGAAGCTCGGTTGCCAAAGGGGATTCTGTGGGCACTGGCGACTGTGCCATGAGTGATACGTCGATCGGTAGGGGGGATTCTGTGGGTAATGGGGACTGTGTAGGTAATGACACGTTAGTCGGCAAGGGGGATTCTGTGGGAGCTGGAGACTGCCTTGGTAACGATTCGTCGACCGGCAAGGGGGATTCTGTTGGCTCCAGAGATTGTTTTGTTATTGATTCGTCGACCGGCAAGAGGGATTCTGCGGTTGCATCTGTCGGTAACGGAGACTCGGTGGGAAGTGGGGATTCACCAAGTAACTCTGACTCTTTCGGGATTGGGGAGAGTGTGACCTGAGCAGGAAGAGGCGATTCGACTGGCAATAGTACCTGCTCAGATACTTCTTGTTCATCTAGGTCTGCTTCCTTGGGTAAAGGAGACTCCTTGGGCACTGGTGAAGCACTTTCATGGACGTCGACTTGCTCCACCAAATCGTCGAGGAAAGGTGATTCACTAGGTAATGACAATTCCGCCGGCAGTGGCGAGTCTCGAGACAACACCTCGTCGACTGGTAACTGTGATTCAGTCGGTAATGGGGACTCGCTAGGAAGTGGAGACTCCGTCGGAATAGGAGATTCGCCGGCAATAAGAGATTCCGCCAAAAGTGGTGATTTTGACGGCAGAGGGGACTCGGCTATTAGGTCATCTTCATAAGCATTAGGATCTTCTGTTAAATAGTCAGTGTCAAGTTTTATTGAAGGTGTTTCTTGCACTGCTTCAACCTCAATATTTTCGTTCAACTCACAAACTGGGGCAACTTCAGTATCATTCTCATGAACATTTCCATCAGCCATGGGGTCTGGTGTGATTGTGGCTTGACCTTCAACATCTTCAAGAAGACACGGTGTGGTATGTGTGGATCTCTGATCGTCTTGGTCAACAGGCAAAGGAGATGCTACTTGACCAGATTCTATCAAGTGTGGAGATTCAATTTCTTCATCACCTTCGTTTGTTGGATCCATACTCAGCTGGGGTACAGTCTCAACACATGGTGAGTCTTGTTTACTTTCCATTTCAATATCTTGTGACGTTTCATCTTGAGGTGTGAAAGGTCGAACCTCTTTCTCACTCTCTAATGGTTCTAGTAATTCATCATTAGTAAATCCTAATTCTGAACTTTTGCCATCAGGTATTTCAGGTATTTGTTCAAAGAGAAGTTTGTGAGATTCTGGAGTGTCTGTTTGTAGGACTGTCTCTTGAGTAATGTTACTATGTTCAAACTCGATATTTGAATAACTTTCAATATTATTAGAACTAGTAACATTATAATCTACAAAGTTGTCACCCTGCTCGAAGTTATTGATATTTTGAGCGAGACCACTCGATCGGTCATCAAACATAATAATATCATTGTTGGGCTCTTGACTGTCCCTTTCTGATTCAAACAGGTCTCTATGTTCTGGACTGATATTTTCTTTATCATCATCATGGACGCCATTGGGTTGTATATCTTCATCATCGCTGTCAGGCAATAGCTGAACTGCATTGAGGTCAACATTGGATTCATTTTTTAGATTTCTTTCACAGGTATCATCATCTTTCTCTTGATAAAAGCTCATACTCATAGGATCTCTTTCTTTGTTTTTCAACCTTTCAAATAGTTCATCATTGGCTTCTAGAGCAAAAGGATTTGTTTCTTGATGTGTCTGGAACACCTGTAAATATATTTTTGTTATTAATATAACATTTACAGCTCTGATTCAGATGTTTGTATTTGAGACACAACACAACATGAACAGAGTTTAATGAAATTTTAAAGCAATTTCAGATCTAAATCTATTAAGAGAGTTGCTAACTAAACTGAAAATAGATGTTGTGTTTCAACATGAGTAAACATAAATTTACAATGAGATTATGGCCCTCAAAAGTCGCTGAATACTACTAGTTAGAAACGACCTAAACATTGAAATAAATCAATAGATAACTGCTGTGTTGTTTTATTTTTAAACTATCTCGGTGTGAATTCATAATTATACAATGGTTCGGGATTTTTCGCGATTAAATCATGGAACTATTTCTGCCGACGTTTCAGATGCGTTGATGCACCCGTGGTCACGACTCGACTACCTCTTACCCTGAACCGTTGGATAATCATGATATGTAATTATTTTTTACTCTTCAAAGGATCAATTGGACATTTTTAAATTTTTATTTTCGAGTGAATTTTCAGCTAATTGGTAATACCAATGGTATTTATTAACTTAATATTTCTACTAAATGATCTGATCTCCACAGAAGTATCACAAATTCTTGCCATCAAGTTATGTACAAATAAACATACCTGAATATTACAGAAATCTGTAGTATCTTTTTGTATTCTTTCGAAGTCCTGTATGAGACCAGTATCCTTGACTTTCTCAGGTTCAATGCCTACATTGAATCCAAAGCCCAAACTATCCATGTTACACTTATCATTACCGTTCAAGTGTTCTTTAGCTTCGTCTAATGATATATTCTGTAAAATAAGCATATAAAACAAATAAGTACACTGTTACTATGCAATAATGATATTGAGAATTAATGTTATCATGGTATGGGTACACGCATACCTTTTAGACATTTCTGGGTTTAACACATAATAAATAAATAAACAGTAATACAAATGAAGTATATTGTGGCCACCAATTTCATTAGGAAATAATAATGCAAACCCGTGTTTGTACAGATGATTTGTAGCATTATCCTTAAAACAATTAATTATAAATAAATACTATACTATTATTAAATCAATATAATTGTTAATAACAAACTACTTAAGTGGAATGAAGAGACCATGAGGTATTTAACCCTGCTTTTTGTTTCTTTTTTTACAGAGAGGTTAAGACTCACCATTATTTAGACTTTTCTATAATGCTATTATAGATATAGAATGAAATGTATTTAGTTAGGTTTATCAATAAGTTGCAAGTAAATTGCAATTTACATGTTAATGACTAATGTAGGTTTTATCAGTCTTTTTATAATTCAGAATAATTCCTTCATTGTAACTTCATGTTGAAAGAAGTTTGTTACTATACTTAAAATAAATACAAGTTACATTAGTAAGATACACAAAGACTTTTCCCAGTGATTGGTGTTATTTTAGTTTAGATAACTTATTTGTGTCACTATTTAAGAGGTTGTCAAACTTTTGCTGAGACACAAATAATATACAATCACACTGAGATAATGTTTGCAATACTAATAAAAGTATTTTTTTATCATTAGCTATTATTATTAATTCTGAACTGAAATATTATATTATGTATTATTTTTTGATAGAAATCACAAATGTGCACTAATTTGCATGATTAAACAGGTCATCAAGGAAGATGCAAAAGGAGATATTCATAGGAATGTAAAAATATAAAATCAATAGTTCGGCGATAAGAAATATCTCGTACTTCAAAATGGATTATGTCCAACTCCCACATAAATAATATGGTAGAGAGAGTTAGATAGAAGACCATCATGAAAGTTAAGATAAGATTACTATGAAGCATTTGTGTAAGTCTAGTTAATAGAAAGTGGACATCTGCAGATATATTTATTAATTTAATTTTGTGCACAACTGGGCCATTTCTGTAGCAGAAGTACACTCTCTCAACTAAAATTATAATTAAATATGTTTATTTGAAAGAAAGATAACATGCATTATACACAATTTTAGTAAATAGCTTTATTATTATTTAAAACAGTGATAGAGTGGGTGACCAGCTGCTTTTCTAGATAGGCTACAAGTAGCCTGAGATAGGCGTGAATACAGTGCTTTAAAGATTGTGTGTTACTTACATGATGGCCATTAAGCTGATCACAGTTATCCAAGTCTAATAAATCTGCTGGCCTCACAACAGCTTCAGTCTCAAACTGTGCTACATCTGGCAGCTCTATGTCATCCATAGGGAGTGGTTTACGCGGTGACTCTGCAAGCAGCACATCCGCACCTGCCACGCTGCCCGGTATGAACACGGGCGCGTCAGGGTTTAGCGGAGAACTGTTCATGTCAACTGAGCTGTTTTCCCAAGCCGACTGAAATGATTTAACAACAAGTGTTAACTGAGTAATATAATCAGTAATTTGACAGTAAATAAAATAGTCCTTAGTAAGGATTTATATCAACTTGTTAGCTGCAACCAGCAAGTAGTGAACGAAATGTCTGTGTATTGATGTTAACCTCCACTGAAACACACCTTTATGGTTTTTATATCTGTACCTACTCATTAGTAATCTATCATGAAAACTGAGTCATGCTGTTAACGATTATTACGTAAATGTATCCTGTGTATACATTCACACTGTAATCCATTTTACAGGCATGTTTTGTCGTACACGTTTTTTATTCGGCGATGGCGGATGAAAGTGCCGAGCTCAAACATACAACAATTTTCCATATTCAGTAAGTTTATCAATCCGATAAAGTATATTCAGGTCCGTTTCGTAAGTCTCAAAAAAGGCTCTGAGACAACTGTCCACAGTGGACCCAAGTAGCAAAGAATTTGTTAAAATGATCTTGTAAATACGAAATTTCTGTGTGAATGAATCAGAATTTCGCAATCACTTGTTTAGTAGTCTCATATAAGACTTGAAAAGGAAGAGAAGGAAGAAAGAACAATAAGTATTATGAAATATACACAACTCACATTATCCTGGCAGGGTGTTTCGGAGCGCGGCGCCTCGTCGGGCTCTTCGCTAGGATTGAGCTCCTCGCGTTCGCCCTCGCCTTTGTAATAGTTCCACTCGTCTTCGGAGTCCTCGCCACTCTCAGCTACATTATCCACTAGTGCACCGTCGACGTGGCCCTCCTCCACTGCACGTATCACAAAACAAACACTATTTTAATACAACACATTATGAGTTGTTCCCTGAACACCTGGCACGCACGCAACATTCACCCCTCTTCTCGCAATCCATGATATCAACAGGTGACACACCCTTGTCGGAAAGGAAACTCGTTCGCTCTATTACAAACAAAACACTAACTTTAGAGATAGACGCAATAAATTACGAACGCCGGTGTTGTTTACGAACGTGTGTAACCAACGATATTTTACCGGTCGCGATTTTCAAACTCGCAAAAGATTCGCGGACGCCATTTCGAGATCGGCCAGTGAAGACACGCCCGGTATCGAACTTGAAGAGTGTCAGCATGGCGAGAACTCACAAGGAGTTAACCTCCGGGAGTCCTGCGCTCACCATCGTTAGAGGGATGCGCCATCGTCCGAACTGTTCTATTTCCAGAACACCGCTCCGCATGAATCAACACAGAAATAACCTTTCACAAACCGTTCGGTATGTGAAAATAATCAACAAGATTCGCTAAAGAGCACATACCGTGAACGGTAATTTCACTTCACAGATTATTATCTTCTCAGGCGACGTTATATTCCACAGTAATAATAAAGACAAAGCCCGAACGAATACAATAGCAGCGATTTTTCGGCGAGTAGCACAGGCCGGTCGGACGTTCAATGAGTGACTGCGAGGGGCGAGAAGGCCGAGGCGAGCGAGCGGGACGGCAGCGCAGGGGGGACTGACAGAGAGGCACGAACACCCGCTTGCACCCAGATAGGGATGACGTATAATTTTATAATAATTCTATTTTAATAAATTAATTATACCTTAGCAAATGTTTGTAAATATTGTTTTTATTTAAAAGCCGCGTTGATATTAAAGTTATTGAACCCCTTTTTAAGATCGTTAATAAAATATTTGTTTCCATATTACACCTATAATTACCTAAGTACATACGTATAAAAATGGGTTTTTAAAAGTATTTTTATAGCATACATAAACACTTGCGTCAATATTCAATATCTTTAATTTCAATTAGAAAATATTTACGCTTTCAGTCAGTTTACATTATCGGGCAAAAATAAAATAAATGACAATACCAATCAATATAGGTATCAGTACCAAAGAGTAGGGTATTTATCTATTTAGATATCTACTCTATTACTTATTACAAGAATTTGTACTATTTGTAGTCAACTCTATCCTGACTCCATCAGTGGACGCGGAACAACTTCCAAATTCACAATAATTAATCTCAGATAGAATCGTTTGATCATCTACATACAAAGCCTATAGAAACGTTCGGTTAGTAAGCTG
Organism: Eilema griseolum; assembly: GCA_963662185.1. NCBI lineage: Eukaryota > Metazoa > Arthropoda > Insecta > Lepidoptera > Erebidae > Eilema > Eilema griseolum. The sequence goes on along the minus strand of OY759240.1, from coordinate 20,285,680 downwards.
CAATGCTCACGGACGCGTGATATAGGTGAATGTTACATTACAATCGATAAAGCGTGACACACAAGATTCTTACTTTTTCTTTTGCTCTTATTGGAATAATGTGGTACATGAAGACAAATTATGTTTAAAATTAAATTTATAGAGTCACGGTCCACCTACTGCCATTACATTCTTACAGAAAATGGGGTTACCGTAACTGAAAATAACATTATTTTATTACCAAAAATAAATAACCTTAAAACTTTCTCATTCAATGTTTTTTTTTTAATTTATTGGCTTGACTACACTACGGTTCAGCGTAAGCCCTTATCAGCTGTGGAAATAAGTTGTTCTGCCAGCTGTTTGAGCATGAGCGAACGGATTCATTGAAATGTGTGAATTTGAAATTACTAGGATCATTGTCGAGACGTCAACACAATTAAAATGTTCAGCAGGATCTAACGTATTCCCATACAAAATATAAAATTAGTTGCGAGACATCTGTTTAGTTTCTGTTAATACTGCCCAATTAAAATTTGGTCCTTGGTAGGGCAGTAGAAGCAAGTTTATCTAAATTAAATTCATATTACTTACAACTACACGTGAAGAAATCTCACTACGCGCAAAAGGAAATATACCTTGGACCTAATTATGCTGTGAGATCAAGATTATTTAAAATGGTAAATATATGACATATAACTACCGCGGTAGCCTAGTGGTACGGGTAATTGACTGCTGAGACGAGGTCTCGGGTTCGATACCAGGTTTTTACCACGGCACACACCAATGACTTTTCGATGCTTTTCGAAGTTATGTGTGTATTTAACGCAGATTTATAAGTGCCCGGTTAAAGGCAATAGGCTCGCCACCTATTACATTGGAACCTAAACATAAACTGGCGAAATATGGGTGCTAGCACCTCTGCCTACCCCTTCGGGGATATAGACGTGAGTTTATGTAATGTTATGTTTATGTAAATATATAATACAAACCTAACAGATATAATATTTACATCTACTTCGAGATATTTAAATCAGCTTTTGTTATTGCCTAAATGCGCATAGTAAAATATCTAACTCACCAGCGTGCGCAGGAGGTGTAGGCGGCTGTGGCTCTGGATGTCGTGACTCGGCATCTATATCATCTGCATCAACAGCTGTCTCGGGGCCGAGGTCCTCACTATCAGAATCAGAGTTGTCGACACCGTTATCGCCAACTTCGGCATCGGCTTCGGTTTCTGCGCATTCACTGCTGTCAGCGTTAGCGACGGCTGCAGCTGCGTCAACTTGCAGCTTGCAAGCCTCCGTCTCGATAGTGAACGGCGGAGCGCTCAACATCGCGTTGTCCAGCCTACAATTGAATAATAAAAGATATGTAGATTCTAAATGTTTCGCTACTATTTTATTTTTTGCCTGTCCTTTAGGCATCTCAAGTCATCTTTTATGAGCATAATCGTAAAGATAATGAACCAAAATCTTATTAACCTGAGAACTATGATATTCAAATCCGCAGTATAGTCAATAATAAGTACTTATGCTGCGGAATTTTACATTGGAATAAATTGTATACCTTAATGGAAAAACTTAATGACCAGATACATAGCAATGCCAATATTTTTTGTATGGCCGTTCATAAACCATCTCGTGGTTGTGCACAATTTATTAAAGTTTAATCCCAATTGAATATACCCATAGAATATCATATTGTCTCATATTGTATACCCATCACAGCTAATGATGATATTTAGAGACTCGCGTCGTTCCATACAGAGACGTGTAAATGAGACTAATATATTCAATGAAAGTGATAAACTTTCATTTTCTAGGGTTCGTGTCAAAAGATAGGAACATTCAAGGCCGTTTAGATGTGATGATGAAGATGTCACATTTTTCGTTAGACTACATTTTTGCGCGTTCCATATGCATGGCAGAATTTAAATATAACCGGTTAGCGGTCGAATTAGTTTTAAGTCAGTATCTTTTAAGCAGTCGCCGTTATTTGTCATTATTTAAAATTAGGCTTTGATTTATTCATCATAGATGATATCACACGTGCGAAGATGTCATAATTTCAAATTAAAAAAAGAACATAAATGGTATACTTATTCCTTACATTAAATTAATATCATCAGTAAGAAAAGTACACAACTAATTGCCCAAACAAGATAATGCCTAGTGTTTATGGTTTTCGAATTAAATTAAAAACTTACATCAGAAATATTTATGGAATACGTAGACACATGAACACTTCGAAGCGCGGTGTTCTATTATTACAGCAAAATATGACCGTGACGAATTCTTTAGAGTTTAAACCCAATGCTAGAAATTCCTACAAGAAATTTAGAAAAGGTGGTATAAGATTCGAATTTTTTGGAAACCGGGACATCAAATCTTAAAAATATTAATACAGTAGTTACATAAATTGCTAATCATACCCAAGATCCATGGGCGGGCAGTTGTCTGCGGCAATGTCACGCGGGTCCTTCAGGAACACCACGATTACTGAGATATTGTCGGAGGAGCCCTGCCGCTTGGCCTGCACGATCAGACGCTTCGTAACCGCCTTCAAGTCATCTGTACAACAAACATAATAAATATTAACTACTTTACATAACGTGTCCGTACTAGTAAGACAACGGGCAATTAAAAACTTATTAGGCATAATTTCCATCAGAGAGAACACATTAAAGACCGCCAGCATTTCATAATGCTGTTATTATCCTTAAAATATCTATGTGTCATCTAGCACAAAGTTAAGTGTTGCAAGTCTATTATGTCTGCAATTTGTTGTGGCACAATGGTGAATAGTACTGACGGATATGGAGTAACGATGTTTATGTTTCGATTTGCCTCAGCTTTGGCTGTATGTGAGGATGTCCTTGTTCTGTCTCAAGCCTGTCCGGGCGTGAGTGAGTCAGCGGCCGGCGTACCGCTATTGTGCTCCATAAATATATTATGTACGTGATAGACCTTCACTTAAACGAAAGCCGCCACTCCTTTTATTTTTACAATGAGACTTGAGCATGCTTTAGAAAAATTAGGCCGACCTTCGTGCAACCGTATTTTATCATCAAGCCTAATTTATGTTTAAGCAAATACCATTGGAACCGGTATAAAATTCTCTAGAGTGTCTAGTAAGTATGGGAATTACAGACTTGACGTACTTAAAATATTATATAACTTTTTTATTTAATAGCAGTGGTTATAGAAGTTAATTATATTAGTCTGACAAGGTTGTATTCGGCGACGGGTCGATCCGGTAACTTGTCTAGTGGGCACGCCCTGTTGGCTGTTGTGGGGTGTGTCTAGCCGGTATTTAAAAACGCGTACCTACAGGCGTTTCGTGCAATGATGTGCTTCAAAACACCCGTTAGTACATCGTCTAAGCGCACGCCTTGACTTTGCTCGCTATTTCGGGGCGCGGTCGTAGCCGCCGCCCTTGCTTTTTACCCTGTTTGGTCTGGCTCGAAGCCAACCGCGCCCTGTCTACTCTTATTTTGATCTTAGTCCGTAGAAAGTTGTTAATTTGATTTATAGTTTCAGAATAAATTCAGGCACACTTATATTCTTTTTTATAAAGGACGTTGTCCAGATCAATTTTAGCATGGAGTACGGAAGCATAATTATGAAATAATTTCTGAGTTGTGTTCATTTCATGAGGTTTTCCTTGTAGGTGCGTTGTAAAAAGTATGTAATATGCGACGTTTATTTAATCTCGAGCGGATGCTGTAATGTTTATTAGTGAGGGGTATCACATTGTCGGTGGCGTAACTTGTGCCGGCCGCGGTGATCATGGCGGCGATTACCAACGGTGGCTAACGGTGATGTGGATGGAATGCACGTCGTCGGCCATTGTTCCCTACACTAACACGCGGCAAAAACCGACCACGGCCTATTGACGCATACTTAGCCCGCAACTGTGAGCCACCTGCAGATGACATTATATCATGATGGAATGTCGATATTTACTATACAGTGCGTTATTTATTAACTGCTTCGAATACAATGTAGCTAGAATCAACTTATATTACAATTTTGAACTACATTTTTCGTATAAATTCATTTTATCGCGGTATGGTACAGTGTGGTTCCCGTAACGAGTAGAATTTGGATCACGCCATCTCTTACCATGCGGTGTCGTACAAGGCGACTAAGGGATAGGGCTGTTTAACATCAGATATATATATACAGCTCAGACTCAGCCTCAGATGCATGTCTCGAGTCAATAATAGTGCCCGGATGACGGCAATTAACAACCTTCTATTAAGTGGGACCGAATATAATGATTGCTGAAATGTGGGTGTTAATTCACCTCTGCCTAACCCTCCGGGGGATAAAGGCGTAATTATGTATGTATGATAACAGTGTAATAGGTTCGTAGGACGTCGAGTCCTGAGAGTGCAGACAAAGCGCGGAATGCAGAGGTAAGCCGGATCAAGTGCAATTTTCCACCCAGATTATCTAGAACAGACGATAGTCAGCAAAATATTATTTTCGTGTGCATTAATTTTATTGTACAGCTAGCTAAGGGTTAAACACGCTTGAAAGGTCGTCATTGAAATAAAGTTGTTTATTACCAACCACATTTACACGTCTAGATATTATTTTTATATAAATCGTAACATAATTTTAATTGGTAACGGTTTGTGAAAACATCGAAACAATGCTCATTGGCATTAACTGAATTCCCTTGAAAATTGGTACAGTACATAATAAAAAAGAATCTTGGCATTGAACACCGAGGTAGTTTTGTTATTGTTTCTGTTCATTTTTATTAGTTAAGTAATTTGTAATACATTATCATAGAATCATATAACCAGCAAGCGCGGATACAGTGGAAGGCAATGGGTGCAATTATCCCCACCTTCTCTCCTTGACTCGCTACAAAACTAAGTATGTACCTACCTACTCTATTATAACTAATTTCAAACTGTTTGAATTTTTATTATGATGATCTTTACCAAGTTTGCTTCGTATCAGTCCGAATAACATTATTTTAAGGTGGTGGCGCTTGGCAGCGTGCGGTAATGGACTGTATTGCGGGAAGTAGCTAACTGTTCTATTGACGCTTTACACACAAAAGACAGGTGGCCGGGCTGCCGCGGATTCGATCCAGGCAGTGAATGCAGCCCGAGAAATTAGGAGAGGATGCACTAACCTTCACGACACACGTGTTTTCATCGCAGCCGGTACACGGATCTTCTCTTCCTTGCTCAGGAGCTGCCGTCAGCATCACTATATCGCTTGAGGAACACACGAGAGGCACAATCCGATCGGTAAAGGTCTATGAAGCGGTAAAAATGTAACAAATATTATACATTTCTGAGAGACGCGAGCGCGGTCCGTCCGTCTTTACGCTGGCTAGTTCAAAGCGAGACTGAGTGTCTATATTTCACAAATGGCGGACGGAAGCCATATCTATTGTTAGTGCGGGAGAGGAGACGGGTATAAAAGGAGTGTGTTTCCGTGTCAAAATACAGTTTCTACACCGGCGCAACCATTCCCCCCGGCTTGAAGGGTTACCTTCGAAACGACAAATGCGAAACAAATCTAAAGTCTAATCTAAATCTAGGTTCGGGAAATAACAACTAAAATACAAACCTAGATTGGAGCTCGTGCCTACCGCTGGCTAGGCAGAGGGCAGAGGCGAACAAACAACACAACGCAACAGTCTCGACCAAGACGAGACGCGATTAGCCAACAACAAAATAAGGGTCTCTTCACGTGGGACCGATACAACAAGCGAGTGCTTCTTCTCCTCGGGTGGTTCGGAAACCGTAGTGGGATTGAATTGACTAACTGGCCACTTATCTAACGCGGCATGAATCCAGGACGGTCCACTAAACCATAACGGGTGATCTAAAATTTGCGAAGGAAGCAATCCACGAGAGAGACACCCGGCTGGGTTGTCGGTGCCAGCAACGTGAAAGAGATTATGTGGCGCCAATTCAGATTGAATTTTTGCCACTCTATTAGCGACGAATGTGTCCCAACGATGGGGCGAAGAGTGGGCCCAACACAAAGCGACTGTTGAGTCCTAAAAGCTAAAAATTACTAATATTAATGCGAAAATTTACAATTATGTCATTAAGCGACACGGAAGTGCTAGTCTTAGCACTGCCATCCAAAACTACACGGAGTTTTAGTAGTAAGCTTATCTTCTCTAATAACTCCGCGGTGCGGGATAATGTACGAAGGCTGGGTCCCGCCAGTGTCCGCAGGCGCAGGTGAGATGTAACCTTTATCTAAATATTCGTTAACAACCTCATCATAGGCCCGCTTCGACTTTGGGGACGCCTGCATCTTTCGTTCCAAACAAAGAAAGCGTTTTTCAGCGGATACACGGGAGCCACCGAGCGAAAACTTGCGGATGGTAGACTCCAGTGGCGGCTCGACGGTGCAACAGAACGAAGCAGTCGAGTGACTAAAACTATCCATAGAAGCGGGTGCGGAACCAATTATAACAAAACCAAGAACTGTTTCCAGTGCGTGCGGAGCGGGGTACGTCGGTCCCCCTTGAACCTTACGTGATAACTGGAGGTGCGGGAGAATCGAAGCGCCGATCAATATATCGACGACTCCAGGAACAGCGTAAGTCTCATCTGCTAAAGGCAAGTCTTTAAATTTCGTTAATAAAGACGTGTCAACCGGGACGGTAGGCAACTGTTCAGCTATTCTATCTATAACGAGCGAATCCATGTCAAACCAAATATTATTATTAAAACGAGATCTAAACCTTGTTTTAACGGTGCCACGAACAGCTGACTGTAAGCTTCCAAAACCCTTCACCACTGAGCGGGTTGAACGCTTATCAACATTGAAACCAAGACGCCGACAACAATCTTGAGTAATGAAATTACTTTGCGAAGCGCCATCTAACAGCGCTCGAACAATGCGCGGCTTACCTAATGCATCAACAATAACAACGCGAGCGGTCGCAAGACACACAGTAGTGAGTGCAGCACTAGCGGAGAACGAACACAAGGTGACGTCATCCGCGGCGGTCACCGGGCGGGCCGGAGCGCGCGCGAGCGCGGGCTGCGGCTGCGGCGCAGGCCGCCGTGTGTCACCGCTCGACGAGCCAACCGTGCTCACATTGGATGCGGCATTACTATTCTCAAAATGAAGCAAAGTGTGGTGTCTCGCTTGACATTTGCGACAACTATTTCTACTATTACATAAAACAACGCGGTGTTTAGTACCGAGACAATTAAAACAAAAATTATTAGCGCGAACAAATTTATAACGATCACTAGGCGACAACTTTAGAAAACCAGGACACCTGTACAGTTGCGAATGATGAGTGCTACACAAAGAGCAAACAGGTGACTGTACACGTGCTGGTGCGGTACTAACATAAGTATGAGTTGACCTCAGTGACTTCGATGACGCATCTACTTTGCGTGCAGAATCAACAACTATCTTCGCGCCTTCATGTTTCGATGAAGAGCGCTGCAATACTTTTATATGCTCGCGAACAAAACTTTCTAAGTCTTCGAACTTAGGAATTCTATTGCCGCGATGATCCGACTCAAACAAACGAATGGTTTCGGAATCTAATTTCCTCAAACCCATATACAAAAATACGAAGTCGCAGAGGTCATCGATCTTCAAGTTCTTTACGGCGCGAACAGCTGACGCGAAAGTATCTAGAAATTTCTCTAAGTTTTGATCGTTACATGCCGTAATAGATTTCAAATCAGACATCTGATCTAAATAGGCGTTAGCTACCGATCTTTTGTCCTCATACTTAGCTTTCAAAGTATTTAAAATTAAATTATAATTCCCGGCACTAAACGTAATTCCAGCGCAAGCGGTTATAGCTTTACCAGTCAATTTTTCAACGAGATAATGCAATTTTTCGTGATCTGTCAACGAATCGTTCTTATCTATCGTATTCTCAAAACTATCTATAAATAGACACCAATTGCGAATGTTACCATCAAATTCGGGTATTTGAATTGGTGGCAACTTAGGTCGGTCGCGAGTGGGGTTGGGTAGGTCAGCCAGTTTCTCCAAACTCCTAGCGACGCGTTTGATACGACAATACAAATCGTCAAACGACGACAAGGCTTGATAACTCACTGAGTAATCGGGATCCAAATTCAACTCTAAAACATTGATGTCATGTACTAAGGTTTCGAAATCCGCGCGTAGACTATCTAAGTTTTCTATAGAACACAAGAACGAATCTCTGATGACCAAATCAGAGGTTTTAAGTGCATTATCATAGATCGATTGTACGCGAGAGTAAATCATTTCTTTTTTAGCGTATAAAAGTTTCAATTGAACCTTACCGGTCTTATCAACCTTTGGGGACATGTTTACAATTAAATCTCAAACTAAAGTGCGGTAAATAACAAATATGAAATGACTTAATCTTAGCGGTACAGAGCAGCGAGGCGGCGCGAGCGACACTCGGCAGATAGGTAGGTACCTACAACTGTGAATGCACGCTTGAACAAACGCGCATAGCAACAAGGTCGTACCTACGCGATGGTCGCTGTCTAGGTTCAACTATTATTTCCGAGATTAAGTATTGCGTAATATCTATTCAAATTAAAATACTTTCGTATGAATTGGGATGAGATGCGAGCGAGGTAGGTACAGCCACGTGTCTACCCACGCAGGTACTAGGCAAATACGACGCGAGCCGAGAACAACGTAATTGAAAAAAAACAAAACAAAGCCAAATGCGTTAGGTATTACACTGTGCCTATGCACTAGGGTGTCTAGTATACCTAAGATCTAAGCCTAAATGTCTGGATGCGGGGTTTTCTACTAAAATAACCAGGCACTTAGGTGCGATGCGAAAATTGTGAACTACGATTAAGTGTTGATATGATACCTAACCTATTTATGTATTAGGTAGGTACAATGCGAGCCAGCGGCGAACGGACAACAAATTCTAAGCCTAAATGTCTGGATGCGGGGTTTTCTACTAAAATAACCAGGCACTTAGGTGCGGTGCGCTCATTCCCATTAGAATAATAACAAAATACGAACTACGGCTAAGAATCCGGCTCGATCCGGACCAAAATGGTGGCGCTTGGCAGCGTGCGGTAATGGACTGTATTGCGGGAAGTAGCTAACTGTTCTATTGACGCTTTACACACAAAAGACAGGTGGCCGGGCTGCCGCGGATTCGATCCAGGCAGTGAATGCAGCCCGAGAAATTAGGAGAGGATGCACTAACCTTCACGACACACGTGTTTTCATCGCAGCCGGTACACGGATCTTCTCTTCCTTGCTCAGGAGCTGCCGTCAGCATCACTATATCGCTTGAGGAACACACGAGAGGCACAATCCGATCGGTAAAGGTCTATGAAGCGGTAAAAATGTAACAAATATTATACATTTCTGAGAGACGCGAGCGCGGTCCGTCCGTCTTTACGCTGGCTAGTTCAAAGCGAGACTGAGTGTCTATATTTCACAAATGGCGGACGGAAGCCATATCTATTGTTAGTGCGGGAGAGGAGACGGGTATAAAAGGAGTGTGTTTCCGTGTCAAAATACAGTTTCTACACCGGCGCAACCATAAGGTATATTTAATAGGTACCTACAACGTACGTGGCTGGATAAGATACCCGTTAGCAACACGAAGTCTAGATAGGTAGGTAAATATGAGTCAGGTAGACGACAATAGGCTCGTTGGTCGCTTCCTTCTAAGAGTAATCTATTTCAATTGTAAAAAATAAGACCCTATCTAATAAGATTTTTTGAGGTTTCTGTTATGATCATATTTTTGAAAGACGCCTGGTTCTAAACTATAGGGAAAGTATAATCTTTTATACGTAGATATACATCAAAGCTGATATCAAGAAAACCATAGCATATTTTAATTTTACAAGATCTTTGTAGTGCAAACCTTCCACATTCAAAAGCATACGCTTCGTATTTTAATATGCTGGCAACAAACACAAAGCAAGTACAGAGCCACCTCCCTGCGTCTCCGTGGTAGACAGGCAGGGAGGCAGCATCAACAAAACACAATCTATTTTCAAATTTCAATCTACTATAGCTTTGTGACGCAATACATTAAAAAAATCTTTATAACAAAAAACTACAAATCTTTTCATGCTTGTCCGCTGATAAGCGAACATAATGACTTTGGTTTTTTATTCGAAAGCAATATAAGTTAACAATGCACACGTCAATTTCCAGCTAAACACAGCAACAAAAACTCCTTGATAATCATTAATATGAGATATTTCAAGTGTATCAGAGGCTTATAACTAATTATTCATTATACCTACTTGAAAATTAATATACGAATTGACCGAATTTGTTATTTACAGGACACCTGGAGATTACGTGTGACGTTATCGTTGCAATTTAGAAAGAAGAAATAAAGAGAAAAAACGAAGAAATATTAATTTAAAAAATATCACTTTTCTATAAAGCGATACTTAAGCGTACCGTAAATGAACACTACGCCTAAGAACGGGCAAGTGAGCTTTTAAGAAATTAATAACACTTTTACTTTAGCTTTTCAGATTCTTTAGAAAGTTCTGTGTGCTTATAAGACACTAATTACGAATAATGTTGTGAAGACAAAGATTCATTTTAAATGACATGTGAACGAAATAGTTATATTTTTTTTTTTTTTTTTTTTTTATATAGGACACGCCAACTTGACCTCACCTCGCCTGATGGTAAGCTAAAGGCAAAGTCTCAGGAAAGAGGGTCACCATTACAGACACTAAGTGCTACAATGGTGGCACTCAGCTTGGCGGCCTCATCAGATGCTTTTTCACGCCCCGCTTAAAGGCCCCGGGACTGTAGGAAGAAGGAAACACGTGTGCTGGTAATGAATTCCAGGTCTTGGTGGTGCGGCAAAGAAAAGAGTCTCCGAACCGCTTGGTTCTTGCTCGTATATTCTGCACAGTGTGAGGGTGACATCTAAGGCCTGCACGTGTTGTCCTATGTAGGAAAGGAGATGGTGGGATTAGTTGGAAGAGCTCGTCAGAACACTCACCGTGGTAGAGACGGTAAAATACAGCCAAGGAAGCAATATCTCTACGCGTCTGCAAAGACTCGAGGGTGTTCGTGACCTCAGGGTTCCCAATAATTCGGACCGCGCGTCGCTGCAACCTGTCGAGAGCATCTAGTAGGTATTTCGCGGAGCCATCCCAGAGATGCGAGCAGTATTCCACGCAGGAGCGAATTTGTGTCTTATAGAGAAGACACCGCTGCTCCGGCGTGAAAAAACGTCTCACTTTGTTTAGGAGTCCGAGTTTCCGCGAGGCTGTTTTGATGATGCTCTCGATGTAATTTCTGTTATTCAGTTTGCAGCGAATATCCATGCCTAGGATATAGAGATTGTCCTGCAGTGGAAGTGGCGTGCTCTGAAGAGTGGGAAGGGGAAGGAAAGAAGATACCTTTGCTGTGAACGCACAAGCCTGCGTCTTCTTGGCATTGAACTCGACCATGTTCTCGGAGCCCCATTGAGAAATGTGATTCAAGATCCGGTCCAGTTCAGTGACAAGAAGCTGTCTTTTTTCCACGATATCAGACTGTTTGGCCGCAGGTTGTCCGTGATAACTCCCGTGTAAGGTGCTATCGTCTGCATAGCAATGTATGCTGCCGGTGGACAGCATGTCGTTGATATGCAGAAGAAAGAGAGTGGGAGATAATACAGACCCCTGCGGTACGCCAGCATTTATTTGCAAGAACTCCGAAGCCCGTCCATCACAGAGGACGCGGATACGGCGCTCCCGCAGGAAACTAGCAATCCAGTTGCACAGTCTAGGAGGCAGACCAAAGGCTGGTAGCTTGGAGAGAAGCGATTTGTGCCAGACTCTATCGAAAGCTTTGGCGATATCAAGACTAATTGCCAGTGACTCGCCGTGCTTGTCCATAGCCTCACCCCAAAGATGGGTAACGTATGCTAGAAGATCACCCGTTGACCGTTTCGGCCTGAAGCCATATTGCCGGTCATTAATTAAGGAGTGATCCTCTAGGTGACGCATGAGCTGTTTGTTAATGATGTGCTCGAAGACCTTGCACAGCACTGAGGTGACGGCTATGGGTCGATAGTTGGCTGGCTCTGAGCGATCCCCCTTCTTGGGGATCGGCTGTACATTCGCCTCTTTCCAAGCCGAAGGCACTGTACCCGAGCTGTAGGACAGTCGGTACAGCCGCGTAAGCATCGGAGACAACTCCGCTGCACATTTTTGTAAGACCACCGCTGGAATACCATCCGGGCCACTGGCTTTCCGGACATCGAGTGATTGAAGCACCGCACGAACATCGCATTGCCTGATACGTATTTCAGGCATTACGTGGTCACCATTGGGTAGTGTCGGCGGCTGTATACCGCAATCATCGACTCGGGAATTGGCCGCAAAGAGATTTACTAGCATATTGGCTTTCTCTTGCGGTCCATGGGCCAGGGATCCATCAGGGTAGCGCAGCGGTGGCAGCGAAGGCTGACAGAAGTTGGCCTGCACGGCTTTGGCCAGTCGCCAGTATCCACGGCTGCCCGTGGGATGTGCCACTAGCTCTTGACCAAGCCGCGCAATGCGCAGGGCATCCGCTCTGACGTAAGCCCTCTTGCAGACCTTTGTGGCTCTGTTGTACGCCGCCTTGAAGTGGCTCACATTGGGATCGTGCGTGGCACGCGCCCTTACCCAAGCGCGATACGCGGACTGCTTTTGATCAACAGCCCTCGCACACTCGCGCCCGAACCAAGGGCGCACTCCTCGGGCACCGGTGACATCAGTGTACGGGATATAGTATTCCATACCCAGACCGATCTCACCGGCAACAGCAGTAGCACAATCCGAGGGTTTCTTACCTTCAAAGCAGCGTTCAACCCACGGGATGGACGCAAAATAGTTGCGCAGCCCATCCCAATCTGCTGACGAGTAGTGCCAGAGACGCCGCTTCCCCTGCACGGGTCGTGAAGGCGCTATAATTGGCACCTTGGAGCAGACCAGACAGTGGTCGGAATTGCCTAAAGCGGCTTGTACCGAAACACTGTACAGGTCTGGGTGACTCGTCAGCAGAAGGTCTAGCAGAGAGGGTGCTAGGCCCGACCTTCTTGGTATTCTAGTGACCTCGTGTACCAATTGGGTCAGGCCATGCGCCAGAGCAAATGCATGGGCGGCTCTTCCCGCATGGTCTGTTTTGGAGGAGCCCAACCAGGTTTCGTGGTGGGCGTTAAAGTCCCCCAAAAATACCACTTCGGCGTTCGGAAACCGTTCCTGCGCATCATCTGCCGCCTGACTCAGATATTCAAAGAGTCGAGTTGTCTCAGCATCTCCTGTATGGGAACGGTAGAGGCACACATAGATCTGACTCGTAGAGCCATGGTCTACGTGTACCCATAGGGTTGAAAAGGATGGGTCCTCAAGGCAGCGCAAACGGCGACAACAAACATCCGCCCTAACAAACACGCACACCCCGGCTTTTGCACGGAAATTTTCCTCGATAACATAGCCGGGGTAAAGCAAGTAGGTCGTGTCATCAGGGCGGCCTATTTGTGTCTCCGTGAGAAAGAGCATATCTGGTTTCGCCGTCTCAAGGTGTTGGTGGACGGCGTTGAGGTTCGCATGGAGTCCACAGATGTTAGTGGACTCCACCTCAAATAGCGAGCTTGTGGGAGTTTGCAGAGCCGCTGTGTTGCCCAATACTCTTAAATGCGCTGCCATGATGAAAAGGAGAAAAGGGCGTGAAAAAAAGAGGTGATTGTCGTCGCAGCACCGCGTGACAAAGTGCGGGATATTGGTTTTGTCTATGATTATGAGGCATGGCGCGAGCCGACACGCCGTACGGAAGGGCCCCCGTACCCCCCCGAATATGGTCGCCTGGCCCCCACTTCCGGTCACCAACCGGCACGACGAGCCATACCGGGATTATGCGCGGTCTGGTGAGGCAGCCTTCCAGGGTGGTTAGTCCCAGTTGGGCCTCTGTACTATACCGCGGGCGGCCAGCGGCACCACCGTTTCTACGGGTCTCCCTGACCGGCGCGTCGCCCCGCACCATCCTCACTAGACTACGCCAAGACCCACTGGTCCCACTAGTGCTGCGACCACCATCACCCCTACCCGGCTATGCATTTGCTGATCCCTGAACGCAATCCAACCGAAATTGAATTACTATGAAGGGTTTTTCGCAATATTGCACGGTGGTACCAACCCGGTCGAAATTTGTGACAAATTTGTGCCGTCAAATCTCTACCACCATTATTACCATTATATCAAGCAATTTTGTAGTCTGTTGCTCGAAACTCCTTCCTCAATAATTGTATAATAATGTACCCCTAGATTTATTAAAATATGCATGCAGTGTTCACTTCCAGAAGGGCAGACACTAACCATCATTTAAGATTTCGCATGTTAAGCCACGCAATTATATAGTGTGTCCAGTTTAGTGAATACAATAAAAATAATTAAAAAATTAAAACTTCTGAGACAAATTCCTTATTATTACTTGTGCGCGTTGAATATTAACTGTTGAATATAATTTGGATTTTTACTATATGATTAAATAGTGATTTACATAAAGGCGGGCACTTATAAGTGCCCGGTTAATGGCAATAGGGTCGCCACCCACGCCACCACGCCACATTGGGATCTAAAAAAATCTGGCGAAATGTGGGTGCTAGCACCTCTGCCTACCCCTTCGGGGAAATAGGCGTGAGTTTATGTTATGTTATGTTACATAAAGCCATATCATGTGAACAGTAGAAACAAGAGTGCAACGGCATTGTGCAAATGGGAATAGAACTCCGACGTACACCTTTGATATCTAACTGTATATTTACAAGGAGATTGTAATACGCATTATACCACAACTATTTATAAAACGCGAACCACTTCAGATATTGCCTGCGAAAGATATTAACAGCTGCGTAACTCATAACTCGCATGTAGGTATTTCAATATGCAGCGTTTGGATCCACTCTGGCGCTGAAGTGTTAATTAAACGTATACGTAAATAAGCTCAGCGTGCGTAAAAGCTTCCGAGGGGAGGCTGTTATTTACACAAGCATTACTGAAGGAAAACAAACTTGACAGGTCTACTTAGAGACGAGACGAAAGATTTGGACTACATATATAGCCTAATCGGCTCCACGAGACTCAACTGACGCGACACATGACAAACATCACATGTCTATTGTCGAAATCACTAAAACCGTTAGATATTTCTTATAATAGTCAACTACCTTTACTACTAACTGACTTCGAAGTAGTTCCAAGAGAATTTAGTAAAACCATATGCATTCACATTAATAGCTTATTAAATTATAATTGTTATAGTAAACTCTGATAAGCAGTCATGGTATTAACTGCACATACAGCGATATCTATAGAAATTAATCGCCATAAAGCGCTTGACCTCCACAGCAAATCTACTCACCTCATCCCTATCTTTTTTAATCTAATCTATGCATACGAAAATATATTTGGTGGAGACACTTATCAAATTGTTGACATGGACAAGAAGTTTGATTGCCTCTTTTCCATTACCTAACAATTACAGCTAGGAACCTACTTACTTCAACTAACTTTGGCAGATATAAAATTAATGAGTACTCACACAGTAATCTACATCTAAAGCCCATTTAAATTCCATTTGTATAATGATATGCAACGTGGAGCAAACTATATTGCTAATCAATGAATTAATCGCGATTATAGAAACCTCTCTAATAGTTAGTGGGCACAGCGAAGCGTAATGAAATTGAGTGGGAACTTTCGTGCACGCTCTACGTTCATCAGTGGTAGCCGGTAATTGGTTTGCAAGCGAACATGCTTCGGAAAGAGTTCATACTTGGACGAGGCAAGGGGACCGGGGATGTCACTAATTAACGCTCACAGTGCCCGATCCCATTGCTTTCGTAATTGGCTGTCTGGATGTCCATGTCGCACTGGCATAGCGTTAACTGTCTTGCACAGTGTTGCACCTCTTGAAGAATTTTGGTTAAGTACTACTTATACGCATAGAAATACATATATGTTTATTTCTTTACAAGAATTAACACCAGTTGGGTGTCCATGTATATTCCGTTACTGGCACAATGTACATCTAGATTCAGTATAAGATTTATTTCTATGTATGATTCCTATAAACACCTTGCCCCATGTACCCATTGTCAATTTAAGTAGATACATCAACTGCTTTTTGTAGTACCTACACTATACCCTAGGGTTTCAGAATTTACAAGAAATGTTGCATCACTTTTTTATTATTATTAGACTTACAGTAGACTATAAATAAAATTGAATGAATCATAAGTTCTGTTTTAAATTTGAGGTTCGTTCTTTAAACTTTGGACTACATCATCTTTTCGATTTGTAAAAATGTTATGTAACTGCCTCCAGGGGGAAC
Organism: Eilema griseolum; assembly: GCA_963662185.1. NCBI lineage: Eukaryota > Metazoa > Arthropoda > Insecta > Lepidoptera > Erebidae > Eilema > Eilema griseolum. The sequence goes on along the minus strand of OY759240.1, from coordinate 20,269,364 downwards.
CTATATTCACGATACTGAAATACTAGTACGTGTAAAAAGCTTCGGCAAATTCTAAGGTAGATAATCAGCGATTCATCTAGCATCCAGGCATGCTAAGCAGTAAGTGACACGCAAAGCTTACACAAAATTCATCTCTTTGGTGCTGATTCTACTAATTGTTGGTCATCCTATTCTAAATAAAGATAATGGAGTTACCAATTTAAGCCTACTTGACAGGCTTTAAGCAATAAACACTTGGAGAAGTACGAAACAACATCTGCAACAGCTTAAACGCATCCTGCTACTGCACATCCGTGACGTAATTTTATTGACCAATCATACAGAGGAAATATGGATTAGCGGGCTTCATACATTACAAAGCGACCTATATTTTAAACAGGATAGCGTAAAGTCATTTACTGAAAGTTGAGAATCGTGTCATCTAGTAATGAATACTATGTTCCGGGAAGCGATGCGAGTTGACAGAAACAGGTGCGTCAGAGTAACGCAAACATGGTATGGAAAAGTGAAAGTTCAAATGTTTATTCCATTAAAAATTAACCAATTCTGAAAAAGCACGTTAGTCACAGAATGGTTTGTATTTCATATAAATAGAATGTAGCTAAATGAAGAAAAATAGCGTTCACTGGCAGAATCACTTTTAAAAGAAATGACTGGACACAGCCAAAGGCATCACTGCCATAGGAACCTCCGAAGATAACAGTTATGTATGATCTAATTCAACTGTAGAACAAGTTATGCTATATATTCACTAAGTTATTGCTCAGTTTTGCATTTAGCGCAGGCGAGGTCCGGGACAACAAATCACGCCTGCATATTCCATTTGTATTCAAAATGACTGATCCCACGCATCGAGTACCACTTGTCGCACTCGATAACTCCATACAATTCTATTATATTGCCAGTGAATTTTAATTAGATTCTATATGGTAGGGGTTTTCATAAAAATAATCTATTACGTTCTACAAAGTTGGTCGTAATCATACCATACCGGGAACCGATGATAAAGAGCGATATGCGAAAATTAATATGTACAATAAACAGGTAACAAAATTCATATTGCATATCAAGGTCTAATGCGTTATGTCCAGTTATCGAGTAATAATAAGATAAAATATTTAAACTAAAACGAAACAAATCAGTTGTTTGGTATTTTACGATTTTTTGCGATTTTTCCAACCTAACTTTTTTATTCGAAAAACAAACAGCATTAAAGCTATGTAACATGATTGAAAACCATTTTTCACATATAAATAACAAATAGATACTAGACGGTTTCATATACATAATACTATTTATGAAAAAAATGGAAAAAGAAAAACTTGAGAACAATAAAATTGAGAACACAGAACACCTAGAGAGCCAACTCAAACCAGTAAATCACCGACAGTAAGTTTGTATTTAGCAGAGCTTGTATTAAATAAATCTAATTACGGATATTCGGACGCTCTGTTCACAAACTTGGCTGATCTAAGCAAGAAAGAGTTGCTTCTATAATTGGTAACACTGCAGGGTATGTGGAGAGGAACAGGCATACGTACCGATCTGGTTGGGACCTTTAAATATATCATGGAGAGGAGATATGGAGAGTGGAGTAGGATATGAGTATAACCATGGGCGGACCACAGTGGCAAAAAACTGAGCGCCTGTTCCACACAAGCGACGATACCTACCGTGATGATGTCAAACAAAACTTAGAAGAAAGTCTTAGAAGCACTGTGTACCGAATTACCTAATTGATTTTTGGCTAGCCTAAAATCTTTTGTAGTTTCTTAATTAAAAACTTTCAAAGTTAGACTACAGACAGCTCTCTCTCATTTTTGACAAGACTATGCATAAGCTCAAGATAGATTGTCATGTTATAGGATGTCTATTGCCCGTGGTCTGATCGAAAGTTCTACTGGTCGATCGAGAGGCAATCTGTATGGCCGTGTACACGTTGCATTAACGGCCATTAAAAATAAATCACCCATCAACAGCTCTATCGATAGTGCTAAGAGCAACTTCATTTACCCGTATCGTAATATTTAAATTACCTTATTTCGGTTTTCAGATTAATGCTAGTGATTAGAGACTCCATTGTAAACAGAAAGACTGATATCAGTTTATTATCAAATGCAGAAATTGATAATGTAAGTAAATATGACTGCAAAAATGTGTATTGGATGAATTTGACTGCAAAAAGTGTTAGTGCTGCGATAAGTTTAAATAAATGAACAGCCGGCAAGTAACAGCCTTTATGAATTTAATGATAAATAAGAGTTTGTATTTATCTGATAACACCGCCTTCGCATCTTCAACTTTATTCCCATTACAGGTTAATAACCAGATAAAATAATAGTAGCTCTACTTCGTTCACGATCTGCCTCTCGCCAAGTGTCAATGCACTCGGTACGAACACACTCGGGCATTTTGTACACTGAATATTGAAACTATTTAACATTAACCTGTAGACGTTGCAAATATTTCTTTCTAATCTATCTTGTTCCTCAAATTATAGAAGAGAAATCATATTCCCAAATATTACGTAGTCAACTCTACTGCATGTAAAGGGGTTAGATTATTATCAATGCAACCGGTAAGGCTTTAAATTTTCTTTTACGTCTTTGAAATGTATACAGTGACAATAGAATATTTTTGTATATGGAATACTGAGAATATGCATGGGATTGGATTGATTTACTTGCTGAAGATAATCGTTGAACTAACCTTCTGAATAAACCGATCAGAAATATGTAGATAGAGGAATACCACAATGGTAACATTAGATGAAAGTGTGATACTTATAAGATAATATCGCGTCATTCTCAAACGCGTCTAGAGACGCTTAGTTGAAAAAAATATTGTAAGTATCAAATGAAAAGTAACTTTTACAATTGCTTATAATGCCAGAGACGAAATAAATTCATCTTAGACTAAATCTAGGCACCTCTGGCAACCTGCGGGTCCACTCAGTCGGCGTCCGTTTTAGTCGGTTCAAGTCCGACATAACCTCCCCCACCGGCTCTTCGTAATCCGTGTGGATTTTGCGTACAATAAAAAACAAGGTTTCTAGAAGCGCAGTCAGCAATATCTAATTAATGTTATACTTTCAACAATAGTTCTCTAGTGAATAATTTTTAAATAACGGAATTCACAGGCAGTGGTGAGTTCAACTTCTCTCTTATTGTGATGTAATAGAAAGTGTAATTTTATTATTATTAAAATTCTACAAGATTGTTTGTACATGTGCGTGGAAGTGACGCGTGTGAGCAGATTCCGAGGGCAATGGTTAGTTACGTTCGCGAACATAATTTATTTGGACTTCTTGCCACCGAGGTCATCTCTGTTTATCATTGTATGATTCATTCATGTGAACGATAAACTCTTCTCACAGCTGTCTGCATGTTTAAACTCGTTCTGATATGAGCTATAATCGCAACGATTTAACTAACGTTATTCGAAATGAGGGCAATTTTCTTTTTCGATTGAATAAGAAAATTACCTATAGATTTTTTTAGGAACATAGAAAATAATAAACCGTGTGATTGACCGCTTTGGTAAAGTACATGTAGTATAAACGTACGGAGTGGTCAGTCCGGTAGGTGCGCTAATGCAAAATTCTTGTAGCGAGGTAAATATTTGTGGGGGCGGAACGCACTGGGGCGATGAGGCTGAGTTTGGGTACAATTAGGGTTGACAATTTAGTAAAGGTTTCTACTATTTTCATCGTGACAACATATTTCACTCTTCTCATTATTTCAATTTTTAGGCGCATTTGAAAACGTGTTTATATTCCTTAAATAATAATTGGATTTTCCGAAGATAATGGCTGTTTAAGCAGAACTGTTGCTAGTAGTATTCTAGGAGGTAGGACACGGCGGTATTTCCGCCTAATTGAGCAGTCCGACTAGGGAAGTACCTCCGCCCTACAGAATACCGCGGTTATAATAACTTCGTGTTGTGTTCCCAGCGGTGAGTAGGGTAGCCAGAGCTCACTGGAGAATTTGTGCTATCAGTGGGATGACTAAAGGCTTGTCCTGCTTTGTACTGACGGCACAGAGACTCTGTGCTTACAGGGTCGGCAGCGCGAGTGTGGCTTCTCTGGTATTACACACGTATTCTATATAATTCTAACAGTTCTAACTAGACACGGGAGACGACGCGCGACGTGTCAAAAAATAACAGAAAAGCACTGTTATTATTATTACGAAAAAGGTGTATAATTGCTATACAGCAAGTATAAAAATCAACAACTACATGCAAGCATATGAGTCATATCACATGGTGTGCAGTGTAGGATCATATGAGAGTGCCCAGTGTAACTTATTGTATTATGTGACAGATAAAACTCCTCGGATAAGTAGAATAAAACTAACGAAAACACAAACTTCAATCAATCCATAGATAGAGATGCAGATATAAAATAACGACAGCCCTATCTGTAATTGCATTGCCAATATCGGCAACATGCGCCGTGCGGGCGGCGCATTGCGCGTCTCTTCATCTGCTCTGCCTAACTTGCAACGCAATCATTGCAATTTCCGTTTCGTACATACGCTACAGTTATTGAATTATCTCCGCCAAATTGCAGGCTACTCCCCTGATTACAATTAAAGATACTATAAAGATTAAAATTGTGAGGAAGTGATCGTGTATATAAGGGCGATCATCGTTTAACTAACGAACTCTGTTAGTGTTTTGTTTTTAATGGTGTGAACAAAAAATAATAATTCTATAATAATATGTGTACCTACGTGAAAATCGGTTTGTATGTTATCTTTTACACGAATAGATCGTAATGGAATATAATAACAAAGTAGCCTGGATGTTGGAGAATGCTTACCAACAGGCGAGGTGAAGCGAAGTTGGCGTGTCCTAGAAAAAAAAAAGTTTGTCCGCGTCCACGATAATGCGTGAACTAATTAATACGTGCGATAAGCTGATACTAAACCACAATACGATGTATGTTTTTTCAGAAATTTTTGATTATGCAAAAGAAAATAATGTAGGTACAGACATCGTTGTAGAATTAAGCGTCGGTAGCTTAGTGGTTAAGGAGTCGGTCTTACGATCGAGAGGTCCCGGGTTCAAATCATGACCACTACACTAACGAAGTACACCCAGTCCTAACACAAGCAATTTAGCTAAGCTGGAGGGGTTAGAAGGAATATTAGCAATTTCAGTTCTAATATTCTTTAAAAAAAAAGTAGATTTTGCCGAGCTAACCTTCTGTTATTAGTAGGTGCGTACATTGTGGTACAGTATTTATTATTCGAAGTTTTATTTAGTACGCTATATACGTTATTGGGCAAAGCCGGAATCGATGTCGCCTACTGACGCATTAGTACACACATTGAAATGTAGCGCGGCGCGAGACAACAGCTGCACAAACAACCCAACTTTATAGGTAGGTACTCTATGTTAAAATGTTGGATTGTTTACATTTAAAGTGTCATTCATAAAGAAAATTGGCTCTATTCTAATACTGGTGTTTAATTCATTTTAGTTCAGATTATCTGCAGATTTGAAGCTGTAATTCCTTAACCTTGCAAGAATAACCTCGGATCGTCGGTTAGTGACCTGTTCGGTTAAAAATATACACGCGTCTCCCTCCCACGCCGGGTCAAGGGTATAATAATATTTTATGCTGCAAGTCTTAGGTATTATCTTAGGTATTAGACATTCCTGCTAGTTTCTACCGGGTCCTGTCGGCCACTATGATACCAACACATCCTCCACAGTACAGTACAGGAACTTACAGCTAAAATACTTAAGTATTATCAAGCAAACATCACATAAAACTGCTGTTTTGGTTGATGTTGTCGTTTCACAATCAGTGTAAACTAAACAAGAAAATGTCTCATCATTTCCTAGTTGCTTTAAGAATGAAAGCACTTAGTATGCACCATTAGCTCACCATCCGGCAGGTGCTCCGTGTTGAATTATTAATGGAATCGCTTCATTCTTAATCAATAATCTGAGATACACTATTGCTGAATTAATGCAGAGTTAAGTAATTCTTCTGAAGTGAAGAAAATTACTTGGACAATAAATGATAAGTGAAAAAAGTAATTACACATGAACTTAATTCTTATTAAAGACTTAAAATGTTAAAATCTACTCACGAACAGAGGAAAGTAATCATTTCGTGAATCTATGAGACTCTTCATCACGACACAAATCGTGAGAGAAAGACCCGAGTCATTCGATAAACAAACAACAACGATGCGTGTTTTGTGAATGAAAGTAAATCAGATCGATAGTAGTGTTAATGATTTTCAAGACAATGGCTTGTTTTTGGACTGTAGCCAGTTCTAAAGTTTCACCATCTGAAGTGAGTGTAGAAATTTTAGTATCGTTTACAATTACAGTAAAGCGGTGCTTTCTCGAAGATCGTCCGAGCGTCTGTGGGCGCCCGCCTGCGCCTTCTTTACATACAATCATACAATGCAAGCGCCTCACAGCCTAGCATGGCGCACAATGCCCTATGGCGACCCACATCGCGATTGTGTGATTCACCGACGCGGCGCCGCCGGCGACGCATACGGGCTTGTTTACACTCAATGAGATTAATAACATTCACAAATGTCATTACTTCAAGAGAGACTTGATGCATAGTGAACGTCATTGTGAAATCTGTACAAATTCACATCCAATCGAATGACGTGCAGTACTGAAACGTAACCATGACTCATCGCTGAATGTTTTCAGAAGTTAAACCAACTAAACTTAGTTAACTCTGGGCTGAGGAAAAGGTAATAAACCCTCGAGTAATATATTCACCCTGATTTGATGGAAAGATAGTGCACCACAATTTCAACCCCTAATAAAATACAAGTAATGCTCGTGAAGGAGGAGGCGGGGCGGGAGCGGCAGCGGGAGCGACGAAGGATCGCAAGACAAGCTGCCCGCGTACGAAGGCAACTCGGGCGTCGGAGATCGATGAACGACCTCCGCCCCCCATGAGCGCCGGCCTGGGGGTGACAGGTGAAGCCGCCTGTCACCCTGGCAGAAGCAGGCCGCGGCGGTGGCGCGCGTGGCGCGCCTCCCCGTTTCCGGGGACGAGTTGGGGACTCTGTAGTCCCCACACCCGAGAAGAGGGCCAGATCGTGAGAGATGGCCCTGGGTCGGCCGGGGTGCGAGGGATATGCCTGTCAACCTCACCTTCGGCAACCAAAACGACCCACAGGCGGCGTGCGTTTTAGTCGGTTCGAGTCCGACATAACCTCCTCCACCGGCTCCGGTGGGGAGGTATCCGAGGGGATTTTGCGCACGTAAAAAAAAAAACCCCTAATAAAATAATTATTACACGTCTAATACTTTACGCGTGGCGCAGTGGCGCAGGCAGACTAATTTACTATTAAATTGTATTTGCAAATAAACCATGCCAGATGACACATGAAGAAAGTAATAAACTAATTATGCCTAAGCAATTAAAAGGCTCACATAGCCTACAGTATAATTAATATTAATTTCTTTTATAAACATCATCTCTAATTAAATAGTGGTTTCCATATGGAAAATATATTTGTAGCATCAGCATTATTCATCATAATATATCTACATTCCAATCACCAATCTTCGATTCTGTTCACACACATGAAGCAAAATAAACGACTACATCTAAATCAACGTCTCAATCTTGAGCACATACATACATCTATAGCAAGTAGCTAATTTACGGTCCACTGAAGCATGCTTGTACACTAAATGATCCACAACGAAATGTGGTATCCCCAACCACATATTCAACACAAAGGCAGTGTACTGTGTAAGTATTCACGAAACTATTTTGCCTACCTACAGCAATATTAGCTTCTCAACTGATGATTCATAACTAGTTCGCTATAATAGCTATACTTATAAAAAACCAGTTTCGATAACAATAAGTATCGTTGCGGGCAATTAACGCTACTATCCAATTTAGAAATATCCGCACCCAATTGATTACATGTTGGTGGTTTAACAAAAAATAAAATGTTAACCTGTCTACATTTATACTACTTAGGTATGTGAGTGCGGTTACCGGTGCTCACAATTATTCGTAGCACTACCTACTTCTGACGTTTCTCGCGCGTTGGTTACCCTGCTCCCTCAGTAGCAATAACTATTTTAGCATTCGTTGTTTTTATATTTAAAGTACCTAAGTTTAGTTTAAATTCAAACTGCTATGTGACTGAAAACCACAAAACCGAGTTTTGTTCTGATTATATCACGCACGAGTACATAATCGTTTATTAACACAGTAAGCCTTTTTCGAAGGTTGCGCAGACGCACTGCCAACTAGTAATACACAAAGAATAAAATATTTCAGATTATCTAGAGTTGAAGTATATAAGTGCACATAAAGAGTTTGTGATTTTAATGCTTGTAAGGTAAGGAAACTCCATACCGGTCAAGTCGTCACATCATCCTGTTTGGACGACACGTAGTAATGCAAATTTTCAATACTAAATTATATGCAGTCACGAAGAAGTGAGTAATATAATAATAACCATTGAGGTAATTTGTAAACAATACTTTTTTAACAATCACGTTCCATTAGATTTATTACCCATAAGCAAAATTAATATTCATAAATAATAGCAATTATAATGGTGAATTAAGTCGGGATAAAGACGGTAGGTATTTATTTTTAAAATGTACGATGAAAAACTGCATCTAAATACCACGACTAAAACAATCTACAAGCTGAAGTAAGAAATATTTATTATATAATTAACGACAGATTTTCGGATATCCGTGATATCCGTGTAATGAACGATAGAGACATAACATCGAAGGCAATGAATGGAAAGTTAACATCAGCCCCTCTAGACAAGTAGCAAAACGTTTGTGGAATCAATGTATGGGATTGACAAACGTTGAAGACTGCCATAAACGTCAAAATACGTATCAATCCCCATATATGTTTCATTCGTAGGCAGGCGTAGGAATTGTAGACGCCTGCCTACGAATTGCCGCTTGTCTAGGGAGTTTGATTGCTTCTTACCTACATTTTATACTGTACACTGGGTACCTCATCGACAAGCATATCATTTACTCGAATCTATATCCATATATTATTTTGTTTATGTATAAAGAATCAAATAAAAACATTATCTCATTTAGTAATAGAAAGTTAGGTAGTACCAGGTTCACTGTAAACATACAACTTCAATAGTATGTTTTAATGTTGCTAAATTTTTGTTAAACAATTACCTCTCTATTCATATATGCCTTTCTACATTGTTAAACAGTTAACAATCAGTGTTTTCTCTTTCTATGACAGGTAATTTCAAAATTAAACATGCGTGTACACGTCAGTAACTGCAATACGGTGTTAATCGTTATAAGATTTTTTCTGAGAGTAGTATTCCTGAGAGCTTTATTTCAGCTCTAGCTGAAATAAAGCTCTCAGGAATGGTCATACTCAGGCTGTAAATGATGCTGACAAGAGTAAAAAGTAAACCGTTAAAATAATTATACCTCTGACTACAGGAATTAGCCGTCTGTCAATTTATAAAAAATAGTTGCCAATGTTTAAATTTTTGTTAACCGTCCTTTTTTTTCAACCGTAACAGTCTAATAATATTAAAAGTTACAATAGCTATGTTTATTTGTACACATATATGCTTTAGATGGCAAAGTGAAGGTGAGTTGTCATTGTTGAGATTTTTATTGTATCGACCTTTGAATGTCAGATGTGAATTAAGTAATTACAGTTAATAAATTTGATGTTTCTAACCTCTGTCTATTTCATGACTCGGTTTAATGCAAACAACCACTATATCTTTTATCTTGGACAAGTTTGGACGTATAGCAAGAGTCTACGTTCTACGCCCAATGATATAGATATAGAAAGAAAAACAGATGATAGCGTAGCCGTAGACATAAACGAGACACATTAAACAAGACAGAAAATTTAGTTTAACGTAACGAATGAATTGAGCATATTATTTGCGATAACTCGGTCCATAATTATTATCGTTTCCGTCGCCTGTGACCAATAACGTAATAACGGAATGTAACATAATAATGTTCTATGTCGACTCTTACAGCACAATGAGCCGTGAGAATTCCTGGAATGTTTTCATAACAACGATAGCACGATCCGATCCAGGCGAGAACTGATTAACTTTACATTTTATATTTATGGTACATTTCAATGTATCAGACATTTTGCGTGATACACGAACATAATTGGTCCGTACTGCGTGCTTGAGGCCGAGGTCGAGAGAAATCGAATCAGCTCCTTTACAATAAGGTCTAATTTGAGTTAAATTAAAATTATTTACGGAAGAAAACAATATTATGTGTTCATTTTGTGCTAATGCTTATAAAGTAACATTTTTATTTACGTTCTCATTACTTAGGCTGGATTTCCGAGTATTTATCGATTTTCAGTGGCAATTGTTTCAGCTTAAACTAAGGGATCACAGATGAAAATATGGATGATAATATACTAAGATAAAGATTTGTTTAACCTCGTATATACATTCAAGAGGGGCATCAGAAGGTTTCTTTGTGGTCGGCAGCGCGAGTGTAACACCCCTGGTGTTGCATACGTCCATAGGCCACGGTAACCACTTCTCATCAGGTGGGCCGTGTGCTTGTCTGCCACCTAAGTGGTATAAAAAAAATATACCAAGCACAAGATTACTTCGGCATGAGGTTATAAAAAAACTTATGATCTCATGGCCATTTATTCCTGAGGGAATTATTCCAATATTAATATTAGATACTATTATTAATATATATATCTATCCACCATAGATGCGTTTTATTAACCACATTATGCAACTATAATTCCAGTTCCATGTGATAAGGAGCGAGCCTCTTCCTTGCCGTCAACTTACTGTTACTGGTTATTTTAACAGGAAAACGAAAGAAACGTTACAAGTTTACCGCTTAATTAGTTATTATACTTGTTATAAATACGTATGACAATATTTAGGCAGGCATTATGAGGAGGTAGGAGACGGCGGTATTTCCGCCCAATTGAGCAGTCCGACTGGGGAAGTACCATATAGGTATTTAAACTATCATGGTCACTCACATCAGTATCAGAATAAACGGGATACTTACCATGTTTCATTGTTTTGAGTTTCCGATATATATATAACTCAAAACAATGAAACATGGTAAATATCCCGTTTATTCTGATACTGATGGGGAAGTACCTCCGCCCTAAAGAATACCGCGGTTATAATAACTTCGTGTTGTGTTCCCGGCGGTGAGTAGGGTAGCCAGAGCTCACTGGAGAGTTTTTGTGCTGTCAGTGGGATGACCAAAGGCTTGTCCTGCTTTGTCCTCTACACTGACGGCACAAAATCTCCGTTCTTACAGAGTCGGCAGCACAGACGTGACTCCACTGGTGTTACACAAGTTCATAGATCATGGTAACCACTTTCCATCAGGTGGGCCGTGTGCTTGTCTGCCACCTAAGTTGTATAAAAAAAAGACATTGTAGCAACGGAAACATAATGCCTATTGTAAATAACTGTATGGTAATAAATATATAGACAATATAAGTACATCGGTTAAACTGTTTTCCTCTTATTTGTTTGTGTTACCTATTGTATGTATGAATTATAGTGATTCAGTCAAAATAGAAGATATAAAATGGTAAGCTTGCATAAATTCGCAGAGCTGAAAATTTGTGTGGGTCTTAAATAAACCATAATACAAGAAATATCAATAGTCCCCATCGATTGAATTTGTGCATTGTTTTTATTCAAGGTCAAAATTATTGTATTTTCGCATTTCTCTCGTAAACAGCCAGTGTTCGAATCACCGAGATATTGTTATTTTAAAATTGAAAGAGTCCAATCTGTTATAAATAAAGTTACTTGCTTCCATAATATGATTCATCAACGCAGGGTCTGAACGGCTGGTCCTATAAAGTATAGTAGAAGGCGCCTAAAGGATAAGGCCTATAACAAAGTGCCCACTTGATGACAATAAGCTCACCCCGTATTACGTGGAACCGAAAATCATAGTTCACGAGGTGTGGGCGTTAATACGTTTTTAGTCAATGGTTCTATTGAGATATATCAACTTTACAACAAAATATGAAGTGATTAGAAATTGTATTATCGAACTAGTGAGTAAAGTTAAAAATACACACACCTACATCTAGATTTACTTAGCAACCTAATCTAGTACAAAACTTAAGACTAACTGGAGCTTTTAAATTAAAGCTTATCTAGGTACACACGTAATTGGAACCAGTTTACACAGGAAACATGTAATGTAGAATGCGCAGATACTTTAATATAACACAACTTGAGTTATTTATAGCTGAATATAAATTTGTTCTACCTATGTGGAGGAGAATTAACTAAACATTAGGTTTCAACTATTCCAAGACAATATAAAATGATAGATATAATCTAGTTATTTTGTTACTATAACATGTTTGTAATAGGGGCTAAAACTACTATGAATCACAAATAAGTAGTTGTGACAACACTCGGCGAGGCGACAGGTGGTATCGTGCAAGTGGCGCTAAGTTAACGATTGTGATTACATACTTAATAAATTTATTTAGGTTATTTAAGTGTGTTATAGTAACTAGTTCTAAGCTATAATTTCACTTTTCTTTTAATAATAAATTGCATGTTATGGCTAAATAAAATAGCATTGAAAGTCCAATAGAAATAGAAACAAAAGTGTAAGCCGACACGGGTCGTAAAGATTAAATTACAAAAGAAAGTTGCTTTCGTCACACCTCATACAGACAGAAATAATCTAGTTGCAAGATTCGATGCGTTCAATATTGAAAGTTAGTTTAAAATAAAATAGTATCATGGTCTCCAGCAGCGAGGTGCATTGGTAGTGCACTGACAGAATTATCGAAGCGTCCGCGGTGTGGGGAGGCGGTTATTTCTGTACATTTCGCGAGAACTGTCGTTAACATTCAGATATTACGGCCGGCATAACTTGCAGAATATCGCCCAAGCCGCGGACGAACGCTTGGGACGTTGCTAAGCTATACTGGAACGTACACTATCTCAAAATAAGCAAATGTGTATTCTGTAAATAAACGCTTAATATTTACTTAGCGAAACAAAAAGCGTAACATTGTTGAAAATCAAAATGACATACAGCAGACCTCAACACATCAAAGCGACGTTTTACTGCTTACTTTGAACGTTTCGAAATAGAAGTCATAAAGTTTTGATGACAAGCCGTGGAGTTTTGTTCCTTTATCAAAAATGCAGACATCCTGCGATTTGTTAGAAATTCGACACGGTCATAGCCTTGCCAGTATTTCACAATTTTCAAATCCGATAAAATTAAATCTGATAGATACGAGTATATTCCTCAGTCCTTAAATGTAAATATTTGAGTTTTTATAGGACCACCGGTTATCGAACGCAAAACGAGTTTAAAATTCTTTGCCAAAAGTAAAGGGTTGCATCACCAATCTTGTCTTTATCATCGCGGCAAATCAAGGTAAATCAAGGACAAGTTATCGCAATTACAATAAACTGTCGGACAGTACTGTACTGGTAGGGTATTACGAAACCTGCATGCACTGTTCGCACAAAAACTTTCTGGCGAAAGCCGAACAACTGGTACTGTACAATCTGAGAAATCGTGTCCTTCTAGGGAATCGAGAAATACATTGCCTCTTGGGAACATTCGAACGAGAAAGTATTCAGTAAAATTGAAATACGACTGCATGTATGGAAGTAATATTTATTATCTTGGTATAATGTGCAAACGAGTAGGGCGACGCAAATGGAGCGTGTCTCGATGCTCGGTTCCACTTTTGTATGAAGTTGTGGAATGCAAAAAGACAGCAAAAATTACGGAAGAATGCGTCGCCCAGTGCTCTGATGCCGTCGTCTATCATGTGGAGACAAACGTCAAGCTTATATTAGATTCTATATTTTGTGGATATTGCAAATGTTTTATATATTTATGTACGTATGTATTTCATAATTTTATTGTATGGAAGGAATACAGTTTCTAAAACAAAAGTAGTCTAAGTACGCCTTATAAATCAGCTATCAGTCAGCGGAAATCTGCTTAGCCATAACGGAAATTAGCAGAAACCAATAGATTGATTTCTCTACAGAACTTGGAATTATTTACCTAACAAATAAATAACTACTGTTGTCTATTTTTAACACAATTCCATTAAAATTACTACGACTAACTATGCTCATTCGTTGGTTGGCTAACCCACAATTCATATTAACTGGAGGCAAAATTAAACGCGTGATGTCATGGTTTAATTAAAGGCATTTGCAGTGTGACAAACGAAATCCTAAGATCTCTTTGGCTACAGCATAATAAACAAAACGCGTACACTGCTGCACCGGCACCATGTTTCGTCAGGTACAGGAGTACAAGAAAGTATTATAATAATTATACCATTTGTACCCTTTGAATATTGTATTAAAATGTTAAGGTTGTTTCTATCAAGAAAACCATATAAAAGGTAAGTAATAATTTTAATAATCCTATTTAATACGAAACTCATAATAAGTGAACCAAACAAAAGAAATTACATGCAAATTTAGAAGATTTGATGATTTTTCATATTCCACGAGAGATCTTGATCTTGACTAATAAGGTAGAATTGATGGTACCTACCGTATCTACAACCCCTGACGTACTCTCAACCGGAGAGAAGAATTTATCATATAAAATTTACTGAGCATATTTCTATTTCGTGACGTGCTTAGACATAAGCATACCTAAATATTATAATCGATTTACGAGGTATCCGCAAATATAAATCTAGTGGTGCTTTAAAAGTTTTACATAGCCTTATACATTTCTATTTATATTTCAACATAAATCTTCCTCCTACTTACAGGCGTAAAGTACACATGATTCACGCAAACACGCGACTACATATCTGTTAATTCAATACAAATGAATGAGGCATTGTTCTCGGTAAAATATTGAGGATAATAACACTTGGTAACTCTACTGAATCTTTATACCAACTTTTAGTAGTTTCAGTTGACCGATTCCGGATGTTAACGTTACGACAAGTGCTAACAAGCAACCAAGTATACCGTCTTCTCACTTCCGAGGTTCTTTCGTGGTCCTATTCTCAGCAGGAACCCTCAGAGGCAATAATTTTCGAAGCAATAACACCAGAATGAGTAAACTTGGCATTCTACAAATGAACAAAGTCCTAACAAAGGTATCCATTATCAGTGAAATTAATAAAAATTATCAATGGCTTTCGTAAAACTGTACTATTATTCACATTGTCTTGTTTGATCAAGATTTTTACACATTACGCTTCATACGTTTTCATTTGTTTGAAGGACAAGGGTGTTGTTGTAGGGTGTTTGTAGGTGTTATAGGTAACACTGAAAATGAGTCAGCGAGGTTACATGTTGGGTCAAGACGACGCCAACTGCGTAGGCGTGGAGCTTGTAAGAGAACCTGTTTGGGTCAGCCAACTCATGCTTCTATAAATCGCAAAGCTTTTCTGCAATCGACTAAATACACATAAATGCATATAGCAAAACCGGGAGATGGCCTTCGGCTATTTGTAGCGCCCTAAGGATTAGTTTCATCGGCAAGTGATGCCGCGTGCTGTCTTTCTACTCGTCTGGATGAAAAATATTTTCGAAAAGTAAACCCAAAGCCCACAACGCTAAGTTATAAAAAGTTATGAACTACCTTTTTATAATCATCATTTAAAAACTACATCCGTGCACATACAAAGTCTATCGGAGACATCGTCAACCCCTGCCTTTAGTACCAGAATGGCTCTTTTTTTCTTTGATTCATTGTTAAATTGGCAATGAATGGCAATACAGTGTGTTATTAAAACAGTTCTCACTGTAGGGTGTCATTTCGAAACGGATCAATAGGTGGGTTAATCCTGTTCCTTCCTCCCGCTCCTGTACATCCTGTACTACTTTATTCGATGAGATGGAAGGCATTTTTTCTAAGAACTTAATTTGATATCGGACGACATGATTCCCTGAAACATAACTTTTGTACCTCATATACTTTCGTACTGTCTCATCTCGAAGTGACTTACTGGGTTTGAGATTGGCGTCATTGGTTTGCAATGCATTTCACAGTTCACTAACTGTGATATATCACAGTGGTAAGAGCAACAACCAATGTTATATATCACAGTTTAACATAGAGTGCTTTATTATTACTTGAGATAAATCATGGCTGCATTTATCAGGTTTCAGGAATTACCGTTGTAATGAAAACAAAATAGTAAAATGAGGGCCAAACACACCTTGACAAATGGAAAGGCAGACATTCACTTGGGGACACTCCTTGACTCAGATGCATTGTTTCTTTTTGTATATAAATTCTATTGTTACATAAATTATAGACATTAATAATTCTATCCGTTAACGTTTAGTGATAAGGACATCAGACAATCAAACTGTAATCGTTGAATTGGGTTACTGCTGTGGTCTAAGCAACTTAATAAAAGGCAATAAACTAAAAAGTAATGAACTTAATGAAATGAATAGTGAATCATCGTGGTGTCATACTTACCCAGAAAGATAGATTGAATGGATTATCATAGATTAATTACTGATCCACATAGTAGTTAGGGTGATTGTTTCTCGCCACTTGATGATAGTGATGCACTGATAGGCCTAATCCCTTGCAGTGCTTATCTTTGCGATCGATAACGACATGACATAAATTTTGTTTTGCGAGGTTTCATAGAATAATAGTGTTAAAAAAATCCATCTCTTGCCCTGCTCGTATAAGTTAAAGATTTTGATCCAACCAGGATAAAATTCTGGCATGATAACAGTGACGAAAGGAAAAGAAAATTATCAAACGAGAAGCCGGTGAACAAAAAAACGTACTTACCCCGGTCTAGCCTGTCACGCATGAGACCCATTTGGTAGCCGGCAAGAATCGGGTTATAAGGACCACTCGCCACTGTATGATAATGAGTAGGTTGTACCGTTTCAATTTAGACATCCTTAATTCTTGGTTATGGGGCTTACCCTCACCATCTCTTAGAATTTCATCTACTTGATTTTAGTTACGGGTTTCAATTCAGTTTAACTTTTAAAACAATTCTAAGAACATTAATGATAATTAGTTGAAACTATATTGAAGTTAATTAAGAATTAGCGGTTCAAATTTCAAATATGGTATGAGCTCGATAAATGGCAGTTTTATTCGTCCACTTTATAAGATCACACAGAATAAGATTCTGTTATTTTCTTTTATTGCATTCTATATTTAAAACCGGTGGGTGGTCGGATACTGAAGTGACCCGGGGTGAAAGTCGCATGAAGTGGCGCTTTTGTAGAACTGTTCGCTGAGAAATAAATAGATTCAATGTAAATTTTAATTAATATTACAAAATGATTTTTTGCTTTTCAAAATAAATTAATGAATATAAAAATTTTGGTAACACTTGTGATTTTTCAAAAAAAATCTTCTCCGGATTGTGTATTTTAGTTTCCTTTGCTCAGTAATTATTACAGAATCTTAGACAACAGATTAGCCAGTAAAAGCGTAATGATAACAGTAGATAAAATGTAGATTTCCTTTTGAAGTTTAAGTATTAATTTTAACCAACTAGTGCCATATCTAGTTATAACCAAGAACAGCAAAATGAGAAGTTAATAGGGTTCAGACAAAATGGAAGCTCCTCAGTTCTGGTTGTAGCGAATTTTATTCAAATTTGAAAGTTACTCAACTTTTGTAAGCAAACTTTTCAATTTAGTAAACGCCGTTTGACAACTCCTTCAAAGAGTTTATCGATATTTGTGAGTTTAATCTTTTACAATAAGTAATCAACAAGCTGTCCGTAATATGGCAAGAATGTGAAAAAAAAATATTTCACTCATTTTCCATACACTTTAACAGCTATTCTATAACACATATAAAGACTTGACACGCTATGCGATTGACAGCAAAATTTTCATGTCCCGTACATCTCACCATCATCGTGACATTAGCAGACATCGTGTAGTAATTAACGACAAGCTTTCAAAGCTAGAGTGCGAGATTGCCAGGCAGCCTACACGCTGGTTTTATCCGAGCTGTTACGTGGGTGGACACTGAGATATCCAACAGCAACAGTGACACGATAGCACAGTCGATACTTTTGATACAATTGAACTAATATATAACACCATTTCTATATTAAGACACGTGTGCGCGTAGAAACATATCTACTATATAAAACTACTAAAGAAAAGTAAAAGAAAGCAACATACTTTTAACAAAGCAAGTAACTTCACACCCCGCACAACATTCCACGTGCATTATTTTGTCTCTAGAAACTACTAACAATTTTTTAAGAATTTAATAAGTAAATTTCTATGAAATTTAAATAATGAGCTCGTCATAAAGTGGTATGAATTATCATCACACGACGACGAGTCATATATCGTGTGCTATTTTTTGCAAAACGAAGTCCTGATCTGTGGAAATTTTACAATTGAATATGAAAGTTTTTCTTCTAACATAACTGCGTCATTATCAATTAGTATGTTTCCTTTCTATCAAACCGTACAACATCATTTTTTTGTTTATTTATATAATTTCTTTATATCAGATTACCTACATCTCAAACCAAAATTACGAAGTATTATCACCACCTAACTCACGCAAATACATACAAGTAATAACTTGGATTTTCTAAATATAATAATGAAAGTTAACATGATAATAAAAACAACACGTCGATATTAATGAGAATTCTGGAAAATGTTTAAAGGTTTCTAATTAATTTTGTTTAACTATTTTTATTGTACTTGATTAATTTCCTAGTCTTTTATATCCTTATTGGTTCTTTCCTGTGTTTTTATTTATCTCTGCCTGGCAGCTCAATAACCTGAATTAAAATATTCAATGACATAATACATGTATTTGCACATCCTGTGCCAGTACCGATCTATCGGTCTTAAGGTTACTGGTCCTTTACTCACTTTCCATAGCAATAAATCAACATCATCATTCAAACATTACTCATAACCATCGGTCAACACATTCTGAAGTACACAATAGGAACAGATGCACCAATGATCACAATAATATGCGTAGATAGGTATTATTTATAGTACAATATAAAAAAGGATATAATAATATATCTGTCAGGCTAGTGAAGGCGTATATAAAAATTACCAAATGTTCAACATGAATAACTGTGCCAGCTGGTGGGTGACGTGTAGGAGTTGAAATTAATACTGAAATCAGGTTCCGTTAAACAAAGAATATTATTTAATAGGCTATTGTTTTTCGAAAAATTCTCATTGTTTTATGTCGAAATATGTACCAGTAATTGTGCAAGCGAAGATACAAGCTTTCGATTGTTATGGAAGCTTTTTAGGTTGATAAAATCTGACCGATATTGTCTGTATGCAGCTGTTTGCGATGAGTTGCAGATATTTCTGTACTGATGAAAAACATTTATGTAACATGTCGCAAAATGTCAATTGTTACTCGGAAAATGGGTCCCTGTTAAGGTAGTTAAAATAGACCAACATTTTCTATGTATAATATGTATGTATTCACAAAAAGAAAGTATCTAAGTATGTTTATCCACATTCTAGATCCCATAACACAAGTTAGTTAAGCTATGCTTACCATGGGTCTAGATAGCGTTGTATAGAATGTCGTGGAATATTTTTGTATCTAAAGATACAAACTTAAGTGGTCAGTCAGAATAAAGATGCTGATACATACTTAAGTTGTGTTCGTAATTCGCCAAGTACTAATAGCAGAGTCGTATTAATAGCAGAGTTTAGTGACGTAAGTTTACTTCACGATTTAGTCAATTTTCAAAACAAATATTCGCCGCCAATAGCAAACAATGAAATAATATTTTAGTTTGTCAAATATTGTAAGTGATAATACAGGTGTTATAACTAATTGAGTTCACATATTTATTAACAAGTCTAGCTGTTAACCGCGGGTCTTTCCGCATGAATTACAAACCCTGTTCCCGCGACCCCAAAGGAACCTCTTCTCGGGATAAAAAAGTAACATATTATGTGCTAAACCTGACCATGATCAATATTTGTGCCAAAATTTGATCCACATTCATTCGACCGTACTAGCGTGATTGATTTACAAACATACATTATATGGTTGCATACAACCATCTGCAATTATAATAATACTAAAATTGATATATGAAACCAAATCTCCATAGTAATTATTTTTAATCTACATGATCAATGCTCAGGCCTATAATTATTCCTAACATTCACAGGATTGGTATTTGGAGCGGGTTATTCGACGTGTAAATTCCAGCACATTATTTAGGCATGTACCGAAAGCGTGTTACATTCATATGTAGGTAGGTATATGTACCTACATATGCAACGTAACGGTCAACGACTCCAGTGAAATCGTATGCAAGTGTTTCATATCTTTCGTTAAAAAAATTACAGATACGATCGAATCGAATCTTTTAAATATCATCATCTCCTAATTTCTGACAGCTGTTATATAATACGGTTAACTTAAAAGTTGGTACTTATCCAATGTACCTAATACAATACATTAAGTAATTAAGTAGACTAAGTGTATGTTTGTAAATAGACCAAAAAAAAAATGCCCGCTGAGTTTCTTGCCGGAGTCTTCTCAGGTCGGGGCCGCGTTTCGAACCGGTGCCGGTGGTCCATTTACTAAACTGATTTTCATGTTCCTTTTTCATTGACGCTTTGTAAGTGCCGATATAATAGTCTATACAAAAAAAATGACTTTTGACTTTGCTTTGACATTAAGTTTTAAGTTGACAGCTGTGTGAGGGTTGCTGTGTGTCGTTGGTAATTTTTCAATCGAATTGGATTATTTCTATTGCCTTATTACAAACAATTACTGTTAAGGTTTACACTATTTGGAGTGACGAAGGATCGCAAGCCAAGCTGCCCGCGTACGAAGGCAACTCGGGCGTCAGAGGTCGATGAACGACCTCCGCCCCCCATGAGCGCCGGCCTGGGGGTGACAGGTGGAGCCGCCTGTCACCCTGGCAGAAGCAGGCCGCGGCGGTGGCGCGCGTGGCGCGCCTCCCCGTTTCCGGGGACGAGTTGGGGACTCTGTAGTCCCCACACCAGAGAAGAGGGCCAGATCGTGAGAGATGGCCCTGGGTCGGCCGGGGTGCGAGGGATATGCCTGTCAACCTCACCTTCGGCAACCAAAGCGACCCACAGGCGGCGTGCGTTTTAGTCGGTTGGAGTCCGACATAACCTCCTCCACCGGCTCCAGTGGGGAGGTATCCGTGGGGATTTTGCGCATGTAAAAAAAAACAAAAGGTATACACTATTTCACGTAACTCCTAAAAATAACTCCTCAGTATGTCTTAATGTCATTAATGTATTACTTAGGCGGGACATGCAAATTCCCGATTAGGAGTCCGCTCATGCCTAATACTACCATTAGCTTAACGCCACTGTTAATTACATCACCCAGCATCTGTGTCAATCGTAAACATTACAGTACATATGTCTGTTTGTTTAGAATTGATAAATCTCAGTTTCTTGTACGTTTTTTTTATTCGCACTTAAAAACAAACTTTTATTTTGTGGCTATATGCATAATTATAGCGGTTTTTGTTGATAATGCTTTAACCACCCCCACGGCATTATTATCGATGGCAAGTGCTTTACTTGCACATCACTATTTAATTTAAAAGTTTGTTTGATTTTGCTTGTGCCTGTAGTAAGAAAATTGTTTAGGATAAATATCTAATCATTTTTAGGGTTCCGTACCTCAAAAGGAAAAAAAACCAAACCCATATAGGATCATTTCATTTTTTTTTTTTTTTTTATATAGGACACGTCAATTGGACTTCGCCTTGCCTGATGGTAAGCTGAAGACAAAGTCCCAGAAAAGAGGGTCACCATTACTTACACATACCGTGTGACAATGGTGACACACTCAGCTTGACGGCCTCATCATATGCTTTTTCACGCCCCGCTTAAAGGACCCGGGACTGTAGGAAGAAGGAAACACGTGAGCTGGTAATGAATTCCAGGCCTTAATGGTGCGACAGAGGAAAGAGTCTCCGAACCGCTTGGTTCTTGATCGGATATTTTGCACCGTGTGCGGATGACATCTAAGACCTGCACGTGTTGTCCTGTGTAGGAATTGTCCGTCTGTCTGTAAAGACCTTTTTCTAAGGTCTGCGATGCTCTGAAGCTGTGAAAAAATCAAACTTCTCAATTAATACCATCAAAAGATACAGCCGTTTATGTAGTTTAAGCTCATCCCTCAATCCAGTTTTATTCTGAACCCTCAGTGCCACAGCTACCACCCATCTACAGTTGTGAGTTATTTTTTTATGTCAGGCATTACTAACAATAAAAATCATAAATAGGTATATCCAAGGATAACGTTAATTGTGCATTCATCCACACCACCGCTTGGTTGAAAGGTGAGTGATATGAGTTTGTTTTGTTTCTGAAACTACATACGCGAATAATACACACATTACACACAGAGTTAATGTGCATTTACGTGGATATCATTTCAATCGGTAATGCGGTGTCGCGACCACGTAGTAGAAAGTAGGAAATGGGGCGAGAGGGCAGAGCGCCTCACACCAAGTTGACGTCACCGCGCTGATTCATCTGAGGAATTTACAAATCCTAACGTGGCGAAATCTAAACAGGATTAGATACGATACGTCCCGATACACGATGAATTCAAACTGGTAGTGTATAAACGGATTAAATAAGTGTATAAGCAGTTGATACAACAAGCAAAATGACATCGTGACGGCATTTGGTGTACCAAATGTACCTAGGTCCTTTCACGGAGAAGCGCGTGACCTTTAAGTACCATGACATGATTCACGATTTTGTTCTCTCACTATACAAAACCTAAATACGGTGCTACTTTGTAGTAGATATCCCTTTCAAAGATTATCATAATACGGAGATTTTATGAAAGTTAATATTTGCGATGGCACAAATTTACATTTGTCATTAATAAGATTATGCTGCTATTTGGCAGTAAGTATGGTTCAAAATTATCATATCGTCACATTTGACGTTGTCTGAGAAATAAGGACAGGATTTCTACTTCAATTTGGAAGGCATTCGATTCGGCTAGCACCTCAGCCTCAAAGAAGAAAGAAGCTAAATAATGCTCAAGTACTTCTTTGCTTTTTGGTGAGTATCGATGCCAGAGCTCTTTGGGCAAGGATAAGGTTAGCAACTCGTTAGTTCCTTCTGGTGCTGCAACTGTTTTAGAGATCGATGACTATTTAATGTTAACCGGAATTTGTTCCTTTTTGTCACTTGTACTAGGCACTAATTATATTTACAACTGAAAAGTTAATATATAAGACAAATAAATACACTTTGTACTACGGTATTAGTGTTTGCTAAAATGATCATAATTATATTATTTAACCCACCTAACCTTGTAGAAAAAGAAAAGTATCCTAATAACAGCCATAACAACAGTACAGAAAGTCTAGCATTTTCATGCAATTAGTGGTTAGTCAGTCGTACCGGTAATATAGTTTTTATCTCACTTCTTACGATATTAACCGACCTCATTAGTTAATAGAAAAAAGGTGTTTCCTTTATCTGATCCAAAACAGACGTGCAACACTGCATCGAAACGACAATCGTAGATTGACCTTCAATTGTTACTGAAAAAAATTGTTAATCAGCCGTAGTGTCGGTGTGGAAGCGCCCGAATCCGAAGGTGCCGGCAGCAAGTGGAACTAGAACGTTCGAGATCATAGCGATATTTTGAAATAACATTTATACAAAGTGCGCTGTTGAGCAATTTCTTATGAGCAAGAAAATGTGTAGCCTTCAATATTCTATAACGTTTGTTCTTTTTTCTGTTAAAGTTAAGATTGGCGCGTGATGTTTCTCTACAGATGCTCCGCGACGTTTCTGGTCGCTCCGCGTGCTGTCGTAATTGCAGCCATTAAGATGAGTCACGCTTAGCGACGCGCCTGAGCTCCGCCTGTTTTATCAAATGCGATCGTTAGATTGACGCCTTTCTGCATAGATCTTTCACTGTTCCCTATAGAAAAACTTCTTATAGCAATTTATTGGACACGCGAGCGATTGTTAGAAAATTGTGCCAGGTTTAACTATTATGTTGGTATCAAACATAGTCAAGGTGGAACGTATCATGATTTTGTCAATATAACAATGTAGTAGTTTGACCTTGACAGGTGCTTGGCAATGTGCACAGTTGCTGCAACTCCGCAGAGAAAGCGTCGGTCGTTGTCGTTTCCGCGCGAAGGCCTCCGGTAATGGCAAGTCGAAGTTACGCTCCCCACGGGTGACGTCAGCCCAACTAATTAGCAGGCAGGCACACGCCACTAGCTCATCCAGCAGTGCTTTGCGCACCTCACAGGAAATCGACGCTTACATCATATTTGAACGTGACCCATACGGTATCCTATTGTCTGATATCTATCAACGTCCAAATATGCAATGTTAAATTACATTGTTCCTGTTCAAAAATAATTTATGAATTATTAAATTCTCTCAAATAGAACTCATTACGGGCCCTAGACGTATTCTAGGACGACTCTCCGTCCTGAATCTCAATTTATCAGAGGAATGTCTGTATGGAAAGATTGGCATATTTGACTATACTTTGCTATACAAACTTTCCTCAGATAAGTCGAGATTCAGAACTGTGCCCCGGGCACGAAAAATATTCGTATTCGTAACGTAAGCGTAACGTTCTCTCAATACGTTTACGTTGCGAATACGAATAATTTTCGTGTTCGGGGCACAGAGAACCATTCGATTACGGGCCTAAGAAAAATTACATTTTAGTTAGCCTTAATCTTAATGTTTATAATTTCCGAACAGTCATATAGGTACTTGAAGCGAAATCGGACTGTGAAGCAAAAAGAAGGCTGAAAGCACTACAAACAAATGAACAAGCCCCGGCGCCTGCAACGCGTGATACTGTCAAGACAGCCAGTCATACGATAATGACTGAACTGAATAATGAATAAACATAATATTTTGAATACATGTACCGCACATGGTTATTCTCCTATTAGTCTAAGATCCGAACTAAGAACGACCTTCACCTATCTGTTTATTAAATGAACAGTATTTTATACCAAATTAATATATTTAATAATAGAATGCGGGCGTGGGTTGACTAAAAAACCTGGTCAAACTATTATTAATAACTTAACTAAATCATTATTTTTGCAGACATCCCTATATCATCGTATTCTCAATTAACCAGAGCTTATTTTGATATATTTAATTATTAAACGAATGGGTGAAAATAACGAATATCGATATACCCAGTTCATAACTTTCTGCTTTCGGTTAGTATAATGATGGTAAATTTATTTGTTTAATAAAAAGTATTTTATCTATTTTTAATTAATAATAGTTTGGCAAGGATTTTTTTAGCAAGCCCACCCGCAATATATTATTTAATAACATATTAAATTTGATATAAATACTTTTCATTCAATAAACATATGGGTGAAGTTAATCGTATCCTCTACTTTATTCTTTCTCTTATTTCTTAACTGTACGAAAACCCCGTCTTGAACTTGAAGTTGTATTGGACTGTTGAATGTTGTGTTGTATCAAGACTTTTCACTTTGTATGAAAGTGAAAAGTCTTGAAAAAACTTGAAATGAAAAATCAAACAATTTCAAACTGTAATGCTGATCTTCAATATCGAAAGACCTCAGAAGAGAACATCAACTATTTCAAATTAAAATTATTGATCGTAGAGTAAATAGTATCTAAATATTTCAAAATCCATTTCAAAATCAATTTGTTAGCGCGGTGCTAAAGCTAAACCCAGTCAGCCAAACTCCACAAATTGGCTTCAGTGGACAAAACGGAGACTGCTGCTCTGTGTTTCGTCAAGGGGATACTATACTCAAGCATCAATCACCCTCGTCTCTTTTGAAGTGAGCCCCACTCCCAATTAGTTATTGACCAACGTAGCTGTAATCAATCTTGTCACTTCTCCTTTTTCTAATAGCACCTCGAGTGAAGTGAGTGAATGTACAAAATTAAATTAACCTGGCCGGGAAGAGAAAGATTTTTTTATTTAACAATTAAATAAGTAGTTCGTCTTTGAAAATTTTCTGTATCTATATATTATTAATTTATTTGTTAAAAGTAGGACCAACATTTCGTGTAATCAAAACAATATTACTTTGTACCCAAATTTTCCTTTTATAAATATATCTAATATACTCTGGGAGGGCATTCCTAAAAGAAAAAGAAAGTTTCAATATTTTTATCTAGTGAATTATTTTATCTACATTCTTTTTTAGATTAGAATAGTGCTTTTTTCATTAATAGAATAGAGCCTGTCAGCCACAATAAAAAAGACATTAATACAAAGGATAGCAAGATGTGTAAAGAGGCGATAAAACTGGGCCTGAAGAAGGAACTCATCTAAATATGGTGCGTTTATAAATAGCTCGTGACGAGCCCAAGAATGGAGATATTGAGCAAAATAAGCCCAACGTACAGAGCAAGAGAAACAAAATAAAATATCGCGTGACATATGACAGCGCACTAATTTAAGTCCCCCGACTGAAGTCAGGGGCCAGTAAATCAAGCCGCTCCCGTGCACGAAATGTAAATATGGCTACGAGTGAGCACGCCCCACATGCTACAACACCTCTAAACCCAGCGCATGAATATTAATAATTCAAATTCTGTTCGTGGATTTCTGGTATGGCAAAAAATAACGATTGTCTGAAGGCGTAGGCAAATTTTCAGGAAACGTTCAGTGCCCCAAGCAAGAAAATCTATCGTAATCGTATCGTAAATGTATCGAGAAAATGGTACACCTAGCACGTAAAACTATCGTAATCGTATCGTAAATGTATCGAGAAAATGGTACACCTAGCACGTAAAACTATCGTAATCGTATCGTAAATGTATCGAGAAAATGGTACACCTAGCACGTAAAACTATCGTAATCGTATCGTAAATGTATCGAGAAAATGGTACACCTAGCACGTAAAACTATCGTAATCGTATCGTAAATGTATCGAGAAAATGGTACACCTAGCACGTAAAACTATCGAAATCGTATCGTAAATGTATCGAGAAAATGGTACACCTAGCACGTAAAACTATCGTAATCGTATCGTAAACATATCGATAGAACGGAGCATTGCGATTGGCCGGCTTCGCACACACTCAGGTCTACAGGAGGCAGGCTCGATCGCAATGCTCGGCTCTCTCGTTACGTTTACGAAACGATTACGATAGTTATTCATGCTAGGGGCACTGAGCATTGCGATTGGCCGCCAACTGTGAACCTGTGTGTGAGTGAAGAAGGGCCAATCGCAGTGCTCCATTCTCTCGATACGTTTACGTTACTATTACGATAGTTTTTCGTGCTACGGGTACAGAAATATGAAATGTTTCTCCCAGGATCCCCTTTGCTCTCCCTCTTAATTGTCTGCACTATTGTGTAGTAATGTGACATTGAAGTAAAGTTACATTAAATCAGCAATAGGTAGATGAAGTGCGGCAGATCACAGCAAGAAAGTGCGCCATTTCTTTTAACATATGGCAAATATCGCATATTTTACATATATTGTAAAGGTACTTACACACATAAAGGTAGCGTGTTTCTGTTTACATACATAACGTTAATAACTACGGCGTACGGTATAAATAAAGAGAGGCATTGAAGGGTTACGAGTCGGTGGCATGTGCGGTACGGCACGTGCGCAAGGAAAATAATTTCAATGGAATCCCTTAGCTAGATACATTTAACACGACTCAGACATTATTACACCACTTATTTTAAAATACAAATAATGGGTGTTTCTGAATTCCACGCTTTTGTTGACTATACCAAAGCAAAATTCAAATCTAGGAAGGGAGTTAGCTTAGTTGGTTATAGTATTCCCCCTAAACATAGTCCTGTCCTAAATGTTATCATTTTCCGATTTAAAATAGGATAAGTTAACTTACCTACTAATTGCTTCAAAATTCCATTCGTATACCAAATTAAAGTTTAAAAAGTAGTTCACAAAAGTGTTAATGGATAGAACAACATTTTATTATTTTGACAGCTGATGGCAATTTATATTTTTATTGTTTCTTTAGGCTGGTTGATATTTCCTTAATGAAAATCAAATGGAACATAAATGAATGCCAAATGTTATTTGTTTACTTAAGTATAAAATACTATACTATTTTTATCTATAGTTAGTGTGTTCCCCCGTTTCCAATGCCTGCCGTAATGGTGTCATAACAACAACATAATTTTGTCTTAATCATGCCTGTCATAAGAACATTACATTGACTGAAGGTGCATTTTGGCACAATCGTAATATAAGCTGCACTTAAAATCTGATTTCATACCCTGTTATGTAACACATAGAGCACATCAAATCAGACCCAACTTTACTAATATAATAGATTTAATGTGACATTTGTGACGATTTTTGTATGTTTGTAATTCAATCACGCTTAAACGGCTAAACGGATATGGCTGGAATTTGGTATGTGTATACCTAGATTATAGTCTGGAATAACACATAGCTACTTTTTTGAGTTCTGTGCCTCAAAAGGAAAAAACGGAACCCTTATAGGACCATTTCGTTGTACGTCTGTCCGTCTGTCTGTCTGTCCAGACCTTTTTCTCAGTAATGCGTGGTGGTATAAAGTTGAAATTCATACCACATGCTCAGGTCTATTTTAACGTCATGAAGCAATGAAAAATCAAACTTCTTAGTCAACGCATTCAAAATAAATTACGGTTTATTCAATTCAATTCGTTTATTTGCTTCGAATATTACATTATAGGTCTTAAAAGCTAGTGAATATGTAGCTTAAGTTACGGAATCCTCGGTGCACGAGACTGACTCGCACTTGATCGGCTTTTTTTTCCCGGGAATGGGTTCTCGTGGATTGTGGGAATGGGATCAAAATTCCACGCGTTCGAAGTCGCGACTTTTAGCTATTTCAACGTTTAAAAACATATAGGAGCGCGATAGTAGTTTGGCAATTTTTTTTATGTCATCATAACTCATAGAATAAACGCTGTTCTTCCGCCAACACTATAATCCCCAGCCCGATTTTTACGACACCTCCGGGATGTTATAGAGCGCTCTATTCTTAAAACTGTACGACAATTACAGCCACGCGGATGAAATTAAGCAACTACTCCTAAGTAGGGTATTAAAAAGTTACTGTTCTTTCATTTCCGTCTATTTAACATGTGAGCAAGTAATATAATTTCTAAACGTAGTATAAACTTTTAATCATTTGCATAAAATTAGTCTTAATTATATCACTCATTTGCGCGCTCATGTGTTATAAATGCAAAAAGAAAATCTATTCAAATAGATGGCATTTATATTAACGTGTTAGTTCGTAGCACGAGTCACGACTAGGCTCTCCCAGACGGCATAATTCACACGCATTGCATATACAATTCAATAACGTCTGGCTAGACTAAGAATAATAGATTACAGGATTTTTCTCTTTTTTTTTTCAATTATATATGTACACATATTAATTATTTGCATTATTCCCGACGTTTCGGTTGCTTTTAAGCAGTCAAAGACACAGAGAGCAACTCCGTTAAAATTAGTATACATGAATATGTATTCATGTAAACTAACTCAACAGTATCATTATAAAAAAAAGTTAAAGATTCCTATTAAAATATTTAGCGATTAAATCAACAAGAAATTTACATGTACTTACACATATGCTATGACTACCTACCAGATTCTTTGACTTCTCAAGGCTACAAGCACTAAGTAAGTAAACAGCGAACTCTTAAAACTGTGATAAACTTTAGTGCACTAATGAGGAACCCAGACTCCCTTCGCAACAGTTTCTAAAGTATAAAGCCAATTAGTATGAAACGGTGCTAATTGCTCTCCACTTATTTCTAGAGAGCTAGTAACCCTGTCATTTTGTGTAGTTATTGTTTATCGATGACTAGTACGGAGAGAAACTACTCTAATTGTTGTCACATTGTATTGGGATCGACCTATCATCACTGACAGGACCATTGTAGCCAATAAGACTAATATGGTGGTGATAGATCGATTAGAGTGTCGCGCAATAATTATTGATATCACCGGATATCCGGCATGACGAAAAACTCGTGAAAGCCGAAGTAGATAAGTAAATAAAATATTTGGATCAGGCCCACACGGTTGTCGACATGTGGAATGTGGATTCGGTGATTATTCTTCTGATAGCTGTGTCGGTTAATGGACTAATTGCCAAGAGCCTCAACCAACATCTTAAAATACTCGCATTAGACAGTAGTGTCAAGGGCCTGATGCAGAAGGCGGTAATCCTCGACACGGCACGCATTGTGAGAAGATTCCTCTCTTTGGAGGCCTAACCATCGGTAGTTAAACCCTGTACCCGATGCCGACGGAGCACTATTTTTATATGATGTTTACTTTAATATAGATGAATAATAATAATAATAATAGCCAACCTACTTTAGAATAAATACATGATCTCATATACTGTGCAGCAATAACAACAATAACCATCTTTAGCATTAACAATAGAAATAACGAAGCAGGGAAAAGAAAGAGTAGTGGTAATAAACCAGCATGGGAGAAACGTCTGGAAAATAAATCACTCACAGAATTAGGCCTACATAAAAAGTATATATTTCATTACAAGGATCAGTTGTTATACATGTTCCATAGTTAGGCGATTCCTCACATCCACTACCCAAACACCCACCACAATTCCAAATGAACCGACTCACTTGGCTTAAGCCCATGATAGGTTCACACATACCAGACGAATATATAAATAATAATTATTATTATTATTTATTTTCTTCCACAAAGGTAGGATTACAAAATCCATTAATATACCATGCTATAACAGTCTCAATCCTTTGTGGGACACTAGTATCTGCACTAGGAAAATCCTGTCACACAGATTACTGGGCCCCCTACTGATAGAATATATGAACTCATACAATAATAGCGGAAACAGTTATGTCCATTTCTAAGAAAATAAAAATATTACAGTAATAAAAATATCTATCAAAATCACTCTCATACAATAAAATCACGACAATTTTAAGACAGTCTCACTCTCTCGTACGCCTACTTCAACGCATAATATAGGTACCATACGGCTGGCTGAATTGCTCCAATTAACTTTAAAATATTATCAAAGCGGGTGTGCATTGCCTTACATGTTCGCTACTTTACACAAGTTACACATCCTTACACACACTCAAACCTACACTAACATGTCTCGTCACATATACACACTTCACTACCCACAGAACACACCCTCGTACACATTTAAATACACACTAACTTAATATAGAATTTTGAGTTTGAATTTCAAGTTAAATTTTAATGTTCAGAGTTGTCAATATTGCATTTTTTATTTCTCTTTTTACCTATGCTTACTACACTCATGTCTATGATGGAACTCTGGTGCCCAGTTCGGCCTGGAGATGTCGTTAGTGTCTGCGACACAGTTCTAAACTAATGCAGACACTATCACACTATTTATGTTTACATTTCCTGTATTTTATGGTTCCAATAAAGATTTTTAATTTTAATTTTTAAGTTTGTTATAAATATCATTAGTAACTTCATTTTTATTATGATAATCTATATATTTAGTACATAAGCTTCGCTAACGGGTAAGCCGAGGGACATTTCCTCACGTAGCGCATCCATTGCCAGCCCTCATTCAAGGAACGATGGATACGTGCATGAAATCTACAATACGCAGACGCGCCCGTGGGCAGTTTGCAAGCGTAATGCCAGAATCGATATACTAACGCCAAATACACCAATGTAAACTGTTGGCAAGAAAACAAAATTGATTTAAATAAGTATACACTCGACACGCAATTGAATTAAGAAACAAAAGAAATTATCAGGAATACAAGGTTATTAATGTTACTACGTACTTATTTCTGCGAAATTCTGTTACCTAGAAGCACGAACTTGTAACCTGTGTGACACAGTTAAGCGATATGATAACCATGTATGTAGTTTTAGTGTGAAAATTATAAAATTATAGTAGATTAGTGTACAGTTATACACATATCTACTATAAGTTTTAATTTCTCTCGAAAGAAAAAATCTTACATACATACATATAATCATGCCTTTATCCCCGGAGAGTTAGGCAGAGGTGAATTAACACCCACATTTCACCAATAATTTTATTCGGTCCCACGTAATAGGGGATGGAACTTTGAAAAATCTTCGAAGTCGTTAAAAAAGTTTTCTAATAAGAACATTTTAATTTGGGAATGGAATAAGAATATTTAGTTTCCATTCCACTGAACATTCTTCAGAAGCTTTTATTTTACTTTATACTACTTAGGTTGCAGACAAGAACACGGCACTCCCGATGGGAAGTGTTTAATTTGTCCTATGGACGTATGCAACACCAAGGGTGTTACCTACACTCATGCTGCCAGCCCTGAAGAAACCTTCTATGGTCCTTTTTGAAGAACCCCATTGTAGTCGTTTGGGGAAAACCGCAGCAAAGAGTTCATAGTTTAGTCGAATATAATAACTATACTATTATTATTTAACAGGTAGATGAGTAGATTACACGTTTATTCAGCAATGAATTAGTTATTTTTCAAAAATTTAATAATATCAAGATTAGACGATTAACATTAAAAATTCATTTTTATGCTCCACTTACCCCGTACTTCAAAACGCTATGCGCTACTATAACGAACTACGTCTACGTACGTATAAAATAAACGAGTATAGTAATACAAGAGATTTAAAATTACTTTATAATTTTCATATGTGCACATACGTGAAAGTTTGCTGTGAAAAAAATATGTAGGTACGGTGAAATGACAAAAACGAAAGCATCTAATTATACAACATAATCTCTTTTATGCCCAACTTAAAATGTATTCATAAAGTGATAGAACTTTGTATGATGGAGATCACTTTGCGTGACGGCCGATACCCAGTATGGTTAAAGTGAAGGCTGCACGGCTTATTGAAGTTAGTTTATACCTTCATAAAGTTTAATTTGAGTGTCTAACACGACTGATGATCTGCGCGATAATGACTTAGCTATAAAACAATACAATAAATTATTTGCAATTAACAAGGCTTTTGAAATGGCTGTCTTTAAGAGATCTTGGACTTAAATAACAAGTAAAATGATTTTCCGTACACTTTTTGTTTTTCTTCATATTCAGTTGGTATAAAAGAAGTGCAATAAGTATTTATTACACTGGAGGTTTGAGGAAGCATTTCGCACGTATTAACGACAATACAAGTCCCACGAGAAATTTCCGAAGTCAGGTGGGGTGGCTAAAATGCAGGGGTTGGGATATTACACCGTCATTACAAAAACTGTATATTCCAGGTAATGCAATCGAATGCAGTAAAAAAATCTAGTATGAAGGATTTTGAAAATGTTTACTACAATATTATCTAAATTATATTTTTATTTTGTATTTAATTATACACACTCTACACATTTATTTGTCATATCTGTCTTAATTAATCTCTAATGGAAAAAGAAGTACATATTGCTGGTAGTTAGGTATCAGGATGGAAGATGTCAAAGGGAAATATATACCCATCATAAATGCTGGCCACTGAAATGGAAAAACTGAAAAACAAATATGTAGTATTTCAGTATGAGTTGTCCCAGGTCGGTACTGTGTTCAGGTCGTATAATACAATAAGTTATTCATGGCTTTAGGTACCATGTAGGCGCGGTGAGAGCCGAGCTCGAGGGTTGAATGGGGTCAACGGCCGCGGCGAGACGTGACGTCAGCCGCCCTACAGCTGTCTATGACGTCACCTCCCGCCCTGCGCGCAGTCACAACAAACCAAAGCATGTTCTAGTCCCTAAAACTTATGATTCAATCTCGCATCGGCCAGAACAATGTGGTTACCACATGTCCTCGTGTGTGATATTAAAATTCGATATCGTGTGGTTTCTTATTCACATGACGTAAACGAACACTTGTGATTCGATGAGAACCTTATTAGGTTTAATTTCGGCAGCTGATAATATCATTAAACACCTAAGCTAAGTAGTTATATTATGTAATTTTTCGGGGGCTTGACCATTTTTTGGATGGTTCTCAATACCTATTTACATTACCTAGTTCAGCGAACTGTATATAAGTTCTTATGAGAAATAAATTCTTATATCCAGATTGTAACGATAATAAACGAACAGATCTTTGTTAATTGAAATATATTTAAAACAGTAAATATTTATATATTTCATATGCACACTTCGCTCTTGCAGCATAGTTTAAACAGAAGGCAGCAAATCAAGAAGACATATCATAACAAAACCATAAATTCAACCCTAACTGTTCAAACTTCAAATACATTTGTCAAAAGTAAAACGCACCACAATAGCTAAAGACTACGCAAGTGATTAATTGACCGCATTGGCAAAACGAAATGCATTAAATGGAGATCAAGAGCTATAGAAAGTACCGTAGCGGTGAGTAGCGGGATTGCCGTGATTTCTCATCATAACCGCCGCTGTAACGCCGACATCTCACCGCCCGCAACACCGAATTGTGCTCTCAAATAGCATAAGAATATTTCACGTGCAACTGTACCTAATGACGGTACCAGCGGCAACGGTAATAGTCTGAGAATCCGGCCTGCAAACAGTATTTAACATGCAGATGCTAGATTAAAACGAACAGATAGTCCAAACAATGAAGGTACCAACCGAACGTACTATGCAAATGGTATAGAACAATGTATAGATACATATACATCAAAACCCTATTACTGAAGAATCGTTCGTGTGATCGCATTTAAATTTCCCAGAGGTCCCTCGTAAAAGATTTGAATCAGCTCTGTTCTCGCACATTTGTATGATTCATGATTGTTGCCGTTTTTGTCATAGTACCGAATACCTACTGCGAAGAGCCATCATGAGTCTTAAATACCATATTGCGAGTCATACAAAAAAATAATAGACTAAAGAACGAGTAGGTATTTTTTAAATTCTCACACATGACAGATTTGGATTATCATTTCGAATTTTTTCTTCAGCGAAATGTTTTGTTTGTTTGTGAAAGGAAAAGAGAAACATAACTGACAAAACTTTCACGTAGGCAAGTGAAGTAATAAACACAATACAGTATATTCAAAAGCCTAAGAAAAGAAGAGATCATTTTGTTGAATATGAAGAAACGCAATGATGAATTAAGATAAATAAATTATGAAGATATTCTACTTATACAGAATATAGGTGGCATTTCAATCAATGCTATTGCAGTCCACTGCTGGACAAAGCTGTTAAAATCATTAAGTATATTGGTACTAAATAATTTATAAGTGGACCGTTAAAATTAAGTTAAACAAGTTAGTAAGTTGTGATTACAGATCGAGCTATACCGAAATCTAATTGGCATCTCTAATCAGAATGTTAACCTCCTATCTTGTATAAAGTCAAGTTAGATATTCACAAGCAAAACTTTTTATTTATTTTTAATCATCCACGTAACCTATAATAGTAAATTATTTGACTATAACAGTATAATTTAAGATCTTATTGAAGTTAACATATAAACTTACATTTTGTATCACACAACCTTAAACCTTTTGCAGGAGGCAGGGCACGACGGTCTTCCGTCTCAATTGTGCAGTCCGACTAGCCGACTACTGGGGAAGTAGCTCCAGCCTACAGAATACCACGACTATAACCTCGACTAGGGTGTCCTGATTGTGTCTTCTGAAACTCTCTGTTCTCACAAGGTCGGTAGCATGGGTGTGACTGCCCTGGTGTTGCACACGTCCATAGGTCACGGTAATCACTTTCCATCAGATGGGCCGTGTGTTGTCTGTCACCTAAATTTTATAAAAAACATTAGCAAAATATTCAATTTATTATTTCAAAACCCGCTGTTATAATCAGCTCAACAGCGCACAATGAAAATATTGTTGGTTCGTCTTTTACACATTTCGTTGGTTAACAGGCATTAACGATCGTTCAGGTGACCTGCATAATGACAGCTCAATAGGACATACATCTATCTTGTGTAGCTGTCAGTCGCAATCAGTTCGATTCCAGTAACGCGTAGTAGGTATATGCCAATTCACTTACTTTTATAACGCACCGATGTTACAGTTTGCAGTTAAGCTTCAACGTTGAAATTGTATTAGATGTCGTAACGTAAGTACAAGTTGGTATTTACAGTAAAGTTTTAAAACTATCACGTCTAGCAGTAGAATACCGCTTACACTCCCTTGTCCCGAACTTGGCGCTAACTTATATAAATATCGATCGCTGAAGACGGGAATACCAAAGGCGATGTTACGATCGAAAGACTACTGCGATTACACTGCTATAGAACTTCTAAATGTACTACGTGAAGTTGTCTACTGAAAACGATATATTCTTAGAAAGGGTCATATGACAGATTTTAAAAGGTTTAATACAATGGCAAAGGTGCATTATCTATTATATAAATAATTTAAAAAGTATATTTAAATATAACAAATAATACATTTTTCGGGAACATGTTACTTTCCAATTTGCATTTTTCCCGACGTTAGGGTGGCTTTTCAGTAGCCATGGTTGCGAGGAGGTTATGAAACTAGTGACACATCCTGAATAATAATGTTACGTAAAACCCGATAATAATTTCAGTACTTTCCTAATTATGTACATTTCTATTTATTCAGAAAGTACTGAAAGTGTTTTGAATTCTTGGTGTGATTTGTTTATTCTTGGGTTTCAGTTATGATACATAAAGACTATAACCAATATACAGTAGGTAGGTAGTAACAGAAACCTGCTAAACCTTTTTAATATGGCAATTGATAGAATTTCCTCGAGATTTATGGAGATTTAATTAGGAGGTAGGACATGGCGGTATATCCGCCTAATTGAGCAGTCCTACTGAAGAAGTACCTCCGCCCTACAGAATACCCCGGCCATAATAACTTCGTGTAACACTGTAGAATTTGTGCTGTCAGTGGGAAGACTAAAGGCTTGTTCTGCTTTGTTTTCTACATTGACGGCACAGAAACTCTGTGCTTACAGGGTCGGCAGCTCGAGTTTGGCTCCTCTGGTGTTACACACGTCCATAGGCCACGGTAACCACTTTCCATAAGGTGTAAAAAAAAATGTCGCGAAAAATTAAATATGAAAAATAACTAAAACGAACCATTTTATATACATTGCATTATTATAACATTATGTACTCGAAAGGCAACACACTCATATATATCTTGGAGAAAAAAATAGTCAGAGATAATAAGTTGGGGTGACAAAATTGAATCGTAAATATTTGACACTTACGTCAATGTCTCAGACGAAATTCACGTATAGGCGAGGGGTAAGTACCAATATTGGCTTTATTATATTTGTACAGTAACTGTTGCCCTTTCTGAGTACATCGCAGCTTTATTATGAGAAATTAGTAGCAATCAATCTCTGTCTGTTAAAATTCGAGTAATGATAATAACTAACTTCAAAATCGTTTTGAGCAGAGCGTAACGGAACCGAATAATAGGCTTCAAACTAAAAGTTATTATGATCGGTTCAGGCACACTTGTAAAGCAAGGTGTGTATTTAAATCTATACTAATATTTTAAGCTGAAGAGTTTGTTTGTTTGCTTAAACGCGCCTATTCCAGGAACTACTGGTTCGAATTGATTAGTCCGTTTACTGACGATGGTTTTGGGACATAAATCATCACGCTACTACTTAAAGGAGCGGAGCAGTGATCATAAATGTCAACAAAACTGGCAATTTTACATACATTATTAGAAGACTTAAAAAATACCGACTCAAATGGGTGATATGAAGTTTCAATATGTGCCACGAGCGAGGCTGGGGGGTTCAGCTGGTATGTAATAAACGTGTAGTAAACTACAGTTATCTTTAACAAGATGATGCGGCCAGACACAAGATAAAAAGGTTTCACGATCAGAATCTTAGCGTCAACTGAACATTTCCAAAATTTTACAAGTACCGGATGACCGTCTGATAGGGTTATTATAAACCGATTGGAAATTGATTGTGAGTGCAACATATAAACAGAGAGTGTGAGAGAAACAAGATACAGATTTCAGTGTAACTATAGCAACAAGCTAAGTGTACAGTTGGTATGCATTACAGTGTTTGTACTTGTAGTTGCTTTATCAAATACACATTAGAGCCTCAACAGCGCTTTATCATCTGTTAGGTAAATGTAAGAGAAAGAGACCTCCCTGATAATGGCCACTGCCCTAGTCCATACATTACACGAATTGTGCATAAAAGAATGATTCTGAAGCCGACCACATACGACACGTGTGCGGTCAAATTCGGAATAATTTGTAAAAACTTTAAATGAGAAGTTTTCTCATTTCACTCTCAAAATGGAATTCCAGATGAGTGAGGTTGTCACACGAGTTAATAAAAACAAAAACACCACACGCATGCACCTACCGAAGACCACTAGTCATCATTTATTCGATTCAACGATTCTCTTTTATGAATTTCAATGAGTATACTCCTCACGTTGTGAGTTGGGGCTCGCAGTTTGGCAGTAAAAAGTTTGCAAAATCTAAAACTGTACTGAATTAGTATCAGTTATTCATTACAGAGCAGAACGAGCGCGAAATAGCATTAAGTCTGTCGTGCAATAATCCCATTTCCACGGTAGGTTCGTAGACCTCCGTCGGGCGACGTTGAGCGGTGCCCGCCGTCCGGCGCGGTGACGGCATCGGCGGTGCTGCAGCTAGCCGTCGGAAAAGTCGGCACGCGTCCGAGGTAAGTACTAAGTTGCCATCAAACCTGGTGATCGCGTGATCGCGCTGCCACCCAACGGGAATTGCATTAATTAATCGAAAACTAACCATTCACTGTGACCGTTCTGTTATGGTACCGGTGTATCACGCTGTAGGGATTAGTTTAATTAATTAGTCATACCACTGGTACCGTTGCGACTAGAAGCTGTCACGCGACTATTAGCCACCCATTGGGTATGTGTTAAGTTACGTGTAATTAATTACTTAGTCTACTGTAATATTAATTTTTATCTTTAATAGTAGGTAAGTATCTTGTTGAATTGTGGGTAATTATAAACATAATTATTCAAGTCTAATAAGATTCTTCATATCTGATTCTACACGTATGTATTTAATTTCTATTATCACTTGTGTGATTTGAGCTTTGACTTTAAAAAATAATTGCGGTTGATATACTTAAAAGTCCCTCATAAGTTGTAGTGAATAGTGTCATTACATGGTGTTAGCATACCTTGATGTAAGAACCTAAGTTATTTACAGATACGTGACTCAAGTTATTTTGCAAACCCTGTAATAAAATCCTCCGCATAATAAAACATCTTGCTGCATCGAATCATCACTAAAAATAAAAAAGCGTAACTAAACTCATCAACACCGTTCACTAAAACGTTAAGTTATAGAATTGCACCATACATAAAGAGGTTATGTGAAAAGCCGGCCGGCTTTTAGCAAACACCGGCACTGGCCGGTGCAGGGCGAGCGATACGAGGCGGCAGACAACTCGCGTGGAGTGGTGAATGTTGTCTAGTGGCTAGACTCACATGTGTGCTGCACAGCGGGGTATAATCGCCGCTGGTCCTGGGCGGGCAGTGAAGTCACTAAACTGAACCAAACGCGAGAGGGTTGTAGTAAAGCCTGGCGGCGGTATCGCGGTGGCCGTTCGCACGGCCGGTGTCTCGGGGACTGGCGAGTGGTGCGCGCTTCGCGCTGAGCCCGGTGCAGCGCCCGAGCGCACCCCGCGGGCCGCGCGCCCCTCCGACGCCCGCGCAATTCGCCCTCCAGATGATGCCCACTGTCGCTACTCGCAGAAACCTTCAGATTCCACCGCAACACTAGGTGAATTGTCTACATGTTTTAATAATACCTTGTACATTCTTATTGTTGGTACCGAACGCTATTTCAGGCGTTAGGTAAATTGTATGTAAAATTAATAAGTCAGCTGCATCATAAAGCACACAAGTTGTAAGACAGTTATAGAATATTACAGCGTTTATAGAAGACGGCGGTGGCGAGCAGCCGACGACCCCGCGACGGCCACGGTCCGCCGCGCGCTGCGCCGCCGCCTCGCCGAAACTTCGCACTTCACTTTTCCACAAGGAACAGTTCAAAGGCGCGCAAGCCGTGAAATTACCGCAAAACTGACGTAACAACAGTCGTCCCTCACTTCACTGAAGCGACACTTGTAAAAACACAAGAACAGAGGCTTAAATTGTATTTGTATCCGCTTTTATTTCACAGCAATAGGTACGTTTT
Organism: Eilema griseolum; assembly: GCA_963662185.1. NCBI lineage: Eukaryota > Metazoa > Arthropoda > Insecta > Lepidoptera > Erebidae > Eilema > Eilema griseolum. The sequence continues at coordinate 20,229,211 of OY759240.1, read as the reverse complement.
GTCTACCTTTTGGAACATTATTACTGAATTGAATTAATTAATCAGATAGATAAATAACGCCCGCGATATTAAACGGATAATAAAACAGACAATTAAACAAAAATTAAACATTTAATAATCCTTATTTCCAGCTATTTTCCAAAAAAAATTTATGACAACATAAAAATGACAAAAATTATGATTCCCAATAAAATTATCAAAAAGATGTCACGAAAATTTATTAAAATAACATTCAAATCTGGACTGATTCTAAATATTATAATTATATCTACAGGGCTTCTTAAAAAGTCACCTGTGCGTTAATTAAAGTAGGAATAAATAAAGAAGAAAGATACTTTAATATACTTAGTAACATAAAGTTAAGATACAATTTCTTGTGGCAACCAAGACATAATGTCGTGTCGCGTCTTTTTATGAGACAATGCCGCACTATTTACGAACCTCCTCTAAAAAAAGATTAACCAGTCGAAATTGTACAGGCTTAGATTTGAGAATGGCTATCAAAATATCTATTTGAAGAGAGTGCTGCAGTTCTTTATTTCAACTTCACTTTTTTTCCAAAAAACACCACTCAGGTGAGCTTATTTTCATCACAATACAAGTATAAGTTTTGATTCATTACTAACATCTTATTTCTTACAGGGATAGATTAGACATAGGCTTTGTTTGGTCACGATAACCAATGCCCATGCGGGCGGAGTCGCGGGCAAAAGTTGTTCTAATATAACTCAGCATCCTCTCAAAAGTAGCGGAGGGTGACAAAGTTCCATGTAAAACTGCACTCAATTACCGCGCTTCTACTCTCATGGAACAATTGGCCTTTCTAACGCAGTCTTGCTTTCGCCGAATTCAGAAATTTAAGTATGGACAGCTTCTACACATAGCATTTCTTTTTGAAATGAATGATTTCAAAAACGAGTATGATTTTAGATTACAAGCGATGATAAGCATTTATATTTCATGACTTTAATAAACTTACATTGTATATTATACTTTATTTATTTTATAAAATGTTTATAGTCGGTTATTGAATGGTGGGATATTAAGTAGTCGTGCATAAACCAATCTGGTAAACAATGGAGACATTACGAGGTGTCCGGATAAGGCGAAGTTTGGACCACATCGGGTCGTGCTGAATCCCAATGAGGCGTCAAGGCACGCGCTCACTCGACTCCATATCTTCATAAACGTCTAGTCGAAGCTATTACATGTAAGATATGACTCACGGTTGTTTCAATCAAACTACTTTGTGCAATCTAGTCATAGAATTGTTAGGCAACTTAGTTACATCGAAGATAATTTTAGATTCTATCTACGCATCGATCGTACTGCTTCTAAAATTGTATTTACTAGCGAAATGTGTTAATTTGTTTAACTAATAAATTACACTTCTCTATATGATGAATTGATGATAATATTTACAGTTAGTTGGGCGGATATCACGATGTCTTTAGTCAGAGGCGATAGCCTCTGTCTCCAATTACGGGGCATTACTCATACATATGATAATTATTAATAAGTGTATATTACTTAAGAACATCAGTGATAATCACGTGGAATATAACGAACAAGTACTATTAATTTAAAGGAGTACAACAATCCGTAGATACCATTCGCCGGATCTTCAGTAGACACTATTACACCATTTTTCGCAGATCGGCAGACCGTCTCTTGACTGATAACTTTTACGTTTTTAATAATTTGGAGGCCGAATGTACAGTCAAAAATTGTGCGGTCGTTGAACTTGTGTTCGCAAAAACAACAGTCTATTGTGGAAGTGCGTCGCACGAACCGAGTTGGACCGTGTCGCGGTGCTAAGCGCACATATGCTAGCTAAACAGTATTCCATTAACCAACACACTAAACAAAAAAAAATTGTAGGCCGTAACTCGTTAACGAGCTAAAAAAAATCCTTAATATGATCAGAAATTATTTCTGTAACTTGGATTGAATTAAAAAAAATTATCCATCTGAAATTTAGGCAAATGCTTTAAAATGAACCAACCATAAACGGACCTTGGCTCTATCTATAGAATCATTTGTCAGATTACACAGTCTGGGCCCCGGCAGCACAATGGCGTAGCGCAAACACGAATCAAACCGAACATCGCTTGACAAATACAGACTGCTTATTCCATGCATATTTAAGCAGACTGAAATCGGGGTGCAATTTTGGAATAAAATCGAGATTATTGATGCCTACCATATGTGTTACAAATAGGGTTTTTTTGCAGATTTTATGAACAGCAGATTTTGTTATTTAGTTTAGTCATAAATGTAGTTTTTCTTTACATTTTTTTGTTGTTCTACTGTACAGCATTTCATTGCTTAAATAAATCACAGTCTTAGGAAAAGTTATAAAATTAGTATGAAACGTCATGAAAAGAATTAGAGTAGCTTGCAATTATTTACTGAGAAAATGATTGCCACGAAATGATCGCACAAAATATATACCAATAAGATCGAACTTCAATAAAAGAGTGACTGACAGACATACAGTAATATATTCGAAACATGGATCCACAGTCCACATGTTTGATTTGATTCAGTGGTGTCTCGATATCGGCATACCTAGTTGTCAAGTTAACACAAGGAAGGCGGGAGCACTAGACGCCGTACTACCTAACGCCCACTTTCCACCGCAACTTGCAACATGTAAAACAGAGCTTACATTACATTTCAACACATTACATGTCGTTAACCTGTATACAAATCACTGTTTACATTACTTACGTACCTGTACTTAAAACATCAACCGAGTGCTAATCAACACTTCACAGAGTTGAGCTGCATGGCTGCATACTGCAGATAGCAGATCAGCATCGGCGGTCAGTTTTCTATTTATAATTTTAGTACATTATCTTTAACAACTATAAACTTTCTCTCTATTCGTGGATATATTTAATCTCAACTCAGGCTTCACACTGAACTAATTGTCTTAAATTAGCTTATTATTTTTAATAAGCTCCAATACATCCGTGTTAAGCTTTAATAATAATATGGCAGTATATAATAACATTATATACTGCCTTTTTCGATTAGTTTATTGATAAAAAAATTGGACTATGCCACGTGGTTCCCGGCAGAGTAGAATTTGGGCCACCCCATCTTTTCCCAAGTGGTGTCTTACAATGCGACCAAGGGATAGGGCTGTTTAACATCAGACAGATATATATATACAGTCGAGACTCAGCCTCAGATGCATGGCTCGAGTCAACAATAGTGCCCAGAAGACGGCAATAAGTTCACCCCCTATTACGTAAGACCGAATTTAATGATTAGTGAAATGTGGGTGTGAAGTCACCTCTGCCTGACCCTCCGGGGATAATGGCGTGTTATATGTATATATGTAAAAATTGGGTCATGATATCATGATATTATAGAATACATTTTTGATTAAAAGTTAAAACAATTAAATAGACTTCTTAAAAATACAGACCCATGAAAAATAAATTAAATACCGTGTTATAAATGATGTAGGCTCATATACTACACAAACAAATTAGAACAAATCCCACGCAGAGGAAGTCTAAAAAATCCAAAATTGGTAGAGAATGAAGCCTTCCTAATGCAATAAATAATCCGACCTGGATTAACATCTGCTACACATGGTTGTACAACCAATTTCACGCGGAGGAAGTACCATCAAAATTGATACTGAAGCCTTCCTAATGCAATGATACGACCTAGATTCGGCGCAGTGGACCATCACAACAAGGAAACAGCCGAGGATTAAGTAACTATACGTATTACAATATTACACAACGAAATCCCTCCGTATAATGATAAAATCTTACCGGCAGTGGAGCTCTCGACGTCTGGTCTTAACCTAACCACGCTATTGCAGTGGTTTGTGGTGTGTGTCCATGATAAGTAGCAGCTTATTGGTACATACATATAATCACGCCTTTATCCTCAAAAGGGTTAGGCAGAGGTGAATTAACATCCACATTTCAACAATGATTAAATTCGGTCCCACGTAATAGGGGTGACTAACACTATTGCCGTCTTCCGGACATTATTGTTGACTCGAGCCATGCATCTGAGGCTGAGTCTCGGCTTTATATATCTGTCTGATGTTAAACAGTCCTATCCCTTTGTCGCCTTGTACGACACCACATGAGAAAAGATGGGGTGGCCCAAATTCTACTCTGCCGGGAACCACGCGGCTTAAATTTAAAAGATTTAAAAGATGACTTCAATTATCATATTGATACAAAAAGTATGTAAAATTGTGGTATTTGACATGGAATGGAAGGCAATAAAGTAATGGTAATAAATTTATGTATAGCATTATAGAATTATAAAAGCGATACTGATATAAGGGTCAAATGAACTGAGACTCCTCGTTGTAGTGAAAGGACGTTGTAGGACAAAACGTTCACTGAACCAGAATGGACAGGTCAGGGTAAGGACATATTGATATCCTTCCAGCTCTCGATTACACAATTTATGAAAGGACTCGTCGAAAACTGTCATATATCATAGAAAAAGAAAGAAAGAAAGTTGTTTTTTTATTACGTATCATACTAGAGAAAGATCTCGCTATTGTATAAACATGAAAAGCGCCGGAAAATAGGTTAGATCTCAGAATAATTCATGAGCAAATTCTTTGTGAAAGTTTATATATCGTTACAAGTAGCTAATAAATATTATGTCCGATATCGTTTATCACAATGTAAGTACACTATGTATTTTCTAATGATAAACTATTGGGTACTTAAATATTAGAATCGAATATTAGATTATAAATAGGTGGTTCATAATGTATGAAATTGCTTAGTATATGATTACATACGACAAGTATAATGTGCAATCTTGTTGTCACTGCTATCGTTAGTAATATGAAAGAGCGTCCAACGCTACGGCTGATAGCCCACCCACGTGCTCCCGGAACTGCGTAAGACACCGCGACTTTGGACACGATCCAACGGACAATATACGTCGAAGTAAAATTAAAATGTGCAATGTTTTCATACAATGTCATCGACAGCAATATTCAAGATGATTTTACTTTTGGACGTCTCACGCAGTATAGAAGAACGAACTTTAACCACGATGTGGTTGAAGAGTTATTAAAATTTAAATACTACAGATCCCATCACTGAAGGAAACTGACAAAGACATCAGTTGAATAACTTTTAAAAGGTAACCTTTTCTGGCAATCTTGACTGCTGTCCAGGTCATATTTTATTGAAGTTCATTTATTTGCTTATTATATTGAACAGGATTACTATTCATTACATTGATTTATATATTATTACTGTATCAAGTATCAAGAATTTTCCATTTGTCGTTCAAAATTGGCGGCTAGCTCACAGTGCATTGGATGAATTGGTAAATAGACATTTTCCACTATGATTGAAGGCTCTTATCACCGCATGAACCCAATGCGAAATGATTTTGAGATACCAAGAAAGAATTCCGCTTTTCCCATCTCTTAAAAAACGCACAATACAAAACTCGTTTCGGTTCAAGATTATAAAAGTAGGATCTTATTACAGCTCCGTATAGTGCAGTATAATATACTTGATATTACAATATATGACAGCCTTAAACGCTCACGCGATCTTACATAGGCCGGCATAAATTGCGCTTCTGTAATCCCCGTTATTCGATTGAAAGGATTACGGTGTTCTTTATCAGCCCTCCGAAGGGGACCGGTCTAACGACAAAAAGAGACAAATTGAGGAAATCTGTCCGTGGTAACTTTCATGAGGAAGAAATGTTTTAATTTTAGTAAAAATTTACCATTTTTCACAAACGATAAACGTTCAATCTTCCCTATAAATTATAATATGTAATATGTAATAGATTCTGAAAATAGATAATTTTGTATTTATGATCACGATTCATGCAGTGCCATCATTCGACTTTCAATTAAAAACTGAAATAGTTAGTCACCTTTGTATTGTGAGTGATAGAATCGACGACTGAGAGCTTAAAAGTTTTTGCGGGTTAGAGCCGAAGGTTGTATTATAAATATAACGATGTTAAAGCAACGGAGGCGGCTGTACGGCGCCATAACGAGAGGCGCCCTCCTACACAAACTCTGCACTTTTATTGTCGTATTGCGAAGTATCAAGTCACCCCTCGCCGCATTGAGACCACTCGACTGCGAAATGCATAATCATTACAGATAGAGCATCCCTTCGACAATATTGTGGCAAGTAGGATTGAATTATTTAAAATTTCTCAAGATGATATTGTAGAGTCACGCCCATTTAATCATTCTTCACTATATAGATAATAATTGCGAGGTCAATAACCTATAGTAGTTCATTATTTCATTTTGGGTATGTAAGTAGTTACCTACTAAAGATTCAGTGTCTGCTCTCGATTAGAGCATGGATTATAAAGTATAACCTACTTGTCTCTGGGACAGACGTCTGTAGGTCACGGAAATATATTGTCTCCAGGCAGAAATGTATACCAACCATACAGCGCCTCACTAGCATGTCTGTGTATCTCTGTACAATTTTCTGAACAAAATGACGCAGACAGTAATGTGTAGTTAAGACCACTAAGTCCATGAGCTTTCGTCTATTTTTAGTACGAAATGTTAAAAATATTCAATGGGAGGCGTGATGATGAGGCAGAGCATTAGTCAAGCGCGGCGTGCGCGCCGGTCATCATGTTTACAATGCAAATTCATCGAGAGGCGTCCGCGCACTGCGGTAGCGCGTCCGACATGTCATGTGGAGCGAAACTACATCTATTTACTACTTTCGTAGGGAATAAATCAAATACACTTTCGACATTACGCTAAGAAAGTTGAATCAGGTACCTAGTATACAGACTAATTAGGAGATTGAAGTTAAGGGTTTTCTATTTTTTGCTTACCAGTAAATTAATTTGATTAAACGTTTTTACAGATGATAAGTTAACAACTAATAATAACATACAAGTATTTCAATTTATTATATTTAGGCACAGTTACGTATTATTAGAAAGAATTAACTCGTAATAGGCTCCAGCGCATTCTAACTGAATTTAAGAAGTGCGTGATTATGAAAATACTCAAAGAAATTTTCGTTTTTATTTCTGTTCTTAGAATTTTATCTGTATTTTTAATGACTTAGGTTTTTTTTTGTAAAAGGTAACCTAAAAATTATTTTTTAAATTATGCTTAGCCTTGTGCTTAATTAAAAAAAAGAATTGCCTTCATTAAGACGAAATATAGTTAGCATATAATTTCAAGCAAATGAGGGTCCAGTATAAAAGAAATCTGAGTGTTTGTGCTGTCACATCTTCATTAAAAATGCACTTGGAGACAGTGGTTCGTTACGAATCTTGAGCACGAATATAAGTTATTATTACTATTTCTCATTCAAGTGATTATTATCATATTTATAGTTAAACTGCAATGTCGTGTGGTTTTGTGGTTAGTAGATAGATACTGTTATTCATTCTTGTGCTTATAAGGGTTAGCGGTTAGTGAGTGGGAATGGTCTCAAGTGTTCGACAAAAGACAACTTGTTAAATACCTACATTCGGGTCCAAGAAACATCTATATGAGTAAACAATGTTTGCCTCACAGAATCTTATTACCGTTTGGTGAATAAGAGGGCCCGTTTAAATCTCTCCGAGCGTGCTAATGAGCCCGCAATAGTCTACGGCTTATTTACGAACTAGGACTGAACATTTATCAATAGACATTCACTTTCAAAATGCTGCCATTATTTCTTACTTTTGGTAATTCTAAACAATTTTACACTCAAGTGTGTCACGAGTAATTGTCTAACAGGACAATTATCTCTATTAAGTGTATTTGGGCCGACAGTTCCTGTAATAGTCTTAACGACATAACATTTTTAAGATAGATTTCTCCGCGACTTGGTCCTCGTGGATGTAACTGTTTCGTTGTTATATACTTAGGTACTACAAATTGCAATCTAGACCCAAAGAGCTTTGAGTATAACCTCAGAATTATTTATTACATACATAAACTTCGTTGAATAGAAAACTAATCCATTTAAATCAGTTTTTGATGAATGGCTCTGCGCTTTCAGCATTCATTCCGCCAATGTTCCGTAGTAGAGGTACGAACAAAGGAGATAAATGGGACCAGAATTCGCCTCAAGTTGGTAGTTACTCCCATCACAATTAAATAACAGAAGAGTTCAGAAGAAGAATACTTTATTATGTTATTTTTAAACTATCGCGGTGTAAATTCTTAATTATATAACGGTTAGGGACATTTTGGTATTCACATTATTCGAGACATGGATTCCAGTAATACAGATACTGAAACCAACAAACGCAGTGTCGTTAAAACAGTGTGCAGTGTGTCCCCAGCCTTAACATTAATTATAATAGTAAAGGAGGGTAGGCGCACAAAAAATGTTAAAAAAGCCAGACAAGTCGTGACCAGGGGTGCTGCAACGCATCCGAAACGTCGGCAAAAGTAAGTTCCACGATTTAATCTCGAAAAGTTTCGAATCGTTACATAACTACACTTAATTATGTTCGAGATGACTGAGTAATGCCATAGTTGGCTCCCGTGAATGAGTCGTGGGTGTTGTAAACTGTCAAACTGTTATTAAAAATTGTTAACAATGTAATTGCATTAAGTACATTATCATGATGGGCACACGTATGTTTCACTGTTAAAGTGATGCAATATAAATACGAAAAAATTATGAAATAATACATTTTTAATTCATTATAGCTTGTGAAAAATTTACTCCGTGGCGTAGCGGTCGGGCATTCGACTGCTATGCGGGGGGTGCGGGTTCGATTCCCGCTCAGTACAAATATTTGTATGCATGAATATGTTTATTTGAATTGGTCTGGGTGTTTCTATGTATAATATGTAAGTATTTACAAAAAGTAACATCTAAGTATGTTAATCCGCATTCTAGATCCCATAACATAAGCTAGTTAAGCTATGCTTACCTAGGGTCTAGATAGCGCTGTCTAAAATGTTGTAGAATGTTTATTTATTATTTATTTACTTTTTGATGGCGGGCTGTAGTCTCTGCCTACGCCAGGGGGAATTAGACGTGTGTCATGATCAGCATGATCATGACTATGTTACACATAGTCATGATCATGCTCATAATGATTATCCAATTGCATCTAAAGCTTGCATTTTGTAGTCCCGGGTCCACACTCCTACTTCTCTTGTCCATGATGAAGTTTAGTTGGTTTTTTTACGCGAACGACTGCTGTCTATGATCTCAACTCCGAGAGAAAAGCTTGCCGACCTGCCTACGGGCGCTGTAGATTCACGAAGTCGAGTCTTTTCGGCCAATGAAATGTGTCTTTTATGGTCTATTGACTTTGTGGAATGTTCTCCTACACTTTTCCCAGTATAGGAGACTTCAAAATGGCATAAAAGATTTCTTACAAGGTCAGTAATGTGCGCGTAGCACTTAGGACTACGACAACTAGTTTTCATTATGCGAGAAGTATGTCAATTGCTCACCACCTTGAGGGTATAAAACAACAATTATCTCCTTATAAACGCTCGCAATAGCGGATATCACCATCACGTTTATAAAGGGTCGTAAGAGTGTTTTGTGAGAGGATTCAAACTAGAAGGTCGTAAGGGTACGTGCCCGAAATAAAATGAGTAGCGTTGTTTAGTTATCATTTTCTTTATAATCAACGTATGTCCCCAATAAGGGTCAAAAGTAGAACGGACAATCACTGTATAGTACTATAAAAAAGGTCGGAAGGTGGCAGGTGGGCCCTTTTTTAGTACATTGTGGGCTTTAGGCGTCATTCGTATGGTAGCTCTTTGAACATCTGTCAAAAACGCATGTATTTTAATACATCATGTTAGTTCCTGCATTGCATAGTGTTATTGGATATAGGTGCATGAGCGAAGCAAACTGGACGTAAAACATTAATATATAGTAAAACTTAACCTATAAGTACCCTACTCTGGTACATACATAAATTTAACTGATTTGGCTACTGATGAAATGTACTTAATAACAAATTTCAAATAAAAAAACAAATAACAAATTATTTTAAATGTTAGAGCAAGTTAAGTAATTACGTGACCAAGATCGCGTCAATAACAGAATATTTTTTTTATTGTATATGTTACTTTTATTGCCTTACGAAAAATCTTATCTACAGGTTCCGTAAGCCTACTACCTATTACTTTTAAATACCTAGCTGTAAAAGACATCATAACTTAACCGTTCTCTAACTCTAACTTAGTTTTACATAAGTACAGATTAAATGTAAAAAGAACATATCATATATTTTAACAAGATAAAGCAATGAATGAAAGTTGACAGATAACGCGACAACTTCCAACAGTGTCAAGGTCAGTGCGTGTTTGTGTCGTGCTGCCAACTATGACACTAAATACTAAACAAGATGCGTCGACGCGCATATCTGATTTACTAGAGTAAACATACCACGTTTTTACACACATACCACCTCATGTAAAAAAGTCCGCTACTTAATTAAATATGTCAAAATTGTACAACAAGCAATGCTTAGTTCACGTATTAATCAAATAACCCGTCCCTAATCGCTCCCGGTGCAAAAGTCCCCATAGCACTTGCTGTGTTGCCACGTTGGATGGAGATGACCAGCCTTTGGGCCAGGGACGAACCCGTAACGAGTGTCACCGGTCGCCTTGATGAGCCTCTGTCCGATTTAATTAAATAATATTTCGTGTCATGTATCAATGGCATTTAGAGCATCTGTGCTCTTTGCATAATTGATACAATTGACACAAGTACACCCACAGGCAAAGGTGTATTAATATGTCAATATAAAAGGTGGGTGTGTGTGACAGCAGAATAGTGATATTAATTACAATAAAAGTCACTATCTATTCTCCTCGTAAGATCTTTTAGATAATCATAAAGTTCAAGATATGGTGCGAGTACCATGTTAGTCTACCCAAGACTGACTTCCAAAAAAAAGAACCAAATTTTCAATAATTGCGTTATACCGGTAAAATTCGATTTATTTCTATGTGTAATAGCCGCGTAACTTTCATATCATAGACGGTTCCGCATTCTGATATTTACTCAAAATAAACTTAAATTAACAGGTAGGTACAGTGAGTTTATACGCGACTGTATAGTGTTATTCTCTATAAAGTATAAACTTTACAAACGTGAACCAGTGGATATCAAGTTATTCGGGAAGATAACAACCATACTCATAACTTATTTATTCATAATCATAATTCATACGTCACATAAATACATTTCAGCACATATTTTGTCGATTATTACACTTCTTACTATCTCTACAATTCGTTAGTAGATATAGTTACATTAGTATCGATCATAATTTAAACTACAACAAAAAAATAAAAATGTCAGGTGAACTACAGTTCACCTGACATTTTTACTGAAAGTCTACAATGCCGGCGGACACACGGATTTTATAGTTACACAAGTAAATGTTAAGAATTATATTTCGTCCGAGCCGGTAGATAGATCCTTGGCTAGATAGATAAATATCATCTAATAAACATTAAAACTTTCAGTCATTGAGTAATCGTCTAAATTAGGTTGTTTTACAATGCAATTAACAATCTAAACGTTGCAATGGCGAAGGCTAAATATCGAGAGGGAAAACATAAATACTTAAGTAAGTTTATAAGAACGGACAATAATAGCACATTTTTTCTAGTGTATTCAAAGGGGCTGGTGTTATAAGAAACTAGTTACTGAAACGTAACGTGCTTTTATTTAATTCAAAAAAAACATTCAAACATTATTTATTTTATTTATTTATACTTTATTGAACACACAAATGACATTTATACAAAAAGATGAGATGTAATGTACCAAGGCGAGCTTAACTCAAAGTTGAGTTCTCTTCCTGCAAACCGGGAGTGCACAGAGGAATTGCCATACGAGAGGCAAAGTCTAGTGCACATGAAAGTGTAGTTTTAATATAAGAATAGATAACATAACATAACATAAACTCACGCCTATATCCCCGAAGGGGTAGGCAGAGGTGCTAGCACCCACATTTCGCCAGTTTATGTTTTAGGTCCCAATGTAATAGGTGGCGAGCCTATTGCCATTAACCGGGCACTTATAAACCTGCGATAAATACACACATAACTTCGAAAAGCATCGAAAAGTCATTGGTGTGTGCCATGGTGAAACCTGGGATCGAACCCGAGACCTCGTCTCAGCAGTCCATTACCCAAACCACTAGGCTACCACGGTTGTTAGAATAGATGATAGGCACAAATATACACATACACATATGCAAACATTATTTATGTATTTATTTATTTTCAAAAATTATGTCTTTCTTTGATTGTTCATTGCGTGCACTACACGAAATCATTAATAAAATTGTTATAGACTAACGAGGCTAACAAACGTTATGTCCAATGAAAAAGAAATCTGCTCAGCAAGAGATTTGCCATATGCCAGAGGCTAACTCACCCCCGGCAACTGATGGCCCGAGACGGTCTTGCGGTTTTGGTCGGTTCGAATCCGACATAAACACCCCCGTTGACATTTCCGCACGTAAAAAAAGTATAATATAAATTTTAAAAAACCTGCCTGGCTCGTTTTTAGGTTGATATCAACTTAATTTCTTTTTTTTTTATTAACTCATGCCTATATCCCCGAAGGGGTAGGCAGTGGTGCTAGCACCCACATTTCGCCAGTTTTATTTAGGTCCCAATGTAATAGGTGGCGAGCTTATTGCCATTAACCAGGCACCTGTAAACCTGCGATAAATACACACATAACTTCGAAAAGCATCGAAAAGTCATTGGTGTGTGCCATGGTAAAACCTGGGATCGAACCTGAGACCTCGTTTCAGCAGTCCATTACCCATAACACTAGGCTACCGCGGTTCTTAAATACTTAATTTTAACAAAAATAGTTGGAGTAAACGAGGTTCCAACTCATAAGTTCGATACTGGCTGCGGTTTTCCCAAGCGCCTACAATATGGGGTTCTTCAAGAGGGGCATCAGAAGGTTTCTTCATGGTCGGCAGCGCGAGTGTGACACCCCTGGTGTTGCATACGTCCATAGGCCACGGTAACCGCTTCCCATCAGGTGGGCCGTGTGCTTGTCTGCCAACTAAGTGGTATAAAAAAGAAAAAAAAAACTGGCCTTCAATGCGACGTCGATGAACGTTCGATAGCATTGTAGTCCTTGATAGAGCGATAAACGATTGCTACGCTGTGTGGACAACTACGCATGAACGCGCATGCACTACTCTATAAACCGAATCACTTAACAAACAGCACACTTCTTTCCAAATGAGTAGGCAGAGATGGTTTAAATTCAATGATGGTTACCTGTCAACTCTAATCTGTTTATTTTTACCCCACTACGGCGAAGTCAAAGGAGGGTTATGAATTAGAATTGGACAACTAATTTTTCATAGCGTAATTTTAGTAGTCGAGTTTTAATTTTCAACTTATTTTATATTTATTAAAAGTACAGTAAGATTAGTTTTGGATTGAACCCACGACCAATACTTGACAGGGGAATGCTCTGAATAACCAATTTGATTGGAACTTGTCCTTTATTTCCATACAACCCTTCATTCATTATCCTCATTAAAATCCTCTTTTAAAAAGCAACTTAATACAGTTGTCTATCTCTGTTTACCCCCTTAGAGCTCAGTTTCCTTTAATCTATCTTAGTGACTACTTAAACATTAAATACCAAATTTACAAGTATTATAGTCTCAGCAGTTCAGGATCTGCGTTAATGAATTAGTCAGCAGTCAGCTCAACAAGAGCAAGTCGATATAGATTTTACAATCTCATCATCATTTTAACTTCAGGTCCTATCGAAATAAGAGAAACTTATTGTAACATAAATATTATAACGCTCTCTTTTAAGGATTGATTCGTGAGTCAACGTATGAATGTCTATCTAGCCTTCTACACGTATAATGAGATCATTCTGTTAACGACCGTGAGTCAGAAAGTTGCTGTGTGTCCTACCTGCTAATAAAACTGTTTTGGCGCTCTAGAAACGTTTAATTTTACGTTTTGATAACGTTCTTAATAGGTCGTTAAATATGAAATTGCCGTTTTTTTTTAAGAAATTGGAGGAAACCCAATTTTCAGTACTTACTAACATTTTTTTAGGAATGACAAATTCAATTAGATTTTTTTTTGTGTATGAATGAGACAACATTAAGCTAACAAACCTTTTATTAAATTTTTGAAAGGTATAAAAAAGGAATACGAAATTTAAATGTATATATAGCGTTTAGGAAGCACCTACTGTTTCTGAAGATCGAATTTAATTTATCAAGCGGCCAATAATAACAAAATTTAATACAGAGTTGTAAAATATTGAAATCAACTTTCAAAAAAAATATAAATAATGGAAATAGCTATTAAATTACAGGAATAACGAACTCATGAATCTGTAAGAAGATTTCGGCAATTTCATAGGTAAAGACCTAATATTTTAAGTTTCTTATTCTTACAGCTTTTTGCAACAATTTTGCAGCAAAATGCGACTTTTTTACTGCGTCAGATGTTAACTGTAAATTTCATCTGACCAAGCCAAAATCTTTACAAAAAGTCGGTGAAGTGCGAGTTGGACTCGCGAACCGAGGGTTCCGTAAAGCTTGGCTTACAGTTTAAGGTTTGAATTTTGCACAGTTTCAAGACGTTATAGACCTGAGTATATGGTATGAATTTCAACTTGATACCTCCACGCATTCCTGAGAAAAAGGTCTTGACAGTTAGACGGACAATGTAGTGATCCTATAAGTGTTCCGTTTTTCTTTCCTTTTGAGGTACTGAACCCCAAAAATAATATTTCCAACAAATTCATAGAACAAACAGTACGATACAAAATTCTTCCATTTTGTTACAGTTCTCAGATGATCGATGAGATATTTGCAGAACATTTTAGCAGCAATCCAATTCAAACACACTCGGTGTCCTATAATCTGTTCACACAACAACACTAATAACTATTGTCAACATAAATTTGAGTGGCGACTGCTATTAGGTTTCAAGCGCATAATATTGCAAGTGGAGAAAGTGTTACGAGAAAACTTGACCAATGACACAAAGAGCCTACTGTAATCTATAGAATGGTTAATTATAAACCCTTGTACTACGAGGTAAGGTCTAAAATATACTGACTTTAATTATAGAGGGGTCTAATCCAGTGTGGCCCCCAGGTATGTTAAGGCCGCACGGTCACCCCAGTTTGAACAAAACACTCGCGACATTTAAAACATTCAAATCGCTTAATCCAATGAGACGGGACTAGTGTCCATTAAAGTGTAAAACTGAAGGGACGCAAAGAATTCACAATTTACGAACGTATAAATAAAAGATATCTGTATCCTCTATCAAAGCTTTGAAAAGTAGAATTACAATAACGGTTTCTGTCTGGAAAGTTAACCACTAAGAAAATGGAATGCACATTATATTGAGCTATTTCCTGTTCGATTTTCTGTGCTACCTGTAATTTTAAATCCGTAATGAAATTTATATGTAATTTAGAAACGGTAATAATTAGAAAGGCTTCGTATTGGTGCGTGGGGGTTGAGCAGTGAGTATCGCGCGACGACGCAGGGCTGCAACAGGGGGCAAAAAAAGTATCCAATTTCTCCACTTCCCCACTTCCGACGCAATTACGACACAATATTGTGGGGCTGTGGTGGCTCGACCTGACCGCAGCCCGACAGAAATCTAGGCACCGCAGCAATCTCGTTACGGAACATAAAATACATTCTTATTGTTCTGCCAGTTTTTTCGCAAGACCTATTGAAAACAAAGAAAGCTGTGCGCGAACCTTGTACCGACTCGATATTAGTATAATACTACAGGTGTTTGGTTAACGTTTGAATAGAAATGAACCGCAAATACCTATAGTTAGATATTTATCTTCACAGATAAATACAAAGGCAAGTTAAATTAAGTAAATGTTTTCAAATACTACTTAGTCACTAGTAAACTCAAAACTAACAAAGCTTAAAGTTTTCCAAAGGTACTTTCGTGAGTCTCTTTTTGTGAGAGTGAATTAACCTTTAACACTGTCATACCCAAATCCACTCAAGACAATAATTTATTATTAATTTATTAGTTATTTTAAGTAAATAAAGATAATTCTACCATCAGTATCAGAATAAACGGGATATTTACCATGTTTCATTATTTTGAGTTTCCGATATTTCGGCGCTGTTGCAAGCACCATGATCACGGAGGAACTGGAGTATTGGCGGTGAACAAAGAAAAAGTTTTTTCTTCTAGGAGTAATTATATCGATCTACCCTCTTTCGAGTTCTTTTACTACGCGTATCTGCACTACTATTGGTTTCACTCTCACTACAAACTCGAACCCGATCTCGATCACGTTCACGACATACGATGCTCACTGTATCCACTCGCGATTTTGTTTTAGCTTGTTCCCGGTTGTTTTTGCAAAGACGGACCACTGGATGCCAGACGTTCGGCAGTTGAAACCCATCCTCACGATTGAAATTTTTATACTTTTTATTTCAATTGCTTCCCTTACCAGTCTTGGTATATAGTGGCGTTCTGTAGAAAGCATCTAAGGGTTATGTAGCTCGATCCAGTGGTTCGTACCGGACTCCAATAAATGTTGAGCGATTGCAGATTTATGCGGTTCATTGTTTTTGACTGCCCTGATGTGTTCCTTGATTCGGCATGTAACCGTTCTTTTTGTTTGTCCTATATAAGAACTGCCACAGCTACAGTCAATCTTGTACACTCCCGGTCTGTCCAATGGGGAGCCATCTTTGGGTGAGCGCAGGCATTGCGACAGCTTTTTAAAAGGAGTGAAAATAGTTTTGACAGATACCTTCTTCAGGATGTTAGCGATCTTATCTGTCACTCCTTTGATGTAGGGTAAAAAGGCTGGCTGTCTTTCCACCTTATAGTTCCGGGGTTTATTTGTGGTGAGTCTTGGTGGTCTTATCCGTCCATTGTATCCATTCTTTTGTAGAACGCCGCTTATGTGCTTCAATTCTTCTTGTAAATGTTCCTCGTCACATAAACTATATGCGCGGTCAGTAAGCGACGTCACTACCGAATTCAGATGGCGCGGATGATGATGTGAGTCGGCATGCAGGTAGCGGTCAGTGTGAGTGGGTTTCCTGTACACGGAGTGGCTACACGACCCATCCTCACGAACACCGATCCTCACGTCAAGGAAGGCAAGGGTTCTTTCCTTTTCCATTTCGTACGTAAAGCTCATTTTTCCATGGATGTTGTTGAACTGGGCCACGTATTGTTGTACAACATTCTCACTCCCCTTCAGTATACAAAAAATGTCATCAACATACCGTTTCCAGATTTTGATGCTTGGGGCGGTGGGTATGGCTATGGCTTCGAAATGTTCCATCCACAAGTTTGCCACAACTGGAGCCACCGGACGGCCCATCGCTACTCCATCTATCTGTAGGTAGTACTCATTTCTGTATACGAAGTAGTTTGTGGTCACACAATGTTGCACAAGGTCGGCATCGGGGATCGGGTTCGAGTTTGTAGTGAGAGTGAAACCAATAGTAGTGCAGATACGCGTAGTAAAAGAACTCGAAAGAGGGTAGATCGATATAATTACTCCTAGAAGAAAAAACTTTTTCTTTGTTCACCGCCAATACTCCAGTTCCTCCGTGATCATGGTGCTTGCAACAGCGCCGAAATATCGGAAACTCAAAATAATGAAACATGGTAAATATCCCGCTTATTCTGATACTGATGTCAGTGACCATGATAGTTTAAATACCTAAATTCTACCATCATTATTAGTTATATTTTAATTTAAAATATTAGCGATGCACAAAAGCAATAGACTGCAAAGTTTAGTTAGTACATTAGGGTGTCTCCCTTAAAATGTATGATGACGGTGACAATGAAAGCGTCGACAGGTTGGGTTTTATTATCATGTGGTAACAATGTCGACAATGGGACACTCCATTAGCAACATTTATACCATAAATGTGGTGTTAATAATGAATAATGTTCATACATTTTTAAAACAGTAACGCGTAGTATTGTACTGTATGTATATTGTTTTCTTCATTATCTAAGTCTCCATTCGTTTTGATAAATTACCAATAAGAAATATTAGCATCTTGATCAGTCCTTCGACAGACGGATACTTTTTATGCCCAAACTAATTGTTCAGTGAAAATTTGTAATGCAGCAACTCTATGACCTAAATAACGGAAGGCAGTAATCTTGGATACAATACAAAACAACACTACGTCACTCCTTTCGCTTCAATTAATAAAAATAGTCTCACTCAACCCCATTTCTCCCAACACGGAGAACAATACAAACTTTCATGTTTGCAGAAACAAAGAGGAAAAATCTTTTGAACCACGAAAGCTCTTATCGCCGTTGGCGTCGCGTTCCATTAAAGACACTTCAAAAAGATTTGAGGGTGTCAAAGTTATTGTTCTAACCATAATACTCCTGCCTAGTACCCTTCCTGACTCCAGTTTATCGAGCGAGCGGGAACAACGTGGGGGATAATATGTGTCAGAGATCTTGCTAAATGTTCGAACAAGGGCACTTGGTTTCCATAACAAATATACATCGCGCCATCATGTGACCTTTTATGACAAGATAATCACACTTGATCCGTGCCAAATGAAACCGTCCGCCAAATTGCTTTGTTAGCAGAGCATATTGTCAATATATGTCATGGATCGATAATGAAAAATGGAATATCAATACGATAAGTTAGACGATCGCAAACAATAACGACAACTCTTTTATGGTAGTGAATAATGTAATGTTGCCTATCAAAGATATTAGATACGATATGAGTGATGAGATGAAGCAGTGCAAATCTGCAGCCTGTTCGTTCATGTTCTACCTTTGACTCGCCTCGTCTCTCGTAGCCCTTTCACGAGTGATAGTTAATAATAAACAGGAATAATGAAAAGTTATTAACAAACTAACTCGGTAAAATCACCGTGGATATCGCAGACATTACCAATAGACATCAAAACTGCCGAAATTCGGCGACATATGGCAGTTTTTATGGTGTTAAATTTGAAATACGTCTGATAAAACTGTCACCCTACATAGTCCTATAGCAAGTCTGCCTATCTATCTATTATACAACACCGTACATCTATGGTAATAATAATAATAATAATAATAAAGCCTTTTATTCGGACAAAATATACAATTAAGTTTTAAAAAACCACTGCACTGTTTTTTTTTTTTCGAAATTAAGTATATTCGACTATTTGATGCTTCTTTATTTTTTGTAAGTCCGTTTGCCAATTGGCAAAGGCCTCCTCCAACCTACTCCATTCTGATCTCTCTATGGCTACTCTACTCCATGTTGTACCTGCAACTTGCCTTATATCGTCGTCCCATCTTTTTTGTTGTTTGCCTCTTTTCCTTTTGCCTTCCCTTGGGTACCAACGTGTTGTTATTTTGCTCCATTTATCCTTTCCTCTGGCCATGTGTCCCGCCCACTTCCATTTCAGCCTTTTTATTTTTAGGGTGACGTCCTGTACCTTGGTCTTTCTCCTAATATTAATGTTTCCTATTCTATCCCTCCTCTTTACTCCCATCATGCTTCTCTCCATTGCTCGTTGGCAGATAGCAAGTCTATCGGTGGTGTTTTTTGATAAGGCCCATGTTTGACTTCCATATATTAGGGTTGGTAGAATGCAGACATTGAATAATTTACTTTTTGTTGCTATATGAAGGTTTTTGTTTTTCATTATTTCGCTTAGGCTCCAATACCTTTTCCAACTGTTTGCTATTCTTCTTTGGATTTCTTTGTTTATATTATCTTTGGGTGATATCAGCTGTCCAAGATATATATACTCTTCAACGTAGCCTATTTGTGTCTCGCCTATGTTTATGTTGCTTTTATTTCCGTTCGTCATTACTTTTGTTTTTTCAGGGTTCAATTTTAGTCCTACCTTTTCACTCTCCGATGCTAGCTCATTTAACATTTTATTTAGATCTTCTGGCGTTTTTGCGAATAACACAATGTCATCGGCAAATCTTAAGTGTGTTAGTGTGCGGCCATCTATATTCAAACCTAGATTTTCCCATTCAAAATTTCTAAAAATCATTTCCAAAACAGAGGAGAAAAGTTTTGGAGAGAGAGGATCTCCTTGTCTTACTCCTTTTTGTATCTTAAACGAATTTCCTTTCTTTTCTAATTGAATGCACGCCGCGCTGTTTTTGTATACATTTCTAATCAATCTTATATATTTTTGTGCTATCCCTTGTTCTTTTAACGCCTCCCAAATGTTTGTATGTAATAATGAGTCGAATGCTTTGCTATAATCGACAAATGCTAGGTAATATTCGAGTTGGTATTCCGTATATTTTTCGATGATTTGCCTAACAGCATGGATATGATCAAGTACTGAATAGTCTTTCCTAAAACCTGCTTGTTCTATAGGCTGTTGCTCGTCAAGTTGTCTTTCCATTCGCTTGAGTAGGATCTTTGCAAATATTTTGTACAGGTTGGACATCAAGCTTATGGGCCTGTAGTTTCCGATATCATATTGATCACCCTTTTTGTACAGAAGGATTATATTAGATTCAGTCCATTGTTGGGGTATCGTTTCTGTATTTATAATATCATTGAATATGTCTTTTAGAACAGGTGTTATTGCATGTTTCGTTTGCTTTAGTACTTCGTTACTTATTCCGTCGGGTCCTGGAGCTTTATTGTCTCTTTGCGTTGCTATAGCGAATTCTATTTCCTCCTGTATTATGCTGGGTACGGATGAGATTTCCAACAACTTTATTTCTTTTTCCACAATAGTGCTTTCATATAGTTTCTTGTAGTAGGATGTAGCAATTCCTAATATTCCTTGCCTTCTATTTTCCTTCAAGTTATTGCTATCTTTCATCTGTATGATCCAGTCCTTTTTGCTATTTAACTCCTTATATGCCTTTTTTATTCCCCCTGTCTGTAGAATGTGTCTCTCTATTGTTTCCATTCTTTTCTGTGTTCTATCTTTTCTAATACTTTCTTTTATTTCTTTACTGAGTTTTGCTATTTGCTTTCTATTATAGTTAGTATTTTTTCCATTAATTAGGTCAGATCTTTGACTAAGTAGGTTAATGGTTTTGGTAGTCATCCATTCGTTGGGTAGGTCCTTTTTATTACTTCCCTGTTTAATAGCTGTTTTGATTGTTTTTTCTAACCAGTTGTATTTTTCTTGCACCTTCATGTTTGTTGTCTCTTTGTTGTATTCTGTAAGATTTTTCGTTATAGAATTTGCCATTTGTGCTGTTTGGTATTTGGTAGTTTTTGTGTTTATCATATTGTTTCTTGGTCTTGGGATTTTGGGCGGGTTCATCATCAGTTCTGCTCGGATAATTCGATGGTTGGTGTTGAAGTTGAATTTGCTAAGGACTGTCAAGTTTGAGAAATATCTGCTTTTATTCGTCATTATAAAGTCTATTTCGTTTTTAATTAGCCCGTCTGGTGATAACCAGGTCCACATCTTACTTTTTTTCTTCTTGAAGACTGTGTTTAAGATTTTCAAACCATTCTCCTGAGCAAAGTGTACAAGCCTTTCTCCGTTTTTACTTCTGGCCTTTTTTTTATATATAAATGGCCCAAGGACTGTATCCTCATCTGGTTGTCGTTCTCCAATTTGACCATTGAAGTCTCCTATTACAACGAGGTTTTTGTGAGCATGGTCTTGGATTGCTTTATTTAGTTCTCGGTAGAATGAGTCCGTTAATCTTGTATCTGATTGTTCCGTAGGTGAGTATACTTGTATGATGGACCATGGGTCTTTGTACCCCGGCAGCTTAAGATTCATCACTGCTATGCGCTCTGATATTCCTATGAAGCTTTCCACATAGGTCGCGAGGTATTTTTGGATAATAAAACCCACTCCATACTGACCTGGAGTTGCGCCTATATGGTATAGAAGGAAATCAGGGTACGAAATTATTCTTTCTCCCATTCGCCTTACTTCGCTCAGTCCGACGATGTCCCATTTAATCTGTTTTAACGCATGTGTTAATTCTGTAAGGTTTTCATCGTTTTTAAGCGTAAGTACATTTAGAGCTGTAACATAGATTTTTGATCTACTGTGATTGTTTTCACAATTGTTTTCCTGTGTTGTTGGAGGGTTGTGGTCATTTTCCCCCACGAGGACCAGTCGGCTTGGGAGAGATTGTGTAGTTTCTTTTGTTTGGTTTTTATATTTTGGTTGGATTGTCCGTTTGCAGGTTGATGATTGCTATTGTTTTTTATGTGTGGGTATATCAGTGAGAGAGTTCGATCGAATTCTCAGCAAATCGAAGGCGTTTGTCCTGTTAGTTTTAATAGAACTTATCGTTTGTTGCTTTTTAGGTTTAGTGGTGGAAGTCGACATTGGTGAAGTAGATAGTTCTCTTTTTCTTTTGTCAGAGTTGGGTCCTTTAACTACTAGCTTATCATAGTTGAGAAAAGCAATATTTCCCTTTTTCTTCTCCTCTAGCAGCTGTGGTATCAAAGCCTTTCTCTTTTCTATGACTTCCTTAGAATAGTCTTCCGATAGATAGATTTCCTTCAACATTTTTTTGTTTTTTATAATTTGGTCTTTTTTCCATCCATTTATAAATGATAGCAGCACAGGTCTATGTTTGCTCCCAACTTTATTTTTCCCTATACGGTATAGTCTGTTTATTTCATTTTCTTCCACGGATAAATTTAAGTCTCGTTTAAAGATCTCCTTAACGGTTTGAAATAGCTCCAATACCGATTTTTCACTCTCTTCTAAACCATAAATAACTATATTGTTACTTTTCTTCTCTTTTTTCAAATACTCAATCTCGTTCTCCAGGTTACAAATTTTTTGTTTTAATTTTTTATTTTCTTCTATCATAGGAGTTAATTTTTCTTCCATTTGATGCATTATATTCTGTGTCAGAGATTCTTTTAGATCATTTGTCTGTTTCTCCATTTCTATCTTCATTCTATCAAACAATAATTGAAATTGCTCTTCCATGTTGTCAGATGAGGTTATGTGAAATGGAACGTAAATGCAACTTGGTAGAAAATATTTGTTTAGTAGATTTTTTGTGATGGCAACTCTCGGGGTAGTTGTCAACTGACTGTCAGTTCGGGTATTGACTGGTATTGCGGGTATTTGTTTATTTGTTTATTTTCCCGGCTGTCAAATTGACTTAGGTTATAAAAATATTTTATTCTAACCCCAATTGTTGATATTTGAGCTTCACTTTTAACTAGTTGTTTTTGAGAATATCCAAGGATCCTTCTTTCCTATGTCTTCCGATGTTGTTTAGCTGATGTTTGAAGCACTACAGTTCTTAAAGTGTAACTATAACTATTTTTAATAAGTGTTTTATTGCTGACAAATATCCGCGACTTGTTGTCACTACAACGACCGGAAACGGAATCCCGGAAACGGAATAAGTTAGACGATCGCAAACAATAACGACAACTCTTTTATGGTAGTGAATAATGTAATGTTGCCTATCAAAGATATTAGATACGATATGAGTGATGAGATGAAGCAGTGCAAATCTGCAGCCTGTTCGTTCATGTTCTACCTTTGACTCGCCTCGTCTCTCGTAGCCCTTTCACGAGTGATAGTTAATAATAAACAGGAATAATGAAAAGTTATTAACAAACTAACTCGGTAAAATCACCGTGGATATCGCAGACATTACCAATAGACATCAAAACTGCCGAAATTCGGCGACAAATGGCAGTTTTTATGGTGTTAAATTTGAAATACGTCTGATAAAACTGTCACCCTACATAGTCCTATAGCAAGTCTGCCTATCTATCTATTATACAACACCGTACATCTATGGTAGTAACCAATAAACATAATGACATAGAACAGATTAGAGGCAGGTTATATTGTTTTGACGGGTAATTGTCACTCTATTTATGCTGTCTGGTGAGACGCGGTGACTCACGCAGTTATTGTGTAAGTATTGTGAGCTTCAAGGTCGACGCGGAACGATTGATAGATAGCAGACATTGCACAACGAACGAACCGGTCTTCAACCGTAAACACAATACTGGACAAACCTTAGTTCGTGTAGTGTATGTGCTCAACTGTTAAGTTACAATTTCAGGTCAAAAGAACAAGTCTAACTTGTTCGAACAATTTGGTCTTTACATATGCAAACACTTAAAATCGTTGCGCAACTTTGAATGGAGGTTACCAACTTCGTAGGAATTAAATAGAGTAGGATTTCAGAGCTGTCAGATCTGTCTGTTTTTCTTAAATTTTTAAGGGTAAATATTTATATAACAGTTTATAGAACGTTGCCTATCTAGTATCTAGAAAGCGTGTCATGAATTAGTAATTATATAGTCCTTTCTAAATGTTAAAATGTTATATTTGTATATCTCTCTGTGTTTTATAAAGATACAAGTACTTAATGCTCTCGTTAGCACTAAAATACAGTACGCAATCTAAAACTTAGTCTACAAATTCAATCCAAAACCATTCAATTACAAGTCATCTTAAAAAAAACAACCCTTGCTGCACAATTGATCCAACTTCGACGAATATAAATGATTGCATGAAAAACATATGAAAAAATATTTTCGTTATTCTATATCCTTTCATAACATGATTAGCCACTAATATGGTCAACGCCTTATTAGAGATCGAATTTAAAAAAAAAGAATTGGGTATATTTTGACTCGCAATGATGTCAGCAGTAGGTGCTCATTGGCAACTGCTATCTGTTCCATGGGAAATTGCGATTATTCGTGACCAGTTTGCCAGAGTAGAAATATCGTATTTCTAATACCTGTCGACATAAAATGTAGAATGCACTAGACTTACCAGGATCCGCAGCAATTTGTCTGTACACAGCTAACGCCACATCGTCTTCAATCACGAAGTCCCAGAGTCCATCGCAGGCGACGACTACAAAGTCTTCGTCTCCGTCCAGCTCCACCGTCGCGATTTCAGGCCGCGCCGTAACGTAGGGTTTGTATTGTGCATCACCTGGACAACACATTACATATTTTGTACATTTTTGGGTCGAACATTCATCAAACAAATATTTTGGGGACCGTTTCGATAGCAAAATCGTCTAGTAGAATTAATTTGAAAAAAAAAAACGAAAATACTTCAACCTCCAAAGTTCCAAGAGTAAATTTTGTTACACCTTATACTCGTAGCATATCGTTTTGAAATTCGTTCCAATGTGGGAATATTTGTCGTGAAAATTCTGCACGCTGATACATTTTATATGAGGATGAGATTTTATTGAGGTACGCAACACACCCCCATAGTCTCTATATTTTTAACATGCGCACTATGGAAGAATGGAAATCCTATTTTGAAAATTTACGAGTAGGTATATGATGTAAGTAAGCTCCATATAAATATTGTATATATTTGCACAATTACGCAGTTACATAACCATCGGGTACAATCATTGACACAATCTGCGTCAAACTAATCTTGCATGAAAAACAGAGGATTCCTATGTAGCAGCTTCGCCGGGAGGGGCTTAAAGCAAACGTTTCGGAGCTTAATCTCCCACAGAATGCGAAATCGATGAATTTTAGCGTCGATACGTGGGGAAACGGAACTGAGCAGTGAAGAAAATGTCAATATTATTATGTGACTTGGTGTTGTCGCCTAATAGTGTCCTAATTAGGGATGGGTATTGTCGATGCTTTTTAGAAAAACTGTTTATTTTAGGGATGAGCCATTTTATTTTACAACTTTACAGCACACAAATTTTCTTGCATACCAACAAACCTTATTCTGATAATGCCGAAAACTGAATAAAAAGAATTACCTAACCAATTAGTAGGTAGAAGTAAAAAACAAAGTTTAGTAAGAAGAAGACAGATTTTTATTTTTCTGGGTCGTCAGTTTGCCTCAACACTTTGCCTTCATCCGATCAATCTCAACTTCAAGACCCTAACATATATATAAACATATAAATGGTATGGTATAAAAAAAAATAACTTCAAATGCATCACTACGTACAAGTAACGCACCGTCCGAGTTGATCGATACTTTTGAACATAAATATAGTGTTGTGCATAGCATGGGGTTGTAACTGAGGGCGAACGCTCATGCGAGGGGGCGAGCACACTGCGACACCGCGGCGCCCATAGTCCTCTCTGTACGTTATAAAGTGATGTCG
Organism: Eilema griseolum; assembly: GCA_963662185.1. Lineage (NCBI taxonomy): Eukaryota > Metazoa > Arthropoda > Insecta > Lepidoptera > Erebidae > Eilema > Eilema griseolum. The sequence continues at coordinate 20,203,155 of OY759240.1, read as the reverse complement.
ATGTCCCATTGTTTCGTATTTGAACTTGAATAAGTATGCTTACCACATTGTCGGCTGTATTATATTCTAATGACACGCTTGTTGACATTATTGTTACCAATGTAATAAATTATAACTCAATTTGTTTACATACACATTTTGTTTCGGTGGTCATCACCGCCAAAAATATTAGATGTCATTTTTCTAATAAAGTAGTTGAAACGCAACATTAGATAGATTGTTACTATTGACACTAGATCATCTATCTGTAGAAATTTCGGGGTAAAAGCGGTAAGAGTAAAATAAGGGAATATCAATCTGATTTTTTATAGATCTTAAGTGTTATAAGTTTGTACTTACTCAGTGAGTTTTTATATCATGTTATTAAGACGGATTAAAACTAAATTGAGTTTTCCGAAGAGTTAAACGTGACTAGAAATTAAATCGATACAGAAATGTGGTTTGATCAGCATTTCCTATATATTAACGGAAAAAGTTTCCAAAAAAGCTTCTCGACTAAACGTAAACTTAAATCGTTTAACCAGTGGTGTCATAATAGTTTGTTTTACGGGGGATTCATTGTCATCCCAGCAGGGTACGACTAACGGCTTAATGATCGGCACACGCCTGCCGCCCGGGCCCTGCTGACAAGAGCCGAGAAATGGGCCCGCACCCGCCCAATAACAATAAAACGACCTATTAACTTTCGACGTCCTGAGTTCACGCCTGTGGGTCGACCATGTGAAAAATATGAACACCTCATATTTATTAGAGGTGTTAAATAATGATTTCCCTATTGAAGGAAAATAATTATGAAGCTGTTTATTAGATTAAAATGAAATTATAATGAATTATTATGTTATTTTTATTTTATTTTAGTGTATTTTAGTAGGTACCTAATAATAGATTTTTTGTTTTAAATTTCATTTATGTATTATCCAGTCTTGAATTAAAATTAATAGGTGTAAATAAAATTCGCAGATTTTAAGTCACAAAGTGTCACATTTATAATAAGCATAGATTATTGTCACAAAATTATTATTTTCACAGAAATCTGAGATCGAAAAAACAAAACAAAATATTAATGTTGTAACTAATAAGATAACTCTGTTAATTACTGATAACTCTGTTAACCCCATAATTATTGTTATACTATACTATGCTTTGCTATACTGTGGCAGGAAAAGGGCTTACGTAGTTTGTTGAGTAGTAGATAGGGTGACCGACAAATTAATTCGAAAATCTGTTATTTTTTTTTATACAACTTAGGTGGCAGACAAGCACACGGCCCATCTGATGGAAAGTGGTTACCATGATCTATGAACGTGTGTAACACCAGTGGAGTCACATCCGTGCTGCCGACCCTGTAAGAACAGAGATTTTGTGCCGTCAGTATAGAGGACAAAGCAGGACAAGCCTTTGGTCGTCCCACTGACAGCACAAAAACTGTGAGCTCTGGCTACCCTACTCACTGCCCGGAACACAACACGAAGTTATTATAACCGCGGTATTCTGTAGGGCGGAGGTACTTCCCCAGTTGGACTGCTCAATTGGGCGGAAATATCGCCGTGTCCTACCTCCTCAAAAAATGTTATAATGAAGATGTCATCATCATTTGCACTCCACTGCTGAACATAGGCCTCTCCCAATGTTTATTTTTATTTATTTTTTTATTATTAAGCACACATAATAAATATAGTTATGTAAACACCTCAACAAAGTCTAGGGAACAAGATGACCCCAATTATTTTTTTTCGTGTAAATCTTATTTTGCAAATAACTGGCAGCAAATAAATAAAAATAGAATAAAGTAGATTACAGAGTTGTTCGAAATTTAAAAATAAATTTAAATAAGTAATGATTTTCGAATATGGAGGGAAAACTTTTAAAAGTGTTTGATTGTGCAGTTTCTCTGAGGCAAAATAAAAAATATTTTTTTTGATTGTAAATGACGTTTATTATCAATAATACGTCTTTTACGTATGGTTTGTGCATTTTTGTGACTGTAGTCATTATGTCACGTCGTCATTTAAGTCGCGAAGAGATGTTAAGGGCTGTTGGTATGCTGCAAGCTGGACGAACTCAACGCGACGTAGCGGATGCTGTCAACACCCAACCAAGCGTAATTTGCAGATTATGGGCACGCTACAGGTCTACAGGGGATGTTGCCGAACGTCACAGGGGACGAAATAGGGTTACTACCCCGCGACAAGATCGTTTCTTGCAAAATTCCGCAAGGCGGCAACCCACGATTACTGCTCGTCAGTTGGTCGCAGGCCTCCAGTCTCAGCATCAAGTGGTTATTAGCGATCAAACTGTCAGAACAAGACTACACGAAGCCAATCTTTATGCTCGCAGACCGCTTAGGGTTCCAGCTCTTCGACGTGGAAATCGAGGTCGTCGCTTATTGTGGGCTAACGCACATTTACAGTGGACCGACCATCAATGGGCACGGGTTCTGTTTTCCGACGAATCTTGCTTCGGTTTTCATCCTGATTCGAGAAGAGTGCGTATATGGCGAGTTCCTGGACGTCGGAGTCGTCTCCAGAATCCGCAAGAAGTTCATCCTTACCAAGGTGGAACAATCATGGTATGGGCTGGAATTCGCCTTGGTGGAAGGACCGACCTCGTTTGGATACGGGGCAATTTGAATGCAAACCAATACATTCAGGAGGTTATACACCCCATGGTAATCCCTCATCGACAGCAGTTCGGTCAAGATTTTATGTTCATGCAAGATAATGCACGGTCACACACCGCGAGGGTAGTGGTCAATGCGTTAAGCGAGCACAATATGACGACGTTGGAATGGCCTGCTCAGTCTGCCGACCTCAATCCCATAGAGCATGCCTGGGATTTGCTTGGGAGAAGAGCTTTCAGTGATTCTTTGGAAAATCTGAACACTGAAGAACAACTTTTTTACACCTTCGCAGTGTATGGAGCCATATTCCACAGACGATGATTGACAATCTCATACTAAGTATGCCACGCCGTTGTCGAGCTGTTGCTAATGCTTTAGGAGGTCCTACAGATTATTAAAAACGTTTAAAGTACGGTTAATTACTGTATTTCTTACTACCTCGTTATTTTTGTGCCTAATCATAGAAGGTTGTAATACTCAATATTGGCACTATTCAATTCTTTCTTAAAAAAAAAAAAATTTGGTATGAAAATGTTTTTATTAAAATTAAAATTAAAAACGGTATAAAAATACCCTTCTATTGATATAAAACACTCACTATTACAAGAAAGGGTTTTTAAATAAATACTAGAAATGTCCTTGTTCCCTAGACTTTGTTGATGTGTGTATGTCAATTGTGGTTTCTTTTCCGTTGATAATACGGATTTACACCCGTATTTCTATGCATTAAACCCGAGTTTTCTTCAATTAGGTCTGGGTAATTGGTTATATTACAAAATGTTCTAATAGTACTTCGCAGCACAAGTATATCCGTCGACAGATCATTACTCATGTTCTACTGTCTCCAGGTACAACAAGTACTATACTGTAGGCACTTTTACTTTGTAATAGGTTAGTACTTATTACAAAGTAAAAGTATTGAAAAGTTGTAAAAAATACGCTATACTGTTACGTTCAGGGACGACCTTCTCTCGAGATCAAGGTGCGTTTGGTCGGTGTTTTATGGTGCATATAAAGTTTTATAGTGCTGCTCGTGTTTTCAACAAGCTCTTTACTAAATAAACCAATATAATTTACAGTGAACCTCATTTTCTGCTATAATATTTTGCCCTTAAAATAATTCGTGTGGAAAATTCACTTGTTTATAGTTCTATTAGAGATCAGTAATGAGAAACTTAAATACGAAAATGTCCTATGCTAATCCGACTTACGACCTGACAAGTATGCAACAGTGGATTGAACAACATTGGTGACATTATTACCATACAATACAATACAATATTATGGTGCAGGAGGTAGGACACGGCGGTATTTCCGCCCAATTGAGCAGTCCGACTGGGGAAGTACTTCCGCCCTACAGAATACCGCGGCTATAATAACTCCGTGTTGTGTTCCCAGCGGTGAGTAGGGTAGCCAGAGCTCACTGGAGAATTTGTGCTGTCAGTGGGAAGACTAAAGGCTTTTTCTTCTACACTGACGGCACAGAATCTCTGTACTTACAGGGTTGGCAGCGCGACTGTGACTCCTCTGGTGTTACAAACGTCCATAGGCCACGGTAACCACTTTACATCGGGTGAGCCGTGAGCCTGTCTGCCACATTAGTGGTATAAAAAAAAATTACTTAATTAAAAGTGAGGTGGGCATTCGTCAAAGAATAATTAAATAAATAAATTATTTAATATTCTATGACATTCTACACAACGGTGCTTCTTCTTCATCCTAGCGTTAATCGCAGTCGCATTTGAAGCTTTCACCTCGGTGTCTGGGGTCTGCTTTAGTAGTCTAACTGCCGATTTAGCTGAACTTCGATATTTTCCATGACGCGACTGTCATCAGATTTCCACAAGTCAAAGGCGATATCGAAGCATTGCAGCTAGACCAGTTGTCGAATTTTTTAGGGCTCCAACTATCCGTAACGTCTACCATAGATGTATCACATATGTAACCGGGACTGACGGCTTTACGTGCTTTCTGAGGCACGACCAGACCCATGCAAATACCGATATTCATGTATGCAAATATTTGCACTGCGCGGGGTTCAAGGGTGCGCCTTCTGCGCAGCAGCCGCATTAACTACTGTCACGCCACAGAAGCTATCAGACAGCGTTTACTAGATCCAAAGTAAGCGACTTCACAAACGAATAGTCAGTTAATAAAATAGTTTTAATTATAAGAGACTGCTTAAATACAAAATCTGATACAATAATTAGTATTAGTATGATGCACAAAATCGTTAGTGTGTTACAAATACAGTAGGCGCCAATAAATATTTGTGATAGATCATGATGCGCGCCATAAATAAAATAAAATAAAAATACGTATTTAGCCAAATGACTCCTAACATACATAGGTTACACTAAAAGTTTCCGGAACTGGCCACTTACATAAACAATATTTAAAAATTTATTACAACATTTGAAAATAGAACTCTTTGGCTGTAGAATACAGTTTGTTTCATCTGACTGTCTTTTGTTTTTACCTTGTGGCGCCATTTAAAAAATTGTGTGTCTGCATCAACATGGATTTAACTCGGGAAAATTTTCGTAGTATGATTTTTACGATTTTAAGTGTAATTTGACGGCTCAACAGAGCATCGCTCGGCTTGAAACAGCTTTTGGCGATGAAGCTCCATGCAAGACGACTGTTTATAGCTGGTTTGCAGAATTCAATCGTGGTCGTATCAATCTCAGTGACGAATCTCGCGATGGTCGGCCGTCCACCGCTGTGACCAACAAAAACATCGATGCTGTGCGCCGTATGATTAAAACAGACAGGCATGTGACCTACCATGAAATTCGCGCATCTTTAGAAATAGGCATGAGTCAAATACAATCAATCCTACACAAACATTTGGGTGTGAGAAAGCTGTGCTCGCGGTGGATCCCACATAACTTGACCGAGGATCAAAAAACGGACCGCGTCACTTGGTGCAGTGCCATGCTTACCAGATTCAACGAAGGTGCGTCAAATTTGGTGTGGGACATAGTAACAGGTGACGAAACATGGATTTATTGCTACGATCCCAAAACAAAGCAGCAATCGAGCGTATGGGTCTTTCAAGATGAGCCGAAACCAACCAAAGTGGCGCGCGTGAAAAGTGCATCTAAGCGGATGATTACTTCTTTTTTTAATAAAACTGGACACGTGGCTACTGTTGCTTTAGAAAATCGTCGTACTGTGAATAGTGACTGGTACACGACCATTTGTTTGCCGGAAGTTATTGACGAACTCCGTAAAAATAACCGGAAACGCCGTATCATCCTGCACCACGACAATGCTAGTTCTCACACGGCCAGACAGACAAACGACTTTTTGAAGGCGAAAAATGTAGAACTCATGAGTCATCCTGCATACAGTCCCGACCTGGCACCTTGTGACTTTTATCTGTTCCCAAAAATTAAGAACCAATTACGCGGCCAACGATTTTCATCACCAGAAGAGGCTGTCGAGGAGTATGAAAAACACGTTTCAGAGGTCACCACAGAGGAGTGGCACAAAAGTTTTCAAAACTGGTTTGATCGAATGAAAAAGCGCATAGACGCCAAGGGAGATTATTTTGAAAAACAATAAATTAATTTTGTACCTTTAATAGTATTTTTTCATATTCATTCCGGAAACTTATAGTGCGCCCCACGTATAGTATAAGGCGATTGCCACACTACCTCGCGCCTCATGGCAACGCAAAAAAAAACACAGACACGCGCGTGGTCGCGGGAGAGCAAATCTGCCACCGCGCGCAGCTGTGCAATTCTCTAAGCACACAGCGCTGAAACATCCTTGATAAATATTGTCATTGGTCGATTTCCAGTGACGTCACCCAGTCCGACCAATGACAATCTCTATCTAGGCGTTCGCAGCGCTGTGCTCGACGCTGTGTGCTAACAGAATTGCACAGCTGATTTGTCTGCTATCACGCGCAGCACGGTTAAGTACAGGGCGAGAGCTGTGACAATTTTAGTCAGGGGTTTGTGGTATTCTCAAATTTTATAAAAAGTAAAGTTAAATATTGGATAATAAAGAAGATAAAAAAGCCATACAGTTTGCGAGGGACTTTCAAACTTTGCACCTGGCTTGCTAAACTATATCTATATCACTTTAGGGGACAGTACCTAGGTGCATCGGCAATCTAGAAAGACACACCAGATTTTCATACAAATAAATTTGACGTTTATACACGTTGCATATCATTATTATTACTGATTTTCAGTTTGCCTCAAACATCTACCCAAAAATTTCTAACACTAAAATCCCGTCAAAATCACGAGCGTGATGACCGATTTCAGTGTGCCATAGAGTACGCGCCACGAAATAAGTCCCTTGGACGCGGCGTGGCGTGGCAGTCGCAACATGTAATGTTGCCAGTATCGTCTTTTTATTTTACCAGATTTTTTACTGTTCAGGTACGAATGTAACAGTTCTTAGTTGAACTGCTGAACTTAAGAAGATAAAGAAGTGAAAAGTTTTTATTATTTATTTTATTGTACACCATTAATAAATATCATTACAAGGAATCAGTACAATGGGTAGGAATGTAGTTCAGCCAAAATGTAACAAGAGACAGTCTTGGAGCGTGCTGTGAAACCTCTTTAATGTGTTTTGAGGTGCTACGGCGACGGCTTCTCCGTCGCCGTAGCACCTCATGCTATCCTCCAAAAAATGCGTACTGTGCATATTCTAATGTACCTACATGTTGTGACGAGATTGGGATCAATATATATTCCAGAAACTATAATTCCCACAAGTACATCATAAAAAATATGCTGGTCTGAACAAACCAACACACAGTATGGCTGATGTCATTTTTAGTTCCGAGTTTGACTGCGGGACTCATTTTCTAACGTTGACTCCTAGTAGTGTAATCTTAAGACAGACGAAAGCGATGCTAGTACTAATTAATAATCAATGAATTACCTATAGGTATGCTATGAGTATACTCAACCAACCCCGGTGAGAAATAGGCATGAGAATAATATGTATGTATGTATATGTACTTACCTATAGCTCTTGAAACAGCCAGTTGTCCGTTGACTCGCCAAGTGCCCCAGTACATCACTGTGCCACCTGACGATTCTATTCTGTCTCGTTCATCCTACAATTTAAACTATATTATACTCGTTGTACATACATGGCGAATAATTATAATTGTATTAGTGTTTTCTAACATTGTTGTTTACTTTTAACCCAGGTAAATTAAGACAAATCTTGTTTCTAGCAAATTCTTGAAGATATCGTGTGCTTAATCATGTTAAAGGTTGATAAAGAAAAAGTTATTATAAGCAGCATTGATTATTTTGTAAAGAATCGTTACAGCTATACAATAAGTGTCATAAACGATTGCCTGGCGGATAATTTTTAATCTATTATTTTTAATAATTTCTAAATTTAAAAATTCAATCCAATTTAGTACTACCAACATAACTACAATGACAAAAAAAAACCGAGCATATAAAGGTATGAAAACGGTACATAGGCTGCTACTTATGTAGGCGGAATCTGGGATTCCAATAATTTTAAACGCAATGTCTGACATCCATGCACATATTCGTTCTTTTTTTAAATACTGGCCGCTAATATTTTTTTTCTTATATACGTTAGTGTTTTGTTTTTGTTGGGTTTAAAATGTCATATCGCTGAAAAAATGGAACTCACTCGTGAAAATATTCGTGATATGATTTATTACGATTTTCGACGTGGTTTAACGCAACAACAGTGCGTAGATCAATTAACTTCGACTTTTGGTGGTGAAGCTCCATCAAAAACGACTGTGTATCACTGGTTTAGTGAGTTTAATCGCGGGCGGAGTAAGCTCACGGACGAAGTTAAAGAAGGTCGCCCGAAATCGGTGGTTGTGCCACAAAATACTGAAGCTGTGCGAAAACTAATGATGCAAGACCGCCATGTTACGTATCGCGAGATAGAGGCCATTCTGGGCATATGTATGACGAGCATTCATAGGATATTACATGAACATTTGTCTGTAAAAAAAATTTGTTCGCGTTGGATCCCGCACAACTTAACTGAGGATCAAAAAGATGCTCGCGTCGAATGGTGCAAGAAAACCTTGAAAAAATTCAACGGAGGCGACTCAAAATCTGTTTATAATATCTACACAGGTGACGAATCCTGGATCTACGCGTACGATCCCGAAACTAAACAACAATCAACAGTTTGGGTGTTTCAAAATGAGCCACGCAGCAACCAGCAACAACCAGCGACGCAGAATCATACTTCACCATGACAATGCCAGCTGTCATACATCTCAGGAAACAACTAAATTTTTGGATGGTCAAAAAATAAAATTAATGGGTCATCCACCGTACAGCCCTGATTTGGCTCCCAATGATTTCTATTTATTCCCAAGTGTAAAGAATAAATTACGTGGTCAACGATTTTCGACCCGTGAAGATGCCGTAGACGCGTTCAAACAGCACGTTTTGAAGATACCTCAATCAGAGTGGAAAAAGTGTTTTAAAAATTGGTTTTATCGAATGCAAAAGTGCATCGATCATAGTGGAGAATACTTTGAAAAACAATAAAAACATATTGAGCCATATACATTTGTTTATTTTTTCTATTCCGCATACATAAGTAGCAGCCCTCGTATGTTACCTAGTTAACTTATCGATTAAGATAGAAAAAATATTTAAACGGTTCAGGCAGGATTCGACCCCGCGATTATTCCCTTACAGGGGGAATGCTTTGACCATTGATCCACCGAACCACGCCTGAAGTCATCCAAATCTTTCTATAACTCCCACCGTCGCCGTAAGACCGATATATATAATACTAGCACCGCTCCGCAGTTTCACCCGCGGAAATCCTGATCCCATGGGAATATCGGGATAAAAAGTAGCCTATGCTACTCACGAAGAATGTAGCTTTCTAATTAAAAAAGAATTATGAAAATCGGTCCAGTACTTTTTGAGTTTATTCGTTACATACAAAAATACAAATCTTTCCTCTTTATAATATTAGTATAGATAATAGCACACTAAATGCTTTAAAAGTTCATTCAATTCAACTTAATTTATTTCAGTCGGTGTTGGTTGACAGTTACTGCGCAAATAACGATAAAAATAAAATTATATTGTAATGTAACAACATAATAAAATTACTTGCAGTTTACAAGTCATAATTTTTAAAGTACTACAATTGCAATATAAACTTGGCCGTGACATAAATATTTATGTAATCATGTGTATTGTGTAAAATTTGATTTATGACAGACTTTTGGCCAGAAATAAGTTAACTAACTGCATAATACGTAATAAAAACAGTGCACTATTATCGAGAGAAGGAAGTTAATGCTTCGTTGAACCAGTGTCTGCAACGACGGCAAGGTTAGAGATTTTCAACAGGCGCCGCTTTTATTCTCTTAGAATTACAGTCCGTCAAATCTAAGAAGTACCGTTTGACAGTTCTGACAATTGAATGATAGGGATGGGATGAAAAAATCGATTACTATAATATCCGAACTTTAAGAGATCGATTACTATAATATCCGAATTTTAAGAAATCAATTGTTATAATTAAATAAAAGAAATGTTTAGGATATTTTTTTATTCACTACTAGTACTAGTATCGTCGTCTTCGTCATCATCGTCATTTAAATTAATGACCAGTTGATTGTCCATTACATTATCAAAGTGTACGTCTCTTTCGAAGTCGTCCATTATTATTTTCTTTGTTTTTTGTACTACTTTACTCCAATCTTCCTGTGTAACTTGGGCACATGCTTCCTTTAATAAACCTTCCATTTTCTTGACACTGAAGGGTGGTTTTGTGTTGTGTCTTGCTGCATAACCTGTAAAACAATAATGTAACTATTTGATAGCAGACGAAAACCATTGTTTAAATTATAAATGTTAGAAGTACTCGTGTTATTATTATAATATTATAAAATATTACCTTTAACTTGGGCCCAAATCAGTTCAATGGCATTATATTGGCAATGGTACGGAGGAAGTCGTATGACTTTGTGCCCGTGCTCTTCGGCCAATTGGTCAATTACATATGTCGGTTTTGGTGGTTTATGCAATTTCACTAACTGTAATAATTCAGCTTTTAATAGTGACATGTCGGCATCCACTCCTTTTCTTTGCAGCCATGCCACCAAATCTGCTTTCTTATTGGCTGACGTAGGTGCTTTATCAATTTGCACAGAGTGGTATGGGGCATTATCCATTATAATTGTGCTGTTAGGAGGGATATTCTGAAATAAATTTAAGAACCACTCTCGGAACCTTACTGCGTCCATTTCTTCATGATACTCTTTAGTGCTTTTGGATTGGAAAGCTAATAAAGAGTTTTCCACGAAGCCTGTAGACGCTGACCCAGCATGGCATATTATGAGGCGTCCACCTTTTCCTATCGGCACCTTCGAGCACGAAGCTTCAGAATCATCAGTCCATGTTTTCGGCACAGAATGGTTGGAATTTAGCCAAGTTTCGTCCAAAAATATTACATTATCCCAGTTTATAATTTGTTTAACTTCGCGCAGGAATGTTAGTCGCTGCATAATTATGTCATGTCGCTCCATAACAATTTTTCGTTTGTCAACTTTTTTGTATCTGAAGCCAATTCCTGTTATTACCGTTCTCAACGACTCTATGCTTCCCTTATACAGCCCGGCATCTTTTAAAGTTGCACATAACTTTGCCAATGTTGGAAATTCGCCTCTTGTAAAATACCCGTATATATGGTTTCTAATAGCATGACTATCGAATTCATCGATGCCTGTCACAGGTTTATTTCTTTTTCGTTTTTTCGGTGTGTGAAGTACGTTACTGTCACTCCCCGAAGGCCCATATTTTTCACTTAATATTTTGCCAACGGTGCGGCTACCAATACCGAGAGCTTCACCGACGCGATCCCGAACTTGTGTAACTGGCAGTAGAAGTCCACCATTTTGAGATTCACGCTCAAAATACTCGTGTAATTTCACCACCAATTCACGAGCCTGGCTGTTCAAAGTACGTCCTCTTTTCGACATTATTAATAAACACTTGCTTAGTTCGGAGTCCAGTATAAATATTGCCAAGGTAAACGGATAAAGAATGATCAGTCCAGAAAAGTAATAGCCAAGTCACAAATTGTAAAACACAAACGAGAAAGCAAGTACGCGCACAGTCAGCTTCCAAGATGGCGAGAGACTGCTGACGCCGAACCGACCGAGCGGACCGCGTGCGCTTGTAGTTGGCAGTGTTGCCAGAAAAAAAAAATTGTAGAGACTTGGACACCTGCGATTTTGCCTATTGACCTAAAAATAATTAAATTAATTTATTTTAGGGTATCTGTGTATTCAGTGCATTATGCGGTCGCGCAGTAACGTCGTTAATTTATAACATCAGGCAACAACATTTTTGTGAATGGGTTCTACATACCTTATTTTTATTAGTTTTAGACGTAGAAATAAGACTTAGAAGAAAAAATTGTAATTGTAAAATCAATGGATGTGCTTGTTAAAAATTTGTTTATTTCTCTGTAATATGCAAACCCATACTATCATACACAAAAATAAATGTAAAAAACACTATCCCTGACTCCATTTACTATTTCGACAGCGTTAGCGCGAGAAACCCCGACTTATTTGGGCGCGAAAATCAAAAATCGACAAATCGCTTTCGACAACTTTTTAAAGAAGCAAATATATTTGATTTATAAATACGTATTTTTGGTGAATGGGTTTTATCTCATATTTTACGATTACATAACTATTTAGTTATGTAATCGTAATATGTGAGATAAATCCCATTCACATGAAAAAATATTTGTTTGGTTGTCAAGTGTAATTTGTAAATAATACATTCGATTTTTCGTATATGTAAACGATTTTTTTGCATACAAGTGTATCCGAAGAGTCGCAACACTACGTGCAGTGACCTAACTACGTAACTTTGTAATGCGGTCAAGAATATAACTATTAGAAATTATTTACTGTGTAAATATGTGTTATTTTGCTTTGTTTGAAAGTTTTCAATTACATTTAGATATTAAGAATTGTACATTTTTAGATACAATAATGAAATCTTTCTAAATTCATGGTTTTATGAAAAAGGTTATCGAAACTGAATAATGTACGTATGAACAAAGTTGTTTCGGTTTGAAAAATATGAAACGTCAAACGGTACCTCTTAGATTTGATGGACTGTACGAAACTCTGAAGATGCTGAACAGTATGGTCACTTAGAGTATATACAGCTTTTATGTGTATGGCAATTTTATATAGGACAATTTTTTAAAATTTTGTTTTTTATTTTATGAAAAGTTTGGGCGCTAAGGTGGTCGGTAATTTGAAATGTGTTAGCCAATACCGCTGCGACTGTGGAGCGGAATTTTAAGATACTTCTACATAGTTGACTATCATGTGGATACGATTATATTGTTTCTTCCTTTTATAAGATTTGTCTTATAACACCAGTTATGTTGTGACCAAGGGGAAAAAAGGGATTCATTTTTATACTTGGTGATTTTATAATAGTTTCGGAGCGAAACATTTTGGACACAGTTTCAATAGCAAAATCGTCTAAAAGTATTATTTTTGCTGAAAGGACTATTTTTTACAACCTCTTATACATTATTCCTTAATCTCGTGTTGTGTTCCCGGTGGTGAGTTGGGTAGCCAGAGCTCACTGGAGAGTTTTTTGTGCTGTCAGTGGGAAGACCAAAGGCTTGTCCTGATTTTGTGTTCTGCACTGACGCCACAGAAAATCTCTGTTCTTACAGGGTCGTCAGCTCGGTTGTGACTCCCCTGGTGTTACTCAAGTTCATAGTTCACGGTAACCACTTTCTATAAGGTGGGCCGTGCTTATCTACCACTTAAGTTGTATTAAAAAAATGTTAGTAAAAAAATTTACTACTCAAACTGTGTCTAAAATCTATAGCTACGAAACGACTATAAACACGGTGTATTTATTATTATATTGCTCGCTATATATAATTAAGATCGTGTGCGTCATAGTACAACCATGACGATGCTATAAATAAATTTTTAAAACATGACAGCCCGCTAAGAAATATTTCAGTTCAGCCAGAACAAAGCAACATCTATGATAAATTGTTTCATGTTGCTATTAGAGCACTTAGTTCCTATAGGTATTATTCAAATGTATTTGGATTGGAAAAAGAGAATGCTCAGACGGGACCACGAGACCAGTCCCTTATAGGGCTTGAACACTGAGCTACTGAGCCATATCTTGTGCAATCGAAATTCTCCCATACCAATACAAACAAAAGTGATAATTCTTCTAATATAATACTTACTCGTACCTAATATTTTCGTCTACCAATACAAGTGTAGCGAGAATATTGTATTACCTGTCGATCAGGTTTGTGCGGTCTGACGAGCTGCATAAGCCGCATACGTTTGGCGAGCAACGCTAGCGAGTCTCCCGCCCAGGCCGCTAGCAACCGGCGCCCTCGGACTGCTACGGTCACTGCTGTACTGCCGCCACACGCACGCTGCGTACGAAATATTGATAATTGTTAATTGGGTATTTTTCTGTAGTAAAAAAAAATACTTAAAAGAGCGGTAAAAGTTGCATCTGTTCTTATTTTATCGTTTTAATTTATTTTTAATCATCCACCTAACCTATAATAATAGATGATTTGACTATTAAATATTATGACGTCACAATAAATTATTTCATACAAGTTTCCTTATAAGTTACCGTTTTGACGTTTTGTAAAAAGGAAAGAAGGCAAATAGTCATCAATTAGAAAAAAGTCAAATAGTCATTAAATTAGAAAAAAGTCAAATAGTCAATTTTAATAAATATATATAAAATCAACATCCAGAACCCCAAGAAGGCCTTGAACATGTGAATAGTCTCTTTCTAGGGGGAAATACCCAAGCTCACTGTAGCTCGGTCCTGAACTGGCACCCGGGCACAGTGGACACGTTTTGAATAGTTGAAATTTTACTTTATATACTTAGGGCTCAAATCTAGTGTCTGGTTAAAATTTGTAAGGCAAGTTGGCACTAGTGCTTTTAAATTTTCAATACACGAGAAATACGACGATTTTTTTACAATAAAAACCTTGTTTAGAGTCAATAACTCTTATAGTTCTTACTTCTGAGTGTGACGCCCCTGGTGTTACACACGCTCATAGGCTACGTCGGAACCACTTCCCATCAGGTGGGCCGTGACCTTTTTTGCTACCTAAGTAGTATAAAAAAATATCGTTCAAATCTGTAGATAGGTCGGACATTTGTACTTTCTTTCAGGTCATGGCATTTCTTGGCGAACATGATTTTACTACTAGTTCATATACTATACCGCGGTAGCCTAGTGGTAAGGATATTGGACTGCTGAGACGAGGTCTCGGGTTCGATCCCAGGTTTTACCATGGCACACACCAATGACTTTTCGATGTTTTTCGAAGTTATGTGTATATTTATCGCAGGTTTACAAGTGACCGGTTAATGGCATGACATTGGGACCTAAACATAAACTGGCGGAATGTGGGTGCTAGCACCTCTGCCTACCCCTTCGGGGATATAGGCGTGAGTTTATGTATGTATGTATTAATATACTATAATCAATCATGTTTCTCACACAGTTCGAATAGCCCCAAACAGAGAAGTCCTTCTCTTCTTTTTCCTCTACTTTCCTCTCAGCGATGACATATCTGTCGCCTAGCTTGGTACAACTACTTTTTGACCGATGAAAAGGCTCGCGTTGGTTATGTGAAAGATTTTCCCATTAGTTATTGGTTAAAGAGACCCGTCCGAGACTTGTTCTTTGCCACCATGATGAGACTGGGTATCACGTGTGATCATTTCACGATGGTTTTTAGAGAAAAACTTCAAATAAAAGTTTTTTATAGAACTCACTCAGGAAGAACAGTAGTCGGCTACTTAACGCCAATAGTTGAAATTGACTTTTTTGTTACTTCTATTTCATCTATTTCATCAATAATGAGATTCAAGCTACAACGATAGCAAAAACATAAAATAATAGCTGATTGTATTTGATGCAACGAAGTATTATTATAGATTTTTCACGCAGCATTTATTTTTTTTAAATTGCGGGTTTGAAATAATATGAATACAATGAATACAATGAACAAATATTCCCTTCTCTACACAGGACAAAACGTGCAGGGCCTTAGATGTATTATCCGATCAAGAACCAAGCGGTTCGGAGACTCTTTCCTTTGTCGCACCATAAAGGCTTGGAATTCTTTACCAGCTCACGTGTTTCCTTTTTCCTACAGTCCCGGGTCCTTTAAGGGGGGCGTGAAAAAGCATATGATGAGGCCGTCAAGCTGAGTGTCACCATTGTAACATAGTATTTGTAAGTAATGGTGACCCACTTACATATACTATGTTTGCCTTTAGCTTACCATCAGGCGGAGCAAGTCTAATTGACGAGTGCTGTATAAAAAAAATCACATTTACTTAAGATAACAATGAATAAAAAAATAAACGAAGTAAAACACCTTATCAATGTTATGTTAGTTCTTGCGTTTAAACTACAAACAAACATCACAAAGGTGAACAATTTGTTTGATTATCTAGCTTTTAAAATTAATGGCCGTAGCTACAGTTATACTTCAGTACTACACTATAAAAAACTGCTGGTAGTCAATCTCATTATTTTTGATTATTTTTACACTTAAAACTAGTCTATAGTTGCCAGCACTAATAAATTGTCACAGTCAAGAGTTTTTTTTTTCATTGCATAGGAATTTTTCCTTAGGCAGAGGTATGAAATTTACATTTCAAAGCAAGTTATTTACGGTCAATATAGTTTGTATGTTTACTGTCGGAAAGAATCACTATATTTCGTCTAAGACATCCATGGGAACATTCGGGATTGCTCTTGTATTTCACTCTTATTTCCACTATTCATTCATTTACGATATCGTACGTCAGTTCTTCCACGTGGGTCTCTCAGCTACTACTAGTTGTCTAGTATACAATCAAAGTTCCCTTTAGAATGTACCTAGATGGTACCGAGTTGAGTACGATATATCAACACCTTAATGTCTATCATCATCTTAGAATTGTTCCTGACTGTATCAGAGGTTTTAGTCTCGGAGCTTGAAGTGTACTTACTTCTCCTGGTTTTGGTTTAGTTTATACGACTTTTATGGGAATCACTTCCCCCAAACCCGAGAATAAAGCCAGAGGCTCGTCCATCGAGAATTTGGCTTGACCCTGAAGGTATTGGAGCTCCTCCAAGACCTTCGGCATGCATCTATCACCCTATGTACGTATGAGTAACGAGGTTTGTGTATTAAGATGCCTATTTCCATTTTGATCTTATAAGAGGTACATACGTCACTGGTAGTCGAACACTCGCTAAATCGGCTACCTCTATGCAAGCACAAGTACCTACAACAGGATATGTATTGGGCCGGGCAGAGTGCGTCCTGGGCCGGCCGGGGTGCGAGGGTTATGTCTCAGATAATCTCACCTCCGGCAATTTGCGGCCCACACAGTCGGCGTGCGTTTTAGTCGGTTCAAGTCCGACATAACGTCCCCCACCGGCCGAGGTGGTGGGGGGTATACGTGGGGATTTTGCGCCCATAAGGTATAAAAAAGACAAGGTATAAAAAACTTAATATATATCTAAAATTAATATTGTAATGAAACTGTATAATAGTAAATTATCCCTCTCTCCAAACATTGTGCTGTGCCCGACAGGGTCCATAATTGTAACTTCATCTTAATCTAACATCTGTATCACATTATGGAATGCAATAAATGTATTGAGTATTGAGTATTGAGTATAAAAAAAAGTGGAACATGATAATTGATGATTAAATCATCATTAAGTGCGAACGAGAATGAACTATGACTTCTGTCATACAACGCAGTACATTTTATAACTTCGCGATCGTATTGCGATAACATATCAATCTCATTTTAATACAAGATATTGCTTATCTTAAGGTGTATTAAGGTACCTACTCTCTTTGTGGAGTTAACTTTCTATCCTTTCTCTCGCTAGGTACGATGTTACACAATTAACGCACTCGCACAACATATATTATAACTTCACGATCTAAAAAGCAAAGACGTCAGTTTTAATTGACTTGTTGAGTCAACCTATTGTATTATGAGCTTAGTAGTGAGAACTTACATTTATTTTTTCTGCTTGTACTAGGTTCGATAAGTTTATACAAAAGGTTACGATTACGTACGATCGAGAGACCCGGCTTCGAATCCTGGCCACTACCGACATGAACCCACTCCTAGCACAAGCAATTTTGCTTAGTTGGAGGGGTTAGAGGGAATATTAGTAAATATTAGTAATTTCGGTTGTTAATACTCTTATTTAAAAAAAAACTAAATATCTTTTTTAAGTACAGTCGATAAAAGATATATATGTATACACCTAAACATACAACTTCATATATAAAGCTGTATACGTATTCATGTATCTCCTTTGTCCATTGTAAAAACTAGCTATGCCTACCTGCATGAAACAGAATTTTTCTGCTCAGTCTACAATATTTTTTTCATTTTTTTTTTTTTTTTTTTTTTATATAGGACACGCCAACTTGACCTCACCTCGCCTGATGGTAAGCTAAAGGCAAAGTCTCAGGAAAGAGGGTCACCATTACAGACACTAAGTGCTACAATGGTGGCACTCAGCTTGGCGGCCTCATCAGATGCTTTTTCACGCCCCGCTTAAAGGCCCCGGGACTGTAGGAAGAAGGAAACACGTGTGCTGGTAATGAATTCCAGGTCTTGGTGGTGCGGCAAAGAAAAGAGTCTCCGAACCGCTTGGTTCTTGCTCGTATATTCTGCACAGTGTGAGGGTGACATCTAAGGCCTGCACGTGTTGTCCTATGTAGGAAAGGAGATGGTGGGATTAGTTGGAAGAGCTCGTCAGAACACTCACCGTGGTAGAGACGGTAAAATACAGCCAAGGAAGCAATATCTCTACGCATCTGCAGAGGCTCGAGGGTGTTCGTGACCTCAGGGTTCCCAATAATTCGGACCGCGCGTCGCTGCAACCTGTCGAGAGCATCTAGTAGGTATTTCGCGGAGCCATCCCAGAGATGCGAGCAGTATTCCACGCAGGAGCGAATTTGTGTCTTATAGAGAAGACACCGCTGCTCCGGCGTGAAAAAACGTCTCACTTTGTTTAGGAGTCCGAGTTTCCGCGAGGCTGTTTTGATGATGCTCTCGATGTAATTTCTGTTATTCAGTTTGCAGCGAATATCCATGCCTAGGATATAGAGATTGTCCTGCAGTGGAAGTGGCGTGCTCTGAAGAGTGGGAAGGGGAAGGAAAGAAGATACCTTTGCTGTGAACGCACAAGCCTGCGTCTTCTTGGCATTGAACTCGACCATGTTCTCGGAGCCCCATTGAGAAATGTGATTCAAGATCCGGTCCAGTTCAGTGACAAGAAGCTGTCTTTTTTCCACGATATCAGACTGTTTGGCCGCAGGTTGTCCGTGATAACTCCCGTGTACGGCGCTATCGTCTGCATAGCAATGTATGCTGCCGGTGGACAGCATGTCGTTGATATGCAGAAGAAAGAGAGTGGGAGATAATACAGACCCCTGCGGTACGCCAGCATTTATTTGCAAGAACTCCGAAGCCCGTCCATCACAGAGGACGCGGATACGGCGCTCCTGCAGGAAACTAGCAATCCAGTTGCACAGTCTAGGAGGCAGACCAAAGGCTGGTAGCTTGGAGAGAAGCGATTTGTGCCAGACTCTATCGAAAGCTTTGGCGATATCAAGACTAATTGCCAGTGACTCGCCGTGCTTGTCCATAGCCTCACCCCAAAGATGGGTAACGTATGCTAGAAGATCACCCGTTGACCGTTTCGGCCTGAAGCCATATTGCCGGTCATTAATTAAGGAGTGATCCTCTAGGTGACGCATGAGCTGTTTGTTAATGATGTGCTCGAAGACCTTGCACAGCACTGAGGTGACGGCTATGGGTCGATAGTTGGCTGGCTCTGAGCGATCCCCCTTCTTGGGGATCGGCTGTACATTCGCCTCTTTCCAAGCCGAAGGCACTGTACCCGAGCTGTAGGACAGTCGGTACAGCCGCGTAAGCATCGGAGACAACTCCGCTGCACATTTTTGTAAGACCACCGCTGGAATACCATCCGGGCCACTGGCTTTCCGGACATCGAGTGATTGAAGCACCGCACGAACATCGCATTGCCTGATACGTATTTCAGGCATTACGTGGTCACCATTGGGTAGTGTCGGCGGCTGTATACCGCAATCATCGACTCGGGAATTGGCCGCAAAGAGATTTACTAGCATATTGGCTTTCTCTTGCGGTCCATGGGCCAGGGATCCATCAGGGTAGCGCAGCGGTGGCAGCGAAGGCTGACAGAAGTTGGCCTGCACGGCTTTGGCCAGTCGCCAGTATCCACGGCTGCCCGTGGGATGTGCCACTAGCTCTTGACCAAGCCGCGCAATGCGCAGGGCATCCGCTTTGACGTAAGCCCTCTTGCAGACCTTTGTGGCTCTGTTGTACGCCGCCTTGAAGTGGCTCACATTGGGATCGTGCGTGGCACGCGCCCTTACCCAAACGCGATACGCGGACTGCTTTTGATCAACAGCCCCCGCACACTCGCGCCCGAACCAAGGGCGCACTCCTCGGGCACCGGTGACATCAGTGTACGGAATATAGTATTCCATACCCAGACCGATCTCACCGGCAACAGCAGTAGCACAATCCGAGGGTTTCTTACCTTCAAAGCAGCGTTCAACCCACGGGATGGACGCAAAATAGTTGCGCAGCCCATCCCAATCTGCTGACGAGTAGTGCCAGAGACGCCGCTTCCCCTGCACGGGTCGTGAAGGCGCTATAATTGGCACCTTGGAGCAGACCAGACAGTGGTCGGAATTGCCTAAAGCGGCTTGTACCGAAACACTGTACAGGTCTGGGTGACTCGTCAGCAGAAGGTCTAGCAGAGAGGGTGCTAGGCCCGACCTTCTTGGTATTCTAGTGACCTCGTGTACCAATTGGGTCAGGCCATGCGCCAGAGCAAATGCATGGGCGGCTCTTCCCGCATGGTCTGTTTTGGAGGAGCCCAACCAGGTTTCGTGGTGGGCGTTAAAGTCCCCCAAAAATACCACTTCGGCGTTCGGAAACCGTTCCTGCGCATCATCTGCCGCCTGACTCAGATATTCAAAGAGTCGAGTTGTCTCAGCATCTCCTGTATGGGAACGGTAGAGGCACACATAGATCTGACTCGTAGAGCCATGGTCTACGTGTACCCATAGGGTTGAAAAGGATGGATCCTCAAGGCAGCGCAAACGGCGACAACAAACATCCGCCCTAACAAACACGCACACCCCGGCTTTTGCACGGAAATTTTCCTCGATAACATAGCCGGGGTAAAGCAAGTAGGTCGTGTCATCAGGGCGGCCTATTTGTGTCTCCGTGAGAAAGAGCATATCTGGTTTCGCCGTCTCAAGGTGTTGGTGGACGGCGTTGAGGTTCGCATGGAGTCCACAGATGTTAGTGGACTCCACCTCAAATAGCGAGCTTGTGGGAGTCTGTAGAGCCGCTGTGTTGCCCAATACTCTTAAATGCGCTGCCATGATGAAAAGGAGAAAAGGGCGTGAAAAAAAGAGGTGATTGTCGTCGCAGCACCGCGTGACAAAGTGCGGGATATTGGTTTTGTCTATGATTATGAGGCATGGTGTGAGCCGACACGCCGTACGGAAGGGCCCCCGTACCCCCCCGAATATGGTCGCCTGGCCCCCACTTCCGGTCACCAACCGGCACGACGAGCCATACCGGGATTATGCGCGGTCTGGTGAGGCAGCCTTCCAGGGTGGTTAGTCCCAGTTGGGCCTCTGTACTATACCGCGGGCGGCCAGCGGCACCACCGTTTCTACGGGTCTCCCTGACCGGCGCGTCGCCCCGCACCATCCTCACTAGACTACGCCAAGACCCACTGGTCCCACTAGTGCTGCGACCACCATCACCCCTACCCGGCTATGCATTTGCTGATCCCTGAACGCAATCCAACCGAAATTGAATTACTATGAAGGGTTTTTCGCAATATTGCACGGTGGTACCAACCCGGTCGAAATTTGTGACAAATTTGTGCCGTCAAATCTCTACCACCAGTAAATTTCATAATTTCATAATTATTTTTTAATACTTTCGATTCTTTTTTACAAAGTATTAGAAAACTAATCGGTAAGTCATACTCAATTTATGGCGTTAACAAGAAAAATATGCATTCATTTAGATATAGCATGCATGGCTCAAGTCAACAATAGTGCCTGGAATACGACAATAGGCTAACCCCCGGCGCCGAATACAATTATTGGTGAAATGTGGGTGTTAATTCACCTCTGCCTAACCCTACAGGGATAATGGCGCGTATTATATGTATGTATATATTTAGATAAAGATATTATGATCAAATTTCATGATACCTCTTGATTACTCTTCCTAATAAATTCTGCGTCAGTTCTGAGGTAGGCGTCTCGCATGGCTCTTCTTAAGTCTGTGGTAAAGTGAGGACTCTCCACTAGGTACTGGTGTAAATGCGCTGCGCAGTACGTTGCCGCCGCTGGACCTGCGTGGCCATCGTACACTGCGTAAAAACTTGTGGGTTCTGTCGTCTGGAATAAATAAACAAATAAAATCGTTATTTATTTGTACTCATTATTATATTTTCATTATTATCCATAATAGTGATTTCAAAAATGATAATTCTGAACAAAATTAGCTTAATTTTAACAATTAAATCATACAAAACGATTCAAAAATGGTTGTTTGAATAAAAACCAGAAAACGTAGCATAAATCCTTATGGTAGACTCGAGTGAAAACTCTTACTCAAGGTAAGAAAAAGGGTCGGCAATTTGATGATCTGATCTTCAATAAAATATTGAAGGAGAGCAGACAGAATGTTGGTCAGAGTCAGGGTTTAGGTCACGTATTACGTCACAAGGTCACGTCAGAGTCAGGGGATAGATCACGAGCTCGAGAAGTCACGTGTCCAAATTCGAAGTGGTTTCAGCGGGATGAGTTTTTCTTTAGATGAAATTGTCGAAAAGTCGAATACATACTTTCGAATAACAGACAGAATTACGGTGGAGTACTTTATCTGTATTTTTACAGATTAGGAATGCTAATTATAATCTAAAAATTATTTATAATTGAAGGTGAGATAAGAAAACTTCCATTTAGTTAGTTATAAGTTTATCGTTAGCTTGCGCCCGGTCGTGCGAAAGATAACAATTACATATTTATATTAAGGTTAAAAGGAAAGTTGGGATTCCATTGAAATTTTATGTCTATTAATTTTTACAGACAGTGAAATCTTATTATATTAGAAACTAGCTGTGCCCCGCGGTTTGAGCTGCCGTACACGCTTCTATTTGGGTGCCAACCCACCCTCTTCGGTAGTACAGAGCTTCACCAGAAATTTACTGACCCCATATTTACAATAAAAACAAAATGGATATAAAGGATATGAATAAATCATTGACAATGTAATCTGTGAATTAATCCAGGTCTATACACTATCATTCAATCAATTCTATTCACTCTTACTGCTATTGCTTCGTCTTTTATTGCATAACAAACAAACATAAATGTTCTCATATTCATAGTAGGATTACTAACGACTAATTACATGATAATAGCGGAAGTGACTCCACAGATGACGTGTGATAGACAAGTATAATACAATATTAGCATATTGCACCTACTACAATCTATATATCCAGGGCAGGAAGCTGATCACAACACATTTTATATATAGACCATTGTATATGTAAATATAATTCTATTATTAAACGGGGAATATGAGGATATATTGTAGTAATTGTTATATCTGTTATATGCTTGTTAAAATATTCCATAAATAGATTAGGCACGATCTAGTAAATAAATTTAACAAGTGAATAAATCCATGAGATACTCACCTCGATACCGAATAACGCTTCTAAATTCCCGATTTCTACATGTCGGTCTTCCATCGTTCTACGGGAATTCTTTGCGGCACAGGAGACAGTCTTCAAGTCTCTTTGAGCAAGAGGCGGAGGGGGAGGTAGTGTGTCCAAACGGGCGTTGTCTAAGTACCGAAGGCAGACATCGTTCACGCGGGCTGTCACTGCTTGCATTAATCGGAGAGCTATGTACACTGGAAAATGACAGAAGAAATATTATTATTATTATTATTTAATCAGGCAGGTAGTTGCTAGAACTGATAATTGCCTGTATCCAATTTCTAAAACTTATTGTCTCTCCTTTTGTTCAAGTGTATATCCAGCATGTTCTTAAATAATTGGTTGATGGTTTGTGCTGAAATGATGTCATCGGGCAGCTTATTCCTCTCTCTAACCAATCTGTTACTGAAGAAGTGCTTGTGGTATCATATCAGATAGGTAACTAAGTATAGAGACCGGGAATATGTTGACCTTACACCCCGGCATCACCAGATCACAGATGAAGGTCGGATTTAGTGGTTCGAGTCCGACATAACCTCCCGGGGTTTCCGAACAGATTTCCGTACATAAAAAGGTTACTGAGTTAATAACAGGCACTGCCACAGGTCACTTTGGTACGGCGAACAGAGGCTGTTCGCCGTACCAAAGTACCAAGTGCTTGGCGGGTCAATTCAATCTCTCAGAACGGTAGTTGGTACAATTGCTGATGAATGGCTAAGGTTTGAGCGCAGGTCTTCCTTTCGGGGTTTAGAGATTGATCGCTAACACAAAATCAAGATAAGCCAAAACGAAAGAAGATTTTTTTTTTGAAATATCTTCATAAAGAACATCAGTTTCATTGTCAGAATGTGTATCATGCTATTGAAAATTTGAAGAGACTTGTAAAGCCAATAGGTCACAGGGATATAAATATTCAAAGAGAATAAAATACGTGATAGGCTATGGTTGGTTCCTATTGCTTATTCCTAACGTAGTAAGTAGTTGACAGGTGGAGCCGCCTGTTGACAGGTGGAGCCGCCTGTCACCCTAGCAGAAGCAGGCCGCGGCGGCGGCGCGCCTGACGCGCCTCCCCGTTTTCCGGGAACGAGTTGGGGACTCTGTAGTCCCCACACACCCGAGGAGAGGGCCAGATCGTGAGAGATGGCCCTGGGTCGGCCGGGGTGCGAGGGATATGCCTGTCAACCTCACCTTCGGCAACCAAAGCGACCCACAGGCGGCGTGCGTTTTAGTCGGTTCGAGTCCGACATAACCTCCTCCACCGGCTCCGGTGGGGAGGTATCCGTGGGGATTTTGCGCACGTAAAAAAAATATGTATACATACGTAATCAACAATGTACATACATATTGTACTGTAATGTACATACATATTATTATCACAAAAATAGATGTTTACTACAATTTTATAATGTGCATAATCATTTGCATTTACTCATAATCATAATACATAAGTAATAAATCATTATTAATACATAAATCATATTTGGGGTAATAATTTTCCTATATTGTGGCAAAATTATACTGGCATAACTAGTGTTACGTCAGTTAGTCCACCCCAAATAGTTAACGCAATCGTCTTGAGTGTGAACGAGTCATAGGCAGTAAGTAGGTACTATCCAACTGTTTTGTGTGTGGTTTTCCTCTATTATTATAAGAAACGTTTTATACTAGACATTGAATACACACTTGTGTGAGGTGTCGTCATAACATAATACAGTAATTTCATTTCATGTTATGTAAGTATGTTGAGGCGTGAGTTACTGAATGACTTATACTGGATCGTCTAGAATAGACGAACTGATAAATCAGATTTATTGCAATCTTAGTTTCAATTCCGGTTGAATCTGCCGTGAAAACGAATCCACACAAGAGTCCGCATGAGACGTGGTTAAGTATATATTTGTGAGAATAACTAGGAGTAGATACTTACAGACTTACATGCTCAAATAATCTTTACTTATAATATTGCCGCGTGGTTTCCGGCAGAGTAGAATTTGGGCCACCCAATCTTTGCCGCGTGGTTTCCGGCGGATATAATCACGCCTTTATCTCTGGAAGGTCAGGCAGAGGTGAATTAACACCCACATTTCACCAATTACTGAATTCGGTATCCACGTAATAGGGGTGAGCCAATTGCCGTCTTCCTGGCATTATTGTTCACTCAAACCATGCATCTGAAGCTGAGGCTGAGTCTGGGCTGTATATTTCTGTCTGATGTTAAACAGCCTTATCCCTTAGTCGCCTTGTACGACACCGCATGGCAAGAGATGGGGTGGCCCAAATTCTACTCTGCCGGGAACCACGCAACTGGTAAATAATTCAATATTATATTTAAAAAAAAAAATCATACTACATAGTTTTTCAGTATTTTAGTACCTACATAAAGTATTGCATTAGATCGAGCCGCATACAAATTCAAAAAGAGCACTTCACCTGTTATAAATGATTTTTTTTGTTTAAAAACATATCAATGCGATGCTTAGTACCATTGTAGATATACGTCTAATAACGTTTCAAAATTTCATCTAAATCAGATAATAAAAAAATAGGTTTAAAACTTTAGTTGTAAACTTATTTTTTAAATTTTCCCTAGAATGTATTGTTTTGTTAGACTAAGTCGCATACGACCACGGCTATCCTAGATATTTTCTTGTTTAATTCTGTGGCCTCTGTGGCGAGGCGGTAATGAACGCGACTGCTACGCAGGAGGCGCGGGTTCGATCCCCGCTCAGTGCAAATATTTGTATGCATGAATATGTGTATTTGCATTGGTCTGGGTGTTTCTATGTATAATATGTATGTATTTACAAAAAAAAAGTATTTAAGTATGTTTATCCGTATTCTAGATTCCATAACACAAGCTAGTTAAACTATGCTTACCATGGGTCTAGATAGCGTTGTGTAGAATGTTGTAGAATAGAATATTTATTTATTTTTCAGCAGTCGGGTTTTCATTTTTGACTTATTTTTATTTACGTCATTTTGGGGCAAGCAATAAGTATAATTTATACATATTTGAAATCTGCTAATTAAGCCCTTTCAGTTGATACCAAACACGACATATTATTGTAAATTTATTTTTAACACAGTACTTCATGACCGCTAGAGGGCGCCACATTATTATTTTTTATACCACTTAGTTGGCAGACAAGCACACGGCCCACCTGATGGGAAGCGGTTACCGTGGCCTATGGACGTATGCAACACCAGGGGCGTCACACTCGCGCTGCCGACCATGAAGAAACCTTCAGATGCCCCTCTTGAAGAACCATATATTGTAGGCGCTTGGGAAAACCGCAGCAGGGAGGTCATTCGACAGCTTGAGTGTGCGTGGGATGAACTTTCTTTCATACCGCACAGTGCGCACCGTGTCAGGTCGCAATGTGTGAGGATGAATTCCCTGCCTACGGCGAGAGGTGCGATGATAGAATGTAGCTTTTTAGAATTTAGATTCAGTGCCACATTATATAGCCTATAACCAGTGGACGACTAAGATGTTTCTAACAATACCTCATTTGTCCAGTTCTAATAAGTGGTTGAAGAGCTATGAGGGAACAGATGAACCTACATACATAGATACATAGCCTGCCAAAATCATAACCCTCCTTTTGTTTCGTCGTAGTCGGGCAAAAAGTTTAGGAACTCATGGCGACAATCAAACAAAGAAACACTCTTATATATTTTGTAAGATATCACGTTTATCAGATAATGATGACGTATTATAAACCTATGAACTGCATACTAATTGAGCATAACAATACATACTGCTATGTAAATATGGCATTGGTAACGTTCTGAAGATGAGCCGGTAATCATTTTGTTTATGATCGGTATTCAAAAATATATACATACCTATGTAGTTTGTTCACTAACAAAAAAAAATAGTTTAAACTTGGTTGAACGTAACTGTGTCTACATCTAGATATAATCTATCACAACCCAATAAATAAATATGAAAAACACCTAATTTCGTCCATTATATACTCTCATTCCAAAATAATCGGCCATAATGAGTTGGGGAGTCATCATAAATATGCTAAATTAATAAGTACCACGCCGTCTTTGGAATCAATAACTTTTAATGAACCAGTGGATCTAGCTTCCAACCCTATACCCAGATCAATTCTTCTGACTTACATAAACTTATCAGTACAGCTGTACTAGGGCTGATTTATTTCTATACTTCTATAGTGCTGGCGTGGAAAATTCCTAGCGGATATCCCGTTAAAATGCTCTTAAGACGTACGTGTCCTTTCCTCATATAGACGTCCCAAAGGACCGGTATAAACAAAGGGAACCCGAGACAAATAGTATCTACTGAAATGAATAACAGTGTGACGTTTTTGTGGAAAATAAGACATGTCAACAAAACGTTGACAGCCTCCGTGGCGTGGCGGTAGTGAACGCGGCCGCTACGCAGAAGGCGCGGGTTCGATCCCAGCTCAGTGCAAATTTGTATGCATGAATATGGATATTTGCAATGGTCTGGTCGTGCCTCAGAGAGCACGTTAAGCAGTCGGTCCCGGTTGCCATACGAACAGCGTTACAGGTATTTGGAGCCCTAAAAAAAAGTCCCATAACTGGTTTAAATGCAATGCTTCGATATTGCCTATGGGTTGTGGAGGTCACATAGCAGTCGCTTCACGGAAAATATTAAAGTTCAGCCAAATCCGCAGTTCGATTGGTAAAGCGGACCAAAGACTCCGAGGTGTACTCCAGTTTCGGATGCGACTGGGGTTAACGCTAAGAAGAAGATATGTCAACACAAACAATACTATGGAGAATAACGTTTTGGGATCTCCCTATTTTATTACTTTAAATTTTACAAGAACCTGCATTTCTTCAAGAACATTTTGCACTGAGCCACAATACATCGCTGTGGCGTCTTGAAGTGCATTGTTCAAGCAAATATCGATTAGATTATATTTTTAGATAGGCTCGGAGTGAAACAGACTGGCTACTCATGACAGTGAGCTGATGTAACAAAATAAACAAAAGGAGATTGTATGATATCACAATTTAAAGCCTTTGTCTATATTAACATATATACCTAAACAATGAAAACATTACGCACATGCGCACATTATACATTATTACATAAATGTTTATACACTTGCAATATAATTATGTACGTTAAAAAGTCAGTGCCAAATTTTTCTCTAAGCAAACAATACAATAAAATTAAGTACGTTTATTGCTTTCAAACTTTGAACCATCCTTGCGAATCAATCATTTCATAAAACAATTCACGATTGTCCGCATTTCATGATATATCAATATATCTTTGTTGCCTTAGCCATTTTTGACGAAAAACATCTATTTTATGATTTGGTATAATATAGTATGGTCATTGTAAAATAATAAAATCACTAATTCGGAACAGTCCGATTCGGATAGATTAGATTGTCGAAGATGTGTCATATCAATTTCCGTTCTGACGCTTGTTAGGATTATCACTTATCACAAGTCATAATCCATTCTTAGTGAATGCTAGCAACGTGAAAAGTATCTACTGCCAAAATTTCAAGTTTATAGGATCAGCGGTTCAGGCTCTGCGTTGATGAATCATTACTATGGGAACAAGTATATACTGGATATGACCTTCTCCAATTTTAAAATCGCGATATCTCCGAAATAGTGATCCGCAAAAAAAGTGAGTCCAATTTTGTGGGTAATTACATAATCTACAACTTTGTCCACCATAATTTTGCAATAGCGCTTGCTGGTTACGAGAAAAATGCGAGAATACAATAATTTTGACCTTGAATAAAAAAAATGCAGTCGATGGGGACTTTTGATATTTCTGCAAGAATGGTTTATTTAAGACCCCACCAATATTCAGCTCTCAAATAAATATTTTGTCGGGATTATCAATGTCTCTTGCTAAATTAAGATTCTAATTTACTAATTTAGAACTGTTTGTCTATAGTCAAAATTAAAACATTTGTATAGTTTTCTAGCAGCAATATTATCATTTACTAATTGTATACTGTCCAGATGTTCAGTATTAGACCCGTTGTGGTCCTGACCGAATCGATCTGGATATTTTTTCTGCTAATTATTCAGTTTGGCCTGGAATGGTAAAATAAATTAAAAAAGTACAAACAATAAAGAATTGTGAACGGCCGATGCGAGGTTGTTCTCCGACCTCAGTTTATTGCACCTCTCAAAATTTCAAAATATTCATGTTACGATTTTAAAAAGCTTGCAATTTACACATTTAAGCATCTAGTATAGTTGCAAAGATGCTTTCTAGGTTATTTCTTATATATATGAGATTACTAAAACCGTTTGATGTCGATCACCTACGAATCTTACAGAGTCTAGGTCTAGGAGAACTAAACTGTATTACTACGAGTATATTTTGCCCAATGAATTTCATTGAGTGTTACGTGAGAATTCAGACTTGTTACGAATGTACACATGTGGCAGCCTTAGTTTTTATCATGGAATTTACGCACTTTTTATACGAAATATAAAAACTGGTCAAACATCTAAGTTTGTTTTCATCATTCTAATCATAATTGTGACTACTTTATGTCATAATGCCCATTGTAGGTGCTGGTACGTTTATCTTAGTATAATAGACTGTAACATTATGAAACAATTTTTCTATAATTTGTAACAAAAAAGTGAATATAACAAACAAAGCACAAAGTTATATTACACAAGAACGCACACGATCCACAGGATAAAATCTGAAGCACGATTGTTTCTGATCGACCGTGTCGACTATTTTAAAGAACTAATAAACCTACTGGAATAAACTGTCCAATGTTCTCTTATATTTATTTTTATATATTATCCTGTTTCTTTCCGGTTGTTAAATCTGTCCATGTAGTGCAGAAATTATCCTCCGTAGTGGTTGTTAGGATTTTGGGATACAAACCCAAAACATAAAAGTCGAACGTCTTACCTATACTACGCTACAGTCCGCAAAAGAGGAACTTTTCTGTCAATTCAGAATTCAAGATTTTCGTGAACGCACCTGATTCGTCAGACTTGTAGCCAAACTCGTTGGGTGTTTTCTTCGATGCTACTTGCACCTCGTCAAGTATGATCCGCCGCAGCGGAGTCATCAATGCTTGCGGGCATTGTCTGAAAAATAAAACAAGAATATTTAGTAGGTTCAGGTCGGATACAGTTTGTACAGTAGGTACATTCTTGTACTGTTGATTTATAAGGCTCTGGAGTAACTAGACCAAAGGAAATCCGTTGTAGTTCTAGACAGCTTTCATATATTAGTAAGCTAGGTTATAGAATACCTATATTTAACAACGTAACGTAACTTTGAATCTAAATTCATAAATTTTATGGTCCCATTGATTGGTAGTCTGAAACACTAGTTCGTAGTGATAATTCAAAAACAAACATCATTCCTACACAAGCGAATACTTGTTAATTTTTCAATATACTATCAACAACTGCCTAGCCTTACTACTACTTACTCCCAATTATGTAAGCGTTGTCTAATAGAGTCTAAATAATGCCAATGTATAGAAAACAGAATGTGACGTCAATAGAATTGAAATCAATGAATAGCTATATTGTTTCAGTTGAACGGTGATAAAGTTCATACTGTGCCTACCGCAATTGTCCAATAATGGCACAATTACACACGCACATAATATAATATTACACACTAGGTTTCAACAGTATAGCAGTAATTCTAACGACAGACAACGCAAGAATAAAGCTCAAAGAAGGACGTAGAAGCATATCCGCGGTATTTGCCAAATATCTACAGTAAACATTTTTCATCTCCAGTAATTAAAGGATCATACATAATGAAACTTCAATGATTCCTTCAGAAGAACGAAGGTAAACCTCAATTATCGCCTCAGGACTATGGAATGGAATGAAAAGGGACTCTTTTGTCCGCACTTAGCCTCCTTTTTGGGCCATTGTGCGTGTAGAGTACTGGCTAGAGTAGCCAGCCTAGCTCCGCCCGGAAAACAGCAAACAGCAGAACCTTACTGGGGACTTCACAGGCTTCGCGAAGCGACCTCAATGTACCGAGGATTTGTGATCTTTGGTGGGCTACTGCCTCGCATTCCAGTATTACGTGGGCGGCCGTTTCCTCGGTAATAAAACACCATCTGCAAAGGGGACTGTCCGTAACACCGAGATGGTGTATTAGGTGCTTGTGGAGGGGGCAGTGGCCCGTTGTTGTCCCCATTATTGTCCTTAGACTTATTCTGTCTAGTTTTAGGAGACGTTTCGCCGCAGGACTAGACAGGGTAGGTAAAAACTTGGTACAACTACAACTTTATCAGGCAGTCGCACTTTACCAGTTATATCAAAAGTGAAATGTAGATGGGTTAACGTAATGACAGGGTTTCAAACACGCAAGCTCACGATTGAAAGGCCAGGGGTGGATCCACCCCTTCAAGTAAGGGGTTCTTTTACACTGTATTTTTCAAACACCTAATTGACAAAGCAGCATATAGGTTATTTAGCGCTAAATTTCTAGAATCATCCAGACCATGGTCTATCCACGTGGCAAATTATACTCATCAACTTATTCACGCCATTCTCCCTCTGAAGTAGGCAACCATATTTACACACAAAGGCTAACGAGGTGGTGATCCTTTCTTATATTTTTCCCTTTTCAATATATACCGAATTTAACAATCGTTTAATCCTAAATGCCCGATTGATGACAACAGGGTTATCTCCTATAACGTGGAAAATATTTACGTATAACACGCCTCTGCCTGCCACTTCGTGTAAAACGTGGGAATGTATGGGTGTGCTGTAACTCTGATTCCAAAACGATAGCCTCATCTGTGAAGAAAAATCGCTATCTACCCTATGAAGAACAGAAATAGGTATTTAATAAATAATAAAAATCATATTATTTTTCGTATTATGTAAACACATAACTGTCATTTATATAATAATCCCTCAATTTATAAACACTGCATACAGTTGATGATATCTTTAATAACGCTTTCTCTTTATTTTAATAAGTTAGTTTAGTAATTACTACTAATTGGAACTGTTTTACTTGCTAAGTACCAACTATCATATTCATAAGAGAGGCTCTACACATAACAATTTCGAGGTTTGCTACGTATGCATTGGCAGATAATTGAATCCAGTTAAAAAGCATCGAAGAAGAATCTTGGTAGGCACAAAAGCTTTGAAAATATTAATATTGCACATTTTTTTAATAAGAAAATTTGATACTATGACATACGGACGCACCTGACGTCCAATTAAAGGGTCCCATTATTGCAATTCCGCAATGGAAACTTCCTTTTGTAAAAAAAAAGCGCATTAAGTTACGTTCGATGAATTTCCGGTACGCAAACAATGCAGGGCAGATGCTAAGATATCACAGAAAAAAACGGATTCGATGCGTAAAATTGAACATTTATTTCAATTTTTAAAATTAAGTTTTATGGGCCGATTAATTGCTACTTGTGGTCAAAAATTATGTTGCGCCGACACCAAATAATCTTGGGAAAAGGGCAGGAGGATGATGATGATGATGTGGTCAAAAAACGTCAAAAAAAAAATCATCCGGTTTGACTTTTTCTAATTGAGTGATATTTTCAGATGACAGACATGTATAGAAGATATTGTTGAACAATAACAAATCTAAAATGAAAGTCTGCCTTTGTTGATATGACGCATCTTATCAGCAGTGAGATAACGATATCTAGTCTCGCAGTGAAATTTATAACGACACGCATCTTTTAATTTTTATGGGGAATGCTTCTAGTTTAGTATAAATATTGCAATCTCGATAAATTGCAATATTGAGTAACTTATTAAAAATTTGTATGTTCAGTCTGCATGAAAAATGATGATGATGCTTCCGACCTATTTCGGCCATGGCGACCACTTCGACTCCTAGTCGGCTCGGCGCTGATGCGCTCGAAGACGGCTAACTTAGCCGATCTTCGCGGTGAACTCTCGTGTACAATGAGGACACGTGAGAACACCACCTATGTAATGGTACTGAATGACAGCGAGTGGGCGGACTTACAGCTCATCGCGTTTAGCGTCGAGGTTCGCCTTACGTTGTTCCTCGAAATCGCTTACTTGTCTTTGTACCATCCTGCGCCATTCTGGAAGTTGTGCTGTCAAACCTTCTCATTGAGACGGTTGAATGTTGCATCTTTACATATGACGCTTCTGAACATCTTTAAACCTGAGGAGTTGGCCGCCATGTTTCCGCTTGCCCTCCTCTAATTCAGAGTAGAAGACGTTTCGCCACTCTGTACGTGTATTTTTTTAGTTTTATATTTGCAAAGCGTAGCTTTGCAAATATATCTAGTATGTATAGTATACCTACTACCTGTGCCGTACCACACTATGCAGAGCGCGTTAACAATATTGCACGATATTATGGCAAGTGGTTACCACGTTTTAGAACGCTGAGAATACCAAAAATGTCACAAACATGAGTCGAAAGTCATTATCCCCCCTGACCTGACCAGGGTTTCCCCCTAACCCAGTAAAAAGCCAAAGAAGTTAGGTAAAGCCTTCAGCACTCTCATGACATGTAAGCAAAGTAGTATAAAAAAACATACAGTATACTTAAAATCGATGTTAAGTGAGATGATGGTACCTAAAAGGCATATTTAGTTTTCACTATAATCGATACCTACTCGAAGGTTGTTTTGGTTTGTTCACAGATAAATCTAGATAATATCTAACTTTAGTTATATTCGTCATTCGCCATAGTCCTTGAAAGATATAGCACCTATAGTAACCACCCATGCATTTATCTCTCAAATCAATATTTACAAAACAGGTGAACACGATAGCAATGTGTACACACACTTAGTTTCAAACTTCTAACTGAATAATATAAAATGTAGTTGATAAGATAAAATATTGTTTTCAATGCGGTCAATACACTAGCAGACAATTTAGTCTCAGTAAATCAATTGTGCTTGTATCATGCATGATTAACGGGACTTGCGCAGATTGGTTTAATATCGTTAAAGCTGTTAAACAGGGATGATATTGATGCAGCAGGGATGATGTGTAAGATAGTGAAGTTAGCTAGGGCTGTATTGCCTATTTATAGTAATTAAATGGGCAATAAGGGTATATATGGATTAAGAATGAATGAACAGGTCTATCAAAGGCCATCAAAGGTTTTCTATACTATAGCCTGGTGATCAGGTTACATTAGGATAAGCATCATCGGAGTAGAAGTAATATGAACTTGATGGTTTTAAAAGAATAATTCGAATTCGTAGTAGAAGAATAAAGTACATAGTTACCTACTCTAATTTATGTCTTTAGAATGTTGATATCTAAACACGTAAGCCTTAACTAGAAGAATTTATAGATACACTAAAAGGTAAGTCAACATGAAGTCAACAATTTTGTGATACGCTCGAATAATCGTTTGCCTATAATGCCTTGCCTAATAATTTACTTCGGAGTTTCGAAGAAAACGTCTGAATCTTTACAATTTTATATTGTATCAGATTGTATCTATAGACCCGATTAACCTGTAACACTCATGTTGATTTTAAGGCTTTAGTAATATACATCGGTAATTAAATCATCCTACACACCCATTACACTTAAGACACGTGGGATGTTTATTTATTTTCTAAACCAGACAACAACTGTTTGTTGGATATTGGACACAAGTTATTGGATTCTGCACACACCTGTCTTTCATTCGGGTGATCATACTAACAGATGCGGCTACCCATCACTCACCATAAATATATCCCGAGTCATTTCCCATAATACACTTAGAAAATGTCCTTTTTCCTTTTAATAAAAAGAAAAGAAACACAATCAAACTATTTCATTACATTTGGGTTTATAAGACTATATCAGGTGTAGTTACCTGATCATACTAACAGATGCGGCTACCCATCACTCACCATAAATATATCGCGAATCATTTCCCATTTTACACTTAGAAAATGTCCTTTTTACTTTTAATAAAAAGAAAAGAAACACAACCAAACTATTTTATTACATTTGGGTTTATAAGAATATAATCAGGTGTAGTTACCTGATCATACTAACAGATGCGGCTACCCATCACTCACCATAAATATATCGCGAATCATTTCCCATTTTACACTTAGAAAATGTCCTTTTTACTTTTAATAAAAAGAAAAGAAACACAACCAAACTATTTTATTACATTTGGGTTTATAAGAATATATCAGGTGTAGTTACCTGATCATACTAACAGATGCGGCTACCCATCACTCACCATAAATATATCGCGAATCATTTCCCATTTTACACTTAGAAAATGTCCTTTTTACTTTTAATAAAAAGAAAAGAAACACAACCAAACTATTTTATTACATTTGGGTTTATAAGAATATATCAGGTGTAGTTACCTGATCATACTAACAGATGCGGCTACCCATCACTCACCATAATATATCCCGAGTCATTTCCCATTTTACACTTAGAAAATGTCCTTTTTACTTTTAATAAAAAGAAAAGAAACACAACCAAACTATTTTATTACATTTGGGTTTATAAGAATATATCAGGTGTAGTTACCTGATCATACTAACAGATGCGGCTACCCATCACTCACCATAAATATATCGCGAATCATTTCCCATTTTACACTTAGAAAATGTCCTTTTTACTTTTAATAAAAATAAAAGAAACACAACCAAACTATTTTATTACATTTGGGTTTATAAGAATATATCAGGTAGTTACCTGATATATTCTTATAACCCAAATGTAAAATGTGTTTCCGGCAGAGTAGAATTACGGCCACCCCATCTCTTCCCATGCGGTGTCATACAAGGCGACTAAGGGATAGAGCTGTTTAACATTAAACAGATATAGGTATACAGCCCAGACTCAGCCTCAGATGCATGTCTCGAGTCAACAATAGTGCCCGGAAAACGGCAATAGGCTCACCCCCTATTACGTGGAACCGAATACAATTATTGATGAAATGTGAGTGATAATTCCTCCTCTGCATAACCCTCCAGGGATAAAGGCGTGATTATATGTATGTAAATAATTTCAGTTGAAATGTCTCTGGAATTGTCTAAACTTTACTTAGTCTTACAATTAACTACTTTACATTCTTACAATTACGACAACAACATTATTACGAAAATAGCATTGCAATCGAACAAACCTCAAATCGGATTTTCGTTTGTCCAGCTGTTACCCACACCCATAGCTACGACTGCACGCGTGAATTTCTGATCCTCTTTCCGTTACCCACAGGAACTAAGGAATCTACTCTCGTCTTTTTCCAGACTTATATAGTATACAAAGTTTTGTTTTTATCATATTAAGTGTAATGTGATGGACAGGATAGCATTCTAATCTATCCAAAGTCTCATATTTTATACCTATCTTTGCAACTCTAGAGATGACGATAAACGGCAGAGACAGTACCAACTGATATATGACCAATGAAATCATTGAATAAATAAATCCCTCGGCCGTTCACACCGCAGCAGGATTGAACATGTGTAAGTTTCCCTCTGTTTAAAAGCCGTAGTTATAAAATAAAATGCGGACGTGTACGTCTGTCCGTACAATACGTTAAGAGTTCGGTGACCCTACTCCTAAAGTGAATGCATGCTACATTCCCATAAGAGTTGACACAGTGTTCTGGATACAACTGGTTATACTATTGATATCCTTTCAGGAAGATGTTGCCTGGTTAGAACAATGCAGAGCTTGTAAAACTATTTGTTAGTAATATTTAATTTATGAGAAGATTGTACCATGGAGTAACTAATGGTATTTCATATTTGTACAGTCGTCGGTAGAGAACGTTTACTAGACAGGATGTTTTTACGAAAAGTGCACGAAGGAGACAAAATATGAATAGAGAAACGCAAATTGAAATTATTTTTAGTACCTACCCGGAACGTTTTGGTGTATAACTTTGACCACCAAAATATTCTGCACTTCCTATATTTATGTTATAATTGGTCGTTCGTTCGAGGACACAGAAGCGATATATGAAACATTTTAGTTTTACTAAATTAACCTTAATGATTTTTATAGAAAATGGATTTCAAACAGAGAAAATTCGTAATGTGCGTAAAGACCTTTATTTATCATCTGCTTGTCTTTAAGCGGGTTGTTGTCTCTGGCCTGATTAAATAAAATTTAAAAAAAAATTGATGATATAAGATCATCAATTTTTTTTATACCACTTAGGTGGCAAACAAGCACACGGCCCACCTGATGGGAAGTGGTTACCGTGGCCTATGGACATATGCAACACCAGGGGTGTTACACTCGCGCTGCCGACCACGAAGAACGACCCCATATTGTAGGTGCTTGGGAAAACCTCAGCAGGGAGGTCATTCCACAGCTTGAGTGTGCGTGGGATGAAGTTTCTTTCATATCGCACAGTGCGCACCGTCTCAGTTCGCAATGTGTGAGGATGAATTCCCTGCCTATGGCGATAGGTGCGATAGCATTAAAATTATGTAAATATGCCATTAAAATTATAAAAAAAAAATACTATTACTATTTACAATGCATTACACTATTCATTACAATTCAAAGGAACAATGGTATTCAAACTCATTTACTACCTAAATAATTCATGTTTGTTCGCTAAACCAAAATTGTGTAAATTCCTTTCGGTATTTAACTATTTGCAGAGTAAACAATGCTCTCAGAGCGTTGACACGACTTCGTATTACTATCATGAACATCCGCATCAGCCCACGCGGTCTCGCGCGCCAATTTATGCATCGACGGTACCAATCCTACGACCTCAACCCACAGGCCCTAGAGAAATTATATTCATACAATGACACTAAGCATCTGTGTCAAGAGAAAGTGGCTAGTGTTGCATTAAGATCAAATACTGTATGCAATCACAGTCGAATCGAATTGATGACCTCAGAGTAGAATCGATTGCCAAGTTTCACAAATCTATTTTGGAGTTGTTACGTGATAAATATTATTCATTGCACACCTAGGATCAGAACTAAGTTATATTTTATCTGGTTGAGCGCATTGATATAACACTACGGAAGTAAACAGGTTTTAGTTTTATTGGTTTAAAAGAACAACAAAACTAAAAAGTATTTGAAACTGCATTGAAACAAGGTACGAGGGGTTGATATATCTGCACACGTGAGAAATCTTCATTAATCTCGAAGACTGGTTTGAGAAGTCGATCAAATCGTACTGCGCCAGCGAGGTGAGATAAAGCCTATGACTTTTTTGTGTGCAGTAATCCCCTGTAGCTTCACCTCACCGAAGTCAACGATGAGGTGGGTATGTAGGACTTTAACCGACTCACGATGTTTCATCAGATCGGCTTACGTAGCCAGGGAATCTAGTGTGCTCTAAAGAAGATCTTCCAGATGCCCCGATTGGTACTTTCGTTTGAAAACAGCGGAGTTTTCAAAATCTGAAGTCGTTTCGTAGAATGAATAATTGTACTACAGGTACTGATTGCAGATAGCAGTTATCTCATAACTAACGTAATTGTGTACTACTTATTCATTGTTATCTTTGGTCACACGAGCTTAAAGTTTCAGACAGCCTACTAATGCTGACATGTTATTGATGCATAACGTTATTCTCACGAGTTTGCTTTCATATTAAATTTGCAGATTTATTATGACCGAGTTCAACAATATTTACACCACACACTTTAATCTTTGTCTTAGCCTTTTCCCAACTCAGTTTTGGTCGGCTTTTTGAAGATGTTCATAACTGTCGAACACGATTGAAGATAGGTAATAAAGTGAACAGCTCACTTTATTGTATTTATTATGTTGACAGCCCGTGTGTTGCGACGGTAGTGAACGCGGCCGCTAAGCAGGAGGCGCAGGTTCGATCCCTGCTCAGTGCAAATATTTGTATGTATGAATATGGATATTTCATTGGTTTTCCTCATAGAGCACGTTAAGCCGTCGGTCCCGGTTGCCATGCAAACATATGTGAAAGCTTTGGATGGGACTAGAATTAACGCTTTTTTTTACGTGCACAAAATCCCCACGGATACCTCCCCACCGGAGCCGGTGGAGGAGGTTATGTCGGACTCGAACCGACTAAAACGCCCGCCGCCTGTGGGTCGTTTTGGTTGCCGCAGGTGAGGTTGACAGGCAGATTCCTCGCACCCCGGCCGACCCAGGGCCATCTCTCACGATCTGGCCCTCTTCTCGTGTGTGGGGACTACAGAGTCCCCAACTCGTCCCCGGAAACGGAGAGGCGCGCCAGGCGCGCCACCGCCGCGGCCTGCTTCTGCCTGGGTGACAGGCGGCTCCACCTGTCTCCCCCAGGCCGCTCAACTAGACTTAACGCTAAGATGAAGAAGTAGATTGTATCGCATTTAGTTGTTAAGGAACCGGCCTTATAACCTACAGAACCTGAGTTCGAATTCTGACCATTACACGACGTAAACCCAATCCTAAAACAAACATACAGGGAGTAACAAAAAAAACCAGTAATGTCAGTTACTATTACTCTCTTCAAAAAAAACTATAGTGACCCGTTCAGTATACAGAACCCAGCAAATATGAAGTTATGTACTTCGGCGTGATATAATGCAAGACATAATATGCAATGGCATCGTAACACACAATTTACGCTATCTTACGGCATACGTTGTGTTAAATGGAGCATTCTGCAAATTACATACAAGTGTGTTAATTACGATTATACGTTTTGAAGAAGAGGCACAATCAAAAGAAGTAAGGGTGTTCCTACCCTCTATTATATACTTTTTTTTTTATGTAGAGCACTTCAATGAGACTTCACTTCGCCTTCATGGCGCAATTCGATGCTAATTTGCACCCTGTAGGAAGAAGTAATCTTTATGGTGTGGTAAAGAAAAGAAGCGCCAAACTGTGTGTGCGTGGATGGAATAGTTTGCACCATATGAAAACGGGTATATTATCCCAGTATATGTTGTTCTGAATAAGAAAAAAAAGGGGGTTCATTAAAATTTTGCAGAAACTCGAGGCAATAAAATAAAATTGAAAAGTAACAGTACTGTGCAGGGCCATTTTAGAAATGAGTACAGTTCCAGGCAGGAAGTAATCGGTCTTTTACGGAGGACACTAAAAAACCGGCACACCTTTTTCACAGCTCCGAGTTTGTTCCTTTTTGGTTAGAAAAACAACATGGGAATTATCATCGCACTTATTTCGGATTGTTTGCTATACTTTGGCAACCAAATTTGCTTTCCAGTTCCATGGTCCCATAAATATTCATCAAGGTATTTATATAGTTTATTATGGTCCTTTTATCTGCCTACATAAAAGTAAAGAAAAATGTACAAGCAAAGATTGCAAATTCTTTCCAACCTAGTTAACTTTTAAATAAATGGAATTACCACATAACTATTACATGTATAATAGTTTAAATAGAGATAAGTTTTGTAACCACATAGGCTTTAACGATCTTACAAAATATCATGCATAGGTCATATAACTTTCAACTGACTTCTAAAAGAAAGAAGGTTCTCAATTAGATTGGTATTTTCTGCTTACCGAAACGAACACTTAAAGGTGTATGTATGTTATATGTAATATATATTATATAGGACGAACGCTGGACCAATGACGATGACGAATGAAATCTACTATGTCTACATACGTCTAACGCACCTCCTGACCTTGTAAAGAATTGCGGCGCGAGGCGTACAAATTGCGTTAGTCAGTCTGGCTGAGTCTGGCAGATGTGTCCTTACAGGTCTTTACATGCATACGAGAACTCGTTCATTTTATACACCTATATCGTCCGAAGGACAGTTTTTTTTTTTTTTTTACGTGCGCAAAATCACCACGGATACCTCCCCACCGGAGCCGGTGGAGGAGGTTATGTCGGACTCGAACCGACTAAAACGCACGCCGCCTGTGGGTCGTTTTGGTTGCCGAAGGTGAGGTTGACAGGCATATCCCTCGCACCCCGGCCGACCCAGGGCCATCTCTCACGATCTGGCCCTCTTCTCGGGTGTGGGGACCACAGAGTCCCCAACTCGTCCCCGGAAGGTCCGAAGGACAGTGCGTGACTAACAGACATTTACCTATGTAACTATTTAATGTACGTAATGATGACCCATAGATTTTTATGGCAGAGCGTACCTACTTCCGAAACACGTAATATACAAAGTATACAGCTATATATTAGCTTGAAGCTATGACACATCGACATAGTAGTTTTCCGCACAACAAGTGGTAAGGTTAGTACCTTACCACTTGACAGGTAGGTACACACACAGTGTAGTGTACTACGCGTGGTTCGTTCACGATCAGTGCGCTGCGGTTGGGATGAGTATGTGCCCCGTTTGTTCCGCCAACCATAAAATTGTTACACTAGCAGGAATATAGTTTTAACATATATCCATTCCATAATTATATGCAATTATGACAACAACCCCTTTGTATTATTCAACAGGTAGAGTACATTTTTGTAATCATGTTATGTAAATAAAAAAACGTAAATGAAAACACCTGAACAATTATTTACTTAGTATTAAGAACAAAAGGCGGCATAAGCTCTTATTGACATGGGAAGGTCAATGGTCTATCAACAGTTTCGTTCGTAAAACCAGAAAATCCATATAGTAGATGACACACTCACTACGAAATATTGTTACGAGCCCACTGTAGTGATTACACTGCCCCAATAAATAGATATTTGTGAACTTGAGAAAATTTACAATCTGTGCACTTTTTATACCATCTTTCCTCTCGGGGTAGGGAGATAAGACAGTAGTTACTCTCAAAAAAGTCAACTTAACAATGAAAAAAATAAGTAAATTGCAAGTTTCCGAGTGCAAATTTTTAATACAACTGGGAAATTGCTGATTGTGATGGCAGAAGAAAACTGGATCTATTCCAAACATAAAGCTGACATAGTTATGGCAAATGGCAGGTTGTTCAAATATACTGTTGGAATTGTAAATGATATGATGTTGTTAACAAAAAAAGAGAGTATTATCCCTAGTTCAAATTTTGGAGATGAGCAAAAAATTACAGGCTCAGTTTTAATTATTATTATTTTATTCATTATTTTATCTACTCTAAATCTGGTGTCTAACAATGGGTGTGTATGCTGTGGGTGTCATTTTACTAGTAACCAAAATTACTAATAATATTGCTCTCCCACCCTTCCAGCCAAGCTAAATTGTTGGGATCCTGCTGGTTGACAATAGAATAGACTCAATTTCATGATAACTACACTAAGATGCCTCTATCTTAAAACATAATCTCATGATTAGAAACTGTTACAGTATGAAGAAAAATTGTCATTGACTACATCCAATATCATGTTGTGTTCCCGGCGGTGAGTAGGGTAGCCAGAGCTCACTGGAGAGTTTTTGTGCAGTCAGTGGGACGACCAAAGGCTTGTCCTGCTTTGTCCTCTACACTGACAGCACAAAATCTCTGTTCTTACAGGGTCGGCAGCATGGATGTGACTCCACTGGTGTTACACACGTTCATAGGTCATGGTAACCACTTTCCATCAGGTGGGCCGTGTGCTTGTCTGCCACCTAAGTTGTATAAAAAAAAACAATCTTATTAGAAAGGAGAGAAACGCACAAGAGACAACAAGCAGGTTGAGGTTGAGTATACATAAAATACAAAAATAGGACAGTAATAAATAAGTCAATAAGTCTTAGAATATTTGTAAAATTCAATTTTTGCACTTCCCTTGTACACTATTATGCCTAATAGTTATTATTATTACAGCCACAACAACATTATTTCAATAAATTTTCCTGTGTTGTTATAAATAAAAAAAACATTATGTAGATAAAATTAAACAGTTTCTGATTAGAATTTATGAGACTATTTCAACTCTGCATTATACACAATATAATAATCTTATGTTTTTTAGAGTTCCATAACCTCAAAAGGATAAATGGAACCCTTATATGATCACTTTGTTGTTGGTCTGTCTGTCAAGACCTTTTCTCAGGAATAGATGGAGGAATCAAGTTGATACTCATATCATAAACTCAGGTCTATAACGTATAAAAACTGTGCAAAAACCAATCTTCTAAGTCAACACATTCAAAATATGTTACAGTTTACGTAGTTTAAGTTATGGAGCCCTCGGTGCACGAGTTCGACTCGCACTTGACTGGCTGTTTTACCCGGGATAGGTAGAAACCACAGCATACCAGTTGTTTCCATCCTAACATCCTTCACATGCTTCCTTTTCTGTCATTAATCTTTTTATACAAACCTGACAGTTTCAAGTTTTTATGACCTACCCTTCTTTCATGTCATTAATTATATCTTTTTTTTACTGGTCATGCATATTTACTAACTACAAAAGCATAGCTAGGATATTCCCCTCAATAAAACATTTTTAAATCTGTAATCATTCATTCTTATTGGAAAAAATGTTCTGGTATAACTATTTGCAAACATTTATATATCTCAAAGATAAAAAAATCTTATTGGTTCCTAAAATATGAAGCCATAAAAATATTGCAACATTACCTACTAATTGGTAATCACAACGAAGAAAACAAAATAAAAATTTCAAATTGGAATCCACTTTAAATGAAACAGAAAAAGAATACCTACCCTACAATATTTTAATAAATAATTAATAACAATGAAAAATAAACCAAATGGATCAAATGTATTATGAAATGTTTATTTGTTTAAAGTTATAATTGGTTTGACTCAATTATTGATATAAACGCTTAGTCAACAGGTTTTTTTTTCATTTAATCTTTGCATCCTTATCTTATTGGATTGTACAGTACTAATTGTAGGTATAGTGAATGTGTTTGTCTTATCAGTATCAGGTAAGTCTATCAATGCAGTCTGTAGTGCATTGAATATTATTCAGCCTATAAGCACATTGAAAGTAAATGCGTTCATACTCACTTTTCGCTGAGATATTGAGTGGTCCAATATAGAACTTCGCCTGGTAATTCTGATTCAGTGATAGTGTACCCAATTATGTTAACAGGCAACTGATCTTCCGGATTAACAGTAGCGGCAAAATTTTCAAAAAATACTCTGTATGATGTCAAATAGTCCTCCTTTTCGCCCATTGTCGGATATTTGGTCAAATCACAAAAGTAACACTAAAATTAGGCGTCGAATCAACAAACACTTGTAACGAATGCAAGTAAAACTAGATTTAAGTTGAAGTTGTCTTACGAAATACTACTATTTACTAAATATTAAGCACTACACTTCACTAAAATATAACACCTCAGAAAACAATAGAACGCACTGTTTTTAATAATTGTATTATTCTCGTGTTCATTGATATATCAAAATAAAAATCACATCTCTTTCATACTTCTCCGCTCTTGTTGTCACATCTCA
Organism: Eilema griseolum; assembly: GCA_963662185.1. Taxonomy (NCBI): domain Eukaryota; kingdom Metazoa; phylum Arthropoda; class Insecta; order Lepidoptera; family Erebidae; genus Eilema; species Eilema griseolum. The sequence continues at coordinate 20,158,366 of OY759240.1, read as the reverse complement.
TTTGCCTTGCCAATAACCACCAATAACTGCCACAAAAAACCCACACCCGTCCGTTCCAAACATGCAATAAGTCTGATTTTAGATCATTCAAAAACATATTTAGTAAACTAGTTTATTGAATTATCTATTATTTCCAATTTCAATAGTAAATAATTGTTAAGTAAAAATTACGAAATATAAATTGTAATTTTTTTATTAAAAGACTTAAATTGTTTTAGTTTCAAAACGCTTTTATATTGTAGCAAATGTCACTAGATGACAACCATAGACAATAGAAAGAAAATAAAAATGAAGAACCACAGTTAATATAAGTTAATAAGAATTATATTATATTATCTGTGATATAAGGTATTATTATAGCTATTTATGAATCAATGTGTTAACCACAAACTAACAACTACTAATAAGAGATAATGCATAATAAAAGCACCAAGCACCTAGAGTGGACACTAACCCGATGGTGGACACTTTCGTAGAAAACCCGTTATTTTAAGAAAAGTGTTTTTTGTTTTGTATTTTGATATTGTTTGTGTTTTGTGTTGATATTATTGACGTGACAACGTCTTATAAATTGGTTTGCCGGGTGACACTTCAAGAAACTGCGTTACGCTCCGCTCACGTTATGCGCTCACAATGAGAGCGAGTGAGAGGCACGCGTCCCTTCCACTCGGGCATGGTTAGCCCGCCTAAGAGCGAGAGAGACAGACATAAAAAGTTAAAGGCACGCGTCCCTTCCACTCGAGCACAGTTAGCCCGCCTAAGAGCGAGAGAGACAGAGCGAGAGAGAGAGAGTGAGAGAGATAGGCATACACACTGAGTGTAAATGAATTGCCAATATGTGTAAAGGTAAAAATAAAATTTTGTTAATATGAAATTCAGTGCGAGATTCTTTGTATAAATTAATGTTTTAAATATAATTCTTTGTATAAATAAATGTTTTAAATTGTTACTATTATTTCATCCTTCTTCCTACTATACGAATGAATATTCACATTAAAATTATTTTACCACTCAAAGTCGTTGTCACGTAAAACTTTCGCCCGTATACCGACTTTACAGGCAACCAATTTTTTTTTTGTTTGTGTTTTGTTTTATAAGAATAATTACTTAAGACGCCTATCAGACATATTCAAAAATTCGCAACACTGTTCTAAGCAAATTTTGATTTGGCAACAGTTGAAAGCAAATAATGTAGGAAAAAAAATAACGTAACACAGTCATGTTGTTTCTTAAAGTTTTTGTTAAGGATACCTACTAATTTTTATAGGTGTGATTTTTTATTTATTAATAATGATTATAACTAATTTTCGTATGGATGTTAAAAATGGAGTACAATTTCGAAAAAATACCTATGTTTAAGTAAAAGTATTCGTTACACGTATTGCTGAAATTGCAAAAAGTTAATGAACAATAAACAAAATAATATTAACAAATAAAACATAACATGAAAGTAATGGAATTAATTGCATTTAACTGAAATTGTGATCGAACCCGAAACCTCGTCTCAGCAGTCCATTACCCATACCACTAGGCTACCGCAGTACTTTTTAAGCTAACAAAGTAAAAATGTGTTTTTTCTGATTAATAAAATTTTATGAGAAAATTATGAATTGTAACAGGTATTAAATAAATTTCTACATCTTTTAAGATAGGTTTTCGAAATTTGTAAAATACCTAATTGTTCATACCCTGTTTCCCCGTCTTTAACTCACTTTTCACGCTAAAGGGTAGTCTATTCCTATAAAAGACAGTCTGTTCCCAAACTCTAATCAATATCTATACCAAACAACAATATCAGTTCAGTGATTAAGGCATGAAAGCGTAACAGACAGACAGAGTTACTTTGGCATATATAATATTAGAATGGAAATATGGATATGGATTACTATGAATGTGGATGGATATGGATGTTAATTACCAACTGTCCTCGGTAAAAGTAATAAATTAAACCTTAGTAGGCTATCAGCTACAAGGAACCAAAAATGAAGAAGAAGCACGAGGTGAAGGATGAGTCTGAGGACCATGATGACCATGATGATGATGATGATGATAATGATAATGACGACGATGATGATGATAATCATATTGATTATGGTGATAGCGATCATAATGAGGTTGAAGTTGGGACTTTTCCTCGCTGTGTGCGTTCTACCGCCTATACAGTGGTTAATACTCAGATGAATTGTTTGACATGGTGCACACAGCTACATTCCATCATCGTACTAGCGTGGCAATTCATCCTCACACATTGCGACTTAAAACGGTGCGAAAGGAATTTCATCCCACGCACGTTCAAGCTGTGAAATGAACTCACTGTTGTGGTTTTCCCAAGCGATTATAATATGGTGTTCTTCAAGAAGGGCTTTAGAAGGGTTCTTCAGGATCGACAGAACGAGCATAAGGCCTCTGGTATTATATAGATCGTGGTAACCACTTCCCATCAGATGGGTCGTGTGCCTGTCTGCCACCTAAGTGGTATAAAAAAAATCTTTCCCAAAACGCACACATACACAGTGTGATATTACTCGTTGGGATAACGTGTAGCATCCAGTAACACCTGTGACACGTTGCGAATTTCTTTCCCCGTAACAGTTGGTAATGTGATAAACGGCTTGATTCTCACAACGCCTAATACGCCTAATGTGCACTCCTGGGTTTGCTGGAAGAAAATTCAATTTTGAGTTAAGCTCTCCTTTGTACATTACTTCTATTTTTCTGTAAAAATGTAAATTTGTGTATGAGTACATACATACATACATACATAAAATCACGCCTGTCTCCCATAGGGGTAGGCAGAGATCACGGATCTCCATTTGCTACGATCCTGACATACTACTCTCGCTTCATTCACTCTCATTACATTCTTCATGCACGCTCGTCGGTTTAGAGTACTCCTGACCTGCCCCTTTTCTAAAACTTCCCCGATTTGGTCCAGGTATGTGCGCCTAGGTCTTCCCCTTCCGACGGTACCATCCACACTCGCCTCATACACCTGTTTCGTTAGTCTTCTTTCATTCATTCTCTCAACATGACCAAACCATCTCAACATTCCTCTCTCAATTCTCATCACTACATCTTCTATCACTCCACATCGTTCTCTTATCACGCTATTTCTCACTCTATCTTTCAAGGTCAAGCCACACATACTTCGCAACGCACGCATTTCTACTGCATTCACTCTACTCTGATGCTTTTTCTGCCACACCCAACTTTCACTACCATACATAAGAGTCGGCACCAATACTCCTCCATGTACAGCCAGTCGTGCCTTTTCGGACACTTTCCGGCTGCTCATAAAGTTGTGTAGTGCCCCATTCACTCTATTTCCAGCCATCACTCTCCTTTCAACATCATGAGTACAATAAAGTATAAATAAGCTTTTACTTTTAAGCAGACTTAAAAAACCGCTTTTTACTTAAAATGCTTTTTAATAGACTCCTTAAAAACGTACATAAATTGGACAGCTATTGTTCTATCACTTTTTTAAACAAATACTTATCCAATGTTAGTAAGTTGATCAGACTGACAGCATTTAGCCACCATTCAAAATGCTGTCAATCTTAACAGGATAGTTCAATCAATGAACTGCCTCTTGTTCTTTCGAAGGCTTAGAACTGTCTAAATAGTTATTTTTACTGATAACATTAAAATATTTATTTTTAACAAATTTCTGGTGTACCGTCTAGGTACCTACTTAAAAGTACATTTCTTTTTTTATATCACTTAGGTGACAGACAAGCGCAGGGCCCACCTGATGGAAAGTGGTTACCGTGGCCTATGGACGTGTGTAACACCAGAGGAGCGACACTCGCGCTGCCGACCCTGTAAGCACAGAGTTTCTGTGCCGTCAGTGTAGATGAAAAAGCAGGACAAGCCGTTAGTCATCCCACTGACAGCACAAATTCTCCAGTGAACTCTGGCTACCCTACTCACCGTTGGGAACACAACACGAAGTTATTATAGCCGCGGTATTCTGTAGGGTGAATGTACTTCCCCAGTCGGACTGCTCAATTGGGCGGAAATACTACCGTGTCCTACCTCCATTACTTAGACTTTTTATTATGCCATGTTTAAACGGCCACTACTAGTAACAGTGTTACTCGTTTAGGTGATACTGAATAGGAATACATATAATATTGCGTCGAAGGTACAAAAAATATATAACGGTCATTCTCTAATTCATGATATTCAATTTTGAAGAGAGAAGTTTGACTGTCCTTAAAGTTTCGACCATTGGTACTAATGTGTGCACGCTATTGGCGATTATGAGTAAGTGTCTATTAATATCATTTTGGTAAAAGTATGATAGTTCATAAAGATTTTATCGACAAAAGTTAAAGTTGCTGTACCAGTTAAAAATTATGTAACGACCATTAAACAATTACTATTTTTTTGTTTATACTACTTAGTTGTCAGACAGGCACACGGCCCACCTGATGGGAAGCGGTTACCGTGGCCTATGGACGTATGCAACACCAGGGGTGTCACACTCGCGCTGCCGACCATGAAGAAACCTTCTGATGCCCCTCTTGAAGAACCCCACATTGTAGGCGCTTGGGAAAACCGCAGCAGGGAGGTCATTCCACAGCTTGAGTGTGCGTGGGATGAAGTTTCTTTCATACCGCACAGTGCGCACCGTCTCAAGTCGCAATGTGTGGGGGTGAATTCCCTGCCTATGGCGAGAGGTGCGATGATAGAATGTAGCTACGGGCATCATGTTAAACAATTCATCTGAGCACAAACCATTGTATAAGCGGTAGAACACACACAGTGAGGCAAAATCCCTCCTAAGGCTAAGAGGTTCCACTCTACCTGTGAGTATGGGATTGTCAACCAGCCTCAATGCCCGTCTTTGCAAAGAATCGAAGGGGTCAAGCTGGTATGCAGGTGCTCCAGCAAAAAGGTGACAGCAGTACTCCATGTGAGCCCGGACTTGTGCTTTATAAAGAAGGAGTTGCTGTCCCGCAGTGAAATACTGCTTCGCCCTGTTGAGCACTCCGAGCTTTCTTGATGCCAACTTAACCTTGTCCTGCAAATGATAATAGTAGATTGAAGTTTGATTTTACCTTTAAGTGTCCGCTATTGGTGCTTTAACCCATCCCTACCCGAACACACAAAAGCTACGTTAAAAGCATCATCGTAGTGTACCTATTATATATAAGTCTATGATTCACTAATGGGCGCAAATATAACAGTTGACAGTTCGTAACAGTGGCTGTCACTGCTGTCAGCTGTTGCCAATGTTACTATTTTTGTTACTTGTTGGCAAAGAGAGAGGGACTTGTTGGTTAATAATATACGAATACTGACTGCATTTTATGTGCATCAACTTGATTGACTACATATGATTCTTTATACTTTTGCGCACAAAGTAATATACTACTTATGCGTTTTACAATAATAGAATGATTGTATTCCAATATTTACACCACATAAATCATCGTGAAAAACACTGACCCATTTTGAATTTTTAGTTTTTTCACTGTTATTATCAAAAACTGTCTAATCTGATTGCAGTCTACGTGATTGATAAATTGGAGTGATAAGATAATCTTATTTAATCATTCAATACTTAATATTTCGAGTACCAATTGAAACGTTGTTAGAACTATACTTTCTTCATTTAATATTGGTATTGGAACGACACTAAAATGCCGTCTATTGCGGGAAAATATCAACATTACAAGAATGAGAACATTGACGAATATTTCGCAGCCGTTGGTAAGTTAACACAATATATGATAAAATAAACAGGTTCGGTAGCATTTGTAAATCTGTTCATTTTAAGATGTGTTTTGTAGGTTTTACTTTAATATGGTGTTGATATTATTATATGAATAAAAAAATTGTCTACAGGTGTACCATACATAGGACGTAAAATGATGTCTATATCGTCACCCTCCTTAGAAATAATTTTAGAAGGTGATAAAATGACAATAAAAAATAGTTCGTTGATGCGTACTGTTGAATACACATTCAAATTGGGTGAAGAATATGAAGAAACCATGCCGAGTACAGTTATCAAAGTAAGTCATACAAAATAATCTGATGTCAACTAGCTAATAACATTATAAATTTTTAAAAACAAGTACAGGATAACCTTGAGTAATCGAGCATTCAGATAAACAAAAACCAGGATAACTGAGTTATGAAGAAAAGCAGTTTTTGTGCTTATGTGTAGTGTACTGTATAATTTTCTGTGTTGAGCTAAAACGTGAAATACATAACACTGTAAATCAATGTTTTTAGGAAATTATTAAACAAAACAAAACAACTAGTCCATCACAGTCCACTGCTGCACTGGGCCTCTCCCAACGTTAGGAGGCTTTGTCCTACTGTTTCCACGTTGGCCAGATAGTTGGTACAGGGTTTTATTTAAGTTTTCCTTCTCTCACAGTGATATTGTCTGCATATTTTTCTGTTGGCTGACTCTTATTCGGATGATAGGTGGTGGTGATATATGTATTCTTTCTCCGTCACCACACAGATTGGAAATTATTACGAGATAACATTTACACACATACAACGTATGCACTTATTTATGTAGATATTTTATTGTATTCTTTCAAAAAAACTTACAGCTAGAAGCAATTAAAAACAATATAAAATGGCCAATTACAAGTTTTCGTATATAGCAGTTATGATATGTACAAGACAAAAGATTGCATTCTTAGCTAACATTGGGGTGACTATGTATGATAATCCAGACATGAACATCAAACTTTTATACATATACTCATCTACTCTATAGTAACCTTTTTTCATCAAAGATTTTTTTTCACTTCTATTTTAAATTTATTTAGTGGCATGTCAACCAAGTCCTGAGGAATTTTATTAAATATTTTTATACAACTGCCTACAAACTAATCATCATCTTTATTTCACAGAGTGTGACAACTATTGTCAATGATAATGAGTTGGTGACAAAGTCAGTAATACCAGAATCCAATGAGACATGTGGCCGTCATTATCTCTTTACTGATGATGAGTGCATTATTGTAAGTATGCCAAAAATATTGATATAGTTAGCGACATATATCTTGAACCCAAATCGCGAGAGAAATGAAGCCTGGCGCGCGCAGATTGTTTGATATAATCTGTGATTGGTGAACACGAAAGATATCCAAAGAACGCGTACTCCACATAAAGACTATAATTTGTGACGTCACTGGAATCAAGATATATGCCGGTGACTGTATCTTTCGCAAGCACTATTTGTACATTATCATTTGCCGATCGCGAAAATTAGTGGGCTGTATCATACTAGCGGTTCCAGGGTGAAGCGGTCGCGGAGCGGACTCTCCGCGGTTCAGCCTCCGGATTTATAGCATATTTACGATATACTGACGATACACTTAGTAACAAAATGGATACCGACGAGGAAACCATTTGTTACTAAGAAAATAACCAAAAGAAAACACTAGCTGGCTTTGTTAATGCGAAGACGCCGGAAACGGAAACGAAAGTATCGACGAATTTGGAAAGATCCATTACCAATTAATCTATTGGAAGAGAGCGATTACTTTGCGTTATTTTGCAAACGCATTCATTTTGTTACTGAGTGTATTGTTAGTATATCGTAAACACACTACAAATCCGCGACGTCTCCGCTGCGCAACCGCGGCCCAGGCGTAACGCAACTGCGAAAGAGGCGCAGCGCAACCGCGTCGTCTCCGCTCCGCCCCGAAATCGCTAGTATGATAATGCCCAATGAATCTTAATTTTCTGGCTAATATTATTTTTCTCTAGGAATTGAAGCTACCAACTTGTAGCGGCATCTGTTGACAAGCAGTAGACAACAATATATTTTTTTACTGAATTTAAGATGGAATTTGGGTGTCTACAAATAGATGGATTCATATATCAATGATTTTATAATCGATTGATTTATGTTCGCTGGTTTAGCAACTCGATCCTCTCGATTTAGGACGTCCCGCAGAATAAAGAATCCCGCCATAACCTCAATTACTTATTTGTAAAAATTTAAGCTGAAATATTTCGCCCTACATTCCATCAACAATTTTTTTAAATAGGTGAGATGATAGTATATCATCGTATCGTAACGTATACATAACGCAATACAGAATAAACGCCACTACACCTGATGATAAACCTCAGTGATTTATAAATTGCAATGAGATGTAATTTATTGCATAAAGTTTTAAAACAAATTAATTTTGAATAAATTACGTTGAACAACTTTTAGTTTCAAATTAACCTGCGATTCAATACAAATGTTGGTGTTTCTTGTTTCAGACACTTACACACGACAAAGCTAAAACCCCAGCCAAACGTTACTTCCGCAGAGTCAAATAAATATGAAGCACAACCGGAATAATTAATATATTGTCCTTATTCATTCCTGTTTTAATACATATTATAGTGATACCAATATGATTGGCATTTATTCTAAGAGAACTGATTTGGAATTATTTTATATTTTTATATCAATTATTTTTTATTAAATGATTACTGTATAAATATGTCTTATAATTATGTGTTATTAGTCTCTTTTACAGTAACGGTTACTACTTAGTAACGTACGTAAGACGTTAGTTGACGATTCGTACTAACTGAATCGGTCACAGAGTAAAGAATACATGAATAGTTGTCAAGGTAGTATGTGCGACGCGCTAGTTACTCTTATATACTCTTTGGCGCTAGTTACCAGTTAATTACGTAAAATCATGTAGACAGCAATTTGAGGGTACTTTACAGTCACCATCAAAAATTGCGGAATACTAACAAGTTACATTTACAAACTGTTACAAACGATCTTTTTAAAGTTTTAGACCTAGGTTGTTCGGTTTCTTGTACAGTGTTAAGCTAATACTGATGGTGACTGTATCATGGTTATGGGTTATAGTGGAAGAATATTGTGATCGTATACCACTTTTACATAGAATGTATTCTTTCAAACAAATAAGTACATGACACCAATGATATTTCATTACTTCTTGTTATATTAAATGTCATTGCATGCATGCATTTTTTTACAACATTACACTACTGCATAAACTAATATACACTGGGGCTGAATGGGGTCTCGCACTCAATACATGTATGTCAATTAGTTTTTGAAAAATTATGTTTAACTAAAAATTATCACCACAGAACAGAAAAAACTAATAGAAGTGTGATACCACCATAGGAATACCACCATATCACACTTTTAATTTTTTATGTATGTAGTTTTGTGGAATTAAACCGGTGTGAATAATAATCGACTAAAATAAAAATACGTAGACCTGTACTTATTTTAGGTAGCGGGAACGTGCCAATTTGACGTTTTTATAAACCATACAAATTGAAAAGTCGTTCTGAAATATATTTATCTCTATCTGTCGTAGTATAGTTATTTGACCGAATTATGGTTTGAGCAACACTGCTGCATGACATTTTAAATGAACGGAATAGTAAGGTTTCGATTGATTTCATTTTACTGTTTTCAAAAAATCTTCTAAGATATTGAACGGTTTTACGAAAGTATTGTTTGTTTCTCCTATTTGGAATATATCAGCTACGGTGAAAATATAACTATCATTAAAATAAAATGGCTGAATATACTATTGCCCAAAACCAGGTGTGTATAATAAGAAAAGCACTACTTTCAATATATTATTCTCTTTGTTGAACTAGATGACGATTTCGAAAAGCCTTATTAATCGTGATATCGGTTTGTTCTTAAAAGATGAAACTTGATTAATAAATTCAACTATCAACTAGTCCCAATAATTTTTATGTAGGTAGATAGTCAATTTTAATTCACATAATGTACATTTTCAGGAGCACCAGGTGAAAAAGTTAAAGAGGTTCTTAGAGGGCTGGCGAATGGCCATTCTTCCACTAAAATCCGTGATCTTATGGGAACAGCAATGGCATCCATGTGCCATTGTTGGCTCTGTTTCTATCTTATTTATTATCATTTGGTTGCTAGACTTAAATTCAATTGCAACTTTAGCTGTTATGGGCTTAATTCTCAATTTCATTGATTTTGTTGTTCCTGTCATATGTAACTCTCTATACGGCTCATCTTCATGGACTGGCCAGCATGAAAAAATGTTTGAAGAAATTTGTAAAAATATGGTGGCCAGTTACAATAAAGGCTTGCAAAATATCCATACATTCTATTCATTAAGGGGAACCAGCCCTTGTATGGTAAGTTTAAAATTATAATGTTCCATTTCACTATCTTAAATGGCTTCATACCTTAACCAATTATTCATATAATAATTGATATTTCTTTGATTTCAGTACTACATTATCTCAATCAGCATTTTGTGTGCACTAGCATGGGTGGCATCTTCTATGAACAATATATTCTTGGCGTATGTTTTGTCCATTGTGATGGTGCTCTGGCCTGGTCTACGAAACAAGGGTATTTTCAATATGGTTTTATCAATGGTCAATATGGCACCTAAAGCTGCTTCCATTAAGTCTGATTAATAGAAGTGAATTTATTGTGTAGCATATTTGATATGTGATTGGTCTGGTCATAAGTTTTAAGTTTAAGCTTAGCTTATTATGAGCTTTAAATTACTGTTTGTGTGATATAATTTACGATATTAAAGAGCCAAAGCCTTCAGTAACATTGATTTATTTTATAGCCCATCAGTTCAGTAAGCATGCATTTTATTCTGTATATAAGATTCTATAGGTTTCATTAGTAATAGATATTTGCAACTATATTGGATAGACCAAACAGGCTGTTGCTACCTATGCTCCTAGAATACTACAAACAGTACAAACTACTACAAAAATATTATCTATCAGTCATTGCCAGGCAGAAAACTTCACATTGCTAGATAAATACTTCTATATGAACTATTCACTCTTCACTCATTTGTTGTGAGGGGTGCAAGATTCACAAGTAAATCAGATTAAGGTTTTTTTTTATATAGAACACGTCAATTGGACTTCGCCTTGCCTGATGGTAAGCTGAAGGCAGTCTCAGAAAAGAGGGTCACCATTACTTACACATACCATGTGACAATGGTGACACTCAGCTTGACAGCCTCATCATATGCTTTTTCACATCCCGCTTAAAGGACCTGGGACTGTAGGAAGAAGGAAACACGTGAGCTGGTAATGAATTCCAGGCCTTAATGGTGCGACAGAGGAAAGAGTCACCAAACTGCTTGGTTCTTGATTGAATACTCTGCACCGTGTCCAGGTGACATCTAAGACCTGCATGTGTTGTCCTGTGTAGGAAAGGGGAGGGTGGGACTAATAATTGGGAGAGCTCATCAGAACACTTACCATGATACAGACGGTAAAATACAGCCATGGATGCAACATCTCTATGCATCTGTAAAGGTTCTAGGGTGTCCGTTACCTCGGGATTTCCAATGATGCGGACCGCACGTCGCTGCTACCTGTCGAGAGCATCTAGTAAGTACTTTGCTGAACCATCCCAGAGATGCGAGCAGTATTCCACAAAGGAGCGAATTTGTGCCTTGTATAGAAGACACCGCTGCTCTGGCGTGAAAAATCGTCTCAGTCTATTCAGGATTCAGGACTCCCGAGTTTACGCGAGACTGTTTTGATGATACTTTCGATGTAAGTTTTGATATGCAGGTTGCAGCGAACATAAGGTAAGGCCAGTGGGTAATGGCAGGAGCACGCCATCACCCTATTAGACGCAGGCCCAGGGTGGGGGCGCGTCGGGATTCCGCGCGCACTTTTTATAATGGTACAGTCGGTTGGGGTCCTTAGAATATCTACCTTAGGTTTTCTACTAGCTTCCCCAGCCTCTCAGGCCTATGTGACGAAACCACTTGCGGTTATATTCGGTTCGAGTTCGACATAGGTACCCACCTCATCATTGGCTTCGATGCCGGAACTTCACTGGCATAAAAAAGGCCTTCTACAGTGCGACGCAGATTGGGCATGCTGCTGACGTCCGTAACGAGGCTCTGGGCGTAGGCTTTCCTATCGGGATTGGGTCAGAGGGCAAAGTTTAGTACACTTGATCATCTGCTTGGGCTCGTGTCTACGCGGTAACCAAATAGGTACGTTGACACAACGCAGTGAGCCAAGTCAGTCTTAGGATAGGTGGGCATTTTCTTGACACATGAGATTCCTTCAGTGGCTTTAATTAGGGCAGTAGGAACCCTAAGATTGTTAGCTTGATAGAAAACTATTATATTTGTATGACCACCTAGTTTTCCATAGCTCTGCCCGCATTAAATACTAACACTTCCTATGAATCACAAGATAAAAGTGCCCTTCCCATTCCAGACAATAAAGTTATGCCAAATTTTAGCCCGATCCATATCTAGATCAAAGAAAAGAGACAAGACATGGATGGATGTTTTATGAACTTTCTAATTTTTACTGTTTGTAAGAAGTAGGTAATAGGATTGGCACAAGAATGAGAACGAAATAAGAAACATGTTTGATTTTACAAATTATTTTTTATTTATAATGTAATTTCTTAACTACATACATACGTACATTGTCTCAATAGCTTATGATCTCTTCAATAAAGTCTAATTCTAAGGCCGTCCAATGCGATGTTTGCGCGCCATACTCGTTTGCTCGCACGGCGTTGCTGTTTTGTGTAAATATAATAACAACGCTGCGTTTAGCGGATCGGTCAGTACTCAATTTGCTGGGGGCGTAGCTTGGACACCTGCGACCGATGCTTGCTCAACGCAGCAGACGGCCTAAGTTGTAAGTTTATAAGGAAAAAGTGTGGATTATAATTTATTACCTGAACACTTACTTTTTGAATAGACACATTTATTTTTATCATATAGACAGTATGTACTAAGGCCACAAAATATTAACAGATAGATAACTTCATGATTGAAAGAAAAAGCATAAATAGATTTTAGAATAGTCATACAATTCTATCTATAAATCACACGATTTCATGTTTTATTGCATTGATTATACAGGCAAATAAAACATCTGAAAAACTCTTATCACAGCAACTAGCTCAGAAATATGAACCTGTCTGTATCATACATCCCTAAAAGAAAATTCATCTAATAACAAAAGATAATTGTAACGAATTCATCAACAAACTATATCATCATGCAAGATCCACCTAACCGCAGGTAAACAAAACATGCTGTGGTTAACTCGATGTTGCATAATGATTCTTTTATAGCTTTGTTTTCAATGTATTGTATGAAACATAGCAACAATAAATAATACAGGCCTATTGGAATTATTTCTGTGTGGTGACGGAGAAAGAATATAAGTATCACCATCCCATCTCCTCCGAAGGGTGTCATAAGAGGCGACCAACAGAAAAATACGCAGACGATTTCACTGCGAGAGAAGGAAAACTCGAAATAAAAACAAACCGTCTGGTCAGTGTGAAAATAGTAGGCCAAAGGCACCAACATTGGGATATATCCAGCAGTGGACTGCGTTAGAGTAATTGATTGAATGGAATTATTGACAAATTTTTACTATCTAAGAAAATATCTGTGGACCGCTGCAACACGTATGAGGCACGTCTGTACGTTTTCCCTGCAAATAATATGCTGCAACTGCAAAATGTACGATTTGCACGATATTATACGCAGTGCGAGCGCCCACATACGTCATACGCATAAAACAGGGGATGTTGTTATTATGTCTTTGCTATTAGACAGACTTTCTTTCAAGTTCCTCCAACACAGATACCTAGAAAAGCACAATAACAGCTAATGTGTACCCTAATGCTACTGTGCATTTGCTATCGAGATTCATATGACAAAAATACACTGAATGCTTTTCACTAAGTCATTGAATGGAATCTACATTTCTGCTATAGTAAAACCAGGTTTTACGTTTACATTTTTCGCTTTAGTAACTGACGGCGGACTTGGGTCGTTATTGTTGGACTTGCTGTCATTTGACGTACTTGGTTTGAGGAGATCTTCGGTTACCAAGGTAGTTTTGAACCTACTCCCTGGGACAGCTGATTGAGAGTTCAGATTACTTTTTTGGGCACTACTATCGCTGTACCTGCGGCTACCGTTGTTCAAGAGATCGTTACGTTTAATTTTGCCTTTACTATCTTTGTTTTGTAAACTCAATGATTCTATATCGGGTACTTGTTGAGCATCTTCTATCGAACATTTCGGTATGGCGTCATTATCTAGATTGTAATTTTTACTGCTAGAAGGCATGTCTTTGTAGAAGCACTCTTTAGTCTGTTGTAAACTGAGTCCGTAGAAATCTGTAGAACATTTACTAGTGGACGGCTGAACGTTATCTAACTTCAGTGAGCCAACTCCGGTGAAGGATTGTGGACTGAGGTCGTTCTTGATCATTCGTACTGGAGAACCGCAGGGGTCTAACGAAAGGGTTTCTTCGTCGTCTTCTCCTTCAGCGCTCTGGGGACCGGAGATTACAAAATAAAAAAATGGATTAACCAAATGGAGTAAATTTTTTTTTACTCCATTTGGTTAGGTAATTGACTGAACATGAACAATCTTGATGTGAATAATGTAATTCTGTTTAGAATCTCATATCAAAGAACGAAACAGAACGAACAGAACAACAGAAATCAAACGACTAGTTCTTCTTTTCTTTTTCTTTTTTTTTTAAATAAGAATATTAGAACCGAAATTACTAATATTCCCTCTAACCCCTCCAGCTAAGCTAAATTGCTTGCGTTAGGAGTGGGCTCACGTCGGTAGTGTAATGGCCAGGATTTGAACCCGGGACTTCTCGATCGTATGGCCAACTCCTTAACCACTAAGCTTGGTTAATTATTTCATTATCGTAGTTTGTTTAACATGTGTTTTTATAAAAAATCACTACAAGATTGTTTATCTTTAGTTAAGTAGGTACGTAATCACACGTAGTATAGGTAAGGGTATTTTGTCAAGCAATTAAACTGGAGATTTAGTTTATAAATAGAGTTTGTCTAACTGAAATGAAGCTGCTCACCACATAATTCTGTGGTTGTGGCTCAGAATGTTAACTTCTCAAAATGTCCCCCGATACCAAAATGTCCACTTCCCATAATGTCCCTTTCCCAGAATGTCCCCCATACCTAGACTTAGGATTTTTTGCGCCCCGACACGGATACGGTTTCTTGTGTTAAAGCAACCGTCGACATAGCTCACATATCCTTTAAAAGAGCACTGTGAGTGTTTATTGAATAAAAAAGCGAGATATTGGGAAGTTGACATTTTGGTACCAGGGGACATTTTGGGAAGTTGACATTCTGAGCCACAACGAATTCCGTATTTAGAGGGTCACTTACTAAAAGGTCATGGTCAGTGATAGATCCGGCGGTAGCCTCGTTGCTATTGAATTCCAATTCAGAGGCTATCGACACCGGCGTCACATCACCGCTAATAGACGAACCTGCAACATTGTATATAGAAATATAAGTATAGGTAATGATAAACAACTTCCTACAATACCTAAGTACCTACATAATACCGAACTTTACACTATAATGTATGTTTAAGTCTAGCAAATATATATAAATTTCTATATATACACTGAGAACAAAGATAGAGAATTTCTATATACCTAACTCTGTTATATAATAATAATAACTTAATTGAAATTCAGTTTAAAAGTTACTTAAAAAATATATAACACTAGAATAAGGAACACAGGGTGTGTTGTAAAAACCAGTGTTTTTCGATAATAATTAACAAATTACACCAATTCTGGTTGCATTCTAGGCCTATACTCTTGAGTCGGGTGTCCTTTCTTTTCCTTATAGATTAGTTTGTCGACTGCCGTCTGTCCTTGACAGTCAATCAGAAAGGTACACAAATTTAAAGTGGACTAGGGCTTCGAAGATTTTTGTAAGGAAACACAGAGCCGTTTTATGTCGCATCACTACGATAAATTCTAAACAAAAATGTTGGTGAATTTTTATATAAGTAATATATTTTTTAGTAAGAATGCTGAATATACCAAAACCAGTCCGAATTTTGTGCATTTCTAGAAATATTATAAGTTAGTTTAACCTGAACCTGGAAGTTATTGTTAGCCCTGTAACCAAGTTTAGAATATTTGCGCAAATTAGAATTGGATAATATTTACTTACTTATTAATTACATTAAGCAGCCTTGCGTTATATGTGAACAATTAAATTTGTAATACGATACGATTTATCGAAAAATATTAATTTAATATTACATTAGAAAAGCGTATCCTGGAACGCGTTAAATGTAAATAAAGGGAGTTTAAATTTGTCATGTATGTGAAACTGAAGGCTTGCTAATGACTTCTAGCGATTTTCTACTTGGTAAGCTAGACCTACCTCTAAAACTGAAGTTGGCTAATCATCTTCGTATCAGGTTATCCACGCCTACCTACCATATCCTTATACACAGATATCATACTTCAAAAAGTATCTAGAATGTTAATTATTTTCAAACAATGTGTTTGAGAATTGAGATAAATATCTTATATGTTAGTTCTTTTTCCGTTTCTTCCAAGTTAGACATAAAACCTTCATGCTCTATTTAGTATGCTAGTTTTAAAATTGTAGCGCTATATACATCTATGTCTATATTGCGCGCTTCGATATAGCATAGAACAGTGCAGCGCATGCAATTTATAGTCATGCAATAACGAACTGTAAATTGTAAGTGTTAAGGTATAGTGTTCTGTGTTAATGGAGTATATTCGTTATAAGCTACGGTATTGTGCAATATTTACGTAAAATAGCTTAATTATAAAAGATTTCTCATGCTATCTCTGTTTTTTTAAAATTATAGTTAAAGATGTAATGGAGAAATTGATGCATGAACATAAAAGCATCATTCTGTGTAATATTTTATGCATATGCGAGAGAAAGAGAGCGCTATACAAAATCTAAGCAAAGCAGACCTTAACCGGATTCTACTCCAATTCTTACAATTATAATACTCTAGTGCTACAGATATTAGGACTTTTTATTTGATTTCATTTATTTATTTCATTAACAATTTGCATTGTGTTTGAAAATTGACTATGGTTACTTAGTGTGCTTCTTATATATAACAGAAATAGCATCAGACGTAGTTAAAGAATCTCTTCTTATATTAGCGTGTACGCTACCCGTGACAGCTACGATAGCTAACAAGCTTAACTTATGCGTGCAATGCACTCTTATTATGTAAGCTAACGTTCCTTCCTGATACAATCTTATCGTTTAATCAGAAATGCTGTAATACGTGTATCTTTTTGTAATCCTATCCTGTAATCCCTTGAACATATTTTTTACATTAAGTGATACAATTAAATGGGAAAGAAGAAGTAACTAATAGCCTTATATGCAACAGTGCTTCTGGAACTGTATGCGTTATCCGATTCCTTCATGGTCAGTCAGACAGTCAGTCAAGAAGCTTTTTGAATTACAGGAGGGTGCAATAATTGAATTCGTATAGTCCTTTCAACCATGTTTTTTATGTTGTTTTATGAAAGTTCAGTCACCGTTGTTTCTTAAGGAAATAAATATACATATTACTAAATAAAAATCAAGGTAAATATGAGCGGTTCGCTTTGTATACCCAATAACTTTTATTAATAAAAATATGATGTATCTAATTCTTACGGCTTAAGTTCCATATCAGCAGTGGTGGTGACTTAAAAGTATTACACGAATTCCATCGAATTATATCGAATAATGAGTGACATCTCACCCATTCATATTTACAAGCTTCTTATCATCAACGTGACTCTTCAAACAACAGTAAGCCGTCGCGATACGCAAGCCACACCAACAGCACTGGACTGTTATTTTACTTTTGTTATGAGAAAATATATATTATTGTAAATACGTAATGTTCCACTCAAAGAAAGAAAACGCTAGAAATTGGTGTTCTACCCTACGCTACGCTAGTAGGACTGTTCTCAGTTAGGCTCATAACCCAATTCAGTCTTCGCATAGCTTTATAGGTATTTAAACTATCATGGTCACTGACATCAGTATCAGAATAAACGGGATATTTACCATGTTTCATTATTTTGAGTTTCCGATATTTCGGCGCTGTTGCAAGCACCATGATCACGGAGGAACTGGAGTATTGGCGGTGAACAAAGAAAAAGTTTTTTCTTCTAGGAGTAATTATATCGATCTACCCTCTTTCGAGTTCTTTTACTACGCGTATCTGCACTACTATTGGTTTCACTCTCACTACAAACTCGAACCCGATCTCGATCACGTTCACGACATACGATGCTCACTGTATCCACTCGCGATTTTGTTTTAGCTTGTTCCCGGTTGTTTTTGCAAAGACGGACCACTGGATGCCAGACGTTCGGCAGTTGAAACCCATCCTCACGATTGAAATTTTTATACTTTTTTATTTCAATGGCTTCCCTTACCAGTCTTGGTATATAGTGGCGTTCTGTCGAAAGCATCTGAGGGTTATGTAGCTCGATCCAGTGGTTCGTACCGGACTCCAATAAATGTTGAGCGATTGCAGATTTATGCGGTTCATTGTTTTTGACTGCCCTGATGTGTTCCTTGATTCGGCATGTAACCGTTCTTTTTGTTTGTCCTATATAAGAAGTATCCCTTAGTCGCCTTGTACGACACCGCATGGGAAAAGATGGGTTGGTCCGAATTCTAGTCTGCCGGGAACCACGCGGCGGTAGTAAATGCAATAACATGAGTAAATTCCTCAAATAATTCATCAAAAGCATATGATGAGGCCGTCAAGCTGAGTGCCACCATTGTCACACGGTATGTGTGGGTAATGGTGGCCCTCTTTTCTGGGACTTTGCCTTCAGCTTACCATCAGGCAAGGCGAAGTCCAATTGACGTGTCCTATATAAAAAAAAAATATTTCGCTAAATTTCTAAACGATATATTGATATATGGGATAAGAATTTTCAACGTTTTAGCTACGTCCAGTGATGTAGGCGTGGCGGCGGGTGGGGCGGGTGGGGCGCTAGTGGGGCGCCGTGGACACAAACTCGCAAGCTGCGTGTGGTACCTGCTACGTTGGAGTGCGGCACGTAAGGGCGCAGGCTCGACTCGAACGCGCACAACGTCGACGCCTCGCCGTCCCACTGGGGGAGCTTGCTCGGCACATTTTTACTCCAATTGCTACTGGAATCCATAATGTTTAGTTTACCAGCATTGGGCGAGGCCCATGACTTAGCTTAACACCTCGAGGAGTCCCGTCAGTGAATGATACAAGTTTGTATGATTACAATGATTGTAGCTGATATGTTAAGAGCAAGATGATTCCGAATAAACTCCACAAGAGGTTAAATATAATTATGTAAAGTACCCACTTGTAGTATAGAAAAAGATAGAAATTTAGTCAGTGAAGTGCCTCTTTCTTGGATGAGACATGACACTTGATTATGAAATATGAAACAGTAAGTAAAACTAACATCAAGCAACATTAGCAGGTAAGTGTTTATCATTGATATACAATGAAAAAACAAGATATGCACTGCAACTGGGAACACACTAAAAAATGATAACAAGTTAACTTTTATATAACGTTCTAAAACTGTACAATGTTATGTTAAAAATAAACAAAGTTAAATGGGAGTTAGCATCATAACACACTTATTCATTTACAAACATATCGGCGTGTTAGTTAGTGTATATATCTTACAATTGATTGTATATCAATAGTGTTTATAATACAAATCTAATCAAGTGAGATCGCCATAGAGAGATATTGAAAGCATCTTCCAAAACTTGATCTATATGAAGAAATAAAAACAGAATAAGAAAAATTGAAGAATAGATAACAGATTTAAACGTTCGGAAAACGCATTCAAGCTGGTTAAGTTTCTCTCTATGAGCATGAGCACATAATCTAACAAGTCCCCTTGTATGTAATTGACTCTGCATACCTTTCAGTCGAAGTGGTTTTATGTTCGGAATTGGAGGCATAGTTAGAGTTGGGCGATGATGGTCCGGCTGATGAAAGTCCGCTCGGTAACTCGCCCGATGATGACATCAGTGATGATGGCCCGCTCCAACCAACACCTGGAGATACACGTCGATTACATTGAATATTTATTTTTTCTCGATTATGTGTCTCACTTTTGCGATACATTTATTTTATGTACATGGTACAGGAAGTGATACGAGTCGGGAGTGAAGATGTTATCTTATTTTCGCACTGTTATTATTTCAATGTGTATCATTTTTACTGCAGTTATGATTTTTCAGTTGAATTAACAGGATGTCTCTGATAATGGCATATAGCTGAATTCATGCAATCGGGTACTCTAGAACATGATGGTAGTATATCTCTATGTTTTTGCACAATTGTACAAATTATCAATTTGGGGTAACAACAATGAACTAACTCTGCCCAAGATTCCCTGTGAATACATTATATTCGAAAATTCTAATTTTGTTCCTCTATCAGCGGGAGCAAAGTAACTCTTTTCTGTTAAGGACTTTTTAGCGGGCGGAAAAATGATTTGAATTTGGAACATAATATATCATTCATAGAAATCGAACGCAAATAGTATGCATTACTGACTGGTACGTACTGTCCGCACGGCGGCGGGAGAACCCGTGCTGACTAAAAAAAAAACATAAGCGCGCGCATTACTTGTCTCTGTTTCTTATACTGGTGATTGATGGCGCTAGCTGGAACTTGTTACACATATTGAAATAGGCATTCGTACTTTTTTTTGCTTTATTTTTGAAAATGAATCGTACATGTGCCTTATTCAATAATTCTGTCTCTGTTCTTGTAAGTAATCAGTACATATCTATGTTCTCATAGAAAAGAGATGAAAAGTATAGAGTATGACTCGGGAGCAAATTATTTTTCCCTCTAGCGATGGACTTTGAATGCCTCGTTGCGTTCAGGATTCTACATTAGAATACCTCGCTACGCTCGGGATTCTATTCTAGAATCCTTCACCTCGCTTGTGACTGAAAGTAGCACCCTCGCCGTAAAAATACTATTTTGCTCCCTTTTCATATAATCTACTATTACCGCTCTGCAGCACTGACATAAATTATGAACCACTGCTGACACCATACCTTCAAGAACAAATTTATGTTGTTATAGTAACAAAATATTATAGAGCACTGGAGCTTACTGTTGGTGGGCGAGGGCTGCTTGTGCGCGGCGGGCGCGGGCGGCGTGCCCAGCAGCACGGGCGCGGCCGTCACGCGCTCCAGGAACGCGTCCAGCTGCCGCAGCGACAGCGCGTTGTGCAGCGTCTCCAGCGGGCGGATGGCCGGCACGCCGCCGAACCCTTCCACTGCCGCTACGCAACACAACTCCGACGGTCAGAGCGCGCACTTTGGAACTCGTGCCGGGGATACAGCGTACACGTGTAAAGCTATCGGCTGTAGAAAGCTACGTCGGTGTCAACTGTGTTCGCGTGTTTGCAAATGCTCCATTATGGATACGTGGATACTTTTGGAGCTTGAATTCGCATCTACTTCGTTTTTGTACCAAATGAATAGTTGCAGATGCGCAGAATAGAACACAGTGCATGTACATATTGAATACCCATTACTCGGATTTTTGAACAAATAAACGTTTACGCATTCCCAAAACCAAACCTTTCAATTAAATTCGGAATAAAAAAATGTACCTCAATCAAACGAACGTTACGTTTAATGATATCAATAAACATGCCAAGTATTGGTGATTTAAAATGTTTATGAAACTCAGACTTAAAGAAGTAGCCCCCTGTGAAGGGTGAGCCGGGTCGCTACGCTAGGCGAGTAAGGTGAGACTCACCGTTGCTGGCGTTGGAGGCGGGGATCATGACGCGCAGGTTGGGCGCGGAGCTGGAGCCGGAGATGACGGCGGTGCTGAAGAGGCCGGCGGCGGACAGCTTGCCGCGCGCGCCCAGCCCCAGCATCTTGAGGTAGCTCATCTGGCCGGCGATGCTGTGCCGCTGGCGGCGCCCTGCAGCCCACGAGCTACAGCCCGGCCGCGCCCCGAACGTGATCGCGGACAGCGGCAGCTCGTTAGTCGACGACTCGACGCCGTCCACGTTAATGACGGGGGTTAGCGGCGCGGTCAGTGCGGGGCGCGGGGCTGCCGCGATGGCGTCGCGGGTTTAGTAGGGTGTTACGAACGAGGGGTTACATGGCGGTGCGAGTTAGTGGACGGGGCGGTGATAGAGAGAAAAATAAATTAGTTATTAATATAGATAAAGAAGTAAATAAATAAATAGATACGAGATAAAGCGTGCTCGTAGAAGTATAGAATTGCGATATGGAATTCGTATTTGACATCACACTACATGATGAGGAACCCAACCTACGCGGTCGTTTGACGATCGTTCCTGGGCGCCTAGTGACGTGAGCCTCGACGTCGCCGGCCTCCTCGCTCGCTCACACCCACAGTGATCGAGGGAGGAGGTAGGGACCGGGGACTTACGTCAGCATAACTTTAGAACACATTCGATACTATCTGTTGTAATACATAAACATTAGTAAGGTAAGTATGAACACCGACGCATGCAGGTGCCAAACAATAGTCAAACGTGCGCACACACTCGGGGTGAGCGAGAAGGCAGCGCAAACACACACAAGATCGCCGGCCAGAGTGAGCTCAACGACAGCGACGCGGAGCTCTCGTCGCTCTACAACTCCAAAGTAATCATATAAATGATAACACACAAGGACACGGCAAGGGGCGTGCCATAAACGTATTTAGTCAACTCAATCGTTCAAAACTCCAAACGGACAGATTATAACAGGACACATCTTACGAAAGGTAAGTCAATATTCGTAAACGGTCATGCGAACATGCTGCTTACCTGGTACAGCTTTGCTTTGCACAGTTGACAGACAAAACATATTCGACACAAATAATCCCTACACCTAGGACTTGTACACGTCGGACATCACATACAACGAACACACGGTGTAACAGAATTAACGAGAACGTAAAAACTTTTATAAGTTTGTTGATAAATTTCAGTCTCCAATGGTAGTTGGATTTGACAACAATCAAATGCTTAACCTGAGAAATAAAAAATGACAAATATTTTTAAAGTGTGTAAAATAAAAGGATTGGCGCAGACATTCAAGTGTAATCATCGGAGTAAAACATAGTAATGGACGAAATTCAGTTTCATTTTCCCAATTCAGAAACCATCACATTGTTCACTGCGCACTTTCAGTATGCGCTGACGAAACAAAACTTAAATTTCAAAAATACCCATATTGCTAGCAAACTATAGCTAAGTTACACACGGCAAAGGAAATAAGTATACACCCTCACATGTAAAGGTGTATACCTATTTCCTTGTCTGTGTCTACTAGGATACTAGTATATGAGGAGTTCCCAGTTAATTCTGTTACGTTCAGTATATCGTGTGCTACCTGGCTGGTCCACGAGCTGCAGGCTCTGGTAGTGCGGGCCCACGGCGCTGGCCAGGGGAAGTCCCCGACACGGCGGGAGGGCGCGTGACCCCTCCACACATACTGTCTCACACACATCTCAACTGTATCTTGTGTTTATCACGGATTGCAATTAAATAATATGTGCTAGTTCCACATTTGAATAAGTATAATCATAGACAATATAGAAGTTATCATTTTGAATGCTTTAAAGATACTATGTCATAATGATGTTTAAGAACGAAATTTTGATTGAAAACAATTCAAAATTAATTAGTTATCATCAAACTTCAACCTTATTTGTTGTAAAATTAAGTCGGTTTTTCCTTTACTATTGACCGCATCTACATAATTTGAAAGAGCCAAGAGGGGTAACATTTTTGAGTTTATGTACATGCTAACAGTTTTATAATTTTAACTTGTATGCACATATTTCTGTTAGATGACATCTAGGTATTCTATAATACATTTCTATTTAATTAACATAATAATATTGTAAAGTAAAAGGGCCGTTGTCTCTACCTACTCTGGAAGTAAAAAAGGGTGAGTATGTGTAGATAGTAGGTAGGTATAGTATAATTTTGGATAGCTGGATTTTTTTTATCCCGTATAGAAAATTTAGATTATAAATAAATAAAATAGCATTAAGTATTTCACTGCAATCCGTGTACAAAGCAAAATTATAATTCATTGCCCAGTTAGCTACAGTTTGCAAGAGAATAAATTTCTATATTCTGGTAAAGCTAGATCAACTACATAAAAGGCTCAGAAATAATATAAAGAAAATAATGACAGATTGATACGAACACCCTACTAAATGTTCAAGTAATTTAGTATTATCATAGCTATTTGTTAAATAGAGCCAATCTGTTTAAAATATCCATTTTTTTTCTAAAATCTTAAAAAATTAGGAATACGTTCATAGAGCACGTTTTTTGAGTTATCAGAATGTTTGCTGCTGTCCGTGGTGGGCAATGACGCATTGACAGCACTAAAAGCGTGCTTTCCGAACATACCCATGAATATACGATTTTACAAAAATAGCCATTACTAACTCGTAAAGGGCTTTTTTTGTTGATATTGATTCTATATTTACACATTTAACAACAAAATTCTGGAATATATTATTGTATACCATAAAAGTAGTATTTATATACAGCACTATCTATTCTATAACCCATATTATAAGCTATGCTTAGTGTGGGTCTGGACGCTAAGCATAGCTTATGTGTTATAGAATGCAGATAAACATACTTAGATACATTTTATGCAATGCCAACAATCAATAGTTTGACATTTTTGCTCTTGCTTACGGCTTGAAGCACCATTTCTTTCCATTTGATGACATCATAAGTTGTAATGTCATTATCATCTTAGCGTAGTTTCCAGTTGATTCCGAGGTATTTACCTTTTTTTTATACACCTTAGGTGGCAGACAAGCACACGGCCCACCTGATGGAAAGTGGTTACCGTGACCTATGGACGTGTGTAACACCAGTGGAGGCACATCCGTGCTGCGGACGCTGTAAGAACAGAGATTTTATGTGCCCTCAGTGCAGAACACAAAATAAGGACAAGCCTTTGGTCTTCCCACTGACAGCACAAAAACTCTCCAGTGAGCTCTAGCTACCCTACTCACCACCGGGAAAACAACACGAGGTTATTATAGCCGTGGTAGTCTGTAGGGTAGAAGTACTTCCCCAGTCGGACTGCTCAATTCGGACGGGAATACCGTCATGTCCTACCTTCTAAGTAGAACCTTGGAACCCGAGGTTTACTTAGGTTTATTTTTAACAGAAGCAATTGGGTATTTTACTGTCTAGTTAAATTAGTTACTTTTTAGTAAACGTCAAAACGTTTTGTAAGTTATAGGGAAACTTTCTTTCTTTTTTTTTGCATTATATTAGCAACCGCAATTACTAATATTACCTCTAACCCCTCCAACTAAGCTAAATTGCTTGTGCTAAGAGTGACTCGCACTTGACCGGCTTTTTATATTATAAAACCTAATCGGTACATCTGAAGGTGAGGTTGTTATGAGCCTCGCATATCTTGGTGGGGCCACACCACGAGTTCGTAACGACCGAATCGAGGAAATACAATGCATGAGAATCAAATGCAGTGGTGCGACTCACCTTTCTTCAGAGTAAGGGTCTTTGGTAGGGTCCCTGGGTTGTGGAATTGGTTGTGTATGAAATAATGTATTGTGACGTTATCATACTGAATAGTCACACCAGTTACTATAATTGGTTGGGTAGATGATTAAGAATAATTAAAAATAAATAGAAACAATAAAATAATAACAGACGCTACTTCTACCGCTCTTTTACTATTCTTAATTTTATAAGCTCAGTTAAATAACTTATTTTAACTACAGGAAAATACCCAATTGCCATTTAACCTCCAAAACCCCGTAAGGACAGACTTTGCCAGAGTCTCATCTTAGGTACCTCGTATCGCAAGTTAGGTTGGCTTGTGCCCCAAAGATCTTGTTAAGGACCTAAAAGCACTGCCATTGGGTGTAACATATAGATAATATACAAGGGTCTGGTGTATAACGTACACTACACACAGGGAAATCTACACGGGTCTTGCTATTAGTGGGGAGGGATTAGTGTCCAGTCATGCGTGAGCTGCGTACGCGCGCATACTTACCGTTGTCGTGGCTCTGTTTGTGCTGGTCGTAGCTGCGAGCGCGCTGAGGCGCTTCTTCACCGTCTTTGTGCGTCTTTTCGTCACCCTAGAAAATTGTTATTTGGTTTTGTAAGATCAAAATATTGCGTGTAAATGTTTTGTTGTAAAAGTCAAATATACCTCCAATTTGTACTTCATGACCATCTTAATAATTATACAAGACAAAACAAATTAATAAATACTCAATAACATTCCGAGATTCCAGTTTCAAACGCTACTAATACTAATACCATGTTGTTGCGCGCCCCCTATTACATTGGGAACTAAACATCATCATGTCAGCCACACATAGTCCACTGGTGAACATAGGCCTCTCCCACAGACTTCCAGAATGACCGGTCTAAAGCAGTTCGCATCCAGCACTTCCCGGCGACCTTCATGAGGTCGTTCTTCCACCTAGCCGTTGGGCGTCCTACGCTACGTTTGCCCGTACGCGGTCGCCATTCTAGAACATTTTTGACCTAAACATAAACTGGCGAAATGTGGGTGCTAGCACCTCTGCCTACTGTATAGTATAGGCGTATACTGTACAGGCGTGAGTTTATGTTATGTTACTAATACTAATAGATACTCTTTCTCTATTACCAATTAAAAATGGGGACACATCTAGTCTCTTGTCTATTGGCTACGTTTAGGGACGTCTAGCCTCTACGTTACTTCTAGAGACGTCTAGCCTCTAGTGGTAACGTGTAAGACGGCTAGCTTTTAGCGGTTACGTCTAATGACGTCTAGCCTCTAGCAGCTACGTCTAGTTACGTCTACCCTCTAGTGACTCTAGCCGGCGTGGCCACTGGCCATACCCGCTAGCGGCATCGTTCCCGTTACCTGCGCGTGGTCGCGTCGGTCCGTGTCCACGTGACTGCGCGCGCGCAGCTCGGCGTTGAGGCGCGCCGCCAGAGTCGACGCCTCGTGGCCGCTCACGGTGTAGTGCAGGTTACTGTAATTGTCACTACAGGACACAAACACAAACGATTCATTATAGAAATGGACCTATTTAATGTCATTCCTTAGAGTGCTGCGATCAATATATTTGCCATAGAAATAAAAGAAGCGGCTGTGATATATTATTATTATTATTATTATTTTAACAGGCAGGCAGTCGAAGCAACTGATAATGCCCGTATCCTGCTTATGCCCACTAGTGTTTATTTTTATTGGTTAAGGTGTTGGTCTAGTCTATTTTTAAATTGGTTTATGTTCTGGGCTGTCACAACATCATGTGGTAGCTTATTCCACTCTCTCACTACCCTATTACTTATAAAGTTTTTGTGTGGATTGTTATTCGAGAAGCTGGTGGATAGTCTTAGGTGGTGGCCTCTGAGGTGGTTATTATTGTTGCGTGTGAACAATTTGTCAAAGTCTTCAATGTCGTAATGTCCACTTAAGATCTTGAAAGTCTCTATCATGTCACCTCTGTCTCTGCGTTCTTTTAGAGTTGTAATTTTTAAAACTGCAAGGCGCTCCTCATAGGGTCTCTGTTTCAATGAGCGTGGAATTTTTGTGAAGTTACGTTGTACCTTCTCCAGGAGTTCAATATCTTTATTAAAGTAAGGATTCCAGATTTGAAATGCGTATTCTAGGATTGGCCTGACAAAAGTTTTGTGGATCCTAAGCATCATATCTGGCGTTAGAACATTAAAGGCTTTTCTAATTAAATAAATTAAACTTCTTGCTTTCTTAACGGTTGATGTAATGTGTTCATCCCACTTTAAATTTTCTGTAATTTTGACTCCCAGGTCCGTTTGTACCTTAACATCTGTTAGTGGCACGTCATTCAATTTATAGTTTAGGCAAGGATTTCGATTACCTATGTGTAGTACTGTACATTTGGAGGTGTTGAGGTTTATGAGCCACTCCTTGGACCAGTTGGCTATTAGGTTTAAATCGTTTTGGAGCTCGTCATAGTCAGTTAATGGGTTGGCGAATATTTTAGTATCATCAGCAAACATACTGACATCGCAGTCTAGACAGTGTTGGAGGTCAAAGGTATATATGATGTACAGAACTGGGCCCAAAACTGATCCCTGTGGCACGCCACTATGCACTTCCATATGATCTGACTTTTCATCACCGATTCTCACTTGCAGGGTTCTTCCACGGAGAAAGGATTCTATCCATGTTAGAAGTTTTCCACGTATGCCTATATGTTCTAATTTGTAGAGAAGTCTTTTTATAGGAACTTTATCAAATGCCTTTTCATAATCGAGATAGATGACGTCAATAGGTACTCGTTCATTAAATTTCTCAATCCAGGATGACAAGCATGATAATAAGTTGGAGACCGTGGAACGATGAGGGCAAAAACATATATATATATTATCATGTATTGAACTTACCAGATCGGTATGGGATCGGAAGGCCTCATTTTCGATTTTGATGATTTTTTCGGTGAGAACGTATTATCCAATTCGTCAGCATCCTGTACAATGTATTTATGTGGTTATAATATATAATATTTTTGTATAATAATATCTTTTATATATTGGTAAGTGCAATACCGGCCAGGTTATGTTAATTTTAACTTACCGGTTGCAATGTTTCTTGACTAGCCATATTGTCGTCTTCGCCTTCTTCCTCTATACATTTCACCTCGTCAGATGAACTTTGCTGTAAATAAGGAAATGAAATTGAAATACTTAACCGATGCTAACAGTAAATTAAACATATAAAACATCAGTTACACACGTTTTCTTTAGAGCGAATAATAGTTTGGATTGATTCATACATTCATACATATAATCATGTCTTTATCCCTGGAGGGTTAGGCAAAGGTGAATTAACACCCACATTTCATCAATAATTTTATTCAGTCCCACGTAATATGGGATGAGCGTATTGCCGTATTCCGGGCGCTATTGATGACTCGAGCCATGCATCTGAGGCTGGGTCTGGGCTGTAACATCTGTCTAATGTTAAACAGCCCTATCCCTTAGTCGCCTTGTACGACACCGCATGGGAAGAGATGGGGTAGCCCTAATTCTACTCTGCCGGAAACCACGCGGTTTATGAATGAAGTATTGAGGAAAAGAGAACTTCAGTATCAAAATAAACGGGATATTTACCATGTTTCATTGTTTTGAGTTTCCGATTCCGTGAAGCCAATAGTAGTGCAGATACGCGTAGTAAAAGAACTCGAAAGAGGGTAGATCGATATAATTACTCCTAGGAAAAAACTTTTTCTCGGTTTACCGCCACTACTCCAGTTCCTCCGTGATCATGGTGCTTGCAACAGCGCCGAAATATCGGAAACTCAAAACAATGAAACATTTTTTTTTTATATATAGGACACGTCAATTAGACTTCGCCTTGCCTGATGGTAAGCTGAAAGCAAAGTCCCAAAAAAGAGGGTCACCATTACTTACACATACCGTGTGACAATGGTGACACTCAGCTTGACGGCCTCATCATATGCTTTTTCACGCCCCGCTTAAAGGACCCGGGACTGTAGGAAGAAGGAAACATGGTAAATATCCCGTTTATTTTGATACTGATGTGAGTGACCATGATAGTTTAAATACCTAAAAAGAGAACTTGATATTTTCCATATATTATTCCTAATTTAGATCTATATCAAACACGTGGACTAATATGGTGTGGCATATAATATGATGAAAACATAAATAATAATGTAATTTAATATTGTTACCAGTACAAAACATACCGAATTGTTAGTAGTGGAATGGTTTCGACTGTGTGGCCTGAAGCCGGGCCCTGGCGGTAGGTTCTTTTGTACACAGCAATTCACGCCAGGACTGAAGTGAAGCTCTACGTGGAATCTGGAAACATAATTAATTTCACTTTTACTTTTACTACCGTGGGTTATTTTTTAAATGAAAATATTGCTTAAACAATACTGTTTTGATATTTTTCTATTTTTTAGGGTTCCGTACATCAAAAGGAAAAATGTCTGTCAAGACCTTTTTCTCAGGAATGCGTGAAGGTATCCAGTTGAAATTATTCATACAACATACGTCTTGGAACTGTGCAAAATTCATACTTTTATGTCAACGCATTCAAAATATATTACGGTTTATGTAGCTTAAGGTATGGAACCCTCGGTGCGCGAATCCAACTCGCACTTGACCTGATTTTTTTTTATTTTAAAACCTAATCGGTACAGAAGTTGAGGTTATTTGAGCCTCGCATATCTTAGTGGGGCCACACCACTAGTACATAACAACCGACTCGTGGAAATACAATGCATCGGAATCAAATGCAGTGGTGCAACTCACCTTTCTTCAGAGTAAGGGTCTTTGGTAGGGTCCTCATATAGCATGACGACTATCTGCGACATGTAGTTGAGTTCAGAGACCGTCGATACGTACTCCATCGCACGACGCCATTGCTCGTCTTTTAATACCTGCATACATTGTAATGACTTAAAATTGAATGAATGACAAACTGTGAAATCGGCTTGTTCAATATTTAAATATTTTTTTTGCATAAATGAATAAAAAATATCGAACATTTTTATTCTTCCGGTTAGATATTAATTACTTTACGATACACCAATAAGAGACAGGTAGAAACACAAAAGGTTTCAACTATCACACATTAAAAAACAGAATAGCCTAATGTAGATTTTATTGTACAACATTGCTTTGACAGCGAAACTGTATATATATTTTTTTATATACAACTTAGGTGGCAGATAAGCACACGGCCCACCTGATGGAAAGTGGTTACCGTGACCTATGAACGTGTGTAACACCAGTGGAGTCGCATCGGTGCTGCCGACCCTGTAAGATCAGAGATTTTATGTGCCCTCAGTGCAGAACACAAAATCAGGACAAGCTTTTGGTCTTCCTACTGACAGCACAAAAACTATCCAGTGAGCTCTGGCTACCCTACTCATCACCGGGAACACAACACGAGGTTATTATAGCCGTGTTATTCTGTAGGGTGGAGGTAACTCCCCAGTCGGACTGCTCAGTTCGGACGGGAATACCGTCAAAATAAACTTGCTAATAAGAATATCAAATATAAAACTTACGTCCAACAAGCCACCGAACCGAAGTACCGTGAGTAGTGAGTGCACATGACTCTCGCTCGTGAAGTACAGCCGCGTACGAACGTGCCGCCCCGGACTTGATACTCCGTGACTGTACCTAAGGTCCAAGTGTTTTCGATTCAATACATTTTCTATTATTGATCATGACTTTGAATACAAATATTTTGCTAAACACTACAGTAATATACATATTAAAATGCCGTTTTTTGAAGAAATTGAATGAGACAACATTAAGCTAACAAACGCTTTAATTACATTTTTGAAAAATGACAGCTGTAAAAAAGTAATACGAAATTTATCATCAAAATGGATAGCAGTTAGGAAGTACTGTTTTGAAGATCGAATTTAGCGGCCAATAAAAACAAAATTTAACAAAGAGTTGTTGTAAAATCTTGAAATCAACTTTCAAACAAAATATAAATAATGGAAATAGCTATTAAATTACAGGCATAGCGAACTCATGACTCTATAAGAAAATTTCGGCAATTTCAAGGTACAAGACCTAATACAGTACTAAAAAGTAAAAAGTTAGAATATTTTGGCTAATTGCATTTTACAATCAGGATTCACCCTCTTCGCGATTCGAACAGTGGCAGTGAAGTATTAACTGCCGGATTCTTTTAGGTGTTAATGCACTTCTGCCTACCCTTTCGGGGAGATACAAGCTTGAATATATAAATTTACTTTTCGTACAGGTTTTACTTTCGAATATTCAAATTTTTTTAATTTGCGATGCTTCTATCGCTAATTTTATTGTAAAACTAGCTTGGCTTAGCACGCGTGGATGTTGGTTATCGCGACAAAACATAAACTGTCTATTCTCAAGGTCTAATCTACCTCTATACTGAATTTCATCAAAATCGGTTCCGCAGTTTGTATGGGAGTATATAAAAGTGTTGATATTAGACATTTTAGGTTTTTTTTTAAAGATTCTCTCCGTGAAAACCATCCTCGTACTTCAAGGAATATTCTAAAAAAATAATGAGCGAAATCGGTTTGAGCTGCTCTCGAAATTTGCCCTTAGCAACACATTCAGCGATTCATTTTTATATTATAGATTTGTATAATTTGCCTAAAGTGACGACTCTTTGACTCTCACACCTAAACCTGTGTTTGTATATTCTATGATTGTAACTTGTAAGGTTCTTAAAGGACGGAAGGTATAATAAAAAAAACCAGAAGCTAAAATTCACAGTTCGCCTAATTACGATAATAATGACTTCGTTCAAGAATATTTCGGGTGGTATATCTCAGTAACAGCAAATCTCACCTCGGATTCAGTCTATTGACGGTCTCTTCCCCAGACTCCTCTATATTCCTCTGAAGATCTGCTCTTATTTTCTTTAGCAGTGGTGTACAAATACCTTGTCCTATCGTCAGCTTCTCTTGCATGGTCAAACCATATTCCTTAAAAATAAAGACATTTATTTCGACATTACTTTAAAATAAAAGAGCATAAAACATTGCGATCTTAGGTGTATTATGCCTTCACTTTATAAATACAAAGGTTTCGTATACTGTCACCTACTATAGCGACACGACCTAATAGCCATGTGCAGTGGGCTGCAGAAGTCCGTAACAATATTAAACTAAATATGTACGAAGTGACGCCACACACGAACTAGAAAGTTATACACTGGTTACCAGTGTTTATAATATATACTAGTAGTTCTGTGAACAGTTAGACCTCGCTAGCACCCTTGCCACATTATTCGGGTACCCTTAATCAAACCTGGCATTCTTAAAAAAATAACGATACATATATCGTCTTACATTAAACAGCTCGGAATGTGTCACGAAAAAATAATGACAACTCGTTCTTAAAAATAAACGGCTACAGTAACTTTCCCCCTTTTTCTCTCATCTGTCTTTTATAATGTAGTTCACCTTTACGAGGTATGAATCATGATTTTTTTGCACATCAACCTGTGAGCATGTCCTTGATGTTTCAGCCTAAAATCATCAAGATCCGTTCATAAATAACGAGACAGCTAACTTTCCTTTCCTCCCTCATTTTCCCTCCTATTAAAAAAAGCTCTCGACAAATTTGAGTTTTAAATCATTATCTTAACCGATTTTCACGATCGATCGATGAGATATGCGGGCGCATATCGGTTAAGATTCCGGTCTAAAGGGCATTAGACCGGAACTGACAAACTGATATAGATGCGAACAAAATCAAAATCGGCCACCTTGTCGAAACGTAGACACTCGCTTGCTTCATTCGCTCGGTCAATTACTTGTTTATCAGTGTATTACTCACTGTTTCCCAATGTATTAACTGTAAATACATGCATTTCTTTCTCTTCTTATAACTGTGTGCAATAGCTTTTTTAGTTTTGTTGACACAGACAAAGTTATTCATTCTATTAAATTAGGCTCAGGTATTCAATGGATTAAGCTGTTTATGTACTTCTGCAGCCCACTGTATCTAGACGAGATGGAAAGTGCTAGGCATCTCCCATGTCAAATACTCAAAGGAATATACAAAAAGGTACGAACCTGAGGTATCACAATATCAGCTAAGTACTTCGCATAGATGTAGAGTTCCTCCGCGAGGTCGAACTGAAGCGTGTGTTGGTTGTGTTGCAGGTCATACTTGATGCAATCGTATATGTCCGGAATCTTTGATATGTCGTAGGATTTGTTCTTTGTGCAGAAGTCCTTCTCAATCTTACCCCACCGACGACCCATTAGCTCCCATGTTTCACCGTGGTACAGTATTGTGTCTGTAAAAAATAGTTTGGCTTGTTTATGAGATAGTAGGTACAGTCAGCGGCAAAAGATTGAAAACTGAAAAAATGAAAACATTAAAAATAAATCTGTTCTAAATCTCTAGGAAAAGTTAGCATACTAATTTTGAATTTCATTAAATTGTTTGGGTAGAATAATCAAAAACAATTTAAAAAAATATTGTAATATCGTTCATTGTTTCGGATAGTTTTAAAGAATATGAGCAGATGGCTCCACTGTCACCCCAAGACGATCTCTCGACGTCCCTGAGTACTTACTTAACTCAGTTGGTCAGTACATTCTCCCTTTAAGGGACTGGTCGCGGGATCAAGTTCTGTCTTAGGCCCGTATTCTAGAACGGTACTCAGTTCTATATCTCGATTTATCTGTGGACAGTTTGTATATAGGTATAGACTATCTGTCAATTTGTCTGTATAGACGTCCTTAGATAAATCAAGATTCGGGATTGAATGTCGTTCTAGAATACTGAACTTAGACGCTCACTTTTTCCGATAAATCAATAGTCGTGATAAATATCTCACCTTTAGTCTTCGGATCGTCCTTCTTCGTAAGCACAATATGCACGAGGTGCTGTATGAGCGTGTGAACATGTGCGCAGCAGTGGACGGGGTTCTTCACAAAATCCATCGCTGTGTTAATACTGATAGACTCGCACGGGTTGATGCGGGCGCGGTCTTCTTCTGTGAATTCGCGATCCACTTGCATTGCTTCGTGTAGACGAGCCTTGGCCCTATATCATTGTCATTACTTAGAAATATGTACCTGAGCACTGATGGTGACTACATATATAACAGAATAAAAGAAAAATCTATTTGAGTTAGACTCCTAGTCAAAGTGTAAGTCTTTTGTATAGATCGTTAAAACGGCACTTACAAAACGTAAAAATAAAAAAGTTTAGCAATTAGACCATTGGTTCGAAACGTTGTTCGAAACTCCGGCAAGATACTCAGCGGGCTTTTTTGGTCTTGTTACACTACTAGAACATAAAAGTTTTATATATTTTTTTTTAAATAAATTAAAAAAATATATATAAAGACGATAAACTTACATGTTTTGAACCTTCGATGAATCACAGTCATTGTCAAGCAATCCATTCGTATTGGCGGATTTCACCATCTGAACCAGTATCGGCGTCAATTCCCCTTCCAAGGCGAGTAGTCCCTTCGCGAAAGCGGCTGCGGTCATCTGCACCCGGCCTTCATCGGATGCGTAGATCTTGAGATCGTGACGGAATGTCGAGTGAAGGCGGAGGAGACCAAGACCTTGTGTACCACCCTCGCCTAAAATTTATATAAATATTGGTACTAATAATGAGTTAATTTACTATTCACTTCTCCATGCGTACATACATGTACGCGCCTGCGCACACTAACACGCGCGCGCTCGCTCGCACACAAGCACGCACGCACGCTCGCACGGGCGAACGCACGCTCGCACGGACCCTTTCGGACCCACGCTACCACCGCCGATACCACTGGTGGTAGCGTGGGTTCGAAACGATACCACCAAGAATAATTTCTGACGCAAGCGAAGCCGTAGGCTAAAGTTAGTAGGTATACCTACATATCTTCCGTATTAGCTAAGTGTGACCTTTGTTATCTCACTGCATTCATATAAAATGCATTAGCGTTGATGTCCGATCGCACGGAAAAGAGTTATATGGTTTTTTTTAATTTGATCCAGTCCCAACTTCCAGATTGGAAACCACAAAAGATACATTGTGATTACGAAATTGCGCCTATGAAAGCGATTTTAAAATTATTTCCAGACATTGTGCTTAAAGGATGTTATTACCACTGGAATCGTAATATATGGAAGAAAGCAAAATTATTAGGAAATGCTAAAATCAAAGCAGAACGAAGAATTGTTTCTCTGATAGCAGCTTTGCCACTTCTTCCAAGTACAAACATCTTAGAAGGCTACGAATACATCAGATTTGAATGTAGTAACAAAGACCGATTGTCAAAATTGTTAAAATATATGGAAACCTTTTGGTTTAAGATACATTCACATCATCATAATTTTAGTGTGTTTGGTGAACGCCATAGAACAAATAATATCTTGGAAGGTTTCCATTCTAAAATTAATAAGTTATTAAATAAAAATACGGTAACACTGATGCGTTTATTAAAGGTCTTGCAAGATGTACATAATTCCGAAATAACACCAAAAAAGCGTCGTAAAGATCAAATAATCAACGATGATTATATTACCGATATTCAAATGCAAATTGTCAACAAAATAATCCCAATAGGCCATGCTTTAGATAAATTACGACGAACTTTTTTCAATAATTTCTCTCATAAATACAGTTACTTTATACGTTTAGTAAACGCATTACAATAGGTTCCCAGTACACTGTTTTATTTATCGATTTATTAATAAGGAGTGGGACCTTCTAAAATATTCTTTTAAATTTTGTTTTTCGCCAAGTTGTTTACTTATTTACAGATCTGTCATTTATCTGTACTTAACTATATTTTTTTATATTATTCATTCTTTCATAACAATTTTTACATTCCGTACCTACCTAAATACAATAGCCATGTTCAATTGTTTCGCGATCTTCGTTTGTTTTGTGATGTTCATGTTCATATTTGAGCCACGAGTCCGAAAGGCGTTAATGTAACTACTTGGACAAAAAAATCTTATTAGTTATCTACATTAAATTCAAATTGGTCTCATCACTATTTCTGGTTTGGTGGTATCGTTTCGGACCCACGCTACCACCAGTGGTATCACGGTGGTAGCGTGGGTCCGAGAGGGCACGGACGTATGCACGCACACACATGCACGTACGCAGATACACATTCATCCTCATAAGTTGCCATTAAAAGATACTGACCAGGTATATGCCGACCCTGACCACCTGGGTACATACAGCGGAACATACGACCGAGCTCCTCCGCCTGTATGCGTCCCGCTGGGGTCAACTCGCCGCCCCACTTCAGTATCAGTACGAGCGACGGCTCGCCCCCACCTCCTACTGTACAACAAATACAAATCTAAATATAGACCTGTAAAAATAAGGGAAAAGTGGCCGCTTGAAAACTTTAAGTAGAGACCCACAGTGCGCAGAACAATATACGCGTAAATAGGCGTTGACGTGACTCAACTACAAGTTCTCAATTCAAAAACTTCTGTTATTGGTTGGTTCCACATCTTACGGCCTAAGCCTTACCGTAAGAAAACCAAAGTATCTAAATTACATTCATGTAACAATGTTAAACGTTTTATTACTCTTAGTAGTTACATTAAATTCAAATTTATATTATTATTCTCTGACTTAAACGAGAAATCACAGTCACGAGAAGCGTCCACCATACGCTTCGCAATCTCACGGAAGAGATTGCGAGCGCTCGGACCCTATGACCCCAAAGTTTCGACTCCAAACGGCACAAATTCATAATCGCCGATGAGATAGGAGTATTTGCACCGCTCGAGAGCCTGTTATAGATGTATATGCATATTTTTATATGTTTATATATAATAATATACAGTAAGTATGTATTGTACGTCGTAAAATAGTAACATACGGACAGACCGAATTACGTTCTCATTTAGATAAGGGTATGGAAGTAATAATATTTAAATAGTGATACGGACGAAATAACAAAAGAATCGTTATACATCTACAAGTCTATATCTAAAGAGGCCTATGTTTGCATTCATATACGCAGCAGTGTTCGCTATCACTATGCACTCATGAAAATCATGCTAAGTAACCACTTCTTACATCATGTAATGTACATATAATGATAATCTTGTTACAAATATTACCTCTGTTCAGATTTGCGAGATAAGGCGAGATAATAAGATCTATTTTCACTTCAACTGAATGATAACCAGTCGCATTATAATATGCCTATTTATGGATTATGATATTATGGATAAGTATCGTTACTTATGATAATTTTGATATGCGGTAGCATTTGTAGATTGTCTGAAATCACTAATATGCCCTCTAACCTGTCCAGCTCAGCTAACCTTAAGAATTCTTCATTTAATTTAACACACTAAAGTAAACCAAAAGAAAAAATAATCTAAAATGTCGCCCATTTATGATCACTATAACTACCAAATAGTAGGTACCAAACAAACAGGTGCAGATATTTTGGTAACATTTTTTTTTTTTTTTTTTTTTTTTTAATAATAATAATTTATTTTCGTTAACAATAAGTTACAGTTTAAATGTACAGTGATCGACGTCACCTTTTAAGCAAAATTTGCCTGTGTCAGGTGACATCGCTCTTCCATATCTACTAGTTATTAATTAGAGTTACATGTAGCTGTAAACAAACTATCACAAATAAATGCAAACATGTACTATCTAGGTATTATGTAGATACAAGTGCTTTACTTTAGAGCTAATTACAACTACACTCGAGAGCAATGAATCCGGGTCACTTAAAGAATGTTAAAAATCTCGGAAACTAAAAATGATAGGTTAATGCAATAAATTGTATTTAATAGACAATGTAATACTCCTTAAATGAAAGTAAAAAAAATATGAGTCACCATACATTTTATTAACACAAAATTACATAAAGAAAAAAACTGCTGATCTCTCCTTAAAACAAAAATAGGAAACATGAAATTTTTGAACTTTATTACGATTTTCTTGAATTTTAATACTTCGTATTGCCTCCTCGTGCTTCCATTACTGCGTTTACGCGGTTTGGCATGCTGTACACCAAGTTCCTTATACGATTTTGGGGAATATTCTCCCATTCCTCTGTGAGAGCAATTTTGAGCTCACGAAGCGTGATTGGGGGAGGGTTTCGTTGTTTTACGCATCTGCCTAGCTCGTCCCAAGCATGCTCGATCGGGTTGATATCCGGGCTGCGCGCTGGCCACTCCATACGAGTAATGTTCATCTCTTGAAGGTAGTCATTCACAATCCTACCTGTATGAGGTCTGGCATTGTCATGCATAAATATAGCATCCTCACCTAAATTGACCATAAATGGACCAACGTGATCATTGAGGATTTCTTCCACATATCTTACGCTAGTTAAAGAGCCGTTTTCTATGATCACCAGCTCTGTGCGACTTTCAGAAGAAATTCCGGCCCACACAAGTACAGACCCACCACCGTAGGCTACTTTTTCTTCGATGCATGCTTGCTTGAATCTTTCCCCTGGTCTTCGATACACTCTGTGTCTTCCATCGTGCTTGTAGAGCATAAATTTTGATTCGTCGGAGAACATAACTTTTGACCAATCTTCAATACTCCAATTTACGTGGCTCTGGGCATAACTTAGTCTCGAAATACGATGCCCACGCTCCAGTTTAGGGCCGTTTGCAGGTCTAAGGGGTTTTAAGTTAGATTCAGCAAGCCGACGTCTTACTGTCCATGCACTTGGGTTACTTCCTCCGAGGCGTCGAAACTGATTGGTGAGTTCAGTTCCTGTGAGAAAGCGATTTCGAAGCATGGTGTTCACCAAGTATCGGTCTTCTCGTGCTGTGGTACACCTGGTTCTGCCCGTTCCTGGTCTGCGTAGGTTAGAACCAGTTTCTTCGTAACGTCGGAGAACTCTTTGTACTGTTGACAGCGACACACCGACAGTCCTGGCTGTATCGCGCTGACTCCGGCCGGTTTCCAGCATTGTAAGTATTCTGGTGCATTCTTCAGGCGTAAGCGACATAATTTCAGCTTGATTAATGAATATAGAGCACTATCAACATGGTTTATGTACCCACATAAATGACAGATTACAAACAAAAGCAACACCAAATGCTGTAATTTCGTAGTTCCATCTTCGAAAGTGGCCCTTTTTCAAATTTGATTTTTTTATGATATAACTTTACAATAACTAAGAAGTTTTAATACCTTCATTTAAGGAGTATTACATTGTCTATTAAATACAATTTATTGCATTAACCTAGCATTTTTAGTTTCCGAGATTTTTAGGATTCTTTAAGTGACCCGGATTCATTGCTCTCGAGTGTATATTATTGTTAATTTATATGTGTAAATTTGTGTGTATGTATGTTTGTGTGTGCGTGTGTGTTTGTGTGTGTGTGTGTGTGTGCGTGTGCGTGTGTGTGTGTGTGTGTGTATGTGTGTGTGTATGTGTATGTGTCTGTTTATGTGTATGTGTGTTTCAACTATCATGTGATAATAAAGTCTCAGTTTCTTCATAATCAAGTGGTATTACGTACTTTGTTACTAAAAATTTGCAATCATGCAATGTTTTGTCATAGATCTGCAGCAGTTTATTAATTTTATTATATAAGAAATTTGAACGACTGATAAATTGTTTGTCAGCAAAGGAGGTTCTAGTTTTGGTAATAGAAATTACATGTTTTCTTCTGGCACGCATTTTATCGGGTTCATAAGGAGTACTTTTATGTTTTTTCAAAATTGTGAATAGTATGTACAATTTTCTAACGGATAAGACTTGACTGAGGGCATATAGACTGTTGGTTGGGAATCTCCTACGTTTGAAGTACATGACCTTTAATAGAGCACGTTGAGCGCGTTCAACCTGTATCATTTTCGTTTTATTGGCACCTCCCCACACAGGGATACAGTAAGTTAGAATAGATTGCGCTAATGCCATATAGGTTTCCTTCAATATATTTCTCGAGGAGTCATGATCAATCTGCTTGCCAGCTGGTAGTACGTGTCTTAGAGTCTTGAATACCCAAATTAATTTTCGAATTCTGGTGGAGATTAATTCAATATGTGAATGCCAGGAAAGCCGCTGATCAATCACGACACCAAGGTATTTTATTTTCTCAATTTTATCTAATGCCGGGCAATCACATTCAACACTCTGTGCAAGAAATTCACAACGGTGAAGTCGGAGTTTGAAATCTTCATTAGGTTGTGTATGATTTTGGATACTGTAGCAAATGTATTTAGTTTTGGAAGTGTTCAGAGTAAGCAAATTATTTTTTAACCAATTCGATATGATGTTTATGCCACGCTCAGCATCCTCCTTCACCGAAGCCCAACTCTTTGCAGTGAAGACGACAGCCGTATCATCCGCATAGGAAAAAATGTGCGCATTGCTAATTTTGAGATTACACAGTTCGTTTATATAAATTAGAAAGAGTGTGGGTCCCAGTACACTTCCTTGTGGCACACCGAATGATACACTGGCGTCCCCACTACAATACTGACCGAGTTTCACCCTTTGTGTTCTACCTGAGAGATAATTTTTAAGAAGGGAGAGCGCAGTACCTCTGATACCGTATAGCTCTAATTTATGAACCAGTATAGGGATAGATACAGTATCGAATGCTTTTTGGAGGTCAATAAATACTGATAAACACTTATTCCCCTCATCAACCTTACTAGCCACAAGTTGACTGAGAGCGGTTACTGCGTCTTCTGTGGATTTACCATGTCTGAAGCCAAACTGTGACTCAGATAGAAGTTGGTATTTGTCAAAGTAATTTATCAGTCTGGAGTTTATAAGTCTCTCAAGAATCTTAGAAATGGCTGGTAGAACAGAGATTGGCCTATAGTTACCAACTTCATCTCTAATTCCACTCTTATACACTGGTGTAATGATGGACTTTTTTAGCAGAGCTGGAAAAACCCCTTGTTGAAAACAGAGGTTAGCGAGGTGAGTAATTATGGGTACAATTATATACCGCGCTAGTTTCAAAAAAGATACGGGGATGTTATCCCAGCCCGCCGCACTATCAGATCTCAAGCTCATTAGAGTATTATCGACTTCTTTTGTATCAGTTTCTAAGAGGACGAAAGAGTTAGTCTGTACAGAAGAATTGCTGGTTATTTCATTAGCAATGTCGCATGGATGTATACATTTTGCAAGCTGTTCTCCTATATTTGAGAAATATTTATTTATGTAATTAGCAGATTCTATTGGATTATCCTTGAGGTTAATTAATTCTATATTATCATCATATGTTTTATTACTATGAGTAATGTTCTTTATATTTTTCCACAGCAGTTTATTGTTATTTAATGATTTAGTAATTAAGTCCCTTTCGTATTTACGTTTCAGCTTTTTAATTAAATTATTACAATAATTTCTGTATCTGGTGTAAGTTATTTTTAAGATTTCATTTTGACTGTCTGCACGTAGTTGTTTTTGTAATCTATTTCTGTTTTTGATACATCGTAAAATTCCAGGTGTTATCCAAGGCTTGAGTGTACGTTGATTTTTAGGTATTTGGTTGTATACTGTATTACATTGCATAGTTTCAGTGAGTTCTTCTATTAGACGGTAAATTATAATATTAGGATCATTACAGAGCAGTAGTTCATTAAGTTTCTTCTGTTGTAAATGTTTAA
Organism: Eilema griseolum; assembly: GCA_963662185.1. Taxonomy (NCBI): domain Eukaryota; kingdom Metazoa; phylum Arthropoda; class Insecta; order Lepidoptera; family Erebidae; genus Eilema; species Eilema griseolum. Next base: position 20,116,372 of record OY759240.1, on the reverse strand, counting down.
GGGCCTTATCATAATCTAATTTTTTCCTTGTTATGTTTACAGGTTTTTTAGTTTTAGATTTAGATAATGAAAGGAGGATTGAGAAATGATCGGTTGTAGTAGTTTTAAGAACTGCAATGAAAGCAGACCTGTTATTTTTGCTGAACTTCATCATGAAATGATCGAGGCAGTTTTTGCCTCTGGTCGGTAAGGTATGACCCGCAACAATACCGTATCCGGAGAGTGAATTTAAATAGTTTATTCTGTTGTTGTACTCGTGAATCGGCTCTATAAGTTTTGGTGAGATATTAATATTAATGTCACCAGTGATTATGATGTTATTTCGTGAAGTTATAGTGTCCAAATGTGTACAGAGTGAGTCTATAAAACCATCGGCATTTTTTTGAGATGGAGAGCGGTATATGCCAAGTATTGTGTTACCAAGTACTTCCAGTTGTAAACCAGAAGCACCTGTTAGAGTAATTTCACTAGCTTTAGGCGCTAATGATTTTTTAGCATAGGCAACTACTCCGTCATTCTGGTTCAGCTGTAATGCTGTACAGTATGAATTATAGTTATCAATTTGTGGTATTGGTTTATTAAAGTCAAGTCTACATTCAGTTAGCACTAGAACATCAACTTCTACTGGCAGATTTGATAGTGTCAGTAAAAAATCATCAAAGTTTTTATAAATACTGCAAATGTTCTGAGAGATTACAGTAAGGTCCCTTTTATCAATTATCTTATAAGAAGAGAGCTCAGAGCACTCGCACTCTATTGCATGGGCAATTTCAGTGCTGTCTATCACGTCCATATTGTAGAGTGTGTCACCCATTTACAATTCTTAATAATAGTATGTTCGTCATAACATGCTCAGAGCTCAAGTGAGACATTTTGTCAATGTGCCTTTTTGACTTTATGTATGTATATATTATAGTATAGGTTGGTTTGGTGTAATAATATTTATTGACATTATTTAGGAAATACCAGTGTAGACATTTCAAGGGTAATTCATATGAAGGACTATTTTGTTTGAATTTGTGTGTTTTTGTACATAGTTGTATATGTATGAGGTAGTTGTAGGTGTTTACATATATATTCTTTATAAGTATATTCAAAATAGGTAATATGCAAGTCGTAACATATTTAAAGTTTGAGATCCTATTTAAATGTCTCTTCAGTTTCACGTAGTATTCATTAAGTTTATATTGAAAGTACCAGCTTAAAGATTCAATAATTAACTGATGTGAAGGAGTATTTTGTATGAGTTTATGTGTATTTGTTGTATTATTATGTGCTTGTAAATGTGTGAGATAAGTGTAGATGTTTGTATAAGTATGTTTGACATAAGTGAAGTATTTATCTATGTTGTGGCATGTAGCGAGTCGGACAATAGAGAAAACATATATTAAGCCCAGTGATAAGGACTTTTTAAAAAAATCAATGAAATAATTATGTAAAGGTGGCTTATGTCTTATCAATGTACCTGGGTCGGTACAAGTGGCTTCGGTCAGTCAGATTACTTGCGCTGTTCCACTATGTTGACTCACCATGAGATGGTGTATTTGATTTTCGTTTCTTATCAAAATTATTGCAGAACTTTCATTTTCTCTGACATATACTTTGCCATAGGCAGTCCAGACGAATTTATAGTTTTTTGACTTAGCAAGGTCGCGCGCTAAGAAGTACAAGCGCGCCCCTTTTGGCGTTAAGTGTTCAGACAAGTATATGGGGGTTTCCTCCTGTGTTATAAATCCTAGGTTTTTGGCACATAGCTTACTTTTATGTTTAATATTAAACATTTTCGCTGCCTTGAGTACATTGTTCTTTAATAAGGTTGAGTGCATTTCCACTATAATAGTTGGTTTTTGGACGTCTGATGTTTTAGGTCTCACTCTATAAATATCGCTGACGTCCGACTCAGACATACCACAGTCAATCGACTTTGAGAGCTTAATAACCATCTCAATGAGGTCTTCTTTTTTTTCAGTGGGTTTCTTTGGAACATTTTTAATTTCAAAACTCGATTTCCGATTTTCCATGTGCAACTCCTCGATTTTATTTTCAAGCAAAGCAATATGGTTTCGATCCTGTTTAGATTGTGCTTCCAACGTATCTATTCTCTGTCTAAACTCATCGTTTTGCATGGTGAGATTAGTAATAGAATTTACAATATTATAATTCGTCTGTTGTATATCTTTAAGAATGGAATTGACATTTTTTAACTCGGTGGCTTGTGATTCAAAGAAGGACATCATGAGCTTTCGCATTTCCTCCTTAAACTCACTCATTTGGTCCGCAATGGAGCCCTCCATTTGGGCTCTGCATCTTTTATTACGTTGGGCAACAAAATTTGACTCGGTAATCTGTGACAAGTTAGATTCCGAAGCAGATTTGTTTAAAGTTGTTTCTATTTCTGCTAAGTGTACAGAAACGCCAGGAGGCGCATTATCTGTAGGAGTTTGCGGTGGGGTCCTCTTGAGCGGCATTGTGTACTACGAGGCTAGTAATGGCAAACAGGCACAGCTGACAAGGCAGTGATCAATGCGCACAAGGCCAAGTTCCTTTACTAGGAGAGGGGTCAACGTATTCTGGCCGCGATCGACGTTTTCTTACAACTATGCTTTCTGTCCAGCGCCACCAGACCCCTTCACTTTGTCAAATAGTAATTAATTAGTTTACAGCTTTGTTTGATGCGCACGTCCCACGTCGATGCGTCATCGGCCGACTATCGCAACGTTACCCACAGAGTTATCTCTTATATTCAGATTGATGTCAGAAACAGAAAGACTCTTCGAGGACGGTGTCCCAGCCAACAGCAGTATTTAGGCGAAGACAGATTCCAAAACAAAAAGAAACACTCACTATAACGTCCCAAACGGCAGAAGGTGTGTAGTCGGTCACAGGTTTACGGGCGAGCGCTTGTAGCCGCTCCGTAGCTAAGTCGGTCCTCGTAGCAGTTAATATATATATGTAGGCTGCGACATCACATCGTAGGTGCAACAGAAGCGTTGAATTTGCTACGGGGCACGAAGTCGAACGATGTAGGAGCAAGATGGCAGTTGTTTGTTTCGCTATCTCCCTCCCGCGCAGCACACTGGCGGTCTAGGTATTGTCCAGCTGTCACGATGCCGCACGAGGATGAGGCGCGAGCCACGCTGCGGCACCCGAGCCCGCACGAAGAAACGCGGGAGCGGGACAGCAATTATTTGGTACAGTCTCTTTTACTCAAGGAATGTGTGAACTATAAATTGTCAATGAGTGCAACAATATTCGTTATCTTCTGAGCTTAACCGCGACATTCGCGTGAACTAATTTACTGAGAATACGGAACAACCGGCGACACGTCTGACGTCTATGCTCACTCGGACGAAGAGGGATTATTACCTGACTCCCAAGGTGAAAGCCTTGGAACCTTGGTTTTGTCTCTTTCTTTCTTCTTCAAGATATAGTGGTTTTTTTTTTTTTATATAGGACACGTCAATTGGACTTCGCGTTGCCTGATGGTAAGCTGAAGCAAAGTCCCAGAAAAGAGGGTCACCATTACTTACACATACCGTGTGACAATGGTGACACTCAGCTTGACGGCCTCATCATATGCTTTTTCACGCCCCGCTTAAAGGACCCGGGACTGTAGGAAGAAGGAAACACGTGAGCTGGTAATGAATTCCAGGCCTTAATGGTGCGACAGAGGAAAGAGTCTCCGAACCGCTTGGTTCTTGATCGGAGGTTTTGCACCGTGTGCGGATGACATCTAAGACCTGCACGTGTTGTCCTGTGTAGGAAAGGGGAGGGTGGGACTAATTGGAAAAGCTCATCAGAACACTCCCCATGGTACAGACGGTAAAATACAGCCATGGACGCAACATCTCTACGCAGCTGTAAAGGTTCTAGGGTGTTCGTGATCTCGGGATTCCCAATGATGCGGACCGCACGTCGCTGCAACCTGTCGAGAGCATCTAGTAAGTACTTTGCAGAACCATCCCAGAGATGCGAGTAGTATTCCACACAGGAGCGAATTTGTGTCTTGTATAGAAGACACCGCTGCTCCGGCGTGAAAAATCGTCTCACTCTGTTCAGGACTCAGAGTGGTACTATTATGATGTTGGAAAAAATGCTTTATAGAGAGTTCATTTTATAAACAAAACTTTTTGAATAAAGATAAGTAGATCGCGCACTATTGTGGTGGGAAATATTTATTCCTGCTCTTCTTCGTTATATACATACATGCATATAATCACGCCTTCATCCCCGGAGGGTTAGGCAGAGGTGAATTAACACCCACATTTCACCAATCATTGAATTCGGTCCCACGTAATAGAGGGTGAGACTATTGCCGCCTTCCGGGCACTATTGTTGACTCGAGCCCTGCATCTGAGGCTGAGTTTGGGCTGTATGTATCTGTCTGATGTTAAACAGCCCTATCCCTTAGTTGCCTTGTACGACACCGCATGAGAAGAGATGGTGTGGCCCTAATTCAACTTTGCCGGGAGTCACGCGACGGTCTACTTTGCCGTTCCTTCTTCGTTATCCTAGTGAAGTCCCAATAACATCCGAAGCTTTTACCTTTGAGTCTCGGATCCGCTTTACCAATCTAACTGCGGATTTGGCAAAGACGATATCGAAGCATGGTAGTTATACCAGGTGCTGGGCTTTTTAGGGATCGAACTACCCGCAACGACTGCCTTCTATGTTCGTATGGCAACCGGACCGACAGCTTAACTCTCCGAGGCACGCCCAAACCATTGCAAATACACATATTCATGCACACAAATATTTGCACACCTGGAATGGAACCAGCGCGTGGCGGTCGCGTTCACTACCGCCTCGCCGCAGAGACTGTCACAGGCTAGATATACTTGCTAAATTAAACCAAAACAAAAAGTAATCAAAATGTCGCCCATTCATGTTCACAGATCGCTATAACTACCAAACAGTAGGTACCAAACAAACAGGTGCAGCTATCTATGTAACATTTCTTAGCGTATTTGGTGGAATTAATGCACGTGCAATGTGCATCTTGCAGTTTTCAAAGAAAATAGTGCTAAATACTCGTAATTCGGTTCATCACAAACAATAACCAAGGTGATTACAGCGGTGTTTACAACCTTCTGGTAGCAGGTAAAGGCAATACGGCGGTGTTACAAAATATAAGCGAGTCATCCAAACCAATCACAAATTTTATATGATAATAGGCATTTGGTTTGTTCGCTGGTACTTAAGCCGATAACTTAAAAATAAACTTTGCTATGCGCTGTGATTGATAAAAAAATTATAGAGATTATGTTGAATAGTAAAAAGATATACAATAATGTTAACGGGAATTAACGGATCATGGTATAGTTACATATAGATAGATAGATAGATAGATAATTCTTCATTGTACACCAACAGATTTACAGTAGGACAAGTAGGTAGCATCTATACAGTTCAATGTACAATGGGCGGCCTTATCGCTGAAGCGATTTCTTCCAGGCAACCTTGGGATGGACAGTAATGTTATAACAACAAAAGATATGGTGTAGTTACCGACTAAACTTAAATAGATAGTATATTAAAACAAAAGAAAGAGAGAAAAGTAAGTAAAATAAAATTAATATACGGCTTTACACAAAAAATATCAACTTAAATACTGACATACAAATACATATACATGTATTAAATAAATATATACATAAAGTAGATAGTTCATACTATCTATGTATGTATGTACTTATACCATGATTGCGGTAATTCTCGTTAACATTATTGTATATCACGGAACGCGATAGTTTAAAAGTTATTAGAAAAAAGATGTTTTAATAAAAAAATTGGAAGTATGGCCCTAGGTCGGTCGTGGTGCGAGGGATATGCTTGCGGCAACTGCACCTCCGGTAACCTATGACCCTCAGACGTCACGACACACGCGATTTAGTCGGTTCAAGTCCGACATAACCTCCCTCGCCGGCTCCGGTGAGGGCGTATCCGTGGCGATTTTTCGCACAGTAAAAAAGGGATATTTAATATATATGTTACTAAAATCAAGTCACAATCTAGTGCAACTAATCCATAACATTTTGCAATCTTTATCTCACTACTGTTGATCGACCATTATGTAAGATATTTTTAATTGAAAAACGTCAACAGTTAAGACAATCCCATACTGTGTACTAATTTTTTTTTTATACCACTTAGGTGGCAGACAAGCACACGGCCCACCTGATGGGAAGTGGTTACCGTGGCCTATGGACTCGTGCAACACCAGGAGCGTCACACTCGCGCTGCCGACCCTGAAGAAACCTCCTAATGCCCCTTTTGAAGAACCGCATATTGTAGGCGCATGGGAAGACCGAAGAACTCTTGGACTACTTGGACTCTTATTATTATTATTACAAGGCGTGGACGTTTCTGTACGTACATGATTCTTTTTTTTTTATATAGACCACGTCAATTAGACTTCACCTTGCCTGATGATAAGCTGAAGGCAAAAGTCTCAGAAAAGAGGGTCACCATTACTTAACATACCATGTGACAATGGTGAACTTAGTTGTCAAATCTTCCGGTTGTATGCAAAATTCTTGGGTTGAAGGATCCTGCATGCGTGGACATTCTACATTTTAATTATAAACATATATCTACCGCCTTTTTGTATAGTAAACGTTTAAAAGAAGATTCCAGTAATTTGGATCGAATCCGTAGTTCGAAATACAAAAATGAAAGGTATCAATCAAAGCGCATAGGTAAGGTGTGATAGGCAATAAAAAAAGTGCAAAGCGGACCGTTGTCGAGACACTGTGGCGCGTTACCGTCGTCGGAGCTGGAGCCGCGCGGCCGGCCCCTCGGCTGGTACTTCATCTGCACCTTGCGGTTGATGCCCGAGAAGTGCCCGTACCTGGTACAGTATGTAGTGTTAATGTGGTACGAAGATTGTGTCCGGGTACAGTCAGCATCAGATCAATCTTGGCTAGTAAAGTATTCAAAATTATTCGATCTGGTGATTAATGTACATGTACTACGTGGTTATTTTGATATGGCGAATCATGCACCATGTTAGTGAAGGCGTGCTTGTGATGACTGTGTGTAACTAATATTATGGTCTCACATACAAATATAATGGATGTAATTATAGAATAGCTATGGATGAATATCGGGGGAGCTCCATCCATCAAGACTTACATGGAAAAGCTATCTTTACCTGCAAGCCAGTACTCCTGCTAATTAACGGGTGAGGCTCTAGCACAGGCTTTTGTCTCAGAGTTGAGAAGTCAGCTGCTCCTTCTATAAAAGCTGTATAAACCAGGCGAGACCACAGGGCTCCGAGATGAATGGATGCCACGGTGAACAACGCTAAGATGACGGTGATGATGATTTGGAAGGTTTCATTTAAATTTCTTTCTAGGAACTTCAAAACCGTGATCAATATTATCTGTATGTGATGTGCTATTTTTAAAGACTGCATTGGAATCACAAACTTACATTTCTAAAACACTCTTTAGCTGTTCCAGTTTGCCTTGCTTCTCTTCAATCTCGGGGTCGGCGTGTCTCGTCTGTATGTCAGATAACAGCGCACGCGCAATGTCCAAGATCTCTTGTAGTTGTTTGGGCTTTTTTAATTTTACATGTCCACGTTTAAAGCCGTCGTACTTCTCAAATATTTCAAAGAATCTGGAATAGTGAGAGTTTGTGTTCATATTTAAGACTAAACATTGATTTTTAAGTTTCATTTATGACTGTTCATATTAAGATCAGTCTGTTTTAGGACGTCCAAATTGTGTGACGACAGGCGAATTTTGTACTATACTCAAACCGCCCTAGATTCTCAACCTTTGAATTAATAGATTGTTTCTTTTTCATACAGCTCAGAAGAATATATTTACTGCAAGAACGAATACAAAGGTACCTAACATTGAAATTTTCAGAAGGCTAGTGTTACTTAGGCACTCAGTCTCATAAACCTGATTAAAGGATACTGTTGTACAAAATATTTGACACCCAGAAATACTAATATTCCACTTTATGATGATCGGTATTTTCATTCTGCTATGCTATTTCGCTAAAGCATGGTATTTTTAGTTGAGTCACACTCGCGTTGCCGATCCTATAAGCACACAATTTCTGTGCCGTCAGTGTAGATGACAAAGCAGGATAAGCCTTTGGTTTTCCCACTGACAGCACAAAAACTCTCAAGTGAGCTCTGGCTACCCTACTCACCGCCGGGAACACATGGCCACGGTATTCTGTAGGGCGGAGGATCTCCCTCAGTCGGACTACTCAATTGGACGGAAATACCGTCGTGTCCTACCTCCAAGGTGAACAACACATGACTGTATGAACATACCTTTGATGTCTAACTTCCACTTTCATCTTCTGCTTAGGAGTTCTATCCCCGTGCCTAATAACAGCCACCACACATCTCAGTTCCATCATCTTGCCGAAAGTGGTGGGCACGATGGGCGGGTCGTCTAACTGGAAGGGAACTGACCACGGAATGTGCAACGTCGGGGCCAGTTCTCTTAGGATCATGTTGCCAAGGATCTTGGCGCAGTCATCGTAATATTTGTTCGAATTCTTTACGAATGAGAAGCCATTCACGTCACATACGAAGGATTTGCCGTTCGCCCTGCGGGTGTAAAATTGTCTGTCTGTATTATTATCACGTTTCGATATAGTATGAGTATACTATAAAGTTTATATATAATATAATTCCCTAGAGTACACTAGAATACAAATAAATTTAGTTAAGACTTAACAAGCAAATTGTAATCAAAAAATCAAAGCGTCGATTCGAAAGATTTGGTATTTTACTTTAAATAATTAGCAAAGGACAGGTGTAAACGACGGGCTGCTTACACCCCAAGCAGAAATGTCTTGAAAGGTTTTGAATCATTTAGCAGTTGATTGACAAGATAAAAAAAATAAGAGAATATATTACAAAAATTTAAATTACGGAAATAATTTCTTTACAAATTTTCCATCAAGAAAATAATTGATAAGTATAAAAACTCACCTGAGCAAATCGAACCCGCACACGGTCTGTTTGAACGCAAGACAAACTTTTCTAGATATAAGCTTCTCTTGGTTCGACAGTATCACGGGGTACCGTATCTCTTTTCCTTCCGAGTCCCTCTCTACTTTACCGTCGAGCGCGGGACTCTTGCGGGCCTCCGCGTGCGCGTAGTCTGGCCCTACTGTGTATACTTTTACATCGGTACCTGGTGGATATAACGTTTGTTTTGAATTTTTTGTCGTTATTGAAGCGTAGCGAGATTTTTTTCCCATACGTACGCAAATTATTTATCTAATGTAAATTATGCTCGTGCATTTTGTCGCAATATCTGTCATTTAGACTAAAACGAGCATAGAAAAAAGATCGCCACAATATTCTCATTATTTTTATATTAACGGCTAAACTAATCTCACTGAAATGGTACAGAGATAGATTACAGTCTGGAATAACATATAGGCTACTATTTATCCTATACTCTGTCCATTCGTTTATTTTCTTTTTGACAGCTTACGCATATGAATTACTGTTTTTATTTTCGGAATAATGTACTAGTGTAATGTAGTACTTTATTGACGGGTAACGCCCACTTAGTGAAGTGCCCTGTGCATAACAAACAGACACAAACTATAAAACAGCGTCTTGAAATAAGATAAATCGATCAATTGTCTTCAAATCGATTATTTGTAAATTGATTTATTTTCTTTTCGACTGCTGCCTTAGATTGTAAGTATGCACGTGTTAGTGAAATTTAATTTTAAAACGCATAGTTAATAACGTCTACGTTCGAGACGAGGGCCAGATCGCGAGAGATGGCCCTGGGTCGGCCGGGGTGCGAGGGATATGCCTGTCAACCTCACCTTCGGCAACCAAAACGACCCACAGGCGGCGTGCGTTTTAGTCGGTTCGAGTCCGACATAACCTCCTCCACCGGCTCCGGTGGGGAGGTATCCGTGAGGATTTTGCGCACGTAAAAAATAAAAATAAAAAAACGTCTACGTCAAGTTTAAATCAAGAGTTATGAACAAATATACTTGGAAAATCACATATATTTATTTAACAAACTAGCTAGGTTATTCGGTATACAAATTAAACAAGTAAATTTATTAATATTATTTATTACACTGATTCATCAGACTCTTCTTCATAAGTTACACTAGACTCGTCAGTTGAGTCCTCTGTTACACGAATAATCAATTCTTGTTCTATTATATTGTCAATTGCAACATCTCGATCCCAATCAGATATTATTATTTTTCTTGTTCTCTCCACGACACTGGCCCAGTTTTCAGGAGTCACCTCACCACACGCACTATTTAATAATTGCATCATTTTATTCGCTGTAAACGGCGACGTTGTGTTGTTTCTTGCTGCCTTCCCTTTGATTTGTGCCCATATTAATTCGATGGCATTGTACTGACAGTGATACGGTGGGATTCTAATAACAGTATGTCCATATTCAGCTGCCATTTCATCGACGACGTATCTTTTAGGTTGACGTTTCGAATTTAAAATTCTTATTAGTTCTGCTTTCAATAATGAATTAGTCACATACTCGCCATTATCACGAAGCTAGTTAATAATCTCGTCTTTGGTATTAGATTGCGTTGGCTTTTTATTTATTTGCCGTGAATGATAGGGCGCGTTATCCATAAATATAATTGAAGGTTCTTCTAGTAATGTCAACATTTCCCTGAACCAATTTTCATATTCATCTCTTCATGATAGTCGCCAGATTTTTTGGATTTGAAAGTGAGTAGCATCTGATACAAATCCTTTTGCACTGCCTGCGTGGCAAATTATCAGGCGTTCGCCCTTGCCTATAGGTACAGCCGAAGTAAATGCTGCAGTGTCGTCAGTCCACGATTTCGATATAGTATGATTAGCATTGAGCCAAGTCTCGTCGGTGAAAACCACATTCGACCAGTCTTCGATTTGTTTAGCTTTTCTTAGGAAGTCATATCGAGCCAGTGCTATGTCGTGGCATTCCAATAAGATTTTTCTCTTATCAGACTTTTTGAAATAAAATCCAATTTGTCTCAGCACTTTGGTTAGCGATGATTTTTGGCCACGGAACAAACCACTATTCCTCAGTGAAATTACCATTCTTCTTAGAGTCGGAATTTCTTTACGTTGGTAGTACTCGTATATATGACGACGAATAGCATCGGCGTCGAAATCGTCAATGTTTGTAACTTTACAGGGCTGGCGTTTTTTCTTGGGTGTAGAGAGCGTATTATGCTGCATACCACTGCTGCCGTAGGCTTCTTTGGCAATTTTCGTAACTGTTGGAACACTGATTCCTAAGGCGGCAGCTACACGGTTTCGAACCTGCGATATTGGTAGTAGCGGTGCACCATTACGACATTCCTTCTCAAAGTATTCTTGAAGGCGTCTCACAAACTCCCTCGATTGTCCTTTTAACACAGTTCCTTTCGGCATATTGAGAACTTAAGTATGCTCAACTGAAGAATTTACGTATCGATAAGGAGGAATATAAATACTCAACTCAACTTATGATATTGTAAAAGAATACACAATGAACCGAAAAACAGTGACTGTGACAGAAGCGTCGCATGGCAAGTAACAACAATATGGCGTCGCCGGGTCAGTGACGCAATGTGTTATGATATTGCTAGTGATAACCTGTTTATAATGCGCTTATAGCTTATATTTTTTATATGTATAAATAGTATAATTTTATTGATTTATTATTTATTTATTTCTTATATAATTTTTAAAAACCTGATAAATGCTAGTTAATATTTATTTTAAATTATGTCGATGTATTAAATCGATTGAAAGTTGTTCTTAAATAAAATCGATAATTCTTTTGAATGGAATCGGTAACGTGCGAGGGCGTCACTAATTTCGAACTGTCTCAAACTGTCAAAAAGAAAATAAACGAATGGACAGAGTATAGGAATAGGTTTCCATGGGTTGGTGGCACGTAACCAAAATTTCACTCAGGCGAAGCCGCGGGCAGCAGCTAGTTCATTCATAAGAGAAAGTGAGATAATACTTTATATCTAAATTGGTAACACAAAGTAACGTTTATACGTACTTTGGTTGGTAAACACTGACATCATTTTATATTTAGAACATGGAATACGGAAATACTATAAATACTTGGACAGGCCTCAACGCCAATTCCTGCCAAGTTCACGAAATGGTGTCAACACTCACCATCAGTTGGCATAAAATCTTCATAAATAAACGACCCCGTTTTTCTCACTCTAGATTCTGGGGAATATATGCTGCTTCGACTTCCTATCTGTAAACAGAAAAAAAAACGTAAACAATGAAGAGATTGTACAGTTCACCGCCCACGTCTTTCACGTCGTTTTACCATCGCACACACCAATGACTTTTCGATGCTTTTCGAAGTTATGTGTGTATTTAACGCAGGCTTATAAGTGCCCGGTTAATGGCAATTGGCTCGCCACCTATTACATTGGGACCTAAACATAAACTGGCGAAATGTGGGTGGTATTTCCGTCCCAATTGAGCAGTCCGACTGGGGAAGTATCTCCACCCCACAGAATACCACGGCTATAATAACCTTGTGTTGTGTTCCCAGCGGTAAGTAGAGTAACTAGAGCTCACTGGAGAGTTGTTGTGCTGTCAGTGGGAAGACCAAAAGCCTGTCCTGCACTGACGGCACAGAAACTCTCTGTTCTTACAGGGTCGGTAGCAAGGGTGTGACTCTCTTGCACGGGTGTGACTCACTTATGAACGTGTGTAACACACACGTTCATAAGTCACGGTATCCACTTTCCATCAGGCGGGCCGTGTGCTTGTCTCTGACCAAATTGTATAAAAAAGGGATATTTATAAGTAGGCGTGTAGGAGGAAGTCATACTCTGGATGAGACACATAGCATTTTTAAGAGCACTAATAACAGAAATTACTGCCTAAGTATTTCCATTAAACTCGTCCAGCTAAACTAAATTGCTTGTGCTAGAAGTGGGTTCACGTCTGTTGTTTGGCCAATATTTGAACCCGGGACCCCTTTTTTAGTGGGATTGTAAGGCCCCTCAATGACTAACCTACCGACGCTTCAGTCCGAATCTGTATTATACGATATTGATAACTGACAAGAGTTCAATGCTCCGACATGTAATCGTCACATTCAGTGAGCAAAGATATTCATCTTGTGATATCGATTTAATTCAAGTATATCGATACCGTGATCTAGAGAGATCGATATCTTCCCAAATAGTTTTGTAAAGACAGCAAGAAAATTAAGTATACAGGAGTGATATAAAGTTAGTACCTTCCTAAACAATCGCTGGCTGCCTCCACCCGCGGAGGTTGGGTAGTAAATATAAATGTTATGATCCTCAGCAGATACAGGTTTCTCCACAAACGGCTTATTGAACACGACGCCGTTCACTTCAACGTGGTCTTCAGACTCCACAAGTTCGTGATCTACGAAAAAAAAACGATTTCTTCTTTCATTTTGTCCGCCCTACGTGTAGTGCCTTTCAATGAATATGTTAATATTACAATAAAAAGAAACCAAGCAGTCTTTCAAGTCGAGTATAAGCAAACAAACGTATCTATATAATTCAAGGAAGTAAATTATAATTTTTAAACCTTTGTCATACATATATACCTCAATTAAACTAACATGAAAAATATGTATATTTCACTTTACGACTCTCGACAGCAACCTCCCAAATTTTGCAACCCTATACCCCATATTCTGTCTATATTTACCCTTTTTCATATCAATCATAGAACTATCCATTAAATAGTTGAGCAAAGGCGTAATAATTGTAAACGAAAATGGATAATGATAATGACACTAACGACCTCAAGGTAATAAAAAACAACATAATTAAACGTTTTAGTCAAGTTGGCTTGAATAAATAAATTTGAATAAAATGTAAATCCAAAGATATCCATTTAAAATAGTAAATACATTTAATTTAAATAAGCATTAATCGCATACATAATTCAAAGCCAATATATATAGCTTTAATAAAACCATAAAAATGTAGTGCGTTTGTAGATATGTATGTTATGTACTTACGTTTAGGATCCGATGAATCTCTGTCTAGAACTGCATACCTTGGAATTTCTATGCCTTCACCTTCTAATATGGAATATACTTTTCTCCGATCCTATCAACAAGAGAACAATATACTATAATATAACTTACAGGCATGGGACTTAACACAATTACAACATGCATGTGTTATTCGTTATATACCTGAATATCGTACTGCATATGAAGATTGTTGATAACATAGGGCTTCCGTAATTTCTCATACTGTATGGCCTTGTCTAGAGGGAAGCCTTTTGAATGAAATGAAATCAAACAGTCACATATAGGCCATTCCTCTACGGGTTTCTGCAAGGAAAATTATATTATATAGGCAATAATTTAATGAGTAGATTATAACAGCAATTTTTCACGATCCCACTAACATCCGTTCGTGCTTCACTTCATCCAATGCGCTAATGTATGTACACAGAAGACTGGTGAATGATCAGTTACGGACTATTTCGCTATTCGACACCGTTCCAACAAAACAAGTACATGCAGCTATTCAATGGAAACAGAATACAAGTTTATTAGTATGTGATGTACGGTAGGTACATATTATGTATACCTTGTTACCAGTGTTAGACGTGCATATGCCCAACAAATGTTAGTTGTGATATAAATCGAATGAAAAATAGTAAAACAAAATATGTCAATGTTTTTGGACATATTTATACATTAAAATAATATGTCTATCATTTTGTACTCATCTATTAACCATTTCGAACACCGCTGAAATAATTATTGGTTTGCATTTGACATGTTTCATGTCAGGGTTCAGGGTTGATCTACTGAACAGATTTTTATCATGTGTATAAGTTTTCAATGAGAATTAACCACAAATGAATACATTTTACTTTATTAGGAATCGATACTAGTTTTAAAAAGAGAGATTTGTCTGTGTCTATATGATAAGCTCAAAAACTACTATTTTATTCTGATTTTAATATTGGAAGCTACTTTTTATCCCGATATTCCCAAGGGATCAGGGGTGAAAACGCAGAGAGATCCTATAATTATATGGAACTGGGCTCGTAATGCGCTCAATCAAATATTTTACAATTGATTTATAAACATTTGAGGCTTGAAAAGATTGTTCTAAAGTCTAGTCTTCAATGAAGTCGAAAAATAGCTAGCTAGATAGATACCCTACATTTATTTATTCTTTCAAATGTGGTTCCGTTAGCTCGGCTGGATAGTTCGGCTTATATAAGCAGCTATAAGAGATTGCTTCATAAGGAAGTAAGCTTCAATTACTTTAGTTACATAAAATAGGTTTGCCTATGAAAATCGCGGACGTTTCGCAATTTGATGAATCCTACCAAAGACAAAGGGATAATCCACAAAGTGTTTTTCAATCCTCATAAGGTTCGTTATTTCTTTATGACCCAAGATTACACGATACGCCGTTCTACTTCCAAAACATAATACTAATAATACATGATATCTACGAGCTTATATACTCATCAACTGTTCCATATTTTGTTCCACTAGGCGTGTTAGACAATATGGAGAACCTTAAGGATAACCTCCTCAGGGAATACAAGCATCTTGATGTACTCGAACTCGTCGAGACGGGTGAGGATCTCCTTCATTGGTTTCGACTGCGACTTCTTGGCCATGGCGCATACGCCGACCACCACTTTCTTGCCGCCGCCATCGCAGTGCGGATCCAACGAGTCACACAGGTCCAACTCGCCCTATATTTAAATTACACAGTGATTAGAATTTTTGCGTAGTTTCATTAACACACCTACCTAAAAATTATGTCACGGATAATATTTTTCCTTCATTGAGTTCATATGACTATGGGTATATTAGGGGTACATCTGGACGTGGGGTCCAGATCTTGACGGCTCCCGTTCAACCTCACCAGTTGGCCGCAACATCTGACGATTAAAGGTATGATTCCGAACTCTGCAGCATGCAGCAGTGTTGCACAGCACCACGTACCATCAAATAGCCTTGAATATGATAGTTATGCTTATTATTTTATGTGCGAAGATATGATATGTCATCCGACCGCACATAAATGGTTCACAAAAATAAAAGAAAATCAGTCCCGCAGTTCCCGCTCATTTGTCTAAAACTATACTTACATGTAAGTACATTTTTTTCACATACATTGCTTGTTATACGTGAACACGAATTAATGGCGCCATTGAGAAGCCACAATGAATTATAATAATAATAAAACTACCATATTCAAGTCTATTTCATGGTACGTGCTGCTGTGCAGCATTGCTGCGTGCTGCAGAGTTCGGAATGATACCTTAACGAAAAAGACTCTGACACAACTTTTATCTCGGCGTTGGCAGGTCGCTGATGGTAATCAAAGTAGGAGAAAAAGTACCTAAATGCGTCCAGGCTCCGGGGTGAACGCCTCGAATGTATCTAACCCGTAATAACGTTAAGATGGTTACGATTCAGATCACACTAGAGCATGCAGTATTGGTAGTAGTGTCGATACATTTTGGTCCGATACTGACATTCATTCTTGAAAATATAGAAACCAACTCTGACGAGCATCAGCTGACTCCAGTGTCGAAACTCCCGGGAGCCCGATAGCATTTTACCAGTTAATCGACATCAGTCTAATAGGCGATGTGGCCTCCAGTATAGAATGTATCAAAATTCCTGATTACTCAGAACTTTTCATACTGTTAATTTCTATATATATCGAATTTCTGGTTAAGCTCTATTGCTTTTAGCTCAAAAATACTAAAATTTTATAAGGAACCGCCCTAACGAACTGGGATCTGAGCCAAGTAATGAAAGTAATATTAATTACCACAACATCGTCAAGATCACATAACACCTAGACAACTTGAATTACATTATTGATGGTTATACATAAATCTATAATGACAGCCTTTGTGGCTTGGTGGTAGTGAGCATGGCCGCTATGGCGCGGGTTCGATTCCCGATATCGAGGTTATTAAAACAATAAAAAGTTTTAGATATCGAGGTTCAGCCAAATCCACAGTTAAGACTGGTAAAGCGGACCCCAAACTCCGAGGTGAAAGCTTCAGATGCAGTCACATCTGAAGCTTTCAGCGGATTAACACTAAAATGAAGAAGAAGACATAATAATAATAAAATATATTCAACGCATAATTGACACAAGGTAGACCACTGACTATGAAGCTATATTGTTCAGCAAGCACAAGCAGTACTAGCCAAGTCAATCCAAAGGAATATTCTTAAGAAATTGATTACCTCCCACTGTGCCTCAGAAAGCATTTTAAATAATTGGTCCCAGTGCCCATTTGATAATGCATTCATCATGGATAGTTGGGAGCCCTAAGAAGTCTGACAACATCTAACTACAAGACTTTTTTATTGCCAGTGAAATGTGGTGTTCAAATTACATCAGAGAAAATAATGAGGTAATTTCATGCTTAAATTGAAAAAGTTGTCCCCAATCGGGAAAAGATTGGGTGGAAGAAACCATTTGTTTTAAACTAACCTTAGTTCATTGAACGGTTGTTTGCAGTTGCAATTTTCTAAGCAATAAGTGATAAGACTGCAGATGGTACCATAACAATTTTATTATTTTAATGTTGATAAGTAATGTTTTTGTGGTGGTGAAATATGTTGTAGACAAGAATATGGTATAAAACCTATTTGTCTAAATAAAGACATATTTGATTTGACCAGAACTGTCTTATAACTGAATATGTCTACAAACATACAATTTATAACAGAAAAATCAAACAACAGTTTGGCAAAACAGAAATTATGCAGAAAACATCAATGAAACTTGCTTCTATTGTAGTACTAATATAGTCAATATTTTTTAGAATCACAATTAGTATAGGTTTTTAACCGCAGAGGTAAAAGTTGATATTCTATGTGCTATCTGGAAAATTGAAAAAGACAATAACTAGAAAATAAATGTTGTTTTTTTTTTTATACCACTTAGTTGGCAGACAAGCACACGGCCCACCTGATGGGAAGCGGTTACCGTGGCCTATGGACGTATGCAACACCAGGGGTGTCACACTCGCGCTGCCGACCATGAAGAAACCTTCTGATGCCCCTCTTGAAGAACCCCATATTGTAGGCGCTTGGGAAAACCGCAGCAGGGAGGTCATTCCACAGCTTGAGTGTGCGTGGGATGAAGTTTCTTTCAAACCGCACAGTGCGCACCGTCTCAGGTCGCAATGTGTGGGGATGAATTCCCTGCCTATGGCGAGAGGTGCGATGATAGAATGTAGCTACGGGCATCATGTCAAACAATTCATCTGAGCACAAACCATTGTATAGGCAGTAGAACACACACAGTGAGGCAAAATCCCTTCTAAGGCTAAGAGGTTCCACTCTACCTGTGAGTATGGGATTGTCAACCAGCCTCAATGCCCGTCTTTGCAATGAGTCGAAGGGGTCAAGCTGGTATGCAGGTGCTCCAGCAAAAAGGTGACAGCAGTACTCCATGTGAGGCCGGACCTGTGCTTTATAAAGAAGGAGTTGCTGCCCCGCAGTGAAATACTGCCTCGCCCTGTTGAGCACTCCGAGCTTTCTTGATGCCAACTTAACCTTGTCCTGCAAATGACTTCGGTATTGGACGTCACTGGAGATATCGACACCAAGGATCCCGATACTCGGGGAGATGGTAAGCGGTGTACCCAGGAATTGCGGCGCTACAATGAATGTGGTTTTCTTAGCGGTGAATACACATACTTGTGTCTTAGTGGGGTTGAATTGGACTAGGTTTAGTCGTCCCCAATCGAACACTCCAGAGAGAGTAGTCACGATTTCAGACACAAGTTGTTCGCGACTCTTCTCCACCTCGGACTGAGGGATATTTGCACGGCCCGTGTAACACGTGTTCCCGGTACTGTCGTCCGCATAACAATGAATGGAGCCATCAGACAGCATGTCATTGATATGCAGCAGAAACAGCGTCGGAGACAACACGGAGCCTTGTGGGACACCAGCGTTTATGTTCATGCGGTCCGAGCAGCTGCCGTCGACGACGGCTTTGATGCTTCTGTTGGACAAAAAGCTGGAGATCCATTCGCACAATCCCTCGGGGAGTCCATAATATGGCATCTTGGTAAGAAGACCTTTGTGCCAGACTCGATCGAAGGCCTTCGCTATATCGAGGCTGACCGCTAGTGCCTCACCCCGACTCTCGATGGCTTGCGCCCACCGGTTTGTGAGATACACAAGAAGGTCACCGGTAGAACGACGGTGGCGAAAACCGTACTGTCGGTCGCTCAGTAGATCGTTTTCTTCAAGGTACCTCAGGAGCTGTGTATTAATAACACGCTCCATAACCTTCGAGAGAAGGGAGGTTATAGCGATAGGCCTGTAATTGGTCGGATCTGTCCTGTCACCTTTCTTAAGTACAGGGTGCACGTATGCAGTCTTCCACGAGGCCGGGACCTGCCTCGCGGAGTATGAGAGTGCGAAAAGGCGTGTAAGTACAGGGCACAGCTCGGGGGCACAGTGCTTAAGCACCATCGCCGGTATACCGTCCGGCCCACTCGACTTCCGAACATCTAGGGACTTAAGCTCGCGCCGGACCACCCGTTGTGTGATTTTAATTTCGGTCATCGAAGCACCACAGCTGGGAATGATGGGTGGTTCGGCGTTCCCGTCGTTCATAGTCGAGTTTGACGCAAAGAGATTACCCAAAAGATCGGCCTTCTCCTTAGCGCCATGGGCCAGACTACCGTCGGATTTTTGCAGCGGCGGTAGGCAAGACTGGCAGAAGTTTCCCTCAGCAGCTTTAGCGAGCGACCAAAATGCACGACTGCCAGATGGGTAGCGCGCAAGCCGCTCGCCAATTCTGCCGATGAACTCAAACTTCGCTCCAGACGTTGCCTTTTTACTGGACCTTGAAGCAGCATTCAACTTCCGCTTCACTTCAGCGATGTTCGGATCCTTATTGGCAAGAGCCGTGGTCCAAGCCTTGTATGCAGATTGCTTGCGGTCTCTAGCTTCCCTGCAAGGCCTATTAAACCACGGGCGTTTGCTCGCTCCTGTCGCGACTCAGCGGTTGGGGATGTAACATTCCATACCCACTAGAATCGCGTCAGCGACTGCTGTTGCACAGGAGCTTGGATCATCAGAAGTGAAGCAAAGCTGCCTCCACGGGCACGACGCGAAGAATTCTCGCAGTCCGTCCCAGTTTGCCGACTTGTAGTGCCACACATGCCGCCACTGAGGTGGCCGCGGTGGTTCAGGCCGCGCGAGTGTCACTTGCGCCCGGACGAGGCTGTGGTCCGAATTACCGAGAGGAGCTTCCACCCTTATGGAGTATTCATCCGGGCGCGTAGTCAGCAGAAGGTCCAGTATAGAGCTTCTGTGGGTCTCAATTTCTGGTGTTCTAGTGATAGAATGCACCAGTTGAGAGAGCCCATAGGTTAGAGCGAAGTCGTGAGCAGCCCTTCCCGCAAAATCAGTCCTAGGAGACCCCAGCCACTCCACGTGGTGGGCGTTGAAGTCCCCCAAGAATACTAATTCCGCAGTGGGGTACTGCTCAATTACGCTGTCCGCCAACCGCTGCAGATGCAGCTGTGATGAAAAGGGAATTGAGTACAGTTGAGCCGTGCCCAGGTCACCGCTATGAGACCTGTAAAGGCACGCATAGATACGGGTGTGGCCACCGTGATCCATGCGTACCCATAAAGTTGTTTTGTTAATTGCCAAATGTATCACCAAAGTTGCATGTACGATACCCTCCTAGGATTTTTCTTTGATTCAAAAACTATTCCTAATCGCTCTTATTGAAAAAAAATAGATCACCCAATAACACCAAAACAACTGTGTCGTAAAAAACCAGTAACGTAATAGAGCATTAATTAGAAAAGTCCTTCAAAATATTATGTTAGCATCGCAAGCTTAAGTTACAAACAAATAAAGTAACCATGAATATTATGTGCAAACTAGTTAATTCCACAATTTATTAGCTCTGACAATATGACTAATCTACTTATAGCAACACTTCACGGTCAACTAACTTCTTGGGAAGGTCAAACACATTCAGTTCATTAATTTCTTTGTTATTTAATTTTTAGTTTAATTAATACTAGCAATAATGTATTGAATAAAATGATATTGAAATTTCAAACAAGTTTCACAGCATATGACATTGTATAGGTTACACATACTCATAGAATTGAATATGATATGATAATGAAAATCAGATCATATCATTAACATACTATCAGTACATGTCAAAATTATGAAAATTGGTGGAAGAAATGTTTAAATGTAATCATTAATATCACAAAATCTACCATCATCTTACATCTGGCAGACAGTCATCACAATAACAAATGTCATCATCACTTTGGCCCTTCTTGTCCTTGCTCCTCCATCTTTTAAGACGCCACCAATCCTTAAGCCACTGCCACTCCATCACCACTCAGTATCAATGTATCACTTGTATCATATCAAAACACACTATTGTGATAAGCCATACAGACAACCTTGCCAGCCATTGGTTGTCACTGCTTTACACTTGATAACTAAGATAAACTTGACATAAATTAACATTCAACATTACCTCACTTGTCATTGTCAGCAAAATGTAAAGCTATAAATATAATAATCTATTGTGTCCATGTAACATAAGATAATTAGGCACATTGAACCAGTCTTGCAATGTATTTTATACTTGTAGCTTGTGCTTTCAAACCATTATCAGTGTCCATAATAAGGAAATGTATAGACAATATTTGTTGGCACAATATTTATTCAAGCTATGCTCCATAAAGTGGGCTCAGATGCGTAATACTAATAATGCTTCTGAGTATTGTGGTTTTCACTTGTGTTAATTTGACATCAAATACTTTGTTTTCAAACGCATGGAGTTTAATTTAATGCAACTACTTTATCTCTTGATTGCAATACCATCTACGTGACATTGACAATGATTTCAGATTATATTCCAACGTGAATCAATTGACTTACTGGTGATCTTATAGGTACAAGATTCCCATCATCTCCCACATAAAATTGAGGCTGAGTAGCTTGCCGCAACCCTTGATAGCCATGTTCAAGTTCTGTGTATGACATTACCTACATACACCGGTTATTATTTGGATGTTTATACGCTATCAATATCAAGATCATTAAGCAGAAGCACTATAATAACTTGAATATCTACTCCAGAAAACAAAATATACTTATAGTAAAACAAAAATACAAAAATATTTTCAAAAAGATGACCTCCACAGATTAAAGCAACAGATATTGTAACGGGTAACGGGGTTTGTCAAAATATTCTTGAGGGTGCGAGGGCAGGGGCGAGTGCGAAGTTCAATTGACATAGTTTCAGTCATTCATTCGTTATGTTTATTTTATGGTACGAACGGAATAAATATTGTTAATTTGATTTTAAAATGTATTTAAAAACCTTTATAATAAGTAAATCAATAAATTTATCAAATCACTAAGTAGACAGGTGTTTGTTTTGATTTGAAATTATTTCAAATAGTATTATTTTGAGATTATAAGCAAATGAGTTAAACAAGAGAGTAGGGGGAGACAGGGAATGTGCACCTACAGACATTTGAAAGGAAGAGGAAACCATATCAGAGTAAAGTGAAATTGGCAACAAAACAATAGGCAATGCAATGAGCTATTTGCTTTCATAATATTATTCTTGAAATTATTGAATGTTAAGTGCATTATTGTCCCCTTTCTTCTCCACAAAATAAACGTCTCCAAATATTATTAGTTTAGTATTATTTACTTTCATTGTTATTATTTACTGTTTGTAAGTATAAGAATTATATTTTGTTATTGGTGTTGTAAGGTTTATTTATGAACGTTTGTATGAATGTCCAAATCAGCTGTTCTATTACATGACAGTAGGCTAGGCTGACAAAAATGTCAAATGCACGCTACTCGTTCGCAGCACATTATAGTCGTTTTTTAATATAATTAATCTGCCTCAACATAGTTAACATTTACTTTACATATCCTTCTGAAGACAGAGAAGCCCGTGTGTGTTTCGGGAAGTTATCTATTAAGCAATGAGTTCTTCTAAATCTATTCACACAGATTTGACAGTCACCTCTTATTGGGAATCTGTTGATATCTTATTATCAAAACCTCATGTTGTCAACAAAAGGTTATGGGGCAGTAAAATATGGTTTAAATACGATTGTAGCCCTAATTGTTCTTTATGGACATTGCCAACAGTATGTAGTCAGTCTGAAGACTCAATTACAAATGAGAATATTCACCAGTATGTAACTAATATTTTTGAGGAACTTAAAATATGTAACTTTGATAAGGCTGGTGATATTCATGATACAATTCAAGTTATTCTGATTGAGCTGCTTTCGAAAACCTATACAGATAAACAAGCATATCAACTTGTCTGTCTTCAAAGAAATAAATCAACTGTGACATTTTATAATATTACACCTTTAAAGTGGAAACAAAATCTATGCCCTGATTTCCCTTACTCCATACAGTTGAAAGAGAATAAAGTTATCCTGACTGCATTTGATGGTTGGTTGTTGTATGTTTTTGTGTATGTTTGTTTGACAATACTGAGTAACTAATTTAAATTGTACAAATAAAATATTTGCAGATACAGCAGAAGAAACCAAATCCTATCAATGGCTTATTAACACATTACTACCTCAGTTTATTAAATGGGGAACGGAATCAGTATGCAGTAAAACCAAGACAACCATATGCAATGAATCTTTAGGACTGATATCTAAAATGAAATATTATGAAAAGTATAATTATCTGAAATTAAAATATGGGAAGGAGATGGTTAAGGTAATTTCACCTGCCCTTGTCCCAATTATTTGGGGTCTTCTTATTCGAGTCAGTGGCTAGCCACTGGTAATAATTGGTCTGGTATTTAAATTTTATTGACCTAAAACTTGGCCACAGCAACAGTGCTCTCCATTGCTCTACATAGTTTGTCGGTAGTGCAAGTGGACTGGGGTTGGGCCCTGCAGTCGCAGGACTCATGCAACTGGTAGATAAAGCCCCATTTTGCCATGCCACTCTGCAGACGCCAACTTCGGTCTAGGCTAAACAAACCTATCACCACAATGGCTCAATCATTTACTGGTAATGGGCATGTCCCAACTACAGTAATATTATTTGGGGTTGGCCAAAACATGTCATTTATCATCCATACATTCCTATCAGATGTCATTTCTTTGGTCACTCCTTTCTTTGCCATTTCCTCATTCACACAATCCATCTATCTTTTCATGGGCCTACCATTGCTCCTAAACTCCTCTAAATTCATGCTTTCAACTTTTTTATGGTTTAGGTAATTTGTGATTACCTTAATCAATTATAAAACCTGAGAACTTGACAACTGTTTAAAATATTATGTTAATCTTAATCTTGATTATAAAAAGAGATTACATTCAATTATCTCTATCATATCAGTTTATAAATTCTTTTATTTGTAAGCCATATGTTTTTTGTGTTTTTGCAGATATGGCCTGAGTGTACAGATGCATCAAAATTTGTTTATGAAGATGTAGCCATAGCAGCATATCTGTTACTCCTCTGGGAACAAGATACAAGCAAGGAAAAGAAGAAATTTGTAGACCTTGGGTGTGGCAATGGTTTGTTAGTTTACATACTAACTAAGGAAGGACACAGTGGAATTGGTTTGGATGTTCGCAAAAGACATATTTGGGATATGTATCCACCTGATATTATATTACAAGTAGGCAAACTAGATCACTACATTTTATAATGTTAATAACTTAAAACTATTGCTATTTAATTAATTGATTTATATTTCAGGAAAAAACAATCACACCAACAGATACATCTATATTCCCAGATGTAGATTGGGTGATAGGAAACCATTCAGATGAACTTACACCTTGGATACCAGTCATAGCAGCTAAATCTTCTTATAGATGCAATTTCTTTTTATTACCGTGCTGTGCATACAATTTTGATGGCAGTAAATACCAACGAAAGAACTCGTACAAGAGTCAGTATGTTGACTATTTAGAATATATAAAGCAGTTGTCTGAAGATTGTGGGTTTAAAGTAGACACAGACAGGTTGAAGATACCTAGTACCAAAAGAATATGTATAGTTAGCAGTAGCAGAATATATTCTTGTGAAGAACATGAAAAGTATTGTAATAAAATAGATAATATTATAAGTACTAGCTCAAATACATCCCAAGATGGGAACTTAAATTTTAAAGCCAGGGAACAAGTTGAAAGAGTGAGAAATTGTACACAAATTGACAAGAATGTTGCAAGTGACATAGTAAGTACTATCGCTAAGTACTTGTTAGAAGGATGTTTAAGTACAGATGCTACTTGGTCTAAAGGAAAGACTGCAGAGATTAGTGAACTAGTTCAGCAAATATCAAAGGATCAGTTAAATATTCTGAAGTCTGAATGTGGTGGACTTCAAACACTGTTGAAGAATAATCATAATATATTTAAGGTTCAAAGTGGGAAAGTAGAATTAAGATATCCAAAAACTGTTGAAGAAGTTGGTAGTGATAGTAAGAAAAGAAAACCTAATCAAGGTGGCATAAAGACAAAACAGAAACCTTGTTGGTTTTTCAGCAATCACCCCCAGGGATGTCCTTTAACAGATGCAGATTGTAGTTTTTTACATGTCAATAGTTGAACACATAACATAAACTCACGCCTATATCCCCCAAGGGGTAGGCACCCACATTTCGCCAGTTTATATTTAGGTACCAATGTAACAGGTGGTGAACCTATTGCCATTAACCGGGCACTTATAAACCTGCGATAAATACACACAACTTCGAAAAGTCATTGGTGTGTGCCATGGTAAAACCTGGGATCGAACCCGAAACCTCGTCTCAGCAGTCCATTACCCATACCACTAGGCTATAATAGTTGAAATGAAAAATAAAATAAGATTTAAAAGATATAAAAAACATTTATTGCGGACTCCCAAATAAAAATATCAACAGAAAATATCTTTTTTACTAGTATTAGCATTATCTATATATTATGTTAAAATAAATCCCTGTTTTCCTTTCCTCCGTAATTTAAAAATGACTTTAGAGATATCACACATTTTTCTAAAATTTTCTGATATCATTTTTTTTTAGAATAAAATAAGCGCACAGAAAAAGTGTTCCACACTGCATGTAACAAATATAAAACAATTTAATGGCAGTATAAAGTTTTAGGAGTGTTTATCATTTTATTTTATAGACAAAATATTTTTTTTTATAATTACCTACTGTCATACTATTTGCACCTTATGTAGTATAATAGCCATTTATATATATTTGTATTGTAATTGATATTCTATTATTAGATGTCATATTTACAAACCCACTACCTCACTATTTGTTACAAACTTATTAAATCTCAAAGAACTTATTCAGTTCCTCAAGATTTCTATCATCTACTAATTTGGCTACATCATGTTCCCCCATAAATGAGCATACCATTCTCAGTGTGGTCCATATTGTGGAAGAACTTGTATCACTGGTAGCAGAATCTGGGAATATGCCCTTAGCTTTATGTTGTTGATTCAAAGCCACCAAGAAATGCTCTGCAGCCTGCCTGTGTGCTCCTAAATTCATACATGTGATACCAACATTGTACCTGGCTCTAATAAACCCTGGTTCTAAATTTAAAGCTTGGTGATATGCATCAACAGCTTGTTCAGATCTGTCACTGTTAGCTAATGTAGCTCCAAGTCGATTCCACAGTTTTGCATTATTTTCAGCTACCATCAAGGCAGTTTTAAAACAATCCACCGCTTTGTCATATTCTTGACTTATATTAAAAACAACTCCTAAAGCATTTTGTACATCAGGGTCAATTTGAGTGGGATTTAGATGTACTGCCCTCATATATAAATTTTTAACATGAGCTTCTAATTCCTTATTATCTAGACTCTTAGGGTCAACATCTTGAGGAAACAAATCATTATATTTAGGGCTGGCTTTTAACCAATCTAATAAGGAAATATATGCATATTTAGACATATTTTCATTTGTGTAGGCTGCTGCTAATGTGATGTATCCTTCTAACTGTGTTGGGTCAATAGCTAGAGACTTTTTCAAGGCAGTAATTGCCAAAGGATCTTGTTCGTTTTCTGCTTGAGTAGTCCCCAAAAGAAACCAGGCTTCAGCAGAATTTGGTTGTTGTTGTGCAGCTGCTTCAAAGCATAACACCGCACCAGGTACATCACCCATTTTTAATTTTTCTTTTCCTAATTCAAGGGCACTTTTATTTTCCAACATAACATTGCCTTCGCTAAATGCATATTCATTAGCAATACCATTTGCTGCTTCTGTTTCCCAGTAGTCATTGACATTGCTGAGTTTGTCCCACTCATCTTTGTATTTCTCAGCCATTTCATCCAAAATATCTTCTCTACTCATTTTTCTTTGGTTGCCCTCAACAGTTTCATCAAAATTCATTTCACCAGCACTAATTTTCTTCATGAAATTCATAAATTGATTATAAGCAAGTTCATCATCTTCTTTTACACTGTTGACATATTCTTCAGCTTTGGCTTTCACATCAGCACTTGTTGTCATATTGATATCTGATTCATTAACATATTCTATAGGAACATTTGACATTGGAAAAGAATGTAACATTGGTTGTTGTGGTCTAAAAAATGCGGGCATCATTGGTTGGTGTGGAATAAATGAAGTAGACGGTCCTGCAGCCCATGGTCTGTTCATATGAGCACCTAAATCAGGAATATGAGTTGAAGTGGACGAGGTAGCGCTCTTGGGTGCACTGACATTGGGCAAATTGTTAAGTAAAGTGTTCATGTTGAAAGTTTGTGGGTGCTGTGAATTGTGGCCCATGAATTCCTGTACAAATCTGTCTGATTCTGATAAAGGTTGCTGGAGGGCGGCATCGCGACGTACAATATTTGAAAATTGGACTAGAGAGTTATTGCCTCCACAATCACCACCAACTAGTTTATTTAGTGACATTTTCGTCGCCGATAGCTCAACTTTATTTGTAACAGAATTTAAAGAAATGAACAAAATTTTAATGATAGTTATAATCACCTCACTTTATTTAAAGGTCACAATTTGCTGATTTGCAAAAAAATCAAAGTGAGTAAACATTGAAAGCACAAAATGTACAAAGTTCACCACTGTGCACAATCGCAATAAAAGTCAAAATAAAATAGTGATGGGATGAGATGCACGATGCAGTGCAAAGACATATATTTGATTATGATCTAAAAAACTTAAGTGACTAAAAAACTTGGCTGCTGTTATCCTAATGCCAACGTTTTGTGTTTGGTGTAATATTTAAGTCGGATTCGTAGAACTTAAACATGAATAAAATAAAAAAGTAAAATGCCAAGGATGAATCAAACTCTCAAACAGATGACAGATGTCAAATAAAGTGAACTCGAAGTGTTTTGATTTTTGGAATCTTATTTGATTTAACCATATCTAGCAATTATATTAAGTAGATCTTCCTGTAGTGAGTCCGAGCTATAGTTTATCAACTGGTGTATTGAAGAATACCTAAATATGTACAAGTTTCTTTCATGAAAATAATTTACTATGTTTAAAGGTTATGTAAGTTCAGAAAAGAGGTTATATTTGTATGTTTAGAAATATTCTAATAAAAGATTACAACAACGTCTTGACTGGAATACGTAACAATGATGGCAGAAACGAATACTGCTGCAGCTACTAATGAAGAGTCTTCTCCAGAAGAGTCAGCAGAGGCCCTCCAATCCAAAGTCGAGAACGATAAATGGCTGGTAAGCACTGTTACGTCTTTTACTCTTCACTTCGCCAAGATTACTGAGATCCAAGCCATATTACCTGCAAACCGGTACACGTGCTGATTGACGAACGAAGTTTTAGTTGATATGTGCCTGACTAAAACCTAAAAGAAAAATGGTTGAGACAGCCTCAAAAGTTGCCAAACTATAAAAAGTTACTGTTATGTTTTAGAATAAAGTATAGTTTCTTACTCTCATTTTATAATAATTTCCAGATCAGAGAATCTGATGTATACTATGATGAATACAAAGACTGCACAAGCTTCAGGGCCAGGTTTCAACAGTACTTTGTGTTTGGAGAGTCTTTAGACTGCAACCAATGGAAGAAAGATTATGACAATGCCTGCAAATGGGAGAACAAGAATGATTTCAAAGCTGCTGTGAGTATATTTCCCCACTCTTTATTTATGTTTGTAAGGCGGCATTGTTTGTCTTGATTTGGGCATGTAATGCGTAGGGATGAAAATAATGTCGTAAGGAAGGCACTAACAATGGAAGTGGATGGCTACAAGGGGAGAGGAAGGCCTATAATGAGGTGGATGGACTATGTGAATGATGATATGGTTAAGAAGGGAGTGAATGTTGAAATGACTGCAACTAGAGATGAATGGAAAAAGAACACATGTTGCGCCGACCCCAAATAATCTTGGGATGAGAGCAGGAGGATGATGATGAAGGCGACCACACCCAATGCCACAAAACCACTTCACCTGATAGCCGGTATGTGTACTGGCGTACACTGATGGCCTGATCTTATAAAAGCCAATTTAAGAGATAGAGTAGAAGTGCACCCCCCCCCCCCCCCTCCCACCAGAGATCAAAGTACAAACTTTTGATGCAACCAGTCCTAATGCTATGATGATGATCATGGGTTCAATAAGAATATGATTTGATTTGATTTGGAAGAAGAGAAGAAGAAGAAAAGAAATTATAATGATTGTCTGATAACTTTTTAGTTATTTAAACTATCATGGTCACTCACATCAGTATCACTCCTAGGAAAAAACATTTTCTCTGTTCACCGCCACTAGTACTACTCCAGTTCCTCCATGATCATGTTGCTTGCAACAGCGCCGAAATATCGGAAACTCAAAACAATGAAACATGGTAAATATCCCGTTTATTGTGATACTGAGAGGAACTTTTTAGTTGTAGAATTCTCTCTCATTTAAACAATATTTTAGTTTAGAAGTTTGCCAAATAATAATTGTAGTGGCTATTCCTTTCTTCTTACTCCTCATGGCTCTGCAGTAATGTTCTATAGAGGTGGGAGTAATTTATTTATTTCATATTTTTATGCATACTTCTTCTCCCTCTTAGTGTTAATCCCAGTTGCATCCGAAGCTTTCACCTCAGTCTGGGGTCTGCTTTACCAGTCTAACTTCCTATGTGGGTAAACTTCGACATTTTCCGTGAAGTGACTGCCATCTGACCTCCACAACCCACAGGCGATATTAAAGCTTTGGAGCTAGACTAGTTGTCGGACTTTTTAGGACTGCACTACCCGTAACAACTGACATAGATGTTTGTATGGCAACCAGGACCGACGGCTTAACTAGCTCTCTCTAGCACAACCAGACCAATGCAAATACCTATATTCAACCATACAAATAATTTGCACTGAGCGGGAATCGAACCCGCGCCTCCCGCGTAGCGGCCGCGTTCACTACCGCCATGCCACGGAAGCAGTCTTGAGAAGGCTGTGTTAATGCATACTCTTAAGGGGTGTCTAAACAATTTTCTCATTATATTCTAGGGAGGAACTTATACTTATTTATTTTAATTACAGTATGCTCTAGTTACCAGTGAAAAAAACAGAAGAATGGAAAGGTTAAGAGCGCATTATAGGAATGATATCTGGAAGAAACGTGATTCACCGCCAGAAGATTGGGATAAGCCCTTACCAGAGTGGATGCTGAAGAGACATGAGAACACTTTCCTAGCACAAAAATCAAAAGAACTCAAAGAAGGTGTTGTAGAAGAAACCAAAAAAAGCTGTTCAATAATGTGATAATATTTTAGTATTCTAGTATTGTAGCTAAATTATAGATATATTAAAGTTAAAAGTTAAATTATTATGAGTAGTTTATGTATTCAGGGTGGAAGATTTTTACCTTACCTGGAGGGGAAGTACTCTAAATCTAGAAGTTAGCGATATTTTCACTTAAAGAAAACATTCCTTTATTTTTGAAAAGAGACAAAACTATATTCAATGATTTTCGAAAAATCGCTTACCACGCCCGGTAATCGAACCGACTAAAATCCAAAAAGCAACACCTGTATTTTTATGGCATCAATCGAAAATCCAAACTTATAAATTCAATTTGACAAAACAAAGCACTTTAACTGAAAGGCCCATATTATTGATAATAAAATTCCATATTTAAATAAAATTACAAATAATTTCACTCTTTTTCTCGTGAAAATAACGCCACAGGTTATCTGCAAAAGTATTTAACAAGAAAATATCAAGGATAGCCGTAGTCATATCCCACTTACTTTAACAAAACAATACATTTTAGGGAAAAGTGACATACGACCACGGCTATCCTTGATATTTTCTTGTTAAATACTTTTTAGAGCGTGATTTAACAGTAGTCGTGTTTTAGTTTTACCAGTGGATGACCAAGACGCTTCTAATGATACTTCATTTGTCCAGTTGTAATAAGTAGTTCAGGAGCTATGAGGGAACAGGTGAACCTACATACATACAAACATAGCCTGTCAAAATCATAACCCTCCTTTGGCTTCGCCGTAGTCGGGTAATTATTCAGCTATTACAATTCCATCCAAATAAATTTTGATTAAGTAAACGCTTTCAATATTTCTGTAGCAGTACATTAAAATTACAAATAGCCATTTTGGCACTGCCTCAGAGGAAAGAAAATGACTAAAAACTCGACGTCTATTATAATTTTGAAAAAGAGCAAAACATAATTTAGTAAAGTATGATGTCTTGATTATAGTTTATAATAATATTCATGTACAAACATTTTTAAATGTAATTACTGTTGTTTTTACTAAACACATAGGCAGATAGAGAAAGAGATATCTACTTACCGAACGTTGCAGCACGCTACGATGGCGTTTTGACACGACTGGTTTTGCAAGTTTTCTCTTTTTTGATGTGTGAAGTTTTTCTTCTTCTGTACCAGTCTCGCCATGTTCTCTTGAGTTATGCGTCTAACAGTTCATTATCCAAAATTAAGCGCACCAAAAAAGAGAAAACGAGTAAAACCAGTCGTGTTAAAACGCCATCGTAGCGATGCTGCGACGTACGGAAAGTAGATATCTCTTTCTCTATCTGCCTATGTGTTTAGTAAAGACAACATTAATTACATTTAAAAATGTTTGTACATGAATATTATTATCTATTAACCAATGGTAAACATATTTACGTACTTTACGCAGTAGCTCATTTAAATATCTAACTCAAAAATGTAATATATGTAGGAATGGTACTCGTTATATTTTTTCACAGTAAATAAATAAATAAAAAGAATTCAAATAAATAAATAAAAGTATTAATTCAATATAATCATGCACGAAGTCCCATTGATCACGAGCCGGCGGCACTGGGGCGGCACGACATTGACGGCCCATCCAGCAAAGTGGGTGCTATGCTAGCTTCGTCTTACACGTTACAAGGATTCGAACCAAGCATATCTCGATCATCCGATCCGAGACCTTAACCACTGAGCTGCCGACGCTTAGTTTACCCACTTCTCTAATACTATACTTGAATGCATATACTGGCTATGACCGCGTGGGCCGACTGTCCGACCGCGTCGTCCGACTGATCGTACGACGCGAACTCTTTTTGCCTGTTGGTTCGACCGGTCCAACGACGCGGTATTTTTTTTAAATATCCTCCTATCTTTTTCTACATGCTTTTATATCTGCCTAAGATATATGTGTAATGTATATAGGTATATCTACTTATATTGTAACGGTTCCATGACTGTATAAATTACTGTTAAAACATATAAATAAATAAATATTGAACAACATTCCATACAACGCTATCTAGATCCATAGTAAGCATAGCTTAACTAGTTTGTGTTATGGAATCTACAATGCGGATAAACATACTTAGATACTTTTTATTGTAAATACATAGAAACCAGACCATACATATTCATGCATACAAATATTTGCACTGAGCGGGAATCGAACCCACGCCTCCTGCGTAGCAGTCGAACGTTCTACCGCTACGCCACAGAGGCCATCTTTTTATGTACATACATATTATATTCACTCCTGTAATGCAGAGGTATACCCACATTTCACCAACAATGATTTTTGGTCCCACGTA
The DNA here is from genome assembly GCA_963662185.1 of Eilema griseolum. Taxonomy (NCBI): domain Eukaryota; kingdom Metazoa; phylum Arthropoda; class Insecta; order Lepidoptera; family Erebidae; genus Eilema; species Eilema griseolum. The sequence goes on along the minus strand of OY759240.1, from coordinate 20,083,303 downwards.
AAATAAATTGACTCTCTAAGTTTCGTTTCCATATCATTCTACTCCTTGCGTACACAAGTAATATTAACACAAATTGCAAAGTTATCAAAACTTGACCCAGCAACTCACTGTTTATCAGTGAGATAAGACATGGCAGTGCCTTTAATTGTTAACAAACATGATAAAATTTGTTTACTGCATAGTATTTTCACTCCCCTCTATAATTTTATTGTACTTTATCAACGTCCATAGCGACAGCCGCACAAATGAGCCGGGTGTTATTGCATAGTGTGCTATCTCTGCGTTTCATACGTGTACCGATAATGGCTCGTAGCGCATCTTACCTCATTCAAGACCCTAAGTACTCCTTCTTGAAGGAGTTAGGGCTACAAGAGAAGAATATCGGTGTGTTCAACGGGAAATGGGAGGCCAATGGTCAGGTAAGCTTGCAGGATTTATTTAATTAGCGAGTTGGTTATAGTCGACAGAATGACAGATAAATGAATTTATAGTTGCTTATTTTGTTAGCTAGTACCTTGCTAGATTTTTCTAATCACTGATTCACGAGAAAGGAAAATTTTATTCCTGAATACATATCTAAGTACGTGCAATTTTTTAAAGAGTACCCTGTATATTATAATAACACTAGATAGAGTAAACGCAACCATAAATAGGTTCTACTATAAGCTGTAGTTAACAACTCTATGTGACATGTGGGTTTAAAACCTTAAACCTCACAGTTTGGTTTCATTTAGCTCACCACCGGAAGATTAAAAGTTTCCAATATCCGCTGATTATCCTAGGCATGTGTTTCTCCAAGGCGCCCGAACTTTTATGGTAATGTACTTACAAACCAATTTTGTTTTTATTTCTTTTAAATAGGAGATTACACACTTACTTTGTCACATTTAACTTGCTCCATTCAAGAGTAAACAAATAATAAAAATACAACACACATAATATATAAATACTTATATATTTTTTTTATTATTACAATTGGCATGGAGTTGTTAACTATAGTCTATAGCTTAGTGAAACTACTTAGATTGGATATTCGGTAACTAAACTGGTGCAAGTAATTAAGATGGATATGGCGGAGTACTTAATCCTGAAAGTTAGAGTCAAAGCAGTTGAGATCTCTACAGTTTGTGTGGAGGAAAATTGATTTATAGGAAGACCTTATGACAGATCGATATTTGTGATTAAGTGAAATGCTCTTAAGTGCTACCTACTCGACTAGTATTATATCGATAATACAAGTAGACTGATTCACTCCATATTATACCCATTTTCACTTTCCTAATTGCTAAGTATCTACTTTAAACAGGTAATCCAATCGGTCAGCCCAGCCAGTGGGAAGGTCATAGCGGAAGTGCAGGCAGGGAGTCCAGCTGACTATGAGGCATGTGCCGCTGCTGCTCAAGAGGCATGGCATAAGTGGGGCGAACTACCCTCCCCAGAAAGGGGCGAGATCGTTAGACAAATTGGTGACGCGTTGAGGGAAAAGTTGCAACCCTTAGGACAGCTTGTGTCTTTGGAAATGGGTAAGTTTAATATTAGTTATAGGTATTTAAACTATCATGGTCACTCACATCAGTATCAAAATAAACGGGATATTTACCTGTTTCATTGTTTTGAGTTGCCGATATTTCGGCAAAAAACTACTAGGAAAAAACTTTTTCTCTGTTCACCGCCACTACTCCAGTTCCTCCGTGATCATGGTGCTTGCAACAGCGCCGAAATATCGGAAACTCAAAACAATGAAACTTGATTATTATTAGTTTTTCACAAATATACATACATAGGTACTACATATGCTCACGCCAATTTTCCTTCGGGGTAGGCAGAGACAATACCTTCCTCCACTGTTGCGCCTTTCATTCAAGCCCGCCGGTTATAGGGATATAGTAGGTAGATATTATTTATAATTCCAGGTAAGTAGTTAGATAGGTAGGTATTTATTATTCTCAATTTGTTGTCAACAAAATGTTATCTAATATTTATCTTACTGCGGTACCTAGCGCTATTGGTAGGTATGTATCTCGATCTAATTATACAGGCATTCTTACCTACTATTAAGATAAGATTCTATGGCAATCACGATAAACAAGAGCGGCAAAACTATATTTACCATCACAATAAATCACATTATGCAATACCTACCTTATCACTTCTCAGACACCCGCCCCCATGTTCTCAAGATTTCAGAATTTTCATTTTTGTTTGATGAAAACGCATACATATCGTCCTACATTCTTGCAATTATTTCTAAAATTGTAGTTACAACGTTTTGGTCCCTTGTCAAAACCTTGTCTACCTTGAGCTGAAATCAAACCCTGATTTAGCAGTGGAACCTTATATGAACTTATATCCTCTTTGAGTGGAACGTTGAACTGAACTGCTACGCGCCATAGCGGTACGCCACAGAAGTGTACTAATGAAAGGCATTATTATTCTATAAATGAGTACCTCTACTTATTATTATGTATAAATATAAACATTAATGGGGCGGGAGCGGCAGCGGGAGCGACGAAGGATCGCAAGCCAAGCTGCCCGCGTACGAAGGCAACTCGGGCGTCGGAGGTCGATGAACAACCTCCGCCCCTCATGAGCGCAGCCCTGTGGGTGACTGGTGGAACCACCTGTCACCCTGGTATAAGCAGGCCGCGGCGGCGACTGGTGGCAACTGGCGCGCCTCCCCGTTTCCGGGGACGAGTTGGGGACTCTGTAGTCCCCACACACCCGAGGAGAGGGCCCGAGAGATGGCCCTAAGTCGGCCGGGGTGCGAGGGATATGCCTGTCAACCTCACCTTCGGCAACCAAAACGACCCACAGGCGGCATGCGTTTTGGTCGGTTCGAGTCCGACATAACCTCTTTCACCGGCTCCGGTGGGGAGGAATCCATGGGGATTTTGCGCACGTAAAAAAAATATATAAACATTAATAATGTCTTTTTTTATAAGTCTGATTTACAATCATTATTATTTTAACTTTGATTTATAATGTCTACCTACATGATATACTGCACTTATAAATTTTATATGTTTACTAGCAACCAATATTATTGATAAAAAGGTAGATATCTTCTACCTATAGCATAGCACCTCTAACGAAAACTTCGATTCGTGTGTGATAAGTGATAACACAATATATTATTTGAATCGCATGTGGTCTGTACAAACACTTGACCTTTTATTAAAACAAAATTAAGACCTTCATAGATGTCCCGACTCTTCATTCCTCTTCCTCTCCATTGATGCACCTAGATATGTTTACTAATCTATTCCCCGCCATTCCTACTAATTTGACTTCTATATTATCTGTTCTGTGGTACAGGTAAAATTCTGCCTGAAGCTATCGGAGAAGTGGTAGAATACATTCATGTTTGCGACCTGGCTCTCGGTCTCTCCCGAACGCTACCTGGCACCATCTTCCCCTCCGAGCGGCCTGGTCACGTGCTCATCGAAAAATGGAATCCTCTTGGGGCTATCGGCATCATCACCGCCTTCAACTTCCCCGTCGCGGTCTTCGGGTGGAACAGTGCCATTGCTATGGTGTGTATAATTTTTATTTAGGTACTAGAGATTACAATGAAAGCTTGTCGAACCTCTGTATAACAACTGCGGTAGCCTAGTGGTATGGGTAATGGACTCGAGGTCTCGGGTTTGATCCCAGGGTTTACCATGGCACACACCAATGACTTTTCGATGCTTTTCGAAGTTTTGTGTGTATTTATCGCAGGTTTATAAGTGCCCGGTTAATGGCGATAGGCTCGCCACTGGACCATTGGGATCTGAACATAAACTGGCGAAATGTGGGTGCTAGCACCTCTGCCTACCCTTTCGGGGATATAGGCGTGAGTTTATAAAAATATTATAGGTATACCTACACGCCTGTAAATCCTCGAATGGGTAGGCAGAGGTATATTTACACCCATATTTCGCCAACTATGATTTTCGATCCCAGGTACCTAATAGGAGGCGAGCCTAGGTATTACCGTATCAACCAGTAAGCAAAGATAGCTACTTATGAAATAAGTAGGTACGTTTCTGCCTTAATTTCACAGTCGAGTCTTCGTTTTCCAATTGTTTATCATTAGGTAAATTATGTTCCAGTAATATCTGTTATCTCATATAAAGTAAACGAGTTAATACCTACATAAATTTAAATAAATCACTAAATGTTGGACCAACAAAAACCCCCAAACAGAAATATGATAACAAGAGGTATCTAAAAACTCTGCGATAAATGCAAAGAATAAAGTAAATATGTACCTATATTTTTCAATGAAAATTTATTGACCATCAGGTTTGCGGTGACGTCAGCGTGTGGAAACCATCAGAAACCACTCCGCTGATTTCTGTAGCCGTCACCAAGATTGTGGAGAGCGTGCTACAAAAGAACAATATCCCCGGGGCAGTAGCCGCTTTGTGCGTCGGCGGCAAAGACATCGGTGCCCAACTAGTCAAGGATGAAAGAATGAAGCTCGTCTCTTTCACTGGCAGCACTGCTGTTGGCCAACAGGTAATAACTTTTAAACTTTATTGATCATTCTCTACTCAGTCGTGGTCAGCTTTCCAGTCTAACTGTGATGCGGCTAAACTTCGAAATTTTCCGTGAAACGATCGCCATATTAAACTCCACAATAAAAGGGATTTTTAGAGCTCCAAAACCCGGCTCGTACCCACTGCCGTAGCATGTGTAATGTGCTCTCCCGGGCACGGAAATACTAAGATCAATGCAAAAAGACATTCATGCATATGCAAATATGTATTTGCACTAGAAGGAAACCGAACCCGTAATCCCTGCGTAGCAGTCGCGTTCACTACCGCCACACTACTGGCTTATCTAAATAAGTAGTTAGGTATTAGGTAAATAAATAAATAGATATTCTACAAGGAGGAAGAAGAAGAATGTAATGAGAGTGGATGAAGCGCGAGTAGTATGTCAAGATCGTAGCAAATGGAGATCCGTGATCTCTGCCTACCCCTATGGGAGACAGGCGTGATTTTATGTTTGTATATATATTCTACAACATTCTATACATCGCTGTCTAGACCCATGGTAACCATAGCTTAACTAGACGGCCTCTGTGGCGTAGCGGTAGAACGTTCGACTGCTACGCAGGGGGCGCGGGTTCGATTACTGAAAAATTTTTAAGCATGAATACGTATATTTGCATTGGCCTGAGTGTTTCTATGTATAATATGTATGTATTTACAAAAAAATGTATCTAAGTATGTTTATCTACATTCGAGATTCCATAACAGAAGCTAGTTAAGCTATGCTTTCTAGCTTCATGCTTAGCAGCTATGCTTTATTTAACTAGCTCGTGTTATGGAATCTAGAATGCGGATAAACATACTTACCATGATACTTTTTTTGTTCTACCGCTACGACACAAAGGCCGTATTATATTGGAATTCGCATACAGTCTGAACAGGATTGCAATCATTTAAATATTTTTTCCATAGGATAACGCACATACTTACCTAACCCTTCGTTTACACCACGAAACAAGTTGTAAACTTGTTTATGAATTTTTTTTTGAAAACTTGTAGCAGACTAATCAAAATACAATACCTACTTGTTTTATACATGTATCTCAGATACTTTTTCGTTCCCATAGGATGTAAGTATAGCCAACAAGTTGTAAACAAGTATAAAACACATTTGCGTTCACACTGTAGCTCGTTGAAGTGGCAATGGGCGGGACATATAGCGCGCAGAACAGATGGCCGAAGGAGCAAAAAAGTTCTGGAATGGCGACCGCGTACGGACAAACGTAGCGTAGGACGCCCTACAGCTAGGTGGAAGGACGACCTCATGAAGGTCGCCGGGAAGCACTGGATGCGGGCTGCTTTAGATCGGTCATTCTGGAAGTCTATGGGAGAGGCCTATGTTCAGCAGTGGACTATGTGTGGCTGACATGATGATGATGATGATGATGTAGCCTGTGACATATTGCAACATGTCAAATACATGTTTTATACTTAGGTTTAAACGAGGGATAAGCAACCGTGTCACAAAATTTGTCACTGAATGACATAATGCTATGAGATTTTTCGTAACACCATCTATTTATTGTCAGGTGGGCGTAGAAGTCCAGAAGCGCTTTGGTCGCCACCTGTTGGAATTGGGCGGTAACAATGCGATCATTGTAAATGCGGACGCTAATCTGGACCTGTTACTGAACGCGGCGCTGTTTGCGTGCGCCGGCACCGCCGGACAGCGATGCACAACTACAAGAAGACTGCTTATTCATAAAAAGGTAAAATATTTTAATCCTAGCAACACTCGTAGCTATAGTGAATCGAAAATGATCTCAAACTTAAAAAAAAAAATTATATGTAGGTACTAACCGGCACCATCTGTAAAACTTTTGTATACGAGTTCAAACTGTGTGCCAAAGAGGATATAAGAGTACTGTGTGCTATCACTACTATAGGGTAGTTTCCTGAGTCATCGAATTCTTACCAATACTACTTAGTATTTTATATAAAAATACGCATAATAAACTAAGATACTATCTAACTGAACTAAAACTATGACTTTTCATTATTTTTAATTCTCAAAATTGGTCAAAATATAAACAATCGAAATAAAGCAAAATTTTAGACACACTTTTTACACACACAACTTTTTAGATTCCTTATTAAATTTCTAATCAATCTTATTATGCACTGTATATGTGTAAACGCAACGTAGACAGAGATTAAGGGGATATTCACTTGCACTCTATACATTTTCACTACGCGCCAGTGCGCTGTGACGTCACCACGTGCCACAATTTTGTATGGAACATTTTCGGGCGGCTCGGGAAATGTAATTTTTAAACTAAAATATCTTTAAAACTATTTGTCATAAGAAAGTTTCACTTTTACAGTTCATTAAATTGTAAAATGTACAGTTTACGATAATAAATAAAAAATAGGACACAAACCTTTCAAGTTGGCCTCGCGCACTGAGAGTTCCTTAGTACTATTATCTATTCTGTGGTTCCGTAAAGCTGTACATGCCTGTCTCATTTATCGCTTAATAGATGGTGACACTATTCATAACACAGAAGGTATATTGTACAGCTAGGTAGGTAGTAGGTACTATTTATTCTGTGCTTATACGGTAACCTTCTTAATTATTGGGTTTAACAGGTATTCAACGAAGTCGTCTCACGTCTGAAGAAGGCCTACGCTGGTGTCATCAGTAGGATTGGTGACCCCCTGCTCTCAGAGTCACTTATCGGCCCTCTACACACGCCAGCTGCAGTTGAAAATTATAAGAAGACTGTGGCTGAGATTGTTAAACAAGGTGGAAAGATAGAATTTGGTGGAAAGGTAGGGAATATTTATTATTGTTAATGACGTACTTGAAAATTTCAATAGACGACTGCATACACATTTATGTACCTACCTATGTTCAAGTTTTTTCAGAGAAACTTTCTTAGCAATCAAAATTTACTACGACAATTCCTTCACAGTTTCTGCAGTACGGCTGTGGAATCTGTATATTTTTAAAAATTGGGCCCTGTTGCCATCAATAAAATGATATTATTATTATTAAAAGACGTACAAGAGATTACTTTCTCACTCAACAATAGCCGACATGCTTAATATGTATTTGTATGTGTTTATTTATGTATATGTGTATATTTGTGCCTATTGTCGGGGGGGTATACACATTGTATACCTTCTATTAATTCTACACTTGTGCACTAGACTTAGCCTCTCGTATTGCAATTCCTCTGTACACTCCCGGGTTTGCTGGAAGAGAACTCAACTTTGAGTTAAGCTCGCCTTTGTACATTACATCTCATCGTTTTATATAAATGTGATTATGTGTACAATAAAGTATAAACAAAAAATATTTAATATTCACCCAAAACCCTCCAACTAAGCTACGTTGCTTATGTTAGGAGTGGGTTCGTTACGTCAATAGTGTAATACCATTATTCAAAAGTCCTCTCGATTGTCAGTCACCATACCAGACAATTTTTAAAGGGACTACAGACTGTAGTGTTTGACGAGAGTGAGTCTGCTCGACGTTCAGTTTTAACTTATCATGTGAATTTCACTCACAGGTAATGGACCGCGAGGGTTACTTCGTGGAGCCGACCATCGTCACGGGTCTCCCACACGACTCGCCTCTCGTCAAGAGCGAATGTTTCGCACCCATCGTGTACTGCATCGAGATCCCTGACCTGGACACCGGCATTAAGTACAACAATGAGGTGGAACAGGGACTGTCTTCTAGCCTCTTCACTGAAAACCTCGGCGATGTGTTCAAGGTAATCTAATCTCATAGTAGTTTAATCTATCTGGCGGATTTACGAATCGCTGGGCATGCCGGAAAATTTGAATAACCTGTAGGCAGTGTGGGCTAGCCATGACATGCTATAAAATTGGGAGGGTGTATAGCTGCATCTCTCTCTCTCTATCTCTCTAGATATGAAAAATTTATAGCACGGCATGGTAGCCCAAGTCCGCCATTGAACTTTTAAATACTCGTAGAAAGTAGAGTAAGGCTATCTGTAACGTAGTATGTAACAATGAAACATCACTTTCACAGACTCAAGATAACATGGATTAAGTGGGGTTTTACAACTATAATTTGATTTTGTACTAGTGTCTTGTCTAATCACGTTAAAACAACAGGATTAAAAAAAAAATAACATAATTTTTTTCTGTTCAGTGGATTGGTCCACACGGATCCGACTGCGGTATCGTCAATATCAACATTCCCACAAATGGTGCGGAGGTCGGCGGTGCCTTTGGTGGAGAGAAGGCGACTGGCGGCGGACGGGAGTGCGGCTCTGACTCTTGGAAGAACTACATGAGGCGATCCACCGTCACTATCAATTATTCCGGAACCATCAAACTAGCACAGAACATTAAATTCGGGGACGACTAGTCGAGCAATTAAAAAACAACCAAAAGAACTGGCCACAACCAAAATAATAATCATAGTGAGGAGTAATAATTTCAACTTAATTTTTACTGATATCATAATACTGACGCAGTATTGTTTTATAGTCGTGATTGAAGAATGTCATGGAATATTTTTTCTCAGTGGGGTAATTAACTATATTTACCTATTACAGCAGCAATCTGGGTAACTTTTTGTATTTCTCATCTCTAGCTTGTTTGAATGTTTATTTTGGTCAACCTGTCATGCCAAAAACGTTTTCATGAAGTGCACGATAACTTGCTTCGGTAAGCTGATCCAAAAGAGATTTGTTTTAATAAGTTTTGTGCGTTGTATGTTTTAATGTAATATTCTTACAGCTATATAGGTATGATAATGTAAGACTGAATGAAATAAACAAAGCATAATAATTTTAATTAGTATATTTATTAATCCATATTCAGTTCTTCAATGGTGTTCGTCAAATAAACGAGAATTTATACAACATGTTATACAATGTAAAACAATGTGATAAAATTTACTTATATACGTTATTAACTTCTCTAAACATAATAAATCACCGACAAAAGTCATATTGAGAATGTACAATGTTTATTTCTCTTTGATAGTTAGTTCTTATTCAATTATTACATAAAGCTACCATAAAATGTACACAAATATGATGCTTAATATTGGATTTCGAATGGGCTCAAAGACAGCATGACATCTATGTAGGTGCAAACTATATATTTTTGTTTAGATTAGCACGATCCACCGGCGGCGATTCGCCGCGTATTTCACAATCATGAAGTACCTGGTACTAATAAACACGTCGAACTAGCAACATAGACGTATTAACATTTACACGCCGACGCGGTACTCAATCAATTATTATCAGATGTATGGCAGTATAAACACTACAAGGTACACACATTACGCGAACACACTTGTACTTTACCACAGTATTTTCTATTAAACCTGGCTGGTTTCGCCTAACGGCATCCTTAAGGGTTCACAATAACAGTTACGAACTTCTTAACCGATCAAGAACCAAGCGGTTCGGAGACTCTTTCCTCTGTCGCACCATTAAGGCCTGGAATTCATTACCAGCTCACGTGTTTCCTTCTTCCTACAGTCCCGGGTCCTTTAAGCGGGGCGTGAAAAAGCATATGATGAGGCCGTCAAGCTGAGTGTCACCATTGTCACACGGTATGTGTAAGTAATGGTGACCCTCTTTTCTGAGACTTTGCCTTCAGCTTACCATCAGGTAAGGCGAAGTCTAATTGACGTGCTCTATATATAAAAAAAAAAACACATTTGCGAAAGAGAGTCCGAATAGGATGTTTTTTATACAACTTAGGTGGCAGATAAGCACATGGCCCACCTAATGGAAAGTGGTTAACTGTTATTGTGAAATACCGTCAAACTGTCAGACGACAGTCACTCCGTAGAAGTCAACTGAACTCAAGGAGAAATGGGTGAGTGGACCAGGATGCAGGCCCTTGATTTTACTAAAGCAAAATCAATAAGAGTTACGAAATACTTAACTGTTATTGTGAACCTTTGGGGATGTCGTAAGGCGAAGCCGGTCAGGTCTAATAAAAAATACTGTGAAAAATTAACAAGTGTGTTCTTAATATGTGTAAAAAACAAATTCCATCAAGTTCCATGAATCAACAGTATAGTCTATACAAGATACTTTGTTCGGTCCAAACTGCCTTAAAACCTACCAAAATAAATCCGATATAACTTCATGGTAGGTACGTAAATTCTCGTCATTCGTGCTGACTTGAAATTTCGGATGTCTGTTACATGGTAGCTCCCTGCTTACAATATATATCATGAGTGGGGATGATGTAGACGCCATAGATCAACTGCTATGTCCATAGAATTTTGTTTATGAAACCTGTAGGTCGCCGGTAGTTTATATTTCATTTGTGCTATAACGCTGCCTTTCATTCCCCATTCTTTTACCTTTTTCTCGATATGCATCCTGAAATATTTATAACAGGAATAAGAAACTGAACAGCGTGTATATGGGGCGAATTTGGACCAAGATTTTCGAGGTCCAAATTAGCCTCATCTATTAGCCGGTATACATGTTGACTATTGGAGGAGTTTTTTTTACTTTGGTGGCAGACAAGCATACAGTCCACTCCCCCAGTAGGACAGCTTAATTGGACGGAAATACCGTCAGACTGTCAGACGACAGTCACTCCGTAAAAGTCAACTGAACTCAAGGAGAAATGGGAGAGTGGACCAGGATTCAGGCGCTTGATTTTACTAAAGCAAAACCATTGTCACGTCACAGATACTGCAAAAAGTATCATAAAATTTTAGACTATATATTTATTTATGTGTGGTTCCCAGCAGAGTAGAATTTGGACCACTCCGTGGCAAGAGCCCATGCGGTGTCGTACAAGGCGATTAAAGGAGGGCTGTTTAACATCAAACAGATATATACAACTCAGACTCACCTCAGAGGCATTGCTCGAGTCAACAATAGTGCCCGAAAGACGGCAATAGGCTCACCCCCTATTACGTGGGACCGATTTTAATTATTGGTGAAATGTGGGTGTTAATTCACCTCTGCATAACCTTTCGGGGATAAAGATGTAATTATATTAATGTGTGTATATTTCTATGAGCTTGAAGTTAAAATTAAATGAAAAGAGCTTCGTTATACTATTTTTCATTCACTCTGCCTTTTAAATTTGAATCTTAACCACAATGTCTTAAAGTCTAAAATTAAATGAATTATTTAGCAGAGTTCGTGAAGTGGTTTTGCTTTAGCAGGATCGAGGATCCAGGATTAATGCTTAGGAGAAACAGAATTAAATCACGATATAAGGTACAAACCTAGTTGATGTCTTGTGTAAGGAGTAAACACTATCACAGCTGAGTAGTGTGCCCATTCGGAGGAACTTCATGTCAATACCAGCATTGTTCTTAGTACCAAATGGTGGGTTCATCAATACTGTGTCAAAATAATTCTCCCATCTGTAAACGTAAATAAGTAAATTGACTAAAATTTCTCAATAAACATGTAATTATTTAATCTGTAAGGGCTCCATTTTTTTCCTTTTAACGTACAAAAACTTAAAAATGGCTGTAATTTTTAGGTTTTTGTATGTTAAAAGGAAAAAATGGAGCCCTATAGAAAGACTTCATTGTTTGTCTGTCTGTCTGTCATGACCTTTTACTCAGGAATTCGTGGAGATATCAATTTGAAATTAGTACTACTTCATCATCATCATGTCAGCCACACATAGTCCACTGCTGAACATAGGCCTCTCCCACAGACTTCCAGAATGACCGATCTAAAGCAGCCCGCATCCAGCGCTTCCCGGCGACCTTCATGAGGTCGTCCTTCCACCTGGCCGTTGGGCGTCCTACACAAGTACTACATACTTAGGTCTATTTGAAACTGTGCAAAAATCATACCTTCTAAGTCAATGCCTTCAAAATATATTAGTTTATGTAGTTTTAGTAACGAAACTCTCAGTACGCGAGACAGACTCGCATTAAGACACCTTTTTTTTAATTTATTTATTCAGGCGCACAAAACATGTGGGTCATTGTGTTTTTGGAATTGGATTCAAAGTATTTGAAAAGCATTTGTCTATTAGTATTACCTTTTAGAATTTTAAAGTAAAAAATCTTTACCTGCATCCATTTGACTCCAAAAAATTGCACTGTATGGCGTCAATATTCGTGATTTCCATGTCGTCCACATTTTCTTTGAAGACCTCGAGTACGTCGTGGTCAATATCGACTGCGGTGACGGTACCTGCACCTAGGAGAGCAGCACCAATTCCCCACACGCCTGGGCCACACCCCGCATCTAACACAGTGCAGCTTTCGATTGATTCAAATTGTGTCTGAAATTAAAATCAATGGTTTTTTGTTCTATTTAATCTGCAATCGGCTCATAGCCGTAATCAGATAGTTTAACTGGGATTGGATACCATTCCTACTAATGGCACCGTTAGGGATTGCATACGGGATTTACCGGTTCTCGATATCCCGGATTTTTGACCTTTTACTCAGCCCCGTTACTGACAATAATTCCCGGGATTTTTCAGGACTACTACTAGTTTCGGTAGTTTAATTATTTCATCACTAGGTATAGGGTTGTGTCCTATTTCTTTTACTATCGTAAACTGTACATTTTACAATAATATAACGAACTGTAAAAGTGAAACGTTCTTATGACAAATAGTTTTATACACATTTGATTTTAAAAATTTGATTTCTCGAGCCGCCCGAAAACGCTCCATACAAAATTGTGGCACGTAGTGACATCACAGCGCACTGGCGCGTAGTGAAAATGTATGAAGTGCAAGAGAATATCGCATTGCAGTGCATAATAACATTGATTTGAAATTTAATAAGGATTCTAAAAATTGTAAATTTTGCTTTATTTCGATTGTTACGAGTATATTTTGACCTATTTTGGGAATTAAAAATAATAAAAAGTCATAGTTTCAGTTTAGATAGGCAATATCTTAGTTTACTATGATATTTTTAAATTAAATACTAAGACATTAAGTAATATTGGTCAGAATTCGATGACTCAGGAAACTACCCTGATCATTTCAAAGATTCGCACCATTATGAATCGTGAGTTTCGTTCCAACTCACGTTGCAGCACAACGAAGCTGGGTTTGACTTTGTTTGAGCTGTACTAGTGCTTTTAATTTTTTATAAACTGATTGTGAAAAAGACTCGGTATCGTAAATATTATTTTTCATGTTAATAATATGTGTACCCAATTTTCTTGGATAAACATAAATAATTAATTTGTTGGAATTGGAAGTCAAAATTGAAGGAGCCAAAATCGGCAGCCAATTTGGTTGAGCATTATTCTTTCATTAATGAAATGAGAATAATTTATTTAGGCATAGTTTATTATAGTAGTTTCATAATTGGTTTCCAGGAATCGGGTTACAGGGATCCCTAGTCACTGCACGGGGAATATTATCGACATTTATTGCATAATTTTTTTTTATGCACACTATTTCCAGCCTCGTCTAATTTTTTGCCAATTTGAACTGCCGATTTCAACCTCACCGTGCTAGCCGGCGGGACGAGATTCGGTTATGTCGGACTAGAACCGACTAAAACCGCGCACTATCTCGGGTCTTGAATGCCGATATACGTGGTGGCCCAGTACAATGTTTTCTTTCCACCCCGGTAATACCTATTTATTCTACTCGTGTCAAAATATCTTCTAGTCTTGAAAAATTGGACTTAATAGAAGCATATTTTTTCAATAATCGAGCGACAACAAATTAGTGTAATTGACACTTGCCGCCAGGCCCCTCTTCCCCACTGGGCACTATGGGCACGTGCCCAGGGCCCCGCGATCGAATGGGGCCCCCTAGATCCTGCCAGATTACCAAATGATAACCGATATTTAGGTATTACCGAAAAACGTTAATTTTGAAAAATCTGATGATAATGACTTACTACTTACAATACCTACGCTTATTATATTAGCTTTAGTTTGCCGCATGCGGATAGCTATACCTTGTACAACATAGCTTGAACTTTTTGACAGATGGGTCAGTGATGGGAAACAGAAAATATCTATTGGTGTAAAAAATGTGTTGGCTAAATATGTGGCTGTATGTATGTTTTAAACTATTCAAAATAAATAAATTCATTCGTCAATCAATTTTATTGCACTAGACTTATGTCTAGTGCAATAAAATTGATTGGGTAGGTACCATTGTTTTCAGTTTTTCTATTTAAATTTTACTTCGAAGCAATAAAAACCACTTAAGACTTTCGGAAAATGCTTGAGTCCTTAACAGGTACTCTTATGTTGTGTGTCTATTCTTATGATTATTATCAATTTTTAATATTATTAAAATAAGAAAATATTGTTCGTCGTTGCAAAGTTATATCGATTTCAGATTTGACATCCGTCAAAAAGAAAGATCAAACTAATAAATAAACAGGGTATAAGTACTCCACTCTCTCTCAAAAATGAGTTTTTCCGATATTAGTATATTTAGGTTAATTTAAATACCTATATGTAAGTATAAGAATACAATTAAAAGAAAAATTATTAAATTAAAAAAAGAAGAATTATTTGATGCGGTGTGGTTTATGTCTTTAAGAAACCTATTCGAACGTCATTCGTAATACCAAAGACAAAAAAGGGGAATTCCCGACTCCCGATCGTCGTTTGACTTGACGAACGGGAATTCCCTTCAAGTATTTGTCTGCGATGTTGTGGCGTTTGTTTTGTTTGTAGTTGTTAGTTTGTTACTGACTGTGCTTGAGCTCTGACAAAAAAATAGTATTGTTTGATTAAATCGTCGTTTGTCTGTTTTGTGTTAGCGAATATTTTCGTTATAAAATTAATTAAATACTGAATTATAATATAAAATGTCGAAACGGTCATATCCTAGTGGATCTGAAAAAAGGAAAAAAGCTCTACATCAGAAAGAAGTAATTGAAAAGTTACCAAAATTAACATCATATTTTACTACTACTACTGGAGAAACTTCTGTAAGTAGCAATCAACTCATCAATGTTCCACATGATGACTCAGCTCAATTACAAATTGCGGGAATTTCTAAACCTTCATGTTCCAATTTTGAAAAAGAGATTGAATCAGAAAGCGACTATTCCTACGACGAAAGTGCAACGACTTCAGTAACTTCACTAAAACCGACAACTCCAACTGTGTCAATTGAACAGCAGTTTTCCAACACAGAAGAATTAATATCGCACGATCCCGCCGATTATTTTCACGAAAAGTTTGTTGAAATAAATCGCGAAATTTTAATTCGTAAGGAACCAGTATATTTTCAAAATAAAGATTCTGACTTTTCCGAGGCATCCAGAACCTACAAAGATGGTAATAAATTAGTGACGAGATATTTCAACAAAGCATTATTTATTCGCAAATTAAAGAACAATGAAAGCGTCGAAAGAAAATGGTTGCTGTATTCGCCTTCCAAATGCTCTGTATTTTGTTTTTCATGCTGCTTATTTAACCCAACTGATGTTAATCTTTGCTCTCGGAATGGATGTAATGATTGGAAGCATATTAATCACATAATTTTAACACATGAAAATAGCCCAGCGCATAAGCAATCTATGATGACTTATCTGACACGAAGTAAAGCGGTTGGTAGAGTAGATATAGAGTTATTATCTCAACATCAAAAGGAAGTGGATTACTGGAGAAACGTACTTAAACGGATTGTAGCTGTTATAAAATTTTTGGCATCGAGAGGGCTTCCATTTCGCGGCGACAATGAAATCCTAGGATCTCCAAACAATGGAAATTATTTGAGTTGTGTGGAATTATTGAGTGAATTTGATCCATTTCTTGCAGATCACTTAAAAAAATTTGGGAATCCTGGAAAGGGTAACATTTCTTATTTATCAGCAAATATCTGTAATGAGTTTATTGAAGTAATGGGAAAACAGGTTCTAAAAAAAATTATAAATGAAGTTAAATCAGCAAAATATTTTTCCATAAGCGTTGACAGTACGCCCGATCTGTCTCATATTGACCAGCTAACTTTCATCATTCGATACGTAAAAGACTGTGTTCCTGTTGAAAGGTTTTTGAAATTTATACCTATTAAAGAGCATAAATCTAAGTATTTAGCGGAGACCATCTTAAATTTTTTAGAGATACATGATATTCCCATAAAAGATTGCAGAGGACAAAGCTACGACAATGCTTCAAATATGTCGGGAAAGTATAGTGGTCTACAAACAAGAATCAAGGAAAAATGGGAATTTGCCACCTTTATACCATGTGCAGGACATTCACTAAACTTGGTAGGTGTCCATGCTGCTGGGTGTGTACCGGAGGCATCACAGTTTTTTGAAATAGTTCAGAAAGTGTACAACTTTTTTTCGGGCTCTACCCACAGATGGAATATATTAACAGAACATTTAGGTTCAAAAAAAGTTGTTAAGAGTCTTTCACAAACCAGATGGTCAGCCCGAGCTGATGCAGTAAGTGCTTTGCATGGGGGTTATAAAAGAATATTATAAGCTTTAATCACCATCGCAAACGATACTGAAAAGGCACGAGAAACAAGAGACGAAGCCCTTAGTCTGTCTAGAAAAATGGGAAATCTAGAATTTATTATACTGACGGAAATCTGGAGCACCATATTGGAAAGAATAGACAAAACAAGTAATTATCTTCAGAAAGAAACAATAACACTGGACGTTGCAACCAATTTGTTGACTTCACTTTATGATTTTATTACTAACCTCAGGGATAAATTTGATAACTTCGACTCATCTGCCAAAGAAAATAACCCAGAATCTGACTACAAAGATCTATCTCAAAGAACAAGACGTAGAAGCTCACGTCTGATTTTTTTTGATGGCTCTGCGCCATCAGTCCAATTGAATGGAAAAGAGCGATTCAACGTAGAAACCTTTCTCCCAATAATCGATACCTTGAGTGTTCATCTAAAACAGCGACAAAGTTCATATGAGACCGTCAGTCAACGTTTTAGTTTATTTTTTCACTTAAAAACTCTGAATTCCGAAGAGATACGACAAGGATGCAAAGAATTTTCTCAAATCTATCACAAAGATGTAAATGAAAAAGAGTTAGAAATAGAATGTCAACATTTAAAAGAATACTTAAAAAATGTTCAGAGTGAAAATGAAGCATCTAACAGTGTACAGGAAGTATATAATCTATTAAAGCAAAACAAAATTGAAGACACATTTCCTAACGCAGAAATTGCATTGAGAATATTTTTAAGTATGATGGTAACTAACTGCAGCGGAGAACGCTCCTTCTCCAAATTGAAACGAATAAAAAATGAATTAAGAAGTACAATGCTTCAAGAGAGATTAACTAGTTTGTCGCTGATGTCCATAGAATGTGATATTCTCAATACCATAGATTTTGAAGATGTGATTAACGATTTTGCTCATCTTAAATCTAGAAGGGTACCTTTGCAATCAACATAGAATTAATCTAAGGATTTTATGTTAAGCGAGTTACTTTTGTAGATTATTTTTTATATTTCCTATTTTTTTATAGTTAGTAACTAAATAAAAATAAATTTAGAACCTTGTTTGTCTTTCTTTATCTATTGTAACTAAATAGTGTTTTCTCAAGGTCCTAGGGGCCCCATGATCCTAATGTGCCCAGGGCCTCAAATAGTTTAAAGACGGCCCTGCTTGCCGCAAGGTAACCTATTGCGGTACCACACTAAAGCAGCTCTTGCGTTTCATTTTTTTTTTTTTAAATATGCTTCTATTAACTTAAATTTTTCATTATTAGAAAATCCAGAAATTCTTAAATAATTACTAACACGAATTTTCTTAGATCTAACAAAGATTTTCACATCCAATTTGAATTTATAGGTAAACATTTTTATTTACTTTTTAGTCAATCCTACCCACTTCCTACCCAAAACAAAAACTTTGACCATTGTAAAAACTTGATTCTTTGGCTGAAACATAGGGCTGCAATGTATATGAAAAGTTTTATGTGGCGATTTGTCTATCCTAGTAATCAAAGCTAAAATGGTCCCATAGACTATTTTGATACCCACAGGGATGATTGGGACAAAAAAAAATTACTGGAATTTTAGCATTTCTCTTGCTGTACGATTTTGTCAAAATCTGTGAATGCAATAAGCGTCGGTAGATCGAGAGGTCCCGGGTTCGAATCCTGGCCAGTACACTACCGACGTGAACCCACTCCTAGCACAAGCCATTTAGCTTAGCAGGATTGCTTAGAGGGAAAATTAGTAATTTCGGTTCTAATATTCCTTTTTTTTATATATAGAATACGTCAATTAGACTTCGCCTTGCCTGATGGTAAGCTGTAGGCATTCCTTTAAAAAAAAAAAAGTTAGGGTAGGTCTGCTAAGAACATTGTGCTGTAAATAAAATGGTTAAGGTACCTGCCCACTGTTGTAACGACGCGCTCTGCGAACGTCGTCACACCGGTTTTAATTCTATTTTTGAACGAAAAGTTTCGGAACGCGGAGTGAATGACATTTTGACGTATAGCTGTCATAGCACCTTTCTTCCTAGCGTTGAGGCTGGATGGTCGATATTCATGGCTTCGTAACTTAATTTCAATAAATCTCATAAAAATGAGAGTATTTTTGCCTAAAGGATAATAGTTTGTGTCTTCACAACTATCCTCTTGTGGAATTATAGTTTATTTCTGGTGAGTTGTCATTTTTTAATAAGATTCACTTTGTTGGAATCGCCACGCTCCTAATTTGAAAAATAATTGTTAAAATTCTATTGTTTCAGCTCTTAATCTGAGAATATTATGATTTCTTTTGCTATTGGCATTGTTCCAGCAAATTAAGGCGGTAAGTCGCACAAATTTATAAAAAATTAGGACCTCGTGTTCATATTGGAGTTTGTTCTAATGACATGCAATTTTATTACAGGTTTCCAAATTGGAACCGCCTTTTTCTTTTTCCTTTGGACTTTTTCTTTGGACCTTTGTCTTCGGACATCTGCATTTCTTTATGGAGGGTTTGGACTTTTCGCCTCAAACCTGGATGTACCGCATGGGCTTAAACTGAAAACTTCGCCTGCTACGAGCTTTCTCGCTGCTGTGTTTACATATACTCGCCGAGGGATGCCGTGAGCTTACTTTAATTATATTTTGAATCTAATCTTCGAGATGACCTAAAGGTGCATTGGTGACATAAGATCATATTGACATAGGTTCAGATTGACCTAGCTTATAAAACTCTAATTTTAAATTTAAGGTTAGATATACATTAGGAATGTATCCTTGCAACTATTTCTAAATGCACACTGGAGTGGACAATAAAACCTTAAACCTCACCGTTTGGTTTCATTTAGCTCACCTCCGGCAGATTAAAAGTTTCCAATCTCCGCTGATTATCCTAGGCATGTGTATCTCCAAGGCGCCCGAACTTTTATGGTAATGTACTTACACACCAATTTTATTTCTATTTCTTTTAAATAGGAGATTACACACTTACTTTGTCACATTTAACTTGCTCCATTCAAGAGTAAACCAATGATAGGAATACAAAATAAAATCACTTTTTTTTATTATTACATCTGGCACTCGCGAACAGGGACATGACAGTGTGCATATATCTTTATTCCTTGTCACCTTTGCATTATTTTTTACCTTATCATGTTAAGAACAGTGTTTTCTTCATGTATTTTACTGTTACATAACTGTGTATTACAGTAAATCTTTGTTATTGTTTACTTTGCAAAACTAATCATACTACAAGTTAGTACTATTGTTTGTATCTCTCAATTACAGGTGAATGTTTCAATTTGTATAACATGGTTATTGTTATAATTGTTTTATCTTATATAGCTTTTGTTTATTACAGGTAAGATTTTCCACTTAGTAATATTATATAATTACTAGTTCTTAACCTTTATTCACATGTGTGAAAACATAGTAATATTTGAATATTTGCTGTTTACCTTAAGTAGACATAAATAATTTATTTTGTGAATCACTAATGCATTTTTATCTTTATAGGCATTTGACCTAAATAATTTTTGCAACAATAACATTCCATTCTATGAGTTTGTTTGACTTTTGAGTTTAGCGTTTTGCTATCAATGCAATTAACTTCATTCATAATTTAACTTTAACTTTAATTAGAAACTTTAATTGATACTTTAATTAGAAACTTATAGTGTATTTAATACAACTTTTTATTAGATTTTCACATCCTTTTATAAATCAAACATGGATAAGGAAATACAGGTCCCGCCTTTGTTTGAGAATATTGTTGGTGATGTTCCAGTTGGTACTTTTACTCATGTCATGGCTGATTTATCTGAAGTTGTTGATCCATTTTCGAATAGTCGAGGAGCTGGTGATCATAGTCTGAGAGCCGCATCTTCATTTAATATGATGAATGTTTTATTGAATGATAATTTGAGGAAAAACTTGCCTTCTGTTACTAAGTTGCCTGATTTAAAACGAAGTAAGCTTTTGTATGATGGTAAATCGTGCGTTAGGGAATTTATTACTCAAGTGGAAGAATATTTCTTGTTTAAAAATTTTAATGAATATTTTTTGGTTAGTTCATTCTCTGATCTTTTGTCAGGCACTGCGCTTAAATGGTTTCGTAGTGTTCGTATTCGTATTGCTTCTTGGCAGGATTTGAAGGCTGCGTTGTTGAAACGTTTTGATAGAATTGAATTTGATTATCATTTGGAACATGAACTCCGTACTCGTAAACAAAAGATAACTGAGTCATTACCAGATTTTATTACAGACATAATGGATATGGCTAGCCGTTTGTCTATGCCTGTTTTTGATGCTACCCTCATAACTATTATTAAACATAACATGTTGAATATTTACACACCTTTTGTGTTTGGTAGAACTATTTCTTCTATCGACGAATTTATTAACCTCAGCAGAGAATTAGAGAATTTTGTGTCAAGAAAGAACTTGAGTGAGAATAAAAGTATTAAAAAAGAAAAATATTCTGCTCAAATTAGTGCTGTTAAATCAGATGATTTAACTTGTTTAAAATGTAAGTCCTCTGGACATTCTTATAAAAATTGCCCTACATTTCCAGGTGTAATTTGTTTTAAATGTCACAAGCTTGGCGTCACTACGAAGAATTGCGAAGTTTGTAATTCAAATACTGTTCAGTCAAAAAACGTATCAGGTCCCATCGAGCCCTAGTTTTTGATAAAACCTCTGGTGACTCGATGTTGAAAAAATTTAGCAATGCTCCGAATGAAGCCACTTGTAAGAAAGAATTTAATGAATGGTTGGATTATTTGAAAGTTTTCTTTAATAATATCAGGGCTGCTCCTGTTTTGTTTGTTAAACATAAAGACACTAGACCTTATTTAAATTTTAATATTAATAATAAATTTTATTCAGGTTTGTTAGATAGTGGAGCTTGTAGTTGTGTACTCGGTTCTAATATTCATCAAACATTTTTGCAATTAGGTTATAAATTTAAACCTTATAAAGGTAACGCTGTTACTGCTGATGGTTCTGCACACAATGTTATTGGAACTATGGTTTTACCTATCACTTATGATAACTTAACTAAAAATGTAGATTTTTTGATAATACCTTCTTTTAAACCTTCAATTATTTTGGGATTCGACTTTTGGTTGAAATTTAATCTTGCTAAAGACTTATGGAATAATATTACTTTTGAATATGAATCCACTACTTGTGTAAATGCAGTTACTTCTGTTTCTGAACTTTCTCCTTCTGAGAAACACGAGTTAAATAAAATTATTTCACTTTTTGAAAATATTTCTTATGAAAAGAGAGAGTTGTTGTCAATATTGGATTCTATTGAACATTTCAGACCTTATATTGAAGGAATGAAATTTACAGTTATCACTGACCATGCTAGTTTAACTTGGCTTCTTAAACTTAATAATCCTAGTGGTCGTCTTGCACGTTGGGCTGCTAGAATTTCTCAATTTACTTTTGATGTTAAATATAAAAAAGGTTCTTTACATTTAGTTCCAGATTGTTTATCCAGAATAGAAATTTCTGCTATTAATATTCCTGTAAATAATATTATTGTTATGCCAAATGAGGATATCGTTGATCCTTGGTATAGAAAAATATTTGTAAATTGTCAAAAGTTTCCTAGAAAATATAAAAATTTCAAAGTTGAAAGTGATACTTTGTATAGATTTTGTAAAGATAAATATAATCCTAATAATCGTTTAAATTGGAAAATTGTCATACCTAAAGAACACATCTTAGACACTATTAAATCTAATCATGATGATGTTAATTCAGGACATTTAGGAATTCATAAAACTTTAAATAAATTAAAAATACATTATTTTTGGAAAGGTATGTTTATTGATGTTCAAAAATACATTTCTTCTTGTGATACTTGTAAAGCTTATAAATCTTCTACTAATCCACCTCATGGAATTATGGTTAATCCTAAGAAAGTTGATAAACCAATGTTAATGCTTTCTATTGATATTATTGGAACTCTTCCAAAAGCTTATTCTGGCCATAAGTATATACTTTCAATCATAGATGTTTTTACAAAATATTGTTGGATATTTCCTATGACTAGTGCTACCACTAAAGTAATTTGTAGGATACTTGAAAAAGAAATATTTCTTAAGTTTGGAACACCTAAAATTTTTGTTTGTGATAATGGAAGCCAATTTACAGCTAAGCAATTTGTAGATTTTCTAAAAAGTTATAATATTAGTAAAATATTTTATAATACTTTATATACACCTCAAAATAATCCTGTAGAGAGATATAACAAAACAGTCGAAACATGTATTTCTTGTTTTGTTAAAGATGATCATAGAACTTGGTCAAAATATTTGCCTCATGTTCAATTAGCTTTAAATAGTAGTGTGAATCTAGCTACAGATTTCACTCCTAATTTTCTCATGTTCGGTAGAGAACTTATTTTTGATGCTTCATTGCACCGTTTTAGTAATTCTTTTGATAACCTCAATCAACTTGATGTTGTTGATAGGTCTTCATTTGCTTTTTCACTTAAATCACTTAGTGATATTTTTATAAAAGTTCAAGCTTCATTGCTTAAAGCTTATAAGCGTAATGCGCGTTATTATAATATAGGAAGGAAGGTCATTTCTTTTGAAGTGGGAGATATAGTGTGGAGGAGAAGTTTTGTGCAGTCTAATGCTCCTGCATTCTTTTCGGCTAAGTTAGCACCTAAGTTTGTTAAGTGTGAAATAATAGATAAAATTTCCTCTAATGTTTATGTTTTAAAAGACCTTAATAAAAACTATACTGGTCGTTATCATATTAAAGACATAATTAAATATTAAAATTATTCTTGTTTTGACAATGTCTATCTTTGTCTTTGGTACTTTGTTTGAAGTATAATCCCATTGTAAGGTGATGTTTGTGAGGCTAAGGGATTTTGAAAGGAGATGTATGTTAGGAACTTCACAACAATTTATTAATTTCAATTTTAGTTTCCTTCAAAAATAACTTAGGTCATTTTAGGACTTGTTATTGTGTAACTCTACTCCATATTAACAAATTGTTCCACATCAAAAGATCTTATATTTTTATTTATCTTTGTTGTATAGGATTATTTTCCTGTATATATTTTTATACACTTGTATATTTAATATTGTATATTTTGTACAAATTTAGGAATTTAGTTTCTACTCTAATATAGGAGTGAAATTTAATATTCATTTTCTACATTAAATTCACTTGACTTATTTCCACTCACTTAGGGAATGGAAAATTAAGTTTCTTGAACTTTATTTTTGTACAGTTCTGGGTTATTTTCTTAGTATTAAGATTCTCGGATTGGACGCATTTTATGCATTTTTTACACACCTTGTTATACCATTTTTTGGGAAACTTGTGTCTTACTGGACTTTACAATTTTTTGTGCTATTGTGTTTCATACACATAGTCACACCTTACGCTTTGCGCACGGGAAGCTGGTGGTGTTGAGCCGGTCGTAATTGTCGTTTTTCTCTCTCTTGTACGATTGTGTTTTTATACACATTGTTACATTTTTTATGCTTTGCGCACGGGATGTCGGTGGTGTTGTGCCGGTCGCAAATGTCATACTTTTCTTATGCGGTTGTGCTCAGAAAGTCAGTGGTGTTGTACTGGTCACAATTGTCATATTTTCTTTATATTTTGCTTGTGCTCGGAAAGTTGGTGGTGTTATGCCGATCACAATGCTTATAAATATATTATTACGACACTTTTGTTGTGATTTTGTTTTGACGTTTTAGATGTTGGAATAGGAATTTGAAGTCGGCGGCTTTTCAACCTAACCGACAGTGGGAAAACTTCATTGTTTTTACCGATTTTCTTTCAGATTCGGCAGCGTTGGTGCTTAACCGATATCTTGTTAGTTTCATATTTTTGTTTCAGGAATAGCTGGTATAGAGTCGGTGGCGTAGGAGCTCAACCGCACTTTTGTATTGATGCTAGAAGGCTGGTTAAGATCAAGGATTAGATTCGACGGCGTTGGTTGCCTAATCGATATCTGGAATGGAATTGAGTAGGGATTGTTTAATTTGTTTTATTGAAGGATTTATTTTCACTTTTGTGTTGAAATAAGTTTTTACTCTTTTCTGAGTTTGGTTTCGGTTATTCCATTAAGTTGGATAGTGTCCTTTGTTTCCATTTGAAACTGGAAATTCTTTTTCAACTTAATTCTTTACTTTTCGAGTGTTTTCACATTCTTTGATTTTTAGGAATGCTTTCCCATTCTTTAACTTATAATTATTTCTGCAATACCCAATGCAAGATGCTTTCGCATTGCCTTTTTTGTTTATTGAAAAATGTTGCAAGACATTTTGTCTTTTGAGGTTTTTTGGAATTTTGTTCTGGACTCTCATAATTTTCATTAGAAAAGGAAGTTTCTTTCTTTCTTTTTTCTTTTTGGGGAGGGATGTAATGTAACGACGCGCTCTGCGAACGTCGTCACACCGGTTTTAATTCTATTTTTGAACGAAAAGTTTCGGAACGCGGAGTGAATGACATTTTGACGTATAGCTGTCATAGCACCTTTCTTCCTAGCGTTGAGGCTGGATGGTCGATATTCATGGCTTCGTAACTTAATTTCAATAAATCTCATAAAAATGAGAGTATTTTTGCCTAAAGGATAATAGTTTGTGTCTTCACAACTATCCTCTTGTGGAATTATAGTTTATTTCTGGTGAGTTGTCATTTTTTAATAAGATTCACTTTGTTGGAATCGCCACGCTCCTAATTTGAAAAATAATTGTTAAAATTCTATTGTTTCAGCTCTTAATCTGAGAATATTATGATTTCTTTTGCTATTGGCATTGTTCCAGCAAATTAAGGCGGTAAGTCGCACAAATTTATAAAAAATTAGGACCTCGTGTTCATATTGGAGTTTGTTCTAATGACATGCAATTTTATTACAGGTTTCCAAATTGGAACCGCCTTTTTCTTTTTCCTTTGGACTTTTTCTTTGGACCTTTGTCTTCGGACATCTGCATTTCTTTATGGAGGGTTTGGACTTTTCGCCTCAAACCTGGATGTACCGCATGGGCTTAAACTGAAAACTTCGCCTGCTACGAGCTTTCTCGCTGCTGTGTTTACATATACTCGCCGAGGGATGCCGTGAGCTTACTTTAATTATATTTTGAATCTAATCTTCGAGATGATCTAAAGGTGCATTGGTGACATAAGATCATATTGACATAGGTTCAGATTGACCTAGCTTATAAAACTCTAATTTTAAATTTAAGGTTAGATATACATTAGGAATGTATCCTTGCAACTATTTCTAAATGCACACTGGAGTGGACAATAAAACCTTAAACCTCACCGTTTGGTTTCATTTAGCTCACCTCCGGCAGATTAAAAGTTTCCAATCTCCGCTGATTATCCTAGGCATGTGTATCTCCAAGGCGCCCGAACTTTTATGGTAATGTACTTACACACCAATTTTATTTCTATTTCTTTTAAATAGGAGATTACACACTTACTTTGTCACATTTAACTTGCTCCATTCAAGAGTAAACCAATGATAGGAATACAAAATAAAATCATTTTTTTTTATTATTACACTGTCAAGAAAATTGTTCAGATAAATTAACCCTTTTTTTTTTACGTGTGCAAAATCCCCACGGATACCTTCCCACCAGAGCCGGTGGAAGAGGTTATGTCGGACTCGAACCGACTAAGACGCACGCCGCCTGTGGGTCGTTTTGGTTGCCGAAGGTGAGGTTGACAGGCATATCCCTCGCACCCCGGCCGACCCAGGGCCATCTCTCACGATCTGGCCCTCTTCTCGGGTGTGGGGACTACAGAGTCCCCAACTCGACCCCGGAAACGGGGAGGCGCGCCACAATAAATTAACCCTAACAAATCTGTGGACAAATGTAAATAAACAATTAAAGATTGAAATAAACTGTTCCTATCCCTCCATACTGCATTGTTTCAAAAATACACCCTATAAGTTTGTAGAAATTAGTTTCATATTAGGTGAGTTTCTCCTGTCTAAGTCTAGCATTTGCCATCTTTTTAGATGAGTAACTACTCGTGGGGTCAGAAGATTCTTAGCAAGTTCATTTGTATGTTTAATCAGTCTTTCCCAATATCTCATGCTGTTCTTGCAGACTATTAAAACCGCACATAACACACGCAAAAGCCTAGATTAATGTTTAGAATCTGACACATTATTTTACCTGAATGGTGTAAAGAGCAGAAGCGGCCAGGTGGGCTGGTGTTTCATACTGTTCATACTGAATCTTTGGATCTATAAACCCATTTAAATCTTCCAAGTGCCCCTGCAGAACCTTGAGCTTCATTACAGCCGACATTGCTGCTGTAGTCACTTGTTATCGAACCTAGGAAGAACTGGGAGTATCTGATTTCCAAATGAAGAGTCTTGAGAAACAAAATAGCCACAAGATGTGGCGTTAGCGTGTTGTAACGCTGCTCTATGACTGGTATTTACTATGTTAGCTTCTGGTAGTTGAGGGAAACCCTGAAAATATCAATAAATCAAATTGTATTGTATGTTTTTAATTAATATATTGTTCTTGTTTCTTTTCTGGACCTTTTAATTAATTTCATATGCATAAATTAATATAACACAATAGTTAAGCAAGATAATGCAAAGTTTTAAAAGGAGTTATACAAATAAATAAATATTATCTGTATCTAAAATTCTCAAGTATCAAAATTTTATGCATAATAGTGTTTTTTTTGTTTTTCAAAATTAAATAAGTTCTAATACAACAAAACTCACAGCAGTAGCAGAGACAGGTGGTATTGAGCACATAGGCAGCTGACTGACTGGATTAGGCTGCGTCAAAGCAATAGAGGTAGCAGTTAGTGGAGCCACAGCACCTTGCTTCAGAAGCATTTGCTTCTTTAACTGGAGCTCTTCTAGTATCTTCCTGTTTGTTATTTCTATCAACAGAGAACAATAATGATACTACATAATAAAAAGCTCTAGTAGTTAAGTTATTTTTACAATTAATACTGTGATAAAGAAATAATAGGTGCAACTTTCTAACCTCTTTGTGCGTTGGGCTGTGGAAACGCCATCTAATAAACTGCCTGTTTGTCAGATAATTTAACTTTAACTAAGGCATATAACTCGTTCACAATATAATTATATAGTTTAAAATTGACAAAGAAAATGGAAAAGAACTATTATAGAAAAAGTTTTATAGCTTGACCTGTTGACACTGATTGATGCTGGTTGACAGCAATGACAGCAAATGTTATTTATGTCAATGACATTATTTTTTTTATTTCCAGGCCAGAGAAGGGACATCACCTTTTTAGCCAAAAGCCCAAAGCCGTTTCAATGCTACCTACACCTTATAACCGAAAAGAGAAAACATACCTATCATAATATTTTGTGAACAATTCATAACTTGTAATCTTAGAAACGCTCGTAATATAACGTAAAGATATCAAGCACAGTGTAAATAAATAAAATACATTTTGTACAACATCCTACACAGCGCTATCTAAACTCATGATAAACATGGCATATTTATAGATATTCATGCATACCAATATTTGCACAGCAGGAATCAAACTCGCATCTCCTGCTTTGCAGTCAAACATTCTACTTATACGCCACAGAGGCCAAAGCCTTTGTTATATAATATATTTACTTCGCTCTATTTTATTAGATTGGGAAAAGTCTTTTCGCATTATAGTATGTCTGAACTTGTAATAAAATATCTTTGGCTATACTATTTGCATCTGGCTGGTTTTGGTATCATTAAAAGTTAAAACTTTAAAGAACATAATTCCAACTCCATCCCATCCCATCCCATGGTTGCTTGGTAGAGATTGCCTTGTGCAATAAGGCCGCCACTTGCAATGCCACAAAGATGTACCTATTGTATTTTTTCTGTATACCTTCTTTGTGTACATGCAATAAAGAAATATAT
Source organism: Eilema griseolum (assembly GCA_963662185.1). Lineage (NCBI taxonomy): Eukaryota > Metazoa > Arthropoda > Insecta > Lepidoptera > Erebidae > Eilema > Eilema griseolum. The sequence goes on along the minus strand of OY759240.1, from coordinate 20,054,524 downwards.
TATTATTATTAATATTTATCCTGAAAAGGAAATCTCGATTATCAACCCCGACGGCACACGAGGGTAGTTATGTCACACTCGGACACACTAAATTCGCAGACCGTCTCAAGTCTTCAGATGCTAGTCTTCAGGGAAACTGAAGAGAAACCGGTGTCCTCATCTTTTGCCTCTTGCCTGGTCTCCACTGTGCCCTCTGGTAGTCAGAGAAACATATGGAAAGCCTTCGAGCAGCCCTCCAAAGGGCGGCCAGTATTTACCGTAGGCAGCTGCGTTTCCCCTGGGAGACACAGCGCAGATGTTAATTGCTACCGTCTCCGTTGCCCA